>JAWDJD010000002.1:215412500-216662500 GCA_035047305.1 Bradypodion pumilum
ATTAAGATGCTTTCCCTAATATTCAGCCTATATCTGGCTTCCTTTAGTTTAAGCCCATTCTTATGTGTCCTGCGCTCTGGAATGAATGAGAACAGATCCTGCTCTTCTTCTTTATGATTATCTTTCAAGGATTTGAAGAGTGCTATCATATCCCCAAGGCTAAACATGCCCAGTTCCTTCAGTCTTTCCTCATACTGCTTGGTTTCCAGTCCTCTGATTATCCTTGTTGCTGTTCTCTCTACCTGTTCACAATTTTTAAAAATCTTTCTTGAATCTTGAGAAAATATTTTATTTTTCCAAACCCACATGCCAATAGTATAAAATTGCAATGAGAGCATGGTTCCCATTCATTCGTTAACCTAGAATGGGGTTCCCAAACTACAGCCTGGGGCCTGGATCCATCCCCCAATGTCAATTCATCCGGCCACAAAGTCCTCATCGCTCCCAGAAGCGGAAGTAAAACACGCCTGTACGGGCGCCTTTTACTTCCGCTTCCAGGAGTGACAAGGGCTTTGTGGGCTGGGTGAATTGGCGGCCCTTGGGCCATAGTGACCAGCCCCCTGAACCACATGATTGGACCGCGGCCTAAAAAGTTTGGGCACCCCTGACCTAGAAGCTGACAGTCAAGATGTTATCCTCCAAAAGAAGGGCTGGATAAAATCATTGTGCAGCTCCAGTTGGGCGTTGGAGCCTCTGGGACACAAAGAATGCTCTTTTCTGGCAGAGCTCCTCTTATCAAGAAGGGCAGAAGTACAGGTGAGAAGCGTCCCCTGCATAGAAAGATGACGGAGGGAGGAAGAGACGGATGGATTTGGAAGGAAGGAATGTTTTTCACAAACCACTTGTTAACTTTTTTTTATTAAAAAATATTTCTAAATCAAAGGCATCTACTAATACATTCCCTCCACATTTCTTTCTACCCCCCCTCCTCCTGCTTCTCCAATTGGTCAATAGATGGTGCCAGTGTGAACGGGATAGAAGGTCTCATGGTTCCTTACTCCAGGATCGCCCAGCAGCAGCTGATTTCCCTGGATCAGAATGGCTACAGCACAGACCTGTACCGGCAAGGGCTCACACCACCTCAGTTGCCCGGAGATCATCTCCACCCCTATGGTGAGTCCCATTTCACCAAAAGTCATTTTCCCCATTTCGAGTCCCCCTATCCTGAATGAATTTATTTATTTATTTATTTATAGTCACATTTGTATTGCCACCCCCTTGCCAAAATGACTCCGGGTGGCTTCTGCAGTGTATCTAAAGGGCAGAGACAACTGACGCATAGCCCACTTAACTATTTTTTGCCCCATTTTTTGTTTTTGCAACAACCCACCCTTACTGTCTAGACCAGTGATGGTGAAACTTTTAGAGACTGAGTGCCCAAACTGCAATCCAAAACCTACTTATTTATTGCAAAGTTCCAACACAGCAACAGGGGAGGAAGAAAATGCTTCCATTGGGCTGCTAAGCAGAGTGGCGGGACAAACTTTGTGCTGGGGGAGGTAGGAAGTGCTCCCATTGGGCTGCTGGGCAGAGGGGTGGAGCAAAGTGTGCTGGGATGACTGCACAAGTGCCTACAGAGAGCGCTTTGAGTGCCACCTCTGGCACACATGCCATAGATTCGCCACCACAGGTCTAGACTTTAGAGTCAGGCTCAGTGGAAACAGTCTGGCTAGCAAACCAATCACTTACATATTAAACACTTTGCTTTCATGCCAAATCATAGTCCTAGATGACTCTTAGAAGCCTCCCAGACCTGTGAGATCAGAAAGGAAGCACAGGCCTTCTTTCAGGGTAGCATTGGGAGGGTTTTGCTGCCACTATGCTGCCAATATTCAGCGGTGCATCTGAAACATTAGTAATAATAATACAGGTACAGTACAGTACTGCAATTTCATGTCAGAAATTATTCTGGGTTGAAACGATTTTTTTCTGGAGAAACTCCGCTCAGGGGATGCCTGAATGAGGCTCCTTTCATGTCCCCAAGGTCTTTTCCCACTGAAATGGTCCCTATTTATCTGTTTGAAATTTCTTGCTTTCCAATTGCTAGGTTGGCAGGAGACAGGCACTCAATCTGTCATGCAGTACCCGGGTTTTGAACTGCCGACTTGCCGGCCTTCCAGTTAACAAGACATGCTTCTTAACCATTGAGCCAGTGCAGCCTCACAGTAGTGCAGTGAAAAGAAGAGTTTGTGGAGGTTTGATGTAAGCAGATTTAATGCACATGAGCCGGCAGGCAGGCTAAACACTACTTTATTGTAACATGGTCAATCTGTACATGAGGCAATGGTGGAGCCTTGCCCCCTTATATATAGCACACAGTACATTTGAATTTGGCCCAAAGGCTCACTATTGGTTACAGTCTAGGTGACATCCTTCTGATGTAATGCATACCTGACATAGTTTCACCTGTGGCGGGAAGATTTCCCATGGTAGTTACCCATTGGAGAAATTGGAGCCACGTGATGCTCCTTCAGCTGCGCTACTGGCGAACAGCTAAACTGCATGTATTTGGTGTATGCAAACCAAGACACAGGACACAGCCTCGGGCTGGGTTAACTCAGGTTTATTGCATCGTGGACAGAGGGAACATGAGGTAATGGCGGATCGATAGCTCTTTATATACAGTAGTAATACATTTGAACGTGGTGCCATGGTAGCCCATTGGCTACTGTCTGCGTGACGTCATTGCGGGTCACGCCCTTCTTGTCCAGGTGTAGGTGGTGGCGGGAAAACTTCCCGCGCTGTTGCCTTTGATGAGTTCGGACCAAGAGAGCTTGGACGCTCGCTGCTGCCAGCTGGTGGTCATTAGCTCGCGTCCTATTACAGGGTTTATATGATACAGCTGAAGGTTACATTGTTGCTATAGGCAAGGTTACATTGGCTCAGATACATTGTAATCCATGTGGAAGGTAAAACCATCAGAACACAACACCCCTCCCCCCTAGGACGAGACAAAGTCTCGAGCCCACACTTACACACACTCCCCCCCCTTAGGAGACAAAGTCTCTCAGCCAAGATGGCTTATTTCGAACACGCTGGGGTCTCGATGCGGGCTGCCTCTCCCCGGGTTTGCTACCTTCTCTTTGTCCCCTGGTTTCCTGTCCTGTAATTGGAGAGGGAGACTCGTTAGTGACTTGCCGCGGCTCCGCGGCGTTGTTGGGAGGTGTGCTCTTTCTTAGGGAGGAACCGGGGGCACTGGGGGCTAACGAAAAACCCCTCTTCTCGCTTGGATGGGTGGGGGAACACTCCTGAAAACCCCCCCGGCTCGCAAAATCAAAATCAAAATTACCATCGGGGGCAGCGGTCGCGAACTCCTCTCCCCCTTCCCCGGCCCCTGATAGGACTGGCGTATCAAAAGGATATGAGTCGGGGCCGCTGCTTCTGCTTCCTTCCCCCCTTGCTTGGGACTGTTGTCCACTGCTGTCTCCCCCTTGGGTTAAGCGGGTGGGGGAGAACCCTAACGCTGAATCCTGTTGCTGAGCTCCACTGACTGGCCCACTCACTCGGTGTCTCAGTTGGTCTGCGTGCCTCCTCCAGAGGAGGCCGGTGTTAGTCTCGACCCGGTACGACACTGGCCCCGTCTGTTCTACAACCGTCCCTGGTACCCAGGCCGGCCCTGCGCTGGAATAGTTCCTGCAGTGAACAGGGTCCCCGGCGGCGAAACCTTTCGAGACTGCCAACCCTATGTTTTTCCCTTTATCCTCGACTCTCGTCGGGTCTAGCCTGGACAGGATCGTGGTCAGTTTTCGCCGCATCAAGAGCTCCGCCGGCGAGTAGCCTGACGCTAAGGGGGTTACCCTATACGCTAAGAGGAACTGGCATACTTGGTGATTCAGGTCCCCCGGGCCCATGCGCCGCAGCGCCTCCTTCGTTGTCCGCACCAGCCGTTCCACTTGGCCATTCGTGGCCAGGTGAAACGGTGCGGATGTGACATGCCGAATGGCGTTTGCCTCCATGAATGCCCCGAACTCGGCGGAGGTGAAACAACTAGCGTTATCGCTGACTAAAGTGTCGGGTAAACCGAATGTGGAAAAGACTCTCCTTAGCTGGCTAATTGTCGTGGCGGAGGACGTGCTCTTTACTGGGATAACCTCCAGCCACTTGGAGAACGCATCTACCACCAGGAGAAACATGGTTCCTCGGAATGGGCCAGCGAAATCCACGTGCACTCTGGACCACGGCCCCCTTGCTGTGTCCCACTCCCTATGCGGGAGACGGGCCGCCTCAGGTCGGGATCCCTGGCAAGCCTCGCAAGTGCCGACCATGTGCTCAATGTCCGCGTCCAGCTGTGGCCACCAGAAGTAACTCCGGGCCAGCGCCTTTGAACGAACTATGCCCGGGTGGCTGACGTGCAGCAGTTCGAGCACCCTCGTCCGCAGGGGCGCAGGGACCACCACCCGTTGGCCCCACAGAAGGCACCCCCTCTCTAGGGACAACTCTAGCTTTTTCCTAAAGAATGGGTCGAACTCTGTACTCGGGGACGAAGCCGGCCACCCCTTCTGCACCCATGAACTAACTTTCTCCAGCGTCCTGTCCTTGCCTGTCGCCCTATCAATGTCGGCTGGTACTATTGGGGGTGCGTCTAAAACCTCAATTAACAACACCTGGCGGTCTCTTTCTGCTCTCGCCTTTTGGCCGTCCGACAAGGGCAGAGGGGATCTCGAAAGCGCATCAGCATGGCTGATCTCCTTTCCGGGCCTGTACTCCAACTCATGTTGGTACGCGTTGAGGAAAATAGCCCATCGCAGCATTCTCGGGGACAGGATCTGCGGCGTGGGCTTGCTAGCCGTGAAAATCCCTAACAGCGGCTTGTGATCGGTCACGATTTTGAACGGGCGGCCATACAAAAAATCGTGAAATTTTTTGGTCCCCGCTACTATTGCTAACGCCTCCCTGTCGGTTTGTGCGTAATTTCGCTCCGCTTGGGACAGGGACCTTGAGTAAAACGCTACCGGGGCCTCCCTTCCGTCCTCCAACACGTGGCAAAGCACCGCCCCCACCCCCACCGGGGATGCATCACAAACTAGGACCACTGGCCGTTTGGGGTCGAAGTGCGTCAGGATTGCCTCAGATGTTAGGAGTTGCTTTAGCTCTTTGAACGCCCTCTCGTGCTCGTCACCCCACATCCATGTCTCCTCCTTTTTAAGTAACCGATGGAGCGGTTCGGCCACGGACGCCTTCCGCGGGAGGAATGTATGGTAAAAATTGAGGAGCCCCAGGAAGGACTGTAGCTCGGTTTTGGATGTGGGGCGAGGGGCCTTTTTAATGGCTGCTACCTTGGATTTAGACGGTTTAATCCCCTCGGGTGTGATCCGGAACCCTAAAAACTCGACCTCGGTTTCGAAAAAGACACATTTATCCTTCCTCAATCTCAGCCCCGCTTTCTCGAACACGGTCAATACTTTGTCCAACCTCTTTGCCAGTTCAGCCTCACTCCCCCCTGTTATCAACACGTCATCAAAATAAGGCAACACCCCCTCCAGTCCCTTCAGGAGGCGTTCCACAAGCGACTGAAAAAGGCCGGGTGCCGAGTTCACGCCAAACTGTAACCGCGACACCTGGAACGCTCCTTTATGTGTAACTATCGTTTGTGCCGCGGCCGTGGCGGGGGTCACAGGGAGTTGCTGATAGGCTTGTGCCAAATCGAGTTTGGCGAAACACTTTCCCCCATTCAGCCTGGCCAAAAGGTGGCTGATCACCGGCACCGGGTATGCATTAGGGCGGATCGCCTTGTTAATTGTACACTTATAATCAGCGCAAATGCGCACCTCCCCGTTTGCCTTTAGAGCCGTTACAATTGGAGTTTCCCACTCCGCGGAATCAACAGGAATAAGAATCCCCTGGCCCACCAGTTTGTCCAGTTCCGCCTCTATCTTGTCCTTGAGTGCGAACGGCACCCTGCGCGGTTTGAGTCTTATCGGGCGGACCTCCGGGTCTATGTCGAAAGCTACAGGGGGTCCCTTGAACTTTCCGAGTCCTTTCTTAAAAACGGCAGGATGCGCATCGCAAACCGCTTGTATTGGGTCCCCCCCCACGGTATGCACTCCCCCTATGAACAAACCTAAGGGCTGAAACCACTGTGTCCCTAGGAGGCTACAGCTTCCCCCCTTGAGGACAACCAGGGGCAGTTCCGCAGAATGTCTCTTAAAATTGACCTGAAATTTCCCGACCCCCAACACCGGAATGCTGTTCCCCTGCACGTCTCGTAGCGTGGACCTCAACGCTTTAAGTTTGGGCCGCACGTGGGGGTCGATTTTCAAAAACTCTTTCTGGGGAATTATAGAATAGGAGGACCCCGAGTCAATTTCTATCTTAATAGGGGCCCCTTGTACTAATACCTCAACGAAGTAATGGGACTGTCCCGCGGACACGCTGAACACTGGGGCGTCGTCCTCGCTGTCGTCCGAGACGCGGCCCACGCCATCCTGCTTCCTCGTGGTCTGGGCGCCATCTTTGGGCCTCGCTGGACGGTCCGGTCTGGCCGCACGGTCTTGTGACTGCCTCCGGCCCTCCTTCCGTTTTCTGCATGCCTTGGCGATGTGCCCCCGACGGCCGCAGGTGTAACACTCGGCCTTCCTGAACGGGCATCTCGCGCGCTCATGGGCCGCTCCGCAACCCTCGCAGCGTCGACCACCCTTTCGGACCTTCTGGACCTCCTCGCCGTCGCTGCCTTCCGTCGACGACTTTGAGGCCCGTCGAGTTGCGTGCACCGACTGTCCGGACTTCCCGTGCACCGAATTTTCCGCCTTGCCGGCTCTAGGACGCCACTCACGCCACTGGTGCATCTCGTCCACTCCAGCATTCGTGGACTCTGCGGCTTCCGCGGCCTCTACGACCTCTGCCAGCGTGGGTGGCGGTTCCTTATTCATCAGGCTGCGCTGTACCTCCTTGTCTTTCAGGCCACACAACACGCCGTCCCTGAGGGCCATCTCCAGGATGTCGCCCCATTTACAGGGGGCGGCGGCTATCCTCATGGCGGCCACGAATGCCTCAACCGACTCATCCGGCGCTTGGACTCGCCTCCAAAACGCGCTCCGAGCGGGAAACATTGCCCTCGAGGGGGAGAACCGCTCTCGCAGCAGCTTCATGATGTCGCCCGCCTTAAATTCGCTCACCTTCTTCGGAGCGATTATGCCCACCAGCGTCCGCTTGGTTTCCATCCCGAGCATTCTGGTGAGGATGGCCCTCTTCCTCTCCTCGTCGTCTTCTTTGACTCTGAGTTCCACCAGTGCCGCCTGGAAGTCCATCTCTAGCAGCTCCCAGTCTTGCGGTTTGGTGATGTTGAACCCGCTCTGTGCCCTGGCTGTTCCGTGGGGATCCATCATCCCACCTTCGTCGCCAATTTGGTGTATGCAAACCAAGACACAGGACACAGCCTCGGGCTGGGTTAACTCAGGTTTATTGCATCGTGGACAGAGGGAACATGAGGTAATGGCGGATCGATAGCTCTTTATATACAGTAGTAATACATTTGAACGTGGTGCCATGGTAGCCCATTGGCTACTGTCTGCGTGACGTCATTGCGGGTCACGCCCTTCTTGTCCAGGTGTAGGTGGTGGCGGGAAAACTTCCCGCGCTGTTGCCTTTGATGAGTTCGGACCAAGAGAGCTTGGACGCTCGCTGCTGCCAGCTGGTGGTCATTAGCTCGCGTCCTATTACAGGGTTTATATGATACAGCTGAAGGTTACATTGTTGCTATAGGCAAGGTTACATTGGCTCAGATACATTGTAATCCATGTGGAAGGTAAAACCATCAGAACACAACAATGTATACACAACATCCCTCCCCCCTAGGATGGGACGAAGTCCCTCAACCATTGTGGGGGCCAGTGGTCACGTTGCGGCTGGCCGTTCGACTCAGAGGTGCTGCTGCCTCTGGACCCTGCGGCTGTACTGCCTGAATCAGCTGTGGAGCTCGAATCTCCTCCCCGGGAAAACTGAAGGGCCCCATCGAAACCCAGCAGGGACAGGGTTGGGGTATCTATATGTCGGGGAGGATGGGGGGACCTCTGGGACAACTCAAAACTCTGCTGCTCACTTGGACGAGTGGGGGAACACTCAAGAAAACTCCCCCCATCCTGTAAGAGAAAATCAAAATGGGGTTGTGCTACTCTGGGTTGGGTGACGGTCTCTTGGTGGTTTATGCCGCCTGCTATGCTGAGTCCTGTATTCCCCCCTTGGGTTACATGGGTGGGGGGTGACCCTAATACTGATTCGTCAAAATACCCGCTTTCTGTGACTTCTCCTCAGCTGTTCAGTGTGCCTCCGCCACAACAAACCCAACCCCGTCTTCACTTGGTACGATACGGCTCTGGTTTGTTCCACCACTTCCCCGGGTACCCACGCTGGCCCTGAACTTGCGTAATTCCTGCAGTACACTGGGTCGCCTGCCCCGAACACTTTCCTTTGCTCTACAGCCACATCCATGCCCCTATGCTCCACCCTGGATGGATCCAAATGGTCAAACAATGTTGTGGGTCTCCTCCGCATCAGAATCTCCGTGGGGGACTGCCCCAACACAAGCGGGGTAACCCTATAACAAAGGAGGAATTTGCAGCGCTGTAGCTCCAGATCTCCTGGACCCATCCTCCGCAGCGCCTCTTTTGTTGTGCAGACCTGTCACTCTACTTGGCCGTTTGTGGCAGGGTGAAACGGTGTGGAGGTTATGTGCCTAATCGCATTCCGTTCGAGGAATGCCTGGAATTCGGAGGACATGAATGTGGTTGCATTATCCAAAATTAACACATCGGGCAGGCCAAAACACGTGAACAGCCTCCTCAGGTGTTTGATTGTGGCTGCGGAGGATGTATTGTGCACTGGAATGACCTCCAGCCATTTTGAGAACGCATCAACCACCAACAAGAACATTGTTCCCCGGAAGGGCCCTGCAAAGTCCATGTGAACCCTTGACCACGGTCCGTGGGCTGTGTCCCACTCCCTGGGGGGTAATTTGTGCTCCTCAGGGCACGAGCATTGGCAGCTCTCACATGCTCCCACCAACTGCTCTATGTCCCTATCTATATTGGGCCACCAGAAATAGCTCCTTGCCAGAGCTTTCGACTTTACTATCCCCGGGTGGCTTGTATGGAGCAAACGGAGCACCTTGGTTTGAAACACCTCGGGAATCACCACCCTCTGGCCCCAGAGGAGGCATCCTCTCTCGAGCAAAAGCTCGAAACGTTTCCTGAAAAACGCTGCAAGTTCCACGGATGGGGACGCTGCGGGCCAGCCCTTCTTTACCCATGCCACAGCTTGGTACAGGACCTGGTCTTTTGCGGTTGCCCTGGCAATGTCTGAAGGCATGATGGGGGGCAAGTCGAGGGATTCGATGAGAAGCACCTGGTGGTCCTGCTCGACCTCGCACTCGGGGTTCTCCCAGCTCTGGAAGGGGTGACCTGGAAAGCGCATCCGTGTGAGCGATGTCTTTCCCTGGGCGGTGTACCAGCGTGAACTAGTACGCATTTGTTTTAATAATAATTGTTATTAATTTTTTTAACAAATAAAATACAAAACACAATACAAGAGAAAAAAACAACAACATACTAAAGAAACAAATAAATACAATATACACAAACAATGAAAAAAGGAAAAAAATATACATACCTATCTTAGTATATTTTTATACCTATCTTTTTAAATCAAAATCTTAACACCATCCTAAAAAAAGAATAAAAAAATCTCTTAAATTATGACTTAATGGTTATTCTCTAACATTAGCTAATGTTGCAATACTCATTTCCCAAAAAAGTCATAATATGCAATTATGGATAGGATGGGAAAAACAAAGGAAAAAATACAACAATACAATTATAAATAGTCATCACCCAGTGTTTATTTACATTGCCCTGGAGAGCTCAGAATATCTCATTATTTTATTTCCAAAATTCACTTTGTTCAGGTTCAGGTCTGTTTCTATCCTCCCCCATAAGGGAGTGATCCACAAAAGGTTTCCAAATATTCCAAATTCTATTCACTTTTAAATTATCCCTTTTTTTCTTAATCTCCCAAGTCAATTTATCGTTCAATGCTAAATTCCACATTTCTTTATACCATTCTTCAGTTTGTATAGTTACATCATTTTTCCAATTTCTAGCAATACATTGTCTAGCCGTCGTAAGCATAATTTCTAATAATTCTTTCTCATCCTTATTTAAATCAATACCATCCACATTTGTTAACACAGTGGTACCCAAATCCAGTTTAATTGTCTTACCCAATATTTCTCCAATCTCTTTTTCAATTCTTTTCCAAAAATCTTTTACCACGTTACAACCCCACTACATGTGCTCATACGTTCCAATTGTGTCCTTGCATCTCCAACACGTTTTATCTTTTTTATTATCCATTTGGTACAACCTCACTGGAGTCAGATACCATCTCCATAACATTTTATAATTGTGTTCTTTTATTCTAACTGACATAGTTCTCATAATCCTCTTTTTCCATTTAGTTCTCCATGTATCCTTTTCTATCTTTATATTCAACTCTTGCTCCCACCTTAATTTCAAATCCTCTTGTGGAAATATTGTGTACAATTTACTAACTAATCCCTTAGTATTTTTATCTCCCTTTCTAATTTTAAGAAACCGATCTTCAAATTCCGTCTTTTCTCTTTCCAAATCATATTCTCTCAAATATTTGCTATTCCAGTAATTATCCTCAGTCTCTGAAACCAATTCATTTTTAATTGCTCAAACAAATTTATCCTACTAATCTCATCACTACAGATCCGTAACCAGTCTTTCAATAGGAAAACCTCATTCTTGTCCAATACTTCCTTTACCTCATCATCTATATTAATTGGAAGGCTTGCCATATCAAAAATTTCCAATATTGGAGAAACATTCAGGGCCAGATCTTTCTTTACTCTCTTCCATACATTCATTAATCCTTTCATCATAGTATTTTTAGTTACTGTCTTTCCCAAATTACTTCCTAAAAAAACCATTTTACCTATATGTCTATAGTCCCTCATCTCAATTTCCTCCCATATTACCTTTCCCTTGCCAAGATCTTCACAAAATTCTTAATTTGAAATGCTCAATAATATGCCATCAAATTCGGCATTCCCAATTCACCTTCTTTCTGTGATAAATACCATAGCTTTTTTGGTAACCTGGATTTTTTTTCCACCATTACAAAAATTATTAAACAAGTTTTGAAACTCCTTAACTTCCTTATCCTTCAATTGAATCGCTAACGCCTCAAATAAAAAAATTATTCTAGGTAACAACATCATTTTTGTGAGTGCAATTCTTCCAAACCATGACAGTTTCAACTTTTGAAAACTTTGTATCTTATTTTTAATTTCAATTTTCAAACTATCATGGTTTAGTCTTTTAAACTCTTCCAATCTGTTTGATATAATTATTCCCAAATATTTCAATTTATTTTTAATCTGAATATTAACTATTTGCTTTATCGTCTTCTGGTCTTCATCATCCATGTTACAAAGCATCATTTCCGATTTGTCCCAATTTATCCTCAGCCCAGTAATATCTTCAAAGTCCTTTAATTGTACTCTAATTCTGTCCATTACTTTCTCAGGTTGTTTTACAATGATCAAAGTGTCATCGGCATACATACTTATCTTATTTTCCATAATCCCCACTATTTTTCCATCATCTCTTACAGCTTTTGCTAATAACTCCATTGCCATAATGAACAATATTGGAGATAAAAGACAGCCCTGTCTAGTGCCAGCCTCTAACTTTAACTCATCCATAACCTCATCATTCACTCTGACAGTAGCTGTTCCTTGCTGATATAATTGACCTATTACCCTTCTAAATTTTACGCCGAATCCATAGCATTTAATTATCTCCTAAATTGGGATCCATTGTAGAGAGTCAAAAGCCTTAAATATATCCAAATATATTAAACCCACTTTTTCTTTTGTTTGACTCACAGTATCAATTAAGTCTACTACTCTTCTAGTCAAATCTGCCATGTGTCTCCCTTTCAAAAAACCCACTTGATCTACATTTATATATTCCCCCATAAAAGTATTAAGGCTGTGAAGAGCTTGGCATCTTGGTTTATCAATGAGATTGGTCTATAAGATTCTACTTTTTCTAAATTCTTTCCAGGTTTTGGTAACAGTACAATTGAGGTCCTATACCATGAAGTCGGAATTTGCCCTCCATCTAATATGTAATTATATAATTTTACCAATTTTGGTACCACAATGTCTCTAAATTCCTTGTAAAAATCAACAGGTAAACCATCTTCCCCAGGAGCTTTTCCCAACTTCAGACCAGCAATTACCTCTTTCACTTCTTTCTCAGTCACTAATTCTTCCATTCTATCCCTATGTTCCTGTTTTATTCCACTAATTATTTGCTTCTCTAGTTGCTTCTTAAGTTTCTCCTCATCTATTTCTTGCATAAAGGGCTTGATAAAATTCTTTCACAATTTTACATTTATCCTTTATCTTATTGCATTTAAGAAAATCACCCACCATAGCATTCGTGGGGACAGGATCTGGGGGGTGGGCTTGGCCGTGACAAAAATTCCCAGGAGGGTCTTGTGGTCTGTGACAATGGTGAACTCCCTCCCATACAAGAAATCTTGGAACTTCTTTGTCCCCGCAATGATTGCAAGGGCTTCCCTGTCCGTCTGGGCTTAGTTGCGCTCCGCTTTCAAGAGGGATCTCGAGTAGAATGCAATTGGTGTCTCCCTCCTGTTCTCCAGCACATGGCAGAGGACAGCCCCGACCCCCACCGGTGAGGCATCGCACACAAGCACCACAGGTTTCCTGGGGTCGAAATGAGTTAATATCACCTTGGAAGAGAGAAGCCGCTTTAACTCATTGAACGCCCGCTCCTGACCCTCCCCCCATGCCAAACTGCATCTTTCTTTAGCAGGCGGTGCAGAGGCTCTGTCACGGATGCCTTCCGTGGGAGGAACGAGTGGTAGAAATTAAGGAGTCCTAAGAAAGACTGTAACTCTGGTTTAGCGGTTGCTCTGGGGGCGTTCTGTACTGCTGCAACCTTGGATTTTGATGGCTTTACCCCGTCGGGGGTGATTCGAAACCCTAGAAACTCAACCTCATTTGCATAGACCACACATTTGTCCCTTCTCAGGCGTAGCCCAGCCCTCTCAAACACTGATAATACCTCGTCTAACCTCTGGGCTAACTATGACTCATTCCCAGCTGTTATCAGCAAGTTGTCAAAATAAGGTAGAACCCTGGGGAGACCCTTGAGCAGGTGTTCCACGAGCGCCTGAAATATCCCGGGGGCTGAGTTCACGCCGAACTGGAGGCGTGTCACCTTAAACGCACCCTTGTGCGTAACTATCATCTGGGCAGCTGCTGCCGCAGGTGTAACCGTTAACTGTTGGTAAGCCTGGGCTAAATCCAATTTCACAAAACATTTACCCCCGTGTAACATGGCCAGCAAATGGCTAACTACCGGCACCGGGTAGGCGTTGGGGCGAATGGCCTTATTGATTGTACATTTGTAGTCAGCACAAATCCTAACCTCCCCGCTGGATTTCATAGCAGTAACAATCGGTGTCTCCCACTCTGCGGAGTCCACCGGAACCAAAATCCCCTGACCCACCAGTTTGTCCAGTTCCGCTTCAATTTTGTCCTTTAGTGCAAAGGGCACTCTATGCGGCTTGAGCCGTATGGGGCGAACGGAAGGGTCTAAATCAAAGTCTACTGGGGCCCCCCTGTACTTTCCAAGTCCTTTTTCAAAAACAGCTGGGTGAATGGGGTCAGCCTGGACGGCGTTGATGCCGGTTAGTGCAATGCCCAACGGTTCGAACCACTGGGTCCCTAGGAGGCAACTGGACCCCCCCCCCTTTAGCACCAGCAGGGGCAGCTTCCTCGTAAAGTTCTTGAAACAGACGGTGAAATCTCCCTCCTCTAGGATGGGAATGTAGTTACCTTGAACATCCCGCAAGTTCGTCCTGAGGGCTCTCAGCTTTGGGCGGTCCTTAGGGGGTATTCGCAGGAACTCTGTCTGCAAGACTATGGAATAGGCGGTCCCTGAATCCACCTCCATCTTTACCTGAACCCCCTGCAACAGTACCTTCACACAAAAACGGGTGTGTCGGTCCGACACACGTCTCACCACCGTGTCCCCAGCGTACACTTTGCCAATGGCCTCGTCCTTTCGTCCGTAGAGGCTGGTCCGGTCAGGGTCACGTTTCCTGCGTTGCCTGCACACCTTCGCTATGTGTCCCAACCGTCCGCAGTTGTGGCACTCCGCCTTCCTGAATGGGCATTTCTTCCGGTCATGTGAGTCCCCGCACCTCTTGCAGCACCGGCTTGCTTCGGTGGTGTCTCGCCTTTCAGTGTCTCGCCTCTTGGACGCCCTCTTCCTCACTTTCTGGACCTCTGGTTCACTCTCGCTCTCGCTGGATCCCAAAGAGGACATTGTGCTGGCTGCTGCAGCTTTCAACTCTCATGCACGTGGTGACGAACAGCTGTGGGCTTGCGCCGCGGACCTCGTCCTGCATGCCCGTACTCCATCTCTTACTGCTTCAGCAGCTTGATGTCCTCATCCCGGGACAACAATTTCCACTGAGCCTCTTCATCCCACAGGCCGAGTAGGAGGCGGTCTTGCAATGCCTCGGCCAGGGTGGCTCCCCACCGACATGGAACGGCCGCCAGCCTCAGCGTGGCCACGTACTCAGCCATGGTTTCACCAGGCCGTTGGTCCTGCCATTCTCGTCGGGAAAACAGACACTTTTGGGTGAAAGTGTGCCCGCAGGCCAGCTAAGATTTCGGCTAGCGGTACCGTCTTGAGTGCCCTCGGCATCAGGAGGTTCCTCACCAGTTCCAGGGTTTGCAGCTTGCACTGGGCCAGTAGGCAGACTCGCTTTTGGGCTTCACCCTCAATCTTCTCCGCATCCATCGCGTAGAGGAATTGCTCCTCGTAGAGGTCCCATGACTCCAGCGTGGAGATGTCAAATGGAGGTAGGGTGACCATGTGGGATGCCATTATCCCACCTTTGTCGCCAATTTGATGTAGGCAGATTGAATGCACCCGAGCCAGCAGGCAGGCTAAACACTACTTTATTGTAACATAGTCAATCTGTACATGGGCAATGGCGGAGCCTTGCCTCCTTATATATAGCACACAGTACATTTGAATTTGGCCCAGGGGCGCACTATTAGTTACAGTCTAGTTGACGTCCTTCTGACATAATGCATACCTGACATGGTTTCACCTGTGGTGGGAAGATTTCCCGCAGTAGTTACCCATTGGAGAAATTGGAGCCACGTGACGCTCCTTCAGCTGCGCTACTGACGAAGAGCTGAACTGCATGTATACACAACAGGAGGCCATTAGTAGGTTCAAGGGACCAGTGGGGCAACATTCCCCATTACAGCTGAAGGGTACAATTGCAGAGCATTGCCAGATGCCAACAAAACCCAGCAATTAATGTCCCTAGGACATCGACCCGTCCCAAGAGAGCAAACCGAGAGGGCATCCTTCAGATACCATCCATTGGGGAGGCCCACCTCTCCAGCACAAGAAGAAGGGCCTGCACATTACGGAACCACCACCCGGTAGAACTACGCCTCCAGGTCAAGTAGCTACCATTTAGGAAAGAGCTGAAGACATGGTTGGCAAAATGAGGCTGGGGGCCAGGATTGTCAACAAGCTGCCCTTTCTGGCTCATCTGAGGCTTCCCCCCTCCTGTAACCAATTTTAATGTTAATGTTATGTTGGTTTTATATTTGTTTTTAGATAGCAAAATGGCACAGTGGTGGGCAATATTGCAAAATGCTCTTAAGGGTTTTTAATTGTTTTTATATATTTTTTAATTTGTTTTATTGTATGGTCAGTGTGGTGCTCACTGGCCTATGTACACCGCCCAGAGTCCACCAGATTAGGGCGGTATATAACTCTATTAAATAAATAAATACAATTTATTATTATTATTTTTAAATACCCCACCCATCTAGGAGGTTTTCCTACTCTGGGCGGCTAACAACACAAAATTGTTTTTGACGGATATTGTACTAGACCTGAGAGGCAGTATTTAATGAAGTGGATAGAGCATCAGACTAGGGCAAAGGAGTGTGTGTTAAATACTGCTAAATAGTATTAAGTCACCAGGGACTGCAGTGGCTTATTGGTTAAGACACTGAACTTGACGACTGGAAGGCCAGCAGTTCCCCACCACTATAGCCCCTTTGCAGACAGCCTGCAGGAAATCTACACAGAATTGGCCAACTTTGTCAATTTCACAAATAAGCTGGTCTGTAGGACTAAAAGTGGACTCTAACTTCCAGAAGCTCTCATCAATCGTGACTGCTGGGACTTTTACTAAAAAGAAAACAATAATGTTTCCAAGTTCTGTAGAAGAACGTTTAAGAGAGGGAGGAAAAATCAAATATTGTTTTTCCTGCAACCCAGACAAGTTCTTTGTTGACACCTAAAAACAGACTACAGTTGTGTTTGCTTTTTGGTTCCGAAGAACCAGCAGTTGGGATGTGGAGAGGAATAAGAGCATCTGGAGGGGAAAGGCTTGTCAATCTATGAACCATATCACAGGGAAGTCAATGTCCTGGTTCGGATAGAGAGCCTTCGTGGACTCTCTCCTCTTTAGAGTTCCAGCTGCATATGCACAAAGCCATGGTGGAAGGCACAGGCTTAACTCATTCATCTTCCCTGTGTATTTAGCCACCTTGAGTACTGAATGACCTAAAGGTGGCTTGGATGCATTGTTACGTAGGGCAGTAAAATGCAGCTGCAGTAGAATGAACCATACAACTGCAGGTAAGTTATACCGTTCCTGCACCCTTCTGAATATCTCAGGTGGAAAAACCAGCAGATCAAAAAGAACCATTGTACTCCCACAACTTTTCTTGCCCTACTAGTCTTCTGCACCAAGAGTGTCTTTACAAAGAAAGGCTTTAAAAGCAACCCATGCATGCACATGCACACCATTGTCTTACAGATAATTCACCACAAAGAGGGAAATCCTTGATATTGAGTTGTGTGTGCAATGGCACCTTGAATTTGCAAATTATATTGTTTTGTGGTTGGTCTTTAGGCCTCAAGCAAAATATCCTGAGTAAATCTGATGTCTCAGACGTTAAATTATATGTAGCAGCAGTAGAATAAAGCAGGGTAGGTTTTTAGGCAAATCTTAGTTTGAATACAGTAATACCTCATACAAAGTCCGCTTCATGCAACATCGGATTCATACAACATCGCCTAATTCCTTGAAAAAAGTTGCCTCATACAAAGTCGTGCGACTTTGTATGAGGCATTGGGATTTTCCCCAGGTTGCATTGTGCCTGGGCAGTATAAAAGGCAGGACACATGCGTGCATTGCTCTTGTGGGTTTTGCATGAGGCGAAGAGTGTTTAGGAGTGGTTTTGAGCACGATTTTGGATTTTTTTGAATTTTTTCGTCAGAATTTTTAGAAGCATTCCTGGGATTTTTGCAGCATTCTTCAGGTTCTTGGACAATCCGGGTTGTTTGACATGTTTTTGTAATGTTTTTAGCCTTTAGACAATGATTTCTTAAAGTTCTGTCAGTTTCCTGTCTGTTTCCTTGACTTTGCCCTGAAGTCTGTGCTGTTACAGTACAATGTATCTCTATGGAAATGACGTTGTTTGAGGCATCACAGCAAGGATTTGGACGTTGTATGAGGCATTGCGGCTAGGATTTTGCATGCCTCATACAAAGTCCAAATCCGCATAAAGTCCAAACTTGTGGAACCAAGTTTGGACATTGTATGAGGTATCACTGTACAAGTTTTCCCAAGCTTTCTCTGTTTAGCCCAGCCAATGAATAAACTGGCACTAAATCAGGGGTTCCCAACCTAAGGCCCGTGGGCCGGATCCGACCCCCAGTGCCACTTCATGTGACCCCACACACCCCCAAGGGCATTTGAGACACAAAATGGTGGCCCCTTTGAAGCTGTTGGGACAAAATGGCCATCCCCACAGTGCAGGTAGGACAAAATGCCCCCCTGGCCCTCAAAGCTGACTGAGAGAGCATGACCTGGCCCCCGGCTTGAAAAGGTTGGTAACCCCTGCACTAAATGCGTAGAGAAAAGAACAAAATACAGTAGAACTCCGTACAACGAAAAAACTCTGTTCCATGGAGTTCTTCGCTATATGGTGTTGTTGTTGTTTTTTTGTTATACAGATCCCTATGGGTGATGTACTGTATAACAAAAAGAAAATGTTATTTGAAAATATTTCGTTATATGGATCGATATTGGCAATACCCCATACGACGGAATTTTCGTTGTTGTTGTGCAGGGTATTGGCAATAGCAATCCATATAACAAACATTTCCTTCTCGTTATACGGTACATCACCCATAGCACAAAAACGCTTCATTGTACGGATTTTTTGTTATACAAAGTGTTGGTTATATGGGCTCCCCCCGGTACCTGTATTGTTTATTCACAATTAGGTCAGCGAAATATACATGTGCTCAGGATTCTTGGTAAGACTGTGTTAGAAAGAAGTAAAGTTAAAATAAAGTATTTAGGTCTTTTAAGTCATTTTGGCCTGCCATGTGGTCCGCAAAATGGAGGTGCTCATATAGACATCTTTCTTCTCCGAAAAGGCAAAAAAACAAGAGAGAGAAGGCCAAAACATGCAAATAGGTCAGATGGTTACTTAGGGACAAACAATATAAAATAACTTCCTTTAGTTTAGGCTAGTATTTCTATCTGTATGGTTATTGTGTTAACACCCACTGCATGCTGGGGTTGCACTACAATACTCAACACAAATATAATAATAATTTCATGTCAGAGATTGCTCTGCGTTGAAAGGATTTTTGCTGAAGAAATGCCACTCAGGGGATGCCCGAATGAGGCTCCTTTCATGTCCCCAAGTGCAGCCCTCGGATATCGAAACCCAACCTTTCAGGTCCAAGTTCAGCGTCTTAACCACTAAGCCACAGGGGGAGCTGCAACATAGACATGAAACATGGCCCCAGAACACTAATGTGACTGTAGCTCTGATGACGGATACAGTGGCATCCGACAACAATTGGAGGGGATGCCAAGATTTTTGGCATGTTTCTCTCCCCAGAATGAGAGGAGAGTGGCCATCTGTGATATGAAAGCTTTGTCCCTTCTAAGCAATTTTGGTTCTCTCTCTCTCTCTCTTTCCTTAACTCAGATTCAGAAGGTGTTTTCCATGACATGGACAGCGACACCATCGGTCACTTGGGAGATTGCCTGCTGTCAGCCGCAGAAGCCAACCTCTTGCAAACTCGAGTGGGCAACCCCATTGACCGGCTCTATTCAATGCAAAACTCCTACTTCACTTCTTGACCCTAGGGACAATCTTGCCTCTTTCTCCAGATGTACGCCATTCGGGGCTTAGGAAGAGAGAACAGGACGGAGAAGCAAGTCCCAGGCATTTATCTGGAAGAACTCTCTGGATCCCTTTATAGGCAGATCAGGTGCCCGAGGCTGTAGAGGCATTTGTGTGCTAACTCCTGGGTCGCTACCGAAGAGTCTTGAAGGACTTTGCTACACTGCCTCTTCCCCTTCCCATCCCCTGGCATCCTGTGTAGATGGACAATTTCTCACAGTTGTAGCTGTATGTAGAGTAGTGTGGGGTGCTTTTTGTATTTAAACTGTTGGGCATTCTGGCTGAGCTTAATACATCAGCAGCAGGAGGCATAGCTCATGGTAAGCAAAAGGCTTACAGCTCTGTTGTGATTTTGTTTTAAAGTGAGTTTGCTCCAACCGGTTGTGAATTTTCTTCAGCACTGACAAGACTATAAATTACAATTTTTGTGACACTGCCAATGTATGGAAAGGTAGAGGTTAGTCCTCAAGAAAGAAAGTTGTCTGAAAAGAGGGTGTCTGGAGGGTAATTCTATACTACAAAGTTTTATTTCTTTGATACCGTTTTTGCTTTTATGGTTTCTCCATCTCCAAGGTAATAAGAATTATTTGCTAAGAGATACTACCTCCTCCCAGAACTACATTGCTCAGAGTACCTTGATGAAGTGGGTATACCTTGATTTAAAGCATTTAAATATTTAAAGTATACCCCTTCCCATTTGGGGGAAGGTTGGGATTGGGCACACTTGCATCCATGCTGCTGTATTTTAATAGAAGCATGGCAAATCTAAAAAACTGTGGATTTTTGCTTCTACCGCTGTAGAATATTTGGTGATGTTAGGAAAGATGCATGCAAAAATGACCAGAGGAAGGCAATTGGGCACAAATTATCAACCTGTAGTCTGGATCATGAGAACATGAAGGTGAGCAAGTCTTCTTCTTGTGCCATATCCTATTCTGAATATTGGCAATCAGCCATGAAGACTATCCTGCGAATATAATGCAGTGGCCTTTCATCTGCCTTCTGCATCACAGCATGACCCCCATATTACTGATCCAGCTCCGTGAGTCACTTTCTGGTCCTGAGCCCTTTTGGCACACAAAGTCCTCCTCAACTCCAGGCTAGCATGGATGAAGCTTCTGTCCTCCATCAAGTTGGATTCAAGTGGGATTTAATCCACTTGGGGACCATCACACTTCCCTGTGGATGGCCACTAGTCCTCAGGGTTGTCAGGTTACTTAACCGCCACCTGATGCTCGGCATTGAGTTGCTGGCAGTATGGTCTGCTCTATTGCCATAGCAGGATAATCTGGCCATAGCAAGGCTGGATCAGACTAAATAAAGCCTATCTACTCCAGCGTTCTGTTCATACAGCAGCCATTCAGGTGCCTACGGGAAACTATAAGACAGGATGCGTCCACCATGTCCCTCTTGTTCCCTAGCAGCTGGCATAGAGAGACCCACTGCCTCTGGTATGGGGGTCAATATATAGTCACCAAAAGAGTAGCTATTGAAAAAACATCCCTTAAACTCTGCAAATATGTCCCACTGTCCATATTGGTGACCATCTCTGTATTTTGTGTTAGGAATTTCAATAGTGCAATCATGATCTGTATAAAGAAGTATTTCTTTTCTTTTCACCTCAGTCCCCCTGCTCTGCTTAATGAATTTTCCTCATAGTACAGTGCAACATTACATATTTCCCCCTCCAATGCTTAAATTATTGTAGACACCCCTGTAAAATCTCAGCTTGCTTCCAGCTTAATATTCCTAAACATTGTCATCTTCCCACATTTATGCCAACCTCCTAATGTTTCTGGTTGATCCACCTACTCAACAATATCCTTCTTGGGCTGCATTCATTAGAAATGAACACATTACTTCCACCTGACTGCATGACAAGTCTGTATAAAGACAGTATGATATTGCAGATACATTTTAGATTCTATTTTGCAAGGTGCCTAACATGGACTTTGTCTTTTTACAGCAGCTGCTCATTATCATGATGACACAATACACTATTATGTATTGCATTATGGTTGATATTTTTGGTCAATGTTTCCATAGAGCTATCCATCACGACACGTGGGCCTTTTTCTTTTTTTGGCCAATTATTGCCAGGTTATGTGCAGTCAGAGTCTTTGAAAGTTGTGGAGAGGGTTGTCCAACTGTGAACATGCTTACACTGCAGTGCATTTGTTCATGTCTCCAATCTGGAGAACTCTGTTTGGAGTTTGGAGTTCTTTGCAGTCCCTTTTTATTTTTAACCAACGTAAATAATTTGGTGCTCACCCCTAACTCTAGATCACATATGATCTGGATCACTCCATGAAACTTTTGGGTACTCGTTCTCAAACAAATAAGAGAAAGTACTTTTTCACCCAGAGGATCCTTGGTCTATGGAACCTGCCAGAAGAAGTGGTGACAGCTGTCAGTCTTGACAGGTTTAAGAAAGGATTAGACAAGTTCATGGAGGACAAGGGTATCAATGGCTATAGTTATGGATACCTAAGGACAACCTCTGGGTTGGAGAGATAGGCAGCATATCTCTCAATGCCATTTCCAGGGAATCCTAAGGAGGTGAAGGCATCTGCTTGGGAATACCCTGAAGCAAATGGTGAGCCACTGTGTGAGACAGAATGCTGGACTGGATGGGTTGTGGCCTGTTCCAGCAAGGCTATTCTTATGATTAAACATTTTTGTCCCAATATAGATTTTGGAAGGGAAAGCATTGCTGATATCCCTCCATTCTTGAACACTAGTTTCTACGGCTCTTTCCGTGCTTTAGCCTGTCCAATCTGTAAAATAATATCTCCTCTTATCACATGATACATACATTTTGCAAAAAGACTTTGTCAAAAACTTTTTGAAAATCTAAACAAGCAGTATCTACTCCATTGGTTCCCAATGTGGACCCCACGCCCCACAGGGAAACTTCAATTTCCAGAAGCCTCAGTACATTGGCTGATCAGTGCTTTGGAGGATTGACTTAGGTTTCTGGGAATTGAAGTCCAAAATCCAAAGGTTGGGAAACACCAATCTACCCAGTCACCTCTTCCACACAATTCATATTCTCAATGAACTTTAAAGATCAGTGACACTGGATTTATTTTGATGATACCTCTTCAAAAGGACTTATCCTTCTATATGCTTGATTATTTTCTCTTTCTTAACATTGTCTACCAATTTACCCAGAACAGATGACCAAACTCACTGGTTTGTACTTTAATCCTCACATCTCATTTCTTTTCAAAAGCTAATCCTAGGAAACTGCTATGTATTTTTATTACAAGATTAGCAATTTCCCATTTCAGTTTCTTAAGAACTCTCAGATAAATGCTGTCTAGATCTGGTGCAGTGGCTCAAGTGGCTAAGACGCTGACTGGGAGGTGTAAGGTCAGCAGTTTGATTCCAAAGTACTGCAGGATGGAATGAGCTCCCGTCTTTGTCCAAGCTCCTACCAACTGAAAGCAAGAAATTGCAAGTAGATAAATAGGGACCACTTCGATGGAAAGGAACAGTGACCACAACTCAATTATGTTTAACTTGATTATAGACTGCAAGTCACTGATAAAATCTAACACAGAGACCTTAAATTTTCAAAAAGGAAATTTCCCAAAGTTGAGGAAACTAGTAAAAAAGAAGCTGAAAGGGAAAACTGAGAGAGTCCAAACACTCCAAGAGGCATGGAGGCTGTTTACAAAAACAATAACAGAGGCTCAATTGGAATGCATACCCAAAAGGAAAAAGGGCACTGCCAGGTCCAAGAGGACTCCAATGTGGCTTACAGGAGCTGTTCGGGAAGTGATCAAGAGCAAGAAAAGCTCATTTAGAAGATGGAAGGCTTGTCCGAATGAGGACAGCAGGCAGAAACATAAATTCTGGCAGAACAAATGCAAGGCAACAATCAGGAAAGCAAAGCAAGACTTTGAGGAGCGTATAGCTAAAAATACTCAGAGAAATAACAAAGACTTCTTTAAGTACATTAGAAGTAAGAACCCAACTAGGAAGGCCATTGGACCATTAGATGACAATGGAAGGCAAGGGGTTATTAAAGAGGAAACAGAGATTGCAGAGAAACTCAATGAATTCTTTGCTTCAGTATTCACTGAAGAAGACAGAGGCCACATGCCCAAAACAGAGCCTATCTTCGTAGGGAGGGAAACCGAAGAATTAAGCCAGATAGAAATAACCAGGGAGGAGATCCTTGCATGTCTTGTTAAACTAAACACTAACAAATCACCAGGACCAGATGGCATCCATCCATGAGTTCTCAGGGAACTTAAAGATGAAATTGCTGATCTCCTAGCCAAAATATATAATCTTTCCCTCAAATCAGGCTTTGTGCCTGATGACTGGAAGGTAGCGAATGTAACACCAATTTTCAAAAAAGGATCCAGGGGTGATCCAGGAAATTACCGACCTGTCAGTTTGACATGTGTCCCAGGTAAAGTGATGGAAACCATCCTAAAAGATAGAATTAATAGGCACATTGAAGAGAAGGCGCTGCTAAAGGAGAGCCAACATGGCTTTTGCAAGGGCAAATCATGCCTCACTAATCTGTTGGAATTTTTTGAGAGTGTCAACAAGCATGTGGATAAGGGGGATCCAGTTGACATTGTTTATCTGGACTTTCAGAAGGCTTTTGACAAGGTCCCACACCAAAGGCTCTTGAATAAACTTACCAGTCATGGAATAAAGGGACAGGTCTTGTCCTGGATCAGCAACTGGCTAAGGGACAGGAAACAGAGGGTAACACTAAATGGACACTTCTCCAAGTGGAGGGAAGTAAAGAGTGGGGTCCCCCAAGGTTCAGTACTGGGACCCCTGCTTTTCAACCTCTTCATAAATGATCTAGAAGTAGGAGTAAAAAGCAAGGTAGCCAAATTTGCTGACGACACTAAATTATACAGGGTAGTGAAAACTGTGAGAGATTGTGAGGAGCTCCAGAGGGATCTCTCGACACTGGGGGAGTGGGCAAAACAGTGGCAAATGAGTTTCAACATTAGTAAGTGCAGAGTGATGCATGTTGGAGCAAAGAACCCCATTTACACTTATAAACTGATGGGGTCTGAACTCTCTGCGACAAACCAGGAAAGGGACCTTGGTGTCCTGGTGGACAACTCAATGAAGGTGTCAACCCAGTGTGCCTCAGCAGTGAAAAAAGCAAACTCAATGCTAGGGATCATTAGGAAGGGTATAGAAAATAAGTCAGCAAGTGTCATTTTGCCTCTTTATAAATCTATGGTGAGGCCCCATCTGGAATACTGTGTACAGTTCTGGTCGCCATACCTCCAGAAGGATATTATGGAGCTGGAAAAAGTGCAGAGGAGGGCAACCAGAATGATTAGGGGACTGGAACACCTTCCTTACCATCTGAGGCTGCAACGGTTGGGCCTCTTCACTCTTGAACGACGACGTCTAAGAGGTGACCTGATTGAAGTTTATAAATTCATGCACGGTGTGGACAAAGTAGATAAGGAAAAACTGTTTTCCCTATCGCATAACACTAGAACTAGGGGACACTCCATGAAACTTTTGGGTACTAGTTCTCAAACAAATAAGAGAAAGTACTTTTTCACCCAGAGGATTACTGGTCTATGGAACTCCCTGCCAGAAGAAGTGGTGACAGCTGTCAGTCTTGACATCTTTAAGAAAGGATTAGACAAGTTCATGGAGGACAAGAGTATCAATGGCTATAATTATGGATACTTAAGGACAACCTCCGGGTTGGAGAGATAGGCAGGATATCTCTCAATATCATTTCCAAGGAATCCTAAGCAGGTGAAGGCATCTGCTTGGGAATACCCTGAAGGAAATGGTGAGCCACTGTGTGAGACAGAATGCTGGACTGGATGGGCTGTGGCCTGTTCCAGCAAGGCTGTTCTTATGTTCTTATGTTCTTATGAAACAGCGCTCCATGCACTCCGGTGTCTAGCCATGCCTGCCACATGACCACGGAAACGTCTGCAGAAGCAGACAGCGCTGGCTTTTCCGCTTTGAAACAGAGATGAGCACTGAACCCTAGATTCAGATACGACTGGCTTTCACGCAAGGTAAACCTTTACCTTAACCTTAGATCTGCTGATTTGTTTGTCTCTGCTATTTACCTTGATTCCTCACACTTCCTTTCTGAACATTTCTAGTCAGTGATTAGTATCTGTGCTATTTTGCTAGTAAAATGAAGTCCAAGGAACCCATTAATTCAGATTTACTTTTCCTTAGTCTCCTTAACTTCCTTTACAAACGAAAAGGAAAAGTATTGTACTCCTAGGACTAAATCTGAAATACATTTGTTAGTCTTAAAGATGCTGCAGTATTTTTGTTTTGCTTCAACTAAAAGAGACTAAAGTGGCTTCCTCTCTAAAAACTCATTTTCCTTTTAGTATTCCTTCAGTTCTGTTGCCATCCAATAGTCCAATTGCATTTCTAGCCAATTTTTCGGCTCTGGTGGTTTTTTAAAAACATATTGTGGGCCTTAAATGTAATGAGTGATATGCCCTTAAGAACCTTTTTATTAGTATTAATATTTTTTAGTCTCTTTCTGACTCTTTGCCTTTCTATTGTGTGGGCTTTGTTTCTGTTCTTCTCATTTGGACAAGAATTCTAGTTCCTGAATAACCCACTCCATCTCTCACCACTTCCTTTTGGCCCTGCTTGCTAACCATTCTGAGGACCTACTGGACTTGCTGCTACCCTTCCTGAACCATGACAGGCCTTTTATGACCATGGTTTGGATCATCTGGAAGCATTTTGGAGAGATCTGACATTCTTTAGTTATGGTTTCAACCTACTTTACACTACTTTCCTCACTCTAGAGTGATTTCATTATTATTATTATTTTTAAAAAAACAAATGTGAAACCATTGTTTTTCTGCATGTTTTTGCTAATCCCCATCTCCCATTGACCTGGTCAGCATTGTGACTGTGTGGGATGGCAAGAGTTGTAGTCCAGCAACTGAATGACCCATAGATTCCTCCACCCATATTCTAAGTGGGACATTGGCTTTGCTCTGCTGTAGCAGTCCCAACTGTTGCTCTCTAGGGGGTTGTGCTAACTAAAGACAACAACCACTGGGCTGGAGAATGTTGTTCTACTGAAGGCAGGCTTAAACCAGCCAGTATTTGAATACTTGATAGTTCTTTATAAATCTCTCTTATAACAAATCAGTTCTGCTTCAACAAGACCTTGTCAACACTGAAAAAGACATCAGTGCATTCGTATCATTTGTGTTCTTTTCCCTTGGTACTAATTCTTTGTCTATTGGAATAATCCTTTGCCCACCGAAAGAAATATTTGAGAACTCTATCCGTTTTTTGTGTAAAATCAAAAACAAAGAACATCTTTCTTCCCCGAAGCTGTCAGGAACTTTCCTTGCTCTTGAACATAGCTTTTCTAACATACTCAAAATATTTCTGTCAGCCGTTTAACATTAGCTACAGATTTTTAGTCCACAACTATTCACTGCTTTGGTTATCTTCTTTGATATAGTCAAGATACAGGGTGCTAGCCTCAGTGAACAAATAGAAAAAGCATTTTGATTGTAGTGAGGTGCCCCATCCAAGACCAGAGGTGGTAACTCACTGGATAACCCCGGACCCCTGACCCAAAGCCACTCATGGTTGATGCTAGGACTGAATCACTATGGCCCTATTCAGGTGTTATAGTATGAAAATGTGGCAAGCTGTAGTTGTGGTAGGGATGCATGTAGGCCTTGCAATCAATATTCTTCACCCCCTACCCTGTTCATGAGGAACACAAAAGTCTGAAGAGGAGCTTGTAAGAATTTTTGTCCAATATGCTTTCAGACATCTTATGGACACACTCAACCACACCAAGGTCCAGACCTTTCCATAGAATCAAACAGTAATAGAACTGGAAGCAGTCCTAAAGGTTATCAATTTCAAAGACCAACACCCCCCCCCCCCCAAGGAAATCCCTGGTTAAAGCATCCTGGACAGTTGACCATCCAACCTTTGCTTTAAAACTTTCAGTTAAGAAGGCTCTACCATGCGCAAATACAGTCCATTCAATTGTCAAGAAGCTGTTCCTAATGTTTACATGCTGTTTTGTAGGCTGTAGAAAAACTATTTTAGACTAGAGTACCTAAACGGAGCTTCTCTGTAATCAAGAACTAAATAGTAAATATAAAGGTAAAGTTCTCCCTTCCTCAAAAGCCAGTCACATCCAACTCCAGAGCCAGTACTATCTGCATCTGCATATGTTTCTGTGGTTATATGGCAGGCATGACTAGACACTGAAGTGTACAGAACACTGTTACCTTTCCTGCCAAAGCAGCACCTGTTTGTCTACTTGTAGTTTTTTGCTTTCAAACTGCTAGGTTGGCAGGAGCTAGGACAGATGACAGGAGCTCACTCCATCACAAAGAATTCGTGTTCTCAAACTGCTGACCAGCCGACCTTTCGGTCATCAAGCTTAGCAACTTAACCACTAAACCACTGTGGGCCCCAAGAACTAAATAGTCCATGCCAAATTCCTCACTGTTGTTCATTACAGCTGTCTTGGTTCAGTAAGGCATCTAAACAATGAATGTTCAACCTCTGTGAGATTCCTCACCTCTAGACAAGAAGCAAAAAATATTTTCCTCCAGTCGTTGTCGAATGCAACTTGTATCCAAGAATGCGTTTTTCCCCTGAAGCAGGAAAAATGTCATTGGCATGAATTTCTTTAAGGTGGATCCCATTTTGCCATGAAGTGACCCACACACTATGATATCGGTGCCATCACCCACGGCACACATGAAGCGCGGCATGCAGGATTTAACACTGGGATTGCAATGGCCTGCCAGAGCCTTGAGGATATGAACAAGGTGCGCCTTCACAGTCAGTCCATCTGGCATGGCCTCTTCCACCTCCATGACCATTGGGAATCAGAGTTCCTCCTCCGCTCATTTTGCCGTTGGGCCCAATATGATGGTTTCCAGTGGCATTTCCTCCACTGAAGGGGCCACCACCCCACCTAAAGGGGCTCACCTGCCTGTAGCCGTTGACCCCTTTAAGGATTCAGGTTAGTTAACCGCCGCCTGACACTCGGCGTTGAGTCACTGTACTGTCTACTCCATTACTGTAGCAACATGTCCGGCCAGACAGGGTTTCGCCCAGTAACGTCTCCTTAATTTGCACAATCTCTGTGCAAACCTAGTATCCTTTCCCTTTCAGAAGCAAAGCATGCATATGAATCTGGATTAAGGTTCAAGACACCACCCCTCTTATGCTTCTGATCCTTAAAAGTCAATGCAACAAAGAAACAGTTGCCATGCAGAATCCTGTTGGTTATTTACTCTGGCAGAAGTGCAGTTGCATAATCCCAGGAGGAAATTGCTTGTAATGAGGTGCCACGCATACTCCTCATCATAAATCAGGTCACACTGCTGACACACAGTAAAGCATTGATTCTCAACCTGCATCCTGTGGGCCAGATGCATCCTGTGGTGGCATTTCATGTAGCCTCCCACCTGCCTCTATCACACCAGGAAGTGCCATGTGGTGGAGGAAGGGCAAAATGGCTGTCTGGCCCCCAAAGCTGTCTGAGGGAGTGTGGAAAAAATAATAATCTCACCTTTTCATGCCCGTTGTGATCTAGTGTTGTGTTGTACTGATGTCTTTTGCATGTGCATTTGGAAATTAAACAGCAAACATCAACCAATAATCTTGCCTAACAGAAACTGTTTACAGAATATTGAATCCTATGACCTGCTTATTGCACAGAATTTCTCTCCTTCTATAGACCCTACTCCTCAGCAATGAATGACCAACTCCCAACCTTAAAGTACGCAGCTGGAATGAGCCATCCTAGGGCCACTGCTGTAGTTCTGAGCACCTCTCATGTCGTCCTCATTAAACCCTTGAGTGCAGGACTGGCAAAGCTTGACCCAGATATTACTAAACCACAGTTCCTATCACCCTTATACAAATGAGGGCTTGAGGGAGATGCAATTTAATATTCCTAGCCCTGCTATAGCACGTAATCAAGTGAAGGCACCTTGTTAGGGTTGCCATAATTCTCTCCCGCCAAACCGGGATAGCCATTGCATTCTTCAAACTGTGCATGCATTGAACCCCGCAGAATCCCTCTAAGACCCTGCAGAATCCCTGTCCAGGGCAGACAGGGAATACCGACCCTATGCAATTAACCCTTTGTGGTCACATGGAGGAGTAGTCCTCCATCCCATTGTATGGTGGAGGTTTGGCTTCTTAGATACTGTATGGGTATTTCTTGCTCCCTCCCGGCTTTCAAGGAAAAGGGCTGAGGACAACTCCTTGTCCCCCAAACTTCAAGGTGAGCCAAGGGATTTTTGCAAAGAGTTATCTCACTGCCTCCGTGCCTTTCTTTCAATTATCTTGCTTGCAAGTGTCTCCTCTCCTCAGCGGGCTTCTCAGGGTGCTGTTTTCCCTTCACTGCTTTCAAGCAAGATAACTCAAAGAAAGGCAGGGAGGCAGTATTAACTCTTTGCAAAAATCCCTTGGTGAGGGGTGATCTTACTTCCTGTGTTCGAATTTAAAAATCCGGGACTTTTACATGTTTTTTCTTGAACTGGCCGGGACAGCTTGAATCCGGAATAATCCAGGAAAACCAGGACATATGGCAACCCTACACCCTGTACCTATGCCATAGGTGGGGAGAAAATGCCCTTACTAGCAATGGTCCTAGAACAAGCAACTAATTGCTCAATGCAGCACTATGTTGACAAGGATCAAGGCAGCTGAGCTTGGAAATGTTACTTTTCTGACTACAACCCCCAGAATCTCTCGAGCAAAGCCTCTCTTGCTGGCTCAGATGGATGGAGCTCTTGCTAACATGGCACACAGAGGTTCTTTGGCATTTCCCACAGTACAACTCTGAATATAACCAGCTTGGGAAATGAAACAAAAGAAATTTAAGAAACAATGGAAAGAAGAGGGATTAAGATAATGGGTCTAGCAAGATGCAAAGGACATGGGAGTAAGAAAGTTCATAAAAGGATACTTGTTTATTTACTCAGGAGGGATCACAGCAAAGAATGGAGTGGGCTTCTTGGTACATCCTGACATAGGAAAATGCATACTAGACATTAACAATTATTTGAGCAAATTAATAATAGTGAAAATCAAGAGAGGAGAGCAAATCGACATATATGTACAATTATATACTCCCTGGAATGATAGCTGCACAGAAGAACACACGGATGAGTTTTTCAGTTAACTATCTGAGGTGACAGAGGAAGTGGAAGCTAATATTACATTGTATGTAACAAGAGATTTTAATGGTAGGGTGGATAAAAACAGAAGAGAGTATGGACAGTTTATTGGCCCACATGCTGCTGAGAACAGTAAAAAGAACGAGATTGAACTAAGGATACTAGATTTATGCAACCAACACCAGCTGGTGGAATGATATCACCATTAAAAGTCAGACTGATTACATATTAACAGGAGTTAAAATAAGATTTAAGAATACTTGATGAAAAAACAATCCCCAATGGACCATGTGACAATGATCATAAAATTGTGGAGTTAACAGCAAGAGAAAAAGCAAAACAAGAATCCTTGGAATGCCTCAGAACATCATTAGCAGATAGTGAGAGAACAGCCTCAGAAACATTTTTTCAAAGTAGTTAAAAGCATAAAAAAAGAGAAGAATTATAATGCCATTGAAATAATTAATGACAAGTATCGAAGACCAGTAATAGATCCATCAGAAGTTATAGAAGGGTGGAGAGAACACTGTCAAGAACTCCTCAACCGCTAGGAGAGTATGACAATTAAACAATATAATATAATAGTGCTAGAACTGGGCATATTAATTGAAGAAGTAGCAAGTCGTTAAACAATCACTTAAACACAAAGCACCAGGAATAGATGGATTACCGACATAAATAATCCAAGTAGCAGGGGAAAGCAGCATCAGATTGCTATATAGAATTTTCATGCAGCAGGGAAACAACTAATTCCACCCACTGATTGGCAATGATGAAACTTTTGGGTACTAGTTCTCAAACAAATAAGAGAAAGTACTTTTTCACCCAGAGGATTACTGGTCTATGGAACTCCCTGCCAGAAGAAGTGGTGACAGCTGTCAGTCTTGACAGCTTTAAGAAAGGATTAGGAAGTTCATGGAGGACAAGGGTATCAATGGCTATAATTATGGATACTTAAGGACAACCTCCGGGTTGGAGAGATAGGCAGGATATCTCTCAATGCCATTTCCAGGGAATCCTAAGCAGGTGAAGGCATCTGCTTGGGAATACCCTGAAGGAAATGGTGAGCCACTGTGTGAGACAGAATGCTGGACTGGAAAGGGACCTTGGTGTCCTGGTGGACAGCTCAATGAAGGTGTCAACCCAGTGTGCCTCAGCAGTGAAAAAAGCAAACTCAATGTTAGGGATCATTAGGAAGGGTATAGAAAATAAGTCAGCGAGTGTCATTTTGCCTCTTTATAAATCTATGGTGAGGCCCCATCTGGAATACTGTGTACAGTTCTGGTCGCCATACCTCCAGAAGGATATTATGGAGTTGGAGAAAGTACAGAGGAGGGCAACCAGAATGATTAGGGGACTGGAACACCTTCCTTACCATCTGAGGCTGCAACGGTTGGGCCTTTTCACTCTTGAACGACGGCGTCTAAGAGGTGACCTGATTGAAGTTTATAAAATCATGCACGGTGTGGACAAAGTGGATAAGGAAAAACTGTTTTCCCTATCGCACAACACTAGAACTAGGGGACACTCCATGAAACTTTTGGGTACTAGTTCTCAAACAAATAAGAGAAAGTACTTTTTCACCCAGAGGATTACTGGTCTATGGAACTCCCTGCCAGAAGAAGTGGTGACAGCTGTCAGTCTTGACAGCTTTAAGAAAGGATTAGACAAGTTCATGGAGGACAAGGCTATCAATGCCTATAATTATGGCTACCTAAGGACAACCTCCGGGTTGGAGAGATAGGCAGGATATCTCTCAATGCCATTTCCAGGGAATCCTAAGCAGGTGAAGGCATCTCCTTGGGAATACCCTGAAGGAAATGGTGAGCCACTGTGTGAGACAGAATGCTGGACTGGATGGGCTGTGGCCTGTTCCAGCAAGGCTGTTCTTATGTTCTTATGTTCTTATGGGCTGTGGCCTGTTCCAGCAAGGCTGTTCTTATGTTCTTATTATGGCAACAAACAATAATAATAACACTGTGGAAAAACAAAGGGCGTAAACAAGAATATACATAGTACTGAGGCATTTCACTCGTAAACCATGCAAGGAAAATGTATGCTAAAATTACAGAAAAGAGGATGAGAACAATTATAGAACCACAACTAGCAGAACAACAGATGGGCTTTAGAAAAAAGAAGCTCTATCATGCAATTTTTACACTTAAACATCTAATAGAGAAAATATAGAATACAATAAGAATATCTTTGTTGTATTTGTAGACCAAGAGAAGGCATTTGATAGAGTTGACAGGAAACTGCTATGGCAAACATTTGCCCAATATGGAGTAAGTGAATATCTTATCAGTTTATGTAAAAAGTTTATATAGCGACTTCAGAAGTATAGCTAAAACAAATCAAGGAATATTGGAATCCTTCGCAGCAAAATCTGGAGTGAGGCAAGGCTGTGTGCTATTGCCATTGTTATTATTAATAATTTCGTGTCAGAAATTACTCTGGGTTGAAAGGATTTTTAGGGGACGCCCAAATGAGGCTCCTTTCATGTCCCCAAGTGCAGCTTTTGGGTATTAAAACCCAACCTTCCAGTCTCCAGCTCAGTGTCTTAACCACTAAGCCACCAGGGGAGCTACTTGGAGCTACCTACATACATAGCATAAGCCAGGGGTTGTCAACCTTTCTCAGTTGGGGGCCGGGTCATGCTCCCTCAAACAGTTGAGGGGGCCACACAGGTGGTCCCCCCTCCCCGCCGTTTACAGCTGCCGTAAATGAGTCTGTGGCTGTCGCAAACACATTTGCAACAGACATGGACTCATTTATGGCTGTTGTAAACACATCTGTGATAGCAGCGGACTCGTTTACAGCAGTCATAAATGCATTTACGACAGCCATAAATGAGTCCATGGCTAATTCCGGTGGTGGCAGCGGCTGAAGCGAGGGCCTGGATTATTTGGCACCATGGGCCAGATCCGGCCCAAGGCTGTAGGTTGCCTACCTCTGGCATAAGCAAAAAAAGCCAAGCCAATTACTTTTTGCTGATGACCAGGCATTGATAGCGAGCACAGTTAAGGATTTACAGCAACATCTTACGTCCATGAACCAAGAGTGCAAGATAAATAATATGAGAATCAATAAAGAGAAGACTGAGGTAATTGCGATTGGAAGGAAACAGGATGTTGTGTATGTATGCGTGTACTGTAAAGGCAAGAATGTAACCACTCCAAATACAAACGATCTCAGCTGTAAAGGAACGCGAGCAGACAGCCCATAGAGGGCAGCTGCGAGCGTTCAGTCTCACATGGTTCACATTGCTCAATCACGGACAGCCGCGGGAAAACCTTCCCCGCATTCAGCAGCAGAAGAAAGAGGCGTGCCTGGGCGAGGCCACGCCGGTAGCAGCCAATGAGCTACCGTGCTACAAGATTCAAATGTAGAGGGCTACTGTATATATTGAGATGTATCACCGCCATTACCTCATGCTTCACCGGAACACCATGCAATAAACCTGTGTTAAACCAACCCGTCGGTTGTCCTGTTGTCTTTGGTCCCATACACTAAATTGGCGACGAAGGTGGGATATGGCTGCCCACGGGACCAAGACATGCGCCGGCTACGAGATCAGGAAGCCGGGAGACTTGGAGCTGTTTGAGATAGACTTCAACGCAGCGCTGGTGGAGCTCGAAGTCTCAGATGAGGCCAAGAAGAGGGCCATTTTCGTCCGCATGCTCGGACACGAGACCAAGAGGACCTTGGTGGACCTGATCGCGCCGAGGAAGGTGGGCGACCTCAAAGCCACAGAGCTCCTGGCGGCACTGCGCGCCCATCTCCGGCCAGCGATAGCGATGTTCCCCGCTCGGAGCGCGTTCTGGAGGCGAGTCCAGGCGCCCGGGGAATCGGTCGCCGAGTTCGCCGCGGCCCTGCGGCTGGCCGCCGGCCCATGCAAGTGGGAGACCCCAGAAGTCACCCTCCGGGACTGCCTGCTCTGCGGTCTGAGGGATACCGAGACTCAGCGTGCGCTGATGAAAAGGGAGCCGCCTCCCACGTGGCAACAAGTCCTCGACACGGCGCAGGCCGCGGAGGCCACGACTGCCGGGGTGCAAGAGCTTCAGGACTGGCGCCCGAAGCCCGCCAAGGCAGAGAGCTCGGTGCGCGCGGCCCGGCGAGTTTCGAACTCGTCTGCGGAGAGCAGCGACGACGAGGACGTCCGGAGGGTCCAGAGAGAGGGCCGGCGCTGCGACGGCTGCGGCGCCGCCCACGCCCGCGCCAAATGCCCATTCCGCAAGGCCGAGTGCCACAACTGCGGCCGGCGCGGGCACATCGCCAAGGTCTGCCGGAAACGGCGCGAGGCCACAACAAGGAGTTCTCCAGACCGCTCGGCGAGGCAGGACCGCACCACGAGGCCCAAGGACGGCACCCGGACCACGAGGACGCGGGACGGCGTAGGGCACATCTCCGACGACAGCGAGGACGACGCTCCGGTTTGCAGCGTTTCCACGGAGCACCCCCGTTACTTCGTTGAGGTAGTAATACAAGGGGCCCCTGTTAGAATGGAGGTGGACTCGGGTTCGTCATACTCTATTATTCCCCAGGGAGAGTTCATGAAAATCGCCCCCCGCGTGCGGCCCAAGCTCAAAGCGTTGAGGGCCACACTGAAGGACGTGCAAGGGAACCGCATCCCAGTGTTGGGGGTTGGGAAGTTCCAGGTCCAGTTTAAAAAGCACACCGCAACGCTTCCCCTAGTCGTCCTCAAGGGAGGAAAGTGCAGCCTCCTCGGGACTCAATGGTTCCAGCCCCTGGGGTTGTTCATTGGGGGGGTGCACGCCGTGGGAGCACACGCCACCGGGACTGATCCAATACAGAGCGTGTGCGACGCGCACCCCGAGGTTTTCAAAAAGGGGCTCGGAAAATTCAAGGCCCCCCCAGTGACTTTCGACCTGGACCCTGAAGTACGTCCAATCAGACTTAAACCGCGCAGAGTGCCTTTCGCACTAAAGGACAAAATAGAGGCGGAGTTGGACAAGTTGGTGGGCCAGGGGATTCTTGTTCCTGTTGATTCTGCGGAGTGGGAAACTCCAATTGTAACAGCGCTCAAGGCAAACGGGGAGGTCCGCATATGCGCTGATTACAAGTGCACCATCAATAAGGCGATCCACCCTAATGCTTATCCGGTGCCGGTGGTCAGCCACTTGTTGGCCAGGTTACACGGGGGGAGGTGTTTCGCTAAACTCGACCTGGCCCAAGCCTACCAGCAACTCCCGGTGACCCCCGCCGCAGCTGCTGCACAGACCATAGTCACCCACAAAGGGGCGTTCCAGGTATCGCGCCTCCAATTCGGCGTGAATTCGGCGCCCGGGATTTTCCAGTCACTCGTGGAACGCCTCCTGAAGGGGTTAGAGGGGGTGTTACCCTACTTTGATGACGTATTGATTACAGGGGGGAGCCGGGCCGAATTAGCAAGCAGGTTGGGAAGGGTCCTGACAATATTCAAGAAAGCGGGGTTGCGGTTGCGGAAGGACAAATGCGTTTTCTTCGCAACTGAGGTTGAGTTCCTAGGGTTCCGTGTTACTCCCGAGGGAATCAGGCCATCCCAATCCAAGGTGGCCGCCATCAAGAAGGCCCCTCGCCCCACCTCCAAGCCCGAGTTGCAGTCGTTCCTTGGACTGCTCAACTTTTACCACTCCTTCCTTCCGCGGAAGGCAGCAGTAGCGGAACCGCTACACAAATTGTTAAAAAAGGACGAGGCATGGAAGTGGGGCGACGACCAGGAGAGGGCTTTCAATGACCTGAAGCGACTCCTGGCATCAGATGCGGTACTGACCCATTTCAATCCCAAACGCCCAGTGGTCCTGATATGCGATGCATCCCCGGTGGGGGTGGGGGCGGTGTTATGCCACGTACTGGAGAACGGGAGGGAGGCCCCGATAGCGTTCTACTCTAGGTCCTTGTCCCAAGCGGAGAGGAACTATGCCCAGACAGACAGGGAAGCACTAGCGATAATTGCGGGGACTAAGAAATTTCATGATTTTGTGTACGGCCGCCCCTTCACCATAGTGACTGACCATAAGCCCTTGCTAGGCATTTTCACCGCAGATAAGCCCACACCCCAAATCCTGTCCCCGAGAATGCTCAGGTGGGCCATTTTTCTCAACGCGTATCAGCACGCGTTGGTATACCGGCCCGGGAAGGAGATCAGCCATGCGGATGCCCTGTCGAGGTCCCCCATTCCCCGGGATTGCTGCCACGTGGGCGAAGTAGAGAGGGACCACCAGGTTTTAATGATAGAGGTCCTAGACTCCCCTCCAGTAGTACCGGCCGACATCGCTAAAGCGACCGGCAAGGACAAAACGCTGGCCACAGTTTGCTCCTGGGTACAGAAAGGGTGGCCCGTGTCTTCCCCAGCAGCGGAATTCGACACATTTTTCAAAAAGAAACTAGAGTTGTCCCTAGAGAGGGGTTGCCTTTTGTGGGGACAGCGGGTAGTGATCCCCACGTCTCTCCGGCCGAGGGTGCTTAAACTGCTGCACGTCAGCCACCCGGGGATCGTCCGCTCTAAGGCGCTGGCCCGCAGTTACTTTTGGTGGCCCCAGCTAGACGCCGACATCGAACACATGGTCGGCACTTGCGAAGCGTGCCAAAGCTCCAGGCCAGAAGAGGCCCGCTCGCCACATAGGGAGTGGGACGCAGCAAGGGGGCCCTGGTCCCGGGTACACGTAGACTTTGCTGGCCCGTTCAGGGAACGCTTTTCCTCCTTGTGGTGGACGCGTTCTCCAAGTGGTTGGAGGTCATCCCAGTCTCAAGCACCTCCTCGGCCACAACAATTAAACAGCTACGGAGGGTCTTTTCCACGTTCGGTTTACCCGACACCCTCGTCAGCGATAACGCTAGCTGTTTCACGTCCGCCGAGTTCGGGGCGTTCATGGAGCGCAACGCCATTTGGCACATCACCTCCGCCCCCTTTCACCCGGCCACCAACGGCCAAGTAGAGCGCCTCATGCGCACCACGAAAGACGCGCTGCTGCGCATGGGCCCCGGAGACCTCGACCTGAAATTGTGCCAATTCCTGCTAAGGTACAGGGTCACCCCATTGGCGTCAGGGCACTCCCCCGCAGAGCTGTTGATGCGCAGGAAGCTGGCCACGGGAATCTCCAAGCTAGACCCCACGAGAGTAGAGGACAAAGGGTGGAACATAGGGGTGGAACCTTCAAAGAGTTTCAGCGTAGGCGCCCTGGTGCACTGCAGGAACTACGCCAGCGCGGGGCCAGCCTGGGTGCCGGGCACCGTAATAGAACGAACCGGCCCCGTCTCATACCGCGTGGAGACCAGTACAGGTTTCCTGTGGAGGCGACACGTGGACCAACTCAGGCGCAGGGTCCCCGGAGAGCAGGACGGAGACGAGACAAGCAGTGAATCAGCGTTAGGGTACTCCCCCACACGTTTAGCCCAAGGGGGAGGGAAAGGGGAACATGGGCCCCCACCAAGGGGGGAGGAAAGGGAATCGATCCACAGAGATCTTTTGCGGGAGTTCGCGGCAGAAAGGAAGAGCCCCGACCTCACACATACCCCCCGGAATTTTCCCCGAAACACAGATGCCCATAGAAGTTTAGACGTTGATTTACAGTACCAGGGGGAGTTAGCGGAGTGGTCCCCCACCCGTCCTAGCGAAAAGAGGGGTTTCAGTTCAGCCCCTGGTACTTCCAGTCCAAGTAGTCCCTGTGAGTTAGAATGCAATATAGCGCCAATTTCCCGGAGACCGACACCCCCAAGACGGGAGGCAACAGCAAGTCCGCCCACCACAGTCTCAAGGTCCCCCGAGCAAGGATCGGAAGGTAGCAGGACCACAAGGGCGACCTCATCGGTTCCGCGGTTCACAATAGGCGGGTCCCCGGGGTCCGAGAGCAACAGGCAGGGGTTCACCTCCCAACTATTCATTCCGTTCCCATCCCCGGGCGCAAGGCAGGCACGGACGCCCCACAGAGCCACTAACGAATCCCCGTTTCCCGTTGCAGGGCAAGCACCCGCGGAATCAGGGATCACAGGCTCTCCAGTACTAGGTCAGACGCAGGCACGCCCCAAGCGCACGTGCGGCAAGCCACAATGGTTGCGGGACTTCGTCCCATCCTAGGGGGGAGGGATGTTGTGTATGTATGCGTGCATGTTCATTGTACTGTAAAGGCAAGAATGTAACCACTCCAAATACAAACGATCTCAGCTGTAAAGGAACGCGAGCAGACAGCCCATAGAGGGCAGCTGCGAGCGTTCAGTCTCACATGGTTCACATTGCTCAATCACGGACAGCCGCGGGAAAACCTTCCCCGCATTCAGCAGCAGAAGAAAGAGGCATGCCTGGGCGAGGCCACGCCGGTAGCAGCCAATGAGCTACCGTGCTACAAGATTCAAATGTAGAGGGCTACTGTATATATTGAGATGTATCACCGCCATTACCTCATGCTTCACCGGAACACCATGCAATAAACCTGTGTTAAACCAACCCGTCGGTTGTCCTGTTGTCTTTGGTCCCATACACTAAACAGCATACGTTATTTATCTTAATAGAGGGATGAAATATAAAACAGTAGGCAGAGCTCAAATACTGTACCTAAGAACAACATTTACTGAGGATGGCAAAATGGATAAAGAGATTAACATGTGGTGTAGTAAAGCAAACCAAATATTGGGACAGTTAGCTCCTCTCTTACAACATAAGACAATACCAACCAGCATAAAGAAACACCTCAAACAAAGCATATTTATTCCCACTTTATGTTATCAGTGCCAAACATGGACACTTACAATAAAACATAAATGAAAGTTGGTCACCATGGATATTCTCTTTTAAGCAGCATTGCCTGAATACCAAAAGCCAAAGTTAGTACAAGGAACAACATCATCAGGAAGCTCACAAACTACAAATGGGGAACTCAACCATACATGCTACATACATCAGCTTTGGCCCTAAGCGTCTCCACTGCAGAGTTTGCTGCTCCAGTATGGAGCGTATCACACAAAACAAATTGACATCACTGTTAATGAAGCCATGTTTATAGTGATAGGATGACTCAAATCTACACCAGTTGAGAAAATATACCCTTTTGTTGGTATCGCTCTACTGAGAAAACCAAACAAGAGAATGACCCTTGACATCTCCTGATTGAATATGAGCCTAAAATCCACCTGCTCAGATCCAGGAAGTGCTTTATGGCAAGAACAAACATTGTTGTTAATAATAATAATAATAATAATAATAATAATAATAATAATAATAATAATAATAATAATAATAATAATAATAATAATAATAATAATAATAATAATTATTATTATTATTATTATTATTATTATTATTATTATTATTATTATTATTATTATTATTATTATTATTATTATTATTATTATTATTATTATGTATCAGAAAGATTCTTGAGTGTATGCAAGAGCAAAACCAAATTAAAAGATGGAGGTAGGAACTCACTGGACAAGAAAGGAGAATATAGCTGAGGAACTCAACCTCCCCTTCCTCACTTGGAGGACTCTGAAGAGGCTGAGGGTAGTAGTCCCTAAATGCAAGACCAACATGCTCAAGTGGGGGCAGCTGGCAGACAACAACATGCTGTGTCAATGTGGAGAGATACAGAATCATGCTCATTTACTGGTCTGCCAATACCAGAAACATGAATAAATGAAGATTTAATTTTGGCCAACAACAAAGCCAAGAAAGTGGCTTCATTCTGGCAATCCAGGATTTGATTAGGACACAAAAGAAGAACAAAAAAAAACATCATCTCTGAAAAGAGGTAAACAGGATAAGGGACATACAGTATTGTGTAGAGAAAAAGGTGGATTCAAGAAAGGTTTACCCACTCTGCCAAGTAAGGCTAATCACGAACAAGAGAGTCCAGGTCTAAGGGAAATGATAAGAAGGAACCAGAATGAAGCATGATTGAATCTTGCTACTTCGATACAAAAATGTTCAAACTGTGTTTAATTCCTGAAAGTACTTGGTTGTGGATGCCCATTACAGGCAAGCTGACAAGGATCTGCAGGAATAGGCAAGAGACAAATAGTGGGTCAAGTCACCCTGGCCCAGCCCCATCACAGAGCTTGGGTGCTGACAGGACTTCTGTACTCTGCCCCCCCCCCCAAAAAAGATGCCTATCCTGTGCCTAAGGTGTATGAACTATATGGTTTGGAACTACAGTACAATGCAAAGTTTCCCAAAAATGCATTACACCAAGACCATTGTGGGAAATTTAAAATGGCAGATGTAGAACACCTGCGGTGAACAGGGGGTAGGACTCAATGGCCTAAAAAGCCTCTTCCAATTTAGTTATCCTATTATTCTATGACATGCCATCGATGATTAGTGATGCTGACTGCTTAGTGCCGAGTTAAGGCAGTTCAAGTCTACTGAGGTACATGGAGGGAAAGCATCACAGGCAAAGTAAAAGCCCTCAAATAACTGATCAAATGTGCCCCTGGGGAACATTTCCAACTCTTGTCTTGGATCCTTTGCTCTGTCCCAGTTCCTCCATTCACATCAGAGAGGCATCTCAATTTTCAGTGGGACCTAAGCCAGCCCAAATTAGCAAGCTTGTGTGAATGGAATATGATTCTTCCAACATCCAGGCCTTGTTTCAGAGAGGCATTTCTTATCCTCCAGGAGGGTCAACACCAAAGGCTAAGACACTGATTAATGGATCTCCTCAATAGCTGGCGAGAAGCAGGGTGTAAAATGAAGGCCTTTTTCTGCATGAGGAATTAAATGCAGATCTGGAGGTTTCCTTCTTCTATGCCTACTCAGCAATACAAGTTCCACTCCACCGGAGACAACACTAAATGAGGGACATGTTGATTTGATGGAAAGTGCTCAACCGGTTTAGACTTTAAGGGTTTGGGGGAGAGGAAACTCAAAGTATGCATGGGAGGGTAGATAGGAGAAAGGGGAGGTAAACAGAAAAATTAATGGCCCTAAGTGCTCCTTAACAATCACCTGACACCCATTTAAAATATAAATTAATTAGCTTTCATGTAATTCTTCCAAGATGTCGAGATTGCAATGTTGCATGAAAAAGGAAACAGAGGTGAAACAAAAGGCCAAGGTCCACACAACCTGTATCCTACAGGTTTTTTTTTATATTTGGCTTTTCCTCAAAAGCACCAAACATGCTCCTGGCACCTGTTCTGGGGATTGTTTCTCATGTCTTTGAAATCTGTCGAACGGAACAAACTAGCTAGAACTTTCTTAACTCAACGGGAAGTCATCGTCTGCCAATTGAAGCTATCCAAACCAAAATGGAGTCTTCTTGGATAAACATGCTTTAGAAAGAATTAGGGAACTTTTTTCCAGTGTTTAGTGGACTGGAAGTGCAAATTGTTGCTAATCCCAACTGATGGTCATCAGCTTTTCATACATTCAGTGAAAGAAGCAGGAAAAGCCCATGTCCCTAAGACTATGTACAGTGCAACCTCATATAATGAACGCTTTGTATAACGAAAAATTCATACGATGAAGCATTTTTGTGCTATGAACTGCTATTGGCAATACCCCATTCAATGAATTTTTTTCATTGTATGCGGTATCGCCAATAGCGATTCATATAATGAACATTTTCTTTTCATTATACGGTGCATTACCAATAGTGCTTCGTATAACCAAAAAAAAACAAAAACCCCACACGTATAGAAAAGAGCTCCACGGAATGGAGTTTTTTCGTTATACTGGTTTCTACTGTATGGGCAGAATGTGATGTGGTTGCCCTGTCCCATTAGCAAGGGCAGTAATTCTTCCGGATACCCGTTCATTCCACAATACATACATTGTAGGCTACAAAATCAAAAAGAACGTTTCTCCATTTCTGATTCAGTCAATCACAGCATCCCTTAGATGAGGAGCACGTAATGTCTGATGGCTTAAGGCAGGAATTCTCAACCTACCGCCCATGGGCCAGATCCAGCCCATGGCACCAAATAATCTGGGCCCCAACCATGCTCCAGCTGCCGCCGCCGCCAGAATCAGCCGTGGACTCATTTACAGCTGTTGTAAATGCATTTACAACAACTGTAAATGAGTCCACGATGTTTACAACAGCCGCAAATGATTCCATAGCCGATTCTGGCAGCAGCGGTAGCTGCTGGACAACCAGTCCGGCCCACCAACTGTTTGAGAGAGCATGACCCAGCCCCCAACTTGAAAGGTTGAGAACCACTGACTTAAGGGCTAAAGTGAATAGCGGGGACACTATATTTTTTTGCCCTCTCTTTGTTACTTCAATTAGAATACCTGAATTAGTGCTGCTAATAATGTGGGGTGAAGGTGGGGGACGCACTATTAGATTTAAACCTTGGCATTAAAGTTAATGGGGAATACCTGAATAACATCCAATATGCTGATACACAGTGTTATTGGCCACAAACTTTGCAGATCTTGAGTTGATGCTGGATCGAGTTAGAGCAGCCATTCCCAACCCCTGGCCCTTGGGCCTAATCCGGCCCATGCATATCATTAATTCAGGCTGTGGTGGCCACCTGGCCATCTTTAGAACTGCCCCTCTACTGCCCCCACCCATCAGAAGTCGTGATACGTTACTTACCGCAGCAGCAGCGATCGCACATTTCTTCTGGGGTTTTGGACAGCCTCTGCCACTTCCCAGGGTGGCAGGAGCCTTTTCGGAGCACAATCACTCCATTCTTGAAATTTTCTGCTGCTTCCCTGCTTGCTCCCAGCAACTAATCCATAACACTTAGAGACTTCTGTTGGCGTGTGGTGCTTACATCAGCGCCTGGTTTCCTGGCACAGAACCAGGAAGTATCTAAACCCTGCGGATTAACTGCTGGGACCAAGCAGAGAAGCAGCGAAATTTTTTCAAAATGGAGCAGTCATGCTCCAAAAAGGCTCCCACCACCCTGGGAAGTGGCGGAGGCTGTCCAAAACCCCAGACTAAATGTGCGGCCGCCACCGGTGATGACAAAAACTTAAGTCCAAGGAGCAAACACGCCTCCAGCCCCTGGTGGGACATCTTGGGAGCGGGGTCAAGCCTCTGGTGGGAAAATGTTGCAAACGCCTAAGTTAGATCTTCAAGCACAGGATATGGTTGGATCTCAACAAGACTAAATATTTTGTTATAAACTGAACACCAACTCACAACAAGCTAATGGCAGGAACACAAGAAATCAAAAGAGTGGATAAAAATGTCTATTTGGGGAGTGTGTTAAATAAAAATTGGGGTCCCAAAGTAGAGATTAAAAGAAAAATAGAAAAAGCAAGATCCACCTTCATAAAATGCAACATTTGTTTTGAAGTAGAGATCTAACTCTCGCTACGAAGATCCGAATAGTGAGATGTTATGTATTCCCAATGTTGCTATATGGAGTCAAAGCTTGGACATTGACTAAAGCATGGGGGAGGGGATAATCGAAGCTTTTGAAATGTGGATCTACAGATGGCTGCTAAGGATATTATGGGTTGGCCATGTGACTAATGTAGAAGTATTGCACAGGATGGATAAAGAACTCTTTAAGACCATTAAGCAAAGAAAGTTCCAATACCTTGGCCATATCATGAGGAACAACATAAAGTAAAGAATACTCCAACTCACTCAGCAAGGAAAGATCCCTGGGAAGAGAGGCCCTGGAAGTAGATGGACTTAATGGCTGAAGAACCTGCGAGAAAGGTGTGGCATGTCCTCGGAAGAACTGTTCCAAGGAGTTAAGAACAGGAAAACTATCACCATGATAGCCAATATCTGGAATGGATACAGCACCTGAAGAACAATGGGGTGGGGAACAGTGGTCCTGATTTGCCTTGGTGTCATTAAGAGAGCTGATCTCAGTCTCTGCAAAGAGGGTGTGCACAAAACCTACAGGTTGTGTGCCCCTGACTTAACTTTTTACTGTACTGGAAAACTTGTGTCCAGCCTATAGCACTTCGTAGAAGACATGATCAGTGGCCAATGGCCCTTTCATCCCACCATTTTTGCAGACACGTTGTGCATGCACATATGTGCAATTATGAGTTCCCATATGCAGCCACAAGTGATATAGTCCGAGCACATGCTTGCTATCTTCTTGAGCAGGAAGCCACATAACTTTCAATGACTTTGATTAAAGAACTATTAAGGGGCACATTGCTTCCTCTTCTTAAATAAGAATTATAGGTGCACTAGAAATTTCAAACCATTTCAAAGGTGAGTGCAGTTTTGCATAAGGGCCACATGAAATCAAGAGTTCATCACCAACAAGCCTCTGCTATTAGCTGATGCCCTCTACTGGCTACAAGCAAGATAGTAACATTCCACAGAGGAATGCTGATGTAAGAATCAAACAGGAATGCAAACGCCCGACAGTTTTTGCACGGAAGTCCCATCACTAGGAAACTAACAGTTCACTGATTCATAGTTGTTGTGGAAATAGAGTTTTGGAAGGCAAAATTGGGGAATTTGATGGAGAAGCCAAGAAAGGCTCTTTTTTTGGTCACTGAATAGTGCATTATTGCACCATGTCTGGATAAGTCTCAGCCCCAGCAAAACATTTAGACTAGATTCAGAGAGGAAGTTATGGCTTTGTATATTGAGCAGAGATAATAACGTACTGCCAGAGGAACAGCACTTCAACACACCAAACTGAGACAGATGGGCAACTCTTAATTAGGACTAATAAGAATGTTTGGCCAGATTATCTTGCTATGGTAATAGGGTAGGTAGACCATGCTGCCAGCGACTCAATGCCGAGCCTGTGTCAGGCAGCAGTTAACTAACTTGACAACCCTGAGGACTAATGGTCTTGGGTGCCAAACTCCACAGGGAAGGGTGATGGTTCCCAAGTGGATTAAGTGGTCCCACTTGAATCCATCTTGATGGAGGGCAGCAGTTTCATCAGGAGGACTTTGTGTGCCAAAAGGGCTCAAGACCAGAAAGTGACTTGTGGAACTGAATCAGTGGTACGGGTGTCATATTCTCAGGACAGTCTTCATGGCTGATCACCAATATTTGGATATGGCAGATGGTTTGTTCTACTAGGATTTTGGGGAAGCACATAATGCTACTGCAGTTATTTGCAGAAATGTTCGGCCCTGTTGGCACTCTAAATAACCTAATCAAGTACTAGTTGCTGCTGAGGATATAATCTTTTTATACTGTAGAGAAAGACCACACACACACAAACAAACATACAAAAATGAAAGAGCTGAAAGGCCCTTTGAAATGTCACACTAAAATCTTCTTTATCCTTTCAGTTCTGCTCACGCGCAACTGCAAGTTGGCTCACCTACTCTCTCAGGATATCCGTGCTAATCAGCTGCAGTTGGGTGGATAGCCAGTGCTGAGAATGTAGTTCTGTCACTACTTCATGTATTTAATTTCCCCCTGATCTCATGGTCTATGATCCCATCCTCAACTATTTGTGCTATATGTAGAGCTGGGCTAAGCTTTAGGCATCTGATGAAGTAAACTGGAGGTAAAAAATGTTTGTGTCATAATAAGTGGGTTAATGTTTCTCACAGGACTATTTGTTGTTTACGCTTTCAGTTGTTATCCTAAAAACTCTGGCCTGCATGAGAAACAATTGGTCATCGTTTTACTGTACTTCTATGGAGACACCTGACTATATCTGACCCTGCAAACCTAGGGGAGGCCAAGCATCTGGCACTCCATAGGCCAGAATGTACATCCAGTAGTTTTACCTGGCCTCAGGTGTATTAAAAAGTTTACTCATGTTACACCTTACTTTTGTAAGGTGTGAAAAACAGGTCCTCTAAACTGCAGTATTTTTGGTTCTCATTGCCACCAGTATTAAATAGCAGTTCTCAACCCTAGGATTTGGGGGGGGAAAGGTTTTACCCATTCTGACCTCAGTCCCTTTGGCTTGACTTAGTCTGAGAAAGATTAGCTGACAAAACAAGGTTGCTGTTGCCTGGAGTACGCCCAATTGTAGTTCAAAAATGTAATATGCACCCACAGTCTTTGAGAAGGCTCTGTGTACAGAATGAGGATTGGAGTCCCTAAATGTTATTAGACAAACATGCTCATGTGGGGTCTGCTGGCAGGCAACAATATGCTGTGGGAATGTGGAGAGATACAGAATCCGGCTCATTAGCTGGTCTGCCAATTACTACTGGGAAATGTGCCGATGAGGATTTAAGTTTGGGCAACAACAAAGCCAAGAAAGTGGCTTCATTTTGGCAGTTCAAAGTTTGATCTTGACATGAAAGGAGGGGGGGACCCCAGTTCCCCTCCTCCAAAACAAACTAGTAAACAACTTCCACCAAGAGATGAATGAATGTTCAGCATTCCATGAACGTTACTTCCATTGTGGTAGAATGTTTAGGAGCATTCCATGACATTGGCCAGTAATCCTGTTACTCTTTTTCATCCAGCCAACGCTGCCCGCCTCGTCGCTCCTGGAAGCAGAAGTAAAATGCGCCTGTATGGTGTTAAGGCTCTTCCGGGTTAACTCTTCCTCCGTATGGGCGGGCGTGTTTTACTTCCACGAGCAATGAGGGCAGTGATGTCCAGATGAATCGCAGTAAACCCATTCGTGTGGATTCACAGGGTGCTTGGGCTTCTGGGAATCGAAGTCCAAGAACATCTGGAGTGCCAAGGTTCGCCATCACGGCCCTAAGGTCACTGCCTTTAACAAAACTTTTTAATTGAAAAATAACATGAAGAGCCACTTCATACTCAAAGGGTACAGAGGAATGAGAAAACTGAACAGTGATTATGCAAAATATAAGATTCCGTGTTTTTAATCAGTGTGTGTGCCATTCTGGGTTGGATGAGAGAGACGATGGAGAAATGCTGCCTCCTCAACATTCATCTACTCTACTGTTTACAATTTTAAAAAAATATTTTCCTACTGATGTAGCACCTTTCTAGATACACGACATGCACTGGTTTGTATTATGAGTGCCACGCAAAGTAAATGCATTGCAGCAATTTATTTATTTATTTAAAATTGACATGTGGCAGGCATGACTAGACACCGGAGCGCACGGAACGCTGTTTACCTTCCCATCAAAGTGGCACCTATTTATCTGCTTGCAATTTCTTGCTTTCAAATGGCTAGGTTGGCAGGAGCTGGGAAAGAGACAGGAGTTCACTTCGTCATGCAGTGCTCGGGTCTTGAACCAGTAAATGAGAGATAAAATAGATGGCACTAAAGATAGGTAAAGGTGTTCCTTGCTCGAAAGCGAGTCGTACCCTCTAGGGTTCAGTGCTCATCTTTGTTTCATAGCCAAAGAGCCAGCGCTGTCCGCTTCAGCAGACATTTCCGTGGTCATGTGACAGGCACGGAACGTTGTTTATCTTCCCACTGAAGTGGCCCCTATTTATCTACTTGCAATTTCTTGCTTTCGTACTGCTAGGAGCTGGGACAAAGACAGGAGCTCATTCCATCTTGCAGTACTCGGGAATTGAACTGCTGACCTTCCTTCCACCTAGTCAGCGTTTCTTAGCCACTTGAGCCACAAATGCACACTGGACTGCTCCAAATTCCCCCACCTGGAAAGACCAGAAGAGACTTGTGCCACCTGTAAGACTTAAAAATTTTATTTACCTTTACCCTTAGCTTTTTCTCCAGATGCATAGTCCCCCATCAAACCAAAGTTATTTATGCACACAGATCCTGTTTACAGAGTTGAAACAAAATGAAGTGCCAGCACTGGTCATAAATTTTGAAAGGGCTAGTTAGCATAATAAACTCTGAGGTCAGCTGCATCAGCTACTTCATGAGGCATGAAAGCAAAATTTTCTCTTTGAGACCATGCCTATTTCAGCTGAAGCCAGAAGTGACTTGTGTCTTGTAGTCCTGCTGGAATAAAATCAACTTCCGATAAGGTAGTTTCAAAGACATACCTACAGAAATGAACTAAATATATAATATATAATGATCAAGCCAGGAGGAACTGAACTGAGCCTCATCTATTCTTGCTCAGCTGATTCCCTTTGATTTTGAACTGATTTTGTTCAAGGATAGCCACTAGAAGGCCAGAGTCAGTGTGTCCAGGGTGACTGAAGTATCCTCCCACTGATTTCTGAATATTATTTTTCTAAGGGAAGTATTGAAGCCACTTATTCTTTTGTCTTACATAATTTGCTTTTGGGCGTTGCTGGAAAAAGATGGCATTCATTACATCGGAAGGTAAACATGTGTACAAACTCCTGATGTTTCCAGTGACATCATTTAGTTCTTTAACAGTGATTCCAGTGTAGACAAGGTGACAAGAGTTTGCCTGGTTTTGCAGCTGTGCCCGTTCCCAGCAGGAGACTCTTTGCTGCAAGGTGTGTCATCTTTTCGGTAAAAAACAAAACTTGCTCGTCTTAAAGATGCCATTAAAGTTTTTTGTTTCTGAGCCAGTCACTAGTGTCTCATCCTATCTTTCATTCAACATAGATGGCTCTATTTATGTAAACACATACCAAAGATAGAAAACATACATTTGTGTGATTACTGCAAACCAATACTGAGACACGGACCTTATGTGGCCAGTTTCACCTGATCAGCACAGAGCAGAAACTTCTGGACATATTCACTGCAGTTGACTACAGATGTCTGGTTTAGTTTAAGGCACTGTTCAAAGGCAGTGAACGGTTCTGCACAATCCTGGCGAATCTTCTGTACAATTGGGCTGCAATGGAAGCCATAGGGATGCATACAGAAATGTTAGTCAAACAGCAAATCACAAGTTTCTCAGCCTTAGCCCCCCCCCCCCCCGTAGAATGGGGATGACAATAGCTTAAAGAACTATTCATATAGTGACTATGAGATGCTTTGAGAAAACTGTTATGCCATTTAAGTATTGTAATTAAAGCAAATTCAAATCCACACCCCTCTGTCATGCAAATGCTCCCTTTTTAGTCTGCCACACAGTCCTGTGCATAATCTCTCGCTCAAGGACTTGGATGAATTCTTATTATGACAACATTCCCCCTTTTTATTACCAAAAACCACTCTGCCTGATGAGAAGCATGATACTCATTTGTGAAGGTCTGCAAGCCTTCAAGTGTTCACCATTGGCAGTTTTTATAGTAGTTGTGAGAGCTGGACCATAAGGAAAGCTGAGCGAAGAGATACCTTTGAAATGTGGTGTTGGAGGAGAGTTTTGAGAGTCCCCTGGACAATGAGGAGAACAAATAGGTCGATCTTAGAAGAAATCAACCCTGACTGCTCCTTAGAAAGTCAAATAGTAAAGATGAAGCCAAAGTACTTTGGACATCAAATGAGAAGAGAGGATTCACTTGAGAAAGCATCGATGCTGGGAAAGGTGGAGGGCAAAAGAAGAGAGTGGCCAAAAATGAGATGGCTAGATGGTATTGTAGACGCAATAGGCACAGAGCTGGGCGGGTTGAGGAAGATGGTGGAGGACAGAGGTGCCTGGCGGGCAATGGTCTATGTGGTCACAAAGGGTCGGAATCGACTGTGCGACTGAACAACAACAAAATAGTAGTTGTTTAGGAGGAAGTACTAAAGCCAGAGAAATTTATAGGAGGACAGTGGGCATCCCCTTTTCTCTGGCTGGGAGAGGAATTCAGGACAAGAGGCATTTCTCAGACTCCGTCTTCATTCATTCATTCAGGACATTAACCATGGGAAGCATCCTCATGTGTTTACACTTTTGGTGTGGCCATGATCACAGTGTGCCTGCTATATGTGCTGTCCCATGAATATGCTGATTTAGCAGACCAACCATGTACCCACCAAAGTACTAGATTGTTGGTGACTAAGTTAACACAATGTAAATAGGCAAACACCAAGAGAAAGAAGGCTTAAATGAGGTCCCCACTCTGTTGCCTACATCTTGTGTCAACTCAACTATACATTCCCTGTTGTGAAATCATGATCACAGTAAAATAAATGACGAAAAAGAGGATGAGCTTTCTGTTTCAGCCAAATTCATCCTATGAAATGACAGCTCATCTCCCCCCCCCCAAAAAAAAATAATAATTTTTTTTTTGTTGGAAAACTTACTGGGAAGAGGTGCATTTTGTCAATTCAGCTTTGAGCTGATGACATTCCTGAAGCCAGGAGGAAGGATTTGCCACCACGCACTGGCCATATGCCTCTGTTTCTTTGTGGCAATGCCGCGCTGCCACCTCCAATGCTGCCTGCCTGTTGGGATGAACACAGGAAAATGTGAAGATCTTCGACAGTGAAACCTGCATGGTTCTGTTAAAACCCCTGTAGCTTCCAGATTTCTCTCACACATACCATCTAATCCCAGGTCAGCCTTCTTTGCTCACGTTCAGGGCTTAATCCCATAGACAAATTACACATCAAAGGAAGGGCAGATGGTGGACCAGGGCAGGAGCTGTATCCCCAAATACTTACATGCTACAATAACAAGATGCCCCTGCAACCAAACATGGGGGCGGGCAGATAAAGAAGTCTGTCTTTCTCTCAAGGTCATCAACTGAAACTGAGTGCTGGGGAATTCAGAGTAGACAAGAGTAGACCTTTGCTCCACGAAATGTATGGTAAAAAGGACACAGAATAGGAAGATGGCAACATCCAAACATTCACCCTCTTTCAGGTTGGTCTACCTCACAAGGTTATCATGATGGCAACACTGCAGGGGAGGGGGGAGTTTTGCTACCTCTTGAGAAAAAGCCAAACAAGATAAAGGTCACCCTTGCTCAAAAGCCAGTCGTATCCGACTCTAGGGTTCAGTGCTCATCTCTGTTTCAAAACCGAAGAGCCAGCGCTGTCTGTTTCTGCAGACGTTTCCATGGTCATGTCGCAGGCATAACTAGACACCAGAGCGCATGACACAAGCAAATAAAAGACAATTTGGAACGTCTCCCCAAAACAAAGTGAGTCACATTCATGAGGTCTAGAGCAGGGGTGCCCAAACTGCAGCCTGAGAGCCAGATCTGGACCCTGATGCCAAATTAACCAGGCCCATGACAGCCTCGTCACTCCTGGAAGCGGAAATAAAGCATGCCTTGCAATCTGTTTTGCAACAGGATGAGATAGATTTTAAGCTACCATTTTTTTCTGCTTAAACCAGGGGGTGCCCAAACTATGGCCCATGGGCCAGATCCGGCCCCGATACCTATTCTTCTGGCTCACACCACCCTCATTGCTCCTGGAAGCAGCATGACCCCCATACCACTGATCCAGCTCCGCAAGTCACTTTCTGTTCCTGAGCCCTTTTGTCACACAAAGTCCTCCTCAGCCCCAGGTCAGTATGGATGAAGCTGCTGCCCTCCATCAGGATGGATTCAAGTGGGATTTAATTCACTTGGGGACCATCATAAGTGGCCTGACCAACCCAAATGCCTCAATAAAACCCACAGATTTGCATGAATGCAGTAGTTCTGTGCTACTGTTTGCCCAGCAGCATCAAGGCTAAGATAAAACCATGCACGGTGTGGACAAAGTAGATAAGGAAAAACTGTTTTCCCTATTGCACAACACTAGAACTAGGGGGCACTCCATGAAACTTTTGGGTACTAGTTCTCAAACAAATAAGAGAAAGTACTTTTTCACCCCGAGGATTACTGGTCTATGGAACTCCCTGCCAGAAGAAGTGGTGACAGCTGTCAGTCTTGACAGCTTTAAGAAAGGATTAGACAAGTTCATGGAGGACAAGGGGATCCATGGCTATAATTATGGATACTTAAGGACAACCTCGGGGTTGGAGAGATAGGCAGGATATCTCTCCATGCCATTTCCAGGGAATCCTAAGCAGGTGAAGGCATCTCCTTGGGAATACCCTGAAGCAAATGGAGAGCCACTGTGTGAGACAGAATGCTGGACTGGATGGGCTCCTGTGGCCTGTTCCAGCAAGGCTGTGCTTATGTTCTTATACAGCTGAACATGGAGGTTTGGTTTCTCATTCTAAACCGGGAGTGCCCAAACAATGGCCTGTGGGCTGGGTCCGTCCCCCATACCAATTCATCCGGCCTGCACCGCCCTCATTGCTCCTGGATGCGACAAAGGTGGCATTAGTGTCAGGGGCCGGCCCACAGAGCATAGTTTGGGCATCCCGGGTTTAAGCAGAGAAAATGGCAGCCTAAAATCTCCTCCTGTTGCAAAACAGATTGCAAGGTGTGTTTTAATTCCGCTTCTGGTGGGAGGAACCACGTGACCGGCCGCTGAACCACATGACCGGCCCGCAGCCTGAAAGGTTTGGGCACCCCCGGTCTAGAGGGATGGCTGTCTCAGGAGGCTACAGCAGTGGCTCAAGTGGCTAAGAGACACTGACTGGGAGGCGGAAGGGCAGCAGTTCGATTCCCGAGTACTGCAGGACGGAGTGATCTCCCGTCTTTGTCCCAGCTCCTGCCAACCTAGCAGTTCGAAAGCAAGAAATTGCAAGTAGATCAATAGGGACCACTTAGGTGGGAAGGTAACAGCGTTCCGTGTGCTCCGGTGTGTCTAGCCATGCCTGCCAGAAGCAGACAGCGCTGGCTCTTTGGCTATGAAACAGAGATGAGCACTGCACCCTAGAGTCGGATACGACTGGCTTTCGAGCAAGGGAAACCTTTACCGAAGACAGCTACGGTAGCTGCTATGTGCCGACAAGTGGTCCCTGACTTATGGTGACCCCATGAATGAGAGCTCTCCAAATTCTCCTGTCCTCAAGACCTCTGCTCAAGCGCTTGCAAACACCTGTCTGTGGCTTCCTTTAGAGAGTTACTCCATCTCACATTTGGTCTCCCTCTTTACTTGCTGCCTTTCCCAGCATGATTTACATGGCTGGGGGAAAGTCGGATTCTGGCCAGATCTAGCAAGAGAGACTCCTCCTACGCGGCAAGCGTTGGGTCAGTGGAAACCCAGAGGGAGGAAGAGAAGCCGAATACCTTCCCCCGAGCCCCTTCCTCCATTCAAGAAAAGGGGTGACCAGACTCACATGCTGCTTCGCTTCTGCTGAAGGACAAACTCGATTGCGGGCGGCAGCGCCTCCCCTCCAACACGCATGCGCCACCTTCTCTACAAACGGGTGCCTTTGTGCGCATGTCATAAAAAGCCGGGCGGCGTGCCCTTCGGCGCTTACGCACTGGAGCTGCCTCCCCGCTATCACGAAGCGACGTGGATAGTACGCGAGGGGGCGTGGTTTGGTGACCAGGGGAGCGCCGCAGCGGCACGGAGCATGCGCAGCTGCGCTGGAAGGGAAGGGAAGAGGGCAGAGAGCGCGCTTGTAACCTTTGCTCCGGAAGTGGAAGAGGCGCGAAAAAGAACGAGCCGGTCTTGGTGGCGGCGGCGGCGGGCGGCCGGCCGTTGCGTCTCCCAACGACAGACAGCATGATGGCGGCGGGGCCCGGGCCGGGCCCGGGGGACGAGCTGGTGCAGGAGGTGATCCCTTACCGGCTGCGCTCGAGGCTGCTGTGGGGGACGGTGCTGCCCTTTGGCGCGCTCTACCCGCTCTGGCTGTGGTTCTGGGGGCCCTGCGCCTTCGCCTGGGTCGCGGGGGAAGGAAGCGCCGGCACCGAGACCCCCGAGGCCGCCCTCCTCTACCTGGCCGCCATCGGAGCCGTCCACCTGCTCACCGCCCTGGCCGGCCTCTGGAGCGTCAACGTCCACTGCCTTCTCTACTGCTGTTGGGTGGGTCACAACGCCGCGAGGGGGGGGAGGAGGAGGGGGGCGCCGTGTGGATCGTTATGGGGTGGGTGGGAGAGAAGTGAGACGAAGGAAAGGACGCACAAGGGGTGGGGGGAGGGGTGTCGTCTTGGAATCAGCCTGGACATTAAAGCGTCATGCCTGCCACATGACCACGGAAACGTCTGCAGAAGCAGAACAGCGCTGGCTCTTCGGCTTTGGTACAGATGAGCACTGAGCCCTAGAGCCGGATACGGCTGGTTTTCGAGCAAGGGAACCCTTTACCTTTTACCATTGGGAATGCGGCGGCTCAGTGGTTAAGAAGCTCGCCTTGTCAGCTGGAAGGTCGGCAGTTTGAGGCCCGAGTACTGCAGGACGGAATGAGCGCCCCTATCTGTCCCAGCTCCTGCCCAACCTAGCAGATCGAAAGCAAGAAATTGCAAGTAGATAAAATAGGGAGCCACTTTGGTGGGATAGTAACAGCGTTCCGTGCGCTCCGGTGTCTAGTCATGCCTGCCACATGACCACGGAAATGACTGCAGAAGCAGACAAGCGCTGGCTCTGGCTTTGAAACATGAGCCCTGAACCCTAGAGTTGGATACGGCTGGCTTTCAAGAAAGGGAAACCTTTACCTTTTACCATTGGGAATGCGGTGGCTCAGCGGTTAAGAAGTTCACCTTGTCAGCTGGAAGGTCGGCAGTTTGAGACCCGAGCACTGCAGGACGGAATGAGCTCCCGTCTCTGTCCCAGTTCCTGCCCAACCTAGCAGTTTGAAAGTGAGAAATTGCAAGTACTGTAGATAAATAGGGAGCCACTTTAGTGGGAAAAGATCTTGGGGGCGTGAAAGGAGCCTCATTCGGGGGTCCCCTGAGCGGAGTTTCTCCAGCAAAAAAATCCTTTAGAGATACAGAACCTTGACTTGTGGAACATTTCTTTTACGTGGTTTTTGTCTTTTTGTTCTTATACATACCGCTCAGCCATTCAGTTGATTTTTTTCCCCTGTGCTAGCCAATCATTTTCTTTCTTTACCCTTACCTGGTCCTTCAGCCATGTATATATTATTGTCTTAAAACAGTGGTGGTGCCTAAACTTTTTGGGCCATGGGCCGGTCTCGTGGTTCCTCTTACCCAGAAGCGGAAGTAAAACGTGCATGCGTGTGTGCAGGATGCACCTGTGCATTTGCAGAATGCTGCTGTAAATGACCTGTAGCTGTTGTAAACACATTTATGACAGCCACAAGTCATTTACGACAGCATTCTGCGCACACGCATGCACATTTTCCTTCTGCTTCCGGGAGAGGCGAGGGCAGCATGGGCCGGTTTAATTGGCTCCGTGAGCCAGATCCAGCCCACAGGCCGTAGTTTGAACACCCCTGTCTTAAAGCCTCATTCTTATGTCTGAGGAAGTGGACTTGATCCACAAAAGCTCACATTAAAGTACAGTAAAACCCCTACTTATGAAAAAAAGTCAGTTCCGTAGGCTTTAGCTTAAATTGGTTTTTTTATGTAACTCGAAGCAAACCCATAGGGAAAATGAAATTTTTATGTAAATCGAAGCAAACCCATAGGAAAAAGAATCTTTATGTAACTTGAAACAAACCATTAGGAAATCGTGTAAATCGGGACATGGGTTTAGCACAGAATCATTATGTACGTCGAATTTTATGTAACTCGAGGCATATGTAAGTCGGGGTTTTACTGTATAGCCGTTAGTCTTTAAGGTGCTACAATATTTTTGCCATTGTCGTCTTTCCTTTCTGGTCCGATCTGCTTGAAAGGAATGGAAAGGGGATTTCTTCATCCAGTCTAAGAGCTGGCCTCCTGGGTAGAATTTAACTCTCTAAAGAACAGTTGAGACTGAAGTATGTTTGAATGCACTCCTCTCTCTTCAGTCCCTTGTCAGGATAATTTGGTTTTGCCATTATAAAATAAATAGATTCTGTCCTTGATCAAAGCCCTGTTACTGTTCGTTCTTAATGTGTTCCGGTTTATAAGTAACTGATGTTCAGATCTTGGCATAAGAATAGTGAGTCCAAATATGAACCTGTTTTTGCTTCTGTACATTCTTATTGTGAGGAGGTTGGAAGTAACTCAAAGTTTTTAGAAAGGTGGCAGATCTTTATGGGGTTTGGAGATCAGGAAATGCTAGTGGTGTTGCGGGCCGATTACCCACCAGCAGGAGTTTTTGCTAGCCTCCTTATTTTCCCTTATTTTCATGTCCAAAACTTGACAGGTATTGGGGGGGCACATGAAATGGCCCTGTGGGCCGCACTCAGCCCATGGGCTGCAAGTTGAGAATCCCTGCTCCAGACCATTGTAGGGGTGGCTGGAATTTAACAATATAGTACAGTACTGTATTCATGTTTATTGAGTTAAATATCTGGCTGGTTGGGAGATTCAGGAACAAAGTGACAGCAAAGCATGGTTACATTACCCACATCTAGTGAAAGCCACAGCTGTTAACCTTCAGAATCCTTGGTTATGAAGGGGCTGTATTTATAAAGAATAAATAAACCAACTTTTTTTAAAAAAAAATTATGCTACTGGACAATTGCTCTGCCAGCAAAATGCCTACTCTGTTAGCATGGCCGCTGACCATAAGCAAGATGGGTTTTCCCCACACACATAACACATCTTTTCCCAAATAGTAAATGCCCATTCACAGTTATAAAAATTACAACCAGAGTTTCACATACACAAATACAATTAGGTGTTTAATAACTTCATGTCACATCTTTATGGGTGTTAAACGAGAGGTCCACATGAGATATTGCTATTGTTTAAGCATCTTGCACCGTACGTCAAAATGAGCAGAGGAAGAATTACTTCACCATTCTGATTCCCAATGGCCATGGAGGCGGAAAAGGCCATGCCAGATGGATTGGCTGTGAAGGTGCACCTAGTTAATATCCTCAAGGCTGTGACAGTTCATTGCAGTCCTGCATGTCTCATTAAAACCTGCATGTCTCATTTCATATGTGCCGCAGGAGATGGCTCAGTGTGTGGGTCACTTCATGGCAAGCTGGGATCCACCTTAAACAAATCCACACTAATGGAGAGAAAAAAATTATACTCGGATATGAGTAGCAGACGACAACGTCACTAAAATGTGTGGTAGGCAGACTTTCACTTTCAGTGTGCAAAATGAATGGCTTGTCTTAACTCTAATGTCCAGGCAATCTAGTGATCTCACACAAACTCCTTTGGCAAAGGCTCACGAAGACCAAGGCTTCCCTATAGATTTGGGGTGCTTACCATTTTTGTGGCAAAGGGTACCAATTGCTTTTTACTGCCCTCAAACTTTAATGAAATATCTATATCAGCAAACAAAGATTATAGATGAGCTTTACTGTCTCAGAGCTTTACTTTAAGTTGTTGGCTGAATTTTTTGTTACTTTTCTTTTTAAAATATTTCCTTGTGGTTTTTTGAGCAGTGCCATTAACTAACATTTCACCAAACTTTCATAATGTCAGCATCTCCCTGATTAAAATTGAATGTCCATTATTGTACCTTAAACATATGTGTACATCTGTCTATGAACTCTTAATCAGCATCTCACATATGCAACAGTAGTCAGGTGTCCTTTCTATATCTGCAGGATAACCTAATTGTTTTCTCCCTTGGAGCTATTTTATCTTCTCACTTTCCCAGTCAATATAATGTAACATCTTTACTGTTATTTTTTATGCTTAGCCTTATAAGATACTAGCACATTTTTGTCCGACACTGCCGGGCTTTTTGTGTGTGTATGTGTGTGTGTTTTGGTGGTAGGAGTTACACACACACACACACACACAACCATGCACACACAATATACACATGGACATACAACACAACCAAACACACTCATTACACACACACAACATAAGAACAGCCTTGCTGGAACAGGCCACAGCCCATCCAGTCCAGCATTCTGTCTCACACAGTGGCTCACCATTTCCTTCAGGGTATTCCCAAGCAGATGCCTTCACCTGCTTAGGATTCCCTGGAAATGGCATTGAGAGATATCCTGCCTATCTCTCCAACCCGGAGGTTGTCCTTAAGTATCCATAATTATAGCTATTGATACCCTTGTCCTCCATGAACTTGTCTAATCCTTTCTTAAAGCTGTCAAGACTGACAGCTGTCACCACTGATTCTGGCAGGGAGTTCCATAGACCAGTAATCCTCTGGATGAAAAAGTACTTTCTCTTATTTGTTTGAGAACTAGTACCCAAAAGTTTCATGGAGTGTCACCTAGTTCTAGTGTTATGTGATAGGGAAAACAGTTTTTCCTTATCTACTTTGTCCACACCGTGCATGATTTTATAAACTTCAATCAGGTCACCTCTTAGACGTCGTCGTTCAAGAGTGAAGAGGCCCAACCGTTGCAGCCTCAGGTGGTAAGGAAGGTGTTCCAGTCCCCTAATCATTCTGGTTGCCCTCCTCTGCACTTTTTCCAGCTCCATAATATCTTTCTGGAGGTATGGTGACCAGAACTGTACACAGTATTCCAGATAGGGCCTCACCATAGATTTATAAAGAGGCAAAATGACACTTGCTGACTTATTTTCTATACCCTTCCTAATGATCCCTAGCATTGAGTTTGCTTTTTTCACTGCTGAGGCACACTGGGTTGACACCTTCATTGGGTTGTCCACCAGGACACCAAGGTCCCTTTCCTGGTTTGTCGCAGAGAGTTCAGACCCCATCAGTTTATAAATGTAATTGGGGTTCTTTGCCCCAACATGCATCACGCTGCACTTACTAATGTTGAAGCTCATTTGCCACTGTTTTGCCCACTCCCCCAGTGTCAAGAGATCCCTCTGGAGCTCCTCACAATCACTCACAGTTTTCACTACCCTGTATAATTTAGTGTCGTCAGCAAATTTGGCTACCTTGCTTTTTACTCCTACCTCTAGATCATTTATGAAGAGGTTGAAAAGCAGGGGTCCCAGCACTGAACCTTGGGGGACCCCACTCTTTACTTCCCTCCACTTGGAGAAGTGTCCATTTAGTGCTACCCTCTGTTTCCTGTCCCTTAGCCAGTTGCTGATCCAGGACAAGACCCTTTATTCCATGACTGGTAAGTTTATTCAAGAGCCTTTGGTGTGGGACCTTGTCAAAAGCCTTCTGAAAGTCCAGATAAACAATGTCAACTGGATCCCCCTTATCCACATGCTTGTTGACACTCTCAAAAAATTCCAACAGATTAGTGAGGCATGATTTGCCCTTGTAAAAGCCATGTTGGCTCTCCTTTAGCAGCGCCTTCTCTTCTATGTGTCTATTAATTCTATCTTTTAGGATGGTTTCCATCACTTTACCTGAGACACATGTCAAACTGACTGGTCGGTAATTTCGTGGATCACCCCTGGATCCTTTTTTGAAAATTGGTGTTACATTCGCTACCTTCCAGTCATCAGGCACAAAGCCTGATTTGAGTGAAAGATTATATATTTTGGCCAGGAGATCAGCAATTTCATCTTTAAGTTCCCTGAGAACTCGTGGATGGATGCCATCTGGTCCTGGTGATTTGTTAGTGTTTAGTTTAACAAGACATGCAAGGACCTCCTCCCTGGTTATTTCTATCTGGCTTAATTCTTCGGTTTCCCTCCCTACGAAGATAGGCTCTGTTTTGGGCATGTGGCCTCTGTCTTCTTCAGTGAATACTGAAGCAAAGAATTCATTGAGTCTCTCTGCAATCTCTGTTTCCTCTTTAATAACCCCTTGCCTTCCATTGTCATCTAATGGTCCAATGGCCTTCCTAGTTGGGTTCTTACCTCTAATGTACTTAAAGAAGTCTTTGTTATTTCTCTGAGTGTTTTTAGCTATACGCTCCTCAAAGTCTTGCTTTGCTTTCCTGATTGTTGCCTTGCATTTGTTCTGCCAGAATTTATGTTTCTGCCTGCTGTCCTCATTCGGACAAGCCTTCCATCTTCTAAATGAGCTTTTCTTGCTCTAGATCACTTCCCGAACAGCTCCTGTAAGCCACATCGGAGTCCTCTTGGACCTGGCAGTGCCCTTTTTCCTTTTGGGTATGCATTCCAATTGAGCCTCTGTTATTGTTTTTGTAAACAGCCTCCATGCCTCTTGGAGTGTTTGGACTCTCTCAATTTTCCCTTTCTGCTTCTTTTTTACTAGTTTCCTCATCTTTGGGAAATTTCCTTTTTGGAAATTTAAGATCTCTGTGTTAGATTTTATCAGTGACTTGTGGTCTATGATCAAGTTAAACATAATTGAGTTGTGGTCACTGTTCTCTATTGGATCAGTCACATTAACATCTTGCACCAGTTCCTGAGTATTACTCAGGATCAAGTCAAGGATTCTTGTACCTCTAGTTGGGTCTTCAACCATCTGTCCCAGGGAACAATCATTTAGCATATCTAGGAACTTTATCTCTTTATCATGTGCTGAACGTTCACCCAGTCTATGTGAGGATAATTGAAGTCCCCCATTATAACCAGGCTTCCCTTCTTGGATGCCTCCTTTACAACATTCTCCAACTGCCAGTCTCCCTCAAGAGTTTGGGTCGGAGGCCGATAGTATATGCCTACTGTTAGACCATCCTTGTGGCCTGGTACTCTTACCCACAGAGCTTCTAATGGTGACTCCAAATCACCTAGATAGTCCAATTCATACGATTTTATCACTTCTTTGACATACAAGGCTACGGGAGTACAAGGCTACACAACCAAGGCTCCCGTACAAGGCTACATACAAGGCTACACAACCAAGCACACAGCACAATCACACACATACAATGCACACACACATGCTGTAGTGCCATGGGGAGAGGAGGGGCTCCCCCTCCTCCCCCCTGGAAGCCTTGGTGACCACACACACACACACACACACACACACACACACACACACACACACACAATCTTGCCGAAGTTGGGGGGGGAGGATCTCCCTCCTTCCCCTCCCAATCCTTGGTGACAACTCTCAGAAGGCCGTACGGGGGGAAAGGGCCAGCCAGCAAAAGGTAAGTGCGGTGGGGGGTAGGGAGGGGGGTAGGTGGGGGGGCGGGTTGGCGGCGTGGTTACCGGGGCTGTGCCTCCCCCCCCCACTCCCTAACCCCCACCAACCGCACTTACCTTTTGCCAGCTGGGTCTTTGAAAGTTTTTTCCTCTCAGCGCAATTTTTTAAAAAGCCGCCATACCTGCTGCCCTGCCTACTCCATGCTCGCGCCCTTCAGCCTCATTGGCTGAGGGATGGCGCAGCGCGGAGGATGCTGGGCTTGGTAAGGTTTTTTTTTGTTGGCCACATTCGTGGGGCGGTTGCCTCACTGGCGACTGCCGGACCTTTGTGGCAATGATCAGTCGGGGTAAAGGTAAGTGCGGGCGGCTTGGTACGGGTTAGTAGGGGCGGGAGCAGGTGTGTATGCCGGATTCCAACAGTTAACGTCCCTCCTCATAGGTAAAGAAGCACTCAAAAGTAATTAGTTTGCAAAACAAAGATAGTTACTACATTTGTATGGTGTTATCAGAGAAGGAGAGACTGCCTCTGTGGTCAGAAGAGAAATGCATGGTGGTAGCCTCTTAGGATGTTAATTGAATTTGCCTTCCATCCTGCCAACTAATGAAAGAGATGGAGATGTGCCATTGAAGTGATTTACTTTTATGTAGGTCCACTTCCATTATTTTAACATGTCAGTAGCAACTCAGGGAATTGTTCATTTACCTCCAAATAACAGCAGATACACTGTGAAACATTCCTTTAAAGACTGTCCACCACTAGCTACCAGTTGAATGAGTGAAGTTGCTTTTAATCATGGCATTGGTGACCTAATGCAGAACTTGCAATTTCTACAGTATAGCATAAAAGCCTTTATTTGTCCTTATGTTTCTATAGGGTGTCCCAAAAGTTGCCATGCATAGGGGAAAGGGAAACTATACCTTTATGTACAAAATATTCATCCCAATGTTTACAAAATATTCTCTACATGTTGACCATCTCTTTCTACACACAAAAAGTCTTCCCCCTACTCATGGTGAACACATTCCAAGATATATGTATTTATGCAATTTTGCCTATGTATGGCAACTTTTGGGACACCCTGTAGTAGTCTGGGAAGTTCTGGTGTTATGGGAAGTTGAATAAACAGAAACTGCTCAGTGTGTTAACAGGATGGCATTGCTTTACACCAGGGGTTCTCAACCTTTTCAAGTTGGGGGCCGGGTCATGTTTCCCTCAAACAGTTGAGGGGGCCGGATTGGTTGTCCCCTGGCCACTTACGGCTGTCGTAAACATGTTTATGACAGCCGTAAATGAGTCCATGGCCAACTTCATTGGCAGCTGCTGGAGCGAGGGCGGGGATCAGATTATTTAGCACTGTGGGCCGGATCCGACCCACTGGCCATAGGTTGATAACCCCCTGCTTTACACAGTCCATTCCTGGGAGTGATAAATTTCTCACTTTCAATGCCAGTTTTTACATTTGTATCTTTCAGGTCCGGAGTCCAAGGAATGCTACATTGGCCAAGGTTGTACCAACCCCCAATAATGGCTCTGCAGAATTGGTGCCACTTCACCGAGACCAGGTAAAAAAAACGACCATGGTTCTGAACAGTGAACAGCTCCCCCCTGTGGAAACATGAAACATCTGATTTAAATTAATCAGCCAAAACTCTGATGGCAGCATGACAGCATAGTGCAAACAACAACAACAGCAACAACAACAACCAGAAACAGAGCATTAAAATGGCATACATCAGTGTTTCCCAACCTTTTGTTTTTGGACTTTGATTCCCAGAAGCCTACCGTAAGTCAATTCCCCAAAGCACTGATCAGCCAATGTACTGATTTGTTGTTGTTCAGTTGCAAAGTCGATTCCGACCCTTTGTGACCCCATGGACCATTTTTCTCCAGGCACCTCTGTCCTCCACCATTTTCCTCAGCCCGCCAAGCTCTGTGCCCATTGTGTCCACAATACCATCTATCCATCTCATCTTTGGACGCCCCCTTCTTCTCTTGCCCTCCACCTTTTCCAGAACCAAGGCCTTCTCAAGCGAGTCCTCCCTTCTCATTTGATGTCCAAAGTACTTTAGCTTCTTCACTATTTGTCCCTCCAATGAACAGTCATGGTTGATTTCCTCCAATATTGACCTATTTGTTCTCTTTGCTGTCCAAGGGACTCTCAGGACTCTCCTCCAACACCACATCTCAAATGCATCTATTCTTCTGCGCTCAGCCTTCGTAATGGTGCAGCTCTCACACCCATACATTACCACTGGGAATACCATTGATTTGACTATGCAAATTTTTGTTTTCAAGGTGATGTCTCTGCTTTCCACTATATTCCCCAGGTTTCCCATAGCTTGTCTCCCCATAATCAGTCATCTTTTTATTTCATGGCTACATCTGCAGTGATCTTAGATTCCAGGAAAGTAAAATCTGTCACTGCTTCTACTTCTTCCCCATCTATTTTCCAGGGACTGATCGGACCTGTTGCCATTATCTTTGTTTTCTTGATATTAAGTCTCAAGCCAGCTTTTGCACTCTCCTCCTTCAATCCAATCAAGAGGTTCTTTAGTTCTTCCTCACTTTCTGCCATTAGGGTGGTATCGTCTGCATATCTCATATTGTTGATGTTTCTCCCAGCAATTTTGATCCCATATTGTGATTCCTCCATCCCTGCATTGCGCATTATGTGCTCTGTGTATAGATTGAATAAGCAGGGTAATAAAATGCAGCCTTGTCTTACTCCTTTCCCTATTCCAAACCACCCTGTCATTCAGTGTTCTGTCCTAACTGTTGTTTCTTGGTTCGTGTACAGATTTCTCATGAGGCATATAAGGTGCTCTGGTATTCCCATCTCTTTAATTACTTGCCACATTTTGTTGTGGTCCACACAGTCAAAGCCTTGGTGTAGTCAATAAAACAAAAGTAGACTTGTTTCTGGTATTCTTTTGTTTTCTCCATGATCCAACGTATGTTGGCAATGTGGTTTCTAGTCCCCCTGCCTCTTCTGAAACCAGCCTGCACCTCTGGTAATTCTCTCTCCACATGTTGCTGCAGCCTATCCTGTATTATCTTGAGTATCACCTTGCTGGCATGTGGGATGAGCGCAATTGTTCGGTAATTTGAGCATTCTTTGGCATTGCCTTTTTTGGGGATTGGAACGTACACTGATCTTTTCCAATCCTGTGGCCACTGTTTTGTTTTCCAAATTTGCTGGCATATTGAATGCAGTAGTTTGATTCCATCATCTTTTAGGGCTTTGAAAAATTCAACTGGGATACTATCATCTCCACTAGCTTTGTTGTTTGCAGTGCTTTTTAGGGCCTTTCTGACTTCACTCTCCATAATGTCTGGTTCAAGTTCAAATTTCTCATTATTGTTATCAGGAGTGTTGAGGTCCTTTTTATAGAGTTCCTCTGTGTACTCTTGCCATCTTTTTTTGATCTCTTCTGCTTCAGCTAACTCCTTTCCATCTTTGTCCCTTATCATGGTCATTTTTGCTTTAAATGTTCCCTTGATTTCCCCAATTTTTTTGAAAAGATCTCTAGTCCTGCCTCTTTTGTTGTTTTCCTCCATTTCTTTGCCCTGTTCGTTTAGGTAGCTCTCCTTATCTCTCCTTGCTTTTCTTTGAAATTCTGTATTCAGGTGATTGTATTTTTTTCTTTCTCCTTGGACTTTTGCATTCCTTCTTTCCTCTGCTATTTTAAGGGCCTCATCAGACAACCACTTTGGTTTCTTACGCTTCTTTTCTTTTGGTATGGTTTCTCTTGCTGCCTCCTTCATGATGTCCCGTGTCTCTGTCCATAATTCTTCTGGTACTCTGTCTATCATGTACAGGACATTAAATCTGTTCATGACCTCCACTGTGTATTCTTTAGGGATGTTGTGTAGGTCATATCTGTCTGGTCTAATTGTTTTCCCCATTTTCTTTAGTCTAAGCCTGAATTTTGCGATCAGTAGGTTGTGATCTGAACCACAGTCTGCTCCAGGTCTTGTTTTTGCTGACTGAATGGAGGTTCTCCATCTTTCACTGCAGAGTATGTAATCAATCTGGTTTTGATGCTGGCCATCTGGTGATGTCCATGTGTAAAGTCGCCTCTTGTGTTGCTGGAAGAGGGTGTTTGCTATGACTAGTGCGTTCTCTTGGCAGAACTCTATCAATCTTTGCCCTGCTTCATTCTGTGTCCCAAGACCAAACTTGCCTGTTATTCCATTTACTTTTTGATTTAGGCTTCTGAAAATTGAAGTCCATTAGTGGGACGTGGGCCCAACTTTGGGAACCACTCATAGTATGTTGGATCCTGAGTTTTCACCTACGAATGGAATCATTGCTTCTATTGCACAATTTTGTGCAGGCTTCTACTGATGAAGTGTGATGAAACACTATTCAGTGACTTTTGCTTCCTCTTTGTCATTTCTCAGACTGTTCCAGGGGGTCTCCTCAGCCTGCAAATCAGGTTTGGGGAGTGCAAGAAGCATCTGCAGGTATTGACTCCTTATCACAAGGTTACACTAGCAGTAATCCTTTTATGAGCTGAATTTTTGGGTGCAGATCCCTTGAGTACCAGCCAGCATACAAGAGATGCAAGAACTGGCAGTACAAGAGCACACAACATCCATCTTTGTCCACCCTTGCTACTATAGATGCTTAGATTTGCCTTGGTCAGTTACAGTGAGGATTTAGTGGGTGGGCCTACCTAATGGCAACAGGGGATTTGCTAAAATATTTTGAAAGTCATGGCATCTTCCACATACAGACTTAATGTTTTTCTATATATATGTATTTCTAGGATGAGAATGGGCAGGAAGTCCTTTCTTTTGAATTTCAAAAAATCAGATATTTCTATGAACTCAATGAGAAGAAGAAATTCCTTCCCGCGGCATTTCCAGTAGAGCACCCACTGCAGTATTATCAAAGTGCCCGAGGCTACCAGGAAGACAAAGAGATCAAAGCAGCGGAAAAGAAATACGGCATCAACAAGTAAGTGGCTTTTCATATTGATGGTGGGCCTCTCTAGGAGTGAAAGTGCTTAACTGCTTTGCTGCTGAATGTCTGTATTGAGGTCTTGTTAGCTTACAAACATAAATTGAAAGGTTTGTAAAGCCAGTAATTTAGTTCTAGATTAAGGTCCCATTTGAAGGTACAATAGAAAAACATTACCGTTGGTTAGTTGTGAAGTTTACTATGCTGCATTCAGAAACACCGAAACCATTAGTGGACAGGTTGCATATTTTGGACACCTTTTCATAAAATAGCATAAAGGTACAAAAGTTTAAAGAAAGGAATAGGAATAGAAACAGTAGGCAAAATGTTGTTAGTTAATGCTGTCTGGTAGAACTCCATTGACCTAACTTTCAGTGATGAATTGACACAAGTTTAGAATCAGCATTAGGCATTTGCCATTGCACAACAATCACATGATTCCACTTATAAGAGCAAATGTTTACATGGATTTCTTAACTTGAAGTAACTCAGTATTGACACAATGATAATGTAAATGTGTAATAGGATTCTAGCCAGTATAACTACAGTATAAAACATTTGGCTGAGAAGTGAAGGTTGAAAACTCGTCTATTGGATGGCATGATGATGACATCACTAATTTGTTCCCTATTAGCTGTTGGATTTTTTCATTAAAACTATAATAGTTAGGATGACAATTTCCTGTTTCTCTGGCTGTTGATTGGAGGTGATCTCTCTGTTGTGGGCTGATGGTAGGGTATGAAGATAAACCTTGTTATGTATGCAGGCATACAGATTGTTTGCAGTACTGGAGATTCAGACCCAACTCTCTAAATCAGCGTTTCCCAACTTTCGGTTTTTGGACTTCAGTTCCCAGAAGCCTAAGTCAATTCCTCACAGCAGTGATCAGCCAATATACTGACTTAGGCTTCTGGGGACGTGTATGTCCCTGTGGGCCCCGGACCCCAGGTTGAGAACTACTGCTCTAAATAAAAGAAAAGAAGAAGTAAGATTCTTTGTAAGATACAATAAAGATATTGTATCTTTATTGATTTCATTGTATTATGTATCGATTATTAATATTTTGTATTATATCATTTATTGTATCTACATTGTACTTATTTTCCCATTGATTTAGGGGTTGTTTATTATATTGTTATGTATATTGTACCTTAAATTTGTTGTAATGATGCCCAGAGTCGGCCATGTGCTGAGTGGGGCGGGGTATAAATTAAAGTTTATTATTATTATTATTATTATTATTATTATTATTATTATTATTATTATTATTATTATTATTATTATTATTATTATTATTATTATTATTATTATTATTATTATTATTATTATTATTATTATTATTATTATTATTATTATTATTATTATTATTTTGCAGGAGAAATGGAAGTTTCAGGATCTCAGAGTTGTCACCAAGACTCAGAGCAATGTGAATGCCCAAACTAACAAGGATTTTTCTTTTTCAAACAGGGCAGAGATGGTTGTACCAGAATTCCTTGAGCTTTTCAAAGAGAGAGCCACTGCCCCTTTCTTTGTTTTTCAGGTAAACCAAAGTATGCAAAATGCAATCTTGTGCCTGACTCTTCTGTTTCCTAAACACACAAACCTACAGGCCCAATCTACTCTTGTTAAAATTGATGGCTTTCTAGGGTGCTGTGAACTGTGCAGTCTTGCCATGGTCTCTGTTTTTGGCAGCCTGTTTTGGATTTGGTGTTCATTCTTAATAGACAAGCTAGGAAATCAGCAGTTCTTAGTTACCCAGTTTGCCACCATGTTTGGTTAGTGGTGGTGGGGAGACCACCATCTGAGCAACTGTCACAGTTGAATTGAAAACCTCTACTTTTTAAATGCAGTGAGTAAGGTTTACTTGTTACTGGAATACTAAATACAGTGGGGTGGGTGACATTTATTTGGAAAGATTTTTAAGCTCAAGTAGATTTTTTTAAAAAAGTTTAGCAACATGATTGTAATACATTGCACTTTAAATAGCAAGTAATAGCAGTACATTACTTGAAAAAATAATGGCAGTGTATTACCGTATTTTTGGACCATAAGACGCACCTTTTCTCCCAAAAAGGGGGGGAGGGATGAGGGTGCATCTTATAGTCCAAATGCTGGTCTTTGGCTAGCTATGGCTGTTGTAAAAGGATATTTTACAAGAGCCACAGCTGGCTGAAGACCTCTGCTACTGCCTCTCAGCTGTTCTGGGGCAGGGGAAAGAAAAACATATGAAAAACAAGTGGCCACTAGAGCGCGAAAATCGCAATTTCCCATTTAAATGCATTGGAAATAAATCTCTTGTATTCAAAAGTTTTCTGTTTGCATGTTCCCAATGCATTTAAGTGGGAAACTAAACCTGTGCTTAAAACTAAAGGGTTTCACTTACCTTCAATGCCTTTGTCGCTACTCCACGTGGACAAAATGGAGGGGGAAAACATGCTTCCTGGTTGAAAGAGCAAGAGGCTAGGCACTTCCTTCCTCAGTGCAATTGGCCTGCCTGCCCACTTCCCCTGCAGCACCACCACTGGTTGGTGGTGCAAAATACAGTACTAAATATTTTTTTGTTTTCCTGCTCTGAAAACTGAGTTCGTCTTATGGTCAGGTGCATCTTATAGTCCAAAAAATACGGTAGTTTTAAATACAACAATGCACATCTTTATGTCCTGCCTTTATCACTTCCATGGAACGAAGCCTTTCCTTGAAGTTTTATAGTGTTTACAAAACACTAGTTGTGTATGTGAATAACAAATCTTATGAAACCTAAGTGCTACTTCATTCTCAGCAGCTGTGGCAAATGTCTGGAGGCTCTATGAATCTAGCAACAAAGGGTTTGCCTTAGGCTTCAAACATCTTACTTTCACCTCCACATCTTTTCACCAGCTGTTTTTGAAACTCTGCTTTGTCAGGAAAGCAGCCAAGTAAAGCCACAAAATACTCATGTTGAATAAGAATCAAATCTAAAATCTTCTGAGGGACACTCAACAAGTTTTGTGCTTCCGACCAGTATATCAGTTCTTCTTTCGTGTCCAGATCAAACCCTAAACTGCCAGAATGAAGCCACTTTCTTGGCTTTGTTGTTGGCCAAACTTAAGTCCTCATCAGTGCATGTCTATGACAGTAATTGGCAGACCAGTAAGTGAGTCAGATTCTGTATATCTCTACATTCACACAGCATGTTGTTGTCTGCCAGCAGCCCCCACTTGAGCATAACATCCTCAAGGCTGTGGCAGTCCATTGCAGTCCCGGTGTTAAATCCTGCATGCCTTGTTTCATTCGAGATCATAGTGTGTGGCTCACTTCATGGCAAGCTGGGATGCACCTTAAACAAAATCACGCCAATGACATTTTTCCTGCTTCAGGGGGGGAAATGCATTCTCGGATACAAGTTGCAGTCGACAACGACAACCTGGTATATTTTGGCTAATTCTTTAATCGGGTTTCCTAGCTCCTCCTCTTCATCCTGTGTGCCAACCAGCTCTTTCTACCAGATTGTATATTTCTGAAACTCTCGAGGCAACTATGCTGTTGTAACAACTCTAAGGTGATTTATTTCTTCTTCCAAAGGTGTTCTGTGTGGGATTGTGGTGCCTGGATGAATACTGGTATTATAGCGTTTTCACCCTTTCCATGCTGGTGGCTTTTGAAGCATCTCTCGTCCAGCAGCAAATGAGGAACATGTCAGAGATTCGAAAAATGGGGAACAAGCCTTACATGATCCAGGTATGCAAAGACAGAAGACTATAAGGTGTAAGGTAACGTTTTAAGGCGGCAGTACTTTCCCTTTCTGTCTGAAGACATTCTGATGGTAGGTAGGGCTTCTAGAATGCTGAAAGTCCTGTCGTCCAGGCTACCACTATCAACAGATAGCTGGCCACTCTAGAGAGGGACTGGAAGACCATTGGTGTGAGGGGGAATGGTCAAGTGACATAGAGGAAAAATTGAGGTTGCCACCTGTCCCGGGCTTCCAGAATTGTTTCAACCCCAGAATGGTGTCAGGGTAGGGGGCTTACCTGTCCATGCAACTACTACGTCTTTGCTTAATGGCCTCACTGCAGAACACTTGCTTCAAAACCCATGGAGATGCCTCTTAGCTTATGATATCACCAGGTGTGCCGCCTTCATTTCATGTTGATTCTTATTCAACACGAGTGGTGTTTGAGCACATCACTGGTACATCTGAGGGAGCTTCTGCTGAATCAACCAGCCTTGCTGTTTTCTCCTATGATCTTTTCTAATGCTTTCGTTCAATGTGCAGACGTGTGCCCACAGGCCACACATCAAGGTTTCAACACGTCCACCAGCCATGCCCATTAGATGCTACCCACTCAGCATGAACGAAGAGCACTCAAATGGCACATACCTACAGCTGTTGCCCACATAGAGCTCTCTCTTACAATTCGTAATGCCAGGAACATTTGAGAGATGGCACTGTTGTCGTGGAGAAGTTACAGCTCCCCTCCACCCCCAAAACACTTTATACAGGAAGGAGAGATGTGTATGTGATTGTCTTATGTTAGGAAAATACAGTGAACTCTGAGGCCTGGGCATTCCTAAATCCAGTGCTAACAGGTGAGTGACTGTTGCCTCAGCTTTCTGATCCAAGATTACTCCAGCTAACTCATCACTGGGACACCAGTTGAATACAGTACTTAGTAAGCCAGTTGTCAGTCAAAACCTACCACCCTTCTTTTCACAGTGCTTCAGCTGATTAGTAATCTAGGAAGATTGGGCAAGTGAGGTAAGAGCAATTTTGAAGGGTTCTTACTTAGCAAGGCCTGAGTCACAATGTAAGAATTGGCTCTTTTATGTAAACCCCTGATTCTTAGTTGGTCCTGGTATTCATTAAGGAGCACTTTGGACAGAGCTGTCACAAAGGTAGAGGTGTTGGGATGATAAACTGTGGATTGCTTTCCCCGCCACGTGACCTTACGTGCCACCTTTTTGTCTCTGGTTTCAGGTTTACAGGAACAGGAAGTGGCGTCCAGTTTCCAGTGATGAGATAATTCCTGGGGACATTGTGTCAGTCGGTAACAGAGCTTCCTTGTTTGTTTGAAGGCAGAAATCTTTCAAATGATTAAGCTGGTTTTTGCTGGCTGGTCTCAGAATTAAGCCTCAGGCTCTAGACATCCCTTAAGTATCTGTGGACATGCCAGGCATTGTCTGATTGTCTAGGCCAGTGTTTCCCTAACTATGTTCCATGGAACACTGGCAGACTTCAACTCCCAGAAGCCTAGGTCAGTACATTGGCTGATCAGTGCTTTGGGGGAACTGACTGCAGCTGCTGGGAATTGATGTCCAAAATCCAAAGGTTGGGAAACACTGTTCTAGGCAGAAGAGGGTCCTTGGTAGCCTGCATTCATCACTGGATGTGTGGCCTTCTGCTAGCATAATGGGACTTCCTTTCACTACCCCAAAATCTGCTCCAGAGACCTAGGACTGGGTGGAGATAGGACAGTATCTGGTGGGCCACATCTCCCCAATCCCTGCCTTACACCCTAGTAAATGCCTCGCCTTCCCACCACCATTTTCCTGAGTATTTGGTTCTCAATTCCAGGCCGCTCCCCTCACGAGAACATTGTGCCATGTGATGTGCTGCTGCTGCGAGGAAGGTGTATCGTAGATGAAGCCATGTTGACTGGAGAATCTGTGCCCCAGATGAAGGTTTGTCTGTGTCCATTGCACTTTGGTTGCTACTTCTGGCACGTCAGCTACTTGCCTATTGTTATGCTGACTCCAAAAGGACAGCAACCAAGGAAAGCAGTAGAAAGAAGAGCATATGCCAGAACTTGGAGGCTTATTGGATTCGGTGGCAGGAGACAGACTGGGTGTCAACCTTTGCTACCTTCTTATATATATTTGAATGTTTTTTATGGTGATTGTGAGCTGCCCAGAGTCACTTCAGTGAGGGGGCAGCAATAGAAATCCAATTAAATAAATCTTAACCTATAAAACCAAGGGTTAACCGTTGGAAGTTTGTATAGGTTCCTAAGCCTGGCCCTACTAACCCGCACCCACCATTCGTGCACATGGGCGAACTGGGTCTGCATGTCAACAAAGGATTGAGAAATGCGCCAGTGGGACAATAGCCCCACAAATGCAAAAAAAGGGAAACAACTTCATTTCCCAACGTTCTTTTCGCCGCGCCACAGCCAATCAGGCTGAGAGGCGCGACCACAAAGAACATTGAGAAACGCGCCACGGCCAATCAAAATCGAGCCGCAGGAAAAAAAACCACACAACCACAAATCACAAACCCATAACTACAAGCCCCAGAGTCCTGTGCGACATGAGCACGCAGAACGCTGAGGAAGCTGGCGCCCGAATTTTTTTAAAAAAACTCACCGCCTCACACCCACGCAAACACCAACCGCCCTTCTTTCCCTCACCAATGGCGCCTGAAGGTCCCGATTGGAGTTTCCCCTTTAATATCAGTAAGTGGGGGGTGGCGATCCCCCCTCTCCGCTGGCTCACCTGGGGTTGGGAGGTTTGTGGGGACAAAAGGGATCTGTCCCCCCAACCCTTTGGGACCCAGAAGGCCAGGGAGAGGGAATCGATTCCACCCCCCCCCCCAAAAAAAACCTCCACCTTTAAAGAGAAGAAACCAAGCGGTATCTTCTCTTTAAAAACGGAGGTTTTTTTTTAGGAGGGGGGGGAATCGATCCACTCTCCCTGGTCTCCTGGGTCCAGAAGGGTTGGGGGGACATACCCCTTTTGTCCCCACAAACCTCTCAAACCCTGGGAAACCAGCGGAGAGGGGGATCGCAACCCCCCCCACCCACTGATATTAAAGGGGAAATCCCGATCTACTTTCATGACTCCACACAATCAAAGCACCATGAGACAATAAAGCCCCCCTCCCCAACGCCCGTGGTCTGGCCAGCAAAGCCGGCCCGTGGAAATAACCCCCCAAACGCCGCATAAAGCTGCGTTGAAATTCCCGCGGTCCAGTCAGCCAGGCCGGCCCGCGGAAATAAACCAACCCCCCCAAAGCCACAACAAATTTTTTTTATAAAAATAGTTTACAAAAAATACCTTAAAACAAAATCAAAAACATCCAAAAATACACAAAAACAACACCAAAAAACAATACAAAGTAAACAAAAACACAATAAAAAAAAATAAACAGTAAAAAAAAATACAAAACCCACCCACCCTCCCACAAAATAAAGAAAACAAGCCAACTCACCAGCACATGTCCTACCTGCACGACGACCGGAAACGAAATGAATAAAGAAAGAAAGAGACTACTTACCGGAAGAAGCTCCACCCAGAGGCCAGGAGAGAAAAAACAGTCAAAATACAAGAAAACCCCTACCAGCACCACCTGCTGGCCACAATAGTAAAAACTATTCAAAAACATACAACAGCCCAAAACAAAAGGCTACAACAGTAAAAACAAATCAAAACAATAACCCAAAATCACAATTTTACGCAAAAGGTCACAATAATAACAAGTCAAGAAAATTACACGAAAACACAATTTAACACAAATCACAAACATATGTCAATAAAATAAAATAAAAAATTTATTAAAATCCTGTGCTGAGTTCTAACTCAAATAAAACCCCAAAACAACTAAACCTTTACTTTCACATTATTAAAATTATTACCTATGGTACAACTATTTTTAAAAAACCCAAAAACTAAAACATTATTCAGTTACATAAAACAGCCAGCCAAGCCAAAAAAATTTGTATAAACATTTTAAAAATTACAGACTAAGCAATTTTTAACAAGCATTAACACAACTTAACCTTCCAACACAATGTAAAACAGCCCGGCAACGCCGGGCAACCTCTGCTAGTAAATAAATAAATTCGCTAACTTCTTTTATTTCTATATAATAAATGTAAGAATTCTTGTGTACTTGTACTTTTAATAGCTTCTACAACTACAAGGTGATGTGTCAGCCTGATGTGAGGATTGGTAGGGAGGGAGAGAAAGACAGAGACAAATAATAGCATAGCCCAATCATGGATTCAGCACCTTTGTGTCTTATAGATCTTGATTTTAACCAGTAGCAGGAAGAGAAACAGACTTGAGGAAGGCTCTGTAGGGCCTTTGATAAGCAGTGATTTCCTACTACTTCAGACCCATTATAAGGCCTGTGTTTGTATGGAATGGCAGCCTCCTGTCACATTCTGCTATCCCTCTGGCCTGTGTTTCCTAATTTTAGATGTTCTTTTCCCATCTATGAATCCCAAAATGATGAAACCAAATGACACATTATATAAGTGGCAAAATGCAGTAACACTAATCTGCATCAAAGCAGGAAGTTTGGCCCCTCTTTGCAATTCTTTCATAAGCTGGCAAAGATCTGTTTCTTAGTATTGCTTGTTGGAATATTTTAAGCCCCTTGTATCCTATTGGTGAGGAACACGAGGTATAAATATTTTAATTCAGTAAATAAATGATAAACCTAAAGACAATACAGTTGTGCAAGATTTCAGGACATTCTCAGGAATGGGATAGCCTTCAGACAAAGGCCAGGCGTTTTTCCTTTTTGATTCTATCTGGAATGAAAATCATTCATATGAAGCCCAAGGCAAATAATTTTATCTGAAGTGAACTTTAGGTGACTGCATTGAGTCTTAAGCCTGACTCACTCCCTGTGCTTTCAAGGACAGCCCTGGGGGGTGGGGGGTGGGGGTGGGGGAGAAGTGGGAAAAGACTTTGGACCCTTGATCTTGGACTCCCCTTATGCTACAATAACACAGTACCTATTTACCTTTTCTACCAACACAGAGAAGAGAGAAAATGTAACTCCTAGAGGCTTGTGTGCCTGCCTAATAATGACATAATAATGGTACTCATGCCCCATGTCTCTTATAGGAGCCCATTGAGGAACTGGACCCAAAACATGTTCTGGACATGCAGTTGGATTCCAAATTGCATGTCATCTTCGGGGGAACAAAAGTTGTGCAACATATCCCGCCACAGAAGGCCAGCACTGGTCTAAAACGTAAGTAGCTGCCTGACAAGTGTGAATTGGTTGTGGATAAACTAGAGGACAAATGCGGTTTCTAAGGGTCCACTCAAAGGAGAATTCATTATTTTCTCTGTTATTCATTAGGAGCTTGATTTCTTCTGTAAATTTGGTGTGTGCCTCCAGAGCAAAAAAGTTGCCACTGCAGTCCTTGTATATATCTTCATGTTAATATCTTGTATTTTTCCTTCCCCTCTTTACAGCTGTCGATAATGGATGTGTGGCATATGTTCTGAGGACAGGCTTTAATACATCTCAGGTAAGAAGCAAGCAGAGAATTATTCCACTTACTGAAAGTACCTGAAGTGAAATTTCCCTAATCCATGGATTGAGGAAACAAAGATCTGTCTCTTTGCTTAAATTATCCAAGTGGGAAATTAGGATTAACTGTCAAGAGCCCTGGATTATCCAAGAGTCCGTCCCCTACGATTGTCTCACCTGAGCTTCTGAGAAACTAGGAGTGGTTTGCTTGTGGCCCTTCTGCATGCTATTGGACTCAAGTTCCAGGGATTCTTCGTTGTTGGTGTTTTCATCTTGGGCTAGTGGAGATAACAGTTCAATAAGAGCTGAGGAGCCACATGTTCTCCAGTCCTGGGGTAAATCATATGCCAATTTGGCAAATGCTTCTTAAGGTGCAAATTTCTGAACTTCTACAAAAGCAGAATGGAGCCTTCAGCTTTGCTGCAGATTCTGTTGTATGTTTTTAAACACTTTGACTTTAAAAAATATAATTTTGGAAGGTTAATCTGTTTTGCTTATTTTTAAAAGAGTAGTTTGGGTGGGGTTGATTAGTTGGCCTCTTGGAAGCAGGTAGCCAAAATGTTTAAGTTTGTTTCCAAACTTAACTGAGGAGATTCTGAGAAGCATATTTTAGCAGCATGTGTGCTTAAACGTTTTGCTCTCGTTGCCCTCTCGTTCCTCTCGTTCCTCTTAAAGCAGAGGTGCCCAACCTATGGCCCGTGGACCATAGTTTGAGCACCTCTGCTTTAAGCAGAGAAAATGGCAGCCTAAAAAATCTATCTCATCCTGTTGCAAAACAGATTGCAAGGCGCGTGTTTTACCTCCGCTTCCAGTGGGAGGAACCACGTGACCGGCCCACTGAACCATGTGACCGATCCATGGCCCGAAATGTTTGGGCACCCCTGCTCTTAAAGCAAGTGCTAGTAACATTTCAACATATGCTCTATTCTCCCAAAAACTTCAGTAAGGAAGGCTTGTCCCTGCCAACCATTGAAAACTTTCTTTCTTCTCAGGGGAAGCTTCTGCGCACGATACTGTTTGGTGTAAAGCGAGTGACAGCCAACAACTTGGAGACTTTCATTTTCATCCTTTTTCTACTTGTCTTTGCCGTTGCTGCTGCAGCGTATGTGTGGATCGAAGGTATCTTCTGAACACACTTAAGCTTTGGTGATGACTTTCTAGAACAGGAGTCAGCAAACTTGGCTCTCCATGTGTTCTTGAATTTCCAGAAGGTCCATCAGTACACCTGCTGATCAAGGCTTCTGGGAATTGAAGTCCAAGAACATCTGGTGTGCCAGGTTTGCTGACCCCTGGTCTAGGAGTAGCAGTTGTAGCAGTGGGGTGTGTGAGTTGATGTTCCACAGAATGGACACGCTATCAGAGTGGCTTCTTTAAAAAGTTGAGTCCTGTAGTACCTCTCCTCTCATGGACTACAGATTGTCGTGTTGTCCAGAAAGAGCTGCAAAAATCAGAAAAAGATGGGGTGTGTGTGTATGTTGCATAATATATTATTCCTGACAAGTATTAAAGATACATGTTTATCAGTGGAACTTCTTCCTTCTGATGCTTTCTTAACGGCTATGTGAGACTCTGTCTCTATTGATGCAGCAGGAAAATGACAGAAATGTGTGTCTCTGCTCCACTTTCCAAGGCACCAAGGACCCCAACAGGAACCGTTACAAACTTTTTCTAGAGTGCACTTTAATCCTCACCTCGGTTGTCCCGCCTGAACTCCCCATTGAACTCTCCTTGGCTGTCAATACCTCACTCATAGCTCTTGCCAAATTGTGTAAGTATCCAACCTTGCCAAGAAACGAGATTATACACTTTGTAATTGTGACGTAGCAAAGCAGTCATCCCGGCCTTGCCTGACAACTTGTCCTACCTGTTGAACACTGGGGATTTAGTTCAGTTTAAATTGCAGAATCCTATCATTTTAAATAACTGACATTGTATGTTGTGTTTTATGTAACAGCTTATGGAGTGTAGGGCTTTTTGTAGTTTTGCTGGGCTTGCCCATGAAGCGCTTTAGGGATCTCTTCCAGTTTTCCATGGACCTTAAATGACCTGGGGAAGGGTTTCCTCTTGCATGTACCCGTTCTATTATAGGTTAAGCCAAGCCTGTAGGGGAGTATTTGGCATGCAACTGCTTGGATTAAAAGATCTGTTGCCATACTTTGAAGTTTTCAATCTTGTTGGCCTGAGAATTGCATCTTAGTTGACCTTGTACTACTGTCTTTGTTGCCATGTTCTGTCTGCTTTTTGGTTGCTGGCAATCAGCAATGTCCCGTGGGTTTGATTTCCAGCTTGCTTTTAGCCACAAACTAGGATCAGATCCCAGGCGCTCAGTTTGAAACCAAAAGTATCTATGTAAATATGCATTTTATGAACATAATGTCTCTGTTCCCCGGCCACTGTGTTCTTTTTCAAATAGAATTGTGCTACATACAGTTTCAGTTTGACCAGCATTTCCCAACCTTTGGGTTTTGGACTTCAGTTCCCAGAAGCCTAAGTCAATTCCCAAAAGCACTGATCAGCCAATGTACTGACTTAGGCTTCTGGGATTGAAGTCCAAAACCCAAAGGTTGGGATAGATACACTTGAGTTAGATGGATACAATAAGCATTTTCGTATGGTTGCCAAATGCCTTTGTACATGTGATATTTTCCAGTGGCTTTGTGTCACTTTCCCTTCTTTGACCCTTTTTAGAGAGAGAGGTGATGGTGGTTGCAAAGTACAGTGGTACCTTGCTTAAAGAGCGTAATGCGTTCCACGGGATTGCTCTTTAAGTGAGTTTGCTCTTTAAGCGAAACACCATTGTAAGTGACCAACTGTGACTTCTGGCAGGGGGGGGGGGTTGCAAACCCCGATTTAGTTGTTAAGCGAGTTTTTGGTTGGTTTTAGTTGTTAAGTAAGGTGACCATTCAGAGAACATTCTGCTCTTTAAGCAGGTTACTCTCTATGCAAGGCGCTCTTTATGCAAGGTTTTACTGTATATACCCGCAGTGCCGAACCTTGGCACTCACTCCAGCTGTTCTTGGACTTCAATTCTCAGAAGCCCTGATCAGCAGGTATACTGACTTGGGCTTCTGGTAATTGAAGTCCAAGAACACCCGGAGTGCCAAGGTTGGCCACCACTAGTATATACGCTAAAGAGAATGTATTTTTGAATGGTTTCTGCAGCAGGTGGATGTATGTACAGGTTAGAAGATAAAAAGAAGAGGAATGTAAACTGCTGTGTTGCGTTACCACAAATACACAGAGAAGCTCGTCTTTGTCTTGCAGATGTTTACTGCACAGAACCATTCCGCATCCCATTTGCAGGCAAAGTTCAGATGTGCTGCTTTGACAAAACTGGCACGCTTACCAGTGACAATCTTGTGGTGAGGGGTGTGGCTGGACTCAGGTAGGTACCAAGGATGCAGGATATTGATTAGGGGAAACTGTTAGGGACCATCTTGGGTCTTATGATACCTAACAAGAGCAGGAGCCTACCATACACTTAATGTGTTTTTAAAAATTGTTTCCAGATTTCACTCTAACCCAAGTTCTGTGGGATAGAAACTAAATTTTGTAGTCAGTGCAAGTTATGCTATTTTCATTACTTTTCCTGCTTTGCACAACTTTGATTGTGTTAGTTGGCCAGGTAGCCTAGGCCTGCTGCCTTTTTGCAGTTGTTCAATCAAGTTAGCTGAGGTATGGAGCATTTGGCAGAATGCTTCGGCAACTGCTCTGTTACAATTTCCCTTCCTTTTTAACAAAATATCTGGACTGAAAGTCTGCACAGATTGAAAACAAGCCAAGCATTGGCCATGCAATATGGTTCTTGGTTTGAAAATCATAGTATGGTAGAATTGGTGAAACTGCACTTTGCTGGTGCAATCCTTAGATTTGAAGAAGTTTGCAGACAAATTTTGATATCAGTTTTCCAGAGGAGGAAGAGGAGAGAGCACTAGTACAGTGGTAGCTCGCATAACGAACACATTGTATAGCGAAAAATTCACACAACGAATCATTCATTATGCAATGGAGGTACCCCGCATAACGAATTTAATTTTTTTTGCTAAGTGGGTATACCCGCTTAATGGGAACCCCGGCTAATGAATATTTTTCCCCATTATGCAGGGCATCTCCCATAGGGAACCACAGAATGAAAAAAAAACGCATAGCAAAGAGCTCCATAGAATGGAGTGCTTTCGTTATGCGGGGATCTATGGTACTTGAAATCATAGATAGCTTTAAGAACTGTTTTGATTGCTCATTTCCGCATTGATAACTTCTGAAAGCTCATTTCAACAGGGGCCTATGTTTTCACTCCAAAAATATTCTGTTTTCTTCTTGTTAGTTTCCCTACAACAACATCATGGAGTTAAAACGAATCAAGCTTTTATAAGCCAATGTAGCTGCTTATGTAAATATGACCCTTTGCTTTCACTGCAGGGATGGCAAAGACGTGACCCCTGTGTCAGATATTCCTATTGAAACACACCGTGTCATTGCCACATGTCACTCTCTGATGCAGCTGGATGATGGATCACTGGTGGGCGACCCATTAGAGAAAGCCATGCTGACTGCCGTGGAATGGACTGTGACCAAAGGTAATCAGGCTTAGCATTAGAGTTGCCTGATATCTTTTGTCTTCGCAGTCCGCTTGCTTTTTGGAGGCAGAGGCATGAGATCCAGCTTTTTCAGGGAGCAGCTGGCCAGGAAGAGAATAATTGGCCATGTTTAGTTTGCTCTTAGCCAGGCTTGTATGGGTTTTGTCTCAAGAGTATAGTTTGGGAAAGAAAGACAAAAAGAGAGACTGGATTCAAATGTGTTATGTTAGCTACATGATAAATGAAGTTCTCAGTATGGGCGTGTTTTAATTCTGCTTCCGAAGGCGGCCTGGGCCAGATTAATTGGTGTTGGGGGCCGGGTCTGGCCCACAGGCTGTAGTTTGGGCACCCCGGGTGTAAATTCTCAAGCTTTGAAGTAGTTTCCAGATAAGGAAGAGAGGAGGAATTTAAAACTGATATGAATTAGAATAGGGAGAGAACCTTGCAAACAGATTTAGAAGGGTAATTGATCTATTATACCAAAAAGGGAATGCTAGGATTAGAGTAAATGAAGAGGTTACAGATGTGGTAAAGCTTGAGGCAGGTACCAGGCAGGGATGTCCACTATCTCCTATCCTGTTTATCATGGCAATGGAAATATTAGCTAAAAATATAAGGGATGATCCAAATATAGAAGGGATAATGGGTAATAAAGTGAGCATGTATGCAGATGATACGTTGTTAATGGTGAAACATCCAGAGATGGTAATGGATAGGATTAAAGATCAACTACAGGTATTTGAAGCTATAACCGGACTGATGATAAATTGGGATAAATCAGAACTGATGCTGTGCAATATGGGGGTAGACGAGATGGGAAAGATAGTGGGGACACTCAATATACAAATTAAAGAAAAGTTGAAATATTTGGGGATAACTATTTCAAACAAATTGGAAGAAAAACGATTGAATTATGACAGTTTGAAAGTAGAATTTAAGAGCAAATTACAAGAGTTTCAAAAGCTGAATTTGTCATGGTTCGGGAGGATTGCAATTTGCAAAATGATATTGCTGCCAAAGATTAATTTTCTATTTGATGCACTTGCGATCCATTTGAAGGAGAAGGAAATCAATGAATTTCAAAAGATGTTTAATAATTTTTGTAATGGAGGTAAAAAATCTAGACTTCCAAAGAAGTTTTGGTACTTATCTCAGAAAGAAGGGGGTTTGGGTATGCCAAATTTGTTAGCATACTATCGAGCATTCCAAATTAAGAATGTTGTGAAGATCTTGGCAAGAGAAAAGGTAATTTGGGAGGAATTGGAGATGAAAGAATATAGGAATATTGGCAAAATGATCTTTTTGGGAATAAAGGATAAACCGATAAAGACAAGCAATACTATGATGAGAGGCCTCATGGAGGTGTGGAAAAGAGTAAAGAAAGATATGGTCCCAAATCTCTCTCCAATCTTGGAATTGACTGATATGGTGTGTTTTCCGATAAAAATAGATAAGGAAAAAAAGGAAATGTTGGATAAAAATGAATTGTCTTTATTGAAGGACTGGTTAAAAGTTTGTGATGATGAAAACAAGAGGAAAAAAATATTTTAAAAGTTAAAACTGGACTGGTTTCAGAAATTGAAGGTTGATAACTGGAATAAAAAATATAGAAGGGAAGTAGGGATAGATAGAGCAAAGACCGAATTTGAAGAATTGGTATTAAAGATTAGAAAAGGGGAAAAGAATATTAAGGGTCTAGTAAGCAAACTTTATATCATATTGAATAAGGGTATAGATCCACATGATGATTTGAAACGGAAGTGGGAACAAAATTTGAATATAAAAATAGGAGAGGTTGAATGGAGAAACAAATGGAAAAAGAGGATAATGAGAACAATGTCAGTAAGAATTAAGGAACATAATTTTAAAATGTTGTGGCAATGGTACTTGACACCACTGAGGCTTCATCAGATGGATAATAAAAGGGATAATTTATGCTGGAGATGCAAAGAAACGGTTGGAACATAAGAAAATATGTGGTGGAGTTGTAAAAAAATAAATGAATTTTGGAGAAGAATAGAAGGAGAGATTGGGGAAATAATGGGTAAAAGAATTAAGCTGGTGTCAGGTACCATCCTATTAACAAATGTGGAAGGCATGGGTTTGAATAAGGAGGAAAAAGAATTATTGGAAATCATGTTAACTACAGGTAGACAATGCATAGCCAGAAATTGGAAAAATGATGTAGTTATACAGATCGGAGAGTGGTATAAGGAAATGTGGAGCTTAGCATTGAATGACAAACTGACATGGGAGATTAAAGTAAAAAGGGATAAATTAAAAGAAAATAGGTTTTGGAGTATTTGGAAGCCGTTTGTGGATCACTCTCTTATGGCAAGGGACAGTTTTGGACCTGTACCATCTCAAAGTGGTTTTTGGAGATGATATAGATACTAAACTCTCCAGGCATTGTAAATATTCACAGGGTGATGTGTAATTAGTAAAGAAATAAAAAATAGTTGTAGCACCTAAAGTTTTTATGATTGTTATGGTTATAGTAATAACCCATAATGTGGGCATTCAGTATTGTGGGCTATATTGCAAATAATTAGCTCAATTATTATCATGTGCTATCTTTTATGAATTTGATGTAATATTGTATTGTATTGTTATTGTTTTTCTTTTCTGTATGTCTGTTAGTTGTATTTTTTTGCTTTTCTGAAATAAATAAAAATTTAAAAAAAAGAACCTTGCAAACTTCAATTTAAAAACATAATAATTCAGTATTCATGTTTGTTTCTTCTTGCTGGGAAATCATTGTGTGTTCCAGTGGCTGAAATGTGCAGACTGTTTAGCCGTGACAAAGTCATGTTGCATTCAGTGGGGTATTGTGAGCAGAAAATGCAGGATGAGATTATTTAGAGAGATCTGAGGATTGTGGCAGAATAGAGCTTTGTGGTATCCTGCATGGCTAACCTGTCTTTTTCAGGGTTTTGAGTCTGGTCTCCTCTAGCAAGCTGCCACAACACGTGCATGTAAATTGTTGGTTATCCGTATTTCCTGTTGCTGCTGTTCACAGCCTGTTTGATCAATGTGTCTTGCATGTTTACTGCCTTGGGAATGGATTGGGAATAGTTGTGTAGTTCCTGCAAGCCTTATTGATGTCTGTGGTAGTCATACTTTCTTTCTTATATCTGGTGTCCTTAAATTTCTAGTTTTGAATGAGCAAAGGTGCTTCCATTAATTAATGCCTTCAAGGTTTGCCTGCAAAGTTCATTCACTGCATTTGAAGCTACTTTTAAATTTTGGTCTCTGAGTAACTATCCACCCCGACCTGCTCTGGTAGTTTCTGTAGTTCCCAAAACATCTTTGTACACACAAAATAATGAGTGAATATGTCTTATGGCCACAGAGGTGGGAGATGGGAACTCATGCTCCTTCTGTTTTGCACAAGTCCCCTTTCCCACCCTGCAAGGGGGTACAAAGTTTCTTTGCCATCCCATCCCAGAGGGAGGGTTGGTGCTTGTGGTGCTGTTGAACCCTTTCAGGATTTCCCCATCTCTTTGTTTCCAGATGAGAAAGTTTTCCCCCGAAGTATTAAAACTCAGGGACTGAAAATTCACCAGCGCTTTCATTTTGCCAGTGCCCTGAAAAGGATGTCGGTCTTGGCTTCCTACGAGAAGATCGGCTCCACTGATCTGTGTTACGTTGCCACCGTGAAGGGGGCCCCAGAGATGCTGCACAGCATGGTGAGCAAACGGAGCTGAGGGGGGATTTCTTTCCCTGGTTTATTACGATGACCTGTTTATCAGTGAAACAATTGCAGCATTTTCTTAGCTGCTTTTGCAGCCTCCGGCACTTCCCATGGCAGCGGGAGGTTGTGCAAAGCATTTTTGATGCATTTTTTGTAAAACATTTTGCCACATTTTTGCACTTCTGGTATTGGGAGGCGTTTCTGATGGTGCCTAGGTTCCCACCGTGGGCCGGATTAATTAGCACTGCAGGCCAAATTAGGCCTGTGGGCCATAGGTTAAGAACCTCCACTTTAGGGGCTGCCTCTTTCTTAAATCTGTCTTGAACTAGCCACCTTGAATCCCATTTTGAGGAGAAAAGCAGGCTAAAAATCAGATTTAGAAATAAAAAAATAATAGGAGCCATCACAGTGTTGTTTAGATTTCTAAAGATGAAATTTTCATGAAAGTACTACACATATGAATACAGAAATGTTTTAAGAACATGGCATGTTCTGGTTCAGTGTCCTCTGTTTTCATGGTCCATCAACAGTGGACATTTCAACCAAGCAAACACTGGATTGGAAACAAATGCGTAGCCTGTGGAGCTGTACTTGAAGTGTTTCTCAATTTAACTTTTGTCAAAAGGAAGGAGAACTTAATAGTTAATCGTGTCATGTTCTTGATCCATATGCATGATGTTGAACGACTTGCCATCCATGTTGTGTTTGTGCTGGCTGAACAGATGAAATGATAGAGTCATTTCAAAGACATTCCAGCTGTTCAGGGAAGCGAGCTGTCAGAAGGTTTGCAACCCAGCTCTTAAAATAGAAGGAATAATTTGGCTAGCATCAAGATGGAGGGGTGAGGGACTCTTTATGCCTTTCGTCTCCTGAGGGCTGCATACCTGCAGTAGGCAGGGCCAGAATTAAAAGTGGAAGGAATCCCCACCTTCCCTCTGCCAGCATTTTGTTTGGTGATTGGCAAGAGGGAGGTGCTGGTAAAGCACTGGGGAGGAGAGCCAAGATAAAATGAAGACATCTGAAGAGGAATCTGAGACAGTAGGGAGATGGAGAACAAGTCTTACTTATCAAAGAAAGTACAATGTTTTCATACTTTCTTCTTTTCTTGGCTTCCATACTGGGTAAGGGTGCCATACTTAAAGTGGAAATCCTGAGCTGTTCAGTCTGGGGCATGGAGTAAGGAGGGGAAGCTGTAGGCTGGGTGGGACCATGCTATAGTCAAATCTGAGCCAAAGACTGGCAGTTCTCCATTCCTGGAAAATGACTTCATGCAGGGCTTTGGCTGAGTTTTTCAAGACAGCCTGATGGTTGGGGAGACGTTCCAGGAGGTGGGCTACTAGGTCTCTGGAAGGCAAGAAGAAGATTGGCTGTCAGAAGAGGTACAGGAACCTGGGGTTGGCCGTTGGATGAGGAAGGCAGTCACCCAGAACTAAAGCAGTCTGATCTAGTAAATGGTTCTAGCAGCAGATTTCTAGCACTGTACCGTAAAGGTAAAAGGTCTCCCTTGCTTGAAAGCCTGTCGTGACGGACTATCGGGTAGTGCTCATACTTTATTGTAAATAGCAGCCTCCTGGATCGGCAGATTCCTGAACACAAGACTCTTGCTCATTTTCTGCCAGTGGTAATACAATATAGAAGATGGGGCCTGTCCTTGAGATTATTTTCCCATAACTTACACTACGATTTACTGTAAAATATAGTGATTAGATTTATCTCTGCATGTTCACTTTCCCTAGAAATATTTAAAAATTGTAATACGTAGGAGGACAAGATTGTTAAATTATAGGCCTACCCACGCTACATAGGGATGCAGTATCTTTCATGGGATTTCCTCATTTTCTGAGTAAAAGACTGATACAGTACCTATAAATGGCTAGGACTGAATTATACAAACAGTAACTTGGTCATTGTGATCCTCATTCACAGCAAGTTTTTTTTTTAAAGAGGTCTGTGTTGACGTCTCCTCTTTCTCCTCTTCTTTTTTTAAAAATACAGTTCTCTCAGCGTCCAAGTAGCTATAATGATATCCACACAGAGATTTCTCGTGAAGGAGCCAGGGTTCTGGCACTTGGCTACAAGGAATTGGGACATCTTACACATCAGCAGGTAGGTTTCAGTTTCCTCCCCTGGTATATCCCACTTCTACCACCAGGCATCTTCTCTTGTAGGAGCTGCGCCTAGAAATGCCTGATCCAAGGAAATGCCTCCATATGTCAAGTTCTTAAGGCAGGGATGAAGAAAGACTGACCAGATGCTGAGGAAAATGACTTCTTTATATGTAATGTCTTTAAGTGCCATCTTTTAATCAAGGGAAACTGTAATTGATTAATAGATCGATAAATAGATATTTGATTTCTATTTCATTTTTTTACCAGAATTGAAACGCAACAGGGCAGAATTGGTATTTTTGTAATATGGGATCTGGCCACCACAACTACCATTGAGGCAGAGCAGTACCTCCCACTACCAACATGAAACAGATCCCCACAACTTTAATAAACCATCTCTACCCCAGGATAAATGCAGGAGCACAGTGATACCTTTATTGGATCACAGAAAAATCAAACACTGCACAAACTTTTGTGATTCAAAATCACTATGCCAGGCCCCCTTTCTTAGAGATGAGATAGAGGAAACAGCAGACTGCATTAAGTAGCTGTTGATTATATGTCATTTGCTGCTGATGGTGTTTGCTAGGTTTGTTAATTTCTTATAATTTTCATATGGTTTTAGTTATATATTTGTAATTTTTTTGTGTTGGAAACTGCCTTGATCAGTGTTCACACCATGTCAGGTGGTATAGAAGAGATAAAAATAAATGAATGAATGGTCATCTCTCCTCAAATAAAGGAAACCAGATATATGCATGTGCCTCCCACAGATAGCATTAAAAAGAACATGTTTGAATGGAAATGAGTTCTCTTTGAACTTTTCCAATTCTTAAGTGACCTCTGGAAGGTCAAGTTTGCAAACTAATCCAAGTGTATGATCGGAAGCTGACTTGGGGCTGGCCTAAAGTCAGGATCTGAATTTCCATAGACGTTTCTTTATGAAGGACGACAAAATGTGAACGGATGTGCTAATCTTGTTTCTTTTTCTCTCACCCAAAGGCACGGGAGATCAAGAGGGAGGCACTTGAGTGTGATCTGCGCTTCATGGGCTTCATTGTGGTGTCTTGCCCCCTTAAAGTAGACTCCAAGCCAGTTATCCGTGAGATCCTGAATGCCTCGCACTATGTGAGTGAAATGGAGAGAGGTTCTGGCTGAGATGTTGTGGAAGACACAGACATGGGAGTCCTAGGCAAGCTGACAAGCAAGCCTGCACGCAATAACCACCTTCTTTCCTAATTCTCCTAATGGTCAAATCCTCTCCTTTAACATTTTCTTGGAGACTTCACTTCATTTGCTGCTTCTATGAGTGGGTGAAGTCCTGTTGCCACAGAAGAAAGGCAGGGATCATGTGGCATATAGGCTCTGTAATTTAGCCTGATCTCTTGGCTCCTTCCCCATTTCTTTCCCCTGTCCTAGCCCACAATGGGTTTCTCCTCCTGAGCTTAGAGTTTTCTTTGACTTAAGCCTTTTACATCAGGGGTTCCCAATCTTTTCAAACCGAAGGCCGGGTCACACTCCCTCAGATGGCTTCAGGGGCCGGACAGTCATTTTGCCCTGCCTGCACGATGGGGGCAGCCTGTACATTAAAAAGGAACCACACATGGCACTTCCAGGTGCACTGGAGTTGGGGGGGGCACATGAAATGGCGCCATGGGCCACATCCAGTCCATGGACCGTAGATTGGGAACCCCTACTTTATATGCTCAGCTTAAAGAAAGATAATAGAAAATACAACCTTAATGGGTCAGATAAGTGGCCTTCTTCTGCTGTATCTGAATCCGAATATTGGCTATCCTCATGGCAATCAGCCATAAAGACTGTCCCGAGAATATAATGCAGTGGCCTTTCATCTGCCTTCTGCATTTCAGCATGACACACTGATTCAGCTCCATGAGTCACTTTTCTGGTCCTGAGCCCTTTTGGCACACAAAGTCCTCTTCAGCCCCAGGTCAGTATGGATGAAGCTGCTGCCCTCCATCAAGATGGATTCAAGTGGGATTTAATCCACTTGGGGACCATCATAAAAGGCCTGGTCAACCCAAATGCCTCAATAAATCCCACAGATTTGCATGAATGCAGTAGTTCTGTGCTACTGTTTGCCCAGCAGTATCTTAGCATCAAGGCTAAGATACTGCTGAACATGGAGGTTTTGTTTCTCATTCTAAATGAACATTGTTAAATTCAGGGCATGAGAACTTTATTTCTTGCAAGTATTTGGGGGAGCAGGGAGAAGTGGGAACAGATTGCATTCATCTTTCTAGTTCATTGTGCTTTAACAGAAGGAAGGGTGTTCAGAAAGGTTTTTAATGTATAACAGCTGAACCCACCGTATTATTGGTAGTGTTGCAGAGTTGCAGAAAAGGCATAAGTCATGTAGTCAGAGTTGTCTTCATACAAAACGTATTTCCAAAAAGAATACTCACAAAAACATGATTCAGCATGCCTGAAGATTAGCACACCTTTATGTTGATTTCTATGCATACTGTACAAAACCTGTTTGTTAAGAAATACAGTATGTCTAAACCAGGGGTGCCTGAACTATGGCCCATGGTGCCAAATCACCTGGCCCATGGCACCCGCACCACTCCCAGAAGTGGAAGTAAAACGCGTCCGTGCATGCGCAAAACTGCCGTAAATGACCCATGGATGTAGTAAATGCGTTTATGACAGCCGCGGGTGCATTTACAGCAGCATTTTGCACAGGTACATTTTACTTCCAGTGGGAGGAACCATGTGACTGGCCTGTTCAACCACGTGGTTGGCCCATGGCCTGAAAAGTTTGGTCACCCCTAGTCTATATTAGTCTAAACTATATTTAATGTAAATATTTAATTTAAATATCCAATACAGCTTAGCTCAGTCAGTGTAGCATGTGTGTCTTGCCTCTTCCAAGTACAGCAATAGAAGACTGTTTCATGAGCCTTCCCCCCCCCTCTCCTCCTAGGTAGTGATGATAACAGGTGACAACCCACTGACTGCGTGCCATGTGGCCCAGGAGCTGCACTTCACCCCAAAAGAGCAAACACTCATTTTGCAGCCACCCAGCAGCAAAGGTAAAATGGCTGAGGAGGAGGACAAAAATTGCAAACCTGAGCAATATTCCTCTTTCGGGGGACTCTGGAACTTGAGTAAGATAAAGGTTTCCCTTGCTCGAAAGCCAGTCGTATCTGACTCTAGGGTGCAGTGCTCATCTCTGTTTCAAAGCCGAAGAGCCAGCGCTGTCTGCTGCTGCAGACGTTTCCGTGGTCATGTGGCAGGCATGACTAGACACCGAAGCGCACGGAATGCTGTTACCTTCCCACCGAAGTGGTCCCTATTTATCTACTTGCAATTTCTTGCTTTCGAACTGCTAGGTGGGCAGGAGCTAGGACAAAAACAGGAGCTCATTCCGTCCTGCAGTACTCGGGAATCAAACTGCTGACCTTCCGCCTCCCAGTCAGCGTCTAAGGCACTTAGCCACTGCAGTCCCTTGACTGCAGTGGAACTTGAGGCAGGCCTTCATATCAGGGGTAGTGTATGCCTAGTTCAGGGGTGCCCAAACTTTTTGCGCCAGGGTCCTGACAGCTGAGCGGGCCTGACCACACCCCCAGAAGGGGTTTGCGTATGCGCATCAGGAGCCATTCTCGGAAGTGTTCCTGGATGTCTCTGTTCATGTGCAAATGTGTCCCCGCCACTCCCAGAAGTGGTTCAGGACACACATGTGCATTGGTGGGCGTGTCCCCCATCCATTTCAGAAGTGGTGCAGGCATCCGGGGGTGGGTGGGTGAATTGACGTTGGGGGCTTGATATGGCCCATGGGCCATAGTTTGTGTATCCCTGGCCTAGTTGCTAGTGACAAAAGTGAGGATCAAGTGCATGAGACACTACACCGCATGCGCTATGCATCCTCTTTTGTTTTTGTTCATTTTGAAGGAAGCACATGTGGCCCCATAAATATTGGGACCAATGTATGCTACCGGGGGTGGGTGGTGGGGGTACTTAAATTACTTCCATCTGTTTTTTATCCAACGTTCTTCCCGTCCAAGAATTTAAACAGAACAATTCCTAGTGGACTTCTTTTGTCCACACCCACCTTTTAAGTGAGGTGGCAGATGCTTTAGATCGAAAACCTGACATTGGGAAAGTGCTACATCCCTCTTACTAGATAATGGCTGTGGATGCCTATTGTGGAAGGAACAAATGCCTTTCTGAATGCTCTAATTGATTCAACATTGAGCATCTATGCCTATATGGGCTGTAAAAACTGGAATGTCTCTAGGGTACAGATGCTAGACTATCGAACAGCGGTTCCTACCTAACTGGGTCCCCATATGTTCTTGGACTACAGTTCCCAGAATTCTTGGCTAGCACAGCCAGTAGTAAAGGCTTCTGAAAGTTTTAGTCCAAGAACATATGGGTCTAAAAGGTTGGGAATCACTGTCCTAGAGCCCTGAGGGTGAACCTTGGCACTCTATGTGTTCTTGGACTTCAATTCCCAGGAGCCCAAGTCTCTGTGAATCCACATGAATGGGTTTACTTAAACCCATTTGTGTGGATTTACTTAAACCCATTCGTGTGGATTCACAGAGACTTGGGCTCCTGGGAATTGAAGTCCAAGAACACCTAGAGTGCCAAGGTTCACCATCACTGTCCTAGAGTGATGGTTTTCATTTTTCCTCCAGATGTTTTGGATTTCAGCTTCCTGACTTTATGGGATTTAAAATCTAAAACAAATGGAGCGTCAAAGGATGAAAACCACTTCTCTAGAGGTAACTGGGGAGTAACAGATACCAAGCAGGAAGGAAGGAAGGAAGGAAGGAGGCATAGTCTTGTTGGATCTGCTCTCAAAGAGGAAGTGGAAGAGAGATTTGGTTTGTGCAGCATGGGAAAAGGATCCAGAGCAGCCTTCTTCCACAGGCTACTCCTGCTCAGTCGACAACAGTTTTTCTTGTTGCCACACACACCCTTTTTAAAAAACCAAATATCTCCATTCCAGGTTCCAGCTGGCAATGGCAGTCCATCAGCGGGCCCACCACATTCCCAATCATCCCATCTTCTGTGCAGGAACTGACCCAAAACCACAACTTGTGCATCACTGGAGAGGGTCTCTCTCAGTTGCAGGCTGTGGACTCACAGCTGTTGCTTAGGCTCATTCCACATGTGCAGGTCTTTGCACGTGTGGCACCCAAGCAGAAGGTAAGAGGCGATCTAACGGGCTGAAACTACAGGAAGCCAGATATAGGCTGAATATTAGGAAAAACCTCTTCATGGTTGGAGCAATATGACAGTGGAACCAAACTGCCTCGAGAGGTGGTGAGCCCTCCAACACTGGAAGCATTCAAGAGAGAATTGGACAGACATCTGCTTTGATTCAGATTCCTGCATTGAGCAGGGGCCTAAAAGGCCCCTCCCAACTCAGTTATTCTGTAATCTCTGGATCACAACATCTTTAGGGGGCTTATCCCATTTGTGCCCCACCTGTGCTTCCAGGCCAGGAAAAATAGATTGCCATTCCTTAGGCAAAGCAGTGCCTTCCTCCGACAGCATGCCCACTCCTTCAGAGTCTAAAGCAGGGGTGCCAAAACTTTTCGAACCGGTCACGTGGTTCAGCAGGCTGGTCACGTGTTTCCTCCTGCTGGAAGTGGAAGTAAAACGTGCCTTACAATCTATTTTGCAACAGGATGAGATAGATTTTTAAGCTGCTGTTTTCTCTGCTTAAACCAGGAGTGCCCAAACTGTGGCCCGTGGGCTGAATCTGGCCCATGGGCCATAGTTTGGGCACCCCGGTACAGGCACATTTTACTTTGCTTCCGGGAGTGATGAGGGTGGTGGTGGTTGGATGAATTGGCATTGGGGGCCAGATCTGGCCCATGGGCCATAGTTTGGCCACCTCTAGTCTAAAGCTTTGACATCAGAAGTATCCCTTTCTAGTGTTGGAAATTTCTGCTGTTTTCTATGATTAGTCATGAGAGAGAAGAACAAAGTTTTCTCCCAGTTCTCGCTAGCAGGAAGCAGCCTTTTTCTTGTGTTGGAAGAATCCTGGAGGGGAACCTTTGAAGTCTGCAGTTTCCTTATCACTGCTTTGGAGGGGAAACTCCTTCGATTCAACTATTTATTGTAGAATTTGATGTCATGCCTTCATCCCAGGAAAGAATTCAGGGCAAAAAAATGTCAAGGACATATCTGTGTAGATGTTTGTCAAAGTTACAGATATGGTTCGATGCCCTTATACACCCTGCCATTAGCGTAGCAGCAAACCACTCTGTAGCTCTTCAGATTGTAAAGTAAGGGGAGAGTTTCCTTCTTTGAGAGAACGCTTTTTGGCAGGTTTCCTCAGTGCTAAGTGGCAGATGGGAAATTGCCCTACATAAGTATATACAGCTTATTTCAGTTACTGATAGGGATGCCTCATGCCAGGAATGCCCAAACTTTTGGGGCCATAGGCCAGTCATGTGGTTGAGCAGGCAGAAGCGGAAGTAAAACATGCATGTGCAAGCATATAAGGTGCCCACGCATGTGCAGAACGCTGCTGTAAATGACCCACGGCTGTCGTAAATGCGTTTACAACAGCCGCGGGTCATTTAGGGCAGCATTCTGCTCATGCACGGGCACATTCTGCGCCCACAGATGCACATTTTACTTCCGCTTTGGGGAGCGGCGAGGGTGGTGTGGGCCAGATCCAACCCATGGGCCGTAGTTTGGACACCCCTTTCTTATTCCTTTACTTAGATTAAAATTCAACCACTTGTTTTTCCTTCATTGTAGTACAGTAGAACGCTTCGGGTAACATAAAACCCAACTTATGGAAAGAAATCCATTGAAAATAATGCCTCGGCTTACGGAGTTTTTTGGAACGGTCTTTTTGGTTTTCAGTGCATTCCTATGGGACACCGTGCTCCGCTTTACAGAATTTTTGTTTTCAGCGCATTCCTTTGGGAAACCACATAATGCATTCCTATGTGCACTTTACGCTAGGGAATTTTTGCTATAAGGAAAACCCCACGGAACGCATTAATTCCGTAACCCGGGGTTTTATTGTATTTCAGCTTGCTCAGTTCCTGAGGCTAAGGGACCAGCTGCCTCTGCTCATTTTAACCTGACTGCCATCTTCAAATGCAAATCCCATTTCATTGTATCCTAATAAGCATTCTCAGTGAGATGAAGATTAGTAGTGTGACATGGCAAGTGTTTCATCAATGGCAGTTCTCCTTGATGACTGCGTTTTTCCTTTGCAGGAGTTTGTGATCACAACTCTGAAAGGTCTTGGCTATGTGACACTGATGTGCGGGGACGGAACCAATGATGTGGGAGCTTTGAAACATGCTGATGTGGGTGAGTGTTTTCTCAGTTAAAAAAGATATCCTTTATTAATTAGGCAGCATTTTTAAGTTACTATTTCTACCAAAACAATGGTTAAGCAGAGTCCAGCTTAGAAGAAGCATTCCTGCATCTGTCACGGGAAGGGAATTCCTCTTCTTTCATTCCACTATGACGAATGCAGTCCACATGTTAAAAAATAAAATCTGACTCAACTGTTTTAGAGGGCTGTCACCACAGGTGAACAGTATCAAATAATCAGTCATTAATTACAATTTTTCAGTTATAAAAATCTGCATGTTTGATCTTTGAATATTGCTTATATTTATCATTAGAGCTTTTTAGTGGCTTTCTGCCTCATAAAAGAGGGAATGCTTTGTTTGAGCTAATGCTTGCTAGTTACAATTTCTACATTTTTAATACTAAAATAGTTTAATTGTTAGAATCTGTTGCCTAGTTTATCAGAACTACCTATTTGCTTCTCATGGGATTAATCATTGCAGCCCTGTTTTTTTCCTTGAGAATTTTTTATTTACGGTATATACACAAGTACTTCATAATGAATGTGCTTTGAAACTGGGCATGTTAATCCAATTAACCAAGTTCTGGAATTAGAGGCATCTGGAGTTTCTTCGCCATGGATACCTATCTGTCATTGTCTGCCAGCTTTACATTACGTGATGGCAAACCTTTTAGAGACCGAGTGCCTAAGGAGAAGGAGGCAGCGTGTGGGGAAAAGGTGCACCCATATGACGTCACCAGCATGCCTCCGGTGATGTCACATGGGTGTGTTTGCAGGCCCCTGTGGGTTCGCATGCCCCACCCCGCGGGTCTGCATGCCCCCTGTGGATACACCGCTGCTGCCTCCTCTGCCTCCTAGGAGGGGTGTGTGTGTCTCATTGCCTCACCTCATTCCATCCACTTCCTCCCCTCTCTCTCCTCCCCATTGGTGGAAGCATGGCTAACTTGCTGGCGGCATGGCTTGGGTTGAGATGTAAAATTTCCGGAAATTTTAAAGCTCGGAAAAAAACAGAAATTTTCAGAAAAATTGAAAATAATCTGATACCATACATATTTTTTAGAAATGATTTATAAAATATTTTATCTTAAAATATTTTATTCATCATGTTAAAATAAAACATTCCATAACATAATTTTTATTTTTTCAGAAAAAAACAAAAAAGAGTTCAGAAAAAAATGGGGAAAACCATTCCCCCCCCCCCCCCATATTTTTCCGTTTGTTCCCTGGGCCTTCACTTCTCTAGGCTTGGGGCTTGCTGGCAGCGTGGGGCTGTCCGGGGGTGCAGCACGCCCCTGTGGGTGCACAGCCTCCCTTTCAGGTCCACCCCTCCCATTCAGCCTTTCCATTAGTGGAAAGAGAGCTGGTTCATGGGGAAGCAGCACTGGCAGTGCGGGACTTGCCGGCGGGGTAGGGCATGCCCACAACGGCTTGTGTGCTGATAGAAAAGGCTGTGTGTGCCGCCTCTGGCATGTGTGGCATAGGTTCACCTACACTGGTGTTTTGCATTAATCTGTTTTTACTCTCCTTGAAGTCCAAAAATAAGTTCAAGGAGTAGCATGCCCGTTTCCAGCCCCTGTATCAATTCGGCTTTCTCAGACTGTATCCCTTGTCTTTGGACCACCTGAGTCCTTTTTTTGAGCCACTAGGCATGACATCACTAGAGCCATTGGCTAATTGCCATCATTGCAGTGTGAAGTGCAAATGAAATCTGTGCACTTCAAGCAAACAGGCAGTATTTATCTTGGTATCAGGACAAAATCATTTTAGCCCTGATATTTGCTTTATACCTAAAGTTACCTTTCCAAAAATATCATTCTTCCTGCCTCCTTCTCATTGCCCACCAGACACTTGGAAAAAATCTTGCATGTTGAATGTTAAAAGGGCGGTCATCTTCTACATTCAGTGTACAGTATCCTTCAGAACATCTGTCTTACTGTTTTTGCCTTATTTTGTGTGGGTTGCCCAGGTCACTAATTGGACAGCTACCTTTCCCAATGGGTTTGTCGGGCTTTGCAAACTATCCCGAGACCATCCTGGCTCGACCAGAAAGGCGATTGGGTACGGGCAAATTAGTAATAGGGAGCAATAGTGACTCCATGTTTTCTTGGCTGAGGGCACTGAAAGTAGTGGGACAGAAGTCAGCCAAATGTCACAGTGCCTAGTAAACAGCGTACAGTATCTGGCGCACGTCCACGGACTGAGCTGAGCAAAAGCAAACCGCAGCTAGACAAAACAAGCTATGCATAGGTACACAGAGTGTTAAGATAAGGCAGGAACAGTGAGTCTTGCTACATTGCTGATTATTCTGCCTATGGCAAACCTAGACACGCAATACTTTCCTAGGCTGGAAAATGTACCTTAGCCAGCAACATGCTACGTAAGCAAAGCCTTCTGTAATAGGGATCATGTGCAGTCTGTGCGCAAAGGATCCAGGATGCAAGCTAATAAATATAGACCACCCGAGGACTCGGGGCTGGCTTTTACCATGATACATCAGTCTCGCGTGCCTTCCTTAAGTTCAGCACCTTGCCTCCCACAGACCATTACAACATATGGTGCCCGCGACGTGATTACTCGGGAGTAGCGGAGCAGTTCTGATTGGAAAGCATCTCCGATCGGAACTCAGTCTCGACTCCCACGGACCATTACAACAATTTTGGACTTAAAAACAGTGTCCAGTTGCTTCAGAAATGGATAGGAAAAAACAGGCTTAACAGGAGGGAATAATGTTACTTACCCTTGTACCAAAAGGCCATTCCTCCCAATTCATAGCCCCTTGGACTTCATTCATTAAAGTTGAGCATACGTGATATATGTTGACCAAGTTTTAAGCATGAACATTTGTTTGGTATGGTTGTCTTGACAGTAAATCCTGAATGGAAGATATATTCTGGAAGAGTAGTTCTTGGTGGTCCTTGTGAATGCACACAAAAGGGTTAAATTTCTAGTATCTTTGGAACCTTCCGGAGCTAAGAGAGCTGTTGGGCCCCTCCCCCTTCCCCAACTGTCATGAGTTCCTGCCTAACGGCTGGCTCCCCTCCGTCCTTCTCTTGCCGCCTGTAAGAGAAAGACATCTTAGGAACCTCCATAACACTTCCCGCAGGATTTCTACCTTTGTTTGTAAATAGATAGTTGTTTGCTATTTAATATTAGTTAGTTAGTTTCTTCATTAGTTTCTTCATTAAAAAAAGAAATAAAATAGCGTTAGTTATTGTTAACGTTGCATCTCATTTATGGCCACTACAGGGCCATTTAAGCGGTGTTCCAGTTGCAATAATAAGATACTGCTCTCTGACAGCCATTTTAAGTGTCTGTATTGTTTCGCAATGGGCCACCAGACATCGTCTTGTGTGAACTGCAAGAACTTTACTAAGGTCTTATTAAATAATCGCCAGTTTAGACTGAGACTATACAGGTGAAACTCGGAAAATTAGAATATTGTGCGAATGTTCATTCGGTTCAGTAATGCAACTTAAAAGGTGAAACAAACATATGAGATAGACTCATTAAATACAAAGTGAGATACTTCAAGCCTTACTTTGTTATTAATATTGATGCTTATGGCTTACAGCTTATGAAAACCCCAACCCCCCAATATCATGTACCCCATAATCATCACATAATCTCATGTACACTGTACGCCATGATCGTCACAATTATAACGAATTAAGGCATGACATCTCTCGCTTTGCATGTAGTGAGTCTATCTCATATATTTGTTTCACCTTTCAAGTGAAATGAATGAACATTTGTATGATACTCAAATTTTCCGAGTTTCACCTGTACCTCTGGCAAAAGTCTCTGCAAGCAGTGACCAATATTCCATCTGATCCTGATTTGCCCTAGCCAGATCTGTAAGTCAAACTCAACCTAGAATAACGAAGAAGTCTATCCCTCAGAGTCAGGATACTTTATAACCACACATGTCACCCTATAGACCCTATAGACACACATGTCATCCTATAGTCCTGACCGCTTGTTGATGGACCGGCCAAGCATGCTCCTAAAAAACACCCTGAGAAAGCAAAAGTGAAACCGCTGGCTTCTTGCAGGCAACCTACTTAGCGCCGATCAGATCGCCCCTTCTCCCAGGAATGCTAGTGCTGCCCATCAATCTGGTTCCCAGCAGGACAATCTGTTGTATCTGGGCACCCCCTTGAAGGACAAAGGGGTGAAGTTTCCACCGTTTCTGACTCAATCTCCACCTTGCTCACATGGCAGAGATTATTACCAGGCCATTCTTCGCCCTGCTCTCAAGCTCAGCCCTGAGAAGTCTCTATTCCTAGCAAAAGGGCTAAGCAGAAATGAACACCATTGGCCTCAGGAGAGCAGCCCCGTCCTAAGTTTTCAATTGAGTATCAGAAATTGTGACATCCCTCCAGCCGGTAAATCAGTCACCCGACAGTGTGGAGTCACAGAGACCACAAAGGAGGAAGACAGGTTGCTTATCTGTAACTGTAGTTCTTTGAGTGGTCACCTGTGAATTCACATGTGCTGCCCTGCCTCCCCTCAGTCTGCCACAATTTACTTAGCGTAGGCAGACGAGAAAAACTGAGAAGAGCTGTTTAGGTTGGAACAGAGGCTAGTTAGGGAGGGAAGAGCCCAACTTAGCTCTGGAAGAGTCCAACCACGGTGGCGCAGCTTGGGAATTTAGCCCTTTTGTGTGAATTCAGAGGTGACCACTCGAAGAACTACAGTTACAGGTAAGCAACCTGTCCTTCTTTCAGTTGTGCTTCAGGTGAGCTCACCAGACTTAGCCACACTTGTGATGCAGGAAGACTAAGAAGGAGGAAAAACTCAATTAGCCCTAATGTTAGTTCATTAAAAGTTGATATTTGCATAACCCACCTTCATTCAGCCCATCAGTATCTGTAGTTATTTCTTTCTCTGCTACTGTGGCATTCAGATTTTCAAATGGAGACACAACCGGCTCAAGCATATATTGCAGGGAGAAGAGGCAGGCTACCGCCAAAACGCTCTTCATCTAGAAGTGGTTCCCAGTCTTTTAGACTATGTTCTTCAACTCAAACTTCTAGAAGCCTTCACCATTGACTGTGTTGGCCAAGAACTTCTGGGGGCTGGGAACCACCGGGCTAGAAGATTCCCAATTACAGTAATACCTCATACAAAGTCCGTTTCATACAACATCGAATTCATACAACATCGCCTAATTTCTTGAAAAAAGTTACCTCATACAAAGTCGCTCGACTTTGTATGAGGCATTGGGGTTTTCCCAGGTTGAATTGTGTCTGGGCAGTATAAAAGGCAAGACATATACGTGCATTGCTGTTGTGGGTTTTGCACAAAGCAAAGTGTGTTTAGGAGTGGTTTTGAGCATGGTTTTGGATTTTTTTAATTTTTCATCAGAATTTTAGAAGCATTCCTGGGATTTTTGCAGCATTCTTCAGGTTCTTGGACAATCAGGGTTGTTTGACATGTTTTTGTAAGGTATTTAGCCTATAGACAATGTTTTCTTAAAGTTCTGTCATTTTCCTGTCTGTTTCCTTGACTTTGCCCTGAAGTCTGTGCTGTTACAGTACAATGTATCTCTATGGAAACGATGTTGTATGAGGCATCGCGGCAAGGATGTGGACGTTGTATGAGGCATCACGGCTAGGATTTTGCATGCCTCATACAAAGTCCAAATCCATATAAAGTCCAAACTTGTGGAACCAAGTTTGGGCGTTGTATGAGGTATCACTGTATGGTTCTGCTCAAGTGCAGACCTGTGTGTGTGAATGCAGAGATGACCACTTGAAAGCACATGTTACAGGCAAGCAATCTGTTTTTCTGTTTGTGCTCCAGAGTTCCATGAAAATCTTCACATGTTTATGTACTCTACCGGCCTTCTGTTCTTTGGCTTTGAGCCAAACAGGCAACTAAAAGCCAAACCATATTTTTATTATTTGCATTATGTCAATTATTTATGAACAGCAGTTTCAGTGTCTCGTATTTGTTCCTTTCTCCTTTGAGGAACATGAAACTCGACAAAGTATCTGCTCCTAAAAGCAGTTCCCAGTTACCTTCCCTTTTGCTATTGATCCTCTGATCTTTCTTGCAGGCGTTGCTTTACTAGCTAATGCACCTGAACGACTCCCAGAGCGCAGAAAGAGACCCCGCGATGGACCTGCTGACGGGAAGCCCTCTTTACCCTCCTTAATGGCTGGGAGCAATATGAGGCCGACTTCCCGGGCTGCTAAGCACAGGCTCATGTCACATAGGGAAGAGCAGCTTGCCATGCAGCGGGTGAGTTTGGAGGTTAATCTCCTTTTCCAGTCCTTCTGTGTTGTGTCCAGTTCAAGCCTTACTTTCCCCCTTCATGACAAGGGTGCCCAAACTTTTCGGGCCGTGGACCAGTCACGTGGAAGCGGAAGTAAAACGTGCCTTGCAATCTGTTTTGCAACAGATAGATGCAGCAGGATGAGATAGATTTTAGGCTGCCATTTTCTCTGCTTCAAGCAGGGCCATGAGCTGGATCCGGCCCCCGACGTCAATTCACCCAGCCTATGGCACCCTAGTCGGCCCATGCGGGCGCGTTTTACTTCCACTTTCAGGAGCAACTAGGGTGGCACAGGCTGGATAAATTGGCATTGTGGGCTGGATACGGCCCACGGGCCGTAGTTTGGGAACCCCTGCTTTATGAGATTCAGAGGAATCAGAGGGACAGATTCAGTTCTGGGAGTCCCTGTACCAATGCAAGATATACAACAAGAGTTGATGGCAAACTAAGTAGGATCTGGGCATTCTTACTTCCAAGATATGTACGGGAAGTCTCAGTCTGGGCAGTTTTCACATTCCCCCATGACTTTGATGTGAACCAGAGCAAGGAATTATTTGTCCTCCAGGTTTTAATGACGAATCACTCCCAACATGATGCTTTACCGTTAACTTTATCGGCAAGGGCTGATGGGTCTCCCACCCATGAATTTAAAGTATCTTGTCATTTTCTTCTCGATTCCCTTTCAGGGTGAGCAATTCTGTCATATTACTACTGTTTAAGATGCATCTGTGTGGCAAGATTGACCTGGATCCTTATTGTAGGTATTGAAATAAACCCTGGTCTCCCCCACCCCATTTCTGACTTTCTTTATCACAGGAGAGGATCAGCCAGGTGCTCAAGGATTTGGAGGATGAGCAAGTGCCCATCGTGAAGCTGGGCGATGCCAGCATTGCAGCCCCTTTCACCTCCAAGCTCTCCTCTATACAGTGTAGTAAGTATCGTGTGAAGAAATCATTTTCTGGCACCTGGACCACACAAGCATTTTGTGCACTTGGGGAGCTGCCGCTGGTCATGTTTACACAACAATCCTCTGTACAGTATTATTATTATTGGTGTGAAGGGTGCTCATTTGGATTCCTTACATCAAATGCATACAAAAGTCAATGAGAATTTTTTGTTTTCACTTAAATGGGTGAGAGGAATTAAATCTTACTAGAGGTAAGTGCTTTTCTTTCTTTGTCCTATATCATTTGATAGTCAGATTTCTGCATTATAGTAAAACCTTGAGATACAAACTTAATTCGTTCCTTGAGGTTTTTTATATCTTGAAAAATTCGTCTCTTGAAACATGGTTTCCCATAGGAATGCATTGAAAAGCAAAAGATCCGTTCTGGAGCTCAGAAAACCCCCAATCGTTTTTATTTTTTCCTGTTCAAAATTCTTCACAAAGTCCACCTTGGAATTTTTCGCTGCGTTTTGGCCACTTTATAAAGAGATTCAAACAGATAAAATGCATTTATTTGGCTTTTTTCTGAGCTTCAGAACTTATTATTTTGGTTTTCATTGCATATTTGGCACATTTCTGATAGCACCTTCTAGTGGCCAGCTGTGGTAATTGCTGGCTCAGTGCCCAGCTGTCAGCTGATGAGGGGATGGGGAATTATCAGCACTTCCTCGTTGCAGGGGGGAAGCTTCTGGCAGTGTCAAAACACGACGAAAAATTCCCCAAACAGAGCAAACACCCTCCCACCTCCGTGAGAAGCATTAGAAGATACACACACACCAAAAATTCATATCTTGAAAAATATTTGTATCTCTAAGCAATTTCCCCCAAATATTTCCTTTCATATTTCAAGTTTTTCACAGATCGAGCTGTTTGTAAATCGAGGTTTTACTGTCATTGGACTCCCAGCCCAGATAGCTAGGTTTATCCTCTTTAGACAAAACTTATGTTATTGATAAAATCAGGAACATTTCCCATGCCACCCTTCTCTGTTGAATGGACTGTAGATGTGATAAAGACCAGAAAGGCAGTAAATACAGCATTTGGTGGAAATCCAAGTAAAGGTGATCTCTTTCTTTTTGCAGTCTGTCATGTGATCAAGCAGGGACGTTGCACCCTGGTTACCACACTTCAAATGTTCAAGATCTTGGCCTTGAATGCACTCATCCTGGCCTACAGTCAAAGCGTCCTTTACTTGGAAGGGGTAAAATTCAGTGATTTTCAAGCTACACTGCAGGGGCTGCTACTGGCTGGCTGCTTCCTTTTCATCTCTCGTTCCAAGGTAAGAACAACAGTCCTGAAGGATTTTACTCAGGGGTGGAAGAACGTGCCAGTCCTATGCCATTGTTGTCTGCCAGTAGTCCCCATTAAGTATGTTGGTCTTGTATTTAGGAACTCCAACCCTCAGCCTATTCAGGGCCCTCCAAATGACGTAGGGAAGGTTGAATTCCTCATTCATTTCCTCCTTGAATGTTCTTTGTCCAGGGATCTCCTTCCTCCATATTCCAGTTCGGTTTTGCTCTTGCATACCCTCTCAAAAATGTTTGTTCTTGCACAAGTAGTAGGATCTCCTTTTTGTCTGGGGCCACTTTCAGAGCAGGCAACGTGGTGTCCTTCCAAACAAAGTACTAGCAGCAGAATAAACCTACTGCCCAGAACTCCAGAGTAATTCGTGCCACTCTCCTTCTGACCTCTTTCTTCTTGCTTTCAGCCTCTGAAAACCCTCTCCCGGGAGCGTCCACTCCCTAATATCTTCAACCTCTACACAGTCCTTACAGTACTACTGCAATTCACAGTTCACTTCATCAGCTTGGTTTATCTATATCGAGGTGCACAGGCCCGCAGTAACCCCAAGTGAGTGCTGTTTTTGCCATTACAGGTTGATCTGGAAGAAAAATTCTAAACTGGAATGTGTGGTACGTGTATAAAGAAACCATATAAACTTAAATTTTCTAAAGTGAGGGATTTCTGCTAATTACTAGCTTGTGCCCACTTCCGTTGTAATTGCTTAATTCAGTGAGATGAATGTACACGTCGCATTTTAATAAGGCAACTGTCAAATGTTCCTCTTTTGATGTCTTTAAGGAAAGATGAGTTTGTGGATCTATATAAGGAATTTGAACCTAGTCTGGTGAACAGCACTGTTTACATCATGTCTATGGCTATGCAGATGGCCACCTTTGCCATCAATTACAAGGTGAGTGGGGCTGAAGCTTAATCCATACAAGACCTTACAGGTACTCTGTCCGGGCAGATCAGGAAATAGGAATTCAGCCTGCACTGGATGGGTTTGTATTCCTCCCAAAGTCACATCTTGCATCTTGGGTATATTGATGGACCCAGTCCCAACTGTGATTGCCCCATGGAGGTATAAAAAAACAGGAGATGGCACTACCAGAGCCAGAGAACCCGGCATAGAGGGGATCCCCCCACAGGACACCCCATTATTAAATAACCCCGTTTTTCAACAACAGAGTGTTGGAGGGGTGAAATCGATCCCCTCTCCTGGGTCCAGAAGGGTTGGGGGGACAGACCACTTTTGTCCCCCCAACCCTTCCAAACCCAGGGGACCAAGGGAAGGGGATCGATTCCACACACACCCCAACACTCCATTTTTAACAAGAAGAAACCGCTTGGTTTCTTCTCTTTAATATGGGGTGGGGGGGGGAAAGAATCCCCTCTCCGCCAGGTTCCCTAGGCTCAGGAGGGTTGGGGGGACAGACCCCTTTTGTCCCCCCAAACCCAGGGGACTAGGGAGAAGGGATTGATTCCACACACACCCCAACACTCCGTTTTGAAAGAGAAGAAACCGCTTGGTTTCTTCTCTTTAAAAACAGAGTGTTTGGGGGTTTGCGATCCCCCTCTCTGCTGGCTCCCCTGGGTCCAGAAGGGTTGGGGGGACAGACCCTTTTTATGCCCCCAAACCTCCCAACCCCAGGGGAGCCAGCGGAGAGGGGGATCGCAACCCCCCACCCACTGATATTAAAGGGGAAACTCCGATCGGGTTTTCCCTTTTAATATTGGGGTGAGGTGGATTCGATCCCCTCTCCCAGGTCCCGTGAGGGTTGGGGGGACAAAAGGGCTCTATCCCCCCAACCCTTCTGGACCCAGGGGAGCCAGCGAAGAGGGGGATCACAACCCCCCCTCCACTGATATTAAACAGGAAACCCCGATCTACTTTCACGACTCCACACAATCAAAGCACCACAAAGCAATGTTTTGGGCCAACTAACATGGCGGACTGTCAGATTAGTCGGCTTCAAGTTTGTGACGTCATGTCATCTCCTGTTTTTTATACCTCCATGGATTGCCAAGACATTGGCCATTGCTTGGAGTACATTTGCACAAAGTAATGCCTTGGCTACCACTTTTGGACTGCCTTTGATTCATAGGACTGCCATTGGTAAGTGTTCAGATATTGTCCGGGATGCCACAGGAAGACCCGTGATTAGAGTGGTTAATGGGGAGAACAGAAAATCTGCTACAACAGTTTTAGCAATAAAATATATCACCCCATAGCACTTGGTGTACCCTCTGGGCAGTTCACAAATTAGCATTTTGCCCCCAAAAGGCTGGGTATTCGTTTTACCAAACTCGTAAAGATGGAAAGCTGAGTCAACCTTGATTCCCATCAGGATCAAACTCACAACATCAGCTGTTTTGGCTGCAGTACAACAGTTTAACTACAGCAGTGATTCTCAACCTTTAGTTTTTGGACTCCCAATTCCCAGAAGCCTAAGCCACTACGTAGGCTGATCAGTGTTTGGGGGAACTGACTTAAACTTCTGGGAATTGAAGTCCAAAAACCAAAGGTTGAGAAGCACTGAACTACAGGAACCACCTGGCTCTTTATTGGCTGCCAGTCCTTTTCCACATACAAAGTTACTTTGGCCTATGAAGCCTTTAATGATTTAGATTTTGGCTATCTGTAGAGGTTGGTTAATATATAACTTTTTTAAATACTGAAGTTGAGTTTTTAAAAAATCTATTTTGTAAGCCATCTTGCATCTATTTTGGAAGAAACACAGGATATGAATGAATAATTGTTTCCTTTGAATAATGCTGAGAAGTACTTAGGTATCTATTTTATTGCTGGGGGAAACTGGGAAGTTCAGAAATACCAGCATGTCTTTTATAATTCCTCAGGCCTGCGTGGTTGTGATTGGTTGAATTACAAACCTCCACTTACCAACTGAATGATGCAGTTTTTCAGTTAAAGCTCCTTTAAATATTTTCACTAGGCCACTTGTGTTTGTAGTAAAAAAAAAAAAAAAAGCTGTTCAGATGTTCTCAGCTTTAAGTCATGCAAAACACCATTTTCAAAAACGAGTTCTCTGACCATTTTCATGAAGGTTACTTATGAGACCAGTCTTCATGTGCCTTTTGCGGAGGTGGGGCTGGGGAGAAATAAGAACGTGATTCCCATTGTTTTTCCATTTGGAAATGCTTTACTACTAGTAAAACTCAATCCTTGTGCCTATTGATTGCTCCAGGGCCATCCGTTCATGGAAAGCTTGCGGGAGAACAAACCTCTACTATGGAGCATCATTCTCTCCGGACTGGCCATTGTGGCTCTCTTGACCGGCTCGTCTCCAGAGTTCAATGAACAGTTTGGACTAGTAGAAATTCCAACAGAGGTGAGCAGTGGAGAGGATTAGACAAGTTCATGGAGGACAAGGGTATCCATGGCTATAAATATGGATACCTAAGGACAACCTCCGTGTTGGAGAGATAGGCAGGATATCTCTCAATGCCATTTCCAGGGAATCCTAAGCAGGTGAAGGCATCTCCTTGGGAATAATACCCTGAAGCCAATGGTGAGCCACTGTGTGAGACAGAAGGCTGGACTGGATGGGCTTCTGTGGCCTGTGCCAGCAAGGCTGTTCATATGTTCTAGGAGAGTTCTCCCATTCCCAGGAGTTAGGCAGGAACCGCCAGGCCGAAGGATTGGACTGGGCGCAATCAAAACAGCAGATGGAGCAGCCCTCGCCTCTGTGCTATTCCTTTACTGCCATTTTGTGCCCTTTCCAAAATGCCCAAGGGTACACAAGGGAATGAAGGCTTTCTCCATCAGAACCCACGATCCTGTGCACATTTGAGAGTCGCAGGGAATCTGGGTGACTCTCATTAAAGGCGCAGCTAGTGCTTTTTGGAGTGTGTGAAGAAGTGGTGTTGGCATGGCATGGAATGAAGAGAGTTGCTCTGCTTCCTGCCATTTTGACAGCCCCCAAATCACTTCATTTGGTTGGGGGAGATGGGGTTCCTACGTCTAGCTAATACTTTTTCTTTCCCAAAAGTCTCATTCCTAGTGAGGCATTTAACTCAGTATACCTGGGAAATTGTACCTCCCCCCCTCAAAAAATAAACAAACCAAAAACCCTGTTTAAACACATTTGGAGCAGTGTTTCCAAAACATTGGTTCTCGGACTTCAGTTCCCTGAAGCCTGGCTGGTCACTGCTTTTGGGAATTGATTTAGGTTTCTGGGAATTCAAGTTCAAGAACAAAAGGTAGGGAAACACTTCTTCTTCCATGTCTAAGCCAGACATGAAACTGCCAAAATGAAGGACCTTTGAGTGAGTTCATTCTGCAGTTCCTTTTGCCTGACCGTGTGAGAAAGATCAGCCAGCAACACAAGGTTGCCATTAGCAGGGTATGCCCTGAGAAACACTGATTTGGAAGAAATGATTCTAGTACAAAAATTAGAGTTGTCTCATGTTGTCAGCTTTATCAATTTGATTTCAACTATTTGTGTGTGTATTAATGGGTCTTTTTATCCATGGGGAAAAAGTGCCTAGGGCAGTGATGGTGAACCTTTTAGAGACGGAGTGCCCAAGGAGGAGGCAGCATGTGGTGAAGCAGCCGCGTGCCCACGCACCCATGTGACGTCGCTGGTGCGTCTCCAGTGATGTCATGTGGACATATGCAGGTCCCCTGTGGGTGCACAGGCCTCACACTCCATGTGGGTCCGCAAAGCCCCACCCACCATGGGTCTGCACACACACACACCCCTACGGGTGCACCACCACCTCTGCCTACTAGGAGGGGTGGAAGGGTGTCTTGTTGCCTCCCATTCAGCCTCCCCTCTCTCCCCATTGCTGGAGGGAGAGGGCTTGATAGGGAAGTGGCACCAGAGGCATGGCTTGGGGCTCACCAGCTGCATGGCCACCCCCCGCAGATATGCAGGCCCCATGCCCCCCACAGGTGCACAGTCTCCTAGGAGGGGGGTCTCGTTGCTTCACCTATTCCAGCTGCCACCTCCCATTCAGCCTCCCCTCTCCTCCCCATTGGTGGAGGGAGAGGGGTTGATGGGGAAGTGGTACAGGGTGGGGCTTGCCTGCAACGACACGTGTGCCACAGGTTCGCCTACACTGGCCTAGGGAACTGTGTACTCCCCATGTTTTCTGTGAGCCAGATTAGGCATACTTTATGGGTATGCCATTAGCTTACAGCCACTCACTCTGCCTTAAATTTATAATCACTTTTTGTTTTAATGCCGACTGGGGACGAGTATTACATTATGGCAGCTAACCATACCTAGGGTGTGCAGTGTAGGGGGAAATGTGTTTTAAAGTGAACCACTGCTTCAAAGAGTAAAGGCTTTGCTTTGTGGGGTAAATTCCTGTCCTTTTGACAGTTGGGTCAGCGGGCCATGTTCATATAACTCTTGTCATGTTTCTAAGCCACTGACTGGACAGTTTTAGGTATCTGGCAGTGAAGCCAGAGTTTGGGAGATCAGTTATTCCTGGGAGAAGAGCCATCCTTGTGGAGTCTTGGGCAAGTCCAGAAAAAGGGACTAGGAAACCACTCCCGTCTATTCCCAACCTTGGAAAGAGTCATCATTAGTCAGAATCGCATTGACAGCAATTATATGATGGGACTGCATATTAGAGAAATGACTACCTGAATTATATGGATTTATATTACAATAAAGGGCAGATTAAATGATAGTGCTTTGTCTAACTCAATTGTAATTTTTTTTCTATTTCAGTTTAAACTAGTGATCACTCAAGTTTTGCTGGCCAACTTCTTTGCTGCTCTACTCATAGACAGAGTCCTACAGTTCCTTCTGGGCAGCACAAAACTCAAAGTGCCTTCTTGAGGTGTCTTCTCTCGTCTCCTGGCTGAAGTGAAGGACAACCCGAGGAAATGGCCACTTTGTAGCACTGCAAAAGGAATATTTATTCTTGGACAGCCTTTTACTACCATTTGAACTGCCTGGCAATTCCCCCCACTGTATTACTTTGGAGGCCATGAAGAGAGAGAGGCAGAGCTAACTTTTCACAAGTTTTCCCAAACGTGACAGCAACAGCTGATTTTTGTACTGTCCCTGTGTGCCAGGAAAAGTGGTCATGGGATTTGGTAATTAAATGGCAATCATTGCATTTTGAAATATGGCAAAATATTTTCTTTGTGGCAAACAAAATATCCTTTTTATTCCTACTGACACTTGAGAAAGTGGCAAGTTAAACAGGTAACTAGTTTTAGAAGAGGCCACTGGAACAAACTGCATCTATTTTCCATCCGTTTCATAGTTCTGTGTTCTAACAGAGATGAGGAAAGCCACTAATAAGCACACAAAAAGCTCTGCCCATAAAACAAGTCTCTATTTTAAAAAGTAGTGTTTTGCATAGCAAAATTATATGTAAAAGACATTTGGCTTATACCAGCAGCGAACTATAGTACAGGGAATCCTGTCCCTTTCCAAGAGGCAACGTTATAGTTTACAAACTTTGGCTAAATCAATGGTTTCATAAAGCAGATCCCTTTTAAGAGTACTTCCATCACCTCGACGAAGTTACCAGATCCTTTTGCTACGAATGCAGTAAATGCAATATTTTTATTAAGGAACTGTCGACACTACGAGATGCTGGGTGGGAGTCGGGCAGCTGCAGTTCTTTCAACTACAAAACCATAGTCGTACTGAAAGCAAAACAAAAGCCTTAAATGAATCAGTAATATTACCCTGTTTAGAAAAGAAGTCACAGTACATGATAGTAATGCAAGAACACACAAGCACAAACTCCAGTTGAAGAATTTTGAGTAGCTGGCTGAGAAGAGATCTAAACTGAAGAGCCGCTATCAATCAAAGTATATCATAGTGGGGTAAGGTAGTCCAACTGGATATGAAGAAGTTGAAATGCGTAAATGGTACATACATCAACTTACCTCTTTTTCAATGTCAGCAAGAGACTTGATATGCAGGTTTGTAAAGGGAGAAAAGGCCTAAGGAGAGGGGAGAAACCATACTTCAGCTTACAGGAAATCTTTACATCACCAGTTCTGCCACCCACACATAAGTAAGGTTTCCCCAAAATAACCACCTCTTTTTTTCTTGGGGAAAGCAGTTTTGGATTATCAGCTGCTCTATGGATAGAGGCTGATCAGTACTGGCCTAAGTATTCTTTTAATAGCAACGAAACTCTTGGGACCACAAATAACTTACATTACTACCGTTAGTGACATTGTTCTCAAACCTGGGGTGTAAAGTGAAGGGAACCCCATCCATGGCTAAAAGAGAAAGAAAAATAAATTGTTTAGAGCACCCGGGGAGGGGGCAATTTGGTAAAAACCCAAAGAGGTTATGACAATCTTACTACCACCTGTCTAAAGGACACAAAATGTAACTATTAATGTGGAACATGAGATCAAGTGAATATCTGTAACGACTGTGGAATCCCTTTGGCCCACAAAGAAATTCAGCCATTTTCCCAAGAAAGAAAGTGCATTCCAAGAGGAAATAAGTTAAGACCTATTTTAAAAATGTATTGAATGCTAGAGATTATAAGAAAAGAGCAATGTGTTTTCTTTAAAGAAATAACTTAAGTGGCATGGGAAGGGGAGAATATCATGAAACATTGATGCACACAGTTCATGAGCAAGCAGAAGAAATTTTTATTTGTATCAGGCCTCAAAGCACAGGATACATACCTGAGATACCATAAACATTTGAACTGTCATATAAGGACTCATGCCGCTTAAGGGTTGCTTGCCTTTGGGGAACTGTGAACTTTTGTGATGGCTGGTCAGCACTGAAATGATTGAGAGGTTATCCTTAACAATCTCACAAGATCTGTTGATAAATCGCAGCTAAAGGTTGAAGTGCCACACAAAAGCATAACCCAATAGTGGGGATTCACAAACTATACGAAGGAGAACAAAGATAACTTTTTTTTTTTGCATGTGGCCTCTGCACTCCACCACAGCAAAGATGAAAGGAAAAAAGCTCAAGATGTGAGCCAAGTCAGGACTGACAGCTTTAATGCAAGGGGCTTACCAAAAGTGGGGACTGGCATTAAACTAAAACTCCAGTCTTAAATTTACAAGAGTTGGAAATATGCAGATATAATTCAAAGTATAAAAACAATTCAGAAAATTGCACAAAATAGAAAACCTGCACTGACAAAGACAACATATTACGGATTAATCACAATCCCCCTCTACCACAATTCCCTACCCTGGGAACATCTACAGGTGAAACTTGGCAAATTAGAATATCATGCAAATGTTCATTCAGTCCAGTAATGCAACTTAAAAGGTGAAACAAATATATGAGATAGACTCATTACATGCAAAGCAAGATAGTTCAAGCCTTACCTTGTTATAATATTGATGCTTATGGCTTACAGTTCATGAAAACCCCAACCCCCCAATCCCATGTACCCCATAATCTCATGCACGCTGTACACCATGATCATCACAATTATAACGAATTAAGGCATGACATCTCTCACTTTGTATGTAGTGAGTCTATCTCATATATTTGTTTCACCATTTAAGTGAAATGAATGAACATTTGCATGATATTCTAATTTTCCGAGTTTCACCTGTATATCTGTAACTTAAATGGGAGCTTTGTCAGTAGTCTAGCCAACTAAGTCATTTTAAGAGTTTACACCTAATACAGATGACAGGTTGGCAAAGATTCAAGAACTGATGAAAGGTGAGTGGGCTATTTCTGTTCTATGAATGCAGAACAGGTTCTTTTGTTTGCAACTAGGTCTCTATTTCCAGATGCACGTTTGTATTAAAATAATCAGCTGTTTTTAAAGACGGAGGCAGAATATTTATGGGCCTGGCAAAGAATCCTATGAGGCTTGAAGGACATCTTACAGACAGCTATGATGCAGGGAAGAAATGTTATGGGAGCAGGCAAGAGGTGCAGGCACAGCTATAAACGAAGGGTAAATTGGATTCATTTCAATTCACACGTAGAAGCAGGAACATTTTTGTATGGGACTGAAAGCAGATCAGGGTTTGGAACAATAATTATCCGCTGCCACTGCAGATTTGGGTTTATACTACCCTGTATCACATGGCAGAACAGAAGTGAATCTACCTGAAAAACCTTTTTTAAAAAGCACTTTAAGCCAACAAGGCTCACTAAGGAAAATGGACTGATTTTATCAATCAAAGCCTAGTCACCCAACAGCTGTTGGTGAACTACGCTTGCCAAATGAGAGTGCAGATTAAACCAAGGGGACCCACTGCACAGGAAATTATTTGTTCTAATTGTTTGATTCTCCATTGTGTTTTCTGCCAGCCTGTGCAGTCTTAGTCAGGTTTGCACAGTTCTAGTGTGTCACCAACGTACCATATTTTTGGACCATAAGACGCACTTTTTCTCCCCCAAAAGTGGGGAGAAAATGAGGGTGCATCTTATAGTCCAAATGCTGGTCTTCGGCCAGCTGTGGCTGTTGTAAAAGGATATTTTACAAGAGCCACAGCTGGCAGAAGACTACTGCTGCCGCCTCTCAGCTGTTCGGGGAAGTGGGGGGGGAAACATAGGAAAAACAAGTGGCCACTAGAGGGTGAAAATTGCAATTTCCCATTTAAATGCATTGGAAATAAATTTCTTGTATTCAAGTTTTCTGTTTGTATGTTCCCAATGCATTTAAGTGGGAAACCAAACCTGTGCTTAAAAAGAAAGGGTTTCACTTACCTTGATGCCTTTGTCTCTACTCCACGTGGACAAAATGGAGGGGGGAACATGCTTCCTGGTTGAAAGGAGAGCAAGAGGCTAGGCTAGAGTATCACTTCCTTTCTTAGTGCAATTGGTCTGGCCTGCCCATTTCCCCTGCAGCGCCACCACTGGTTGGTGTGCAAAATACAGTATTAATTTTTTTTTGTTTTCCTGCTCTGAAAATTGGGTGCGTCTTATGGTCAGGTGCATCTTATAGTCCAAAAAATACGGTAAAGGTCTGATCAGAGGCTAATGGGGACCAAACACAATAGTTCATCATGAACCACTGGACTGAATTGCTTGTGGCAGATACGAAATCAGACAGTAAAATGAAAAATGTTCAAAGTTTACTTTTCCAACTCTAAGGAAAGCCGCTTCATTTCTAGGCTGATGTTCCGTTTCTTGGGGAGAGGCTTAGGCGTGACAACATGCTTTTTCATACACCAAAGGGCAAATCCGCTCATTTCCCTACATGGGAGGAATAACACAGTGGTTGTTTAGTAAGCACTGATTTCACAGAACTACAGCGGAACCTCAGTTAACAAATGGCTTGGTTAACATAAATATCGCATAACAAAAGAGAATCAATAGAAAATAGTGACTATTTACAGAATTTTTTTCCAGAACGGATTAATTGGTTTTCAGTGCATTCCTATGAGAAACGGCGTTTCAGTTAAAGTATTTTGGTTTTCAATGCATTATAGGAAATTGCATTCAATGCATTCCTATGGGAAATTCGGTTAAAGTAATTTCCGCTGTAAGAAACGTCCCGGAGAACACATTATTTACGTTAACTGAGGTTCCACTGTACAGCAAAGTGAGAGAAAGATCAGGCTGATGGCAGCATCTCACCCAATGCGCATGTAGTTTGGAATCATTTTGCTTTTGCTGCTGATCACGATGTCAAAGACAGCCGTTTCTGCTGCATTCAGTGGAATCAGCTTGACACACAACCTTTTCTTCTTGGAGATGGAGGCTTCTGCAGCAGGAGGAAGAAAGTGGAGATGGCACCAAAATTATATCTGAGCAAGACACAGACATTACCTTCCTCAGCACAAAGACCGGTGGCCCATACCTAAGGGGCCACAGCTCCATGCATGGACAGAAGACACAGAACAGGGTTGCCTGTAATTGAGAAGAGCAAAACAATAACAAAAGCAGTATGTAAAATAGGAGACACTACAGATGTTTCGGGTGGAGATTAAATTTTAAAAAATCCATTCTTCATGTTCACAATTAAAGGAGAAACAGAATTTTCCAAAGTAATTTTCCAATAGCAGAAGGGAAAAGAAACTCATTCACGTTGAGCACAATCAGCTTTACCTGACCACTAAATTATCATAAACATTTTAGATTTCATGAAACAGGCCACATTAGAACCCCAAGTAACAAAAGAAAAAAAGCTTTTCGTCTACTTAATGATTCCTGGAAACATCTGCTTCTTGTTTAACATGCTGTAGTGAAATTCAGGTTATCCAGAACAATTAGCTATTTGGTCCTGTGCCTTCAGATATCGTAAATTCAATCAAAAACACCACTCTGCAATGTAAAACAAAGTGTTTCCTGTTATCCATGGCTTCAGATATCTACAGATCTTATCCCTGCAGATACAGGGGGCGAACTGTACAATAAAAAAATCTCAAGATTATGCAATTACGTTCATTTTAAAATGGCAATATTGCTGCCCAGTTTACTCCTGCCTTCATTTCCCTCCCTCTTTTCCTGTAGCATGTTTTAGATTTAAAATCCTGTTGCACAATGACCTGCCAACATTACCACGTGCACACTGCCACGTGCACAATCCACTTTGTTGATATGGTGCTCTTCAAATATGCAGGATTACAGTTCCATCATCCTGAAGAAACTGACCAGTGAATATGGAAGTTATATATTCCAATACAGCTGGAAAGATGGGCAGTATGGCATAGCTGGCACCAAATAAATAAGGAAAGAAGGAAGGTTGGTGTACTTGAGAAGAATGGTGCTATTAATCCTTAGGAGTTTGTAAGAAGGAAGGAATAGTGCTTGTCATTTCACTATGATAAGCTGTGGCCTTGTATGTTCAAGCACTGAAACCTCAAGAGATTCCATGCCATGATCGGCAAGAGACGGCAAGAATATTTTGAGGGACTGGCTATTACGGAGACCCTCATAACACATGAAATATCACAGCTGTAGGGAAGCAATATCACAGGAAGCACAAATTTCTTCCACTAATCATCATCTGTAGAATCAATAAAATAAGAAAGTGTCATTGTTACATCAAAATGACCTAGAATGGAATGTAATTTATTTTATTTATTTATTCCATTTACATCCCGTCGATCTAGGTTTTCCTACTCTGGGCGGCTAACAAGAAAAGGTCATACCCATCACACAGCCTGATAAAGTTGAGACAGTCAAAAAAGGGATAAGATCAAAAACTACAATGCATATAAATGTCATAAATACATAAATAAATAAATACATATATCACCACACATTTTGGAACATTATTAATTATAGGAACAAGACTTTTGTAGCATTTTCCTGGCTTTTAATAAAATCACCAATGAAATGTTACAATTTCTGAGTTACATTCACATTACAACTTCTTTATGAGACCAAAATTGTGGTCTACCATCTCTATAATAATGCCAAGCATTTTAACTCTAGATCACTAAGTTAAAGTTCACAATAAATGCACCGCATGCAGCTGCATTAAATTTTATCTACTGTAGGGAAAAGGTGCATGTCTGTTAGCCAAATAAGGACCAGAAGAAGCAGGTGGTAGAAGTTTAAACCAGCCTTACTAGAATAGGGGAGTCATACACAGCTATATGATACATGTTTAAAGCTGAGTGTGGTTTGACCCATAAACTTCTGTAAATATGCCAGTTCTACAAGCTAGCTATTACAATTCTGAGTAGTTTTCTACAAGAAACAGGTCATCAGCAAACATGCCAGAGCATACTGTTGTTTAAAAAGTCTCTACTACAGAACTGTTATCATATTAAACAAAAGAGACAGGCATACTCACTTGGATCTGAGATTTCTTTAACACTAGTGTATCCAGAAGGTAATGGTACTTTATCACTCAGGATTATGACATCATACAGTACATCACCTGTGGGGTTCTAAAAAGAAGCAGTCTCCATTACGTTTACCAGCAAAACTGGGGCAGTTCTCTGTAGAGTCAATCCCAGAAACTCCAACATCTTTCTTACCACATTGTTGATAGCTGTTGTGTAGCATAGGTAGTAACCAGACTTCTGTGAAAATCCCTTTCCAAAGTTAGCAGGCGCTCCTTCCACAGTGGATGTGATCTAGAGACGAGAGAATAGGACCATCATAGAGCAAGAGTGGGGGAAAGCAGAGTACTGTCTAAAGGTAAAGGTTTCCCTTGCCCGAAAGCCAGTTGTATCCGACTCTAGGGTTCAGTGCTCATCTGTTTCAAAGCCGAAGAGCCAGCACTGTCTGCTTCTGCAGACATTTCCGTGGTCATGTGGCAGGCACATGGAACATTGTTACCTTTCCTGCCAAAGCAATGCCTATTTATCCACTTGCAATTTCTTTTGAACTGCTAGGTTGCGAGGAGCTGGGACAGACAATAAACGCTCACTCCGTTGCACAGCACTTGGGCCTCGAACTGCTAACCTGCCAACCTTCCGGTCATCAAGTTCAGCATCTTAACCCACTAAGCCACTGCAGTCTCTAATGAAGTGATCTACGGCCCACCAAACCTCCTACTCAAATGAATGCAAGCCATCAAAGTGACAATATTTCTTCCCCACCACAACTAAACTTTGGGCAGACATTTTTAAAAAAGGATGGGGGGGAGAGAGAGAATCTTGTTTTATTACTTCTTTATGTAAAAAAATTAAAAGTTGTCGTCGTTCAGTCGCAGTCGATTCCAACCCTTTGCCACCCCGTGGACCATCACACACCAGGCACCCCTATCCTCTACCATCCTCCTCAGCCCGCCCAGCTGTGCCCACTGTGTCAACAATACCATTTAGCCATCTCATTCTCTGCTGCCCCTTCTTCTTTTGCCCTCAACCTTTCCCAGCATCAAGGCTTTCTCAAGTGAATCCTCTCTTCTCATTTGATGTCCAAAGTACAGTACTTTAGCTTCATCTTCAATAAATATTGACCTTCCAAGGAGCAGTCAGGGTTGATTTCTTTTAAGATTGACCTATTTGTTCTCGCTCTCCAGGGTACTCTCTAAATTCTCCTCCAACACCATATTTCAAAAGCGTCTATTCTTCTGTGCTCAGCTTTCCTATTGGTCCAGCTCTCACAACCATACATTACTACAGTGGTACCTCATATGATTTTAATCCGTTCCATTGGGCTCGTTATTGTATGAAACAATTGCTATATGATGCATGCATCGTATAGCGATTTTCTCTATGAGATGCATCATACAATTTTTTTTGCTAAGTGGTTTTTCCCATTGAAAATTTGCTGTATGTTTTTTTTTTCATAGAGAAAATTGTTATGCGGGACGCCATTTCCCCCCAAAACCTAATTGTTATGCGACTGTTGCCATATGGGGCGATTATTGTATGAGGTTCCACTGTACTGGAAATACCATTGCTTTGACTATGCAGACTTTTGCTTGCAAGGTGATGTCTCTGCTTTTCACTATGTTCCCCAGGTTTCTCATAGCTTGTCTCCCAAGAATCAGTCGTCTTTTTATTTCATGGCTGCAGAGATCTTGGATCCTAAGAAGGAAAGTCTGACACTGCTTCTACTTCTTCCTCATCTGTTTTCCAGGTACTGATATGGCCTGTTGCCATTATTTTGGTTTTCTTGATGTTGAGTCTCAAGCCAGCTTTTGCACACTCTTCCTTCAACCTAATCAGGAGCTTCTTTAGGCCTTCTTCACTTTCTGCCATTAGGGTAGTATCTCAAACTGTTGATGTTTCTCCCAGCAATTTTGATCCCATATTGTGATTCATCCAGCCCTGCATTGCGCATTATGTGCTCCTTTGCATATAAGTTAAATAAGCAGAGTGACAAAATGCAGCCTTGTCTTAAAGGTAAAGGTTGCCCTTGCTCGAAAGCCAGTCGTATCCGACTCTAGGGTGCAGTGCTCATCTGTTTCAAAGCCGAAGAGCCAGCGCTGTCTGCTCCTGCAGACGTTTCCGTGGGTCATGTGGCAGGCATGACTAGACACCGGAGTGCACGGAATATGCGGTTTACCTTCCCCACCGAAGTGCTCCCTATTTACATACTTGCAATGTCTTGCTTTCGAACTGCTAGGTTGGCAGGAGCTGGGACAAAGACGGGAACTCATTCCGTCCTGCAGTACTCAGGAATCGAACTGCTGACCTTCCGCCTCCCAGTCAGCGTCTTAGCCACTTGAGCCACTGCAGTCCTCTGTCTTACGAAAGACTAAACTCAATGTTGATAGGAACCCCACCCCACCCACTTTCTCTTCAAAAGACCTGAAGGCGGCAAACGGTATTAAAGCGAGAGCGAGATGAGCCGAGACCAGCGCAGGGAGGGTCTTCAAGGGGAACAAGAGTCAAAACCGGGGGGGTCCGGAGCGACAGAAGCGACCTAAGAGGGGAATTCGGGTCCTTCCCGGTCCCACGCCCAGGCGGAGCGGCTCCTCCTCTTACCGGAGTCCACTCGGAGGCTGCCACGCTGGACGCGGTCCACGCCAGCCCGGTGAGCGGCTCGGCCATGGCGGCCAGGCGACGGTTGGCCGCCCGACCTGAGGGAAACCTCTTAAACTAAGCAACCACGGCTCCAAGAACGAAGTCTAGCTGAGAACTGAGAACTTCCCAGAGAGCCCAGAAAACAGGCAACGTCGGCGAGAGGAGGAGGAGCCAGTACCTGTGGCTTCCTTAGCACCACCCTCAGGAGAAACGCCTTAGGCTCCTCTGCCCTTCGCTCACAATCGGCCTCCTCTGACTGGCTGTTCCCTCTCTGGCAGCCCACCAATGAAAAGTTTGCCTCAGAGGCTGGCTGGGGTGAGGCGAAGAGAAGCGCCCGCTTGCCGAAAGGAGTTACCTCAGTGCTGTTGCTGGTGATGACGACGGCGTTATTTTAAACCAGGAGTTCTCAACCTTTTTTAAGCCGTGGGGCCGGTCACGCTCCCTCAGACAGCTTCGGAGGCCGGGCGACCATTTTGCCCTTCCTCCACCACACGGCACTTCCTGGTGTGGTGGAGTCGGTGCCCCCCCCAATGAAATGGCGCTGCGGGCCACATCCAGCCCACGGGCCATAGGTTGAGAGTCCCTGTTTTACATAACATAAGAACAGCCTTGCTGGAACAGGCCACAGCCCATCCAGTCCAGCATTCTGTCTCACACAGTGGCTCACCATTTCCTTCAGGGTATTCCCAAGCAGATGCCTTCACCTGCTTAGGATTCCCTGGAAATGGCATTGAGAGATATCCTGCCTCTCTCTCCAACCCGGAGGTTGTCCTTAGGTAGCCATAATTATAGCCATGGATCCCCTTGTCCTCCATGAACTTGTCTAATCCTTTCTTAAAGCTGTCAAGACTGACAGCTGTCACCACTTCTTCTGGCAGGGAGTTCCATAGACCAGTAATCCTCTGGGTGAAAAAGTACTTTCTCTTATTTGTTTGAGAACTAGTACCCAAAAGTTTCATGGAGTGTCCCCTAGTTCTAGTGTTGTGCGATAAGGAAAACAGTTTTTCCTTATCCACTTTGTCCACACCGTGCATGATTTTATAAACTTCAATCAGGTCACCTCTTAGACGCCGTCGTTCAAGAGTGAAAAGGCCCAACCGTTGCAGCCTCAGATGGTAAGGAAGGTGTTCCAGTCCCTAATCATTCTGGTTGCCCTCCTCTGTACTTTCTCCAACTCCATAATATCCTTCTGGAGGTATGGCGACCAGAACTGTACACAGTATTCCAGATGGGGCCTCACCATAGATTTATAAAGAGGCAAAATAACACTTGCTGACTTATTTTCTATACCCTTCCTAATGATCCCTAACATTGAGTTTGCTTTTTTCACTGCTGAGGCACACTGGGTTGACACCTTCATTGAGCTGTCCACCAGAACACCAAGGTCCCTTTCCTGGTTTGTCGCAGAGAGTTCAGACCCCATCAGTTTATAAATGTAATTGGGGTTCTTTGCCCCAACATGCATCACTCTGCACTTACTAATGTTGAAGCTCATTTGCCACTGTTTTGCCCACTCCCCCAGTGTCAAGAGATCCCTCTGGAGCTCCTCACAATCTCTCACAGTTTTCACTACCCTGTATAATTTAGTGTCGTCAGCAAATTTGGCTACCTTGCTTTTTACTCCTACCTCTAGATCATTTATGAAGAGGTTGAAAAGCAGGGGTCCCAGTACTGAACCTTGGGGGACCCCACTCTTTACTTCCCTCCACTTGGAGAAGTGTCCATTTAGTGCTACCCTCTGTTTCCTGTCCCTTAGCCAGTTGCTGATCCAGGACAAGACCTGTCCCTTTATTCCATGACTGGTAAGTTTATTCAAGAGCCTTTGGTGTGGGACCTTGTCAAAAGCCTTCTGAAAGTCCAGATAAACAATGTCAACTGGATCCCCCTTATCCACATGCTTGTTGACACTCTCAAAAAATTCCAACAGATTAGTGAGGCATGATTTGCCCTTGCAAAAGCCATGCTGGCTCTCCTTTAGCAGCGCCTCCTCTTCTATGTACCTATTAATTCTATCTTTTAGGATGGTTTCCATCACTTTACCTGGGACACATGTCAAACTGACAGGCCGGTAATTTCCTGGATCACCCCTGGATCCTTTTTTGAAAATTGGTGTTACATTCGCTACCTTCCAGTCATCAGGCACAAAGCCTGATTTGAGGGAAAGATTATATATTTTGGCTAGGATATCAGCAATTTCATCTTTAAGTTCCCTGAGAACTCGTGGATGGATGCCATCTGGTCCTGGGGATTTGTTAGTGTTTAGCTTAACAAGACATGCAAGGACCTCCTCCCTGGTTATTTCTATCTTGCTTAATTCTTCGGTTTCCCTCCCTACGAAGATAGGTTCTGTTTTGGGCATGTGGTCTCTATCTTCTTCAGTGAATACTGAAGCAAAGAATTCATTGAGTCTCTCTGCAATCTCTGTTTCCTCTTTAATAACCCCTTGCCTTCCATTGTCATCTAATGGTCCAATGGCCTTCCTAGTTGGGTTCTTACTTCTAATGTACTTAAAGAAGTCTTTGTTATTCCTCTGAGTATTTTTAGCTATACGCTCCTCAAAGTCTTGCTTTGCTTTCCTGATTGTTGCCTTGCATTTGTTCTGCCAGAATTTATGTTTCTGCCTGCTGTCCTCATTTGGACAAGCCTTCCATCTTCTAAATGAGCTTTTCTTGCTCTTGATCACTTCCCGAACAGCTCCTGTAAGCCACATTGGAGTCCTCTTGGACCTGGCAGTGCCCTTTTTCCTTTTGGGTATGCATTCCAATTGGGCCTCTGTTATTGTTTTTGTAAACAGCCTCCATGCCACTTGGAGTGTTTGGACTCTCTCAATTTTCCCTTTCAGTTTCTTTTTTACTAGTTTCCTCATCTTTGGGAAATTTCCTTTTTGAAAATTTAAGGTCTCTGTGTTAGATTTTATCAGTGACTTGCGGTCTATGATCAAGTTAAACATAATTGAGTTGTGGTCACTGTTCCCTATTGGATCAGTCACATTAACATCTTGCACCAGATCCTGAGTATTACTCAGGATCAAGTCAAGGATTCTTGTACCTCTAGTTGGGTCTTCAACCATCTGTCCCAGGGAACAATCATTGAGCATATCTAGGAACTTTATCTCTTTATCATGTGCTGAACAACAGTTCACCCAGTCTATGTGAGGGTAATTGAAGTCCCCCATTATAACCAGGCTTCCCTTCCTGGATGCCTCCTTTACAACATTCTCCAACTGCCAGTCTCCCTCAAGAGTTTGGGTCGGAGGCCGATAGTATATGCCTACTGTTAGACCATCCTTGTGGCCTGGTACTCTTACCCACAGAGCTTCTAATGGTGACTCTAAATCACCTAGATATTCCAATTCATAAGATTTTATCACTTCTTTGACATACAAGGCTACACCACCTCCTGTTTGCCCCTTCCTATACAGTTTGTAGCCTGGGATAACTGTATCCCATTGGTTATCATCCGTCCACCAGGTTTCAGTGATACCAATAATATCAATATTTTTATCTATTGCTAAGTATTCCAGCTCCCCTATTTTGTTCCGGAGGCTTCTGGCATTTGCATACAAGCATTTATATATGCTTTTCTGACACAGTCTTTTGTGTCCAGTTGCATTGTTAGACTGCCTCTTGCATCCTTCTGCTAGAATGCTAGTGACTAGCTCCTTGCTCTGCTCAGTAATTTTTGCATCCTCCTCACTACTCAAGTACACACTTTCCCGAACCGGATGCTGCCCAGCTCCTGTCGGCTTTCCCCCAGTTATCAGTTTAAAAGCTGCTCTGCAGCCTTTTTGATGTTGAGTGCCAGCAATCTGGTCCCATCATGGTTTAAATGCAACCCATCCCTCCTGAACAGATTTGGCTTGTCCCAAAATGTTCTCCAGTTCCTGACAAATCTGAAGCCCTCCTCTCGACACCACCGCCTCATCCACGCATTGAGGCTTCTGAGCTCTGCCTGCCTGGTAGGTCCTGCGCGAGGGACAGGCAGCACTTCTGAAAATGCTACCTTGGAAGTCCGGGACTTCAATCTTCTTCCTGTTTTAATCGAAAAGGAGGGAGCAACTAAGGCACGTTAACCTTGTTCTGCTGGCTTAAGCGGTTCCACCCAGAAGTGATTCCTACAAGGTCACACAATGAAGAAGCTGCACCCTTTGTGTAAATAAAGCAGAGTTGTAGACCTTAATGTACACTTTGGGCTCATTCATTTATGTGGATGAAATAAAAAGGCGACTGATTCTTGGGAGACAAGCAATGAGAAACCTGGGGAACATAGTGAAAAGCAGAGACATCACACTGAAAACAAAAATTAGAATAGTCAAAGCAATGGTTTTCCCAGTAGTAATGTATGGATGTGAGAGCTGGACAATTAGGAAGGCTGAACGCAGAAGAATAGATGCCTTTGAAATGTGGTGTTGGAGGAGGGTTTTGAGAGTGCCCTGGACAGCGAGGAGAACAAATAGGTCAATCCTAGAAGAAATTAACCCGGATTGCTCACTGGAAGGCCAAATAGTAAAGATGAAGCTAAAATACTTTGGACATCAAATGAGAAGGGAGGATTCACTTGAGAAGGCATTGATGTTGGGAAAGGTGGAAGGCAAAAGAAGAAGGGGGAGGCCAAGGATGAGATGGCTAGATGGCATTGTAGACACAATGGGCACAGAGCTGGGAGGGCTGAGGGGGATGGTGGAGGACAGAGGCGCCTGGAGAGCAATGGTCCATAGGGTCGCAAAGGGTCGGAACCGACTGTGCGACTGAACAACAACAATTTATGTGGGCCTACATTTTCTTGACCCAGGTTGTATATAGCTACACCACAGCCTTTGTACCTGGTGTAAACAAGGTGTGGTACATTTCTGTATCGAATATCAGAGTGTAAATAAAATAAAACAACAAAATAGTTGTGGCTATTTAAAGATTTAACTACCAGAAACAAGTTTACTTTTGTTTTATTGACTACACCAAGGCATTTGACTGTGAGGACCACAACAAGATATGGCAAGTAATTAAAGAGATGGGAATACCAGAGCACCTCATATGCCTCCTGAGAAATCTGTACATGAACCAAGAAGCAACAGTTAGGACAGAACACGGAATGACAGAGTGGTTTGGAATAGGAAAAGGAGTAAGACAAGGCTGCATTTTATCACCCTCTTTATTCTTTTTTTTTGAATTTTTATTGATTAATTTTAAAAAAAAAATACAAACATACATATAATAGGACATAACAAAAATACATAAGCTTCATAAAAAATAAGCACATAAATGATAGTTGAACTGTTATCCGTTATAGTACACGTACCGTTAAGTATACACATTGAGAATTAACACAGTACCTATAACCAATTCATAAAACCTTCCCACAATACTGTAATTTATTTACAACTATCAAATTCTAAATCACCCAGTGTTTATTTACAATGCCCCGGAGAGTTCGGACTCAATGTTGTCTCCAAAAACTGCTCTGAGATGGTATAGGTCTGCAATATTCTATACCCATGAGGGAGTGATCAACAAAGGGCTTCCAGATATTCCAAAATCTATTTACCTTCAGTTTATCTCTTTTTACTTTTATCTCCCATGTCAATTTATCATTCAATGCTAAGTTCCACATTTCCTTATACCATTCCCCCAGTTGTATAATGACATCATTTTTCCAATTTCTAGCAATACATTGTCTACCCGTAGTTAACATTATTTCTAATAGCTCTTTTTCCTCCTTGTTTAGACACATACCCTCCACATCCGTTAGCATAATGGTACCTGACGCCAATTTGATTTTCTTACCCATTATTTCCCCTACCTCGTTTTCTATTCTTTTCCAAAAGTCATTTATCATTTTACAACTCCACCACATATGCTCGTAAGTTCCAACAGTATCTTTACATCTCCAGCATAAATTATCCCTTTTATTATCAATCTGATGTAATCTCTGTGGTGTCAGGTACCATTGCCACAGCATTTTATAATTATGTTCCTTAATTCTTACTGACATAGTTCTCATTATCCTCTTTTTCCACTTCTCTCTCCATTCATCATTTCCTAGCTTTATATTCAAATCCTGTTCCCATTTCAATTTCAAATCTTCCTGTAGATCACTCCCCTTGTTTATTAAAGCATAAAGTTTGTTTACTAGACCCTTAATGCTTTTATCTCCTTTTCGGATTTTCAAAACCAATTCTTCAAATTCCGTCATTTCTCTGTCTATACATAATTCTCTTCCGTATTTTTTGTTCCAATTGTTAACCTTCAATTTCTGAAACCAGTCCAATTTTAACTGCTCAAACAATTGTTCTTTCTTAGTTTCATCTCCACAAATTCTTAACCATTCTTTCACCAAAAAAACTTCATTTTTGTCCAGTATTTCCTTTATTTTTTTATCTATTTTTATCGGAAAACACACCATATCTTCCAATTCCAAAATTGGAGAGGCACCCGGGACCAAATCCTTCTTTAATCTTTTCCACACATTCATGAGTCCCCTCATCATAATATTACTGGTAACTATCGTTTTGACTTTATCCCCTAAAAAAATCAATTTACCAATTTTCCTATAATCATTCATCTCAATCTCCTCCCAAATTACTTTTCCCCTCGCCAAACCCCCTTCTTTCTGAGGCAGGTACCAGAATTTCTTTGGCAATCTAGATTTTTTACCCCCATTACAAAAATTATTAAACATCTTTTGAAACTCATTAATCTCCTTTTCCTTCAATTGGATTGCAAGTGCATCAAATAAAAAATTAATCCTCAGCAACAACATCATTTTGCACATTGCAATCCTCCCAAACCATGACAACTTCAACTTTTGAAGACTTTGTATTTTAGTCTTAAATTCTGTTTTCAAGCTGTCATAATTCAATCTTTTGAGTTCTCCCACTCTATTTGAAATAATTATCCCCAAATATTTCAACTTATCTTTAATTTGTATTTTAGATAACCCCCCCTCCCCATCCTTTCCTTCTCCTCTTCCCCCATATTACACAACATCATTTCCGATTTATCCTAATTTATCATCAACCCTGTTATATCCTCAAAATCCTCAATTTGCGCTTTAATCCTATCCATTGCCCCCTCCGGATGCTTCACCATTAGTAGTGTATCATCTGCATACATACTTACTTTATTACCCATTATCCAGGACGGAAATGAGCTCCCGTCTTCATCCCAGCTCCTGCCAACCTAGCAGTTCGAAAGCAAGAAATTGCAAGTAGATAAATAGGGACCACTTTGGTGGGAAGGTAACAGCGTTCTGTGCGCTCCGGTGTCTAGTCATGCCTGCCACATGACCACGGAAACGTCTGCAGAAGCAGACAGCGCTGGCTCTTCGGCTTAGAAACAGAGATGAGCACTGCACCCTAGAGTCGGATACGACTGGCTTTCGAGCAAGGGAAACCTTTACCTTTACCTTTACTTGAATCCTCCCTTATATTTTTAGCCAAAATTTCCATTGCCATAATGAACAAAATAGGGGACAAAGGACAACCATGTCTAGTATCAGCCTCCAGCTTTACCTCATCTGTAAACTCATCGTTAACTCTAATCCTAGCAATCCCTTTTTGATATAACAAATCAATTACCCTTCTAAATCTGTCCCCAAATCCATAGCTTTTAACTACTTCCTTAATCGAAGACCATTGTAGCGAATCAAATGCCTTAAAAATATCCAAAGATATTAACCCCACCTTTTCCTTCGTTTGGTTAACGTTGTCAATTAGATCTAACACCCTCCTAGTCAAATCAGCCATATGCCTTCCTTTTAAAAAACCTACTTGGTCAACATTTATATATTCTCCCATAAATGTATTTAAACGATTAGCCAATATTGCTGTGAAGATTTTGGCATCTTGATTTATAAGAGAAATTGGTCTGTAGGATTCCACTTTTTCCAAAAAAATTCCCACTTTTGGCAGCAGAACGATTGTAGTCCTATACCACGAAGTCGGTATTTGTCCACCATCTAAAATGTAATTATATAGCTTTACCAACTTTGGCACCACAACATCTTTGAATTCCTAATAAAACTCAGTCGAAAGTCCATCATCTCCCGGAGCTTTCCCCAGCTTCAGACCGTTGATTACTTCCTTTACCTCTTTCTCTGAAACTTGTTCTTCGATTTTATCCCGATGATCCTGCTTTATTCCACTCCCTAATTGCCTCTCCAAAATCCCTTTAAGCTTCTCCACGTCTATCTCTTTTTTTGCATATAGTGCTTGGTAAAAATCCTTCACAATTTTGCATTTATCACTAACTTTATTACACCTTACCCCTTGTTTGTTAACCAAAACCCCAATTTCCCTTTTTTCCTTTTTAACTTTGGCCGCTCTTGCTAATAATCTTGAGTTCTTATTGCTAAATTCAAAATACTCTCTATTTAAATATATCAAATCTCTTTTTACTTTTTCTATATCCTTACCCAATAATTCTGCCTTCAATCTTCGTAATTTAGCAAATATATATATATATATATCCTTCTTTTTTGAATGTTCTTCCTGTAATTGTTTTACTTCCTTTTCTTTTTCCTCCTGTGCTACCTTATACATTCTATATTTGTTGCTTGCTAACTTTATACTTTCCCCTCTGAAAACCGACTTCATGGCATCCCAAACCACATTAAAATTTACCTCCCCATTATCGTTCCACTGCCAACTTTCCGTCCAACTTCCTATAATTTGTTCTTTACATTTTTGATCTTTGAATAAACTGGGATCATATCTCCAACTTCTTCCTCTCCTATTATCCTTTTGTGCCCTCAGTTCCAAAAACACTTTAGCATGATCTGATTCCTTAAAAATTCCTACTTCAATTCCCTCAATATTTTTAACCAAATTTTCCATTAAAAATAATCTATTCTAGAGTAGGACCCATGAACATGTGAAAAATAAGAATATACCCTTTCCGACCCGTTAATTTCTCTCCAAGAATCCTTCAGCCCCAACGCAACCATCCAATTATCAAGAACATTCCCTTTCATACCTGCTCCACACCTTGCTAAATTCGTACAATCTAAATTTGACCTAATCAGATTAAAATCTCCAGCCACAATAATCTTTGCCGCTTTTTCTAAAAACACAATTTTGCGAACTTTTTCTAAAAATTCCGCTTGGTGTTCATTTGGAGCATAAATATTCACCAGAACTATTTCTTCATCATCAATTTTCCCTCTCACGATCAAATACCTACCCTCCTGGTCAACAATACTTTTTATTATCTCAAATCCTAATCTCTTAGAAATCATAGTTGCAACTCCTCTAGCTTTTGAAGTACCAAACGCCATTTCATAATGTTGCATCCACCCCAAAAAAATCTTATTTGTATCCTTTGACTTTTGATGCATTTCCTGTAAAAACACTATGTCGGGTCTATCCTTCTTCAATGCCAATTCTAACCTCCTCCTCTTAAGAACGGAACCTGTACCTTTTACATTCCAGGTTAATACTTTGATACTACTCATAATCTGTTACAATTTCACCTTCTCTAATTTCCAAACTCTCCATTAAGCGTGCTACCACCAACCCCCTACCCCCAAAAAGAAAAAATATACAAAAAACACACAATATCACTTACCACTTTCTTCCAAAAAAAAAAAAAGCCGCCTTCGATATCCAAAGAGAGGAGAGGGGGAACATGGAAGATGTGCGTAGGAATTAATGCACCGCGCATCCTCATCTTTCTACATTCTTAAATGTAGAGAATTATTACATCAGCACTTATTACTCACTGCTTCTTACTTGCCTCCTCCTCTACCATGATCAATGACAACTCCTCCTCTCTCTCCTGCTGAGCCCCACCTGTAGCACCACCGGCATCCGCCCCCTCATAATCTCTTTTTATGTCCCCCGATTTCAGCAAATCTTTTCTAAGAGTTAGCCACTCCTCCGAACCCGCTTTAACCAGATCAAGCAAACACAGATACTCCAATGGATCGGTCCTCTCATCAATAACTTGCATTTTCTTTTCAAAAAAGAATAGCAATTGCTCTGGAAATCTCCAATTGTACCTTACACCTTTAGTCATCAACAATTTGGTTACCAGTTTCATCTTATACCTCCAAGCTCTTTCCTTAATAGAAATATTGTTATACACTTCCACATCAAAACCATCGATTTTCAGGGCGCCAGGACCAGCTTGTTTTAAAAAAGCCATTACTCTAAGTTTATCTCCCCAGTTTGCAAATTTAACCAAAACATTTATTTGGACCCCTTTCCCTCTTCTTGAACCCACCCTGTATGCACTCACAATGTCTTCCTGTACAAATTCCTTTCCCATGCTCAAATTATTTAACCACTGGACCACCCTTTCTCTTAGGAGGTCTGGCGTCCTTTCAATCACATGACGTATAACAATATTCTGTTTTCTCATCATATCTTCCATAGCATCAATCCTTTTTTCCTGTTCCTCCATTTTCACTTTATTCTCCCTCACCCCTTCCTGAGTCCCCTTTATTTCATTTCTCATAACCTTCACCTCATTTTGAACCAACTTCACATTTCCTTCTATTTTTTGCAAATTTAATTCTACTTTTTTTGTTAAATCCACAACAGTTGCTACCACCTTATCCTGCTTTTTCAACATTTCATTTCTATCCTTCACTCTTGCCTCTTCCATATTTTCAATCTTCTGAAACAGTTTACCAATTTCCACCATAACTTGAGTTTGATCATAAGGTTCAGGTGGTGGTGGTGACGACGGGGGACCTCTTCCATTGGTAGTTTTTCCTTTCTCTTTGATTTCACCACCGGCTCCTCCTCCTTTGCTTTTCCTCTTGTGCCCTTATCCATGATGACGTTCACTGAAAATTCTAATGTTGCAATGCACTATATAGTTGTTGAACATTCCAATTAAACCTGTTCCAATGCAGCCAAAGCTGCCAACAATCCTTTGAATATGATGTAACCTAATTAATGGAGGAGAGCCAGCAAATCAATTGTTGTAATCCACAGGAAGCAGGAGCCAAACAACCAATAAGTATTTGTAATCCACCGGAGCCCACCACCAAAATCAGCCAATAAACATGGCCAGTATTTCCAAGGAGACAAATGCCCCAGTATATCCACTTGTATCAGCTCAGCAGGGGAGAGAAAAAGAAAGGAGGAGAAAAATTCCCAAGAAAAAAATAAAAGCTATAATCCACACAGCGAAGGAGTAAAAAAGAAAAAAGTAAATCCACTCTTAGAGCAAACGAAACGAAACCCCTTTTCCCAGCGGCTGCGGCAGCTTCAGGCTTCAAGGGGAAAGCCCCTCCTCCTTCTTCTTCCCCAAATCGGCAAACCTTTTAGAGAAACCATTCTTCTTTACTTCAGCTTCGACTTCAAAAATGCTGAGATGACCAGCGCCTCAAAACCAAACACTTTTCTTCTATAGCCACTTCCACACACCACAAATTGATCCGCAGCTCCCCTGGATCACTCAAAAGCCATTGTCCAAAAAACAAACTCCACTTTCGAATTCCAAGATCGCCGCCATTATCGCCTGGTACAACACTCTTCTGTTCTCTTCTACACACTCTCTTCAGGGCAAAACAGTCCGCTGCCACCTCAAGCTCCCATCAATATATATATATATATATATATATATATATATATATATATATATATATATATATATATATATATATATATATATATATATATATATATATATATATATATATATATATATATATATATATATATATATATATATATATATATATATATATATCAGTTGTTTAACTCACTTTCTTGCTGATACCACTTTTATCAATTCACCGCCGTCTCGCCGGTCCCGTTCTCAGCTCCTCGGTCAGGAGAAACCGCGGCTTCCGTCGCCCCCTCTCCCGCCGAGGATACCTCCCGAACTTCGACCGCCCTGCAACAGCTTTTCCCACCAGGCAAGAAGGAGACTTATCGCCACAAAATATCTCAGAAATTTGCCCCGTTAATTCCTTATTCTCTTTAATTACCACATTGATAAGCGCGAGCGCATAGATCAAGATGTTACTCGCCGGCCATCTTAGCCACGCCCCCTCACCCTGCTTATTCACAATGCGCAATGCACGGATGGAGGAATCACAATATGGGATCTAAATTGCTGGGAGAACCATCAACAATCTGAGATATGCAGACGATACCACCCTAATGGCAGAAAGTGAGGAAAACCTAAAGAACCTCTTGATTGGATTGAAGGAGAGTGCAAAAGCTGGCTTGAGACTCAATATCATGAAAACCAAGATATAGTGATACCTCATACAACGTCCAAACTTGGTTCCACAAGTTTGGACTTTATACGGATTTGGACTTTGTATGAGGCATGCACAATCCTAACCGCGATGCCTCATACAATGTCCAAATCCTTGTTGCATGACTTTGTATGAGGCAACTTTTTTCAAGGAATTAGGCGATGTTGTATGAATCTGATGTTGTATGAAGCGGACTGTGTATGAGGTATTACTGTAATGGCAACAGGCCCCATCAGTTCCTGGGAAATAGATGGGGAAGAAGTAGAAGCAGTGACAGATTTTACATTCTCAGGATCAAAGATCACTGCAGATGGGGATTGCGGCCATGAAATAAAAAGGCGACTGATTCTTGGGAGACAAGCTATGAGAAACCTGGAGAACATAGTAAAAAGCAGAGACATCACATTGCAAACAAAAATTCGAATAGTCAAAGCAATGGTATTCCCGGTGGTAATGTATGGACAATTAGGAAAGCTAAACGCTGAAGAATAGATTCCTTTGAAATGTGGTGTTGGAGGAGAGTTTTGAGCGTACCTTGGACAGCGAAGAGAACAAATAAGTCAATCCTAGAAGAAATCAACCCTGACTGCTCATTAGAAGGTCAAATAGTAAAGATGAAGCTGAAGTACTTTGGACATCAAATGAGAAGGGAGAATTCACTTGAGAAGGTCTTGATGCTGGGAAAGTTGGAGGGCAAAAGAAGAAGGGGGAGGCCAAAGATGAGATGGCTAGATGGTATTGTAGACACAATGGGCACAGAACTGGAAAGACTGAGGGGGATGGTTGAGAGTGTCAACAAGCATGTGGATAAGGGGGATCCAGTTGACATTGTTTATTTGGACTTTCAGAAGGCTTTTGACAAGATCCCGCACCAAAGGCTCTTGAATAAACTTACCAGTCATGGAATAAAGGGACAGGTCTTGTCCTGGATCAGCAACTGGCTAAGGGACAGGAAACAGAGGGTAGCACTAAATGGACACTTCTCCAAGTGGAGGGAAGTAAAGTGTGGGGTCCCCCAAGGTTCAGTACTGGGACCCCTGCTTTTCAACCTCTTCATAAATGATCTAGAAGTAGGAGTAAATAGCAAGGTGGGCAAATTTGCTGAAAACACTAAATTATACAGGGTAGTGAAAACTGTGATAGATTGTGAGGAGCTCCAGAGGGATCTCTTGACACTGGAGTAGTGGGCAAAACAGTGGCAAATGAGCTTCAACACTAGTAAGTGTAGAGTGATGCATGTTGGGGCAAAAAAACCCAATTACATTTATAAAATGATGGGGTCTGAACTCTCTGCGACAAACCAGGAAAGGGACCTTGGTGTCCTGATGGACAGCTCAATGAAGATGTCAACCCAGTGTGCCTCAGCAGTGAAAAAAGCAAACTCAATGCTAAGGATCATTAGGAAGGGTATCTATACCTATAAATCCAAGCGTTAACCGTTGGAATGTGACAAAGGCTCCCGCACCCGGCCACACTAGCCCGTACCAAGCCTCCTGCACTCGCCCGAACCAGGTACGGAGGTAACTGTCGGGTTGAGAAATGTGCCAGTGGGGCAAGAGCCCCACGAACGCAAAGAAAAAGGACTTCAATTCCCAACGTTATTTGCGCCACGCCGCGCCACAGCCAATCAGGCTGAGAGGCGCGAGGAAAAAGAATGTTGGGAAACGCGCCCAATTTAAATCGAGCCGCAGGGGAAAAACCGCCGCACGAACGAAAACCACAAACGCAAAACTACAAGTCCCAGCACCCTGCGCGCCCTGAGCGCGCAGAATGCTGAGAATGCCAGCGCGTGAAAAATAAACTTACAAAAAGCAACGAGAGTGCAAGTCCCCAGCAGGCAGACTCAGCGCCTCACAGCCAAGCAAAATAAAAAGCCACAAAACGCCACCGCGAGACACCTGCCATTCTTCTTTCCTGGAGCAACAGGGAGAAGAGGGACTCCCTCTCCTCCATGCCAAAGACATGGCGAGACCACCACCAGCCTCAAGTAAAATTGAGCCGGGGTGGGGAAAACCCCCCAAAACAGGCAGCACTTTGTCAGGGGATGCACCCTCCCTGGCGGATGACTGGCTGATGCCTTTGTATTTCAGAATACAAAAACAACAGCCAGCAATCCACAAGGAAGAGTACCTTCCCTGGTGTGAGTGTGTGAATGTGTGGGGAACTGAGTTCTAATGGAGTTGCAGCATTGAAAACGTGCACTCTTGGAATGTGCGGCTTCTGTGGCTTGGCAGTTGTGCAGTGTAATTCAGAGCCCCACTAAAAGTCCTGAGACTTAGGCATTCAAGTCCCAAGATATGGGTAACACTTGGGCACACATGGCAGACAGGTGGCACAGAAGTTGTGGGAAGGACGCTTCACCACAAAATGCCACTTAAAAAACTGATTTTTTTTTTGGTGTGGCCCTAGATTGAGTAGGTGGAGAAGTTGTGTGACAATATAGTCTTCTTGGCATATGGGTGAATGCTTGGGATGCCTGTCTCATCACACACAAACACATCAGGTACAGAGTTACATGATTGGCTGGCATAACAGATACAAATCAGCGTGGCTATTTACAACCAGTAATAACAGAAGATCCCTGATTGGGATTCAGATTTATTACTGTGAAGTTTGATTTTGGATAGTAGTTGTAGAGTAGGGATAAAAAGGTAACACAGCCAAAACTCTGCTTATGATCTGAATTCATTCCTGACAGACTCAAGGTTCATGCAGCCTCCATCCTCCCGAGGTTGGTAAAATGAGTGCCCAGCTTATTGGGGGCAAAACGCTAAGTACCCTGTGAACTGCCCAGATAGTGTTCTAAGCAGAGGATTACTGGTCTATGGAACTCCCTGCCAGAAGAAGTGGTGACAGCTGTCAGTCTTGACAGCTTTAAGAAAGGATTAGACAAGTTCATGGAGGACAAGAGTATCAATGGCTATAATTATGGATACTTAAGGACAACCTCCGGGTTGGAGAGATAGGCAGGATATCTCTCAATGCCATTTCCAGGGAATCCTAAGCAGGTGAAGGCATCTGCTTGGGAATACCCTGAAGGAAATGGTGAGCCACTGTGTGAGACAGAATGCTGGACTGGATGGGCTGTGGCCTGTTCCAGCAAGGCTGTTCTTATGTTCTTATATAAGTGTACATTAAAACCTCTACATATGAATGTTTTCCCTTCCACAAGGTTATTTGTATGTCGAAAAAAATGTGCCGTAAAACCCCTACTTATGAAAAAGTCTGTTTCATAGGCTTTTGCTTAAATTGAATTTTTATGTAACTCACAGCAAACCCATAGGAAAAATTATTTTTTTATGTAACTCGAAGCAAACCCATAGGAAATTGTGTAAATCGGGACATGGTTTTAGCACAAAATCATTTTGTAAGTCGAATTTTATGTAACTCGGGGTATTTGTAAGTCAGGGTTTTACTGTATGTCAAAAACACATTGCATTACCAGAAGAGGCCACTAGATGCTATGGCATTTTTGTATGCCGAATTTTTCCTATTAAAAATGTGTATGTCAAAAAAATAGCCAGGATTTCTATTCGTATGTTGAATTTTTTGTAAGTCGAACCGTTTGTAAGTTGGGGTCCCACTGTAATTGCTATTCCTAGGGCTAAAGTCAAAAGAAAATAAGTGTCAGTCTAACTCGGGTCTTAAATTGGGCTTTTCGCAGCAAAAGGGCAGCATATGCATTTAATTAGTTATTAATAATATTTACATGCCATCAAACCAGTTCTGACTTACAGCGACTCTTCCCAAGGTTTTCTAGGTACAGAGTACAGTATTCAAAAGTGGTTTCCAATTCCCTTCTTCCAGGGAAGCCCTAGGACTGTCCATGTTGCCCAATATTACACAGGTTACTTGGGAGGCTCAGAGTGGAATCAACTCCCAAGCTTTGGCTTTGCAGCCAGATACGTAATTTATTGAGTATCCAAATTAAATTGTTAATACTGAGTCACTCCATTGAGTGAGAGCCAAAGCCTACAGTCCTTCAGATACTGTTGGAATTGAATTCCCTAAAGGGATGGCATAAACTGAAATGCTTAAGATATAATCCAGGTTTTCTTAAACATATACAAGCAAAATGTTTATTTTAAAATAGCATTCAGGACATAAAATGAAGTGTTCGGGGCAAAAGACATATAAATATAATGTCATTTGGGATGTACTATTTTGTTTTAGGAAAAGACATAAAAATTAGGAGCCAGTTTAGGAAAGGAAACTTACATACAGAGAAAGGGGGAAAAATCACATTCTTTCTGAGCTTTTGCCTTGTGCTGAGCTACTTTCAGCAGCTAGACAGCTAGGCCCCAATATTAAGTTGTCAGTGTCTCAGTTGGTTAAAAAAGAGAGAGACTAGTGAGCAGGTTTAACTCAATTTTTGCTTCTGTCATCACATACAATACAGAGAAGAGCAATGTCCAGCACTGCCTGGCATTCAAGAAACAATAAACATGGTTCTTAATGCACTTAATGTTTGAAATTCTAAGTTACAAGAAGGAAGTCAGAGCCAAATATTCTGGTTGAATCTGTGCTCTACAGAGAATACATTGCCTTTATTAAAGCTAAATGGATGTACTCATGTCATGCAGGACTAGAACATGTTTTATATTGCTCCACTTTGTCAAGTTATGGGGCAAAAAATGCCATTGCCTTTGAAGTGCAGCTGACATCAGGTGAAAGAGAGAGGCCATGGCAGAAAAATACTATTGAACAATAGTGTTAGATTCAAAAGCTTGCATACAAAAAAACCCAACCACTTTTACCCCTCTGGAGGAGGCGGCGGCGTAGCTGGCCTTTTCTGAAGTTTGAGCAATTTCCGGGCTGGTGATTTTTCTAAATTGTTGAAAGTCCTCGATGCTGAAAGAGAAACAATGAAAACTTGCTTGTTTTTCAATACCCGCCAATTAACTGAACATTAGTGGACTCCAGCAATATATGGAGATCATGCTTGACCATAAAGGTATAGGAAAGTCTTCAATCCACAGGATTCCTCAATTGTGAAATAGATTTTTTACTAGTCCAAATGAAGTAATTTTCTTAATGGCTTGAGCCAAAGCTCTCCCCGATCCCTTCAATCCCTGTCCATCCCTTTTCCTTAAATCAGATGCAAAATGCTTCATTCACTTTCCTCATAGAATTTGCTTTTCAGATTTAAATACCTATGTGCCACTAAGTCTACTTCTACTTTTGCCAATCACCTCGTGTTTTCTAGATACTAAATACAGTAATACCTCGGATAACGCTAAAACTTGGTTCCAAAGAGGCAGGCAGATTGAGCCAAGACCCAAAGTCGGCAGGATTGTTCTCCGCCTGGAAAGCACCTTCCCAGGCAGAGAGCAGCCCTGCTGGCTTTGGGGCTTGGATCTCCTCTTGCCTGCCTCCTCAGAAAGGGAACCGGGGATCGGACGCTCTATCCCCGGTTCCCTTTCCGAGGAGGCAGGCAAGAGGAGATCCAAATCCCAAAGCCAGCAGGGCTGCTCTCTGCCTAGGAAGTGTGGTGCGCGTTCTCACCCAAAACAAACTGGTGGTCCACCGCTCAGACCACCGTTTTGTTTTGGGTGAGAACGCGTGCACCCGCTCTCACCCAAAACAAACTGGTGGGCCTGGCCGCCTTGCCTTCTCCAAAAAGCACGGTCCGAATGGAGCGCCCGTACGCCGGCTGCCTTCCAGAGAAGGCAAGGCAGGTGGGCCGCCTTGCCTTCTCTGGAAGGCAGCCGGAGTATGGGCACTCCCTTCGGCCGCTGCCTTCCAGAGAAGGCAAGGCGGGCGGCCAGCCTTGCCTTCTCTGGAAGGCAGCCAGCGTACGGGCACTCCCTTCGGCCGCTGCATTCTGGAGAAGGCAAGGCAGCCCACCCGCCTTGCCTTCCGGAACGCAGTGGCTGAATGATGCATCGGATAACGCTAAAATAACATTATACGACGCAATTTTCCCCCAAAAAATTTGCATCGTTATCCAGTTTTAGGATTATCCAATGCATTCATTATCCGAGGTATTACTGTATACAGAAGTGGACTACCATTCCTTTCAAGGGGACTGCGCAGCTTTCCCATAACTATGCAGGCTGGCTCTTCTTGCAAGAGGCACAGTGGAGAATCGGATGCACAACATCTGGCTCACAGCTACGTACCAAAACCACTAAGCTATCCAGCCAGCTGTTTTCAGACTTATTCTGACAAATCTCCAAATGCTTTGCAGTTATGGCCAAAACTCAATCAGCTAATGGAAGCATTTCTATTTGAGGTGGATCACAGTAGGACAATGTTTGGATATAACTTCAGTGCTTCTCTTAATGCAATCTTAAACAGAAAGGATTGTAACCACGCTAGCCTTATCATGCTTTATTTACTGCATTAGGCCTGTAAGTGATATGGGGCTACATGTCTGGCCGGACATCCCACTTCAGTAATGGAGTAAACCGTACAGCCAGCAACTCAACACTGACTGTTGGGCAGTGGTAAATAACCTGACTCCCTAAAGGGGCCAACGGCTACGGTCAGATGAGCCCCTTTAGGTGGGGTGATGTCCCCTCAATTGAGAAAATGCCACTGGAAACCATCATACTGGGCCCAACGGCAAATGAGGACAGGAGGAACCATTCTGATTCCCAACAGTCATGGAAGCGGAAGAGGCCATGCCAGATGGACTGGCTTTGAAGGCACACCTTGATAATATCCTCATGGCTGCGGCAGTCCATTGTAGTCCCAGTGTTAAATCCTGCATGTCTCATTTCATATGTGCCGCAGGGGATGGCTCTGTGATCATAGTGTGTGGGTCCACTTCATGGCAAGCCTCCACTTAAACAAATTCACGCCAATGGCATTTTTCCTGCATCAGGGGGAAATGCATTCTCGGATACAAGTTGCATCCAACAACGAAGATATGGAGCTTAGTTCAGACTTGGCTTTTGCAAACAGACGTTTTCCTTCTGTTTGCAGAAGACACCAGATGAATGAGATTGGGAAAATCTTCACTCTTTCTCCATGCAGACCACTTCATGCTTTTTAGGGAATATATAGGAAAGAGGAAGGAGGAACAAGCAAAAGTCTCTTTTGCAATCACATTCTACTGAACGCAAATCTGAATTCTTGCCATTTCCGATCCCCTCTTGTAAAGCTTGCTTCCAGGCAACCAGAAGAGTAAACATTTATAAGTTATAAGAATAATTCATGCAGATAAACTCGGCCAGGCTATGTATATATTATCTGTGAAAAGATTTCACTACCATCTCTGAAGTACTTTGGGCACCCTGAACATACTTTACAGGTGCCACCAGCATTATAAAATTTACACAGCTTTTATATACAAAGGTAGTACTTTGTGCATCACTGGCTCCATTTATTTAAAATTCTTTGGCCCCTTGTTTGACAGCGTTTTGCTAGTGTTTCAAAAGACATGCAGGAGGATGAGTTTCAAGGATGGCAGTACCTAGTTTTAAGATTAATGACTATCAGCTTGTAATTTGTGATGCCTACAAACACTGGACAATTTCTACAAGGATAATTTCTACAAGGATAGAAGAATCCATCTAGTAATTTTCATCAGCAAACTGGAGAGCTTGAAGATATACATTTAACTACCTTAGGAAACATTAACTGCACCACCATGGCTCCGGGACTCCCCCTCCCCCCTCCTTCGGCCAGTCGGGCCAGAGGGGAGTGATTCCACCTGCGGGAGGGCGGTGGGCGCCTTCAAAAGCCTGCACCACCATGGCTCCGGGACTCCCCCTCTCCCCTCCTTCGGCCAGTCGGGCCAGAGAGGAGTGATTCCACCTGTGGGAGGGTGGCAGGCGCCTTCAAAAGACTGCGCTGCCACGGCTCTGGGACTCCCCCTCCCTTTGGCCAGTCGGGCCAGAGGGGAGTGATTCCACCTGCGGGAGGGTGGTGGGCGCCTTCAAAAGCCTGCAACACCATGGCTCCAGGACTCCCCCTCCCCTCTCCTTCGCCAGTCGGGCCAGAGGGGAATGATTCCACCTGCGGGAGGGCGGCGGGCACCTTCAAAAGACTGCCCACCATGGCTCCGGGACTCCCCCTCCCCCTCCTTCGGCCAGTCGAGACAGAGGGGAGTGATTCCACCTGCGGGAGGGCGGCGGGTGCCTTCAAAAGACTGCGCCGCCACGGCTCTGGGACTCCCGCTTCCCCCTCCTTTGGCCAGTCGGGCCAGAGGCGGGGCTCTCGACTGGCGGCCGGCCGGCAACGAACGAGCAGCACCTGGAGGGCTTGTCACCGCCCTCAAAACCCGCTCCAGCCACCACCGACCCCGGCGGGGCTCTCGACCAGTGGCCGGCCGGCAATGAACGAGTTAACCCCCCTTTTTGTCTCAGCTGGAGCTGATGCTGTCCTTAAGGCTCTTGCCTGCGTCTTTGCAGCTGTTGCAGCCCTTGGGACAATCTGAACTGCCGTGGCTGCCTTTGCTGCCGGGGGGAGTGGTAGCTCCTGTGACTTGCTCCAGCAGACATGGGGTTTTTCCACGCTGGGTTTGTTGTTGTATTATACTGTTTTTTTACTGTAGTTTATAATGTAATTATGTAGTTTTTGTATTTTGATACCATGCTTACTTGTATTGCTCTCTATTGTAAATTTATTGTATCTCTGTATTATTATTTTGTTGCTATTTGTATATGCTGTTAGCCGCCTTGAGTTGGCCTTTGGCCGAGAAAGGCGGGATATAAATTAAACTGATTGATTGATTAATTAACTGGATCAGACCAATGGCCTAAAGCAGGGGTGCCCAAACTTTTCAGGCCATGGGCTGGCCATGTGGTTCAGCGGGCCAGTCACATGGTTCCTCTCACCGGAACCGAAAGCAAAACACACCTTGCAATCTGTTTTGCAACAGATATGTTTTGCAACAGGATGAGAGATTTTAGGTTGCCATTTTCTCTTCTTAAACCAAGGGTGCCCAAACTATGGCCTGTGAGCTGCATCCAGCCCATGGGCCGTAGTTTGGGCACCCCTGCCCTAAAGGGGAAAAAATAATTCAAATGATGGATTAGTTCTGCATGGCCAGGAAGTGTGCCAAGCTTTGCACCTGCTGTGTCTAGAAATATCATTCGTCATCTTGTGATGAGAAAGGCGGGATAGAAATACCGTAAATAAATAAATAAATAAAATATGGTAAGATTCCAAACTTGTATAGGAAACAGAAAATGATCAGGTAACAGGGGACAATGCTGGGAATATTTTTGCTGTTATTGCATTTTGGTGTTTACTCTAAATTGTCTAATTAGGTAGAAACAACTGTTTAGTGGCTTACCAAGGCTGGATGTTAGCTTCTGAAGATACTGTGTAACATCTTCCATGTAAGTTTGACAAACCTTCACCATCTGATGGATTTCATCCAGCTAAAAGACACATTTTAAGGTTTAAAAAAAGTGCAAGGAAATAGTCTACTCTGATCTCCAGAGACAAGCACACAAATCCTTTCTAAACACTCATGTCATCTGATATGGTTAATGTTGATATATGCTTTCACAAGAGCTCCTAGATATCTTCAGAACTGGCAAGCAATTTAAAAAACAAAAACAAATTGTAACTAACAAGCTCACATAATTCATCTCTTGTGACTCCAGTGACTGGTTCTTATTCAAGAATCAACAGGTTTTGAAAAGAGATAGCAGTTTGTTTTCTGGTTGCAGGATGCTTACTTTGTGCCATGCTGTGAACAAGAACAAAAGAAGCTAATCCCTTCCATCCCTTTCTCCAGTACTAGGGGAGAATGCATGAGACCTTTCCCCATCAGCAAGACATCGTTTTGAGCTTCCTGTGATGTGCAAAGAAGATCTCACTGCGTGTTTGGACTATCTTGCTAGTCAGATGACAGTTTTAGTTTGTCAGATTTTATGCTACCCAATAAAAACAACACAAAAGAATGAAAATAAAATAACAGTGAAGATCAAGATATAACTTGCAATGAACAAAACAGTGCAAACTCCAAGAGTCAAGAAATTAAAGACTTGTTCTTTGTTCCTTCAGTACTGCCACTGCTATAAAGCAGACAATTTTCAACAGTGTGTTTCAATGTATTTTCAACAGACTATTTTCAACAGTGATTTTCCTTATTTACAACACAATTGTACCAATGCGCACTTTCTGGACCTTCTTGGTCTTTTGGTCCTTTACAGAAACATTAACATTAACAGCTTGGCTGTTCTGGCTTTGAATGCAGTGCAATGTAGTCTATGAGGGAGCTTCTGTATATAGTTTTAAGAGTGTTAGAGCTTTTTAGGGGTTAAATGTGTATATGTGGGGTGGGAGTATGTTGATAATTTTGTATAGTTGTATTTTGTTTAGGTTTTGTTGGGTTGATAAGTGTTTTTCCCCAATCTCGTTGTTCTGTGTAGGACAATGACAATAAAGATTTATTTATCTTATCTATCTATCTGTGCAGTGGCTTTTCAGGATGTATACCACCACCACCACCACCACCGCCCTTACTTACAGTATCTCTTATTTCACCACAATAAGCCTAGAGATACAGTTATTTCTCCTGCATATCCGTATCTTCCTCTCCAGCCTCAGTATCACAGGGCTGAGTCCTTAGTTCTGGTCTTATGACAGTGATGGCGAACCTATGGCATGCGTGCCAGAAGTGGCACTTGGAGACCTCTCTGTGGGCACCCATGCAGTCACCCCAGCAGTGTGCCCTGCCACTCTGCCCAATAGGAGTGCTTTCCTCCTCTCCCAGCACAGAGTTCGCCCTGCCCCTCTCCCCAGTAGCCCAATTGATCATTTCCTCCCTCCCCCAGCACAGAGTTCACCCCTCCCGTCTGCCCAGCAGCCCAATTGGAGCATTTCCTTCCTCCCCTGTTGCTGTTTTGGCACTTTGCAATAAATAAGTGGATTTGCTCTCAAATCACCATGAGACTGAGATTCCTTGTTGTATGACTATTCATGTGAACCCAACTAGCTCTTGCAATGGATTAGCTTTCATTCACCAATGGACAGAACTCTGAGCCTCCTCTATTTGACTAGTCTGTTGTTGTTTTTTATTCTCTTCTGTTGAATTCTATTTGTTCTGTTGATAGTATTACATAGCAACAAAGCTTGCAAAAAGTTATAGAAGACAAATGTTCCATTCGAATATGCTCTTTGAAAACTAGAATTGCAGCCTAACCAGAGAGACACATATATTAGATTGTTTTAGCAATGATATAATGATGATATATAATTATTTCTCAGTCTCTTCATTAGAACACAATCAGAAAATTTGTATGCAGTATCCAAAAACGTGAGGGGGAAGGGTTTAGGAAAAAACAACTTCCGTAGACTAAAGTGGCAAATGTTTAGCATGACCTCTCCTTACACTTGAACAACAGCAGGCACCCAGCTCCCGTAAACCTAAATGGAACAGGACCCTAAGTACGTCGCTGCTAATACCAGTGTATATCCTACTATTATGTGGCTAAATGACTGCTGTGGAAAAGGTCTTTTACACCAGGTTTGTGCATGACATGCTTGAGCATTTCATGCAGTACATGCACATGCTGTATGAGTTTAATTCATTGGAAGATTGCTAATAAGATCAACTTTCAATGACATCATTCCAGTTAAAATGCCAAGACATAAATGCCACAGAATTTGACTGACATAAAATTAAACTTTCACATCAGCAAGGCCACTCTCAAAGGGAAATCAACAAGCAAACTGGATACTCAAGATGTTCAAGATTCTCAAGGTGTTATAACGAAATATTAAGAATCAGGAGAGGTCAAGGACAAAAAATGCGCTCGAAGGTCAAGAAAACTTTAAAATTCTGATGCAAAGTTTCTCAGAGTTTCTTCTTTGAGACAATGGAGGAAGTCTAGCAAGGACCTGGCTCAGCATCTGGCAGCTTAACCAGGACACCAGGTTGACCTTCCTACAATATGAAAAAGCTTCATCAGGAACGGTCTTTGTGGCAGAGGAGCAGCCAAGAAACCACTTTTGTGGAAGGAGAACAGAATAAAAAGACTAAGATATACTAAAGTTCACAAAGATTGGAATGAAGATCAGTGGGAAAGAGTGTTATGGAGCGATGAATCCAAGTTTGAAAATTTTGGGTACAATTGTCAACAATATGTGAGAAAAAGAGTATGAAAGAGATGGACAAATTGGAAAGCACCTGATTAGGATTTTATTTTTATTTTTCAGCGTGATAACAATCCCAAGCACACTGCTAATGCAGTGAAATCATATTTAGCAAGAGAAACAGCTGATAAAACAGATAGTCACAGACTGGCCTCCACAGAGTTCCAACATGATTATAGAGCAGTATGGGATCACCTGGACAGAGAAATAAATAAAAGACAACCTAAATGTAAAGAAGAACTTTGGAAAGTGCTGAAAGAAGCCTGGGATGATATACCAGAAGATTACTTCAAAAAACCTCAGGGCAGTCTTCCCAAGAGTGCAAGATGTGCTTAGAGACAAGGGAGGTTACACAAAATATTGGTTTTTGCCTAAATAAGCCATTTTGTTCTAAAAATTGTATTTTTTTAATTTTGTGTTCATATTTCATGTATTTTCTCTAATTATGGATGATTAAAGCTTTGCTTAATAACCAAAGTTGATTATGGCCTCAGACCTTTGCACAGTACTGTACAAAAACACACATACACAATACTTCTGAACAAATTAAGTGCAAAGTAGGAAGGAAAAGCCTCTTTTAGCCACTGCTTGATTAAAAGTACCACTTTCCATCTCTTTAACAATTCTTTGTAGCTCTTCCCTTTCAATACTGTCTATCAAATCTAAAATTAAAACTCACTTCAGCCTCCAACACTCACCATGCGTTCCAGATCACAAAAGATCTCTCCTTGACTATCTAATATCTTTTGGTAGTCTGGCTTGGCCTGAATCACATGGACCTGAGAAGCGCCAAGGTAGCTGAAAGGTTCCTCTGGTGCTTGATTCAGCTCATGCTGTTCCAGTTGCCTGGGGGAAAAATGCAAATTACAGTAGTCAATTTGATTCCATCTCCAGCAGAGCACATCAAGAAACAAATTTAGGATCACATCTGAGAAGTCCAGAATTCATTCCTATAAGAGTGAAATCGAACATATGTATATGTTGATAGTGGTTCTGAGCATCCAAACAATTTCACACATGAGGTTTCAGTAATCCAGAGGATTCTGCTAGTATTGGTCACTGCATATTACTGACTATACAGAAGAGATTGAAGATATACCTGCTCCCCTAAGTTCTCTATATTGTACTAGAACTCAATGAAACAAGTCAGATCAATTGTCCTATGCTCAGAGAATAGATTTATACTTACTCATATGGAATAGGGAATGAATGGGAAACAATGAGGACACACTGCAGTTACAAATATCAAATTTACTATCAATATTCCAAGTAAGTATACAGGTATACACAGAAAGTGTAATGGCCAGACCGACAGATAAAAGGGACAGAATCATATATACAAAGCAACCAAACATAGCCTGCAAGGATTTTAAAACAGCTGACTATATACATCTAAACTTACAATCACTTGCAAATGAAACAAGTAACACTGCCACTGGGATGAACAGGCCCACTGAAATCAAGCACATTAGAACTATCCAAAATTCACAAGTTGTATTCCAAGAACTAAATATATCTTCCCTTCACCAGAGTGAAAACTTGCTGAAGCAAAGACTATGCCTGAAAGCAGGAAGCATATTTTAAGGACGCATTTTTCATCAATATTCCTGGAAGGATTTGAACACGAACAGGCCCCTACCACAAGCTTCTTCACTGGATCAAAGCAAAGATGTACAGCTAAAATCAAATGACACGTGGGATCAGCAAAACTTATAGAAGTGTATTCCATATCAATCTTTGACTGGCAGGCAGGGCCTCCGTGGTACATTAAGTACATAAGATCCACAAGCAAGGCTCTTTTCAAAGTTATAAAAAATGTATAGGGTAGGATTTCTGTTCTAACATGGATTTCTAATGAAGAAAGTGACAGACATCTATATTATCTATCTATCTATACCTATAAAGCAAAGGTGTAGGTTTGGTGTCCGGAATGGGCTGCCGCACCCCTTGACCAAACCCCATGAGATTTGGCACACACGTACCTTGCGCATGTGAACAGGCCACTGTCGGGATCCCGAAGCCCATTGGGGGGGGTTGCCCCCTAAACTGATCTGCAAAGGGGGGTATATTCGACAGGAGGGTTTGTGTTTGCCCCAGTGCTAGGCCAACCAGTAGGGGGTTGTGATGTCATCACCGAGCTCACATCACAGGCCCACCCCTGGCCAGTGGGTTTCCCAGGCAACACTGGCACTCAGCTAGCCGGGTTGGGACCACCTGGACAAAGCCGGGCACCCCTGCTAGTTTCTTATATAAGTATTGATTTATTGAACAAATTAGATTGCTATAATATCCTGTCCAAAACTTCCATCTACTTGGCAATCTACTGAATGTATCCAAGAGGATGAGCATTAGGAATTAAAAATTAGATATATATTTGGCTATCTGCTAGAGTGCAATGACATGAAGTTGTCCTAAATGAAGATTCCATGTTCAGGGCTGATATATCTCTAAATGCCTCTGGTATATATCACCTCTGAACACAAACTCTTCATTTGGAATGACATCCTACTATTCTATCAGCCAATCTGCCACCCATAGCCCCACATGGGCATAATTTATAATTCCTGATGTTCCTCCTGTAGCATTTTGTTTTGACAGATCAAACTGTTCACTAAATCAATGTCACGTTACATGTCTGTCATTTGCTTCACTACAAATTCTGGTTAAACTAAAATCCCTATCCTAATTGGGTTGAAGGGGGTGCGTAATTTAAGGCCTTTGGAAAGAAGCTGCCAAGGGAAACTTTGCTTTGTACTAAGTTTACCACACTGTTTTCGGTGTGCAATAAACAAATGCTCCACTTGAGGTAGCCAGTGAGTGATTTCATATATTTTCCAAAGGCCACACCAATAAATGGTAACTATAATACACTAAAAACTAGAAAAGGGTCTGGTTACTTTTCTAGACAGGCTAACTATATTAGTAATGATCTGTTACTGATCTAAAGTTGTAACAGAATACATTCCTTCTTAAAAGCTCTGGGACAGGTAAGCCATTTGCTCCTCCTTCCTTTGTGCCAACTGGTGCCACTTCATTGCCAAATGAACATATACCTTACTGGAGCTTCTGCTCATGCTTATTCCTAGAAATCTTCTTTTCTGTAAGGAACCCATTGCCAAAATCCTGTTAGTTACAACCACAAGTGTATGGCAAACAGCAAAACGCTTGCAGGCAAACTGCCTCAGGCTAAGAAATCACCACAGACATCATTTGTTGCCTACTGAATTGGAAGCACACAACAGATAAGGTCTAGGTACTTTCCTAACTTGAGGCAATTTGCCTCCAAAAGTTACATGGCATAAAATATCAACAGGATTCTGTTTTTTTTAAAAAAAATGGAAGAAAAGCTTTAAAAATGATCTTAGCTGGAGTATTTTAGAAAACATTTAGTCTATCAAAATCCTTTTGAACCCACTTTGGAAATCAGCTGTCTTTCACAGTAATTCTTTCAAAACTTGACAAGGAAACTCTTCAAATCATTTTAAAAATAATGAGCTAAATTTTTATTTTTTCCTATTTGTTACAGGACTAAGGTTAATAATGCTTATGTCCCAATAATATTTTGCCAGGTGAAATACACCTGTGAGAAAATGTGATCAACGGCCATCTACGAGAGATGGTTTAGAAAAACCTCACACAGCAATTAGATGTCAGAGCTATATATGCTGTTACCATGATGGCTGACTTTGTGCAACCCTGTCACAACCTTTGTCAGGCTTACACCTGTAAAGATCTGTACATTTAATGTACGGAATTGCTGGCTAAAGTGGAATCCTACTTAGAAGAAAGCAGGAAGCTACAGATGCCACCATCTAAAAAAGAAAAAAATAAAGGGGGTGGGGGAGAGCCCTGTTAACATTACCAAGTCTTCTGACTTTAAAAAATGACAGAAAACATAGCGGAAATAAACCCACTCAATGGGGTCTGCTTCCATGAAGCAAGTAGTGCAATCAGTGGGAAATGAGGTATGAATACGTTTTGGGAAAACAGCTCCCTTTGGCAGAATATCCTATTGAGAAATTGCCTGTCTTACTTTTGTTATGCCCACAAGTTCCACAAGATGTCTGACCAGGGTGATTAGATTTTTTCTTAAGCAATAGATTTCTGATGTTATTATGTGCTGTGACGTCACCTCCAACTGGAAACTCTATAAATGAGTGACCTCTAAAATATTCTGTCATTAACAGCCCTGCTCAGCTCTTTGACCTTCATGACCGTGGCTTCTTTTTTCTTGCTGCATTCAATCTTTCGTAGCATTACTGTCTTTTCCAGAGCACCTTGCCTTCTCATGGTGTGCCTGAAGTATGCCACTCAGTTTTTTCCGTTTGCTTCTTGGGAGAGATCTAGGTCAGTGTTGTTCTGAAGTCAGTCCGCCCCGGTAGGCCATGCCCACTTGGCCAGTTCCTCCCACCTCCCCACCCCACCCACCTCCTCTTCTCCCCGCACTCCGGGTGCATCCAGGAGCCGAGGAGGAAGAACCGCCAGTCAGGGGCAGGGAGGAAGAGGAGCCATGTCAGGCTCCCCTAGGGGGGAGGAGGAAGAGCAGGTTGCTTACCTGTAATTGTTGTTCTTCGAGTGGTCACCTGTGAAGCCACACAAATGGGTTTTACCCGTGCATGCGCAGTAGCATCGGAATCTTCCAGAGCTCTTTCAGAGTCAAAGACTCCACCTCCGCGCCTCCCCACCAGCGGTCCCGCCCCCAACCTTCCCCAGTTCCAAGGTGCCGCCTCAGTAGGAATGTTAAAATTGCGACAGTGACACCAGAGGGGAGGATGGGTGGGAAAGGTGTGGCTTCACAGGTGACCACTCGAAGAACAACAATTACAGGTAAGCAACCTGCTCTTCTTCTTCGTGGTCCCCTGTGAAGCCACACAAATGGGTGATTGAAAAGCTGACTTACCCGGCTGGAGGGGTGTCACTGGAGAACTGCTGAGAGAATACGTCTCCCAAACTGTGCCTCCTGCTTTTGACGGACATCAATCCGGTAGTGTCTGATGAAGGTTGTGGGCTGCTTCCAAGTTGCAGCTTGACAAATCAATGGTAAAGATACTCCACCTGCAAAGGCAGTGGAGGTCGAAGAAGCCCTGGTGGAGTGTGCCCGTAGGTGTTCTGGAACAGGCTTCCGTGCAAGCCGGTACGCTAGGGCAATTGTCTCCACTATCCAGTGAGAGAGACGTTGGGAGGATAACGCCTTGCCCTTCCTAGGGCCTGTGTTGGCAACAAAAAGTCTCTGAATAAGTCTGAACTCCCTAGTCCTGTCAATGTAGAAAGCTAGGGTCCTACGCACATCCAGGGTGTGCATTGTTCTTTCAACAGCCGTGGAAGGGTTAGGGAAAAAGGTGGGAAGGATAATAGGTTGATTCATGTGGAAAGGAGAAACAACCTTAGGAAGGAAAGAGACATCAGTATGTAGAGTTACCTTTTCAGGGTAGAATAGGGTATAAGGTGGGTCAGAACGGAGGGCCGCCAACTCACCTACCCTGCGAGCAGATGTAATAGCAAGAAGAAATGCTGTCTTATAAGAGAGAAGGTGCAGGGGCGCTGAAGCGAGTGGCTCAAATGGCCCTTCTGTCAGTTTTTGTAGTACCAGGGGGAGTGACCACTGAGATACTGGGGTGACTCTGTCCGGGTACAGATTTGAGAGGCCTTTCAGAAAAGATTTTAAGGTGTCATTCTGAAAATTGTGTCTAGCTTCAGAGTCAATGGGCTGATGGGCCACAATTGCAGCCAAATAGACTTTAAGGGAGGAGATTGAAAGGCCAGATTGCTTTAAGTGCAACAAAAACTTCAACACAGTGGGCAAGGTTGTTGGTGTGGATGGGAGTTTTGCATCAGCAGTGAAGGAGATGAATTTTCTCCACTTGTTGTTATAGCTGGCAATAGTCGAAGGTTTCCTTGACGCCAGCAGCACTCTCCTTAGTGTGGGAGAATCAACCACGCAGTCAGTTTGAGAGTGCGGACCTCCGGATGGAGAACCTGAGCGTGGTTCCTCGAGATGATGTCTGGTTGCAGAGGAAGAAGGCGATACTGAGCGGAAATGTTCATGAGGGACGTGAGCCAGGCTTGTCTCGGCCACCATGGAGTTATTAGAATGGCATGTGTGTGGCGATGTTGCAGGAGAGACACAACATGATACAGAAGTGGAAACGGAGGGAACATGTAGAGAAACTCCCGAGTCCAGTCCATCATGAAGGCATCTCCGAGTGACCCTGGCCCGATTCCGGTCCTGGAGCAATAGCGGGCGCATTTCTTGTTGAGATGCGTTGCAAAGAGGTCCAGTGATGGTTGGCCCCAGCACTGTGTCAGAGAAAGATAGACGGTCGGGTTGAGTTCCCATTCGTGTAGTTGGCTCGACGACCTGCTCAGGTGGTCTGCTTCCGCATTGTTGACCCCAGCCAGATGTACCGCTTTGGGGAGTACATTGCGTTGAACACACCAATCCCAGAATGCTATGGTCATGTGGAGGAGAGGTATAGAGTGAGTTCCTCCCTGTTTGTTTATGTAAAACATTGCAGTTGTGTTGTCTGTGAGAATGTGGACAATTTGGTTGGTTATGACTGGTTCGAATGCTTTCAATGCTTTCCAAATTGCAAGGAGCTCTAGATTGTTGATGTGCAGTCGACGCTCCTGAATTGACCAGTGGCCATTGATTTGAAGTCCCTGGCAGTGTGCACCCCATCCCGAGGTGCTGGCATCTGTGGTTACTTGGATGGTCGGAGTCAGTGGCACAAAGTATCTGCCTGTGGTCAGGTTCTGTGGGTGAGTCCACCATCTCAGTTGTAAACGCAACTGTTTTGGAATGTATAAGAGCATTGACATGGAGTCTGTTTGGTGGTTGAAGCTGTGAAGAAACCAGATTTGTAGGGGTCTCATGCATAGACGTGAGAGTTGGATGATTGCGGTCGTGGAGGCCATGTGGCCAAGCAACCAGAACACTGCTCTCGCTGAGACCTGTCTGGCAGCGATGATGGATCTGGTTGTTTGTATAATAGTCTGAATTCTTCTCTGTGGAAGAGAGGCTGCGCCTGTGATGGAGTTCAAGCATGAACCGATGAACTCGATGTCTTGAGTGGGGCTGAGATGTGATTTTTTTATGTTGACGCGTAGACCGAGACCCTTTAAAATGGAAAGAACGAAGGTGATATCCAGCAAAGCCTGATGTTGTGATGTTGTGATCTGGAGACCAGGAGCCAATCATGTAGATACGGGAAAATGGTGACACCCTTTGTTCTGAGGAATGCAGCTACCGGGGCCATGCATTTTGTGAATACTCGAGGTGCAGCGCATAGGCCGAATGGTAGGAGGTTGTACTTGAAGAGGTATGGGCCCAGAGAAAAGCAGAGGTATTTCCGATGATCCTCCCGGATTGCAATGTGAAAGTAGGCATCGGTGAGATCTACGGACGTGAACCAACAACCTTTGTAAAGTAAATGTAAAATATTTTGAAGGGTGACCATTTTGAACTTTCTGACTTGTATGTACTGATTGAGGTCTCGGAGATCTAAAATCGGGGAAAGATCTCCATCCTTCTTGGGAACTGCAAAATACTTTGAATAAAACCCTGTGTGGATTGTGGATGGAGAGACCAAGCGAATGGCTCCCTTTTTGTAGAGGGTCAGAATTTCTTCTGCCAGAACAGGAGAGGGTAGGGAGAATCTTGGTCTCCCAAAGGGAGGTTGTGAGGTGAATTCGAGTGCGTAACCAATTTGGATGATGGATGAGACCCACCGGTCTGTGGTGATGCTTTGCCAATTTTTTAAGAAGGGGGAGAGAGGCGTGATTGAGGTTGAAGTGATGGATCCTGAAGGATGGGAGTCAAAACCACTGTTTGGGTTTTGGGGGGTTATATTTGAAGGATGTCCTGGGTCTGGATCTCTGGTTCTGTTGCGAGAAGAGAGGTGGAGGAGGAAGACGAGTTGCACCGTGATAGGTGTTTTGCTGAGGTCTATAATAACGCTGTGGAGGGTAAAAACGAGGCCTCCAGTTTGGGCGGAATGTACGTTGGCGTTAATTGGATAACTTCATCCGTGTGGCAGAAGATTTTTTCTTCTGGTACTCATCTAGAATATCATCAGTCTTTTGGTGAAAAAGCCCTTCACCATCAAAGTCCATGTCTTCTATTTTGACTTTCGCCTCATCTGGAAAGTCGGTGGACTTTAGCCATGCATAACGTCGTAGGGATATTGCGGTAGTAAGCGCACATGCAAAACAGTCAGAAACGTGGCGTGATGACATAGATTGTTGGGCGGCCAACCTAAGGGCCTCTTCTTGAACCAATGCCAAGGCCTCCCTTCGTTCCTCAGGAAGGACGTCTACAATGGGAGTAATTTTTTCCATAGAATTCGTTGATATGCCCCCATAACAACCTGGTAATTGGCAGCCCTGATTTCCAAGGTTGATGTTGAGTAGACCCGTCTGGCTGCTGTATCCATCTTCCTCCCATCCCTATCAGTAGGAGTGGAGGAGGGTCGTCGCCTGAAGCCAGGTTGAGCGGTTTCCACCATCACAGAGTTAGACTGAGGGTGTTTAGAAAGAAATTTAGCCTCATCATCTTGCACCTTATACATGTTGTCAATGCGTTTGGAAATGTGAAATGTGGGGGAAGGTTTAACCCAATTCTCCTTTACCCGTTCCAGTATAGAAGGCACCATGGCAAGCTGGATTGGGTGTGGTTTATTCTTGGATATAGGGTCAAATACCGTATTCACTTGTTTGGGATCCTTTCTCTTTGCCTCCAGATCGAGAGACTTTGCCATTTTTGCTACCAGTTCTGTATAGGCCCTGAAATCATCTGGGGGTGAGGAGGGATATGATTCCATGACCCCAGATGCAGGGGAAGAAGGGGCTGGTGAGGCCGGTTGAGACTGTGTGGGAGTTGAGGGTTCTGACATGGAGGTGGAAGATAATGTCGACCTATGCCTCCTTTTCCTCTTTTTAGATTGAAGTGGTGGTGTGGAAACAGTTTGAGGTAAGCCAAAATCAAGGTTCTCCTGGTGTGGAGAAGCTGGGCCATTGGACTGAGAATGGGGTTGGTGTTGTGTCTGGTGAGAGCCAGAGGCAGATGTCAGCGCCTGGGGCTTAGATGCCATAATGGTCTTAGATGTCGAGGCATGTGGGCTCTTAGACGTGGAGACTGAAGAGGAATTGGGCCTCACAGTACATGCTTGTGAAGCTTGAAGCTGGTGTTGCTTTTTAGCCTTTCCATGTCTGCCTCTCTTATGACGTCGAGATTGACGACAGTCATCATTGGAGGAGGAGGATGAATCCTCAGACGTCGACGACACTGGAGGCTGCTCCCAATAGGGGAGACCACTCCTGTGTTTATTCTTCCCATGACGTCGAGAGACACGGAAGGAGGGCAAAGGCTCCATTCCATAGGTGTCATATGACTGAAAACAAAGGCCTCTCTGCCAGTCATGGTCATCATAGTACTCGGGTGCATAGGCTAGACGTGGAGAGTAGTAAAAATCCTGGGGATAATACACTTCTCCCTTGTGGGACTTCTTTTTCTTCTTCCTTTTTGGGCATGGTGAAGGAGAGGATGAAGAAGAGAATGAAGAATCAGAAGAGGTATCTGTGTTTTGTCTGTGCCTTTTAGGCTTCTTGGTTCTTCCCCTCTCAGCCTCTGAAGGCATGGGGGTGGGAGGGGGTGAGGCCAATTGTACTGATAAGGAAGGAGAAGCAGGCGGCTCGACATCGACGTCTGCTGCTGAAGGAGTGAATGGAGAAAGCTGAGGAATGTTAATCTCCCTCCTCCTTCTGCCCAGGAGGATGAGGAGGGGGAGGGGGAGCGTCTCCTGGGCTCTGAGGCAGCAGCCTTCGCTCTAGGAGAGAGAGAGCAGGGGCCCTCCGAGGGGGGGTGGTAGGTTTCACTGGCTTGGATTTCGATTTGTCTTTCTTTTTGGAAGTGGAAGCCTCTGCCGAGGAAGAGTGCTTGGACTTAGAAGCCTGGCCATGCTTCGCTTTCTTTTGGGAAGCTGAAGCAGCCCTTTGAGTATCAGCGGACTTAGAAGGTTGAGGCTCCATTGAGTCTGAAGCTGGAACGGCCAGGGGCAGGGGGGCAGGGGGGCCGGCGGGCAGAGGGAAGTCTCGAGCAAGTGGAGCTTAAGGCGAGACTCTCTATTTCTCCGAGAAACCCTGGTGAATTTAGCACAGACTGGGCACGATTGAGGTTGGTGTTTTTCTCCTAAGCAAAATAAACACTCCTCATGGCCATCTTTAAGGGGTTTTTTGTTATTACAAGACCTGCATCGTTTAAACAGAGCGGGTGCTGCCATAAACTAAAAATACAAGAGAAACATTAAGACCAATCTAATTAAGGCTATTCAAACTATTCTCGCAACAAGCGAGGGGGGGACACAGTAAATACTATACGGAGCAATAAAGAACTGTAATAATAAACTATTTCAACTATCTATAAGAGTAGAAGTAAGAGAAAAAGAGATAAAAGTAAGAGAAAGGGAGGAGACTTTCAAAAGCAGTAACCGTTAAAAAAGCGCAAAGGGAGCTCTGAAAAAGACAACCGATCTCTGCGGCGGTAAAAAGAGAACTGGGGAAGGTTGGGGGCGGGACCGCTGGTGGTGAGGCGCAGAGGTGGAGTCTTTGACTCTGAAAGAGCTCTGGAAGATTCTGATGCTACTGCGCATGCGTGGGTAAAACCAATTTGTGTGGCTTCACAGGGGACCACGAAGAAGAAGCATAGCCTACGCCGCCACTGCTGTCGCCCAGGCCCTCCCCATGGCACCACCAAGGGGCTCTGTTTCAAACAGAAGCACCTTCCCAGCCACTCTGGAGGGGCTAGAAAGGTACTTGGGGCTGAAACAGAGCCCCAAAAAAGCCTTGGACGAAGGGGGAGATGGCTTCGGAGGTTCACTACAGAGTGATAAAAATAGAAGAGGCTTCTATTTTCATAGCTCTATAGTGAAGAGCAGTCACATGGCCAACAGCTGTGATTCTGCAGCGTTGGCAAGGAAATTAAAAACAGCTGATCAACGTGCCATTACCACAACTGGCCACAAGCGGGAGCAAATCACGGTTTTCCATAAGATTGCATTGAAAATGAATTTCTTCTATTCTGAAATTTGTTTTCAATGCATTCCTATGCAAAAAAAATAGATGGAGAAAGAAGCTCTGCAAAGTGATCGCGTCCCCCTTCCAAACTAGTGTGGAAAAAGAAAGGATTTCACTTATTTTTATGTCTTTGTCCCCAAGATGGAGGGGAAAGCCATGCTTCTTGCTTGCAGGGCGAACAAGAGGCTAGGATAGAGCAACACTTCCTGCCTCAGTGCAATTGACCTGCCCACCCACTTCCCCTGCAACGCCACCACTGGTTGGGTGGTGCAAATACAGTTTAAAAAACGCACTAAATTAATTTTACTGTATGTTCATGTATTTTAATTATTGAAACTCACTAGCAGCTGCTGCATTTCCCACTCTCGTCTTATACTTGGGTCAATCTATTTTCCTGGGTTTTCAGGACAAAATTAGGTAACTCGGCTTATATTCAGGTCGGCTTATACTCAAGTATATACGGGTATCAAGAATAGAAGTGTGGATGATCTTGGCTTTGGTCTTCAGTGACACATCCTTACAATTTGACAGTCGCCATTTTCTTCTGATTTCTTGGCTATAATTCCATTTGAACTGATAATTAAGATCATGTATACAAAGTAAAGGTTTCCCTTGCTCAAAAGCCAGTCGTATCCGACTCTAGGGTGCAGTGCTCATCTCTGTTTCAAAGCCGAAGAGCAAGTGCCGTCTGCTTCTCCAGACGTTTCCGTGGTCATGTGGCAGGCATGACAAAACTCTGATAATTTTATTTTTTTCTTTGCCAACATTAAATGCATGCTATTCTTCTGTAGTCATAATTTTTGTCTTCTCTGTGTTCAACTGCAGTTCGTTTTGCATTTTCTTTTTTCCTCTTCATCAGGAGTCATCGCATATCATCACTGCTGCTTTCTGCCAGTAATGTGGTATCAATTGTGAATACTAAATTATTGATGTTTCTCCCACCAATTTTCACTCCTCCATCTGATTCTAATCCAGTGTTCATATAGGTTCCTCATACACATTGATATCTCCCGAAACTACCTAGCCATAGCCAAGTGGACCTCTTACCATTTTCTTGTCTTTGGCATTTCCTGCTCTTTGCTAACTATGGCCATCTCTATGCTCAGAGGAGGTTGATGAAGAGTCAGATTAGCAAGAGCAAGACAATGAGCATCTCAGAGGAAATTGACAAATGCAGCATATAGATATTGATTAAGAAGTAAGAAAATTATCCCAAAAATATCATTAAAAAAGAGGTACCAGATAACCATATTTGCATTTTAGGTCTGCTAGCTGTCTTCATTTCTTGTTCCTGGATGCCTTCTAATAAAAACTACTAGAACTTCAAGACATCAGGTCCAGCTGAAATCCTCCTCTATCCTGTAAAATCCAGGGTATACCTTGTTCTCCTAAAGTCCTACTTCTGCTCAGTAATTTCTTTTCTGTACATTGCTTCAACTGGACCTACAATGCCCCTGATCTTTTAAAAGATAGTCTAATGAGGAGGGGGACATCTATTTTCATAGGGTACTTTCACTGCACAGCAGTACCTCTTCCATCTATCTTCCAACTTTCTTTTGAGGGTGAATGGTTTTCTCTCCCCCCTTTTTTCTTATCTCTGTAGCAGTCTGTGTATCACAATTGCTTCATCTTCATGCCTGCTGCCACTTAGAATTAGAACCTGAACCGTTATAACATTAGTTATTTCACTGGTAATCTTACACACTGAGTACTGTAATGCTCTCTACGTGGGGCTTCCCTTTTTCCTGATACAGAGACTTCAATGAGTGCAAAATGCTCACTGGAGTGAGCAAATTTGATCATATCTCCCCAGCCTTGGCAGGGCTGCATTGGCTACCCATTTATTTCCGCATCAGGTACAAGGTGTCAGTTCTAACTTTTAAGGCCCTAAATGGTTTGGGACCTTCCTACTTGGTGGAATGTCTTTCCCTCAGAACATTAGCCAGCATCATTCGTTCCTCCCAGATGGTACAGCTCCAGGTGCCGACCCTGAGATTAGCAAGAAAGGCCATGACTCGGAGAAGAGCCTTCTTGGTGGCAGCACCAACTTTGTGGAACACCCTACCGGTTGAGCTGCGCCAGGTTCCATCTCTGCCTGTATTGAAAAAGACAACTAAAATTGTTCCTTTTATGGCTTTGAAGGATATATTGCCAACAGTCGAGTGTTAGGGTTTTTCCCCATCACCAATAGGTTTTTTGTTTCTGGCATGTTTAAAAAAAATGTGTGGGTGTTATTTTTGCTTTCTTGATATTTATAATTGTATTCAATTTGTCTACATTTTTATTGTAAATATTTTTATTATTATAATGTTGTACACTGCCCAGAGTGGAAAAATATCCCAGTTGGGCAGGATAGACAGGTGAAACTCGGAAAATTAGAATATCGTGCAAATGTTCATTCATTTCACTTAAAAGGTGAAACAAATATATGAGATAGACTCACTACATGCAAAGTGAGATATGTCATGCCTTAATTAGTTATAATTGTGATGATCATGGCGTACAGCGTACATGAGATTATGTGATGATTATGGGGTACATGAGATTGGGGGGTTGGGGTTTTCATAAGATGTAAGCCATAAGCATCAATATTATAACAAAATAAGGCATGACATATCTCGCTTTGCATGTAGTCTTAACCTATAAAGAGAGGGGTTAACTGTTGGACTCCGGTATACACGCCTGCACCCGGCTATCGTATCCCATACCGAGCTGCCTGCACTCGCCCGAACCCGGACCGCAGAGCGCCGTAACATTGCCGAAGCCGCCAGTGGGGCAACAGCCCCACAAAAGGGAACAAAGGGAAACAACTTCAATTCCCAACGTCCTCTGTGCCACGCCTCAGCCAATCAGGATGAGAGGCGCGAGCAAAAAGAATGTTGGGAACCGCGGCGCGCCCAATTGAAATCGAGCTACAGGGGGAAAACCATAAAACTAGAGATGTGTCCCAGGGTGGCTTTATTAATGGATTTTGGAAATAGCTGTTTAAAAAGAAATAAGAAAGAAATGATTATAGCAATGGTAAATGCTATGAGATTACTTATTGTTAAAAGATGGAAAATAGATTGTGAATTTGAACTGGACGATTGGTATAAAGAACTATGGGACATTGTGATAAATGATAGATTGACATGAGAACTAAAGTTAAAGAAGGGATTAACAAAAAGAAATTACTGTACTTTAAAGAGATTTGAGGAGAATTTGAACATGTCTTAATTAAAGTGACACACAGTTATATAATCATGTAAGTTCAACCCACCACCCATGGGACATTATATATATATATATAGATAGATAGATAGATATATAATTGTATTATTGTAGCTGTTAATGTGGTACTGTATTTTTGTTTTGTTTTTTAATTAATAAAAATATATTTAAATAAAATAAATGAAAGAAAGCTACTATTTTACTTGGCTGTTTTCTCAGCATTTTTCTTGTAAGTCTGAAGGAGATCATCCCAGGCTTCACTTTCTGTGGAGAACCTACAGAATAGAAAAGAGCACCCCTTGAAAAATTAAGGCGTTAAAAGCAAATCCAACTGAAACAGATGTTTCACAGAGATCACTACATGATCCAACAACATTCCCTTCCCACAGTTGGCCAAGATCCTTATATAATTCTTCTTCAGAAATCTGTCCTGTTTCACCAAAGATTCCTAGATATATTTACTAACATTACCTGCATGTAAGTTCTGTTTTATAATAGCTTTTTGATTAATGTAGCTATGGGATTACAGTAAACCCCCGGTTAATGATGCGTTCGGACATCGTTTTCGGTTAACGACGTGACTTTTTTGAAAATGGCGGACGCAACTATTTTCACTTCTAGCGCAGCTTAGGAAGGTCGTAGGAAGACGGAGTTTGCGCGGGAGAGGTCCTCCAAGCACCCCCAACATTGCTGTGGACCCGGAGAGCCTGAAACAGGGACCCGAAAATGGCAATTTTTTTCGCCCGCAATGGAAAGGTAGGGGATCAGTCTTCCTTCTTGTGGGGGGTGGGCAGCCTTTTTGTGGGGGTGGGCAGGGGTGGCGGAGACCCCAAAATGTGCAGAAAAACCTTCATCACGATGGGATTTCCCCCCTTTTTTTGGGTCCCCGCCACTCCTACGTGGATCAGGGGAGGCGATCCAAGCTGTTTCCGACCCCCATGGACCTTTTCCGATGCTGCTCCAAGCAGAAACCCCGGGGTAAACCCCTTCATCTGCTGCAGGTTTCTGCTTCCCGGTTAACAGCATTTCCCGGTTAGCGATGCAAAATTGGGAACCAAGAAACGTTGCTAAACGGGGGTTTACTGTAGTGGCAAATCGTTTATTGGCCCCTTAATAGCTTCTTATTTCCCTGGGTGCCACTTTCTATTTCTATAGACAACAAGAAAGCTTTCATTACTGTTTCTGAAGTGCCACAATAGCATTCTTTGGCTATTTTAATAATTGCTGTTACTGTACTTTATTCTTATTTAATTATTATTCCTATTTTCCAATATTTATCATTAATAAATAGAATTTTTAGAAGGAAAAAGACTTGTTCTCTGTGGAAGAAAATACAGACATCAGGGCAATTAGGAGACACCATTCAACTCAAAATCGGCTGAGTCTATAAACAGATTTTAATTAAAAGCGCAGAGATCCTTTTAAGCCTAAGTAATGTCCTGCCTTCCATACTAAACAAGCTAGTGCCACAATTACATTCTATTATGAATTCCCATCATAACAAATCATGTTTGAGAAACAAGGGATAGCACAGAGAACACTTCAAAAACAATAGGGAGGCAAACAATATCTACTCAATGTCCTGGGTAAAAAAGAAGTGAACAAGATTGCAATTCCACCACCGGAAAAAATGGGGGGAGATTGGACTTATTGTGAAGTTCTTTTCCTTTTCCTGCCATGGATGGAGAGTGGCTTAGAATAATTAGACTCCTCCTTTGCTCCAAAAGGCAAGACCCAAGATGACCATCCATTTGTATGCCCTACCTTTTGGCAAAACGCAACTGCCTGACAAGGGGCTCAAACAGCCATTTTGAGCACCCACAGTTGCCCATTCTACCACTGAACAAATTGCCACCTGAAGCACTTGTATAGCCAAGCCCATGTACTCAACAAACGGCCACTCTGAGTACCTGTTTTAGAGTTCTTACAGAAGGAACTAGCAACTTCTGGGGTTCAGGTGCATTGAGAGAATCTGGACATAGGCAGCGACAGAAAGTTTAGATCCTAGCAAGAGATTGCCTGCAGAGTCCTGTGACAGCAAAGCCTTTGACAGGAAGCACAAAGGATAATAAAAGGTAAAGTACATAGTAATCTAGATTACCTACCATTCTGAGCCTAGTGGGACAAGAACCAGAAGGAGGCACTCCAAAATCTTTGGGAAAGCTTCTTCTAAACTGATCACCTTGTTGCGTCTCCTCCACTTCAGACCCTCCTCCTCCTCTACCACCACCACCACCACCACCACCACCACCACCACTACCACCACCACCACCACCACAGTAAAAGCCTGTTTCTACTTCCTCTACTAAAAAAATTACCTAAATAATCAGTACATGGGGGGAGTTTTTTAACCAGATTTGACTGCTTCGTACACTTCTGCACTAAGTTCTGCTCAATTTAGAGGGGACCCTGTGAATTAATGACATCCATGGAGTCCTATCTTTAACAGCTCTGCTTATGTCCTAGAAAACCTTTATGGAGTTAAAAGCTACCTTTATGGAGTTAAAAGCTACAGTTGCTTTCAATTTTTCCCACACTAAGATACAGGGGGACCTCTTTTATTGTTGTTAAAGTTTAAAGGTGCTACTGTTTATTGACACTTACACTAATTGTGCAACTGGCACTCTGCCAAAGCCAAGAAGTACTTGCATGACAGTACCACTGTGTGCAGTTTTCCCCCAACAGGATTTTGACGTTAAGAATTATTCCACCTGCTGCAAATATAATGCCACCAATATTTTAAGATGGAGGGAGAGGGAGAAATGCAGGCACTTCCTTCTTGCTATAAGTCACACCTGCCCACAAGGTTTAAGTGTGGTTCAGCATTATACCACACTTAAAATCATGATTAATATGAACACTGAGCCATTATATAGGCCAAGAAAAAGGAAGAAGGAAAGTGTGTCAGATATGGGAAGAGGCATCCAGGAGAGGCATGCTCCTTTGTTGAGGCTGGCAGAGCTATATTGTTGCTACATTGGCATCGATTTCCTTCCACAAGCACTCTTACTGAACAGAAACAGCCACCTTTGAAATAACTAAACACATGTCCCTTTATTAACTTAATGTACCACTAGACTACTTGCATGTACTGAGTACTTATGCTCAACTGCAAGTCATCACAACTTTTCTAAGATACAGAGCGATCAACGTGCTATGAATGAAGGACTCTTAATAGAATGACGTAAGCTACTCAGTGGCTCTAGTAGCATCTTACCTGAGTATATTCTCTTTTAAGACAGCCATTGATGCACTCAAGACAGGATCTGACAAACCCCTACAAAACATAAAGGTTGAATTACAATTATGAAAATGTGACAGAGGAACTCCTCATGTACCATTGCTAATTTGAAGTGTCCTTATTTTCCTTTATCTGAACATCTTACACAAGTCTTAAGAGAGAGCAAGCAGGTCCATAAATTTAAAAACTTTGTAGCACTTGACATAGCTTCCAGACTGAAGCTAAGCTAATAGTTCAATTGCTCATGTGAACTCTCTGAAGAAGAGCCATGATGGCCCAGTAGTTAACCTGCTGTACTGTAGCCAAAAGATGAGTTCAATCCTGATGGTGCTCAAGGTTGACTCAGCCTTCAATCCTTCTGAAATTAGTAAAATGAGTACTCAGCATATTGGGGGCAAAATGCTAATTACTGTACCTGTAAACCACCCAGAGAGCGCACTAAACCCTATGGGCCAGTACATAAGTGTAATTAATATTGCTAAAATCAGGAAGGTAATAATCATGATTCATGTTATGTTAAGAGTGCTTTGGATTTAAAATATTTTGCTTTGATTGCTTATTACTCTATGTAAAGAAAAAGAAAAAAGCTATTACCCTCTAGGATCCTCAAAGCATTTTTGCAGCGTTCCATCAAGTATCAGTTTCTTTGTGTGGAGTCTCAACTCTTCTGAAAGCAAGCTCACTGAAGGTAGGTAGAGACAGAAAAAAAGCATAGTAAATGCTTCATGAAACTCTGGTACATATTGGCTAACGTAAAGTTTTTCTGGTTTCTGAGGGTTGTTAGGTTCCTTGTAATTATACTACAGACCATCAAAAGATCAGTAATGAGCTAAGCTTCTCTGAATTTCAGTTAGCCAAACATTAATGATCTTTCCTTTCCAAACCCATGTTAAGTCCATGTCAGCAAAAACAAAGAAGAGTCCCATGGCACAGTAAAAAATAGCAATTCTGACTTAATGGCACACGGACCATATGGATGTGATCCATCATTTGATGTTATGCGACATTAGTCATCTTTGCAGCTGCATTACAATTCACATAAGATGATGATGATGAAGTGATAGCAGAATACATTGCTCACAGTGGCCTGCATACATAAAATCACAGCTTTAACCCCAGACGTCCTTAGTTTACAGCTCTTAGGTACAGAATCAGAGAGACCCTTTGGATATCTTCTGCTGATTAGAGAACACAATGCTATAAATATGGCACTAACTGCAACATCATCCACTGGTCAGACCCACCTAATCAACTTTTAGCAGAAACTTACTATCAATTTTGAGAGGAAATAGGGGTCTGAATGTTTTCTTTTCTATTAAAAAAACCTGAATTGTCTCATAAAATTCATTAGTAACAATGAATAAATGCTAATATTAAGCAAATTTGGCAGTTAGTAAACTGTAATTACTGCCACGTAAGACCGATGTCATCAGCTAGGGCAACCTTTTGGAAATTAAGCATCCCTCACTTGCATCCAAAGGCATCAATACCTCCCATGAAGTCTCATTCATCATAAAGGAATTGATGAAGACCTGAGAAGGAAATTACTGAACATCACAACCGCCACAGTAACTTTACAGCTGGTAGCAATTTTCAATAGTTAAAAGATTTCTGCCTCATCCCACAGCCTCAAAGTTCCCTAACAATAAATGAGTCTAATTATCTTAATTAGACACAGGAATCTTGGATGCCTTAAGATGGAAAAAAGGTGTGTTTCTCAAAAATCATCCTGGAAGATGACATCATCAGCCTTATGTCACATGACTTGTGCGAACAAGATTTCAGCAATTGTAATTTGGGTGATTATAGGTGAGAGTAGACGTGTTTTATTAATTTATAAATAAGTGTAAAATGAAACGACAAATATGTGTGATAATCCCAACAAATGTCAAGTTATGAATTCACCTTCTGGGTGTCAAACAAAACTGAGATCAATGTTTGTTTTATTTTCAACATAGAGAGCAGGTGTTTCCTTTCTTTCCTTGAATTTGGAAAGTTAGCAGTATGTTTATATAAGGTCTCCTAGGAGTAATTTTTGGTAAACTTTGTAGTAGTCATAAATGACTAATCAGGAACAGGGGAAAATAATGTACAGTATGCCACTACTACTGTGGAAAGCAGTTTGCTAATGACACAGCAAGTATGAAAAGCATTTAATGATACAGGGGATGTTTCAGAGTAGCAACTGTCTGAATCAAAAATAAAGCATGGGCTGTTGCAACACTGAAATGCTTTGTTTAATAAACATAATCACAACTTGTTCTTTCTCAGGACAGTTATTAATATAGAACATCTTTTGTAACAAATCAAATCAGATTTTCATCTATTAGCATGCCAGAATTTTTTTCAGGAATTTTCCATTTCAAAATTTTCCAGAAAATTCATGTCACTTATTCTGAGATAGTTAAGAAACGTCCGACTTCCATAGCATTTTAAGTTTCAGCTCAAATTCTTTTTGGCCAGTTTGGTCCATATGTTTATGTCACAATAAATTGATAAAACTCACCATTTTGTTCAAAATTTTCAGGATTAAAGTCTTCAGTTTGTCTCAGGGAATACTCGAGTTTCCTTGCAGAGTACTATGACGGAAAAACAAAAAGGCTGCCATTTGTGAGTAACATAAAGATCAAATGCTTCCAGGGACCAGACAATGAATAGATTCTTACTATAGAGAATAAGGAACATATTAAATAATGAAAGAAAGGAAAACTAGATTTTACCACAATGTCTAAATTACAACAGCTTAGTGCAGGGGTTGGCAACCTTTTTAAGTTGGGGGCTAGTTCACGCTCCCTCAGACAGTTGACTGGTGGTCCCCACTCCATCCCCGCCATAAACAGTGCCATAAACGCTTCAGGCGGAGGCAGCTGGAGCGAGGATTATTTGGCACCACTGGCCATAGGTTGCTGACCCCTACCTTAGTGGCTTAGTGGCTAAGTCACTGAACTTGATGACTGAAAAAGGTCAGCAGGTCAAGACCCGAGTGCTGCACAACGGAGCAAGCTCCTGTCTCTGTCCAAGGCTCCTGCCAACCTAGCAGTTTTAAAGCAAGAAATTGCAAGTAGATAAATAGGTACCGCTTGGGTGAAAAGGTAAACAGTGTTCCATGCACTCCAGTGTCTAGTTATGCCTGCCACATGTCTACGGAAACGTCTGCAGACACAGACACCACTGGCTATAAACAAGATGAGCACTGAACCCTAGAGTCGGATATGACTGGCCTTTGAGCAAGGACGACCCTTACATTTACTAGATCTGTAACCAGGATTATCTACTATGGTCTAGAAGCCAGAAGTACACTTGCTGCATAAATAATCACCCCTAAGATAGGCTATCATAAACTCAATGTCATCTAGCAGGAACAGTTTCACAGCCAACAGAGCCAATATTACTCTGAGCTATGGTGCTTTCGCAGTGGGGTGCACACATTTCCATCTGCCAAGCTGTCTGTTTCTGTGGACGCTGCACCACCACTTGCTAAAGTCAAAGGATAAGGGAAGGAAGGATTATAGGAGAAAAAAAACCAGCAAAGAGTACAGCTGTCTCAAGCCATCCCACCTCTGGAAATAGTCTACACGTATGGAATACTGTTGCATTCAAAATTCAAACCAATACAGCTGTTAAGAATTCCATCCCTCTTTTCAAAATTCTTTACATTTCAAATTTTAAAGTTGAACTGCCACATATCAGATAAAATTGGTATAGAGGGAATCTTTAAGCTAGTAACTAGCCACCATAATCTATGCTACGCAATATAAAATTGCAACATAAGCACCAAAACTAAGATTCAGACCCCAAAAGCAAACCTCAATCTACTGCATAACAAAGTGTATACATATTAACTTACAATCATTTCCTCTTGACAATCAGAGGAACAACTACCCTCTTGTCCTTTATCTTAACTTTAAAATATTCCCTCTCCTTCCCTCAGAGCAGGCAATTCAACAACCCCATTAGGGTATAACAGACTCTATAGGAGGCCTGCCCTGAACCCAGATGGAACAAAAGCTTCTGAGGAGAGATGATGATTAACCCTCCCCATCATCATGGATCAGACCAGATAGAAGGCAACAGGGAAGTTGCTCCTTTAGAGAAAATATTTTAACGTTAATTTGCATACTCTCTGCTATTTTCCTGCACTGAAGAAAGCATTTTAAAAGCACAACAGAAACAGAAAGCGAGGTATTATTCATATGACACCTGCAACCAACATCTGTAATTGGCATTTACAACAAAAGGTAAAGTAAAAGTAAAAAGTAAATAAGACAGTCAAGTGAATGTCCAAAGATGCTTAGAACTTAAAGTTTACCAGTAAACAGGGCTAAACTAAGTGGCGGGCATCAGCAGGTTCGCACCAGTTCGCCAGAACCGGTAGCAGAAATTCTGGCTGGCCCTCCCCATCCAGGTTTTGAAATAAAGTACAGTACTGTAGTCCTAATTCGGTTGCAACGTAGGGCTTTCCCCCTGGCCACGCCTACTATGCCACGCCCACTGTGTGGTAGTAAAAAAATTTGGAGCCCACCACTGGATAAACTGAGCATAAGAGGTAAGAGAATAGGGAATCAATATAGGCAATACTCTCTTACTGCTTTTTTAAAATTGCGTTTCTAGCTACTATCAAAAGCATCTTACAGAAACAATTTAAATCCAACAGGAAAAGATATAGCAATCATCCTGAAACCAAACACAGGGACATACACTTTGGTTTGATGAAGGCCTCAAATAGAGCACAGACCATAACAAGGGGCAAAGAAAGCTACTCAGATTGCCTCTTCAGATGTTACCTGGAAACTAGAGAGGAGAAGAGCTGCCATTCTCTCAGCCTCTGGCAAATCCAACCTAATGGCTTTACACAAATCTGAAAGTTAAACACAATGTCAATTGAGGTCCAATATGTTAGTTGCATACTTTCACTCCCTATTATGTTAACTTGTTGGTATTGTGCACTAAATAGCAAAAGAAATATTAGCGCAATGCCTTTATTAGGCTATCCTAAAAGTCACAAAAATGTGAACAATTCATGATCTCTAAATTTCTTTGCTAAGCGTGATTTCTTCCTTTCCAGTCTAACTCTCAGCAAGCATCATGGCAACTACATTTTAACAGGCATCTAGGCCAGAGTATGGTCTATCCTAGGCCATGAGGTTTTCCAGCCCAGACTTTCACCAAGTAAACGCAATTTAGGTGTGGGTCTAGTAGGTGGAATAATGGAGACTTCTAGAACTTAAACAGTGGGGGAAAAAACAAAAGAAAATAAATAAACAAATGGCTCATGTCTGCAAGTTGTGACTTTTTCACTCCTTATGGGGAAATTGTCAGTTCCTTATCAAGAATTTATAAGTATAATAACCTGTTAAGAAGTGAATAAGTAGCAAAGGCAGGTTTTATGTCTAAGGAGCATCCAGCAGAAAAGAAGCCTTGAGTTGATAACGATAGTTTTCTGTGCATCACCAAGGAATGCCAACACATACAGAGGAGACACATACCAGAAACATCCAGGTGAAGAGGAGGCAGTGACCTCCGATGATTAGCACCCAGCTTCAGGCTGTATCGATTCAAGGAACGCCGTGTGACTTTCGGGATTGGAAGCTGGCCAAAGGATACATTAAATGAAGCTGAAGAATGTCCTGTGTCAGGACCAAGACTTTGAGAAGGTGCATTCTTTGGACTTGAGCTTGGATGGTGTTCTTTCTTGCTTGTCTCTGCTAACACTGTGGAGTCATTGGGTTTTATAGCAACCTGGATATCACAGCCAGAATTGACTATACTTTCTGGCTTGGCAGATGATTCATAATCCATCTTCTCCTGGTTATATGATTTTTCTGGAATGAAGGATTGGAGGGGAAATACTACACATCAAAATTGATCCATTAAGAAACGTAGATTTTTGGATACACAATGGCAACACACACACAGTTCTCAATTTGAGTTTTGAATTTGTATGTGGATTTAATATACAATATACTGTATACACATTTTGCATAAGGAACAGCTATTAAGTGAATGTATTATTGTTCGGCCAGTTCCTCAAAGAGGAGAGAACAGCATTCCATAACATGGCACCCTTCAATTATGTTTGATTAGAATTCCCATTACCTGGGTAGACTGTAATGCTTACATAAGAACATAAGAACAGCCTTGCTGGAACAGGCCACAGCCCATCCAGTCCAGCATTCTGTCTCACACAGTGGCTCACCATTTCCTTCAGGGTATTCCCAAGCAGATGCCTTCACCTGCTTAGAATTCCCTGGAAATGATATTGAGAGATATCCTGCCTATCTCTCCAACCCGGAGGTTGTCCTTAAGTATCCATAATTATAGCCATTGATACTCTTGTCCTCCATGAACTTGTCTAATCCTTTCTTAAAGCTGTCAAGACTGACAGCTGTCACCACTTCTTCTGGCAGGGAGTTCCATAGACCAGTGATCCTCTGGGTGAAAAAGTACTTTCTCTTATTTGTTTGAGAACTAGTACCCAAAAGTTTCATGGAGTGTCCCCTAGTTCTAGTGTTATGCGATAGGGAAAACAGTTTTTCCTTATCTACTTTGTCCACACCGTGCATGATTTTATAAACTTCAATCAGGTCACCTCTTAGACGTCGTCGTTCAAGAGTGAAGAGGCCCAACCGTTGCAGCCTCAGATGGTAAGGAAGGTGTTCCAGTCCCCTAATCATTCTGGTTGCCCTCCTCTGCACTTTTTCCAGCTCCATAATATTCTTCTGGAGGTATGGCGACCAGAACTGTACACAGTATTCCAGATGGGGCCTCACCATAGATTTATAAAGAGGCAAAATGACACTTGCTGACTTATTTTCTATACCCTTCCTAATGATCCCTAGCATTGAGTTTGCTTTTTTCACTGCTGAGGCACACTGGGTTGACACCTTCATTGAGTTGTCCACCAGGACACCAAGGTCCCTTTCCTGGTTTGTCGCAGAGAGTTCAGACCCCATCAGTTTATAAGTGTAATTGGGGTTCTTTGCCCCAACATGCATCACTCTGCACTTACTAATGTTGAAACTCATTTGCCACTGTTTTGCCCACTCCCCCAGTGTCGAGAGATCCCTCTGGAGCTCCTCACAATCTCTCACAGTTTTCACTACCCTGTATAATTTAGTGTCGTCAGCAAATTTGGCTACCTTGCTTTTTACTCCTACTTCTAGATCATTTATGAAGAGGTTGAAAAGCAGGGGTCCCAGTACTGAACCTTGGGGGACCCCACTCTTTACTTCCCTCCACTTGGAGAAGTGTCCATTTAGTGCTACCCTCTGTTTCCTGTCCCTTAGCCAGTTGCTGATCCAGGACAAGACCTGTCCCTTTATTCCATGACTGGTAAGTTTATTCAAGAGCCTTTGGTGTGGGACCTTGTCAAAAGCCTTCTGAAAGTCCAGATAAACAATGTCAACTGGATCCCCCTTATCCACATGCTTGTTGACACTCTCAAAAAATTCCAACAGATTAGTGAGGCATGATTTGCCCTTGCAAAAGCCATGTTGGCTCTCCTTTAGCAGCGCCTTCTCTTCTATGTGCCTATTAATTCTATCTTTTAGGATGGTTTCCATCACTTTACCTGGGACACATGTCAAACTGACAGGTCGGTAATTTCCTGGATCACCCCTGGATCCTTTTTTGAAAATTGGTGTTACATTCGCTACCTTCCAGTCATCAGGCACAAAGCCTGATTTGAGGGAAAGATTATATATTTTGGCTAGGAGATCAGCAATTTCATCTTTAAGTTCCCTGAGAACTCGTGGATGGATGCCATCTGGTCCTGGTGATTTGTTAGTGTTTAGCTTAACAAGACATGCAAGGACCTCCTCCCTGGTTATTTCTATCTGGCTTAATTCTTCGGTTTCCCTCCCTACGAAGATAGGCTCTGTTTTGGGCATGTGGCCTCTGTCTTCTTCAGTGAATACTGAAGCAAAGAATTCATTGAGTCTCTCTGCAATCTCTGTTTCCTCTTTAATAACCCCTTGCCTTCCATTGCCATCTAATGGTCCAATGGCCTTCCTAGTTGGGTTCTTACTTCTAATGTACTTAAAGAAGTCTTTGTTATTTCTCTGAGTATTTTTAGCTATACGCTCCTCAAAGTCTTGCTTTGCTTTCCTGATTGTTGCCTTGCATTTGTTCTGCCAGACTTTATGTTGCTGCCTGCTGTCCTCATTTGGACAAGCCTTCCATCTTCTAAATGAGCTTTTCTTGCTCTTGATCACTTCCCGAACAGCTCCTGTAAGCCACATTGGAGTCCTCTTGGACCTGGCAGTGCCCTTTTTCCTTTTGGGTATGCATTCCAATTGAGCCTCTGTTATTGTTTTTGTAAACAGCCTCCATGCCTCTTGGAGTGTTTGGACTCTCTCAATTTTCCCTTTCAGCTTCTTTTTTACTAGTTTCCTCAACTTTGGGAAATTTCCTTTTTGAAAATTTAAGGTCTCTGTGTTAGATTTTATCAGTGACTTGCGGTCTATGATCAAGGTAAACATAATTGAGTTGTGGTCACTGTTCCCTATTGGATCAGTCACATTAACATCTTGCACCAGATCCTGAGTATTACTCAGGATCAAGTCAAGGATTCTTGTACCTCTAGTTGGGTCTTCTACCATCTGTCCCAGGGAACAATCATTTAGCATATCTAGGAACTTTATCTCTTTATCATGTGCTGAACAACAGTTCACCCAGTCTATGTGAGGGTAATTGAAGTCCCCCATTATAACCAGGCTTCCCTTCTTGGATGCCTCCTTTACAACATTCTCCAACTGCCAGTCTCCCTCAAGAGTTTGGGTCGGAGGCCGATAGTATATGCCTACTGTTAGACCATCCTTGTGGCCTGGTACTCTTACCCACAGAGCTTCCAATGGTGACTCCAAATCACCTAGATATTCCAATTCATGCTTATGTTACAGTGCATCAGGGGTCAACTGCAGTGTTAAAACGACTGTATCAACCATGTCCTACTAAGCCAGTAGTGAGGGATGCTTAGAAATCAGGTTCCAACAACATCTAGAATGCAAACACTACCCACTCCTGATGAAAAATAACCTGCTTTTCAATAAAATGAAGCAGGCTTCACCCACATGACATTTTTGGATGGACTAAACTATCATCATTAGACCGCTGCCAAACTGGCATGGGATAGTAAGAGCAATAGGCAACTCATCTGAAGGGTTGCAGGGTGAGGAATCCTGCAATACAGACACACACAACCCAATCAGAATCACTCATCATATTAAATAAAGCTGCCTTCTGTTAAGTTGAATTATAGGACCAGCAGTGCAACAAATAAACCAACCACTGTTCTAGGAGCCTGCTGGAACAAAAATATTTTAAACAAAGGAATATAAAGAATGGGGAGGGAAGTGGGAGGAACATTTATCACTAAATAGGTTCTTTGTGACAGCTGCGGTCTTGAGAGCCAGTTCACTGCCTCTAATTCCAAAAAAATCCAGAACCCAAGCCAAAAGTCTCAAGAATGAAATATATTCTATTGAAAACTGTCAGAAAGCAATGGCTGTGAGGTGAAGCTGAACAAATCTAAAGCTACCAATGAACTGCAAGCAGACGTATACAAGATCATTTCCCCCCCAGTTCAGAAATCTAATTGCAGTTCAAGCATGTCAAGTCAGCAGTACATTCTGATGATTCAATTGGGGCCCATTAACTAGCTCCAAACCTCCTTGATTAGTAAAAGTATGCAAAGCAAACACATTTAAATTGGCTTAATTTTCATACTTTAGAGAGGCTCCAGAACATTATCTTTTCTTCAGTCAGAATTCTTATTTTAAGAAAAACTTTTCAAAAAATTATTTATCTAATTTATATCCCACCAATAATTAGTGCACAGCACTACACTAGGCGGCTTACAAAAAATAAAGTCATCAGGAAATATACACATAGATAGAATTGGGGATTGGGGCCACCTGCGCCTGCCGCCCCCTCCGGACCACGCCTGGTCGGAGGGGTGAAAAGGATGCCGCTGGCGCCGGTGCGAGGAGGTATTCCAGCCTGCCCTGGAACTCATACACTGTTCTGGGGGTTCTTGGGCTACTTGCGACTGCTGTGCAGTTGAAATTGAGGACTTTCCTTTTGTGCCCCTCTGGCCTATGTATGTATTTTGTATTGATCGCTTTAACTGTATTTTTTGATTAATTATTGTATTACTATTGCTGCTTATGTCTTTATTGCATTTCTGTATTTTTTTTGGTATTTTTGAAATATCCTTTGATTATATTGATCACATTGCTGCTATTGCTGTTATACTGTGTTTTATGGATCTTGTAGTTCTAATATTGTTTGTTTTCTTTTGCTGTAATGGAATTGTATATTTTGTGGTTTGTGTTTTGTAACTGTGCCTTTGGAGATGTGTTACTGTATTATTATTGTGTTATTGTATTATTATGTATCTATTATCCGCCATGTAAACCGCCCTGAGTCGGGTTGCACCTGAGTGGGCGGTATATAAGCACGAAAATTAAATTAAATTAAATTAAATAATAAGAGACAAATAAAATAAAATAACAACAAACTCTAAACAACCCCATAAGCTAAACAGAACCCTCAATAGCGCCAGTACCAATAACAGCTAATCTCAAAAATAAATTACCAAAATTTAATAAATTCACTTTCAAAGTAGCCCTATAACACATAGTCCTTCCTAGCAGTGAAGATTCAATGTATGCATTATTTATGCAAAATAATTCTAAACATGCTATTTTTACCCAGTGCCTTAGTAACATTTTTTCCATCTTCAAACCCAAACAGCTTTTCTTGGGAAGTATTCTGAAACAGAAAATAAGTATTTTTATTAAACATTATAGATGTTTATCTGTCCTTTACCCCAACCACAAGCAGGCAACAAAACAAATAAAGGGGAAACTTACCATATATATTCAAGTATAAGTCAATCTGAATATAAGTCGAGGTACCTAATTTGGACCTCTAAAACTAGGAAAATAGATTGACCCGAGTATAAATCGGGAGTAGAAAATGCAGCAGCTGCTAGTCTAGTGAGTTTCAATAACCAAAAAACATGAAAATACAGCAAAATGAATTAATTTAAACATTTGTGTGGGCATTTTTTGAGTGTTTACGGTAGTTACTGATTTTTTAAAACTGTATTTGCACCACCAGTTGGTACTGCAGGGGAAATGGGCAGGCAGGCTAATTGCACTGAGGCAGAAAGCGATGCTCTAGACTAGCCTCTTGCTCTCCCTGCAAGCAGGAAGCATGGCTTCCCCCTCCATCTTGGCCACATGGAGCAGGGACAAAGACACAAAGGTAAGTGAAAGCCTTTCTTTTTATGCACAAGTTTGGCTTCCCACTGAAATGCGTTGGAAACAAATAAATTAATTTCTTGTATTCTAAAGCTTTTCTGTTTGTTTGTTTGTTTCCAATGCATTTAAATGGGAAATCACAATTTGCGCCCTCTTGTGGCCATGTTTTCCTTTCCCCCTCTCCTGAAGCTGAAAGCCACATTTAAGCTCCCGAACCGCACTGAATCCAGCGCGGTTTTAGGACCCTAGTAGTTGTTGACCCGTGTATAAGTCGAGTCACCTTTTTGGACCTCATTTTGGGGGCTAAAAAACTCGACAAATAGAATAGAATAAATCTTTATTGTCAAAATTTCTCAGTTGCTATATCAACTCAAATACTCAAGTATATACAGTAAATACTTCTGTCTTAAAACAGACACGTTGACTTCATTTGCCTAACTCCTCTGTTCACAAGAGCTCTTTAGTCACAAGAGTAGCAGAACTAGTAAATAAGTTTGCATGATTCCGTATTTTCATTTCCCACCATTCAGCTCATCTTTGAATATTCTTTGCCAGGAGTTCTCAACCTTTTTAAGCCAAGGGCTGGGTCATGCTCCGACAGCTTCGGGGGCGGGACAGCCATTTTGCCCTTCCTCCACCACATGGCACTTCCTGGTGTGGTGGAGGAGCCACATGAAATGGTGCCACAGGCCACAGGTTGAGAATCCCTATCCTATAGTAATGGAGCAGACCATACTGTTCCAATGCCAAGTGTCAGGTACCGGTTAACTAACTTGACAGCCCTAAGGACTTTGCCTTGGATGGCAAAGTCCACAGGGAAGGGTGGTCCCCAAGTGAATTAAACCCCACTTGAATCCATCTTGATGGAGGGCAGCAGCTTCATCAATACTGGCCGGGGGCTGATGAGGACTTTGCGTGCCAAAAGGGCTCAGGACCAGAAAGTGACTAAAGGAACTGGATCAATGGTACGGATGTCATGCTATGCTGCAGAAGGCAGATGAAAGGCCACTACATTATATTCTCAGGACAGTCATCATGGCTGATTACCATTATGATCACCAATATACAGATTCAGATACGGTAGAAGAAGAATGACTCAGTGTTATGCTGTCTTCCACAACTACCCTTTTTGTTTGAAAACAGCTTTATATCTTTAACAACTGTGTAATTCACAAAAATTCAACAGGAACAGCATTATTGCACTGCTGCCTGCACCAGTTGAATTTCTGACCTTCATGGGACAAAGGCATATCTTCTGCAGTGAAGGAAGAAAGTAGCTCTAAATAAGAATTAACTGAAATGCAGATTAAAGTTTGCTACAGCTGCATTGAAAATTACAGTTTAAAGCTAGTAAGGAACAGTTTTGTTACCTGTTCAGGTAGGTTCTTTGGAAGGATGTCTTCTGCACTGAAAAGTTTAATAATTGGGTTTAATGAAATCTTAGGCTGCCACCAATTCATGCCAATATCTCATGCATTGCATCTTTCATATCCCTCTCTCTTACACTGCATTCTGCTCATCCAGTCAGATCTAGCCTACTTTTGATAGCTATACTGTACAATGATTCTCATCCATACAGTTTTAGACTCATCTATGACTATTCTGCTGGCTGGATAGTTCAGTGAATTAGGTCAGCAGTTGAATCCCCCACTTTCTTTCCAGGAAGAACAGCCAAATTGTGTAGCATTAGACAAACTGCACAGTTCCAGTGCAGTTAAATTTTAATTAGGCAGGATCTAGTTGAGACCAAAACATCAATGTCTCTTGGCACTTGTACTGGTTTAGGACTCTGGTTGTGGAGCCAGAGGCTGGGAGTTCAATTCCCCACTTTGGCTCACAGGAGAAGAGCCAGTTGATGTGGCTTTTGGCCGACCTGCACAGTCCAAGGGCGTCCCACAGAAGAAGGGAATGGGAAACCACTTGAGTATCAGAGTAAACAGAACAAAACAAAACATCAGCAGATGTGTAAGGTCACAATGTTTATTTTGCTTCAATCTACTAACCATTTGCAACTCAACAGAACCAAAGTTCACTGTAATAAATCAGAACCCCCAATCAGGGATCTCCTGTTGTTACCAGTTGTAAAAGCCCAGGCTGATTTGTAACCTTATCTGTTATACCAACCAACCATTGTGTACCCATACCTGTCAAGTATCCCGTATTGGCCAGGATTTCCCGTATTTTGGCGCTCGTTCCTCCCCTTTCCCACCGCCGTCCCATATTTTGAATGGCAGGGAAAGGGGTTATTGTGCACGCGCAGAACCCGTTTGTCCATGCACAAATGAGTTCTGCGCATGCGCAAACATGTTCTGCATATGCACAAATGGGTTCTGCATGTGCGCGCCCACATGCGCAGAAATTTCCCGTAGTTTTGTGTACCTCTGTACCTGTATGTGTGTACCTCTGTACCTGATGTGTATGAATTAATGCCATGAGGTCTCACTCTTACGTCTGACGAAGCTAATTTTAAAATACTGTACGTAAGTTAGTCTTTAAGGTACCACATCGTTTTTTGTTTTCTTTTTGTATTGTTTTCTCTCCGATATGCTTGAAACACAGACTATCAGGGCTAACCACTTCAAAAAGTTTCACTTCAGTATACTGTATTCTCTATTTGGAAAACGAGTCCTGGAATCAGTGGGCACAGGTTGAAATCGACTTGAGGGCACACAATTTATGTACACAAATTGTTTCAAAACAATGCAAGAAAGGCGGGACGGACGGGATGGAGCTATAATACAGTGCAGCTGTGTACATGTACACACACACACACCCCTCTCTATCAGAGAAGTCGGGGCAGCATAACAGCAATGGTCATGGAGGTGGAAGAGGCCATGCAAGATGGACTGGCTGAGAAGGCGCACCTTGTCCATATCCTCAAAGCTGCGGCAGTCCATTGCAGTCATGCTGTTAAACCCTGCTTGTCTCATTTCATATGTGCCGCAGGAGATGGTTTAATAATTATTTAATAATAATAATTTCGTGTCAGAAATTATTCTGGGTTGAAAGGATTTGTACAGAAGAAACTCACCTCAGAGAACGCACAAATGAGGCTCCTCCTTTCACTCCCCCAAGAGCTGGGTTGTCCCAGCCACTCCGGTCAGGGCTCAGTAGTTAAGAAAGTTCGCCTTGTTGGCTGGCGAGACGAGAGGTTCGAGACCTGGGTACGTACCCGGGTCTCGAACTGCCGACTTGCCAGCCTTCCAGCTAACGAGGCGAGCTTTCTTAACCACTGAGCCACCGCAGCCGCTTAGTCGTTCGTTAGGCCCACTAAACTGAACCGCGTCAAGAGAGGCCGCCGGCGCCCCCGCTCCCCTCCATTAAGAGACTTTCCTCCTCCTCACCTGCCGGACTGACAGCTTCGGGAGTCCATCTTGTTCCCGCCCGCTCTGGCGGCGCTTTCGCCGCCGCGCCGCTTCAAAAGAGCCCGCCACCACGCAGGCGCACTACTACCGAACTTAGGCCCGCTCCCGTGGCATTCTGGGAGCTCCGAGCCTCCGTCCTTTCCATGCTCGCCCGCAGCAGGAGTGGACCCTCTAGTCTGTCCGTCCGCTTTACCCTGTGGGGATGAGACCAACCCTCACCCCACACACACACACACACACACACACACACACACCACACACCACACACACCCCCAAAGTAAAAGGCTTTTGCGCGGCGCGCGAGGCTTTTACTTTCGGAGTCCAAGCGACGGAGGGCGGAGACTCCCATACGAGTAACTTGTGTTACTCTCGGGTATCGGAACCCGACCTTCCAGTCTCCAGCTCAGCGCCTTTACCACTGAAAATGGTAAAAACGAGCCAAGGAGCTCCTCCTTGGCTCGTTTTTACCATTTTCAGTGGTTAAGGCGCTGAGCTGGAGACTGGAAGGTCGGGTTCCGATACCCGAGAGCTGCTCTTGGGGGACATGAAAGGAGCCTCGTTTGGACGTCCCCCCCCCCCAAAAAAAATCCTTTCAACCCAGAGTAATCTCTGACACCAAATTATTATTATTAGCGGCAGAGGTGCCATTTTCTACGGAAGCTCACATCTAGTCTAGTTTAAGGTGCCACATTTTCTTTCCTTTGCTGTTCTGTTTTGTTTAATATCAGATACAGTAATACCTCATACAAAGTCTGCTTCGTACAACATCGAATTCATACATCGCCTAATTCCTTGAAAAAAGTTTCCTCATACAAAGTCGCTGCGACTTTGTATGAGGCATTGGGGTTTTCCCCAGGATGGCATTGTGCCTGGGCAGTATAAAAGGCAAGACACACGCGCATACCTGTCAAGTTTCGGGAAATTTCTGTCAAACCCCCGTATTTTACACTCTTTCCCGCCGTCATCCCATATTAGTTAGACTGCAATTAGACTGGAGTTAGGCTGGAGGCCAGCACAGGATAAGCATAGCTGTCCCATTTTGGACGGGAAAATTCCCTTGACAGAAATTTCCCGAAACTTGACAGGTATGCACATGCGTGCATTGCTCTTGTCGGTTTTGCACGAGGCGAAGAGTGTTTAGGAGTGGTTTTGAGCGTGATTTTGGATTTTTAAAAAAATATTTTGTCAGAATTTTTAGAAGCATTCCTGGGATTTTTGCATCATTCTTCAGGTTCTTGGACATTCAGGGTTGTTTGACATGTTTTTGTAATGTTTTTAGCCTTTAGACAATGCTTTCTTAAACTTCTGTCAGTTTCCTGTCTGTTTCCTTGACTTTGCCCTGAAGTCTGTGCTGTTACAGTACAATGTATCTCTATGGAAATGACGTTGTATGAGGCATCGTGGCAAGGATTTGGACGTTGTATGAGGCATCGCGGCTAGGATTTTGCATGTCTCATACAAAGTCAAAATCCGTATAAAGTCCAAACTTGTGGAACCAAGTTTGGACTTTGTATGAGGTATCACTGTACTCAAGTCTAGTGTAACACTCCCATGGTTTTTTTCCTGGCAGCACAAAGCCATCTGGTTTCCTTTGGCCCCTCCCGCTTGACAGTAATGGGAGCAACACACTCACATCTTCCTTTAAATAAATAAAAAAAAGACAGTCCGGCTTTGATTTGTATGAAAAAATGAGTTTTTAATATTGACTTTATTCATGCAAACTATTTTTGTCTAATTATTTATGCCTTCATATATTTGAGGCCATTGCCTATTATTTATTTATTTTAAAAAAATCTGGATAGTAAGCTGATCTTCAGCATATGTCATGGAGTTGCTGAGGCTAAAAAGTGCTAAACTGCATTTGCCAGCCCCAGGCCTTGACACTTTCTGTAGACAGTGCATTTAAAGAGTAAGTGAAAATTATAACACTTTCAAGATTCCCTCTGGCTTTTTGTGTAGTCCTCCTTAGGCAGCTGCAAAGTTCCTTAAACCAGGGGTCTGCAATCTTTTTAAGTTGGGGGCCAAGTCATGCTGTCACAGACAGTTGTGGGGGGCCGGTCGGGTGGTTCCCCAGCTGTAAACACTGCCATAAGCATGTCTGCAGCTGTCATAAATGAGTCCACTTCTGCCGGCGGCAGCTGGAGCAATTTCATGCCATGGGATGGATCCAGCCCTCGGGCCGTAGGTTGCCAACGCCTGCTTAAACCAACGCCTGAGAAAGGAGCAAGCTGGATGGCGCAGTGGAAGGTCCTGCAGTGAAGAAATCTTCACCTTACAAAACATAGAACAGTGTGTTGAGTGTCGGCATCTGCTGGCCATTCATGTCATTGATTTCAAGAAAGCATTTGATAGCGTGCACGGAGAGTTTCTCTGGCAGATCCTACGTCTATACAGCATTCCAGCAATCTTCATTACCATTTTAAAAAAATACCAATGGTCAAGCTGCTGTGTTAAGACAGAACAGTCTTATAGACTTCTTCAAAATGACTACTGGAATTGGGCAAGGCTGTATTCTATCTGCTTCTTCTTTGTGGCCCTTGATCATACCTGTCAACCGCGGCTTCAGCCAATCCGGGACCTGTGCAGAACGGTTCTGCACAGGTCGGCTTCTATGCATGCGTAGAAGGGTTTTACGCTTGCGTAGCCCCCTTCTACGCATGTGTAGCCTTCTACGCAAGCAGCGTAGCCTTCTATGCATGCGTAGAAGGGTTCTACGCAAGCGTAAAACCATTCTACGCATGCGTAGAAGCCAACTTGCGCAAAAGGGCTGCGCAGTACCTCCTTTCCCCCGCTGCCAAATTCTGGGGTTTCGGCAGCGCGGGGCGGGAAATGGCGCAAATCGGCGCCGAAAACCGTGAAATCCCGGCCAATCCAGGAAGGTTGACAGGTATGCCCTTGACTGCTATGTGACAAGCAGCAAAAACTGGAACAGGTATTCTTTGGTCTGATCAAAATTGCCTTTGTGACCTAGATTTTGCTGAAGACATTGCTTTATTTGAGGAAGAAGAACTGAAACTACAGCAGGCAACAACCGTCCTGGACAGAGAAGCAAAGAAAATTCGTCTTAGGATAAATGCAGAGAAATTGAAGGTCATGCATGTGAACTCCACGACCAGGATTCTTACTCTGGTCACAGCAGCTAAAGTGGACAGGTTTACTTACTTGGGCAGTGTGATCATTCAAAATGGAGCTGCAGAGGTGGACGTCAAATGCTGTCTTGGAAAAGCAACAGCAGTCTTCCAGAAAATGAGTAAGATCTGATCCTCTTGCCATCTACGTCACTGAAATTAAACTTTTTGCCTCCATAGTGATCCTGACAACCATCTATGCCTGCAAAACTTGGAAGGCATCAGCAAATAACAAGACTTGACATCTTTCAGCAGAGGTGTCTCCGCCGAATTTTAAAGATTCGCTATTTTGACCACATGATCGAGGTGTTTTCAAGGAGTGGCTCATGCAAATTACAAAGCAAAAGCAATTACACTTATCTACCGCCCCAGTGCTTAGTGCACTCTCCAGGCAGTTCACAGGTTATGTAGCATTTTGCCCCCAACATTTGGGTACTCATTTTACCAACCTCAGTACAGCAGTTTAACTACTGCACCACTAGGACTCCTAACATAACATCATCGCACGAAGAAGACTCCAAATGGCAAGCCATATGGAGAAAAACAGGATCCCTACTTTCATGGCAGATTTAAAGACCCTGAAAATGACATGGGGTGATGCCAAATTATTCGCCCAAGACTGAAACTGCTGGTGATCCCTTGCTGCCCAATATGCTACATAGCATGGGAGGATCTAAGTCTAAGGGAAGGGTGGAAGGCATCAGGCCAAATGTGAGATGGATTGACTCCCTCAGGGAAGCACAGGCTGTGACTTCAGGATTGGAGCAGGGCATTCTGGAAATCTTTTATAGAGTTGCCATAAGTCAAGATGATTTGAAGGCACATAACAATTTTCTAATTTTTAATTTGTTAATTTATATGCCACCATTAAATTAAATTAAATAAGTTTGTTGTTGTTCAGTCAGTCGATTCCGATCCTTTGCGATCCTATGGACCATTGCCCTCCAGGTACCTCTGTCCTCTACCATCCTCAACCCGCCCAGTTCTGTGCCCATTGCGTCTACAATACCATCCAGCCATCTCATTCTCTGCCACCCCCTTCTTCTTTTGCCCTCCACCTTTCCCAGCATCAAGGCTTTCTCAAGTGAATCCTCTCCTCATTTGATGTCCAAAGTACTTTAGCTTCATCTTTACTATTTAGCCTTCTAAGGAGCAGTCACGGTTGATTTCTTCTAAGATCGACCTCTTTGTTCTCCTCACTGACCTATGTTACTCTCAAAACTCTCCTCCAACACCACATTTCAAAGGCATCTATTCTTCTGCGCTCAGCTTTCCTTATGGTCCAGCTCTCACAACCATACATTACCACCTCTCACTATATTCCCCAGGTTTCTCATAGCTTGCCTCCCAAGAATCAGTCATCCTTTTATTTCATGGCTGCAATCTCCATCTGCAGTGATCTTTTATCCTAAGAAAGTAAAATGTGTCAATGCTTCTACTTCTTCCCCATCTATTTTCCATGTACTGATAGGGCCTGTTGCCATTATCTTGGTTTTCTTGATGTTGAGTCTTAAGCCAGCTTTTGCAGGATTTTCTTTAGGTCTTCCTCACTTTCTACCATTAGGGTAGTATCATCTGTATACAGTATCTCAAATTGTTGATGTTTATCCCAGCAATTTTGATCCCATATTGTGATTCCTCCATCCCTGCATTGCGCATTATGTGCTCTGTGTATAAGTTGAATAAGCAGGGTGACAAAATGCAGCCTTGTCTTACTCCTTTTCCTATTCCAAACCACTCCGTCATTCTGTATCCTGTTCTAACTGTTGCTTCTTGAGTCATGTACAGATTTCTCATGAGGCGTGCGTATAAGGTGTTCTGGTATTCCCATTTCTTTAATTACTTGCCACATTTTGTTGTGGTCCACACAGTCAAAGGCCTTGGTGTAGTCAATGAAACAAAAGTAGACTTGTTTCTGTGTGCTTGCAGTACCTACTGTCAAGCACACACTGATCCTTACTTTAAAATAATTTCACAACTGCAACATGCAATTTTTCATTCTTCTTACAAAGCATCAGTTTACTATTTTGTCTTGATGTGAGGCGGCTTTGGATTTTTAACTTCAACAAAAAGTAGAGGGAAGGCGGGCACTGAGCTTCAGGCATAATAATATAACTGTTAAAATGAAGGATTACACTACTTCCATTCTGATCAAATACAACATTCAGCATAGCCACGTTTAGATGTCCATCAGATACTTTATCAGTCCTCATGAAGTACAGCTTGGTTTTGGCAACCAAACATCATACCAATTTTATTGGAGGTTTTGTGTTTTAAGCCATCACACAGAAAAAAACTCCTATCACAAACATTCTTAATATGTTTGACTGTGTAATGCAAGGATATATCAGTGATTGTCCATTAGCAATATGCCACAAATAATGCAGAAGAGATCAAACTGCATAGCACAGATGCCTGTAGAACAAAAGTTTTAAAATATGAAATGTGCTGTTGGCCAGTCTCAATTTTCACAAAAATGCTGATGGGAAACCAAGATTCTACTTGAACAGGTAAGCAAAACACAAAAGAACACTCTCTGGCAATAGTAGCAGCCCAGGTACACTTGTGGACTTGTATCTCTTTCAAACTGATGTGCCTCTTGGAGACAATACTTTTCATACTTTAAACTTTGATAAAGCTTCATGTATGAACAAAAAGGAAGAAACTTGCCCAGATGTTATAAAAAGGAACATAACAACAGCAATCCATGAAGACAGGCTTATTCAATCTCACCCTTCTAAAGTTACATCATCTTCTACAAGTAACTAGGGAATGTTGGGTGAAAATTGATGTTACTAAAAAGTACAACTCACAGTAGGTACTTTATAGACAGTACAAGTTCAGGTTTCTTCAATCTTTCAAATGAGAATAACTGCCCATGTCAGCAAACTGATCCTCGAGTCAACTGTCTTGTCACCTCAACCACTCCTGCTCATTGATATGCTGAAATCATTGTACTGTATCAACTGATTCATCATTTTAGTGATGAAATTATCCCTCAAAAATTTATTTCAGAAGTAAAATTTTGTGGGAGATTCAGGGAAGTCTTCTTGGAGATACGGGTGCAAATTAATAAGTATCAATATCTGGTCCACCATGCAGGAACACTTTCCCCCAACATTAAGTGCTGAAATGGACAGGTATTATTAAACTGAACTCACATCTGGTTTAGTTTGCCTTGCAAATTTTAGACCAGTGGTTGCCAATACCAGGTCCCCAGATTATCCTGGACTGCAGCTCCCAGAAATTGTTGCCAGCACAGCCAATGGTGAATGTGTCAGAGCTTTAGTCCAAGAACATATGGGGCCCCAAGTTTGGGAACCACTCCTACGCAGCTGGAGTAAGTTCTACTGAATTTGATCAGGGTTACTTTTGAGAAGAGCAACACAGCACATATGGTAAAACATTGTCTTTTTTCCCACCCTACATCTACCTGCTAGGAGCTACCTGACATACATGACAGAAGGCTGGGAAAGAGGCAGAGAGGAAAAAAAGACTTTGGAAGTTTATTCTTTGATAAAATTTAAATGAAACTGATGGACTTTGCCATTAACATTTTCCTAAATGCATGAAAGTCTATTTCACAGGAAATCTGTGTTTACTCTAAGACATTAAATTAGCCCTACATGAAAGTGACGCAGAATATGAAGTTTCTATTCAAAAGCAAAGTCCAACAATCATTTTGGTAAAGCAATGGCCTGTTCTCATTAATGAGTTCAAAGAAAAAGTCTTCCTATACAAAATTACAGTACACAGAACACATACAATTACAATACAAGAGGGGCTATCTGTTAGTAACTAGCATCTAGAACAGAATTTTTAGAATAAAAACACATAGAAATTAAAATCGGTTGTTATTTTTTTAAAACTGGAAAAATGGAGACAAATGCCAAAGTTCATTGGAGAAACACTTTCAGACTCTTAAGCATAAAAGTGATTATTTCTTGTTTAAAAAAGCAGTTTGGTTTGGTAAATGAAGCCAGTTCCTTTACATCCCAAAGGGCAGAAGCCAGAAGAACTCAAGCACATCATGCCGAGAGGTAGAGAGGTGTCCATATATAATCACAATCTTCTATTGGTTTTCTTTTCATTTTTATTTCATCTGAGGTAATTAGCTGTGTGTGTCAAGTTGTAGAATCAAAAATATTGGCAAAAAAAGAGCAACATTGACAAGTTACACTAACGACCTCTTTCCTCTCCTCAACAGGTCCTAAAAATTTTAATTAGACGCATCTGAATTAATGCTTCCGGGATCTCCGGCAGGTGAAGTGATTGATGAAGGGGTAGTAGCGTCCTGCCAGGTGCCATTAGCCTAAAGAGGGAATAAATGCATTTTGTTGTTAAATCCAGAAAGTGTTACTTGCATCCTACAGCATTCTGATGATTTCCCATATCACAACAGGAGACCATTATGCAGTTGGCAAAACACACACTTTGTTCCAGAAAACATAGCCTCAGAGCACACGTTTTGACACTGTATTCCACTTTCTGGGACACGGAAGGCAGGTATTGTGTGAATACTGCTGTTGCTGCTGTATTTGTTTCACAACTTCTCTTTTCCCCAATGGGACTCCTTTCCTCTTGCCCAACTTAGATAGAGCTTTATTGCCTGTGACTGTGGATTAACAAACGATTCAGATCACAGTTCCAAAATGCTGATTTGGGAGATAGAAACAAATCCATGCCCAGTTTGTGGACTTCACTGTAGACTAGCTCTGTGCATGTTTACTTTCTCCTCATCCTCACTTTTTCCTTTTTCTTTTGACTCTTCCTCCAATTGGCAACTCTTTCCTCCTATGGCAAGGGGTTGGAAAATGCTCTTTCCTTCTAATCCAGTGAGCCAATTTGTGTGGGTAAGCCAGTTTTTCTTTCTGACCATCCCTAGCCACTCATGGTTCTGGTCTTTACAGTACATTAAATGATACAGAGAAGGGACTTTCTTATAGCTTAAAACAATGAAGAGGCTTGTGGTCACCTAAATAACAAAGATAGGGAATAGGCTGCCTGTTTCCCCCTCTTTAGAATGGCAACACCACAGTTAATGCCACAGAAGAGTGTAATTTTAATTGCATCTGCAGAAGTGGCTACATTAACCTCCATTGCCATGTCAGACATCTGTAGCTCAAGACATTCACTTCAAAATCAGAAGCTTCTTACATCAATGCGCTGCGTCGAATATAGAGGGTTCCCCACAATGCTGTCATATCTTCCTGCCTGGTGTATGACATGGTGTAAGGAATCCATCTGCAAAGATAAAACCAATTTGGCAAAAACAGAGGAAGAAAAAAATGCTAATTGAGGTAGCTATTCCAGTCACTACAGAAAGTCCAAATGCCTATACAGTACTTCCTTTATGGGGCTTCCTTTATGGGGCTTCCAATGGGACTCTGAAATATTGTCAAGTCCAGCTACAAGCCATCTCTCTCTTCATATCTATTTTTGTACCCACTAGCACAGTGATGAAAGTGTGCATTGCGTACAGAGAGCAGAGTCTGTTATCAGATTGAACAAGGTTGCAAAAAAATAGATAAATAATGATCAACCTCTGGACCCAGCAGCTTGGAGAAAGGAAAGATAAATGGCTTAAAGGCCTCCAGCTCTGGAATGTACAGAACAGCACACCTGCATTACATAAATCCCTGCCTCTTGTCATGAAATCTGGGGTAGTTGGATTTGATTCAGCAAAAATGCAATGCCCAGTATGCATGTATACTGGTAGTACTGCAACAATGAACTGTGTTGTTGGCAGCATGCATTGGAAGTAATGTTGCCATCCATGCAAGCAGTACTGATACAGGTGTTTATTTAGACTTGTATGGCTTCTCCTTTACTCAGACACAATAGGTCTGATAAACAAAATATGCTACCTTCAGCCTTTGTCATATTACTGTGTAACTTCAGTTAGAATCAAGTATTTCTAAACATGATGGACAAGTCCTTGTGTGCATAAATTTAGGGACTAATAGTCCCAACCTCTTATGCATGACATCAGTAGTGTTTGACATGTTAAAGGATCCTACGGCTAAACTCCCTAGAACATTGATGGTGAACCTTGTCACTCCAGCTGTTCTTGAACTTCAATTCCCAGAAGCCCAAGTACATGCAGTAAACCCATTCATGTGGATTCACAGCGACTTGGGCTTCTGGGAATTGAAGTTCAAGAACAGCTGGAGAGCCAAGGTTTGCCATCACTGCCCTAGAACAAACTTCTGCCTTAACAAGAAAAAAAGGAGAGTGAGTATGTGTTCAGTCCAAACTAGGATAAACTAATCTTTTCCCTGCCCAAGCCAGCTTTGAAAGATTTATAGAAAACCCACCTCCTAGTAATCCCTTCTATAGCTGACTGTTCCACTGTAACAATCCCAGGTTGTTTTAAATTCAGTAATCAGGAAGACTGGTGGTTTAGGCACTTGGACTGAAATGTTTGCCCGATGGAAGGCCGCAAGGTGACCTGTCACACCATCTTCACTGTGCACCCACCTGTGACTGCACATTGGCTCCCACTGGCGAGTTCTGGTAGGAAGTGAGTGACTGCAGGTTTATAAAGGAATCTCCAGGATTTGTCATTTTAAATGACCCAGAGGAACCTGCAGAGGAAAAGAAGTTACCTAAGGGTATGTCTGTACCTGCTCATTTTTGCGTAATCTGTCACAGATAATAGAACAAGGAACGTCTTGCACCTGATCCTGTGATTAACAAGCATCTTCATGTAGCGCTTCCCTTCAGAAGACTTAATTGATAGCTTTGGATCTCATACAGTCCTCAATACTTCACAATTTCATCCTAAAGTCTCCTCCCCACTTTTACTTTGTACCAGCAGTTTCAAACAATGACACAGAGAACCTAAAAGTTTCTGGCACATCCATCAAGGGGTTCTTTTATGGGGCTGGTAGGGACGACGTCTGTAATGGTGGACAAGATTGTTTGCCTGCATCTCCCTCTGTACTGAAAGCTGTATAGGAGAGACAGTGTGTGGTACAGAATTCTGTCTCTATTTTCATTAGTGAGGCCTCATCAAATCTCACATAAACAGAGCCCCAGAATTATCTGGAGGAGAATACTGTATAGGAAATTCTAAGGGAGAGTTACATATGTGATCTGAAAGACAAATCAATCTGAAACAGATTCCACCAAAGTTTGAAAACTCTTAATCTGGTAGTATATAGAGATGCCCAGCTGCAATGGAAAGAAACAATACTAAGAACAATAGTAATTGCATCAATAACAAATTCCTGAGTGAAGGAAGCATACAGTATATACCAGGGCTGTAGTCTGGGTGTGAGCAGTGGGTGTATCACCTCACCTAGAAACTATGTGTGAGAGAGAAATCACCTTCTAAAATGTGGCAGGACAAACTCAGTTTTCAAAAAAGCCATCTTGTTTTAAAATCTAGAACAATCCCAATGTACAAATAGTGTTCTCTCCTTTGTTGTTGTTGTTCAGTCGCACAGTCGATTCCGACCCTTTGCGACCCCATGGACCATTTTCCTCCAGGCGCCTCTGTCCTCTACCATCCCCCTCAACCCTCCCAGCTCTGTGCCCATTGTGTCTATAATACCATCTAGCCATCTCATCCTTGGCCTCCCCCTTCTTCTTTTGCCCTCCACCTTTCCCAACATCACGGCCTTCTCAAGTGAATCCTCCCTTCTCATTTGATGTCCAAAGTACTTTAGCTTCATCTTTACTATTTGACCTTCCAATGAGCATTCAGGGTTAATTTCTTCTAAGATTGACCTATTTGTTCTCCTCGCTGTCCAGGGGACTCTCAAAACCCTCCTCCAACACCACATTTCAAAGGCATCTATTCTTCTGCGTTCAGCCTTCCTAATTGTCCAGCTCTCACATCCATACATTACTACTGGGAAAACCATTGCTTTGACTATTCTAATTTTTGTTTGCAATGTAATGTCTCTGCTTTTCACTATGTTCCCCATGTTTCTCATCGCTTGTCTCCCAAGAATCAGTCGCCTTTTTATTTCATGGCTGCAATCCCCATCTGCAGTGATCTTTGATCCTAAGAAAGTAAAATCTGTCACTGCTTCTACTTCTTCCCCGTCTATTTTCCAGGAACTGATCGGGCCTGTTGCCATTATCTTGGTTTTCTTGATATTGAGTCTCAAGCCAGCTTTTGCACTCTCCTCCTTCAGCCCAATCAAGAGGTTCTTTAGGTCTTCCTCACTTTCTGCCATTAGGGTGGTATCGTCTGCATATCTCAGATTATTGATGTTTCTCCCAGCAATTTTAATCCCATATTGTGATAACTCCATCCCTGCACTGCGCATTATGTGCTTTGTGTATAGGTTGAATAAGCATGGTGACAAAATGCAGCCTTGTCTTACTCCTTTTCCTATTCCAAACCACTCTGTCATTCCGTGTTCTGTCCTAACTGTTGCTTCTTGGTTCATGTACAGATTTCTCAGGAGGCATATGAGCTGCTCTGGTATTCCCATCTCTTTAATTACTTGCCACATCTTGTTGTGGTCCACACAGTCAAATGCCTTAGTGTAGTCAATAAAACAAAAGTAAACTTGTTTCTGGTATTCCTTTGTTTTCTCCATGATCCAGCGTATGTTGGCGATGTGGTCTCTAGTCCCCCTGCCTCTTCTGAAACCAGCCTGCACCTCTGGTAATTCTCTCTCCACATGCTGCTGAAGTCTGTCCTGTATTATCTTGAGCATCACCTTGCTGGCATGTGGGATGAGCGCGATTGTTCGATAATTTGAACATTCTTTGGCATTGCCCTTTTTTGGGATTGGGACGTATACTGATCTTTTCCAATCCTGTGGCCACTGTTTTGTTTTCCAAATCTGCTGGCATATTGAATGCAGTAATTTGACGCCATCATCTTTTAGCGCTTTGAAAAATTCAACTGGGATACCATCATCTCCACTAGCTTTGTTGTTTGCAGTGCTCTTTAGGGCCTTTATGACTTCGCTCTCCAGGATGTCTGGCTCAAGTTCAATTTCTTCATCATTGTGAGTATCAGGAGTGTTGAGGTCCTTTTTGTAAAGTTCCTCTGTGTACTCTTTCCATCTTTTCTTAATTTCTTCTGCATCAGCTAGCTCCTTTCCGTCTTTGTCCCTTATCATGGTCATTTTTGCTTTAAATGTTCCCTTGATTTCCCCAATTTTTTTGAAAAGATCTCTGGTTCTGCCTCTTTTGTTGTTTTCCTCCATTTCTCTGCACTGTTCTTTTAGGTAGTTTTCCTTATCTCTCCTTGCTTTTCTTTGAAATTCTGTGTTCAAATGGTTGTAGTTTTTCCTTTCTCCTTTGACTTTTGCGTTCCTTCTTTCCTCTGCTATTTTAAGAGCCTCATCAGACAACCACTTTGCTTTCTTACCCTTCTTTTCTTTTAGTATGGTTTTCTTTGCGTCTTCCTGCATGATGTCCCTCATCTCCGTCCATAATTCTTCCGGTACTCTGTCTACCGAGTCTAAGCCATTAAACCTGTTCATCACCTCCACCGTGTATTCTTTAGGGATGCTGTCTAGGTGATATCTTTCTGGTCTCCGTGTTTTCCCTATTTTCTTTAGTCTAAGCCTGAATTTTGCGATCAGTAGGTTGTGATCTGAGCCACAGTCTGCTCCAGGTCTTGTTTTTGCTGACTGTATGGAGGTTCTCCATCTTTGGCTGCAGAGTATGTAGTCAATCTGGTTTCGGTGTTGGCCATCTGGTGATGTCCATGTGTAAAGTCGCCTCTTGTGTTGCTGGAAGAGAGTGTTTGCTATGACCAGTGCGTTCTCTTGGCAGAACTCTATCAATCTTTGCCCTGCTTCATTTTGTGTTCCAAGACCAAATTTGCCTGTTATTCCCTCCACTTTTTGATTTCCTACTTTGGCATTCCAGTCTCCTAATATAATTTGGACATCATTTCTTGGTGTCTGTTCTATGAGGTGTTGTAAGTCCTCATAGAACTGGTCCATTGTGGCTTCATCTGCACCAGTGGTTGGTGCGTATATTTGGATCACAGTGACATTGAAAGGTTTGCCTTGAAATCTAACTGACATCATTCTGTCATTTTTGAGATTGTATCCCATTACTGCTTTTCTCACTCTTTTATTGACAATTATGGCTACTCCATTTCTTCTAAGGTTTTCTTGCCCGCAGTAGTAGATATGATGGTTTCCAGAGCTGAATTCACCCATCCCTGTCCATTTGAGCTCACTGATGCCCAAGATGTCAATGCTTATTCTTTCCATCTCATTTTTTACCACTTCCAGTTTTCCTTGATTCATAGACCTCACATTCCATGTCCCTATGCAGTATTGTTCCCTGCAACACTGTATTTCTCCTCCCCCTTTCGTATCCCTCCCCCTTTTCTCTCCTAGCTGTCCCAATTTATACTGTTCTGACAACCTGTTCTGGGTACTGCAGTGGCTCAAGTCGCTAAGACGCTGACTGGGAAGCGGAAGGTCAGCAGTTCGATTCCCGAGTACTGCAGGACGGAAATGAGCTCCCGTCTTCATCCTAGCTCCTGCCAACCTAGCAGTTCGAAAGCAAGACATTGCAAGTAGATAAATAGGGACCACTTCGGTGGGAAGGTAACAGCGTTCCGTGCGCTCCGGTGTCTAGTCATGCCTGCCATATGACCACGGAAACGTCTGCAGAAGCAGACAGCGCTGGCTCTTCGGCTTAGAAACAGAGATGAGCACTGCACCCTAGAGTCGGATACGACTGGCTTTCGAGCAAGGGAAACCTTTACCTTTACCTTGACAACCTGTTCTAACCAAAATGGTTAGAATAAATGGTTAGCAGTGACAGATTTTACTTTCTTAGGATCTAAGATCACCGCAGATGAGGATTGCAGCCATAAAATAAAGAGGCGACTGATTCTTGGGAGACAAGCTATGAGAAACCTGGGGAACATAGTGAAAAGTAGAGACATCGCTTTGCAAACAAAAATTTGCATGGTCAAAGCAATGTTATTCCCCGTGGTAATGTATGGTTGTGAGACCTGGACCATTAGGAAGGCGGAGCGCAGAAGAATAGATGCCTTTGAAATGTAGTGTTGAAGCAAGCAGCTCCTCTTTTGAGAGTTCCCTGGACAGCAAGGAGAACAAATAGGTCAATCTTAGAAGAAATTAACCCCGGCTGCTCCTTAGAAGGTCAAATAGTAAAGATGAAGATGAAGTACTTTGGACATCAAATGAGAAGACAGGATTCACTTGAGAAAGCCTTGATACTGGGAAAGGTGGAGGGCAAAAGAAGAAGGGGGCAGCCAAAAATGAGATGGCTAAATGGTATTGTAGACACAATGGGCACAGAGCTGGGTGGGCTGAGGAGGATGGTGGAGGACAAAGGTGCCTGGAGGACAATGGTCCATAGGGTTGCAAAGGGTCAGAATCGACTGTGCGACTGAACAACAACAACAAAACCAAAATGGTCCTGTATTCACAACAGCATCACACACACAGTGGCAGATGAACCTCCATCCCCTAACAGACTTTCTGTAGAAAGACACAGTAGCTAGCAGCTCCTATTCTTTCTTTCTAGGCCTGGAAAATGGCACTGTTCCCTTCCTAATCTATTACCTTACCAAGGAAGGAAAGACTGGGACTAGGTAGCCTGAAGGGAAGGCACAATTCTCCCTGTGCTTTTTGCTTCTGATGAAAACCACTCTCCCCTAATGAACAAGTGGCTGCATAGCCAATACACTAAGAGCAGTTTTTGGTGAGAAAATAGCAAAAATTAAACCAAGACAACATACTAATGTTGCCATCCTCATCAGGGCAGCAACCCCTCTAATAAAGGGGGGGGGGGTCACATGCAGAAGAGACCATCATTTGGCAAAAGTACTGTGAAGTCTTGGCCGAGGTACAGAATCTCAAAGAGAAGAAAAGGAACACTATACTCTCTTCAAGTAGACGTTAAAATTGTTCCACCACTATCCATTTCTCCCAAATGTATGGATTTGCTTGGTTAGTAATTAAAGAACTCCATCTAGTAACCAATATAAATGGTTCTCATTCCTGATCATCAGGCACCAATGTTAAAACAACGTGTTTGTCACACAGGAAATCAAATTGAAACCAGGAAGATTAGCAGGGCCCTCAAGGAGAAGGCTAGATACACCAATCCTCATGCTGTTGAAAGCCATGAATAATATTTAAAAAGCTTATCATTCTGAGGGAATCTACCATTAACACAATGTCCAGCACTAAAATTGAGTTTAATAAATCAGAATACTGTAATTATTTATCATTATCACAAAGTAGTACTGCAAATGACAAAACAAGTATATGGTTGTTTTACTAATAATTCGTATTTAAAATGGCTAAAGAAGCAACGAAAACACCGGCCCCAGTCCCTGCATGCCATTGGAGCCTGCTACGGTAGCAGTAGGACCTCCCAATGGCATGAGGCTGCTAAAATCTCGGGGATCGGAAACAGTGGGAGACGATGCTTCGATCCACCACATCAAAGTAGACGTGTGAAGTACAGATCAACCAAGTAACTAATAATTCAGATATCAAATATACAGAAGCATTGTTTGGGGCCTGGCAATCTGGTACAACATTTCAAAGGCTTATGTTGGTTTGTAGGGAATCAGCGATTTCTCATTTGCTTTTCTGAAGACCCAACGGGAAATGTGGCTGAACACCATGTTTCCTGCTGATCTGGTCACAGACATGCTTGAATTTTCTGTCTAGTCGTAATTTCTAGACAGAGCATGTTGGGAACCAGAGTTAATTCAATCAATCATGGTTCACTCAAAAGTTACATTGGTAACAGAGGGTGTTACCTACCCTTACTCACAGAGCAGTCAATGGGACTCTGAAAAATGCAGAAAATAGCAAAACCCTGTCTGAGAAGAAACAGAAACATTTAGATATAGTTAGGGGCTAAAACATTTTCAGTGGGATCTGCTACTTCTCTCCATACTTCTGTAGCCTTTTTTACTTCATAGCATGTCAAAATGAGTCTCCTATTCCACAGAAGTTTCCCCAGAAGATGTCAGGGCATACACTCTTCTAAATGTAGCCTTCCTGCACTCACCAGAATTTGGGGTAGGTGGAGAGCTTGTCTGGTTGCCCTGGGCCACCACATTGGTTGCATCCACCGCTGTTTTGGCCGCATAAATGTTTGCCTCCTCCTGGAATTTCCCCATATTTTTCTTGTACCGGATTCTCTTGTTACCAAACCAGTTAGACACCTGCAAAAATAATTCAATGTACAGTCAACCAATAACACCAGTAGCAAGGGATAGGAAAAGGAGGCTGTTCTCATGCTGAACAAAATAAATCCATGCCTCTCATCTCTGGAGACACATGATCAGGTACTGACATTTATCAACTGGTACAATATCAAGTATTTTGACAACAGCATGAATAATAATTCTAAGATCTCTTTGTGGAACTCAGTAGTAAATGTTGTGATACTTAACCTACTTGTCAAATGTATTTATATTACCTTTATATATCAGCTTTCTGGGGGCAGGAATGCCCAAGACAGCTTACAATGAAATTGATTACAGAAAATGACCAATTCCCATTACACTAGCAGTATAGAATAAAAATCCAGTAAGAGCAGATAACAAGTTAGCAAATGACAACCTGTTAAGTATGTAGTTAAATTGAAAATGCAGGTTAAAACATTAGGCAGCTCCCCTCCCCACATCAAGTCACAATACAAGCCAGGAAAAGCTCTTCAGGAGGAGATATGGTTTTTTTAAAACAGAGGATTCGATAAGCCTTGCATCAAGTCCTAAATATGAGACAGTACCACTCTAACTCACATTACATAATTTACAAAGACCACGTGCCATGGTGTAATTTTGCCTCTAGTCTACAAAGCCAGAGAGCAGCAGAAGAAAGGTAGCAATACAGCAGCACTTCACACTATATAGTGAAATTCACATGTCCTTTACCTTCACAAGCAGGTCAAAAGCCAGAGATGGTAGAAAGTACTGTATTCCTCTGAACTACAACCAGCATGGACAATGGCTGGGTTATTTGGCAAGTTGTAGTCCAAAAAAAGGGTAACTTTTCTCATTTTCCCCACAAATCCATATAGCTTCTGCTGCTATGATACTCTAAAATATGTTTTACATTAAAGCTGCCTATCTTCAGCCCTTAGTGATTCAGCAAACCACACAGCAAGGCTTTAAACTGATAGCCATATGTTGTAGAACTTGTCTCTACCACAATGCACAGCCTACCTGTGAGACTGTGATGCCTCCTTTCTTTGCTAGTTCTTCTTTGGCTTCTTCACTGGGGTAAGGATTGCTCAGGTGGGAATAAAAATATTCATTCAAGACTTCTGTGGCCTGCTTGCTGAAATTACGCCGCTTACGCCTGAGAACACATTGCAGTCATTTAGATGGTTGATGTTAAAGCAGACTCTTTAACTAGTTTCTAGAAAAAGAGCTAGCAAGAGCTGCAGGAAAGCACAAACCAGCCTGAAGACATTGTTCTAGTGACAACTATTATGGTCTCAATCTGGAAGCTACCACAGTAATTATATACAGTAGGCTTTCAAAGATGTAATTTATATTGAAGCAGAAACATATTGCTAAAAACTGTGGGAATACAATAATTAGAACTGCCAAGATTTTAGCAAAATGGGAAGAAGAGAGGGAACATGGCACAATGCAAACAATAGTAATAACAGTAAGCATTTCCAAACTGAAAATATAACTGGGATTAAGCCAAACTGCTCTGCAATCACAACAGTCATCCCAAAATACAGTCAATTTCAAAAGAATTACCCTAAATTATTAACTGAACATGTATCATTATTGACTGATTTTTTCCCCCAGAATAAAATCTGGATTACAAATGCACAGAAAGTCAGGAGGGGCTCAGAGAGGAGCCATGTCTCAATGGTAAAGCATATGCTTTGCATACAGAAGACCCCCCCCCCCAATTCAATCCCCAGGATATCCAATTTGCTTATTTTATGAATTTTATGCCAGCTCCAAATACAATTCACATAATGCAAACAGTAGGCAGTATGTGATAAAAAATGGTCCATTCCTAACATTTGGAAAAGTTACTGTCAGTCAGAGTAGACAACACTGCACTAAACAGACCAAACGTCTCATTCTGCATAAGATAGCTACCTATATTAACACAAGAGACTGTTCTCAAAGACTGACTGCAATTTCAGTGTGTTCAATATAAAATAAACTTAACAGCAAAGTACAGACATGAATAGAGTATAATTATATATTAAACAATGTCTAATTAATACTAACTGCCTTCTCTAGATTGCACCCAAAATTTATGTATTACCTTGCATCAAGAAATCGTGAACGCAAAATCATCACTGCTTCACACGTGCTCTGTTTGAGCTGCATCTGGATGGTGCTGAACTTCCCATGAATTATATTCACCATGCGCTCAATTTCTTTGGGTGAAATAGGCCTTGTTCTACTTTGCTCCCGAAGCAAGTTCATAACATGGGTGGTGAACTCGCTGCAGGCCTGGAAGGAAATTTCAAAATAAGGACATTTAATGGAAATATAGACAAAAGGTTTCCTAAATCAAGCCTCAGCCCTCTATTCCACTTCACCCACAATTTAAAAGTAGGAATAAAAATTACTGCACGAGTAGATTGATTTGACATAATCTATTCTAGTATCTCAAGATTAATACATGATAGAAGACACATTTCAGGTACATAGTGTAGATTTGGCTTTACTGGGATTAAAGGGTGACAGATGGAGTTATAGTTGATGGTTTACATTTAAAATGTATGACAGAAAACCTGCATAAAGCCATTACACTTTATAGTTAACCAGCAGGTCTTTAGTGAGTACTCTATTTGCTTCTGGACATTTAGGCTTGTAGCCATCCAACCATATCTACACAAAATTACCCCAGATGCTAAAAAGCACCCAAGTTTAATGACAAAAATAAAAATGTGGAAGAGCTCTACAGAACATTTGCCTACGAAACACAAAAACTGGTGTTATCATCTGGACAATGAAGAGTACCTGTACAAACCACAGGTCTGGCAAAAAGAGGCAATTCTGAAGAGCAAAGCCACATAAAATGATTAATTCTACTGCATGTAATACAACCAAGGATAAGAAAGGATCACAGTCCAAGGATCACAGTCCTGAAGCTATAGAATCACAAAAAGATACAAGGCTGCAACCTACATTATAACTCTCCTTTTTTTAATTTTAAAATGGTAGATAGGTGGATGGAGTTTTTTTAATGCTAATAAAAGCAGCATACTCCCTGCTCTGTGAACACAAAGAAAAAATGATTAACTGTTTTTAACTGAGATGATAAAAACTCTTCCATGCAGAAAGATCACCTGTTCATATTTCTCTAGCTCAGAGTGGTATATCTGTCGGATCTGTGACAGCTTGGCCCTGTAGTCAGAGTGTTCAATGCTATTGTCATTTGGACAGCCACCTGATGTTGCTGCTATGGCCGCTGGTCCTCCTCTTCCCCGCTTCTCAGGCCCGGAGACACCCTCAGCCAGCAACATGTTATCTAGTCTCATTAGCTGAGCGTCAGGGGGGTCTTCTTCCTGAATACCACGTATACTTAACACTAGATAAATATAAATAGGGAGCAAATGATTATTTCATAGGCAAAGAAAATAAATCAGAAGTTGGTTTCTTTCCCCCCATGTTCCTTTTGCATGGATATAAGGAACCCATGACCTTAGAGACAAAGAATGCATTGCACATGAATAAAAGGCTAAGAAAGACTGAATCTTCTTTTCACTATGTACCAAAAAGGACTGCAGAAATCAAAGGATGGAGCTAATAACACTGAGGTGGGATTTTTAAAAGGAAATGGGAAACCACTATATCGGAAGTTAGGAATGGCCTTCAGCCTATAACTATTTCTAAGGGTTTATTCAGATTAAGAAAAATATGTGCAAATATGCAGAGGACAATAGAAAACTAACTTCATATGAGTATACTGAGAAAGAAGGTGGCTTCATTTTGGCAGTTTAAAGTTTGATCTGGAGGAGGAGGTGATGATGATGATGATTGAGAGGTAGATAGAGAAAATTAATTACCTAGTGTGTTAAGTGTAATGAAATTCAACTGGATCATTCCTGTAAATAAGTTACAAGTGTGTGCTACAGGGATTTCAGTTCATCATGCCAGTGTGCATTGATTTGCATTGTGCCTCTATGGAGAGACATTACGTCAGCTAGATAGGTGCCCCTAGCGACGTCTTTAATTATTAGAGGGAGAATTTACCCAGGACACACTCACAAGTTCACACTCTTTGAACTTTAAACGACACCTGCAGGTTCATGCCAGGTGACATAAGCAAGTTCATGCTCTTTGAACTGAGGTGTCATCCACCCAAAGACAGTTGGGAAGGAAAGGTGTCCTTGAACTTTAGATGTTCAACATTCCTAAGGTGGGGGCAAGTGACACTTTGTAAATAAAAAGGGACCCCAGAGAGGACGACACACAGAGACACTGAGAGACAGAAGGAGCCAGGAGGAGATGTCCCTGAAATTCCTGAAGGAACAGAGTGGAGAAATGACTCTTTGAAGATGTGTCCTGAAGGGCCGATCCCTTAGAAGTTATCGGAAAGGAGTTTTCGGACTAAGATAAATTTTCAGAGGCTGGACTTAGCCGTTTTTCCAGCTTCAATACTTTGAAGATTTTCCAGCTTCAATACTTAGAATAATTTCAAGATGCAGGACTCTTAGAAAATAATCGCGTTTTTATTTTCCAAGGACTAAGTATAAGAGCAATTGCGTACTAAAAGTTAGCCAGATAGAGCTACTGGTGGAGCTTTTTAGCTAGAGTTAGACCCAGAGATGGGACAATTTACTTTGCATTTCCTGAACAAGATTTGCTGTTGAGCTTTTGCTATGCTTTACTTATTGAAGCAACAATTTGCTTTATGGACTTTGCTTTTCCTTTTTTTCAAATAAATACCAAGAACGCCCTAGGTCTTATTTCCAAGGAATTAGGAAATAGCTTACCAACTATTTACCAAACTATTTTTCAATGCTACCACACACACAAACCTTCCACGGCTCATTGTTTGGAGTTCATGACTGGAGGGGAGAGAGCATACCTGTCAACCGCGGCTCCGGCCAATCCGGGACCTGCGCAAAACGGTTCTGCACAGCTCGCCTTCTACGGATGTGTAGAAGGGTTTTACGCTTGCGTAGCCCCCTTCTACACATGTGTAGCCTTCCACGCAAGTGGCATAGCATAAGCGTAAAACCCTTCTACGCATGCGTAGAAGGTGAGCTGCGCAGAAGGGCTGTGCAGTACCTCCTTTCCCCCGCTGCCAAATTCCTGGGTTTCGGCAGCGCGGGGCGTGAAATGGCGCAAATCGGCGCTGAAAACCGTGAAATCCCGGCCAATCCGGGAAGGTTGACAGGTATGGGAGAGAGGCCGACCCAGGTGTAATGCACTAGTTACGGGGCTGAAGCTTCGGAGCTGTGGGAGTCAAAATAGCCCTCATCCTGGGGAAAAGAATTTCAGCAGGTGTTGACACCGTCTCACCGACCCTGTTCTCAACCCACCAACGTTGCAACATTAAGTAGTAATTCCCTTGCTCACTACTGGAAGATTAATACATGATGGGTGCTTTTTGTGGGGGGGGGGGGTTGGGAGACTTGTCTACAACTAGGAATCTAGAATCTCATGTCTTAAATGGCAAGTAGTACCAAGCTGTTATTTGCCACCTCCTAACCTGCAGGACACCTGGTGCAAACTTTCATCCAAAGGAAGCTCATACACAAGATTGTGCTGTATTCTGCTCATTTACAGAAGATAATTGGCCACATAATTGTGAGGTTAATGAATTCAATATTTCTCAGGATTCTTAAAATCCACATGCCACACAATTATCTGAGTCTTTAAAATTGGGCCAGATGGACACCTTGCTGATATACATTTTTGTATGCTTTTGTTTCTTTACCAAGTTTCTGCCCTATCTTAACCCCCAAGGAGCCTACATACTTCCTCCTTGCTTCTAGTTTACCCTTCAGGTAACAACTGCCCTTGGGTGTCCCAGTGAACTTCAAAGCTAAGTTAGCATTTTAAAAAGTGTTCCTTATCTATTTCTAACCAATACCACATTGGCTGTTCCTCTTCCATCAGTCCTATTCATTGCAGAACCTGACTACTATCACCTTTACTCCTCTTTACCCTTTTACTCTTCACTCCTAGTTCCACCATACTTTCGATACTGCTTAGATCACAGTGGACCCATCTTCTAGCACTTTCAAAGGGAAAAGCAAGTGGACTAGCAACTTATGTCTCCTTCTTCTCCTCTTATGCCATAATCAGGCATTAGGAAGTGTACAGAATATTCACATTTACAGCTGCCCTTGACGACCATCAGGAAGCTACAGCTGGTTCAGAATGTGGATGCCCGGGTGGTGATGGAGTGCAGGCATTATGCCCGTGCCTCGCCGATGCTACGGAAGCTGCATTGGCTGCCAGTATGTTTCTGGGTGCAATTCAAGGTGCTGGTTTTGACCTTTAAAGCCTTTCATGGTAGTGGGCCAGGATACCTAAGAGACCGCATTGCCCCAAGGTTTTCGACCCATCCTATGAGGACAGACCATAGGGGCTCTCTGGTGGTCCCATCAGTCAGGGATGCACACCTTACTTGGACCAGGAGGATAGCTTTCTCGGTGTCTTCCCCGGCCCTATGGAACCTCCTGCCATCAGAACTGTGCCTCCAGGCAGAGCTGCACCCCTTCAGGAAGGCTCTAGAAACATGGCTCTGCCAGCAGGCGTGGGGTGCACCTGGCAGCACAACCCAGCCTTGCTGGCTCATCTAGCCCTGTTCGGGGTTTTAATTCAGGGGTTAGGGTGTTTTTATTGATATTTTTAATCATTTTATTGTTTTAGGCTGGTTTTAATGTATGGGATGGTTTTAACTTGGGTTGCCGAGGCGAGAAAGGTAGCCTACAAATCTAGAAATAAATAAACAAATAAATAAAACACTCTTGCCTACTCTCCTTGATTTTATTTATCTTCAAACATGGGAAGACAAGGAATCTGAGGAGGAAGGTCTCCACTAATCCATAAGTTAGTTGAGATCAAGATTTACCATGATTTACAATGGGTCCAAATTCATGCAGAGCCCCACACCTGAAAATGCCATCTTTCTTCTGACCTGTTGTCCTCCATATATAGGACAAAAGAAGTGACAACAAAAGTGGTGAGGCTAGAATGTTCCCTTCTTATTATCATTCTTCTTATTTTAGTGCTGTATCCAATTTCGAATACAGTATTGGCTATCCTCATGGCAATGAGCCACGAAGATTGTCCTGGGGACAATATAATGCAGTGGCCTTCCATTTGCCTTCTGCATTGTAGTGTGACAACCGTACCACTGGCCCAGTTCCGCAAGTCACTTTCTGGTCCTGAGTCCTTTTGGCACACAAAGTCCTCATTAGCACACAATGATGAAACTGCTGCCCTCTTGAATCAATATGGATTCAAGTGCAATTTAATCCACTTGGGGAACATTATCCTTCTCTATGGACTTTGCCATCCAACACTGTTAGTCCTCGTGATTGTCAGGTTAGTTAACCGCCGCCTGATAATCAGTGTTGAGTTGTTGGCAGTATGGTCTACTCTAACAGGTGGATCCCAGATGACAAGTTTATTGAAGAGCCCACTGGATAGTGATGGTATGTTAAATGGCTTAGACAGCCTGCTAATCAGGAATGACTTATGCTGGACAAGTGTCATGTCACAAGGATACAGCTCACTTCTTGAAAATGCATAGAAGCAATAATAAAAAACAGATCTAAAACCAAGTGGGTGAGATCTGGCAGCTAATAATCCGCTTCTTGGGACCCTCTGGATTCACCCAGATGCCCCCAAATGGGGAGGGGGCTAAATGCTTTTTATTCCACATATTTTTGACAATATAACAAAACTAATAGATGCTGCTGCTGTCCTAACTGACAGATGTTACAATCACCAGTGATGCCACCTGTTGTAGCTTTGCAGCACTGAGAAAGACCACACACCTAGATACTAAATGCTCTTATGACTGCTGATATCTTCAGACTAAAAGACACCATTTTCTTAATAACCTAGAACCTCCCATTAGTCATAAACAATTTTTAAGAAGGCCAAAAGCATTAACCAATTAGCACTGAATTATTTAATTACAGCTTATAGTGTGAATGCTTAATTACAGGCAATGTTCCCATATAAAAAATTGTATCTTTATTCACACAACGTATTTAACATTATTTTCCAAACAAAGAGCGAATTCGTCTCCGTTAATTAGCTGAGAGAAGCTGTTATCTTCATTAAATAGTCTCCAAATATCACTTGAACCAAATTACTTTAATATTTATCCCTACTAGTTAATTAATCAATTAAACAGGTAATAGCACAACAATAAATTGACTAAAGAAATCTTTCAATTGGTTGGCAGCCCTAATTTTTATGGATGTTTTAATGGACAATTCTCAGCACCACAGAACCCTGAGAACCTGTGCAGTCAGTCACAGACACTAACGTACCAGTTTGCTCTGATCCCTAATCATAACACTCTACATATTCATCAAAATGGAAAATAATTAGACTGAGCCAAGTGAAATTCCCATCATTTCTAATTAGCCCTTAATTAAAACACATCGCAACCTAAGGTATTGAGGCCTCACTCAATATGCAAATGCAATCATTGCAATATATTTACATATCATTAATTAACACACGGCAGTGCCATAATGAACTGTACGAGAGCACCGGTGCCAAAAAAAGAATGATATGCAATTTGTTTAGGCTCATTTTCTAATCCAGATTTTTCTCTTCTATGTGGCAGAAGAGCAGCAGGCCTCATATTTATGTCTTATGATGAAATATTCCTGTTAACAGAGAGGAAAAACATATCTGCTGATTAACTGAGATATGCAAAGGCAGATGCAAGATGGTCGTGCTTATCCAGTCAATAAGAGTTAGGATTTTAACTCAAAACACTGAGTTCTATTTTGGGTCCAAGGAAGATGTGGGCCAACACTAGCAATAGGAGGGGTACAATAAATATAATGAAAGAAACAGCACATGCAAGTAATAATTTACAAAGAGCTAATGAGAAATGCTTGAGGGGGAATATAAAGAACTGGCACAGTGTACAAGGTACCTACCATACCCGATGATACCAGATGATAACTATTAACCTGATTATTTTCCTCACATAGAATAGGTACAGACAATGCGAGGCTTTTGGGCTCCACCTCTCTCTTGTAAACTTGCAATCTAGCCTCCAGAATATCCTCCCCAAGGATTCTACTTTTTACGAAATAAGGGACAGAAGAATGTATTCCCTGGTGCTTCTGAACAACATTGACTTAGATGGACTCCTCCGTTTATTATACAATTCAGCTGCTGCTGCTGTTCACATTACTAAGAGTAAAATTTAATGAGCCAATTTGCATATATCTCAACAGTTCTTGTATTCTGGCTCCACCCACTGACAGTGTTGCCCTTGTTCCATTCAAAATATGGCCCTAGTTTCAAAGGAGCTGCCAACTAGGGACTCTATGGTTTTACATGGCTACTGCTACAGTCCTTTGTATTTTTGCTTGGGAGTAAGGTCCTTTGAACATAATGGGATTTACCACTGAGTGCTAGTATGTACAGGATAAGGATAAGATTGCCCACTATACATCCAATAGATGTCAAAAACAGGACTTGCTATTACTGCATCTGCAACAGGGGTCCTCAATGTTTTTAAACTGGTGATGCTCCCTCAGACTGTTGACCACCACCACTTTTGCCAGGCAAAAGCAGCAGTGGCAACCACCCCAAAAAAGCCCCCCCCAACTGCTCCCCCCCCAACTGCTCCCTTGCTTACCACCCTGGAGGAGCTGCGTTGCAGAAACACCCCTGCAGCTGCCCGAAATCTGGCCACTTCCGCTTCTGCCACTGCTGCCTCAATCCTTATCTCCTCCGCTTGGTGTGTTCTTAATGGTGCTCCATTGCAGGGCAGATGTTGCAAGCTTTACAACATTTGCCCTGCTACAAAGTGCTGTTAGGGACACACCAAGCCAAGTGGAAGAGGCATGGATTGAGGTAGCAGTGGCAGAAGTTGAAGTGGTGGCTGGAGCAAGGGGACAGGCTGGATAATTTCGTGCCACGGGTCGGATCCAGTTGAGGATCCCTGATCTACAAGATCAATGATAGTCTCAAGTCTAACTTTGGCATATCTTTGAATCCCAAGGTTGGAATCTCTTCTGTTTTAACATTGGCATCACTGAGGAGCACCCGGATGGTGATCGGAGCCTAGGTATAGGGTTTTGTTTTGTTTTTAAAATCCTGATATCTGCATTACTTCACATTCATAGGCTGTGAGCTATGCTTCCCTTCTATGTCCAGGGTCTGTGAACCCAAAACTTGCATGATGGTGGCAAATACACATTTCCCTGTCACATGCCCACCCTGCTGATATATAAAATGGAGGGGAGTCCTTCCTTTTACAAGAAAATGAGAGAAACACACCTTTATAGGGTCATTAAATGTCACTGATGGTTCAACTACCTCTTCTAATATGGAAGTTTGAATGTGAAGAAATTACAATACAAAGAGCCAGTTCAGAACATATAAGCAGATTTGAGCAAATGCATGTAGTGATAGAAACATTTCTGCACTTGAGCTGTTTTCTTATTGTTTACCGTGGACTACTGCAAGCATGGTGACACCTCTACAAAGAAAATGGGAAGTGGGAAAGAGAAGAGCACAAACAGAAGGCCAAATACTTTAAAATGATTCAGAGCTGAGAACAAACCCCTAAATCGATAAAACAAAACCTCAGCTCCAGTGCTACAGTTTGACCATGTCTTTGTTTGCTTCAAGTGGTAACATCTGCTCCCCATAATTTAAATAAGGAACAGACAGGCCATCAGACATTCAAAAACCTATGTGACCTAAGCAAATCCGCTGTAACTATGGGGTTTCAATCCGTTGGTGCAAATATGCTCAAGGTAAAATGAATTTCAACTTGCAGGGTTTTATTTTTTATTTTTAAGGAAAACTGCACACCAAAAGAGGCAAATCCTATCAGGAAACATATCATTAAGGATTGCTTTGGAAGCCATGTCCTTTCAGTTGCAGAAAGAGAAAGAACCCAATAAGAGATGGACAGCATTTTGTGAGGTTTTTAAAATCTGTCCTGCCATAAAGTGTGAATACATTTCTTTCTTTTTTTCTTCTGTCACATGTAAAAACAACACTTGAAAAATGACAACAACCTGCAAAACTGGTACATCGTAACTTCAGTTCTTTGGAAAAGGTTTGCTTATCCTCAGACTGAGAAAATGAGCAGTCCGTTGGCAGGTTGCTCACTCAAACCTCACCAAAACTGTGAGCTAAAAGCCTCAGGCATGGTACTCTTTCCCTGTCTGTCTCTGTAACAGAGGAATGATAACAATACTGGCTTATCTAAGAAAATCAATGTAAGAAATACTGAAATAATGCATACATTCACCTTGTACTCTTAGAATTACATATCACTTTTCCCAATTACTATTACTACTCTTTTTTTTCTCTCATAGCACAACATAAAGCACAGATGTGATGCTACCATACTTCAAAATACTGCAGAAAGCTTCCCATCAAAGATTAGAGAAATAGATATAGAGAAGAAAATTGTGAATTGGCTGTTACAACAGTCACCACTGTCAGGACTCTGTCTGCCTCACCTCCTGGGCTGTTCCTATGGCATTCTCAACCCTTCCCCAGCATTAAAACCAACACCCAACACAGCAACATGACCAGCAGGTGTTTTTCTTCCTTCCCTAGATATAACCACGGTAATTTGAAAAAGTGCAGTGTGCTTCACGTGGAAAACAAATGAAAAAAAAAAGCTTGTTTAGAGTTACAGTGAAAAGAAAAATGTGTAGTTTGAGAAAAACATTTCTCAAACTACACTGCTACCATTGTAGCTGTTCTATAAGGCAAGGTGGGAGTATTACTGTCATGGTTTGACAATTGATATGTGGATGGATTAAAAGCAGTAGACTGGGTGGCAGACATATCTTATTATGAGAAGTACTGATATCCTGTCCAACGTAACTTCCACTGAAATGAACAGGACCAAACACAATACTCTTGCCTTGCTCCGGTTTGAATCTAAAACACACAACAAGCCTGGTAGCTAAATATTTAAAAGAGAGTGAAGAGTTAGAACGATACACCAGACAAACTGGACACCTTCCCCAATACAGTAGTCTTCAATGGGTTGAACTACAACTCCCTTGAACCCCAGGCAGAAGATTTTAAAGTGAGTTTCAGAAGGTGCTGCTTTCAACCCGGCAGACTGCATCTACCAACATTCGATCTTCTTCTCCAATCGTTCAATTAGAAATGAAGAGCTCAATCTTCCTGAGCATTTGACCTACATACCTAGACTAGCCACATGGTAACCCCATGGGAAGACAAGCCAATCACCTGACATAACTCTGCAGGGAAACAGTTTTCCCAACCTACTGGTCAAGTCATGTTCTGGCACTCAGGCATAACCTAGAAAATGTTTCGTACCCAGCTTGCATGCACTTTTCACTCAAAGAGCAAGATAGTTTGAGATGTACATTTCAGATGTCCCCCTTCCTCCAGCCATTAAAATGACAGCAAACACTACAAGATCTTTATGTTGTGACATCTATTTCTCACAGATACCATGACACTTGAAGTTGCTGAATGATTGTATGGCAGACATAACACAAATAACTTCACCTGCTATTATTACATTGATTGTATTATGAATGTTATGGCAGCTATGGACCTGGCTCAGGTAATTCAGGGCCCGACCAGGGGCAGTGGCCACACGCCAGATTTAGTCTTTTTGTCGGGGCGGTGGCAGAGTGATCTGAGTTTACAGAAGCTAGACATAACACCTGTGCCATGGTCAGATCACTATCTGGTGGCTCTAGACTTTCTGGGGGCGACACTTCATCGTAAGGAGGCAGGGTCGATTAAAGTGGCCCGCCCCCGGCAACTGATGGATCCGGATGGATTCCAGAGGGAACTGGGGGAATTTCCTCTGGATCGGCGACACGATTCACCTGAGGCAATTGTTGACCTGTCGTACAGGTCGACGACATCTGCCTTGGATGTAATCGCTCCACTACGGCCTCTCAGAGCCCGTGGAGCTAGGTCATCCCCGTGGTTCACTGAAGAACTACGGGAGCTCAAACGGGCAAAGAGACGCCTTGAGCGCCGCTGGGTGAAGACCCAGAGCGATTCCGATTGGACACTAGCTAGAGCCGCTATTAGGGCCTACCTAGTGGCGATGGGGGTGGTGAGGAGGCAGTACTTCACCTCCCTTATTGCCTCCACTGATAATCGCCCAGCCACCCTGTTTCGGGTGACCAGGTCCCTCCTGGGTAGGGCGGGGCCTGTGCCTGGTTGGCAGGGATCGGCTGAGGACTTTGCTGACCATCTGGTGGAGAAAATCGATCGGATCCGCTCGGGGTTCAAACTTGGCGTGGACGGGGAGGGTCCGGGGGGAGCCAGTACGCAGTCTTGCGGTGTTACCTGGGATCGGTTTGATCCTGTTGCCCCGGATGAAGTGGACAGGCTCCTTGCAGCGGTCCGTGCCACTAATTGTCCAGTGGATCCCTGTCCCGCCTGGCTGGTAAAAGCCTCTAAGACGGTGACAGGTGGCTGGGTCGGGGCTATAATTAACGCATCTTTTCGAGAGGGGATATTTCCTGCACTGCTGAAACATGCTCTTGTGCGCCCCCTCCTGAAGAAGCCATCCCTCGATCCAGCAATCCTAACCAACTACAGACCTGTATCCAACCTTCCTTTTTTGGGGAAGGTTCTGGAGAAGGCAGTGGCACGTCAGCTGCAGGGGGTACTGGATGAAGCGGAATATCTGGACCCATTCCAGTCAGGATTCAGACCTGGATATGGTACTGAGACTGCATTGGTCGCGCTGATGGATGATCATGGCAGTCATCCGTCCGTCCTTGCTCTTCTTGACCACTCAGCGGCCTTTGATACCGTTGACCACGGTATCCTTCTGGAACGGCTCCGAGGATTGGGGATCCAGGGTACGGTGTGGTCCTGGTTTCCCTCATTTCTGAGGGGCCGGGCCCAGTCGGTGTGGTTGGAGAGTGAGAGGTCGAGTCCTAGGCCCCTAAAATATGGGGTGCCTCAGGGCTCGGTACTCTCTCCTCTCCTATTTAACATCTACATGAAGCCGCTGGGTGAGATCATCCGTTCCCACGGGGTGCGGTACCACCAGTACGCAGATGACACACAGTTGTACATCTCGGCCCCACCTTTCCAGCTGTCTGGAGGCTGTTGGGGTCTGGATGGAGGCAAATGGGCTACAGCTGAATCCTAGCAAGACTGAGTGGCTATGGATAGGGGGTCCTGTGTTATCCCGGGAGCTACCATCTTTGGTTTTGGATTGGGCTGTTTTGCCCCAGACCAACCCGGTGCGCAACTTGGGGGTCCTCCTGGATTGGCGGCTGCTGCTAGAAGACCAGGTGACGGCTGTGGCCAGGAGGGCCTTCGCCCAACTTCGGGTGATTCGCCAGTTGCGCCCACTCCTGGACTGGGACGCTTTGCTCATGGTCACTCACGCTCTGGTGACCTCCAGACTAGACTACTGTAATGCGCTCTACATGGGGCTGCCCTTGATGACCATTCGGAGGCTGCAGCTGGTCCAGAATGCCGCGGCCCGGGTGGTGATGGGGTGTGGACGTTATGCCCATGCCTCACCACTGCTTCGGGGGCTGCACTGGTTACCAGTTTGTCTCCGGGTGCAATTCAAGGTGCTGGTTTTGACCTTTAAAGCCCTACATGGTAGTGGGCCAGGGTATCTTAGAGACCGCATCGCCCTAAGGACGTCTGTCCGTCCAACCAGAGCGGACCGGAGGGGCTCTCTAATTGTGCCATCAGCCAGGGGGGCTCGCCTCTCTGGCACAAGGAGGAGGGCCTTCTCCGTGTCCGCACCAGCCCTTTGGAACCTCCTGCCTGTGGAATTGCGTCTCCAGACGGAGTTGTTGCCCTTTAGGAAGGAACTAAAGACCTGGCTGGCGGGCCAAGTTTGGGGTGCGGGTAGGGATGGGGGTACCATTGGGTGGTTGGTATAGAGAAGTGTGCCTTCCCCCAAGGTCCCTTCGGTTCTTGCGCACCTTTTAGGGGTGGGTTTTTTTTTTAAAACTTTTAACTTTTTTATCATGTGTCTTTTATGTATTTACTGTCCGCTATGTAAACCGCCCTGAGTTGGGTTGTACCTGAGTGGGCGGTATATAAGCGGGAAAAATAAATAAATAAATAAATAAATAAATAAATAAATAAATGTTATGTAAATTATATTCATTAAGCTGAAATTAAATCATACAAATTAGCCACAGCTCTCTAGAGCAGGGGTTCTCGCAGTTTTCAAGTCGGGCACCTGGTCACACTCCCTCAAACAGTTGAGGGGGCCGGACTGGTTGTCGTCCACCCACCGTTTACGGCTGCCATAAATGAGTCCGCAGTTGTCATAAATGCATTTATGACGGCCACGGACTCATTTATGGCTGTTGTAAATGCATTTATGATGGCTGTAAATGAGTCCACGGCAGATTCTAGTGGCAGCTGGAGTGAGGGCTGGATTATTATTTGGTGCAGTGGGCTGGATCCAGCCCGGGGCCATAGGTTGAGAACCACTGCTCTAGAGCAAGACATTTCCATTGTGTGCTCAAAAATTTGCCTTCCCATCTGAAGAAAGAACAGGAAGGTAAGAAGAAAGGTTTACCTACAATTAGATTAATATCACATGTAACAATCCTTTCGCATAGAATCCAAACTCAATCAGCTCAAAAGAATAAATACAAAAACATTAACAAGACAAATGAAATACTTACAAATGCCTGAATACTGTTTGTTAACAAACAGCTGATAATGCTTTGTGACCTCAAATGGAGGCTGCTTTTTTAAAAAAGGTACAGGAGGAAAACAAGTATAAACACAGTTCCATGTCTAACCATGCATTTGTGTCTTGGCTTATAAAAAAAATGCACTAAGTACACAAGGCACTACAAGGTTTTATTAATTTTATGATCATTCAAGCAAATATCTGTCTGCCTGTGTGCAATTTCAGTATCTGAAGCAACATATAAATATTCTACGATAAAATCTCAAAATATTCAATGCAGTGGCACTCCTGCAGGGATCATTTTCCACTTCATGTCAAACCAGAGTATGGTGTGCTGAAATCTAGCCTATGATGCAGAAACCTGTTTCAACTTTAAAAAAATCATTGTTTATTAACCAACCACAAACAAAGCATTGTTGGCTTACAAATTGTAAGTTATTAAACTATAGCTCTTGTGCCATCCAAACTTGCAACCACAGCTTGTCTCTATTTCCCAGTTGTCAATCCTGAAAAAGAGAATACTAGCCAGTTTCTTTGGTCATCTTCAGTTCAAACTGTGGTTTAAACAACAAATCAGTTAGTAAAAATTATACTCAACACACTAGGACACCAAAATCCTAATGAAGACAGTTGGATGTCTGCAGAATTGTAGTTCAAATTCCATTGATGTCAATCTAATCTAGGTGACTGAAGAATTGCAGGGTGCAAACTAACAAATTAATTCAGCACCAGGAGACCAGACTATGAACCAGTTCGTTGGGAACTTTTGAATGTCAATGTCTACACACCTGTTTTTTCTTTAATATCACAGAGCACACTGAAGAGAGCAGGTTTCATTCGGTGGCAATTCAAGGCATGTTTCCTAGAAAGTAGAAGGAGAGAACAGGATAAATCACAAAGGAATAAAATAGATAAGAGAAGGGAAATGAGAGAATAAAGAGGCCAGCATCTTTTTCAACATTTATGGACATCTAGCGATCCAACTTCAGAAGCTGCTTCAAGGATCTGACAAGGTGTAGTTGCATACAACCAGGCACACAACCAGCACCTCATCAGATTGCCATGGCAGGTTCTACAGTTGGGAAATCTGCACACATAAATATTCAAAAGCATACTGTGCAAGGACTAGCAATATTTTCCATTTTAAAGCCACAGTAGGTATTGCACTTAAAATTGTTCTGCATGTTTCATATACTGTACAGTCTAAAATTTGCTATTCTCTATACTTGCAAAGCATCAAGAAAGCCAACCTTGTATAATTGTACAGATGCTTGTATATTTTAAGAGCATATGGGAAGCCTCAAGGATGCATTCTGCATTAGCATTCTCCTCTTTCCTTTAACAAAGCAGCCTGCTTCGACACCATGAGAAACCAGCAAAGAAATATTTAAGCATCTTGCTGTTGAACTCTGTACCAGCAATACTGCAGAACTGCCAAAATTTCAATATATTATTCACTCACAAAGCAGGGTGAAATATATCTCCATCAGTCTTAAAGATAAACATTAACAAGTGAGCTGCAGCTGATTAAGGTTTTCACAGTCCCTCAAATGTATGGGTGTCAAATTCAGTGGGCTGGATGGCCAAGCTTTTCATTCAGAGGATGCCCAGGAGCTTTGTTATTAGTTTTTCACTAATAAATGTCACTTCCACTTGAATCCAAAACCACTGAGTCTATTTTATTTCAATACCACAGTAAAATTAGTATATTAGAAGTCATTTCTGCAGCAACTTACCTATTTTTAAACACTCATGGTTTAAGTCTCAACACAGCATGAGAGTGAGAACAAAAGAGCTCTATGCATTCACTGTGTTCTGGTGATTCCATGGCACATGAATACAAGCAACTGCTGCACAGAGTCAGACCACTGAGCTATCTAACCCAGAACCATCTGCTCAAAAAGTATTCTCATCTGCAAAAAGGCAGCTCTTAATGTATGTGGGCCCCACCATTCCAGTCTCATGCAAGATGGGATGCATAGTTGCTATGACTGACAAATCAGCTCCTTTACTAAAAGCACTCATTGGCTCTAACCAATATGGTAGATGTGCTACATTAGGAACTCCTAAAAGGCCTAATAATGATACTAAACCCCATATTTGATATCCAAGCTTTTGCACACAAACTACAAAAACACATTTCCAAACCCACCCCACTGTCAAGATGTGATGTTTTGTGAGTATAAAGTACTGTACTAAAATAATTAAGGGGAAGTATAGGAAATGTAATCCTGAAATTGTATGTTAAGGTGAGATTTGATCAGCAGTTTATTAAGATTAGCTACAAACCAATCACCCAATTTTCTAGCCAAGTGTGGAGAGCAAGGTCACTGTATAACCTTGCCTTATGAAATAGTTTTTCCCCATAGCTGACAGATGGGTTTCTTTATCTTGCAATGTATAATATGACCAGAAATGGCATCTATAACTTGCACTCTCTGAAAGCTACAGCACTCTGGTAGTACACCTTATTCTTCTAGGCTAGGAGTTCTCAACCTTTTAAAGCTGGGGGTCGGGTCACGCTCCCTCAGACAGCTTTGGGGTCCGGATGGCCATTTTGCCCTTCCTCCACCACACGGCACTTCCTGGTGTGGTGGCGACAGTGGGGGGCCCACATGAAATGGTGCCGTTGGCTGCATCCAGCCCACGGGCTGCAGGTTGAGAATCCCTGTTCTAGGCTTTGCAAAACGTTACTCAAAGGATAAATCAAATCACATTTGCAAACCATGACACTACTCATAAACCAATCAGCTATGTCCACAAATTCCTAGTTAATTAGATCTTACCTCGATTAAGGACACACTTTTTTTGAAGGTTCTCCAAAATAGCTTAAATTATTAAAACATGTTAGATAGTAAAACAACAAAACATAACCATTAATAAAATGAACAACCAGAATTTTACTTATAAATAAGTGAATTAGTAAAGCTGCCTCTAAACCAGGAGTTAACCTTTTGAAACCGAGGGCCAGGTCATGCTACTTCAGACAGCTTCAGGGGCCAGATGGCCATTTTTCCCTTCCTCCACCACATGGCACTACCTGAGACGGTGGGGGCCACATGAAATGGTGCCGCGGGACACAGGTTGAAAATCCCTACTCTAAACCATCCTAGAATCCACAAACAATCAGCAGAAGTGATTTAATTAAGAATTTTTAAAAAGGCTCAATCTGGCATCTGAATAATAACAAAATAGGCATTTCACAAACCCATACAGAAAGAGTCCTCCAAAAATAAACAAAGATGCTTAAATAGCCTACTGCCTATGTCACACTACTTGCCTGATCTCTAAAATTTAGAATTCTTAAATAAAGAGATCAGAAGTACCTCAGGTATAGTCATACTAGTAAATGGTTCATACTAGTAAAGTTACATGCTTTGCCTTATAAAAGGCTATAATGACCACCAAAGTTTTTTGTTTCACTGTTTTCTTGACACCACCAACTGTTAGAACCAGAATACTGCAATAATGCAGCTGAACAACCATATTGTTTCAATTACTACTATAACTACTACAACTAGCCTTTTGTTATATAAACATGCCTCATGGGTTTTGTGTAGGGTTTTATATGAAGGTTTACCATCCTAGTATAAACAGCCTCCTGCATTAATAGTGGCTTTATATATCAACAATGAAATAGCAGGTAAGGTTTCAATAAAAGACACTGCTTCCTAATATAAAAGCAATCTAACAGATAATAGATATAAAATCTAAAAATACTTCAAAAACAAGCTCCAACTAGTCTCTGTCAGTAAGGAATAAGAACATAGTTCCACTGTTAAAATTCAGCTCCTCTGTAAGTCAAATATGCCAATTCTTTCCTGAAAAATGCTTTGCAAGCACTTCGCTCCACCTGGTACCTAGCAACTTCACTGCCAGCTTGAAGCAGAACTCCTCTCAGGTCAGCTCCAAGTCCAGCAGCCAAGACTTTTTCTTTGGCACGGAAGAGTCCTCAATTGCAAATGACCCATTTACATGGGCAACAAATGTAAACATGCTGTCATCGTAAACCAGTGCCTAGACCAGTGGTTCAGAAACTTCAATTCCCAGAAGCCTAAGTCAGTAAACTGGCTGATCAGTCCAAAAACCAAAGGTTAGGAAACACTGACCTAGCCCATATACAATTTTAGAATCATGTTCTATTTTGGTATGCTGGAAACAGACAAAAGGAAGTCTTCTTTCGTGTCTAGGTTAGAGTTTAAACTGCCAAAAAAGCCACCTTTTGGTGAATTCACTCCATACCTGTAGTTCCTTACGCCTGACCTAGTGTGAAAAAAATTAGACAGCACTACGTGATATTCAAAGTTTGAAATTCAGGGAATATTTTCCTTTAACAACCCACTTTTCATGCAAACTTTCAGTGCCATGGTCTAAGGCACTGTTTGCCAAACTATGTTCCATGTAACACTGGTGGACTTCAATTCCCAGAAGCCTAAGACAGTACATTGACTGAACAGTGCTTTGGGGAAATGACTTAGGCTTCTGGGAATTGAAGTCCAAAAGCCAAAGTTTGGGAAATGCTAGTCTAAGGAACTACTGAATGTCACAAAAGAGACTATAGCACTAGCAATACTTAAAAAGGCTACTGACCAGAAACATGGATCTTCATTGTTGTCTTGAATTCTGTGCCCTAAACATACTCAACACTCTCCTGAGCATTATAGATCTGTAATCATCTTCAAAAAACAGAATTTCCAGGATAGAGCTTGGAACCTTTTCACCAGTGTGCAACTGCATTCCAAGTCAAGCCAACAACTTGTTAAACATTCTCTTAAAATGCTCTAAAAGGATAAATCTACAAAACAGTAAGGGCAATTTTTACTTGTACTGTTATATAATATTTTGATATTGCTTTCTGATGATTCTCAAAGTGAATCACCATAATAAACCCAGATTTATATATAAGACATAGCCTTATACTTATAGCCCCAGTATCATAGATGCTGTTTACAGGGCACCATTCAGCTTAGTGTTCTGCTTCACCTTTTAATATTAAGCATCTAAGAATACAAGTTATTTATGGACAATTTGCTCCTACCTTGTCTTCTGTCCAAATCTCGTTCAGTTAAGAATTTGTCTGACCTATTTGGTGTAAATTATGTCTTTGTTCTTTCACAATATTTCATAACTATAATTAGTCAAGGAACAAAACAAGTACAGGTATCATAAGCAGATCTGCCAGAGCTTACCACTAATACAGTACAGTAGCAACAAGACTACACTTAACCGTGTCCCCACCCACCCCCAATTCACCTGCTGCAATTCCCTTCCATTAATCTTTAAATTTGGAGCAGGAAATCTGCAGCATTACCTCAAGGGCGATGTCATGGAAAGCCAACTGCATCTTATATACTTTATGAATTCCAAATAGCAGGACAACATAAAGATGCCATCTCACTAGGGATGGGACTTTTGTTAAGCAGTGAAAGATTAAAAAAAACACATATGTTCTTATTTTATGAGATTCTCAGAGGGTTTCTTAGGAACTAATGGCTACTTTAATGAATGAATGAAGGGTATATGATAGTTTCTACTCTCTATCATTTCCCTTCTTTCACTTGTTCATCCTTTCACACAGTGCCTGTAAAATCACGGGGGAAAGGTTTAATCAAAAAGCATTGGCAGACCTGCTGTCAGCACCAATTAAGAACATCTGGATGGAAGGGAAATTTTGAAGCTACAAAAGGGACTGGAATGGTTGGATATTTTGGGACTGCATTTGCTTTGTTTGTTTCATTCAAGGAAGAAGACAGAACCTCTGCTGCTGCCAGTCACTCTCTGCCCCTTATTGATCAGCTTAGTCAATGGTATGCCAATTTCCTAAGTGCAGAAAGCTTTTTTGGGAGGTAAGTACAGTATAATATTCCAACCTATACACAGCCTGAAGAGATGCCACTCTGTGTAACCATGCAAGTTTATACACTTAGTATACATACCAAAACTTTTTCCGTTCTGTAGTACCAGATTATATATCACCTTCCTAAAAACACAATGATAGCATTCAAGAGAGAAAGATTTAACCTAGCGTTGTCCAGCATGCTGTAATTTAATGTGCAGAAAGAAAAACAGTGGGGAAGAGGTGGACAGAGTGTATTTTAGCATGCAGTCCTCCATCTGCAAACTGAAATATTTTAAATATACGCTAATGTGAATGGGTATTTTCTCTTAATGATAACCTGGCCCAGACTTTCTGGAAGAGACAATCTATCCTACTGCCTTCCGTACCTGAAACCACAAAACAAAGGGGGAAACTTTTAATATACCTAAAATATCAAGAATTTTTTTAAAAATGTATTGTATGCAATATTTCAATTAAATCTGACATGAAATTATTATTTATTATCCTACTTTATTACCCTACTTATTAAGCAAATACCTAAAAATCTTAATACACCTTTTGAGCCCTGCCCCTGCCCGGAGCTCAAAAGGCCGCTGCGGCGGTGGGTGGTAGGACTTCACCGCCGTTCCCCCCTCCCCTGGAATTACTTGCGGCTGGGGCAGAGAGGCCACTGCAGTATCGTGGTGTTGTGAGGGGGTGTTAAAGTAAAGTAACAGATTTCACAAAGCATAAGCCCTTTTCCTAGCATAGTGATCTTTTTGTGAATGGTAGTGAACTGTTGGAAAATGTTTTCAAAAAGTGTTTGAAATGTATATAGTTAATGACAGCTATGAAATACAATAGTAACTCTTAGGACTCACAGTATTCTAGGACTTTACTTAAACCCAATAATACCGAAGCCTAACAGTTGAAAAAACTCTACAGAAAGCCAGTCCCTTAGTGATAGCACAAACGTACACTGCAGACAGAGCTGCCCTCTGCCAATGATCTGGAAGTTGAACTTTAGGTCAAAAACACAGTTTTGAGGCAGCTTCTGAGGCTTGATGGTGACAACATACCTCATGAGTTATTCTGGCTGCTAGTTCATGTTTCGATACAACTCCAAATGTTCGTGACTACCTCTAAAATGGGTCAGGGCACATTTCATCCAAGATATGGTTGGACATCCTATATCCTGTCATTCTTGACCAAGCTAACCAGAAGCTGAAATACAACAATGCTTTTGGAGCCACAAGTTCCCCACTCATGCTTCAAAATTATTCATACTTTGGGAACAGAGTAACCAAAAAAAATCACAGTCTTCCATGAGCCTGAACTGAAATTGTCAGAGGTCATTTACCAGAACCCCTACTATCTGTACCGGGGTGACCAACCTTGATGCTCCTGCTGTTCTTGGACTTCAATTTCCAGAAGCTCAAGTCAGTACACCTGCTGATCAGGGCTTCTGGGAACTGAAGTCCAAGAACAGCAGGAACACCAAACTCCCCTGCTCTATACAGTGGATGTGACCATGGAACTAATTTTGCTGGTGTCTTGTTTGTGAACATCTCCCCAAAGGAGGTCTGTCTGGTACCAAAGTAAACATCATTTTCCACTGGAAGAAACCCTTTTTATGTTTGCTCAATCTTTCAGATGTGACATTTTATCCCCTATTACTGCTTTTGTGCTTCTTTTTATTTGCTGTTTTAAATTTTATTTCTTTGGTTTTATTGTTGTGTGTCCCCCCCCCCTTCTATTCTGTAAGCCATGTTGTGGGGGAATAAGTAAGAAAATAAATTAGTGGCAGCTAATGGGCCATTGGGAGTACCACGATGTTTCAAGGTGTTACAAAAACAAGTACATTTAGGTTTATATTGGGATAAATTCACGGAACCACACTTCACAGCAAAAATCAGTCATGTGGCACAATCCAGCATAACAAATATGGCACAAATTGCCTGCTTCCACAGGCACTTCACTCCTCAAAGGTGGCACCCCGCTGACTGTGAGAAACAGCAGCCGGTGGTGTCTTCAGTTCACAAAAAGACAAATGCAAAACTGAGTCCAGATACACTATCACTTTATGTACTCTGGAGGAATAACAAAGAAATCACTTGCATATGTAATATGATTTTGCATACATGTTGCAGGGTTATAGATTGCAATGAAACAAGACATTCACCAATATCCAAATGAGAGCAGACAAGGATCCTAACTATTAAAAATGCTGAAAAGGATCGTACAGGTGACCTAACACTATGTCAACATGAAATAAACAGCTTGCAAGTTTCTGGAAATATTCTAGTTTGCGTGTGAGTCTCAATTTAAGTACTGAGACATGGAATAATGTAGTCTCGTTACTATACATACAGCATTTGGATTAAATTTGACACACACACACACACATCTTTGAACACAGAGTTGTCAAGTTTAGGTCTATACATTTTTCCTTACATAACTAAGAAGGCCAGGAACTCCCCATATAAAAGTCATGTACATACAGTATAGCCTCACGTTTCTGTACTACTACAATGTCTTCAAGTTTTCTGCACAAAAGCAACACTATGACTCATGAAGCTTTACCTTGTAGCTAATCTTTTCACATTTTGATATGCAGAGCAAATCGCAAGAATGTAATAACACATGAATGTATTAAGAAGAGAACAAAGGAAACATTGCAGAAATAGGAAGACAAGTCTACTTGAAAATACAAAATATACTGTAGAATTTAAATTTGGAAATCATTTTGAGAAAAAGGCAAAGCAGAATGTGCTTTCTTTTACAACTCTGTGGAAAGAGACTGCAATCTAACTGCATTAGGCTGAGTACAGTTCAATGTACCTTAGGTCTTTTTTCAAGAACAAAATGACACATACAGAAGCAGAATTATGTCTCATGCATAGTGCTATTTGTATGCTGCCATTATACTAGTGTTTCTCCAGCAAAAGCATAAAAGCTGATATCCTAAACCTACTTCTTAGAGAGTAAGCCCTGTGAAAGCTGTTGTTACTAAATACTAGGTTGGTGAAGGGTAGCACAACCATCTAAGCCAGGGGTTTCCAAACTTTTCGCGCTGCAAGCCAGACCATGCCCACTGGACAGCTGAGCTGACCGGTCACATGGTTCCTCCTGACATAAACGCTGCCGTAAAACACATTTACGACAGCTGCAGGTATATTTACAGCAGCGCTTACAGCAAGTGCGGGCACGTTTATGCATTCATGGGCACATTTTATGGCTGTTGTAAACGCATCCACTTCCACTTCCAGTAGCAGCAAAGGTGGCGGCGGGCCACATGAAATGGTGCTGCCATAAGTTGGCCACCACAGATCTAAGCCTTGATTCTGCACTAACCAGGTCCACAAAACAGAGACCTGGCTGGGTGAAGGTGGGGAAGTCAGTCTCTCCAAGCTTTACTCTTTATATAAACAGGTGAGAGGTGTGCATGTGTGTGTGTGAGAGAGAGAAATTGTGCTGGACCACCCCAGCCCTCTTGATATGATTGTGTATACAGTACTTCATAAGTGGTACCCAGTACATAAAAAGGATTCTCTGCTGCATGGTAATCTCCCACACTGAGCTAGCCAAGCTGATCTCAGAAGGTGGTGCTTGAAAGACTTTAACGTCTACAATGAACTCCTCCTCATGGTTGGTTCAAGAGTTTATGTCAGGGCTTGTCAACCTTTTTAAGTCAGGCTCTCTCAGACAGTTGAGGTGGCCAGACTGGTGGTTCCTGGCCATTTACAGCTTGTAAATGAGTCTGTGGCAGATTCCAGCGGCGGTGGCTGGAGAGAGGGCGGGCCCTGGATTATATGGCACCACGGGCCAGATCCAGCCCATGGATCCTCTATTATGACCATAGTAGGTCTATCCCAAGTGATCTCTAGCAACCATTCATGTGGCAAGACACATTCCAGACCTAGTTTTCTAAACTGGGCAGTATGATGATGATCTGAATGTGTTTAGTTCCATTGTCATAGACAAATCATTACCTGGTGATGTTAATTTATTGAATTTTGAACCTCTGTGGGAGTGTGAGCTGCTTAAGGCAGTTTGCCCCAGCAGATATAAGAATCCAGATGGCTTTTGTGACAGTTCTTTGGAATTTTCTTGCCACCAAGAGCTTGTTGAAGCTTTTTATCTCAGGAATAACAAACAGGCTATAGCAAAAGATATGACTGCTCCTAAGAGTGCTCTCCCATGAAGAGGACCCAAACTAGCCTCTCAGTTTACTAAAGAACTAGCAATGATAAAATAAATGGAACAGATTTATAGCAACAATAGAGGAAAACTCTGGAGTACATCCAATCAAACGGAAACTTGAGCTCATTGGAAGATTTATGCTCTGGTTATAACAGCAACAAAATATTTTCTTCTGCCACCATTTCATGTGTACATAATTGTCCACCTACACCATTACAAGGTGTCAATGGTCTTTTTCAGTTACCCACAAAAACAGGATGCAGACCACTTGACCACCTATAATACTCTGCAAACTAAGATGCTCAGATCCATTCTCACTGCAACACTGCAGTTGACACAGTCCCTATAGATGTAAATGTGGCCCTTCTTGGGCACATTTTAATTAGTACAGTTGCGGGATGTGGAAAAAAAAGGAGAGTAACTACACTTGTGCTGGATCATAACAGCAGTTTGACTGACATACAATAGCCAATGCCTAAGCCAACGTCTTAACTGAGGCAATTTGCATGAGACGTATGCTGATAAGAGTTACACCAAGGGGTAGAACTAACAGGATTCTGGTCACTGTGCGTTTACAGTAAGAACATAGAACATAAGAACAGCCTTGCTGGAACAGGCCACAGAAGCCCATCCAGTCCAGCATTCTGTCTCACACAGTGGCTCACCATTTCCTTCAGGGTATTCCCAAGGAGATGCCTTCACCTGCTTAGGATTCCCTGGACATGGCATTGAGAGATATCCTGCCTATCTCTCCAACCCGGAGGTTGTCCTTAGGTATCCATAATTATAGCCATGGATCCCCTTGTCCTCCATGAACTTGTCTAATCCTTTCTTAAAGCTGTCAAGACAGACAGCTGTCACCACTTCTTCTGGCAGGGAGTTCCATAGACCAGTAATCCTCTGGGTGAAAAAGTACTTTCTCTTATTTGTTTGAGAACTAGTACCCAAAGGTTTCATGGAGTGCCCCCTAGTTCTAGTGTTGTGCGATAGGGAAAACAGTTTTTCCTTATCTACTTTGTCCACACCGTGCATGATTTTATAAACTTCAATCAGGTCACCTCTTAGACGCCGTCGTTCAAGAGTGAAAAGGCCCAACCATTGCAGCCTCAGATGGTAAGGAAGGTGTTCCAGTCCCCTAATCATTCTGGTTGCCCTCCTCTGCACTTTCTCCAACTCCATAATATCCTTCTGGAGGTATGGCGACCAGAACTGTACACAGTATTCCAGATGGGGCCTCACCATAGATTTATAAAGAGGCAAAAATGACACTTGCAGTAAAATGACACTTACAGTAGTTGCTTATTGCCAAAATACTGTACTATTGGCTGGTTAAATAGTGTAAGTGCAATGGTGTGAATCATAGCAGCAATTGGTGCTAGCTAATGAGTTGAATTCCTCAGTCTACATCAGATCACATGGCTGGCATACAACAAGGAATACAAATACTGACTCAATAACTAGCAGCAATTCACCACTACAATTTATAGCTCTGTGTTTACACTAATGTAAATAACTGATATGATTCTAGCCTTTAGTATAATTGTCAACTGCTTTAGGTCCATATACAGAATGTAAGGTGGCACAGATATAAATAAGTTAGGTGGCAGGACTACGTCTGAGTAAACAGCACATGTCTGTGGAAAAATGACAACTACTCATTGCATGCACAGTATCTATCTATCTATCTATCTATCTATCTATCTATTGTAATCCTGCCCATGCTTAGTCCACTGTCAGTACTTTCTGTGAAATGCTGTGCCCCCAACTCTGCCCACCAAATGAACTGACCATAATAGTATCTATCAACAGATCCATCAGTAGATAGATAAAAACTGGAACCCCAATTGAGTTTGTTTCCTCCATTTAGGTATTTTGGGATAGTGGCAGTTGCACTCCCAAAACACCTAGAGGATCACAAGTTTCCTATCCCAAATTACTGCCATGTCATTGAGACTAAGTGTGTTTGTTTCTTTAGGGGTCTCTGGAGTTTTTATGAATCAATCATGTGAATACAGTGGAGCCTTTTGCCTGGGTGTCATCAGCAGTGTTACCTTAACCAAATTTAATTCAAGGCAAGGCATCTAAACGCTTTATGGAGCCGTCTTTCACTCTTTACACTCTGAGCTTTCTTACAGCAAATATACAAATCTGGATATTGCTGTTTATACTGTATTAATCCATGCATTCTATTTAATTATACTTACCAGAAGAATACTACCAAATAATATGCAGCATAAAGGCAAAGAGAATTAACTGGAACATGCTAATTCATATTGCTATGCTGTTTCTATACCAGACTAGTTACATCCCATAATTAATTTGAGTCCCACGAGAAACGCAGAAGAGGATGCTATTCCCCTAAAAGAGGATAAATCTCTCAAGTCGCATCTCATTAAATAAAAGCACCTTAGTCCTCATGGACTTTGCAACAATAGCATGGATTAAGCAAGCAGCTTCCAGAACCAATCTTCAAACAAGAGTCTCCAAACGAGCCCTGAAACACAGTGGACCGGTTCTTCCAATTTTGTTTTCTGTTTCCTATCTCTAGGCCACTATTAACTCATTGTGAAGCAAGAAATATTTCCTCTGAAAACCTTTCTTCTCTGGACTGGAAGAAAAAATTATTTTACAGATTCTTATAAAAAAAACTTTCAGACAAATCAGCCATGTTATGATAATTTGCCTCCATCTAAGATTTTCAAACTCTAGCCAAATACTAAGGCATATTTAGAAGTCTGCCACATTAGAGAAGTATAATCAAAAATAGCACTATGTTAAAATATAGTGACATAAATGCTGTGAACTAGTATGCTACAAAGCAGCACAAAATTGGATGCTTTTACAGTTCAATTCCATGTATTTTACTTACAAGAATGTCACACTTCATTTCACAGTACAGTACTTCTTTTCCAGTACGTTTAGTAATGCTTGGATTTCAGTGGATTTAAGTGCAACTCAACGTGTGTAAGACTGTAGCTAATTACTTATAGTCACCTATGTACAATCTGTCTCTATGAATTATTCGAGAAAGAAATGTATTACTTCTGCTCTTTTTCTAAATTCTTGTCTCTATATAGTTTATTTACTTATTTTAACTCGCCTGTCAGCAAAAAGAAGAAAACCAATGTTAATGCACATGCCTAAAACTTTCCAATAAATGCTACCTGAAAAAAAATTCTGAATGATAGTTTCAAGGCAATATGTGCCGGTATTTTAGCCTACTACATAAGGTACAAAGGAGACTGCATTGGAAATATATGATTTCACATATGGTTAATATTTGTTTTAAACTGCAAGAAAACAAAACATGAACAATAGAATTGTTTGATATTTTACTCATACTGTATTGTCACCGATTATCACTGAGCAAACTAAAGTTGCCCAGTGCACATGCTGGGAGAGATATGTCTTTGCTTCAGCTTGTAACTAAATTTGCATTAACAATGCCTTCACTCAATTTACTTTAGGTGATTCTGTAACCGAGTTTCTAACAGGGAATATACTAAGTGACATGACATAGTCATGTCTGAAGTGGACTTGGTCCACGAAAGCTCATAATTAAATACTGTACAGGAGTTAGTCTTTAAGGTGCCACAACATTATTATTTTTTTGCTGTTCTGTTTTATTTACTCACAGACATAGTTATAATATCTCACTTCAAAGTTGCTATTTGCCCAACTACCAATAGTGAATAAAGAATCACCTCCAGGCAACAAAGCATAGCCAATGTCTACTCTTTGCTTTCATACAGTCACTTCTAGGCAAGGAAGTTTACTGAAATGTTTTTAGGATGAGTAGCTTATGTAGACTTATTTGCCAAACTTTACAAAATTCCCTTTCTCGGTGCACCACTCTGGTTATGTTCAATGGCCGATAATAGGGGGAAAGAGAATAATTTATGGGCTGCAACAAAATCATAGTTATTTCCTTTTTATACACTGTTCTGCTTGACCAACCAACTGAATTAACTGGTTAAATGAATGTTGCATATAGAAGCTAAGTTAAAATCTAAGCAGCCCAGATGGACCAAAAAGAATTCTAGATTACTGTATATGGTGATTTCTAAACTCAATAAATGGAAATACATCCTCTGGAAATCAATTGAACTAGGTGGGTTTCGTGACAACTTTCTGAAGAAATATCACATAAATTTACTGTGCTGTGCAGCACTTAATGCTAGATTTAGTCTAGATAATGATGAAATCGTAAATGAAATGCATTAAAACATACTAAGATTAAAAGAGAATAAACATTTCCATCTTTTAAAAAATATATTCCACTGCCAGCCAAAAGAAAACCTATTTCAAAAGGATGCAAAGGGCTGGCAGCCAAGACTAATAGCAACTAACAGTTATTCTTTTGTTATAACTATCCAAGTAGCTACTTATATTATTGCTACATGCCCATTATGTCTAACTACAAATGCCACATAGCTGAACAGCCACACGCTATACAACATTTTATCCTTAAAGATAGGGAAAAGCAAAAAGATATCACAAATAGAATTAATCAGATTCTCAACCTGAAACATGGCTTGCATATGCTTCAAGCAAGAAACACAAGGACTTTATAAACTGATTCAAAGATCTTATGGTATTAATTTAATCATTTTCACCCCAACTCTAAAATCCAATTCTCAGACTTGTATGTAAGGTAAAGGTTTCCCTTGCTCGAAAGCCAGTCGTATCCGACTCTAGGGTGCAGTGCTCATCTCTGTTTCTAAGCCGAAGAGCCAGCGCTGTCTGCTTCTGCAGACGTTTCCGTGGTCATGTGGCAGGCATGACTAGACACCGGAGCGCACGGAACGCTGTTACCTTCCCACCGAAGTGGTCCCTATTTATCTACTTGCAATTTCTTGCTTTCGAACTGCTAGGTTGGCAGGAGCTGGGATGAAGACGGGAGCTCATTTCCGTCCTGCAGTACTCGGGAATATTTACACTAAAATCCTGGTTCTTGTAGACCTGCTCTCGCTTAGTCCACTGTCAATGACTTACTGTGTTAAATGCTGTCCCTTCAACTCTACCCACCAAATGAACTTACCATAATGGTACCGTTTAAATAGCAAAAGCATCCTTCCTCTATAATGGTCTCCCATGTGAGAAACAGGATTTCATTATTGATTGTATTTGCTGTTTTATACAGAAAGAACCTGCTAACGTGGGGTTTGGCTCCTCCTTCAATAGGTTACATTCGATAAATTATCTCCCTCCTCTTCCATCCTTTTTACATAATCCTGGCTAACCCACATCTTGCTTATGGAACTAATTTATGGTCCCTATCGACCTGGACACTGAGTAATTGTTAACACCCAGCAGCCTTTTAAAATCACCTAGCCATCATCATGTCATGGAAGTCTACTACAAACTGTGGGATACTTGGCCAGGCGTCAAGGCCAAAGCTCCCTGGCATCAGACAGACTACCCAAGGCGTAGGCCGCCCAAAAGTCCAACCCCAAGGGCCTCTTTGCACCTTATATTTCTAGGCAGTTTCTTTAACATTTTGTTGTTGTTCAGTCGCACAGTCGATTCCGACCCTTTGCGACCCCATGGACCATTTTCCAAGCAAACATGAGAAACACACAGCACACTCGCCAACTGGTCAGGACTGGTTGCCCTGATGGCAAAAACAAAGCTGAGTGAGATGTTCAAGGGCTCCAAAGATCACCCCTGACAGCCCAGCCACCCTAAGCTTGGGGGGTGGGGGGACGACCCAAATGCTCCTAACTCCCTTTTGTGCCAAAGTGGCACAGTGGTTAAACAGCTGCACTGCAGCCAAAACATTGTGAGTTCGATCCTGACTGGAACCCAGGTTGACTCAGACCATCCATCCTTCAGAGGTCGGTAAAATGAAGACCCGACATGTTGGGGGGGGGCAAAATGCTCCTTACCTATAAACCGCCCATGGAGCGCACTAAGCGCTATGGGGCGGTATAGAAGTGTACAGTGATTGCTAAGTGCTTTGTCTACGGAGGGGGAAGGGGGGAGGTCGCCGGATGGATCGCAAGAAGACACGCGCACGCACAAAAGCGAAAGTTTCACAGCTAAGCTAACCCCGCCGATGCCCGTTCTGGGGCCTACCTCCAACTGCCCTCGAAGCCCACCTCTGCCCCACCAAGCCGAGAGGCGCGGGAGATCTCCCGAGACGAACGAAAAGTGATTCTCAACCTTTGGTTTTTTGGACTCCAATTCCCAGAAGCCTAAGCTAGTACTTAGACTGATCAGTGTTTGGGGGGGAATTGATTTAGGCTTCTGGGAATTTAAGTCCAAAAACCAAAGGTTGAGAAACACTAAAATCATCATTCCCTTCTCTCTTCCCGGTCCTCCCCCTCCCCCCCCCCCCGTCGCCCCTGAGCTTTCGCTTACCCGGGCCAAGACCGTAAAATCCCACCCACCCCCCACCCACCCGGGTCTGCTCCTCCCTTCCTCACCTGGCCTGTGCTTCGTCCAGGCTCTGGTCGGTGATGGCCATGATCTGCTGCAAGATGTCTCCCGTGTCCTGGAGGCCTGCCTGGGGAGGGAGGGGGCCTGGGGGGCCTTGGAGCCGGTGCGGCGGCGGCTCCCCGGCGGCCCCGGGAGGAGGCTGGAGCCCTGCAAGGAGCCGGGCTGCCTCCTCCATGACGGAGGATAAGGAAGGAATGGGGAGGCGAGGGGGGGAGGGGAGGAGAGGCGAGGGGGAGCCGCCTCAAGCGGTGAGGGAGAAATTGGGCGCGGGGCGGGGCAAGAAGAGTCCTGAGGCGGCGCGAGCCCTTCGCTTTCTAACCGTTAAACCCCCCCCCTCCTTCTTCGCCCCCACTACACGCACGACTGACTGACACACAGCAGGCACAGGCCCCGCCGCCCCTCTCACTATTGACTCCCGCTCCGACTGCTCCGCCCCTTCTAGCTGCCCTCCCCCCCTGCCGCCGCCGCCGCCGCCGCGCGCCCGACGGGGCTCCGCCCCCTCAGCCGTCGCCTGGCGCAGCGGCGGCCCCTTCTCCCGGAGTGGCCCGCCCTCTTCTGGGACAAAGCCGGTCTCTTGGCGGCTTCGTCTCCATCGCTTGTCTGAAGGGGCGGGGCTGGGCGCCGGGCGGGGCAGAGGCGGTGGGCGGAGCTAACTCGCGAAGGTGGGGGCGGGGGAGCCCAGAAGCGACCTCACTCACTTCTTCGTTGACGTTGACTCGCAATGCACGGGGCGCGCGCGTGCGCACACTCGCCGAGCGCTCGTCTGTCTGCGCCGCTGCTCTCTCTCTTAGGGCTGAGGGTGCTCAGGGCGGTCTTTCCTAGTTTTCATGACTCGTGTCGTTTGCTCACCACCCGTCCCTGCTTGACACCCACCTTGATCCACGAAAGCTCACATTAAAATACAGCAGTTTAGTGTTTTTTTAAATGCTGCGACTTTTTTTGTCGTTTTGTTTTCTCTCTGATATAACCTCCAAAGTGTATTATTTCCCCACACACACACGAGACGGAGAGGAGACACAGCCCGGGGTGTTGTTTCCCGCCCGGCGTCCCAATCGAAACCCCTCCGCTTTCGCTTCGTTCCCTTCCCTGAGTTTGCGTCGTCGCATCTCCCGACGGTCCCCTCAGCGCCGCCGCGGAGAACTCAACGGTTCCCAAACGGCCGTTACTTTCTCTCCCCCTCCCCCACCCCAAGGTTCCGTCCCCGTTTTCTCCCAACGGCTGATTCGCTGTGGCCGTTTCTTCACCCAGCGGCACCTCCCCTCACGGGGAAAAAGGCCGCCTCAGGCCTCACCCCCGCCCCGTGGCGTAGCCCATTTCCCTCTCAGGAGAAACTGTCGTCCCTCACAAAGCCCACGTCGACGGCCCCCTCAAAACTTCAACTCTCAGAAACGAGTTTTTCGAAACCGCCGCACTTTTGTGGGCGGGTCAAAAGTTCATGAAACTTCTTACATAGTGCTAAAGGAATGTTCTTTATTTATCCTAGTCCGAGGCACTAAATTTTTAAACCAACATAATTTTGAGAGGGGGGGGGGGAGAGAGAGAACAGTCATTTAAAAATGAACGCATACATAAGCTATATGCTTACATAATCACACTCAAGGTAAAGGTTTCCCTTGCTCGAAAACCAGTCGTATCCGACCCAAGGGTGCAGTACTCATCTCTGTTTCAAAGCCGAAGAGCCAGCACTGTGCTGCTGCAGACGTTTCCGTGCGTCATGTGGCAGGCATGACTAGACAGTCACCGAAGCACACCTGCAGGGAACACTGTTTACCTTCCCACCGAAGTGGTCCCTATTTATCTACTTGCAATTTCTTGCTTTCGAACTGCTAGGTTGGTAGGAGCTGGGACGAAGACGGGAGCTCACTCCGTCCTGCAGTACTCGGGAATGGAACTGCTGACCTTCTGCCTCCCAGTCAGCGTCTTAGCCACTTGAGCCACTCTACTTTTCCAATATTCTGCAGTTTGAATGGCCCTGTCATTTGCTTTAAACAAATCCTGGGTATCACACTGTTCAAGCAAGTTGCCACAGATGAGCAGATGAGGAAGCACAGAAGACTCAGAAGATGCCTCATTGTGATTAACAATCGGGCAACCACCAAAGCACTATACAACATGCGTATTTGCACAATGACTCACTCAAAACAGCATTTTTCAATGCCATCTTTAGTGGTAATCCCTTAGTGGTAATCTCTATTTATTGAAGAGTTAAAACAGGGTGTGGGGGCCCTATGAGGCTCATGAAATCATTTGTAGTCCTGCCAAGGCATCCAGAGGCAGGACTCGAAATTCAAAAAAATCTAGGAGATTTTTTTCATAACACAAATTTATATTACGTGACTCATAATAACATACGTTTTGAGAGAAACAAGGAGCGAACATTACAGAATAGGCAGGACACATAGGATGATTCCTCACAATGATGACCTTGCCTCTGTGATTGAAGATGGTACTGTTGACTTCTTTGCCAACGCAGATGAAAGCTCCACTCCAATGTCCACGATCAGCAATTCTCGCAAAAACTGAATCTCAGATGAAGATTAAGGAACAGTACACAAAAAAGACCCCAAGAGTCGAATGTTGCAAAAGAAAAGTTGATGCAGAGTGTCAATCGGACAAATGATTAATTTTTTTTGATGAAGTCTGTGGATCCGCGTGCCCAGTTGGCACGCATGGCCTCTGGCAGAGGTTAAACCTAGCGAGCACGCTCCTGGCCCCTGGCCCTTGCCAGCAGAGAGAAATTAAGGGGGGTGGATAAATGATAGGGTTTGATTCGCCCAATTACCTGACCTGACCAACGAACCTGCTGAGAGAGCAAATACGTTACTCATTAGAGTAATCCCTCATCTCCGAGTCTCAGTCTCATCCCAGAAGCAAACAGGAGTCATGATTGCCTTAGTCTAAGCCCAAAACAATGGTGTTGTCCCAGCCAGTGTTTGCCCGCACTAATTAACTTCCCCCCGAGAGATTCCCAATTAACCCGAGTAAATAGGTGATGTGATTGACTGTTGGGTGACGGTTTTTTCTACCTTGCCTTCTGATCTATAAATGGTTATGCCTTTTCCTCAATAAAGGACTGATCTTATCCTCCTCCATGCTGCCTCGTATCGTTCTTTGATCAGTCTCCTCCGGGACCTCCGGCCCTCAGCGGCCCCGATTCCTACACCTGGTGACCCCGACGTGATCTACTCGTGAGTAAGCGACCCCCGAGCGGCCTTCCTCAGAGTAGCGATCACACGGTCCGGTTCTGCGCTTGAACCGTGTCCGAATCATCCCGGAGGACAGCGCGGCACTCCGTCCGGCAGCCAGCCGATCGGAGGGACGGCCTGCGGTGAGGCAGTCCAAAGAGGCATCCTACAGCTTGCTCCCGACTTTCGCGGCGGCTTGCGCCAAAGGGAAAAACGCGTTCCGCTCAGGGCAGCTGTGAGCCCCTGACAGCGCAGTGGCCACCGAGGGCCCGTGGCCGCAGTCCACGCTCCGAGCTCTACCCAGAAGCGTCGTCGCCAGAACCTATTGCCTGCCACAGACGCGTCGACTCGTCCCGAGGAGGAATCTTCCGAGGACCCAATCGCAGGTAATATGGGGACCTGTCCTCAGCGACAGCGTCCATCCGCTAGCCAAAGAACTCGTGTAGAGGAGTTCAACATCCTGGCCAGGGTATTTAATTTGCGTTTTCACAGCGGGGAGCTAGTGAGACTTTTGGTGTACCTAGGGGAACACTGCCTGCTTTACCCAGAAGTAGGTATGGCTTAGACTCAATAGATAGAGTGCCAGAAGAATTATGGACAGAGATGAGGGACATCATGCAGGAAGCAGCAAAGAAAACCATACCAAAAGAAAAGAAGAGTAAGAAAGCAAAGTGGTTGTCTGATGAGGCTCTTAAAATAGCAGAGGAAAGAAGGAACGCAAAAGTCAAAGGAGAAAGGAAAAACTACAATCATTTGAACACAGAATTTCAAAGAAAAGCAAGGAGAGATAAGGAAAACTACCTAAAAGAACAGTGCAGAGAAATGGAGGAAAACAACAAAAGAGGCAGAACCAGAGATCTTTTCAAAAAAATCGGGGAAATTAAGGGAACATTTAAAGCAAAAATGACCATGATAAGGGACAAAGAAGGAAAGGAGCTAGCAGATGCAGAAGAGATTAAGAAAAGATGGAAAGAGTACACAGAGGAACTCTACAAAAAGGACCTCAACACTCCTGACAATCACAATGATGAAGAAGTAGAACCTGAGCCAGACATCCTGGAGAGCGAAGTCATAAAGGCCCTAAAGAGCACTGCAAACAACAAAGCTAGTGGAGGTGATGGTATCCCAGTTGAATTTTTCAAAGCGCTAAAAGATGACGGCGTCAAATTACTGCATTCAATATGCCAACAGATTTGGAAAACAAAACAATGGCCACAGGATTGGAAAAGATCAGTGTACGTCCCAATCCCAAAAAAGGGCAATGCCAAAGAATGTTCAAATTATCGAACAATCGCGCTCATCCCACACGCCAGTAAGGTGATGCTCAAGATAATACAGGATAGACTTCAGCAGCATGTGGAAAGAGAATTACCAGAGGTGCAGGCAGGTTTCAGAAGAGGCAGGGGGACTAGAGACCACATTGCCAACATACGCTGGATCATGGAGAAAACAAAGGAATACCAGAAACAAGTTTATTTCTGTTTTATTGACTACACTAAGGCATTTGACTGTGTGGACCACAACAAGATGTGGCAAGTAATTAAAGAGATGGGAATACCAGAGCACCTCATATGCCTCCTGAGAAATCTGTACATGAACCAAGAAGCAACAGTTAGGACAGAACATGGAATGACAGAATGGTTTGGAATAGGAAAAGGAGTAAGACAAGGCTGCATTTTGTCACCATGCCTATTCAACCTATACACAGAGCACATAATGCGCAGTGCAGGGATGGAGGAATCACAATATGGGATTAAAATCGCTGGGAGAAACATCAATAATTTGAGATATGCAGACGATACCACCCTAATGGCAGAAAGTGAGGAAGACCTAAAGAATCTCCTGATTGGGCTGAAGGAGGAGAGTGCAAAAGCTGGCTTGAGACTAAATATCAAGAAAACCAAGATAATGGCAACAGGCCCAATCAGTTCCTGGAAGATAGATGGGGAAGAAGTAGAAGCAGTGACAGATTTTACTTTTTTGGGATCAAAGATCACTGCAGATGGGGATTGTAGCCATGAAATAAAAAGGCGACTGATTCTTGGGAGACAAGCAATGAGAAACCTGGGGAACATAGTGAAAAACAGAGACATCACACTGAAAACAAAAATTAGAATAGTCAAAGCAATGGTCTTCCCAGTAGTAATGTACGGATGTGAGAGCTGGACAATTAGGAAGGCTGAACGCAGAAGAATAGATGCCTTTGAAATGTGGTGTTGGAGGAGGGTTTTGAGAGTACCCTGGACAGCGAGGAGAACAAATAGGTCAATCTTAGAAGAAATTAACCCTGAATGCTCACTGGAAGGTCAAATAGTAAAGATGAAGCTGAAATACTTTGGACATCAAATGAGAAGGGAGGATTCACTTGAGAAGGCATTGATGTTGGGAAAGGTGGAGGGCAAAAGAAGAAGGGGGAGGCCAAGGATGAGATGGCTAGATGGCATTGTAGACACAATGGGCACAGAGCTGGGAGGGCTGAGGGGGATGGTGGAGGACAGAGGCGCCTGGAGAGCAATGGTCCATAGGGTCGCAAAGGGTCGGAACCGACTATGCGACTGAACAACAACAACAGGTATGTTAACCCTTGAGCTCTGGGATCAGATAGGAGACTGCATTCAGCAACCCCCAAAAGCTCCAGGAGGCGTAATTCGCACATGGAGAAAGTGTAGGAAGCTCTTGGCGGAGATAGAGCCAGTCCGGGTAGAGGCCAAAGAACCCCCAAGTCTGCCAGATGCGCCAGCCGAACCAACGGCGCCTACGGCGCTCTATCCGTCACTCCAATTTAGGCAGAGTAGCGTAGGGAGCTTTCCCTCGGTGACAGCTGCAGACGTCACCGGCGGAATGCAAGGAATGAGGAGCGCAGTCGCTTCTCAGAGAGCAACAGGTTCCCTAGCTACCAAAAGTGCCCTTCAGCGCACAGTAGAGGAAGAACTCAGGAAGGGGGAATTACCAGTAGAGGAGCTAGCAGAGCTCAGTCAGATATGTCCCATCCGCATGGAGATGGACGCACTTACATGGAGATGGACGCCCAGCAGATAGTACATTCCCCAGTCCCGTATAAGCTTCTCATGGCTATACGGAAAGCCATTTCAGAAACAGGGCTCCAAAGTCGTTTTACGAGGGGCACGCTTCAGCAAGTGTGCGAGAACACCATGTGGATTCCCCATGACTGGAAAGCCGTCATGCGGATGATGCTCACCCCTAGCCAGTATTTAATTTGGGACAGCGAGTTTCGCCTAGAGGCGCAGACAAGGGCTGCCAGGATGGGAGGTGCAGTACTTCCTGACCAGTTATATGTTTCGGGTGCCTTCGAGCCCATCGATGCCCAAATCAACTTGCCTCTAGCCATTCTCCAGATGTCGGCCGAGGCCGCCTTTAGGGCGTTTTTCAAAGTCCCAGCAACTGGCAAAGCGGCTAAAAATTACACCGCTATCAAGCAAGGAGCCCAGGAACCCTATATGGACTTCATCAATCGCCTAGAAGAAGCCATTAGCAAGCAGATTGACAATGAGCAGGCCCAGCAAGAGCTCATGATGAAGTTAGCCAAGGACAATGCCAATCTAGACTGCCGTAAAATCTTGCAGTCACTGGGCAATCGTCCTGATTTGACCCTTACGGACATGATTAGAGCTTGCGCCGACGTTGGCACAGAATCCTACAAGATGGGATTGCTAGCGACAGCGGTGCAAGGGGGTAAGAGACCAAAAGGAAAGACCCAAGGAGCATGTCACAGTTGTGGCAAGGTCGGTCACTTCGCTAGGGAGTGCCGATCCAAGGGAGGCGGACAAAGGTCCGGCCGTTCCAAGGCTCCGAAAACCCAGTGTCCGAAGTGTAGAAGAGGCTACCACTGGACTCGAGACTGTCCGGATTCGGGAAACCGGAACGCGGGCATGTCTCTGGCCCCGGTCCAAACAGGGACTCCCCTCACCCAAAGCTCACCAGAGCTAGACTAAATCCCGGTCACACTCCAGACATTGCGAGGGCACAGGCCAGCCCCAAGGGTAGTACAGGGTTAGACTTGACTTGTCAGGCGGACGTTACATGCGACCTGCCAGGCACGGTCTATCTGGTGGATTCCCAGTACATGAGTCCACTGCCCAAGGGCTTTATAGGTTTAGTTTTGCCCCGCAGCGTAGCTGGAGCACGCGGAATTTTCATAATTCCAGGAGTCGTTGACTCGAATTTTTCAGGCGTTCTCCAAGTTCAGCTTTGGACTCATCTGCCCCAAACAATTCACAAGGGAGACACCTTAGCGCAACTGATCATGGTTCCTTGTCACTCACCAGCAGATAGCCAGGGAAGGCTCAGTGACAGCTCCGAGCCCCGGTCAGAGGACCGCTCGAGCGCCAGTGAGGCAGTACAAGGATACCAGGTCTTAGCGACAGTGGAGACCAACATTGAGTGGAAGCAGCGCCCCGTTATCGAGGTATTTTTGAACAAAAGAGTGTTCTCAGGGTTACTCGATACCGGAGCGGATGTGAGCGTGATAAGCAGAGGCCAGTGGCCAAGAGAGTGGGCCATTGAGCCGGTCTCCGATGTGTGGGGGGTAGGCGGCGTCCAAGAAGCGTTTAGGAGCCGAGAGTGGGTGGAAGTCACAATCCCAAAGGCTGACGGCACGGCGGTAATTCGGCCGCACATTCTTGACGTGCACATCAACCTTTGGGGGCGAGACATTTTGCAGCAGTACGGTGCTACGCTTACCTTCGGGTAATGGCGTTGCCACTTAAATGGCTCACCGATACGCCGGTTTGGGTAGAACAATGGCCAGTAGTGGGAGAGAAATTAGTTGCCCTCAAGCAGCTAATTAAAGTACAGCTAGACGCAGGACACATAGAACGGTCCACAAGTCCTTGGAATTCGCCAATTTTTGTGATTAAAAAGAAGTCGGGGAAGTGGCGACTCCTCCACGATCTCAGAGAGATCAATAAATGCATACAGCCAATGGGCCCGCTTCAATGCGGCATCCCTAATCCGAACATGATTCCCGAGGGGTGGGAGATTCTAGTCGTAGATCTCAAGGATTGCTTCTATACAATCCCCTTAGACCCCCGGGACCGGGAAAGGTTCGCCTTTACGGTGCCGGTTGTGAACCACAGTGAGCCCACGCAGCGTTACGCGTGGAAATTTTTGCCACAGGGCATGCTCAATTCGCCCACCCTGTGCCAAATTTATGTTCACAACGCACTGGCAAAGTTCCGAAGCCTTTACCCTAAAGCTATAGTTTGCCATTTCATGGATGACATCTTGGTCGCGATGCCGCAAATCGGCAGCGAAATGTTTTCTGACCTCCAGGCCAGCCTGGGGGACAAAGGTTTACTCATTGCCCCAGAGAAAGTGCAGAGAACCGAGCCCTTCTCATACTTGGGTCATCGGCTTCTCCGCTCTTTCGCAGCACCAGTTTTGCCTAAGATCAATTTACAGGACTCAGTCACCCTTGTAGAGTTGCAGCAAGTTTTGGGGAACATCAATTGGGCCAGACCGTATTTCCGATTGGATACGGATCTTTTGAAACCGCTCTTCTCGCTGCTAACTTTAGGTAAGCAGCCGGCAGACCGGATAAAAATTTCTCGAGAAGCGCGCTTAGCTCTCGAGAAAGTTAACCAAGTTCTCAGCCAGCGATGGGTAGATAGGATCACCCCAGGGCCATATGCTCCGATCCTGAATTTGTACATCGTACGGTCAGGATCCATGTTTACAGGAGCGCTCGGCGTAGATGCCGAGAAAGGGGCGAGTATTGTGGAATGGGTGTACCTTCCGAACACCTCTTCACGAAACATCGTTCCTCCCCAAGAACTGGTCTCCACGGTGGTTTACCGCGGAAGGCTGAGAGCTAGGGACATTTCAGGGCATGATTTGGCCAAAATCGTAGTCCCGTTCACCAAGGAACAAGTTCAGCAATTAATGCAGCTCGGTGACTCGCTTCCAAAAGCCCTGGAAGGATTCACCGGGAGCTTGGCATACCACTTGCCAAAGGACCCCAGACTTGTCTCACTCCAAACGCAGACAGTCAGCTTGTTTGAATTGCTCTCGCTGGTTCCGCTTCAGGGAGCCAGGACAGTTTTTACTGATGGTGGTCGCACATATGGTGTCTTGACCTGGCAGGAGGGCCAAGCTTGGCGCACGCTACTAACTCTTCCACAAAAGTCCGCGCAGCGGGCAGAGTTGGCAGCGGTGAACCTTGCTTTGCGCACCTTCGCCAAAGAACGTTTAAACATCATCACTGACAGCATGTATGTTAGGAATTTGCTTCACAGTCTACCGGGAGCATACATCACTCCCGCGATAGACAAAAATTTGCTTAGTCTGTTTTTAACTGCTCAATTTCATTTGCGAAACCGCACGGAGCCGCTCTATATTGCCCACATCCGAAGTCACCAAGACCTACCGGGTCCGATTTCGGCGGGCAATAGCAGAGCGGATGCGGCGGCAAAGGAAATTCAGCAACGTTCAGTTTTGGGTGTTTTTACTACTCCAATGCAGAGTCATGCATTTTTTCACCAAAATGCCAAAGCGCTTGCCAGACAGTTCAATTTGCCACTCTCTCAAGCCCAAGGCATAGTTCGCTCCTGCCAGCATTGTGCAGGGGCACCGGGGGGGCCCTCGTGGGGGGTCAACCCACGAGGGACAGAGGCCAATCAGGTGTGGCAAATGGACGTCACGCATGTTCCGCAGTTCGGCAGATGGCAGTACATGCACGTTTGCATAGACACTTTTTCTCAGTTCGTTTGGGCAACGGCGCAGAAAGGGGAAACTGCTTCCCACGTGGAGCAGCACCTCCTTTCCTGCATCGCAGCCATGGGCAAACCTCGGCACGTTAAAACCGATAACGCGCCGTCCTACAGCTCTAGGCAGCTGGCTACCTTCATGGCCACTTGGGATATTAAGCATACTTTTGGCGTTCCTTACAATCCGCAGGGGCAAGCGATTGTGGAACGGGTCAATCGGACGCTCAAGTCCTATATTGACAAACAAACAGAAAGGGGGGAGCCACCAGCCCTCCCCAAGTCACAGGGCCAGGCACAGCATAGCCTGAATAAGGTATTGTTCACTTACAATCACCTTAATGTTTTTTCGGATTGTACACCGCAGGAGAAGCACTTCCGCCGTTCGGAAGCTCTCCCGCGACCGATGGTCCGATACCGGGTGCCACCGGACCCTTCTTGGAGGGGCCCGGTGCCGCTCGTAACCTGGGGGCGAGGGTATGCTGCAGTTATGTCTCCTACAGGTGTCGTTTGGATTCCAGCTCGGTGTGTCAAGCCGTACTTGGAACCTCATGGCGTGGACCCAGACCGACCCGAGTCCGATCCCGGAGATGGAGGACCTCACCCTGACCGAGGAGATCCACTGGGAGAAGCGACGGCTGCGGACGCCAGCACCGAGGATCACCTGGGGGATGGTCAAGACCCTTTGCAGTGAGGCCCAGGGCGCCCTCCGACGCGAGGAGAGGGAGCCGACACCGGAGAACTTCATAGCAGCAGTCTTCGCCCAGATTGATGTCAACACCGTGATCTTCACCATCATCCTGACCCTTTCCCTGCTTTTGGGGGGAGGCGCTCAGGCCGCCACGTTGGAGGCCAACGATCTGCTGCCCGGCGGAGACCTCTCTGCCCGGATGCAGTACAATATTTGGGAGAGGTTGGCGGGTCTCGTCAACCAGTCCGATTTTTGCCTCAGGCTGATTCTGCTTCGATCCTCAGCACCTGCCTCATCCCAGTGTGCCATTCTCCGGGCGCGCACCCCAGGGATGGGGATTGGCTTGTAAAGAGACTTTTCAGCCCGTACAACCCAGCGGCTTCTTCAGAGTATGCCCGTTGGGAGATGCGGCTAACCATGACCTTGCCGGCTGATGCAGCCACCCTCCACACTCCTCGGGTGGCGGTCAGTCCGAACTCTACCTGTGGACGAATGTACGGCTGCCCTTCAGCTGGTCGTACCCGGTGCCGCTGCCTCAACGTTGGCAGTGGCAATTGGACTTGCAATAACCCAGTACCACTTGGCACCATGTACGCTCATATAACCCTGCCATCTGGTTGGTTCTTCACATGCAACCAGTACACGTGGAACTACATTCCTGCAAATGTTTCAGACTCTATATGTTGTATCAGTCGTTTGACATTGTTACTCCCTACCAAGGATATGGTCACCCCAAGCACAAATGTTACAAATGTTTCAAATGTTCCCTCACTCGTACGGCACACTCGCACCACCCAGTTAGACAGCTCATGTGAGAGCAGCTTTAGGGTAATGAGCCCTGCCGAATATCTCTCTTTGGCAGTCAGCATCTTTGGCGTGCCAGGCTTAGCCGTCGGCAACACAAAGAGGATTGGTCACTTGGCTTACGGTCTAGCAAAAGCCATCAACCACACCTCCCCCGCGATAGCGCTCCTTAATCAAGAGCAGGCAGAGCTTCACCATGCCATTCTTGACAATCGAGCGGCTATCGACTACCTCTTATTGTTGCACCACCTGGGTTGCGAATCCTTTCATGGTATGTGCTGTTTCAACCTTACTGACAACTCCCGCAAAGTACAGAGTCAGCTCACTGATCTCCACACCATAGTCCAGGGCATCACAGAGGGTTCTGCATGGGGAGCTTGGTGGAGTTCATTGTGGAACTGGATGTGGTCGTGGATCCCCTGGGGGTGGCTCCAAACGGTACTCAAGGTGGTTGTGGGGGTGATTATACTAGGCATCGCACTCTGCTGCTTTGCACAATGTATTCCCTCGCTGATCTCAAGGTGCCGCCCCAGAAGGAAACCCCGAGACGTCATTCCCGCTCATCAGCTGGTCCCGCTCCTACGCAGAGTCGCTGGTCAGGCTCTTAAGAAAAATTAAAAGGGGAGATGTGGATCCGCGTGCCCAGTTGGCACGCATGGCCTCTGGCAGAGGTTAAACCTAGCGAGCACGCTCCTGGCCCCTGGCCCTTGCCAGCAGAGAGAAATTAAGGGGGTGGATAAATGATAGGGTTTGATTCACCCAATTACCTGACCTGACCAACGAACCTGCTGAGAGAGCAAATACGTTACTCATTAGAGTAATCCCTCATCTCCGAGTCTCAGTCTCATCCCAGAAGCAAACAGGAGTCATGATTGCCTTAGTCTAAGCCCAAAACAATGGTGTTGTCCCAGCCAGTGTTTGCCCGCACTAATTAACTTCCCCCCCGAGAGATTCCCAATTAACCCGAGTAAATAGGTGATGTGATTGACTGTTGGGTGACGGTTTTTTCTACCTTGCCTTCTGATCTATAAATGGTTATGCCTTTTCCTCAATAAAGGACTGATCTTATCCTCCTCCATGCTGCCTCGTATCGTTCTTTGATCAGTCTCCTCCGGGACCTCCGGCCCTCAGCGGCCCCGATTCCTACAGAAGTCAAAGGTAAAGCTTTTGCCTAGTTTGTGGCGATGCATTGGCAGTAATGAAAAAGCTAATCACGTGTCATTGCAGCTCAAAACATGGCTGTTACCATTATAATAATCATTTCCTTCTTATTTCTTGCTATGGTGATGTTAGCAAGCCATGAGACTACTTATTGTTAAAACATGGAACAATTGGCTAAGACGCGGACTGGGAGGTGGAAGGTCAGCAGTTTGATTCCCGAGTACTGCAGGACGGAATGAGCTCCCGTCTTTGTCCCAGCTCCTGCCAACCTAGCAGTTCAAAAGCAAGAAATTGCAAGTAGATAAATAGGGACCACTTCGGTGGGAAGGTAACAGCGTTCCGTTCTAGTCATGCCTGCCACATGACCACAGAAACGTCTGCAGAAGCGGACAGCACTGGCTCTTCGGCTTTGAAACAGAGATGAGCACTGAACCCTAGAGTCGGATACGACTGGCTTTCGAGCAAGGGAAACCTTTATATGTAGCTGAGGCCTCATGTAGAGGGAGAGTTTGTGAAAGAGTGCATGGTGGCTGCTGTGGAGTTACTAGCAAATTGTTTCAGAGTGTTAGTTCGTCTTGGAAAACCATCTCAGATCAGACTACTGACCTAGCACAAAATATTGAAAAAACACTGAAGGATTTTTGCAAGAGATTTCTTTGTTTTTCTTCTCTCTGGCTTGTGATGAGACAACAGATACTGCCCAACTGGTTGTATTCATTTGTGTGTGTGTGATAACTGCAGAGTTCGTTATGCGAGAGGAATCGCTGTCACTGGAAGCCATGTTTGAGATACTTGTTTTATCAATGAAAAAACTTGAGCTAACATTTGACAAGTTAAGTCGGCTTACTACAGATGGAGCTCCAACAATGGTTGGCTCATAAAAAGGATTAATTACATTTATCAAGAAAGAACAGGTTGGAGCGTATCAGTTTTGATCCTAGTGATTTAATTATATGCCACTGCATCATATGCCAAGAAAGTCTCTGTGCACAGCTATTGCTGCTCAACAGTGTGATGTCAACAGTAGTGTCATACATAAATTTTGTCAAAAGCAGAGGGTTTAACAGCCGCCAGTTTAAGGAGTTATTGGACTCTGCGTAGGGTGATCTTGTTTATCACTGTGAAGTGTGGTGGCTGAGTCACGGGAACATGTTTATGGGGTTTTACGAACTGTGGGATGAAGTCAAGCAGTTCATGGTGATGAAGGGAAAACCCGTCAGGGAACTCAATGACAGCAAATTGCTGTGATAGCAAGTTACTAGCATTCATGTTGGATATTACCAAGTACAGTACCTCTTAGTACTGAACGTCAAGTTGTAGAGCCCCAACCAGTTTCTCAGCTCCCTGCTATCAAATGTCAAATCATTCGAAACTAAATTAAGACTGTGGAAAGTGCAAGTTGAAAGGAATAACTCAGTGCATTTCTCCACTCTGGAAGGACGAAAGCCTTCTATGACACTTGGATATACTGGTGAATGTGCGAAACCAATTGAGGCATTTAATGAACTATTCAAGGCCATAAAAAGTAAACAAATGGAACTGAACATCTTTGCTACACCTTTCAATGTGGAACGAACTGATGTGCCTAATAACCTACAACAAAATTATTCAACTGCAAAGTGATGATAATAATAATTTTGTGTGAGAAATTATTTTTGCTGGAGAAACAACACTCAAGGGACACTCAAATGAGGCTCCTTTCATGTGCCCAAGATCTTTTCGCACTGAAGTGGTCCCTATTTATCTACTTGCAATTTCTTGCTTTCAAACTGCTAGCTTGGCAGGAACTGGGACAGAGATGGGCACTCATTTCATCATGCAGTACCTTGGTCTCAAGCTGCCCAATTGCTGGCCTTCCAGCTAACAAGGCAAGCTTCTTAACCACTGAATCACCTCAGCCCCCAAAGTGATGATGAGCTGAAATCTAGGTACAACAACCTCCCATCGCTTGAATTCTATAAATGTTACATAAGCAATGATGCATTTCTCACGTTGAAGAAATATGCATTAAAATATGCATCTATGTTCGAAACAACTTACTGCTGTATTGTACTGTATTCCTGATAACCATAGATGGGTGTCAAAGCTGGAGAACGAAGAAAACTGATGGTGGTGGTGGGGAGATATGTTTCAAATACAGTGCTGAAAGAGAGCTTTACAGATACCCTCGATGAAAGATGAATAAGTGGGTCCTAGAGAAAACCATGCATGAACTATTTCTGGAGGAAAAAATGATGAAGCTGAGACTATCCTACTTTGGACAATCATGAGAAGGCAAGATTCTCTGTAAAAGACAATAATGCTTAGGAAGGTTGAAGGCAGCAGGAAAAGAGGAAGTCCAAATATAAGATGGATTGGCTCACTAAAGGAAGCCACAAGCTTGAGTCTGCAAGAGCCAAGTAGGGCTGTTGAGGAGAGGACATTTAGGAGTCTGCTCATTCATAGGGTTGTTATTAGTTGGAGATGATTTTATGGTACATAAAAACACCAGCAGCATCACAACATTCTATGACCAACCATCATCACTATCCATGTATCCTGAAATGTAATAGGCTTGTTCTGAAACTGTATTTGCTGCATCAAGTTGGCAATTGTGCTTTTTATGCCCATGGCTGTTGACCTGTCTCTGTGTTCTGGTGCTTCAGGTTTCAAAGCATTCTAGCCAAGTTAAACCCCATTGCTCCATCGCAATCTACTACTTTTGTTTGTTACTTTCCCAACACTTTCCCCACCTTCACCTTTGCTACCATTGGGAGGTACAGTTCAGTCTGTTTCATCATGGTTTACTTGGAATTGAGAATTCATTTGGGGCCAAGAGATAAGAACCAGCAGAGTTGTTGTTCCTGGAGAAGAACAATTGATTAAGGCATTCTTTGCTGGCTGCAAAAAAAATAAAAATAAACCAGACTCACAGTCTGGAAAGGCAGAAGATTGACACATCTGAAACATAACCAGCCCAAGGTATTTTACCACCTGAGGTGGGCAAGATAGTTTCCCCTTTCCCATTCCACATTGAAAAGCAGACTGAACTATTTAAACACTGGCAATAGAATTATAACCTTCATTTCAGCTGAAGGTAACAGAGGCAGTTTCACGGGATAAGAGAAGCTGTATCATAGCTGTCAAGTATCCCTTATTGGCCGGGAAAACCCCTTATTTTACCCTCTTTCCCACTGTCATCCCTTATTAATTAGACTGCAATGCCCTATTGCCGCCATTGGAGGGCAGCACAGGATAAACATAGCTGTCAAGTATCCCTTATTTGCCAGGAAATTTCCCTTGTTTCCAAATCCAAAACTTGACAGGTATGAACTGTATGGTACAGAAAATTGTCCTCCAACAGATGGGAATGGCCAGAGGCCTCAGAAGGAACAGCCAAAATATTGTTTTCAATGTCCCCTGGACATTTGCTGCTAAAGGCAGTTGCCTCTTTCTTCCTCAAGATAAAATAGTCTCTGATTTGAAGCCATGTCTCCTAAAAAAAATCTCTCCAGGTGTTTTCTAATTTGATTCAAGACTGAAGATTCACCAATGGAATACATGACTAGCTGGGAACAGTTGCTGTTCTTTTTGCCTTGGGTCTTAGATCAGGGTTAAGAATGTGGTAGACACCAAACTAGTTTGGTTGGGGCAAAGAATCTCTAGAACCATGAAAGAGCAGCCAATAGCAAAGTCAGGGTGGTTCCAAATCAAAGACCTTGTGTGTTTTAATAATAGCAATACAGAACATGAGTAGATAAATAGGCCCACGCTGCCCTTGTCGCTCCCGGAAGCAGAAGTAAAATGCGCTCGTACAGGCCGGCTGAATTGGCATATGGGGCCGGATCCAGCCCATGGGCCGTAGTTTGGGCACCCCTGCTCTAAAAAGTCTGGCTACTTATGTTGAGAAAGCGTAATCATGTGGTTCATACTACTTACACTCTCTTAAAACAGGTCCTCTTCTGTAGTCCATTCTGTATTCACCGGTTCATGCTTTAATATGTGTCAAGAAAGAGATTTTCTTGAATCATTGGAGACTGAAAAGGCTCATTTAACTATAAGGTAAAATAAAATACAGAAGAGAACACAAGCTCAGCTAGAACTTCGACTGCAGCATGGATATATATATATATTTTTTGGGAAATGGCATTTGTAGATATAAGGTGCACAGATTTAAATTCCTGCCGTGCTTTTTAAATGGTTTAAACTATTTCAAATTGTTTTCGCATTCTTTAGTGTTGTTTTTCTCTCCACTTTCTGCTCTGAGATCTTTTGGTAGACACTGAGATGCAAATATTTTGATAGTAATCTTCTTTTACCCCATCAGGTGTTGAGGGATTTGATAATAATAAATTTTAAAATTATACATGGGGAAATTCCTGATCATTCCACTGAACTTCTGCTCCTCAGCAGTTTTGAATACAGTGATTGTTTCCCTCACATGGCAGCAGACTTCTGACGGTGTCCCCTGGCTGCAGAAACATTTAAACCCAAAACAGTGTGAGCAGCAAGGGAAGTAAAATATTGTGCTGTGACCACTCTAGTAGAGTCCACCTGTAGGAGATTGATGAAAACAATAACAGCATTCCATGCCCTCCAGTGTCTAGTCATGCCTGCCACATGACCACGGAAATGTCTGCAGAAGCAGACAGCGCTGGTTCTTCGGTTTAAAAACAGAGATGAGCACTGCACCCTAGAGTCGGATATGACTGGCTTTCGAGCAAGGGAAACCTTTACCTTTACCTATCAGTCTTGTACATATTGTAGGCGGGAAGTTGTGAAAGGAGAAATACCTAATGAACTGAAGTGTGGGATCCTTAGAATATGGGTTTGCTTGCTTATTTTGTGGTGAATTTTTGTTAATCCCATCCTAAATATTGCAACCTAATGGCAAGAGAAGTCTGTGAATTACTCTATGTGATATTGTGAGAAATGTGATGCTACAGTGATAACATAATACTGTACTGCAGAGCAATTTGTCACAGGCTGAAGAAGAGAGAGTAATAATAAACAGACAAAGAGCATCAAATCATCCAGAATGTGACACTTACCTATCAAGTATTTTATATTACGAGGTGCATTTGCCGTTTGTTTTCATTCTTTTAAAGCTATCCTGCCTTCATGTTTATACCAAATTCTGTCATTTAATCCCCCCCTTCCCCAGCTGGGTCAGCCTGTGCATATGGATGGCACAGAATGAGAGAATTTTGCAAAACCCACAGTGTCACTCATGACAGATATACATGGTTCATAATCCTGTCCTGCATAAATTACACATGCTACATTGAAAGTGAGCTGAAACATCTGGGTTTTTTAAAAAGAGAATTTAATCTTTGTATTCATAGATGTAATCACAGGCTATCCAAATCAAAATATTAAACCATCAGAATAGAAATCAATGTATTTCTTGTCCCAACATCTGGCATCAACCTTCTGATTTAAAATTTTACATGTTTAATGAGTTTTACCGAACTTTCCCAAAGGCTCTGGTTTTGATTGCAGGACCTTATGTCAAAATTCAAACTTCAATATTTCTTTAATGTTCATCTTGTCCTATAGTCGTAGCATAGAAATGTTGGGAGGGTGGGGTTTGTGAGTTGAGTTGAATTACTCTCCCAGTAGCTTTGTTGGCTGAGGCAATCTGGAGTTTGTGGTTCAAACAACTAAATGTCCATCTTCTGGTCATCAATAGAGCATGGCCCTCTGTTGTATCAAGGGGCCTTTGATTAGAGACAATCAGTATACAGTACTTTATTATTTAGTGCAGGCATATCCATGTCGGTGAACAGTTCAATTATGTTTCATAATTTGCATATACTGTACCTATAACAGCCTAATTTAGTTCAGTAAAAAGAATTTTACTTTAAATTTCCTGTCTTTTCTTTTCAATATCACAACATTTGTAAACATCTCCTTTTACATTTCTGTGAATGAATGAATGTAGCAATCGTGTATTTTCACATTAAATTTATAAATTGTGCATTTTCATACACACACAAACTATTAAGTTTTGTATTTTCTTCCCACCTGTTTCATTGTTTACCCCTACTGTCTTTTTCCACAGTGACTGACCTTCAGTCTACAGTTCCAAATGTTTATGTCTCCAACAATATTTAATGTAATAAAATATTTGGGAGATAAACAGCCAACTTCTGGCCCTCCTGATGTTTCTGTTTTGTACTTCCCATCAACTCTAACCAGAATAGCTTTTATTTGGTATAGTCAAACTAGGCTGTATCAGCAACAAATTTACACATTTTCAGAAACACATTTTAGATATGTGCATTTTCATACTGGCAATTTAATTCCTATATCTGAACAACTGTTTAAGTTCTAGAACATTTGTTTTATAAAAGGTCAACCGGAAGAACTTTGTGGCGATATAACACAATATTATTTCCTTGTAATTGCTTCTATACCTCGGATAACGCTAAAACTTGGTTCTACAAGTCATAGTGTTATCAGATTTTTAGTGTTATCCGATGCATGCATCGGATAACGCTAAAATCCTATGGGATGCATCAGATAACGTCAAAACTCCATAAAGAGGCATTGTAATTGACACAGGCTTTAGCGAACGTTATCCGATGCATCCCATAGGATTTTAGCGTTATGCGATGCAATCCCCCCCAAAAACAAATAAATAAATAAATCAGGTCATTATCCGATTTTAGTGTTATGCGATGCAGGTGTTATCCAAAGTTTTACTGTATACTAATTTTCAAAGAATAAAATGGGATATAAATTAAATTAAATTATGTTTTTATTGTGATTGTGAACCGCCCTGAGTTGGCCTTGGCCAAGTGGGCAGTATAGAAATCGAAATAATAAATAATAATAATTAAATAAATAAATATATTTTCTTCATCCAGAAAAAAATAATCAAAAATGCTGATTGTCATGTTTGATCAACAGGAATGCAAAACAAAAAACAAGGTATTACAGTGGTACCTCATACAACGATTTTAATCTGTTCCACACGGCTCATTGTTGTACGAAACAATTGCTATACGATGCATGCATCATATAGCGATTTTCCCTATGGGATGCATCATACAATGATTTTTTTCGCTAAGCGGTTTTTCCCATTGAAAATTTGTTTTATGATTTTTTTCCCATAGGGAAAATTGTTATGCAAGATACTATTGTTTTCAAAATCTAATTGTTATGCGATTTCATTGCTATATGCGGCAATTGTTGTAAGAGGTTCCACTGTAGTTGGTTTTCTACTATGTCTTAAAGTGACATTTCCTGGGATTAATCTTCTCTGAATTCAGTGAAACTAAATTTTGGGTCAGATGTTTAAGATTACACTATAAAATAGCACCCTGAAGTCGGTTATTTTCAATTTAAAAATTTGAAATTACTGTACTATATTTAACACAGTGCCATTTAAAAATAATCAGAATCCAATGTTACGAGCACATACCTGTCTAACCAAAAGAATCCAATAAGATGTGCTCCCAAGCTAATATGTATATGGCAATTTAATATTTCTTTTTCAGGTGTTGCAACATGTAATTAAAAAGAAAAGAAACACACTTTCTATTGAGAATGTATCACATTTCCACTTACAATTTGTTGCTACATATTTTCTGCATCACACATATACCCTTCTGTTTTTTCACATTTTGCTTTTCTATGCAGTTCAATGGCATTTAGATTTCACCCACCTCCTCCCCATTTATAAATACTGTACAGTACATAGAAAAGGAACACATTTGTTCTTTTATCCGTTTGCTAATTTAGGCCGGGTTATACTGAAAACAGAGAAAGCCAACTACTGCACAGATGAAGGCTTGATTGATTGAGAACATTACTTGTGGTTATTGTTTTCCCTGTAGATTTGAAGCTTGAGTCAGTTCAATCAATAAATGCACCAATATTAATAGGAAGGCTCAGCACTCTGCCTGGAAACTCAACATTATCCTCTACAAGGAAGCCCGGGGAGTGCTGGGAACTTGCTCAGAAACTGCATCTGCTGATTCCTTGAAATTTTCTACAGATGACTGTTTGCAGACATTTAGCTCAAAATGATAAAAGGCCAAAGATGCAATCCTGTACATAGCTAGGGTGCTTAAGTTGCTCTGAAGTCAAAGGAGCTTTACACATATTCTACACATTAGTTCAGAATTCTAGCTAAACATTAGCCTCTGTGAATTCAACAGTGATTCAGCAAACATAGATGTACTGTGTATAAAAAAAGTCTGAGCATAGAATTAAAATGCTTTTAGGTGGCAGTGGGAGACAAAAATTAGCTATAATTTCACACTGAAGATATACATTAAAAGGTTGCATTCACTTTCAAGCAGAGAGTCTGTCATTTCTTTGTTTCGGCACTAACGTTAAAGCATTGTGAAATCATAGTACCACCAGCAGGGACTAGGCAAAAGATTAACATTAATTTTATTAATGAGTGTTTAACTGTGAGCTTACTGTATTAAGATGGGAGTTAGATTTCTATTAACATGTAAGACATGAAAAACTCTTAAAACATACTGTACATCTAAGAATCATTTGATAAGCTTGATAACATGTAGGAGTTGGTGTAAAAAGATGCTTCCTGCAGTGCATAAGTGTTGACAACATTTGCAAGTCAGGGTGTGTTTGCATTTTGTAAAGTATAATACTCTATGGCAGGGGTCACCAACCTTTTAAAGTCATGGGCCGGGTCACGCTCCCTGAGACAGTTGAGGGGGCCAGACTGGTTGCCATAAATGAGTCCACATTTATGACAGCCATAGATGAGTCTGTGGCTGATTCCAGCAGTGGCAGCTGGAGCGAGGGCGGGGGCTGTAATCAGTGGTGGGCTCAAAAAAATTTACTACCACACTGTGGGCGTGGTATGGTAGGTGTGGCCAGGGGGGAAGCGAACTGGTGCGAACCTGCTGATGCCCACCACTGTCTGTAATATTTGGCACTGCTGGCCCAGTAGTGGGCATCAACAGGTTTGCACCAGTTCGCCAGAACTGGTAGCAGAGATTCTGGCTGGCCCCGCCCATCCATGTTTTAAAATAAAGTAGTCCTAATTCTGGTGCAACGCAGGGCTTTCCCCCTGGCCATGCCCACCATTCCACATCCACAGTGTGGTAGTAGAATTTTTGGAGCCCACCACTGTATGGGACTAACCCTGCTCTATGGTGAAGAGAGTAAAATATTAGCTCCTTCAACACATTTGGGCAGCTGAAGGCCCTTGTTGCACATCAACAATCTGTTCATATTTTACAGCAAAGAAGATAGGCTACTATAGTAACTAGGGTTTCTCCTAAGGCCTATGTTTTAAACATGTGTTTGCAAAAGAGTAAAAAGAAGAGGCTGGAGAGAGGGAGAGAAGGAATATTGAGGATTTGAAACTAGGGTGCCAGGAGTAGAGGCATTTGCATTTTTCTTGAGCACCTTCTCCTGCATGACAGATGGGGACCTGATCCCATGAACTCTACAGGTACTGCAGAAACTGGGGCAAGTTGTGAACCCAACTCAACCTAAATGCTAAAGAGAATAACCTGACATGTCTGCCCAGACTACCGCTGTTGCCACTTTGAAAACTACAAGTGAATTTACAGAACTATGCTGTAGTGACCACATAGTGAAGAACTGTGCAGGCATCTGTCTTCAGAGGTGAAAAGCTAGGCTGCCACAGTTTGGAAGGAATGTATGTGCACACAGATGTGGAGAAATACTATTATCTCCATGCAAAAGCACTCAACATTACAAAATGAAAAACTATCCTGAATATTGCACTGAGAAGTTCAATAAACTCTAATACCACAGCATTATCACAAACACATCCTGGAAGAATAAAATAATCCAAATCACCCAACTGAGGATTCTTATTGATGCCTCTTGCTGTTATTGTAAAGAGCTGGACTAAGAGCAAAGTAGCCTCCATATTGTGGTAATATATTTATTAGACCAACCAGAAAGGGTATAATAACCTGTGCACAGTGTCGGGATTCCATGTGGGATGACATTGTTTTATGTTAATCACTTGTTAGATAAGTAGGATTTTAAGTAGAAATGCTAGCACTGTTTTTCTTTTCTTTCTATAAGTTATTTCACTTAGCCTAAGTGAAGCCATTTTAAAAAGCACACTCCACCATTTTACCTAGCTACTGGGAAAGCACCTCTTGTTCTTTTCTCAAGGCTGAGGTCTGGGAAAAGACCCAAGATGTAGACTTCTCTCATGAGAAGAGATGAGATCGCTGATAGCCAGCCATCTGGTATCTTTGATCTATGTACAAAACTGTAACTTTGAGAAGTCAATTAGCACTTCTCCAAGACACTTTCATGTGGGGAAAAGGTATAAAAACCTACCCAATTTCTTAAGAAAGGAGTCCAATCTCCAATGCTACAAAGAACCGTATCGCTTGTCATCTCGATGGGCCTCAATCCGTATCATCTCGTATGGGGTGGCTCAGACCACCTTACTTTAACTTAGGCAAGTGTTAGATGCTTTTTTACTTTCTTTTCTTAGGGAAAAAATGTCTTAGCTTTATTTTAGACTAGCATTTTTTGCCCGGCCTTACTGGGCAGGTTTGGATTGTGTGCTGGTGGCAGGGATCCATCAGGGAAGGTGGTTTTTCCCAAACACACAATACACATAATCACAAAATGCACAGACAATACACACATACGACTCACAACCCACACCCACCACAGTCACACACATCACACACGACACAACACACATGACACCCACACACAAAATACATACTCCCACACATAACACATGCTCGACACACAACCCACACCCACCACAGCCATACACATCGCACACAACACAGCAAACACACACAGCAAACCCACACAGGACATACCCACACAGGAAATACCCACACAATATAACCCACACACACACACACAACACAACCAAACACACCACACACGACTCAACACATCTGACACAACACACTGATGCAAAGCTGCCTCCCCGCCACTGCCGCCCCAGCAGAACTCGCCCGGCAGTTCGGTCAGGGGAGACGGAGGCGCGGAGGAGAGACCCGCAAAATGTAGGGTCTCTCTGGCGGCCCTAAAAAGACACCTTGTTGCTGCTGCCGCCATTTCCTTTGTATTACCCCCACCGCTGTTTCGATAGCTAACATGAAAGGGGGTAATACAAAGGCGGCAGCCAGCGATCCGCCATGGAGAGCGCCTCCCCTGATGAATCACTGGCTGCCGCCTTTGCATTTCTCCCTCAACTGTTTCGAAGGTTGTTTCGTGTCAACTTTCAAAACAGTTGAGGGGGAAATGCAAACACGGCAGCCAGCGATCCGTCAGGAAAGGCGCTCTCCCTGCTGGATCGCTGGCTGCCTCCTTTGTATTACCCCACCGCTGTTTCGAGAGCTAACATGAAACAGTGGGGGTATTACAAAGGCAGCAGCCAGCAATCCACCAGGGAGATCGCCTCCCCTGATGAATTGCTGGCTGCCAATCTTAGGCATTTCCTCTTTAGGTGGTGCAGAAGAGGCGGTAGGCAGACCGTTCCCTCAGCCAGGGCTCTGTCTGCTTCGGTAAGGCAGGCAGGGCTATGGGCTGAGCTGTTTTTTGTGTGCGTCGGCTGTTTGTTTTTTATGCGTGTGCCGGCTGTCCAGCCTCCTTCGCGCTCGCGTCCTCTGGCCTGATTGGCTGAGGGGTGGTGTGGCACGGAGGAAGCTGGGAAGCATAGTTTTTTTGTTCGGGTTCATGGGGTGTTGGCCCCACTCTCGGCTTCCGGACCTTTGCGGGAGCGATCTTCGGGACTTAAGGTAAGTGTGGCCGGCTCATTACGGGATTGGTTGGATGTGTGCGGACACGCACAGCTACATCCCATTCTTATAGGTAAAGATTAGTTAGTAGTTATTTTTCATATTCTGCATTTACTAGAACTTTCTATTTTTCCATTAAACTTATAAAACGGACTTCAATTGCCTAAGTGCACTCTTTTTGCTCCTATTGCTAATGGGGCAAATTGAGGAAGGGAGCTGAAAACAATAAGGCCTTTCTTGAAAGGAGGACTGTGTCTATTTTTACCAACTTCAAGGGGACTGTTATCCTCCAGAAGAAACATCGTTCCGAGTCCTGGAGACAACGAGTTGCTGCTATAGAGGTAACAGGCTTCCCCATACGCACCTTTCACACAGCCAAGGCCAGAAGTTCTCCAGAAGCAAGATAAGGGTGATTTTCGTATGGGAAAGTTGGCGTTTCCATCCCAGGGGTCTTTGCAACTTAATTTCCCCTATGTAGTTGGTCCCGGATCGCCATTTCTCTATGAACCCATGAGCCAGATTAGCTGGACCAAGTGTTTCTTTGCCAAGCCATAGAGATACATAGAATATTACACTTTTTTTTATTTGTGAAGTTCCTACGTAGTGGATTCTACTAATTTTCATGTTGTCTATGTGTTAAATAATATCTACGTTTTTGCCTCAGATGGTATTCAGCTTTTGTTCCTTGCATCCGTTCATTGCTGGGCAATGTGGTCTATTGGTTTCTTCAGGATTCCTCTGTGGTTGGAGTTGCTCTTGCTGTTTCTTGAATTTATGGAGGCTTGCCTGGAGGGGGTTGTGAAGCCCAGAGATAAAGCAATTGTGCTGGCAGTGTCTGCAAAGAGGCACAACTGCGGAGGTGCTTTTCTCTGGTGTGCTTCCCTCCTCTGTTATGAAGTCAGGTGTAGACGATTCTTGCCCATTCTGATGGCATCCCTGGCTGATCTGGGGTTTTAATGGAGTCAGTCTAAACTAAACCTCAACAATGTATAGGAGTGAGTCTGATCAGAATTATGTGAAGGAGAATGAGATTACTAATGAGACTGAGAGTGAGGCTGACAGTGATATTGATAATTGGAAAAGCAAAACCGATAGATTAACTGGAAAAATAGAATAGGCCATGTTGGAATTATTGGATTAATTAAAGATTGATTGTGCTGAGTGTTGGAAAGAAGGGTAAGAAGATAAAGACAATCTGGAAGTAGAACTTTCACCAGAAATGGGAAACCTGCATATGCCAGTGAGACATTGGTGGTTTGTGACGAGACATGGAAGATGGAGATTCTCATACTGGTTTGAACACCTACAGGGGCACTTCTGAGAGTTAGGTTAGAGATGCTAGGGAGATGAGAGCTAAGGAAATAATTATTTACAAGATTGGGTTTCCCTTACTCTGTTTTATTCCCAATGATCAGTTAATTTTGGAATATACACGGGGAATAAAGAGATTTGGTAATATAAGATATAGTTTTAACTAGGATGAGTTATGATTTTGCTTTGATTAATTCTTTTTTGGCTAAAGGTCTGGATTTGGTTGATTTGATGGTTCTATTATTAATTTAATGATATGCAGCAAAAGAGTGTCACCATTTCAGTCTGATCATGAGGAGAAATCTAATTTTTGAAACTTCTATCTTTATATCAGCTTTAAAAATGTGATTGGCCTTTTACCTGCAGCAAGGAGAGTAGTCACATGTTTGCTTTGCCTTTCTGTTTTATGTGTACCACAAATTTATTTTATTGTAGATGAGAGAGAAAACTCATACAATTAAAACAAGAAAAAATGAGGGGAGTGGACTAAACCCTAGCTTGCAAGGGAGAAAAATCTTAAACATTGCTTTCTACTGTACAATTTTTCTACTTGCAGAAAGGGTATCTAACTGTATGTTACAGGCATTAAAATATGATTCCTTTTTGCTGTCTGCTTGATGCAGTTTATTCCATACCAGTCTTCAATAAGATTTATAATAGGTGTTTAATTTAACAGGTAAATCTTCATGCATGTACTTCTTGATATTTGTAATCCAACAGGTAAGTTTTAATACATATTCCAAGCAGAAGTTTTGTTAGTTTTTATAGCTTTTTAATATCTAACTAATAAACAGTATATAGCTGAAAAAATGATAAGTTTGTTTCTTCACAGTAAAATTGAAATAAAATTTGTTTGGTTCACAATAAAGTTGAACTGAGGTATTGCTTCTTCACAGTAATAATAATAATAATAATAATAATAATAATAATAATAATAATAATAATAATAATAATAATAATAATAATAATAATAATAATAATAATAATAATAATATAGTTGATCCAAATTAAAGTTGATCAAAGCTGATCCGGTAAAACAACCTTTTCAGAGTGATCTTTCATCAGGATATCTATAATGTAATGTTAAATATGACAATTCATTTATGGATCAAATAACAATAAAATGTAATGAAATATGACATAATGTATACTCAAAATGAATCCTAGCGTAATACAACTCGTGAAAATGGAGGAGATCAATAGTGTTGTGAAAATGAGCCAAAAATAATTCGAAATAGATTGATTCCTAAAGTGAACTAAGATTAACAAACGAAACAGTTTCCTCAATTTAGCTCAGTCTATATCATGTTCATCAAAGCAGGCAACACAACATTAAAATTGGTCTACACAAAGTCCTTTACATACCAGTTATTTTATATGCGTCAAGAGCCTCTTTCGTGTGAAACGTCTTTTTGTGCTCACGACGTTAAATCTGAACCAGCAACCCGAATGTTAATATACTATAGCAGATTAACACATGTGGAGGTGATAATCGAGAGAAGTCTGTGCTATACAAAATCAGTTACAAAAAGCAAGCAAAATCAACTTCACAGTTTAATCCCTTTGGTTCCATGGTCCTGAACTTGTGGATTAGTAAGCCTCCCTTTGGAGCAACTTCCTATCTATATTTAGTTTTTTGAAGCATCTTGGTAAAACAGTTTCTAAGGCAACAAATTTAAATTGACTATCTATGTGCCCCTTCTCAAGGTAATGAGAGACTAAGGGTGCATTGGCGGTTTGGCTCCTGATCCGAGACCTATGTTCGATTATCCGAGTGTTTAAACATCTACTGGTTTTTCCGATGTAGCATTTTTCACACGGGCAAATCCATAAGTACACCACATTTTTGCTTTTACAGGTTGTAAACCCCTTGATATCTTGTGTGTATTCTGTTCCCGGTATAGTGATGGTGGTTGCGTCTGAAGTGAATCTGCAGACTGAACAATCATGACACTTAAAGTGCCCTTTCATACTTCTGTTTGGTATTTGTGTACAGCTGCCAAGGTCAGTGCTTATCAGTGCTTGTTGCACCTTAATGGTACTTGGATAGGATTCCCCACAGAATGACTGTGCTGTCTCAGTAGTAGAACAGTGATGCACTGCAGCAGGTTCTGTCAGGTTCTGCAGAACCGGTAGCGGAAATTTCCCCAGGCCATGCTCACTTGGTTTGCCACGCCCACCTCCATAACCCATAATGCAGGATGTTTGGCCACACCCACAGATTTGGCCACCCCACAGATTAGGTAGTAAATTTTTTTGCAGTGCATCACTGAGTAGAACATCATCATCATCATCATCATCATCATCATCATCATCATCATCATCATCATCATAAGCTTCTTAACCACTGAGCCACTGCAGTCCCCAATAACAAATTGGATGGTACGATAGAAAAATGATGGGTCTACGTTCCAGAACAGAGAATAGTTACTCTATAGCACTCTTTGATGACCGTTGTGTATTCAAAGTAAAGAAGAGACTGATACAATTATGTATTTATCCATCCTGTCACTTCTACCTAATTAGTTACCCCCCAGGAGCCTCGCTCGAACTGCGAGCTACCTCCGGGCCACGCCTCGTCTCCCGCGCCACCCAATCAGATCCCGTCAATTTCTTCAAAACCACCCCCCCCCCGCCTCCCCTTCAATAGACAGCCGACCCAATTCTAAAAAGGAAGTAAAAGAGGCTCGCGACGGGGGTAGGACACCAGTCCTCGTTTATAACGCGCACCCCAACTTTGATTTCTTTTTTTGGTATAAACTTTTGCGCGTTATACACGAATAAATACGGTAAGTTAGTTTCTATTAGAGTTCAGAAAGTTATTTTAAAAGCTAAACCCAGCCATTCCCAGTAATTCAGTCTGATTAATAATGTGGAAGTTAGTAATTGATTCCATATCTTGATATATTCCTTGTTGTTGTTTTAATTACTCCTATGGGGGGGGCTTAAAATGGATGACAGAATGACATAAAGCTTTAAAAACCTCCCTAAAATAAATTTAAGTGTCTTTAAAATTATCTTTTAAAATGCTATTGTTACACTAAATGGGAAAGAGTATAACATTATCTTATTATATAACATTTTAAATGTAACTCCATTCCAGCTTTGTTGTGAGAAAGCAAGTTACAGGTAAAGATACTGTCCTATGTGTATAGTACTAGAAATTCCTTATTATAATCCATAATCCATTGTCATGTTCTAATCAACTAGAAGTGACTGAGGAGCACTATCTATAATTCCCACACAACTGTAACGTTTTCATTTTTCTACTTGGGATGGAAAAAAGATATGGGGGGGGGAGGGAACTAGGATATAAATAAATAAATTGGCAGACAGCAAGGTGGAAGTGCAGACTTGGAAGAACAGACTTTAAAGGAGTCTCATTCTGAAGGAAAACATCAACAAACCAAAACGTTTTACATATTTCTGGAGGTGATGGAAACTTTTGCCATGGTGCTCAGACTCTTGCTTAAACATTTTCCTCTTCAGTCACAGTCTGTCTCTAAATGTCAGTTTCTGGCCCACGGTACTCAAATGCCCAATTCACTTTCTAGTCAAGTCATATATTTTCCACACACTTATGTAGCTTTCCCTCTCTATAAATCAGTATAGGAGGCTTTTTTTAATGCAGTAGGATACCCTTTGCACATACTGGGGGGAAATTATATACATACATAATCTTTTCTGTGCTCGCAGATGATCATGTCTCTGCTGGATAATGAAATGAAAAAGAATTAAATTGTAGGGCAATAGTTCACCCTGATACTGCTGAGGGAGCAGAGACAACCATCTTGTAGCCCTGTGATGAATTACCTATGCTTAGAGGAAATGGACAGGGGTGTAATTAACAAGTGAATTCTTGCATGTCAGCACAACAGAAGAAAGTTCATTTTCAAGCTGAAACTGAGAGCAGGCAGCTGAACAAAATATATAGAGACCTTTACATCTTGCATACAGAATCACCCTCCTTCCTTGTGAACCATATCTTACCTCCAGGATTGTCTACAATTACTTAATATTTTATATTTTGCACGCAGAAAACTATAGCTAACTTGGGATAAGTGGGCAACTTGTTGCTCTGTGCCTGTTGTGTCCTAAAGCCTGTGCCTTTAAACAATGTACCTATCCATGTGTATCCAATGTAACCTTTTCTATGTGTAACATTGTAACCTCCAGCTGAATCACTGTAACCTTAATAGGACGCGAGCTAGTGACCACTAGATGGCAATAGCGAGCGTCCAAGCTCATTGGTCCAAGACTCACCTAGAACAGCAGCGCGGGAAGATTCCCGCCACTACCTTCACCTGGACAAGAAGGGCGTGACCTGCAATGACGTCACGCAGCCTGTAGCCAATAGGCTATCAAGGAGCCACATTCAAATGTATAGCCACTGTATATATTGAGCTGTTCGTCCGCCATTACCTCATGTTCCCTCTGACCAGCATGTAATAAAGTTGTGTTAAGCCAGCTCTTCGGCTGTCCTGGTGTCTTTGGTCCCATACACTAAAGTGCCAGACAACACATTTGTAGTACGTACATCGTCGTCATTGGATGTTACTTGTATCTGAATATACATTTTCCCCCCTTAGAAATCATTTTTGCAACAATCAGAAAAATGTAACTGGTGTGAATTTATTTAAGGTGGATTGCAGCTTGCCATGAAGTGACCCACACACTGTGATCATGGAGCCATCTCCTGCAGCATGTATGAAATGAGACATGCAGGATAATAATTTTGTATCAGAAATTATGCTGGGTTGAAAGGATTTTTTGCTGGAGAAATTCCATTCAGGGGATGCGCGAATGAGGCTCCTTTCATGTCCCCAAGATCTTTTCCCACCAAAGTGGTCCCTATTTATCTAATTGCAATTTCTTGCTTTTGTTCTGCTAGGTTGGCAGGAGCTGGGACAGAGATAGGTGCTCAATCCATCATGCAGTACCCAGGTCTCGAACTACCGACTTGCTAGCCTTCCAGCTAACAAGACGAGCTTCTTATCCACTGAGCCACCTCATCCCCCTGATATGCAAGATTTAACACCAGGATTGCAATGGACTGCCACAACCTTGAGGATATGAACAAGGTGCGTCTTCACAGCTAGTTCATCTGGCATGGCCTCTTCTGCCTCCATGACCATTGGGAATCAGAATAGTGAAGTAGTTCCTCCTCCGCTCATTTTGCCATTGGGCCCAATATGATGGTTTCCAGTGGCATTTCCTCCACTGAGGGGTCCATTATCCCACCTAAAAGGGCTCATCTGCCCGTAAATGATGGCCCCTTTAGGGAGTCACATTATTTACTGCTGCCCAACACTTGGCATATAACAATTAGTTTAGTTGGTTTCTTTTTAATTATAGTATTAAAGTATTCAGTGCAGAGACAGCCAGAATCTTGTCTTGACTGTCTGGAGACCTGAGTCAAAATCCCCACTTGACATGGAAGTTCACTGAGAGGGTGGCAATAGTAAACATTTCACACACGTTGACAACCCTAACTGGGTTACTTACCTGTAAGCTTTATTTCAATTCAATTTTCAATTTGCATGCTTGATAACAAGAATGAGTCACAGGAAGAACATAAGAAATTGCCTTTGAATTGTACAAGTTTGATGTTGGAAGGCATCCTGAAGGAAAGCCATGATTAAAACATCCTTGATATGCATGCTTGCCTAACTTCTGCTTAATGACATACAACAGAGGGGACTCCACTCCCTGCCTTCCACTACTCAACAGGTTCTACCATCACAAAGCTATTTGTAATATTTGATTGAAATCTGCTGACTTGTAATTTGAATTCATTGGTCTGCTCCCACCATCCTTATATTGGCTTAAACCATATTTTTCATTTTTTTTTCTTCAGGTGACCTGAGTTGCCTCTTTCACCCATAAGGATGCAAATCTGACACTTTAAGGGTGGGACATACAAGTAGTTGCAGTATACCAAGTCAGGGATGTGATTGCCTATCTAAGGCCATTAGTTACATGCTGTACATGAAACTACAACTTCAGCTGAATTAGAGCAGAGAGAGAAAAAGACAGTATGACGATGTTGGTCAATATTTCCCCCTAGAGTACCTGGTACCATTTAGCATGGCCATCAGCATGCATGTGTGTATGTGTGTGGTTTTTTTTAATACAGTGCAACCCATAGAAAGAGCCTCCTTGAATATTGTGGCATTTTTGAACCACAATTGGGCATACCCGGGAAACGGCAACCTTGTGTTGCCAGCTAATCTTTCTCACACTGGGTCAGGAGAAAGGAACTGCAGAATGAACTCCCCAAAGGTAACTTCATTTTGGCAGTTTCACGTCAGGCCCAGAAGAAGAATACAACCCAAATATAACCTCTAGGGACCAGGGGGCGGGGGGAATAGCCCTTTGTTTCAACCACAGAGGATTTAGGAAACAGGTTTAGAATCCTAAAGAAGGTGGATCTGGCCCTAAGTCACTTTCTGAGTAGATTACACAGTTTAGGACCATGCTATCTGCAGGAGCATCTCTTCTTGGGAAGTTTAACCTGGAATTGATGAAGTTGTGGGTGCCTTCACCTAAAAAGGTAAAGAAGCTACCACGAGAGGTAGAACTTTTAGGGAATTCCTTACCAACTGAAATTAGAATAACCCCTACTCTGTTGGCCTTTCAGAAAATACTGAACAGTTTTTTTGTTTACTGAGTTTTTTCATACAGGTGGGTATTAGGGATTTTTCCCCTTTTGGTCATTCCCTCTAGTTAGCAGAGCATGAAGTGGGGGTGAGGGGCAACTCAGAAAAATGTGGAAATATCAGCTCAATGTTTGACCACATGGTCAAATAATGTGGGATTTGCTCCACATATAAAATGGGTGAACACGTGGGGGTGGGGATTTTCTGCCTGCATGACACAAAGGCTGATTTGAATCAGTCCAGCTCTTTTTCCTCCCAAAGTGTTTTTTCTCTCTGTAGCCAGAGTCCTCTACTTTTTTCATGCCACAACTATTCAAACAGACTTTTTGTTGTATAAGCAGTTGCTTCATTGTAAAAAAGGAGGGGTGGGGTGACTATGGATGGTGGTGTGGTGATGATGGCAATTGAGGAGTAATGGTTAAAGACTGCAGGATCACCCTCCCTCATGAACTGCCCTCAAATGACCCTGGTTTATTTATTTTATTTTATTGTAATAAAAGAGGCTAGCGCTGACCAAATGTATTAACACTCCAGAATCACATTTTTTCCTGCATTCTTAAAAAGCAGGAGAGTAGCAGGTCTTTGCTTGTCCAGCTGAGCTGATGCAAAAGTGAAGGAACGGGCAGACAGACAGGTGGATCTTTTTTAAACAAGCTTTTAAGAAAAGATAAGAAAGGCGGGGCTCCATAAAGGGTGGAGGTGTGTTATGTATGTATGTATGCATGTTCATTATACTGTAAAGGCAAGAATGTAACCACTCCAGATACAAACGATACCAGCTGTAAAGGAACGCGAGCAGACAGCCCATAGAGGGCAGCTGCGAGCGTTCAGCCTCACATGGTTCACATTGCTCAATCACGGACAGCCGCGGGAAAACCTTCCCCGCATTCAGCAGCTGAAGAAAGAGGCGTGCCTGGGCGAGGCCACGCCGGTAGCAGCCAATGAGCTACCGTGCTACAAGATTCAAATGTAGAGAGCTACTGTATATATTGAGATGTATCACCGCCATTACCTCATGCTTCACTGGAACCTCATGCAATGCAATAAACCTGTGTTAAACCAACCTTTCGGTTGTCCGGTTGTCTTTGGTCCCATACACTAAATTGGCGACGAAGGTGGGATATGGCTGCCCACGGGACCAAGACATGCGCCGGCTACGAGATCAAGAAGCCGGGAGACTTGGAGCTGTTTGAGATAGACTTCAACGCAGCGCTGGTGGAGCTCGAAGTCTCCGATGAGGCCAAAAAGAGGGCCATTTTCGTCCGCATGCTCGGACACGAGACCAAGAGGACCTTGGTGGACCTGATCGCCCCGAGGAAGGTGGGCGACTTCAAAGCTACAGAGCTCCTGGCGGCATTGCGCGCCCATCTCCGGCCAGCAATAGCGATGTTCCCCGCTCGGAGCGCGTTCTGGAGGCGAGTCCAGGCACCCGGGGAATCGGTCGAGGAGTTCGCCGCGGCCCTGCGGTTGGCCGCCGGCCCATGCAAGTGGGAGCTCCCCGACATCACCCTCCGGGACTGCCTGCTCTGCGGTCTGAGGGACACAGAGACTCAGCGTGCGCTGATGAAGAGGGAGCCGCCTCCCTCGTGGCAACAAGTCCTCGACACGGCACAGGCCGCGGAGGCCACTACTGCCGGGGTGCACGAGCTTCAGGACTGGCGCCCGAAGCCCGCAAAGGCAGAGAGCTCGGTGCGAGCGGCCCGGCGAGTTGCGGACTCGTCTGCGGAGAGCGGCGACGACGAGGACGTCCGGAGGGTCCAGAGAGAGGGCCGGCGCTGCGACGGCTGCGGCGCCGCCCACGCCCGCGCCAAATGCCCGTTCCGCAAGGCCGAGTGCCACAACTGCGGCCGGCGCGGGCACATCGCCAAGGTCTGCCGGAAACGGCGCGAGGCCACCAGGAGTTCTCCAGACCGCTCGGCGAGGCAGGACCGCACCACGAGGCAGGACCGCACCACGAGGCAGGACCGCACCACGAGGCCAAAGGACGGCACCCGGACCACGAGGACGCGGGATGGAGTAGGGCGCATCTCCGACGACAGCGAGGACGACGCGCCGGTCTGCAGCGTTTCCACGGAGCACCCCCGTTACTTCGTTGAGGTAGTAATACAAGGGGCCCCTGTTAGAATGGAGGTGGACTCGGGTTCTTCATACTCCATTATTTCCCAGGGGGAATTCATGAAAATCGCCCCCCGCGTGCGGCCCAAGCTCAAGGCGCTGAGGGCCACACTGAAGGACGTGCAAGGGAACCGCATCCCAGTGTTGGGGGTTGGGAAGTTCCGGGTCCAGTTTAAAAAGCACACCGCAACGCTTCCCCTAGTCGTCCTCAAGGGAGGTAAATGCAGCCTCCTCGGGACTCAATGGTTCCAGCCCCTGGGGTTGTTCATCGGGGGGGTGCACGCCGTGGAAGCACACCCCGCCGGGACTGATCCAATACAGAGCGTGTGCGACGCGCACCCCGAGGTTTTTAAAAAGGGGCTCGGGAAATTCAAGGGCCCCCCAGTGACTTTCGACCTGGACCCTGGAGTACGTCCAATCAGACTTAAACCGCGCAGAGTGCCCTTCGCACTAAAGGACAAAATAGAGGCGGAGTTGGACAAATTGGTGGGCCAGGGGATTCTTGTTCCTGTTGATTCTGCGGAGTGGGAAACTCCAATTGTAACGGCTCTCAAGGCCAACGGGGAGGTCCGCATATGCACTGATTACAAGTGCACCATCAATAAGGCGATCCGCCCTAATGCGTATCCGGTGCCGGTAGTCAGCCACTTGTTGGCCAGGTTACACGGGGGGAGGTGCTTCGCTAAACTCGACCTGGCCCAAGCCTACCAGCAACTCCCGGTGACCCCCGCCGCAGCGGCTGCGCAGACCATAGTCACCCACAAAGGGGCGTTCCAGGTATCGCGCCTACAATTCGGCGTGAATTCGGCGCCCGGGATCTTCCAGTCACTTGTGGAACGCCTCCTGAAGGGGTTAGAGGGGGTGTTACCCTACTTTGATGACGTATTGATTACAGGGGGGAGCCGGGCCGAATTAGCAACTAGGTTGGGAAAGGTCCTGACAATATTCGAAAAGGCGGGGTTGCGGTTGCGGAAAGACAAATGCGTCTTCTTCGCTACAGAGGTTGAGTTGCTAGGGTTCCGTGTCACTCCCGAGGGAATAAGACCAGCCCAATCCAAGGTAGCCGCCATCAAGAAGGCCCCTCGCCCCACATCCAAGCCCGAGTTGCAGTCGTTCCTCGGACTGCTCAACTTCTACCACTCCTTCCTCCCGCGGAAGGCAGCCGTGGCAGAACCGCTACACAAATTGTTAAAAAAGGACGAGGCATGGAAGTGGGGCGACGACCAGGAAAAGGCTTTCAATGACCTGAAGCGACTCCTGGCATCAGATGCCGTACTGACCCACTTCAATCCCAAACGCCCGGTGGTCCTGATATGCGATGCATCCCCGGTGGGGGTGGGGGCGGTGTTATGCCACGTGCTGGACAACGGTAGGGAGGCCCCGATAGCGTTCTACTCTAGGTCCTTGTCCCAAGCAGAGAGGAACTATGCTCAGACAGACAGAGAAGCACTAGCAATAATTGCGGGGACCAAGAAATTTCATGATTTTGTGTACGGCCGCCCCTTCACCATAGTGACGGACCATAAGCCTTTGTTAGGCATTTTCACCGCAGATAAGCCCACACCCCAAATCCTGTCCCCGAGAATGCTCAGGTGGGCCATTTTTCTCAACGCGTATCAGCACGCGTTGGTGTACCAGCCCGGGAGGGAGATCAGCCATGCCGACGCCCTGTCGAGGTCCCCCATTCCTCGGGATTGCTGCCACGTGGACAAAGTAGAGAGGGACCATCAGGTCTTAATGATAGAGGTCCTAGACTCCCCTCCAGTAGTACCGGCCGACATCACCAAAGCGACAGGCAAGGACAAAACGCTGGCCACAGTTTGCTCCTGGGTACAGAAAGGGTGGCCCGTGTCTTCCCCAGCAGCGGAATTCGACACATTTTTCAAAAAGAAACTAGAGTTGTCCCTAGAGAGGGGTTGCCTTTTGTGGGGACAGCGGGTAGTAATCCCCACGCCTCTCCGGCCGAGGGTGCTTAAACTGCTGCACGTCAGCCACCCGGGGATCGTCCGCTCAAAGGCGCTGGCCCGCAGTTACTTTTGGTGGCCCCAGCTAGACGCCGACATTGAACACATGGTCGGCACTTGCGAAGCGTGCCAAAGCTCAAGGCCAGAAGAGGCTCGCTCGCCACCTAGGGAGTGGGACACGGCTAGGGGGCCCTGGTCCCGGATACATGTAGACTTTGCTGGCCCGTTCAGGGGAACGCTTTTCCTCCTCGTGGTGGACGCGTTCTCCAAGTGGTTGGAGGTCATTCCAGTCTCGAGCACCTCCTCGGCCACAACAATTAAACAGTTAAGGAGGGTCTTTTCCACGTTCGGTTTACCCGACACCCTCGTCAGCGATAACGCCAGCTGTTTCACGTCCGCCGAGTTCGGGGCATTCTTAGAGCGCAACGCCATTCGGCACGTCACCTCTGCCCCCTTTCACCCGGCCACCAACGGCCAAGTAGAGCGCCTCGTGCGCACCACGAAAGACGCGCTACTGCGCATGGGGCCCGGAGACCTCGACCTGAAATTGTGCCAATTCCTGCTAAGATACAGGGTCACCCCACTAGCGTCGGGGTACTCCCCCGCAGAGCTGTTGATGCGCAGGAAGCTGGCCACGGGAATCTCCAAGCTAGACCCCACGAGAGTAGAGGACAAGGGGCGGAACATAGGGGTGGAACCCACAAAGAGTTTCAGCGTAGGCGCCCCGGTGCATTGCAGGAACTACGCCAGCGCGGGGCCAGCCTGGGTGCCGGGCACCGTAGTAGAACAAACCGGCCCCGTCTCATACCGCGTAGAAACCAGTACAGGCTTCCTGTGGAGGCGACACGTGGACCAACTCAGGCGCAGGGTCCCTGAAGAGCAGGACGGAGACGAGAATAGCATCGATTCAGCGTTAGGGTACTCCCCCACCCGCTTAACCCAAGGGGGAGGAAAAGGGGAGCATGGGTCCCCACCAAGGGGGGAGGAAAGGGAATCGATCCACAGAAATCTTTTGCGGGGGTCCCCGAAGAAATGGAAGAGCCCCGACCACACACATACCCCGCGGGAGTTTCCCCGAAACACAGATGCCCGTAGAAGTTTAGACGTTGATTTGCAGTACCAGGGGGAGTTAGCGGAGTGGTCCCCCACCCGTCCTAGCGAAAAGAGGGGTTTCAGTTCAGCCCCTGGTACCTTCAGTCCCAGTAGCCCCTGTGAGTTAGAATGCAATATAGCGCCACTTTCCCGGAGACCGACACCCCCAAGACGGGAGGCATCAGCGAGTCCGACCACCACAGTCTCAAGGTCCCCCGAGCAGGGATCAGAAGGTAGCCGAACCGCAAGGGCGACCTCATCGGTTCCGCGGTTCACAATAGGTGGATCCCCGGGGTCAGAGAGCAACAGGCAGGGGTTCACCTCCCAACTATTCATTCCTTTCCCATCCCCGGGCGCGAGGCAGGCACAGACGCCCCACGGAGCCACTAACGAATCCCCGTTTCCCGTTGCAGGACAAGCACCCGCGGAGTCAGGGATCACCGGCTCTCCAGTACTAGGTCAGACGCAAGCGCGTCCCAAGCGCACGTGCGGCAAGCCACAATGGTTGCGGGACTTCGTCCCATCCTAGGGGGGAGGGATGTTATGTATGTATGTATGCATGTTCATTATACTGTAAAGGCAAGAATGTAACCACTCCAGATACAAACGATACCAGCTGTAAAGGAACGCGAGCAGACAGCCCATAGAGGGCAGCTGCGAGCGTTCAGCCTCACATGGTTCACATTGCTCAATCACGGACAGCCGCGGGAAAACCTTCCCCGCATTCAGCAGCTGAAGAAAGAGGCGTGCCTGGGCGAGGCCACGCCGGTAGCAGCCAATGAGCTACCGTGCTACAAGATTCAAATGTAGAGAGCTACTGTATATATTGAGATGTATCACCGCCATTACCTCATGCTTCACTGGAACCTCATGCAATGCAATAAACCTGTGTTAAACCAACCTTTCGGTTGTCCGGTTGTCTTTGGTCCCATACACTAAAAGGTGTGAAGGAGAAGTGAAGGAGTAAGAGAGAAAGAGAGCAGGGAAAGAGAAAGAATAAGGAAAATAGAAGGGATGTTTTAGAATTCTATGGCAGCCTCTCTCTCTGCCTATCTTCACTTGGCTTAGAGCAGTCATAGCAAAATTGAAACTGTGACTGAATGTAGTTATACCCTTAGATTTATCAGCTCTCCCCCCTCCCACCTTTTCTTTTGGGGGGGGGGATACAGATTATTTTATTTATTTTATTTTATTGTTAAATTTCTATACCGCCCACTCTTCCAAAGCCGACTCCGGGCGGTTCACACAGTAGGTAAAAACAGATAAAAACAAATAAAAACAGATAAAAGCCAGCAATAAGAACCCACCCCTAAAAAAAGAGAGGTGCAGGAACCGAAGAAACCGTGGGGCAGGCATCCTCCCCTATATTAACCACCCAACGGAAGCCACCCCTCCACCTGCACCCCAAACTTGGCCCACCAGCTAGGTTTTTAGTTCTTTTCTAAAGGGCAACAACTCTGTCTGGAATCGCAGTTCCACAGGCAGGAGGTTCCAAAGGGCCGTTGCGGACACAGAGAAGGCTCTCCTCCTTGTGCCAGAGAGGCGAGCCCCCCTGGCCGGTGGCACTATTAGAGAGCCCTTCCGGTCTGCTCTGGTTGGATGGACAGATGTCCTTAGGGTGATGCGGTCTCTAAGGTAACCTGGCCCACTACCATATAGGGCTTTAAAGGTCAAAACCAGCACCTTGAATTGCACCCGGAGGCAAACGGGTAACCAGTGCAGCTCCCGAAGCAGTGGTGAGGTACCCGGGCCGCATGGTGGACCAGCTGCAGCCTCCGAATGGTCATCAAGGGCAGCCCCATGTAGAGCGCATTACAATAATCTAGTCTGGAGGTCACCAGAGCATGAGTGACCATGAGCAAAGAGTCCCGGTCCAGGAGCGTGCGCAACTGGTGAATCACCCGAAGTTGGGCGCAGGCCCTTCTGGCCACAGCTGCCACCTGTTCTTCTAGCAGCAGCCGCGAATCCAGGAGGACCCCCAAGTTGCGCACCGGGTCGGTCTGAGGCAAAATAGCCCCATCCAAAACCAAAGATGGTAGCTCCCAGGATAGCACAGGACCCCCCATCCACAGCCACTCAGTCTTACTAGGATTCAGCTGTAACCCATTTGCCCCCATCCAGACCCAAATCGCCTCCAGACAACTAGAAAGGACTTTGACTGCCCACGGGGCAAGATGTACAACTGTGTATCATTAGGACTTTGTATGATAAAATCAGTCAAAGAAACATTTAAAGTAAAAAAAGAAAGATACTGTAAAACTTCGAGGTATGAAATTAATTCATTCCTTGAGGTTATTCGTATCTTGAAAAATTCATATCATGAAATGTGGTTTCCCATACGAATGCATTGAAAAGCAAAAGATCCGTTCTGGAGCTCAGAGAAAAGCCAAAAAAACAAAACTCTTCATAAAGTGCACTTTGAAATTTTTCCACAAGTCGTGTTGTTGTCTGGTTTTTGTCGTTGTCCAGGAGGCAGAAAAATGCTCACCCTCCGGAGGGAGAACCGGCCTAGCGCATGGCCACTTCTCCCACTGGAGGGCCAGCAGGTGACCCTGCCTTCACCCTCCAGCCTTCCGGGGAGAGAACTGGCCTAGCGCGTGGCCACTTCTCCCACTGGAGGGTCAGTGGGTGGCCCTGCCCTCACCCTATGGCCTTCTGGGGAGAGAACCGGCCTAGCACGTGGCCACTTCTCCCACCGGAGGGCTGGAGGGTGGCCCTGCCCTCACCCTCTGGGCTTCTGGAGGTCAGTTTCAAGCCACCCGCTGCCGCCACGGGTACTCAACTGCCATCGCTGGAACACGTGCCCGGCTGGCAGAAGGTGTGGGGTGGGGTGGATTGGTGCTCACATGGCACCGCTGTAAAGCACCCCCTTCCGCTTCCACTTTCTTGGTCTTCTGGGAATTGAAGTCCAAATCCATTGAAATGCTGCTCCAAGCCAAAACATCGGGGGAAACTCCGTCGTCGGTTGCAGTTTTTGGCTTGGAGCAGTGCTGGGGGAGATCGGGGGAGGTCAGAACCAGCCCAGATCACCTCCCTGGAACCTAACAGAGGCACCCACAGCGGCAGAGAAGCCGAAATGGGTGAAAATAATTCCACCACAACGGAATTTTTTTCACCCATTTTGGCTTCTCCGCTGCCTTTGCCCCCTCTGGGAGGCTCAAGGGACCCTATTTGCACTGTTTCCGACACCCCGCAACCCCTCCAGGTGGTGCTGCAAGGAAAAACCTCCAGCTGACAAAGGAGTTTTCCCTGGCATTTTGGCTTGCAGCATCGCCCGGGGGGATGCGGGGTGAACTTGGGGGAGGTCAGAAACAGGCCGGGTCACCTCCCCAGAGCCTAACAGAGGCACCCAGGCTGCCTCTGCCCACCCCCACAAAAAGGACGATGTGGTCTCCTACCTGTTCACGCTGGTTGGAGACGAAAAAAATCGCCATCTTCGGGTCCCTGTGTCTGGCTCGCCACCTACCCAGGAGTGTCTGGGAGGCTGGGAGGACCTATTCTGCACTGTTCCTGCCTTCTTAGCACCTCCCTGGCCCACCCAACAGCTGAGAAAAGTTGCAGCCGCCATCTTATTTTTTTATTTTTCAAAAACAAGATGGTGGCCGCAACTTTTCTCAGCTGTTGGGCAGGCCAGGGAGGTGTTAGAAAGGTGGAAACATTGTGGAATAGGGCCTCCCAGACACTCCTGGGTAAGCAGAGAGCCAGCATGAACAGGTAGGAGACCAAACATGATGCACATCGTTGTCCGGGAGATGACTTTTCAGAAAAACACGCATCATTGTCCAAAATCGACGTTGTCCGAACGCATTGTTATCCAGGGTTACACTGTATACTTAAAACACAAAGAAGCTATATTATTCTTATGTGATATTAACCTTTACGTTCTCACTTTTATCCTTATGCCTTAGTTAGTACACTCACTTAAGCACATTCATTTAAACTACATTCATTTACTATTTAGTAGAATTTTATATCAGTCGCTTTAGAATCATTATAAAAAGATACTTTATATACTCAATATTATGGAATGGTAAGATGTAAAGTCAAAAGTCTTTTGTAAGCATCTTTGAATAAAAGGATTAACAAGCTCTTTGTAAACAGCCTTTACAGATAAAGAAGATGTTGGTAAGAAAGATAATTACCCATCCCGCCACCTGAATCCACAACTATTCATCAAGCCCTGTTACAGTTTTATGACAGGGAAAATCTAGGGAGTATGGCTCTACATGCACCATTCTTTCAAGGCTAACACCACAATCTTGCAAACAGCTAGACCAGGGGTCCTAAATCTTAGGAACCCTCTCTTTTGATTTCCATCTCATGGCAGGCGAGAAAGTTGAATGGACCAATAAAGCTGAGGAAAGTTATCAAAACTTTTGTAACGTTTCAGGTCAACTTGAACATTAATTGCTTACCAACTAAGACATTTTTGTAAACTTGAAAGGGGTTTGGGAGGAAGGGAAAGGAAGGGAAAATGTATAAAAACATATGTGTCTCTTTGTATGGTGTGCCACTCTGAAAACATCTCGGTTGCGTAGAGTGAGCACCAATTGCTTCTTTGATATTTGGCCAAATAATAAAGAGCTTCGATTTGAAATATTTCTTCTCTCCTGGATTGCTTTTGGACTCAATTGATCTATGAGGGTGTGGAGAAGTGCCGTGGCAGTTGGCTCATGAGGTAAGTTAAACGGAACTCACAAAATATTCTAAAACTTTCTAAGAGCATTGGGCTATGAGTTCTTAGAATTAAATTAACACTCTAGGCATAATTGGATATAAGTGTCTAGAATCTAAACTTCTGCATTCAAACTTTTTGGATATAAAAGTTTGAAAAGGTGATTTTTTTTTGGACTCATCAGGGAGAGGTTTTGAGCTTCAAATTCCAAGGCAGGAAAAGCACTCTTACCAATTAAGTTAGTGACAAAGGACAATCACTTTAAGCTGTAAATCCTCCTCCCACTGATACCCATAAATTAGTGCATGCAAGACTGCTATTATCCCAACAAAAGATTGCTCACACCTCAAGGGTTTCATAGCCATATTTAATCAGTGGCCACCATGCTCTTGACTGCAGTAAACTTGCACATGCCTTGGAACTCAAAGGTCTATTGAAATAGATGCATGTAATATAAGTTAAACTGGCTTTATTAATTTTATTTGCAAGTCTGTTTAACTGTTACCTTCCCTTTTCTCCCAAGAAAACTTCTTTCCATTCTTTGGATACTTGAGTATGTTGCTTCAAACAGGGATTTTCCCACAAAACCCAGCACATGAGAAGAGTCACATGGTTCCAAAACTATTGTTTATGTTTCTAACACTTCTGTGTTCAGTTGATCTAAGTCAACTTCCTTTCCTTTCTCCCCCGCCCCCTTCCAAACAGCTGAGATGGAGGGAAAGATTATTGGCAAAAGGACTTGAAAATCTCCCCAGGAAGACAGATCGGATTTCAGATTTATTCTAACTTTATCAACAAATGCATTTTTAGAGGAGGAAATCCTTCTAAAGATGGAGCCCATTAGAAGGGAAAGAGCCGCCACTGTCCACTTCCCACACCTTAACAGTTCTTTAGACTGCCCTCACCACAACAGTCTTTGCACATTTTTAATATGTTGCAGAATCACAGCTAGCCTAGCCATAGCACTCAGTGAAGCCCTCTCACATTGCTCTGAGAAAGCTACCATCTGCAAAGGCTCTTACAAAGTCTTACCTTTAGTGCTCAAACCTAAGAAGTAGGGCTTCCAATGTACTCATCCTGAGGACAGGGCAAGAAATTTAGCTAAAGCACCCACAGGCTTGGTCTCTGCCATTATTGGATGACTGACTGGCATTACAATTTTAAAAATCCTATTTTGCTGTACCCTTTCCAAATTATGTAGCAGGGAGGCGCCATTTGTTGAAAAGAAAAACAAGTAAGGTTGAATAATTGTTTCTTGAGGAAATAAAATTCATGCCAATTCTCAGCTTGCAGCAAATTTCTCTCTGAATTCTCATTGAGGGCAGGGATGGTGCAGTTTAGAGCAGAGAGAAATATACTTCAAACACATCTCCCAAAGCAACATATGCAAACAGATCATGCAAAGCCATTTTGTATAGAACAATACCTTTCTAGACTGCCCAGAACAGGGATGTCAACATTTGAATTAAGAAAATACTGTCCCTTACCTTAGGCAGGGTTGAGGGATGGAACCAGGCCAGAAGCTATATAAAGTTGAATCTAGTAAGGGTAAGTTCAGACTGGCCTTGTATGGTGCAACCATTTGACTCATCAGATTTTACCAGGATGTGTCTAGACATTATCTTGCAATCCTCTTTATAATTTACCCATTTCTTCTTCTTTCAACCTCCCCAACATTAAGGAGGAAAATGAGGAATAGTTACAGAATGACTTTCAATTGGTAAATAACCTGACTCCCTAAAAGGGGCCAATGGCTGTGGGCGGATGAGCCCCTTTAGATGGAGTGATGGTCCCCCCTCAGTGGATGAAATGCCACTGGAAACCATCACATTGGGCCCAACGGCAAAATGAGCAGAGGAGGAACCATCTCACTATTCTGATTCCCAACGGTCATAGAGACGGAAGAGGCCATGCCAAATGGACTGGCTGTGAAGGCAAATCTTGTCAATATTCTCAAGGTTACAGCAGTCCATTGCAGTCCCGGTGTCAAATCCTGCATGTCTCATTTCATATGTGCCGCAGGAGATGGCTCCATGATCATAGTGTGTGGGTCACTTCATGGCAAGCTGGGAGCCACCTTAATCCAATTCACACCAATGGCATTTTACTGACACATCCATCATCTGTGAAAATGATTTTCTGGAAAAAAATGTATACTCGGACACGAGTAGCAGCCAACGACGATTTAACACCACCACAAATGTCATGAAACATCATGCAGAATGACAGAAAGATATGTCACATTAACATGTTACTATGTTGGCTGTAGTTCATTGCTTTGGCCATGAATTCTCCTTTAGATGACCATCCGAGGCTTAGTTTTCTCACTTTCTTGTCTGCTTCAGGGTTGTGGGGAGCTTGAGAAACAAGCAGGGACACCTAACACTCTGGGCTTTCATGTAACAATAAGCTATTGTTGAAACAAGCCATAATACATAAGCCGTCAAGAAACAACAGTTTCAAATCATGGTTTGCAGTTAACTAACAAATCATGGCCTGTTTATAGAAGTAGAATTGAAAATAACAAGAAGCCACAACTCAATAAACTACAAGCTGATTTACTAACATGAGCAAACTCAGCCAATATTAATCTTTGATTATTGAGTAAAGTACTGAAAGTGAAACATTTACCTTTTTTTACACAAACAGTATGCATGTACAGTGTGTATTCTCCTTTTTAAAAACACCAGAATTGTTCCTAAAATGATCAAGCCATGTACACTAAATAGACCAATTTTTCAAAGAAAGAATCTGAGAATTTTATATTTGAGAAAGCTACATTTTGAAATTTAGGGGGCAAAAATAGAGATTTTCAATATGTGAAACTTTCCTTTGACACTACTATTACCCACCTGCCACAGAAACAGGAATAAATGCTCATGGCCGAAAGTCAAGGAGAACAAATCATAAACATAGTTTCTAATTTTCTCTATCCACCCTGAGAGAATAAAGGCAGCTGCCTCTAGTTTATAGTTCAACAGCACTTGACTATCTTATCTACCAACAGGGTACCATTATATTCCCCATAAAGTATAGAAAGATAACAGCTGCCAAAAGTAATTGTTCCCCCAACTGGTGTTACCATAGTTGTTGACTATGCATGCTTAGATGCTCTTGTAGCACAGGAATGACCAACTAGCGGTCTGCGAGCTAGCTCTAGCCATGAAACAACTTAATCCATCCGCTTATTGCTTTTACAAATTTTAATCAAGTTTTAAAAACTTATCAACAGTTTCACTTTCATGCATGCACAGCACAAAAGATCACAGAAAACTGCTTGGGTTTTCTATGAAGTTCCTAACATAAAACCAAAACTCACAGACACACCAAACTGAAAGACCCTTATAGCTAAGTTACTAAAACCTGGCTGACACTGGAAGATGGGGTTCCTCTATCAGATATGTGTCCAGCCAGGTTCGGTATCTGGCACCAACCTAGGGGTAAGGGGAGGGGCGGTGGCATCACCATTGTAGCCAGAGAGTCATTGGGAGTCACAAGAGCCACAGCTCCACAAGTTGTCACCGCCGCCGCCGCCGCCGCCACCACTACTACTACTAGCTTGAGTGCCCGGCTCTGCCCGGTGCTTGGTGGTGAACTGGAGGCATTCTCAGTGGTTCCCGGGCCTGTCTCCAGGCCTTTCTGGTTTCTCCCCCCTACCCCCCGCTGCCCTCTTGTACCTTTCGTCCACGCTGTGGTGTGCCCCAGCCATCCTCTTTGGCATGTTGTTCCTTCGGACCCCACAAGGGTGATACCAGCCGCCCTACGCCCTGTTTCTGTTTTTCTCCCCAGGTTTTCTGCCCAGTATCCGGGCCTCGCTTGCCTCTCCACCCCTGATGGCCTCTTTTACCGTGTCTGGTCCCTCCATGGCTTGCCCTGGTCTCCTTCTCCATCTCTTCACCCAGGCGAGTCCCGCTAGGGTGGTGGTGTGTAGGTGGCAGAACTCATGTGGTATTCGTTATGTTCTGGTCCAGAGCCTGCGATTCTCCATTGTGTGCCTGAGCAGGAGGAGGAGGAGGCCAGTTATGCCTCCTACCCACCACCACCCTTGTGGGACCTGCCTGGGCGAGGAGATGGAGAAGGAGGCCGGGGCCGGCCGGGGCAGCGGTGGAAGGCCCGGAAAAGTAGAAAAGGCCAGCAGGGGTGGGGAGAGGCAAGAAAGGCCCAGATATCGGGCAGAGAACCCAGGGTGGAGACCGGGAGCAGGGCACAAGATGGATGACATCACACTGTCAGGGGCCACATGGACGACGCACCAGAGAAGATGGTTGGGGCACGCCATGCCAGGGAAGAAAGGTAAAAGAGGACAAGGACCGGAGACAGGCCAGGGAACCCTCCAAGGCCGTGGGCTTTTTGTGTGCCGGCATCCGTTGCAGCCATTGAAGCTTAAACAGGCAAAGAGATGCCGAGAGCGCCGCTGGATGAAGACTGAAGAGTGATTCTGCTGGACACTGGCTAGAGCCGCTATCAGAGCCTACCTGGTAGTGATAGAGGTGGTGAAACGGCAATATTTCACCACCCTTATTGTCTCTGCAGATAATCGCCCAGCAACTCTTTTCCGGGTGACTAGGTCCCTCTTCGGTAGAGGGGGGGCCTGACGCTGGTTGGCCTGGGTCAGCTGAAGACATTGCTGATTATCTTGTGGAGAAAATCACTCGGATTCGCTCAAAGTTTGAACCTGGCGTGGACACTATGGGTCCATAGTTGACCAGTTTGCAGTCTTGCTATGTTATCTAGATCAGTTTGACCCAGTTGTCCCTGAGGAAATGGACAGGCTCATTGGATCTGTTCGTGCTACTGCTTGACCATTAAATCCATGTCCCGCCTGGTTGGTCAAGGTGTCCAAGGCGGTGACAGGCAGTTGGGTCGGAGCAATAGTCAACACTTCTTTGTGGGAGGCGGTGTTTCCTGCACTATTAAAACATGCTTTGGTGTGCCCCCTCCTTAAGAAGCCAGTGCTCAACCCAACAATAATGGCCAACTATCGGCCGGTATCCAACCTAACCCTTTTTAGGGAAGGTTTTGGAGAAGGCAGTGGTGCGGTAGTTACAGAGGGTTCTGGATGAAGCTGATTATATGGACCCCTTTCAGTCAGGATTCAGAACCGGATATGGTACTGAGACTGCATTGGTTGTGCTGTTGGTTGATCTCTGGCGGGAACAGGACAGAGGTCATTCCTCTGTCCTTGCTCTTCTTGACCTCTCAGCAGCCTTCGATACTGTCGACCACGGTATCTGTCTGGAACAGCTCCAAGGATTGGTGATCCTGAGCACTGTGTGGTCCTGGTTTGCCTCATTTCTGAAGGCCCGGACCCAGTTGGTGTGGTTGGAGGATGGGATGTCCAGCCCTAGGCCTCTCCAATATGGGGTGCCTCAGGGCTCGGTGCTCTCACCTCTCCTATTTAACATCTACATGAAGCCATTGGGGGAGATCATCTGTTCCCATGGGGTGAGGTATCATCAGTACGCAGATGATACACAGCTGTATGTCTCGGCCTGTGGTGTTCCAAGCGATGCAGTCGGAGTCCTATCCAGGTGTCTGGAGGCTGTTGGAGTCTGGACAATGGGCTTCAGCTGAATCCCAGCAAGACTGAGTGGCTATGGGTTAGGGCCCCCGCGTTATCTCGGGAGCTACCATATTTGGTTCTGGATGGGGCTATCTTGCCCCAAACAGACCCGGTGTGTAATCTGGGGGTCCTCCTGGACTCGCAATTCCTGCTCGATGAGCAGGTGGCAGTCGTGGCCAGGAGGGCTTTTGCACAACTTTGTGTCATATGCCAGTTATGCCTGCTCCTAGATGGGTTCTCCTTGCTCATGGTCACGCATGCTCTGGTCACCTCCAGACTTGACTATTGTAATGCACTCTACATGGGGCTTGATGACCATTCAGAGGCTGCAACTGGTCTAGAATGCGGGTGCCCAGGTGGTGATGCAGTGCAGACATTACATTCATGCCTTGCCACTGCTTCGGGAACTGCACCTCCGGGTGCAATTCAAGGTGCTGGTAATGACTTTTAAAGTCCTACATGGTAGTGGGCCAGGATACTTAAGAGACCGCGTCACCCCGAGAACATCTGTCCATCCCACCAGAGTGGACCGGAGAGGTTCTCTTGTGCCATCTGCTAGAGAGGCTTGCCTCTCTAGCACCAGAAAGAGGGCCTTCTCTGTGTCTGCCCTGGCCCTATGGAACCTCCTGCCAATTGAGCTACGACTCCAGACGGAGTTGCTGCCCTTCAGGAAGGAACTAAAAACCTGGCTGGCAAAGCAGGTGTGGGGCACTGGGGATGTGGTGACCCCCACTAGCTGGCTGATATAGTAATATTGCTCCCTCGCTCTTTTTAGTTGTCGGGCTAATTTTTATTTTGTTTTCAATTGGCTTTTTTTTTTGGTTTTAAGTTCTTTTATAGTTCTCTAGTGGGATTTATGTAGTTTATGATGTAATTGTTGTACGCCGCCCAGAGTCGCTTGCCGAGTGGGCGGCAATACAAACGTGACTAATAAATAAATAAATGAATGAATAAATAAATAAATAAATAAGTGCATAGAACATAACCACTGAAAGGGCCTCAAATGCTTGCTCAGGCCAATACCAGATCCAGGAAAAGAAAGCAGCCCTCAAGAAAACAAGGTAATAGTATCTCATCATAATATTATCATAATTATATTATCATAATATTAGCACTTCAATCTGCCTAAAGCACTGTACAGACATTATCTCAACAATCCTCATGACAAAAGCACAATTCCAATTTGAGAAGAGTCCTGGAGCCATATTCCAACAGTGGATGAGACAAGACCTATGGGGATGGAGGGAGTGAGACGTAACTCTTACCAATATGGACACTTTCCCACTAAGTTTCCCAAGCACAGCTTGCTTCTGTATCTGTCTGCTCAGCAGTAAAGCACTACAGTTGCCAGGGAAGCAGAATTCAATTCCATTCAGCATATCAACTTCCCAAGGTGTAAACAGTGTACGGTAGGTCAACATTGTCACCCCCATGCTGCAAATGGGGTGGGGGTAAAACAGAAGAATCATAGCTTGCCAGGTAATGAATTTGTGGCAAAGCTACGCTTAGAATCAAGGACATTCTGGTTCACAGTGTACAGTTACTGCATTACCTAACTAAATGTTATGAGACGCATGGCTGCCACTGACTAATGTCTTCCTTATGCATCTCCCTGATATGTCTAGAGACAGAAATACATGATGCACAACTTGCTTGTGAGTTTTCTATAAGCATCTGGCTGGCTGTAGCCGGCACAGAATGCAAGACAAGATAGATAGACCTATCTAGATCTGGTGCAACAAAGCTCATCTTCTTACATCATTGTATGCAGTGTTTCTTGACCCGGTTCATTATCACTCATCAGCATATAGCAGAAAAACACTGTATGGCTGTATGAAAAAACATACTACTGTCTTACCCTCTGTATCTTTCACTAAGCATTTCCACCAGGGCTCAAAGAAAAGGCACAAGTCAACGGAAGCCACACATTTCCTCTGATGGTTAGTTAGATCCTGCATGATACTAATTTTGGCCATCCTTGGTCTACCAAATGGAGATTAAGTTTTATATATACTGTATATTCTTGACCAGAACTAGTTTTCCATAGCATTTTCCTCCTCTTTTATATATTTTATTGACTTCACTGCCTTGTCAACCCACCTCTTGGCTCCATGCTAGGTTTCATTTATTAGCTTGAAAGCTCCATGTGAATTGGGTCCAAGATGATTAAAGAATATTCTTATCCCATATACTTCTGTTACTGCTATTCCCGAGTAACTATATTCAGCTTCTTTCAATGGGGAACATCCAGCGTGGACAGTGGGTTCATCTTGACCAACAAACAACTTAGAGCTGTGGTGGCAAACCTATGGCATGCATGCCAGCGGTGACACACGGTGCCCTCTCTGTGGGCACCTGTGCAGTCACCCAAGCATAGAGTTTGCCCCACCCCTCTGCTCAGCAGCCCAATGGAAGTGCTTCCTTCCTCCCCCAGCACAGAGTTCACCCCACCTCTCTGGTCAGCAGCTTAATGGGAGCACTTCCTCCCTCCCCCCAGCACAGAGTTCGCCCCACCCCGCCCTCTGCCCAGCAGTCCAATGGGAGCATTTCCTTCCTCCCCTCTTGCTGTGTTGGCACTTGTGATAAATAAGTGGGTTTGGGGTTGCAGCTTGGGCACTCAGTCTCTAAAAGGTTCACCATCACTGACTTAAGAGGAAGGCAATAAATACAGTTTAACTGGGCCAAAAAAATAATTCATGGCACACTGGAATGATCGCAAGGCAATGTTGTATGGCTGAACTTCGCTTGTCATTGCTTACCAAATCAATTATTGGAATTATGGCAATCATTACACTGGAATATTCTGATGGCACAAAATAACCTTCAGGGTGGACATGCTATTTCCTTTGAGGGAAAAATACTATGCAAAAGAGCTGGAAGCTGCAGGATAATTAGAGGGGGGAAATTGATGTTTCCAAAACAGAATCCCTGGCTAGTGGAGGCAGCTTCTATTTACAGAGGTGCTCCGGATGAGAACTGCCATTAGACCCCAGCTGCTAAAAGTAAGGAGTGTCAGCGTAATTCTGGAGGTCAGAAGGACAACATAGCAGAAGCATGTTCCTTTCTTCCTGCATTCACATTGTTAAAAGCAGGGGTGTTCAAACTATGACCCGTGGGCTGGATCTGGTCCCCAGTACCAATTCATCCGGCCCATGGCACCCTCATCATTCCTTGAAGCGTAAGTAAAATGTGCCCACACCTGCCAAATTAAAGAACACAGCCATTACCAATTCCAAATTCAATTTGGTTGGCTATGAAGTTTCTTGGGGGGGGGGGGGGGGGAAGATTCAATGCCCGTTCACCATAAAATGCCTGAACAAGATTCAGGACTAGTCTTCTCAGAATCAAAACACACAAAGCTTTGGCCCTGGCTGGATCAATCTGCTATTTTCACTTTTGCCTCATGTCCATTTTTTAAAATAACTCTTAGAGTTTTTTCACCATCTTGAATATGAATACAGGTAAATGTGTAAATCTTGTTAATTCCTACAAGTCGAGCCTTTTGTCATGGAATGAAGCTGCTCATTCCATGTAGCCTGCCTCCTGGAAGGCGGGGGGGGGGGGGGGAGATGCCCCTTCAAGATGGCGATTTCTTTTTTTTAATTATAATTTTATTTATTTTTTAAAAAATAACGAAAATTGCAAAAATTATACAAACATACAGAATATATGTATGGAAAAACAGAAAATATATATAAGAATACATAAATATATAAAATACATAAACAAAAAAAGACAATTTAATAAATTAAATTGCTTAAACACTTTTGTAATAGCATTGTAAACAATGCCATCTGTTGAACCTTATGTTTATCATTCATCTTATAAAATATGTATCCCAAACCTTATTTCTCTCTATATATATTTCTTTTTCTTTATATTTTTAATTATGTATTTAATATGTCAAAATTTTATAAGATCCAACCTTTTATATTGCAAAATAATAACACCCAGTGCTATGTACATGCCATGAGGATCAATATTCTAGTTTAATCCTTCCAAAAACTCATATGCTGGGGTACTGGTTTGTCACCTTTATCGCTTATTAGAACATATTCCACAAATGGTCTCCAAATTTCCCAAAACTTGTTTTCTTTCAAAATGCCTTTCTTCACATTCAATTCACATGTTAACTTATCATTCAAAGCAATTTCCCACATTTCCTTATACCATTCATCTATTTTTAATATTGAATCGCTTTTCCATTTTCTTGCTATATATAATCTTGAGGCCGTTAACATTATAGATAACAATTCTTTATTATTTGTATTCATATTTATACTATCCAATTCTGTCAGTGATATTTGAATCCAGCTTAAAATCTACTTTAAGGATATCTGATATTTCTTTCTCAATTAATTTCCAAAAAGCACTTATCACTTTACAGTTCCACCACATGTGTTCATATGTGCCCAGATTGCTTTTACATGTCCAACAATTTTTAGTTTTACTATTATCCATTTGAAATAATTTAACTGGTGTCAAGTACCACCTCCATAATATTTTATAGTTATGTTCTTTTAATCTAATTGAAAGATTTCTCATAATTCTTCTCTTCCATTTGTTTTTCCATTGAAGTTCAGAAATTTTTATATTCAAATCCTCCTCCCATAATTTTCTCAAAGCATTTTGTGAATTTTCATCCTTATTTAAGATTTTATATATTTTGCTTACTACCCCTTTTAACCACATTTCTCCTTTTCTTATTTTACAAATCATCTCTTCAAATTCTGTCCTATCCCTCTGTAAACTAAATTCATCTTTATATCTCTTCTCCCATTTGTTCACTAAAATCACCTGTAACCAATTCAATTTCATTTGTTTAAACACTTCAGCTCTCAGTACTAAATCATCTGACATTTTTATCCAATCTTTCAACAGAAACACATTGTTTCTCAGCATTATATTTTTTATTCTTTTATCGATTTTTACGGGAAACGTTTTTATATCTTCTATATCCATTATTGGAGAAACCTCAGGTGCTAATTTCATCTTTATATTTTTCCAAACATCCAACATTGCTTTTGTCATTTGGTTATTTGTTCTTATCTTTGTCTCTTTATCCAAAAAAATTGCATTACCATTTTTCTGTAGTTCTTTCATTTCTATCTCATCCCAGATAACTTCAGATTTTGATATAACCTTGACAATATTCTTTAATTGAAAAGCCCTATAATAATGTCTAATATTTGGAAGGCCCAGACCACCTTCTTTTTGTACTACATACCATAGACTGATTGTGATTCTTGGTCTTTTCCCTCCATTACAAAAAAATATTTAATATAATTTGAAAACTCTTTATATCCTTTTCTTTTAATTGGAAGAACATCGAACAAAAAGTTTGTTCACTTCATCTTGCATGGGTAACTCTACCAAACCAAGACAAATTCAACTTGTTATATTGTTTTATTTTCCCTTTAATTTCTATTATTTGTTTATCATAATTCAATTTCTTAAGATCCTCAATTTTACTTGTAATATTTATTCCTAAATATTTCACACAGTTTTCAATTTGTATATTATATCTTTCATTGACCTTTTTTTGACCTTCTTCATTTTACATTACAAAAAATAGCCTCTGATTTATCCCAGTTCACTTTTAATCCTGTCATATCCTCAAAATCCCTCAAATGTACATAAATTCGTTCCATTGCTTTCACAGGATTTTTCATTGAGACCATCATATCATCTGCATATAAACTAATTTTAATTCCTTCTATTCCTTCTATTCCCTCTATCTTTTTATCCTCTCTTATAAGTGTTGCAAGTAATTCCATGGCCATCACAAATAATATTGGTGATAGTGGGCATCCTTGTCTAGTCCCTGCTTCTAATATTGGTGATAGTGGGCATCCTTGTCTAGTCCCTGCTTCTAATTTTCTATCTTCTGTAAATACTTCATTCACTTTTACTCTAGTTATACCTTTCCGATATAGCTGGTCAATTAAATTTATAAATTTCATGCCAAATCCAAAATTTCTTATAATTTCTATAATTGAGCTCCACTGCAAAGAGTCAAAGGCTTTAAAAATATCCAAAGACAACAATCCAAACTTTTCCTTTCTTTGCTCCGCAATGTCTACCAAATCAATCACTCTTCTTGTGAGATCTGCCATATATCTGCCCCGCAAAAATCCTGCTTGGTCTTTATTTATATATTCCTTCATAAATTCATTTAATCTATTTGCTAATATTGCAGTAAAAATGTTTACATCTTGATTTATCAATGAGATTGGCCTATATGATTCTATCTTTTCTAAATCTTTTCCAGGTTTAGGGATCAAAGCAATTACTGATCTACACCATGAAGTCGGTAATAATCCTCCATCTAATATATGATTAAACAGCTTCAGAAGTCTTGGAACCACTATTTTTTAAATTGCTTATAAAATTCTGCGGTGAATCCATCTTCACCTGGAGCTTTTCTCGTTTTAAATTTCTGTATCACATCTTTTATCTCTTTTTCTGTTATTGAAGATACCATTCTATCTTTATGTTCCTCTCTAATCTTGATTTATTTCCAATTTTCCAAATATGCCCTTATGTGTTCTACTTTTATATTTTTCTCAGAATATAACTCTTGATAAAATTTCTTTACTATTTCTAGCTTCTCTTTTGTTTTATTACACCTCACTCCTTGTTGGTTTATCAAAACACCAATTTCTCTTCTAATACTTTTTTCTTTTCGCAGTTCTTATTGCTATATTCAAAGTACTCTCTTTTTAAATATATCAAATCTTTTTTTAACTTTTTCTATATCTTTACCTATTAATTCCTTTTTCAATCTTTGTATATTTACAAAAATTTCTTTCTTCCCTGTTTTTATATGTTCTTCTTGAAGCCGTTTAATTTCTTTCTCAATTTTTTCATGTTTGTCCTTTAACTGTTTATTTCTTATACTATTCAATTTAATACATTCTCCTCTAAAAACCAACTTCATGGTATCCCAAACTATATTATACATCACCTCACCTGTATCGTTCCATTGCCAATATTGATTCCAAATCATTTCTATGTTTTCCTTATCCTTTGAATCCCTGAACATTTTCGGATCATACCTTTAACTATTTTGTTTCTTTTCTGTCATTCCAACTCCCATTTGCATCCAAAGCATAGTGCTAAGCACTATGGAAGTGTAATTGCTATTGCTATCATAGCATGCAGGCTGGGTTATAAAATTTTCTTGGGGAACCTTGGAGTTTTGGCAAAACAACAACAACCTAGAATTTTTTTTGGGCTAGTGTTCAAGTTGGCTGTGTGTTTTACATCACCCTTCTTCTTGCTTAGGAAAGTGCCAGCACTTGGAATCTAAGATTTCTGAATCCTAGAGCCAGCCCTACCTCTAGGCAGAGTGAAGCATGAAAGTTGAGAGTCTATAAAGTACCAGAAGCTGGGAGGGATATTAGTGGGATTTTCCTGCGTATTTTCTTGCCAAAAATGACTTTGTCAACTTTGACCCTAATAGGGGTTCAGATGCAAAACATTTAAGGATTGGTTTTACCAGTTCCTCATTTGTCCCATGAAATTTCTATGCCTAAACAGAATTTTGAACTCAGAGCCCTGAATCTTAGTCTCTCACTCTATCTACCCCACCATGCTGAGTATACCATATCGTTTTTATCAAACCAAGAATTGAATTTTGGTTTGATTTTCCCTCTGGATATTATTCATTTGGGGTGGGTTTGGTACAGCCCTGTTGACAGGTTCAACAGGGCAGCAATTTGGTTCTGAAATCTTGCTGCAAAAAAAAAAAAATGTTCTCCACTTCAGAAGCAGGCCTATGCCGCTACTCACAAGCAAGTCAAAATCAACAAAGGCCAATTTCGTTTTTACACAGGGAAAAGACAAACCAACCAAAGAAATATAATAGTAACACTGACTATGTTCGACAGCAGCATTTCCAAGTAATTTAAACGTTGCTGCCTAGCTGATGACCTCTCATTTAGAAGCTCAGCAATAACAAAAAGCGAATAAACTTGATGTTGTGAACAAAAACCACACACTATATTAATGATTGTTAACTCTATCCCCTTAGCAACTGCTAACTTATTTCAGAGTAAATATTTGGGGAAATCCCCTAGCTGACTCAGTCATTAGGAACAGATCAAGCTGCCATAAGAATCTTTGGAGAGGCCTCTTTTTCCAAGACTCAAGGGCCAGTCTTCTAGATCAAAGGATGGGAGAAGGTAGATCTGTCACAGACAAGCAAAGATTCCTGATCCATATTCTGATAATATCTTTAAGAATGTGCTCAACTAGCCTTGTATCAATCATATATTTCCCAGCTTTGGTGTTCCTTACTGTTGAAATAGAAGAAGAAATAATTAGGTGCTTTTGTTCAAACCCTTAGCAGCCTGTTTGAAAATTTTGCAATATCTCTGCTATCACCTTCACCTCACCCCACCCTGTCACTAGCACTACTAGGAAGACAATAGTGCTAGTACAGCACATTTCCCCAAACGTATGACTTCCAGGTGAGCTGGACCCCACTCCACCCCACCATGCCCAGACAGCAGAGAAAGTGATCGCAGTGTCTTCCAATGTATGTAGGATGGTGCTACTCTTCTCTCTTTTTGCCTGGTCAATCACACTTTCCAACATTCATCCTTCAACTCCCATGGCCTTTCATGGTGAGCTGGGCTGGCAATGGCAGTCAAACCCATCCAGAGTGCACCAAAGTGGAGGAAGCTTCCATGAACACATCCAGGTGTTACCCCATATCTGAAAATTGCCCCTTTTATTATTTTTTAAATATTTTTATTTTCCATAAAAATGTTTTACTCTTTATTTTCATTTGCCCGCCACATCAAAGTGAGGCTTACATGTCCACAAACACCAAACTGTACCATGATTCACTTGCACGTAAGATAACTGCAAGGGTAAATTTATAAAGATCTCAAACCACTATTTAAAAAGGCCATGGTCAAAGGTCCCCCTCCCTGTTTCTCTCTCTCTCTTTTTGTTTAAGCCAAGCCTCAGCAGCAGTAGTGAAAAGGCTAAGGGAACTGCATTTTGGTTTAAAATGCATTTTTCCTTTCTGCCAAAAAGGCAGAGCATACTTAACCCTTTCACTCCTGATTCATTTTATTTCATCAGCAGTTATACCTAGGATGTCAAATACATTAATAAAAATGCTTTCATATACTGTACTTTAAACTGTTCAATTCTTGTCTATTCAAGCAAGAATTTCGTAACTTCCTCTTCATACGTTCAGACCATATTTGGGCAAGCAGCAGAATCTCAGTCAAGGAAGCTCTATTCATCACTAAAGCTCCTCAAGACTTTCCTGATGTTGTTTGCCTTAAAGCCTAATTCTATTGTTTCTGGGGAAGTGGATGTTAGGAAATTTGCATCTGTGTACATAATAGTGGTAGGGTTTTACTACTTGGAGGCTATTGAATAAGATGGGGAGCTCCACATTAGGTAATATTATTTTGGTACATAAGAACAGCCTTGCTGGAACAGGCCACAGTAGCCCATCCAGTCCAGCATTCTGTCTCACACAGTGGCTCACCATTTCCTTCAGGGTATTCCCAAGGAGATGCCTTCACCTGCTTAGGATTCCCTGGAAATGGCATTGAGAGATATCCTGCCTATCTCTCCAACCTGGAGGTTGTCCTTAAGTATCCATAATTATAGCCATTGATACCCTTGTCCTCCATGAACTTGTCTAATCCTTTCTTGAAGCTGTCAAGACTGATAGCTGTCACCACTTCTTCTGGCAGGGAGTTCCAAAGACCAGGGATCCTCTGGGTGAAAAAGTACTTTCTCTTATTTGTTTGAGAACTAGTACCCAAAATTTTAATGGAGTGCCCCCTAGTTCTAGTGTTGTGCAATAGGGAAAACAGTTTTTCTTTATGTACTTTTTCCACACCGTGCATGATTTTATAAACTTCAATCAGGTCACCTCTTAGACGCCATCGTTCAAGAGTGAAAAGGCCCAACCGTTGCAGCCTCAGATGGTAAGGAAGGTGTTCAAGTCCCCTAATCATTCTAGTTGCCCTCCTCTGCACTTTTTCCAGCTCCATAATATCCTTCGACCAGAACTGTACACAGTATTCCAGATGGGGCCTGTCGACACTGCGTCGTCCCATGTGGTGTGACCATGTGCTGGCACTCTAACCAGATTTACCCTTGATTAATTTTCTGCTAGCCACCCCGGGTCTCATCAGTTAGGGGAACGGTGGAACTTTCAAAATGCCCAGTGCATTGGCCTTGCCTTGGTAGCTTCTGGTCTGGCCTGCAGTAGATTACTGGGTGAAAGAAGTGGCTCCCCAGCTTCTCTGGTTTAGCTGGGCAAAGGGTGGCCCTATAAATGAAGTCAGTTTCCTCTGACTCCTGTAAGTAAATGCTGCCTTCCCTATCACCTTGCTGCACTGGGAAGAATAGAAGGTGAATGAGTATGTCCTTCTGAGATACTTGGGTGCCAAATTGTGACCCTGTGCCTTCTTTGTTGAAGTTTCCCCCTTTACTTTGTCCACTTTTTCTTAAAGGGCAAAGGCAGGTCTGCTACCCTGCTTCTCAGGATTTCTGGTTTCCAAGTCTTTGGAAATTAAAGGAATAGTCTCTTTGTTTAGAGATTGTTAAATTTCTTATCTCGCCTTCCACTCTCAATTTCCTATTTGCTTTGAAGAAACACACGGTTCCATCAGCATAGGATCTCTTTATTAGCAAAAGAGCTATTTTCTATAAAATAAGCATTTGAACAACATTTAAAAACTTACTTCTAAAAATCCTGTCTCTCTCCTCTCTGAGCATTCAATGAGTGCAAGAAAGAGACATAATAAATTCAGCTTTCATAGCTATCTGTTTTATCTGGCTAATTGGCTTCTTGAATTGGGCCTGACGCCCCCATGAAGTTTTCCATTGGCATCAAGTCATTGGCATCTTGATAAGGTTTCCTCCCTCAACGGAGCTGTGAGCTTCTCCTCAGCTTTCTCCCCCCCCCCCCCAGCTGTGGGTTGTCAGCTGCTTGTGTATTTTATAAGATTCTGAGCCAGGCTATCTTACGTCACTTATCTTATGGCTAATGTACTCTTTGTGCTATAGAATGTTTACATTTGTGTGCCAGACTGATGCCAAATATGGTACATCTCAATGCATGGATATCCTAAGACAAGTGTACGTTGAACTCCTCCTCCCATCTAGTGGATGAGGTCAGACATACATTGCTTCTCACTTCCCCCCTCCTAACTGTGAGTTTGAGGTGAAAAGTTTGACTAATTAAATTCTTTCAGGTTACTTGCCAAGTACAGTGGGTATGCTTATGCCAACTATTACAAAATTCTGGATTCTCAACCTTTAAGCAAAATGATTTCTATAAACTGCAACTAGGCCCTTAATCTATGTTGTCAAGGTCCTAACGTAAAAGATTATTTGACAGGGCCTCACCATAGATTTATAAAGAGGCAAAATGACACTTGCTGACTTATTTTCTATACCCTTCCTAATGATCCCTAGCATTGAGTTTGCTTTTTTCACTGCTGAGGCACACTGGGTTGACACCTTCATTGAGTTGTCCACCAGGACACAAAGGTCCCTTTCCTGATTTGTCGCAGAGTTCAGACCCCATCAGTTTATAAATGTAATTGGGTTTTTTTGCCCCAACATGCATCACTCTGCACTTACTAGTGTTGAAGCTCATTTGCCACTGTTTTACCCACTCCCCCAATGTCAAGAGATTCCTCTGGAACTCCACACAATCTCTCACAGTTTTCACTACCCTATATAATTTAGTGTCGTCAACAAATTTGGCTACCTTGCTATTTACTCATACTTCTAGATCATTCATGAAGAGGTTGAAAAGCAGGGGTCCCAGTAATGAACCTTGGGGGACCCCACTCTTTACTTCCCTCCACTTTGAGAAGTGTCCATTTCGTGCTACCCTCTGTTTCTTGTCCCTAAGCCAGTTGCTGATCCAGGACAAGACCTGTTCCTTTATTCCATGACTGGTAAGTTTATTCAAGAGCCTTTTATGTGGGACCTTGTCAAAAGCCTTCTGAAAGTCCAGATAAACAATGCCAACTGGATCCCCCTTATCCACATGCTTGTTGACACTCTCAAAAAATTCCAACAGATTAGTGAGGCATGATTTGCCCTTGCAAAAGCCATGTTGGCTCTCCTTTAGCAGCACCTTCTCTTCTATGTGCCTATTAATTCTATCTTTTAGGATGGTAAACATTGGTTCTTCCTTATAAACTGCTATATAAGAAGGTAAAAACTAACATTTTAAATTTGTTTTATGTCTTAGAAGGATAAATTGAAAAGGAACTAAAGCCAGAGATATTGGGGCAATCTGGCTGTTTGGAGAGGCCAGAGTGAGAACATTAAGTGCTATTTACTAATCCCATCAGGATGGAGGAAACCTCTTTGTTAAGGAAATTTGCTCTCTGCAGCTGTATGCAAGGAAGATGACAAACAAACAGCAAACTTTAGGCTGGGCTTCTGGATGATTTCCTTCAATCAAGAGTGTGTTTTGGGGAAAATACCATGTATGGACATTTGCAGCTGACCTCAACTCCTCCAATAGCAGCCTCCATGCTGGCCACATGGTAAAACTCCTCCCACTTCTCATTGTGACATCCTGGACCAACCAAGTTTGGGGGTGGACTTCTCCTCTTCTATGTGGACACTCCTGAGCAAATCAAATGTGGGAGTAGACCCATTCCCCTCCCAGGTGATTCCTTGAACCAATAGTGTTTGTGCAAGTCCCTTCCTGCTCCATTTGAATGCACGTATACGTTGACTTCTTCCACTGGTGCAGAACCTCCTTCCTTTCTGGTTCTTCCCTGTGGTAGCAATTTCCCATAGCATATAGGCCATGTGTTATGAGGGGATTCGTTTGCCTCACAGTTCTTGTTTTTCTTTCTCTATCCAATGTTTAATTTTGCTTATTGTTTTCTTATTTGCTTTCTAAGTAAACTTCTCTAATTTGTATCAAGCAATTGTCTGTGGTTCATTTAAAAGTTTGGGGCTCATTTTGTGGGTGGACTCTATTGAATTGGAATGGTACTTTCAGTTCAATGATCTCCTTTCAACCCAGCATGTGGGATGTTCCCCTAAATTAAAAGGTAACAATTTTTCAGGTAACACAGGCTTTGCAAAAGATGCTCTCCTGATACCGTGAGAAAATGGTTAAGATCAAGAAGGGATCTGTTCTACCTCACTGGATATGCAACAGCCTGGTTTATTGTGTTCACACCAGCAGCAATCTTTTGGAGTTGCTGGTGACGGTAGTAAAATAAGAGGGCAGAGAAGGAAAAGTGGGGAGGAAGAATCATTACTGACTACATATATTTAAAACGGGAAAGTATTCTCATGTTGCAGGACAGGATTAAAACATCAGGCATTAGGTTTGCAAAAATGTGAGGCCAATTGCTTTAGATCAGTGCTTTAATTTAGATCAGTGTGGCGGAAGGTTTGCACTGTTAGAATACTACTGGATATATTCATCCTTGAATTATGCAAACCAGCAGTTACATGGGGCCCACACCCTACAGGGAGACTTCAATTCCCACTTTGGTGAATTAACTTAAGCATCTGGGAATTGAAGTCTCCCTGTGGGGTGTGGGCCCCATGTTGGTAACTGCTGGTTTGCATAATTCAAGGATGAATATATCCAGTAGTATTCTAACAGTACAAACTTTCCGCCACATGTGGACACCTGATTCCATACTTACAGAATTGTAAAATTCAGCACTTTGATTTGGTGGCATAAGCCCTTTTCCAAGGATTTCTATAGGGTTTTGTACAATTCATGACTTCCTTCGGACAAGTGGTGCTTACGTTGGTTGTGTGAATTTTTCCACTCATGCTTGCCTAACTGCATTTTTTTTGTTGAGTTATTTATTAACTGAATTTATCCAATAAATCAAAGCAATCTACATGGCTCTCCTCCTCATCTTCTGCCACCACCACGTAGCCTTCCAAGCCAACTTTTGAGGTAAATGAAACTGATGAAGTCTAACAGGCCCAAGATCTCTCAGGGAATTCTGCAGGTCAATGGTGACCTGAACTTCCATCTCCCAGGTTCTACCTCAACTATTTCTATACCTCACTGGCTCTCTGGGAAATGAAGACAGATGTTTCTGGTGAATCAACACCTGCTTGAATGCAGATGAAATCCTAGTCAGTGTTACGCCTAAATCTGGGATTGTACTGCTGACAGAACCACACAGAGGGCCTTGCCCTCATGATGGGCAACATTTCTATGATCGGGAGCTCTGATAAGGCAAGGCTTCCAGTCATGGAAGCACTGTGGCTTCAGTAGAAGGTTCTCACCCTTCTCTTTGAACATGTGAAGGTCAGTTTGATTTCCAGATAGGATGGCTTAAAAACCGGTAAGGACTAAGTCATCTACTCCACCTCCTAAAAGAATGTTTTTTTAAAAAAGAAAATCTAATTTTCATGAGAGGTGGTGCTGAATTTGACGTAATGCAAAAAATAGCAGAGCATGGTGGCATGCAACTAATTTGAACCATGTGATACCACAGTAGTGGGGTGGGGGAAGAATCTCTGTGGTTCACCTGACATTGTTGGCCTAGTTCCCAGCAGCCTTAGCCAGCATAACCAGTAACAGATGAGAGCAAGTTCTCTATCCCTGTTGCAGTAAACGGCTAAGTGCTTGCTACTCTGTCCTGAAATTGGGACATCATAGGCTAGTCCTGACATTCCCCAGGCTGCTCAAGGTCCTTCATGTCTTTCAAACACTGCCAATTAACCAGTGGTGCTTCCCTGTTAGGCTTGTACAGTGGAACTAACTTATTTTATCTTACTTGGGGTCCAGATTATGTCATCCATTCTCCTGCTGTATTTGTCATTTTGTCTTACCACAAAATAATCAGGTGAGGAAGGGAAGAAGGAACAGCTGTACAATATATTGTGACCAGCATTGCTTAAAAGTTGTCTCCCTTGAATCCCTTGTGGAATGTGAGAAAATGAGTTTCATGTTTTACCGTGTCACAAAAAGAGAGAAAATGAATCTTGCAAGTCCAATGCTCAGCATAAGAAAGTCTTCTCACCATTCAGGCATCCAAATCAAGGGCAGATATGTAACCAAAAGGTTTTGTTAAAAACTCATCCCCGGACCATACTTAAAACAAATGTTGGTTTCCTCTTCATTCCCAACAATCAATCATAGCTTTCAATAGAATTACAGTGGAGCAAATCTAAGTTGTGTTTTTGTTCTAAAAAAAAATCCTTGGAAATATGAAGCTGTGGGTAAACAAAGCAAGTGATATTCATGCTGTTTAGAAAGAAAAAAATTAACAGGGTGAACTGGAAAGAATCAAATGGAGACGTTTCATGGCCAGCATGGCCCTGGAATCTAACAGTTACTTCTCAACCCTTAGATAGGGGAAGATAAGCTTCTTTCTCAATCTATGCCATGTGGGCAGAGAAATCCACTGCAAGGAGGAGAGGGGTGCAAATGGGGAAACTGTGGGTAGAAGAAATCCCATTTTCATACCTGCCTAATTGGTGCTCTGCTGTTGCAGCAACTGAGCTCCCACATTTGTATTTGTCTAATTCAGACCCTTAGCAAGAGATTGCAATTCCCTTATTTCTCAGCACAGAAGGCTCGGATGCAGAATGCCCTGATCTCCCCTTTTATCTCAATCATCTCAGACCTTCAAAAAAATGTTTATGCTGTCTCAATAGTTATATTTGGATGGCAATGGCATACTTGCAGGGCTAAACTAGATATGACATTTGTCTAATGGTTGGACCTAGCATAACAGGCAAGGAGAGAACAGATGAGGTTGACAGTACAAGGAGGAGATTAAACCCTTTGCTCCAGCTCTTGTGTCAGTCAAACCTCCTGTGGATTCCACTGTGAGTAGCAGGTGCTAGATGAGGAACAAAAGGGAAAGTCTTAAGAGCCCCATTCCCTGCACAATATGTTTTAAGTCTGATTCAGATAGTAACAATGGAGGGTGGGGTTTAGGGGCAGTATGATTTCTTCCAGCAACAAAACATCTCAAGGCAATCCTGTTTATTGCCTTTGCTGCCACAACATTAAAATCCTTGCCCCCAAACCACTCTAGGCATATATAACATAAGGGAGTGTGCCAAATCTCTCTAGCACAGTGTTTCCCAACCTTTGGTTTTTGGACTTAAATTCCAGAAGCCTAAGTCAATTCCCCAAAGCACTGATTAGCCAATGTACTCACTTAGGCTTCTGGGAATTGAAGTCTCCCTTGAGGCATGTGCCCCAGCTTGAGAACCACTGCTCTAGAAGAATATTCTGAGTACCTGGCCAAAATACAAATTCCAGGATTATACAGAATAGAGCAAGGGCAATGGAAGTGGAATAAAACTACTTTATATGTATAGTGTAAGCTATACTGTCTGTCAATGGACCGACTGTTTGAATGCTGAGCCGAGGAAGAGATCCTTCTCAGTAGTTTCAGGATTGCCATGGACACTAGCTCATGTAAGAGGTTAGCTGGCATGTGTATGCAAGCTGTAATCCAAAATAGGAATCAGACAGGGCACGCAACAACAAAAATAGGTGCCAAGGAATGAGGTTGCATACCTTTACAGTGTAGAGCAAGCCCCAAATTACATGCAGGAGATAATTAAGCCTAGGAGGTAGGATCCAGAAGTGTATCTATGAGTAACTCTTGCAGCAAGCTGAGAAGCCCAAAGTTACCCAAAGCTTTGTGCAACACCGCCACACAGGTGGAACCGTTGCTATATTTTGGACTTAGCATAATGAGCAGCCAAACCTTCAGTCTCTAGAGAAGAAGTGAGAAACCTCTGGCTCTCCAGCAGTTTTAGACTTCACCTACCAGCAGTGCCAACCAGCATGACAAAAAGTGAGATTTAAAATTCAGTATACATGGAAGCAAAAGGTTTCCCACCCTTGCCCTAAATATCAAAAATCCTAGAGCAAAGGCCCTGAGGAGAGAGAAGAACCATACCATACCAACACCTCAGAGTAACTGTAGAATCCTGATCACTATATCAGTATAATAAAACATTTTATTTTATATTTTCCATTAAAAAAAGAAACGGCAGTTTCCCAGAGAAAGTGCTTCGGTGGAGGAGGATTTTCAAAATCTAGGCTCAGGAATATGCTGTCCTTTATATGTTGCTGGGAGTTGTAGTCTGGCAACATCTGGAGGGCTATACATTTTCTACCTCTCTTCATATAGGGAAATGTACACAACTGAAAAGAAGAGGTTTTTCCCAGAACCTTAGCATTATCATTGTATCTTTATTGCCTGGCCAGTTTTGGAACAGTGGGACAACAGGAAGAAATCTTGTTTTAGCATTGCGTCACCTTGCTGATGGAAAAAAATTCAGCTGGTGAATTCTTCTATTTGCCCTGCAGCTATACAAAACAAGGCCCCCTCCTTCTTGGATTGACCACAAAGCATCCCACTACTATGGGTTTAAGTCATCGTGGAAGGATAGTACAGATGATCCCTTACAACAGTACTGGTTTGCCTACATTAGGGGTTGTAACATTTGGTCATCCAAGCGTTGCTGGATTTGCAGCGTCATCAGACCCAGCCAGTTCTGAGAAACTGGAGGTTGACATCTGACAGTATACAAAGGGTCAGAGATTCCCCAACCTGGAGCTACCACAGAACTTTGGCTCAGTTTCAAGATGCAATATTATATATTTTTCTATGATGGGGGAGCTTGAGGAAATCAGCTTTGGCAAAAGACAGAACTTAACAATCTTAACCTTGCATGACCATCTTTTAAGTTCTATCACTACACTAATGAACAGCAATAGTAAAATAAAGAAGGAAAAATACTCTTTTATGTTTTCAATTCTTGCATTTTCTTGCTGCAGTGTTCATGCTCAGCTAGTTTGGACTTTTGAGCCAAGTTAATATCTCCTGTAGACTTAGCCAGGAGTGTAGCTGGCCACTTTATCTGGAATCTCCCTGAGATAAACAGACAGGGTTTACTATCATTTAAGTACCAAAGCTACCTAGCTTGTAGCAGATTCAGGACAAATCTATTTCTGTGATGGAGAACAGCTCTTGTATCTTAGTTTTAAAAAAAGGGTGTCAGCAAATTAGGCAATAATACTGAAAAGGGCTAGGTAAGACATTTTTTCATCCTGCACTGAAATATTCATCCCTTGAGATGTAATGCAGAATGACTTCAGCTTTGTGGACTGTGAATCATCACTGTATACCCCAGATATATAGTCAGTTACCTACAGTCAGTCACAGTTCAACTGGCTTGATCAGGAGGTTGCCAACTGTCACAACATGGTGCTACAGATGAAGATGGCTGCTTTCCACAACTGACTTATCCAAAAGGACAATAGTGTCTCCGACAAACCCTGGTTGACAATTTTGGTGGCAGCCGTACTCAGAAGAGTCCCTGGAGACTGGTCTAAAAGAGCACTGAGATGGCGGTGTTAGAGACTAGAGTCCATAGTAGGATGGCCATTCTGAGGCAGTATCCTATGTTCTGTGGCACTTGACTTGACCGACGCTGGAGAGTACTTTGGCATTCTGTAGCAGGTGAAACAAAGGATCTTCCGGAAGGTGCTGCGCATTTCATTGTCCCGGTAGGAGTAGACGATGGCATTAATGAGTGAATTTATTTCAGCCAGCAGGAGGAAGTATTTCTCTACTACTAGCACATTGCAGCTTTTACACCCAAGGCCATCCAACAGGAGCACCACCTGCCCAGGAGTCCAGCAGATAACAAAAGCACCTAAAAAGAAGACAAAGAAGAGCAGAAGGGATGTGTCAGACATTGAGAGGACATCTTTTAAAAGTCTGCAGCAAAACACACCTGTTGCTAAACCTCAGAAGGCCACTTTTCATTTCAAAAAAGCCCTCCCTTGCCTCAGGGGACACTGGCTCAAATATATATGTGTACAATTGTCCAATGCGCCCAGTACAATGTGCGCTGAATGAAAGAGAGGTCAGTTGCTAATAATACATTCCTTTTTAAGCACCAGTCCAAGGATGAGAAACCTTTGTCCCTTTAGCCCAGGGGTGCCCAAACTATGGCCCCTGGCCTGGCCCCCGATGCCAATTCATCTGGCCCACATCACCCTTGTTGCTCCCGGAAGCAAAACACATTTTACTTCCACTTCCGAGAGTGACGAGGGTGGTGAAGGCTGTATGAAATGGCATTGGGGGTCGGATCCAGCCCGTGGGCTGTAGTTTGTGCACCCCTGATTTAAGAAGAGAAAATGGCAACCTAAAATTTATCTCATCCTGTTGTAAAACAGATTGCAAGGCACGTTTTACTTCCACTTCTGGTGGGAGGAACCACATGACCGGCCCGCTGAACCACATGACCGGCCTACGGCCCAAAAGGTTTGAGCATCCCTGCTTTAGCTGTCTCAAATTTCAAAGCCCTAGCCATGGCCAAGAGTAACAGTATTTTGGACAAAAACAATAGTCCAAAACGCTGGGTGAAAAATGATCCTATGAGTGGAACAAATAAATATTGAGAATGTTACAAACTCAAGACTCTAATGGCATCGCCTAATAATAAGCTACTGTCTGAACCCCATATCTATTAATAATCCAGGCTAGGATCCTATTATGCTAGAAAATGTGACTCCCATCATATTTCTTCTTTCTTTCACTAAATCATCACATACTATGTCCAGCAGCAGTAAAAGAAAGACTTGTTACTCAATCGTCTCTAGTGTTGAATGGAAACTAGTTCCAGATTATTTCAGCCACAGTGAGCAATGGCACAGAGCTAATTAGCTATCTTAAAAATTCTTCTATCTCCGTAAATGTTGTGTTCTGTAAAGCTGTGCCTTTAACAATGTACCTTTGCCATGTGTTATCAATGTAACCTTTCTGTGTGCAACATTATAACCATCACCTGTATCAATGTAAGCCTAATAAGGGGACGCGAGCTAGTGACCACCAGAGGACAGTAGCGAGCGTCCAGCTCTAATGGATCATAGCCACCTGGTTCAGCAGCGCGGGAAGATTCCCCGCGACGTCCTCACCTGGTCAAGAAGGGCATGACCTCCTATGACGTCACGCAGGCAGCAACCAATAGCCTGTCAACGAGCCACATTCAAATGTATAGCCCGCTGTATATATTGAGCTACCCATCCGCCATTACCACATGTTCCTCCGGATCATCATGCAATAAACCTGTGTTAAGCCAACCCTTCGGCTGTTGTATTGTCTTTGGTCCCTTACACTAAATTGGCGACGAAGGTGGGATATGGCAGCCCACGGGACCAAGACATGCGCCGGTTTCGAAATCAGGAAACCGGGCGACTGGGAGATCTTCGAGATGGACTTCCAGGCCGCACTGATCGAGTCCGAAGTCACGGAAGAGGCGAAGAAAAGGGCCATCTTCACCAGAATGCTCGGACAAGAAACAAAAAGGACCTTGGTGGACCTGATTGCACCGAGGAGGGTGAGCGAATTCAAGGCCAAGGAACTCATGCAGTTGCTGCGTGAGCACGTCCGGCCCGCCACGGCAATGTTTCCCGCTCGGAGTGCGTTTTGGAGGCGAGTCCAAGCGCCCGGGGAGACGGTCGCCGCGTTCATGGCGGCCCTGCGGCTAGCAGCCGGCCCGTGCAAATGGGAGAACATCGAAATCACCCTCCGAGACTGTGTGCTGTGCGGCCTGAACGACGCCGAGACCCAGCGCACATTAATGAACCAAGAGCCGCCTCCCACGTTGCAGGAGGTCGTCAGAGCGGCCCAGGCCGCAGAAGCTACGAAGGCCGGGGTCCAAGAACTCCAGGACTGGCGGCCAAAGTCGAGCAAAGCAGAGGCTCCGGTACATGCGGCCCGGCGAACTTCGAGGTCGTCTACAGAGAGCAGCGACGACGAGGACGTACAGAGGGTCCGGAAGGAGAGCCGGCGTTGCGACGGCTGTGGCGCGGCCCACGACCGCGTGAAATGCCCCTTCCGGAAGGCTGAGTGCCACAACTGCGGCCGCCGCGGGCACATCGCCAAGGTGTGCAGAAAGCGCGAGTCCCGGAGGAGCTCCCCAGACCGTTCCGCGGGACGAGACCGCCCAGCGAGACCCAAAGACGGCGCCCAGGCCACGCGGAAGCAGGACGGCGTGGGCCGCATCGCCGACGGCAGCGAGGACGACGCCCCAGTGTTCAGCGTGTCTACGGGACACCCCCGCTACTTTGTTGAGGTACTAGTCCAAGGGGTGCCCATTAGGATGGAAATTGACTCGGGGTCCTCATATTCAATCATTTCCCAGAGGGAGTTTTTCGGAATTGCCCCCCAAAAGCGGCCCAAGCTCAAAGCATTGAGGGCCACACTACGGGACGTGCAAGGGAACAGTATTCCAGTGTTGGGGTTTGGAGAATTTCAGGTCAAATTCAAGGAGCACGCCGCGTCCCTTCCCCTGGTCGTGCTCAAGGGAGGAAATTGCAGCCTCCTCGGGACTCAATGGTTCCAGCCCCTGGGGTTGTTCATTGGGGGGGGGGGGTGCATGCCGTGGGGATGCACGCTGTTGGGACTGATCCAATTCAGGAGGTGTGCGAGGCGCACCCCGAAGTCTTCAAAAAGGGACTGGGGAAATTCAAGGGGCCCCCAGTGACTTTCGACCTGGACCCGGAGGTCCGCCCTGTTCGCCTAAAACCACGCCGGGTGCCGTTCGCACTCAAGGACAAGATAGAGGCGGAACTGGACAAATTGGTGGGTCAGGGGATTCTTGTGCCTGTAGATTCTGCGGAGTGGGAAACTCCAATTGTAACTGCTCTAAAAGCCAATGGGGAGGTCCGCATATGCGCCGACTACAAGTGCACCATCAACAAGGCGATCCGCCTGAATGCATATCCGGTGCCGGTAGTCAGCCATCTGCTGGCCAGGTTACACGGGGGGAAATGTTTCGCTAAGCTCGACTTAGCACAGGCCTACCAGCAGCTTACGGTGTCCCCTGCCGCAGCTGCTGCGCAGACCATAGTCACCCATAAGGGGGCGTTCCAGGTGACGCGCCTCCAATTCGGCATGAATTTGGCGCCAGGAATTTTCCAGTCACTCGTGGAACGCCTCCTGAAGGGACTGGAGGGGGTGTTGCCTTATTTTGATGACATGTTAATAACAGGGGGGAGTCGGGCTGAATTGGCCAAGAGGTTGGGGAAGGTCCTGACGATATTCGAAAAGGCGGGGCTGAGGTTGCGAAAGGACAAATGCGTCTTCTTCGCAACCGAGGTTGAATTCCTAGGGTTTTGTGTGACTCCTGAGGGGATAAAACCATCCAAGTCTAAGGTGGCAGCCATCAAGAAAGCCCCCCGCCCCACCTCCAAGCCCGAGTTGCAGTCGTTCCTAGGGCTGCTCAACTTTTACCACTCCTTCCTTCCCCGGAAGGCAGCGGTGGCTGAACCGCTACACAGGCTGCTTAAGAAAGACCAGGCTTGGAAGTGGGGCGAGGACCAAGAAAGGGGATTTAGTGAGCTGAAAAGCCTCCTGACGTCCGACGTCATACTGACCCACTTCGACCCCAAACGCCCAGTAGTTCTGATCTGTGATGCATCTCCAGTGGGGGTGGGGGCAGTGCTGTGCCACGTGCTGGAGAACGGAAGGGAGGCCCCGATAGCATTTTACTCCAGGTCCCTGTCCCAAACAGAGAGAAACTACGCACAGACGGACAGGGAGGCATTAGCGATAGCCTCGGGGATGAAAAAATTTCACGATTTTCTGTATGGCCGCCCCTTCACCATCGTGACGGACCACAAACCCCTGCTAGGCATTTTTACCGCGGATAAGCCCACCCCTCAGATCCTGTCCCCGAGGATGCTCAGGTGGGCCATTTTTCTCAACGCGTATCAGCACGCGTTGGTCTACCGGCCCGGGAAAGAGATCAGCCATGCGGACGCCCTATCTAGGTCTCCCCTTCCCCTAACGCCCAGCCAGGTGAGCATGGGGGAGCGGGACCATCAGGTTCTCATGATAGAGGTGCTGGATTCGCCCCCCGTAGTGCCCGCCGACATTGCCAAAGCGACAGAGAAAGACAAAACGTTAGCAACAGTATGCTCCTGGCTACAGAAAGGGTGGCCCGCATCCTCCCCAGCGGAGGAGCTCGCTCCATTTTTCAGAAAAAAGCTAGAACTGTCCCTAGAGAGGGGGTGTCTCTTGTGGGGGCAGCGGGTGGTGATTCCCACTTCCCTTCGGCCGCGGGTGCTCAAACTGCTTCACGTCAGCCACCCCGGCATCGTGCGATCCAAGGCGCTGGCCCGGAGTTACTTCTGGTGGCCCCAGCTAGACGCCGACATTGAGCACATGGTCGGCACTTGTGAAAGTTGCCAATGCTCCAGACCGGAGGAGGCCCGCCTTCCCCACAGGGAATGGGACGCGGCTAAGGGGCTGTGGTCCCGGGTGCACATTGATTTCACGGGCCCGTTCAGAGGCACCCTGTTCCTCCTTGTAGTGGACGCTTTCTCCAAATGGTTGGAGGTTATCCCAGTCACGAGCACCTCCTCGGCCCAGACCATTAGACACTTGCGGAGGCTCTTTTCCACGTTCGGCATACCCGACACGTTAATTAGCGACAACGCTAGTTGTTTCACGTCCTCCGAGTTTAAGGCATTCATGGAGATTAACGCCGTTCGGCATATCACCTCCGCCCCGTTTCACCCGGCCACCAACGGCCAAGTAGAGCGCCTCGTCCGCACCACGAAGGACGCGTTGCGGCGCATGGGCCCAGGGGATTTGAACCTACAAGTGTGTCAGTTTCTGCTAGGGTACAGGGTGACCCCGTTGGCGTCAGGATACTCCCCCGCAGAGCTCTTAATGCGCAGGAAGCTGACCACCATCCTTACTAGGCTAGACCCCACGAGGGTAGAGGACAAAGGGAGGAACATTGGGCTAGAGGCTACGAAGAGTTTCAGTGTAGGCGCCCCCGTGCATTGCAGGAATTACGCCAGCACGGGCCCGGCCTGGGTTCCGGGCGTAGTTGTGGAGCAAACCGGCCCCGTGTCGTACCGCGTGGAAACCAGCACAGGGCTCCTGTGGCGGCGGCACACGGACCAGCTCCGACGCAGGGTCTCTGATGAGCAGGGCACTGATCAGGCAGGAAATAAGTCAGCGTTAGGGTTCTCCCCCACCCGTTCAGCCCAAGGGGGAGGAAAAGGGGACCGTGGGCCCCCACCAAGGGGGGAGGAGGATGTCCTCATAGATACCCTGGGGGATCTTTCCGAGGAGGAGGAACCCGACCCCATACATATCTCGCGGAAAGTCCCCACAAATGCGGGTACCCCTACCAAGTTAGATTTTGATTTCCAGAACCGGGGGGTTTTTTTGGAGTGGTCCCCCACCCGTCCAAGCGAGAAGAGGGGTTTTTCGTTAGCCCCAACGGCCCCCGGTCTCCCCACAATGGAGTTTTTCCCTTCCCCTAAAACCGCCAGACAGCGGCAAGCCACTAACGAGTCTCCCTCTCCCATTTCAGGACAAGGGACCAGGGAGCAAAGAAGCAATAACGCCCCCGGGGGGGCAGCCCTCTTCACGGCCCAAACGCACATGCAACAAGCCATCTTGGCTGAGAGACTTCATCTCATCCTAGGGGGGAGGGATGTTGTGTTCTGTAAAGCTGTGCCTTTAACAATGTACCTTTGCCATGTGTTATCAATGTAACCTTTCTGTGTGCAACATTATAACCATCACCTGTATCAATGTAAGCCTAATAAGGGGACGCGAGCTAGTGACCACCAGAGGACAGTAGCGAGCGTCCAGCTCTAATGGATCATAGCCACCTGGTTCAGCAGCGCGGGAAGATTCCCCACGACGTCCTCACCTGGTCAAGAAGGGCGTGACCTCCTATGACGTCACGCAGGCAGCAACCAATAGCCTGTCAACGAGCCACATTCAAATGTATAGCCCGCTGTATATATTGAGCTACCCATCCGCCATTACCACATGTTCCTCCGGATCATCATGCAATAAACCTGTGTTAAGCCAACCCTTCGGCTGTTGTATTGTCTTTGGTCCCTTACACTAAAGTAAAGCAATTTTGCAGCATTTAAAAAGTTTTTGAGTTAAAAACATTAGTAACAATGAACTTTGGTCTTCAATGCTAAAAAGGCATAGTTGGCAACACCCTCCCTGAAGCTGTAAAGGCGCCTGCATTGGTCTGGATACACTATTTGGGACCCTTGAGTTCATCAAAGGTTCCCCATTGGCAACTGCACAAACAGAATGCTGGACTAGTTGGTCTGATCAAATTTTGGAGATCTTGTTTTATTTTCTTAAATCCCTACATTATAGAAGATGGGAAATAGGTATATAAAGAGATGTTGTTTTTAAAAAGGCTCCGATTTCAGTCACCTGTATAACCATCAAGCCTCTATCATAAGAAGAAATGAGCATACAGTATTTTTAAATGGTATCTTGCCCACTCCATACTCTCTGTCATCTAGGTTTATTTCTTAACTCCACCTTGTTCTTAGCTGGAGATCATCACCAAGTCAATGGAAATCCTTTCCCCTCCTCTTGACGCATAAAACCTTCCCGTTATTTCAACCCTATCCTTATTTCCAGTGTTTTTTAAAAGCCCACCCAAAGGTCATGAATTAAAAAAAAAAACCACAGATGGAGGAAATTTACAGCAGAACTTTTAGGATCATCCAGTCAGGACTGGAAAATAATTTATTTGAACTACTTACAGGGCATTGCAGATAAAGTAGTGTCTTGTATCATCTTCATCTTTCATGCCTAGGTCACATGTGAAACTGCCAAAATGAAGGCACCTTTTGGTGAGTTCATTCTGCAGCTCCCTTTGCTTCAGCTAATGTGAGAAAGATTAGCCGGCAACACAAGGTTGCCGTTACAAGGTTAGCCCAATTGTGGTTCAAAAATACCACCATCTTCAAGGAGGCTCTTTCTGTGTACCCCTTGTATCTGCTGAGACTCATGGTGAGAAAGAATGCCCTTTGATGTGAAACTTTGAGCATCTGCAACGCTTACAAGGCATTTTGGACAAATAAGTACATACAAAGCTATATGTACACTTTGACACATGACTGGCTCGAATATATTTGTGAAAAAACTAACCTTGCAAAGGTTAAATGTTTTATGGAGAAGTAACAAAAGGGAAACATCCAGTTTCAAGGTATTAAACAGCGTTCCGTCCGCTCCGATGTTGAGGCATGCCTGCCACATGTCCATGGACATGTCTGCAGATGCAGACAGCATGGCTTTTTACGATAAACAGAGATGAGCACTGAACCCTAGAGTCAGATATGACTGGCTTTTGAGCAAGGGAAACCTTTACCTTTAGTCAATGAAAAATAATACAAATCAGACCATCCCAATCTCAGAGTGTTTCCTGTTATTTGTCAACATAGTTGCACCCCCCAAAAAACCGTGTCTTAAGTGTCACTTTTCTTCCCAGCCCAGGGGGAGCTATAAACAGAGATGAGCACTGAACCCTAGAGTTGGATACGACTGGCTTTCGAACAAGGGCAACCATTACCTAAGGGTGACCTTTACCCAGCATGGGCACGTTTTACTTCCGCTTCCGGGATGATGAGGGTAGTGTGGGCTGGATGAATTGGCATGGGGGGGTGGGGGGGTTCAGGTGCCCGGGCTGTAGTTTGGGTTTAAGCAGAGAAAATGGCAGTCTAAAATCTATCTCATTCTATTGCAAAACAGATTTCAAGGCACGCTTTACTTCTGCTTCTGGTGGGAGCAACCACATGACTGGCCCGCTGAACCATGTGACCAGCCCGCAGCACGAAAGGTTTGGGCAGCCCTGCTCTATTCAGTCTTTGGCCCCTAAAGCTGGCTACGCCTTTGGGAGCAAGTTACTGCTAGGGTCAACTACTGAGGAGGAAGTGCAGGTGGACACAGAACCTTTCCTGAGAGACCCTTCCCAGCCAAGGAGCGAAGGGATGGGCAAGTGGAGAGACTGTCCTATGGCCAAGCATGCTGGACGAAGGAAGCTGCACAGCTGGGAGGCCAGACTAAACCCTCCTTGCTACCCCCATGTAGTTTCTTGACAACATTCAATTAGAAGAAAAAAACACACACACACACACACATGGTTTGGTGGAAGAAGAAATGCATCATCTAGGCCAGAAGTGGTGTCCCAGGTGTCCCAGGACTTGGTGTCCCAGGTGTTCTTGGACTTCAATTCACAGAAGCTCTGATCAGCAGGTGTGTAGACTTGGGCTTCTGGGAATTGAAATCCAAGAACAGCTGGGGCACCAAGTTTAGTCACCCATGATCTAGGCAGCACGTGCAAATAAAGGGGCATGTGCAAAGAAAAAAACATGTATTGCAGCTTGACAGGAAAAAAAAGGATGGGGGCAACAAGGGTGTGGGTTTGGGAGGCACACAACAAGATTGGGAATAAGATGTTTTCACCTCCTTGGGTCCAGGCACCAAGGAAGCTCAGCCTGGTGGGCTGTGAGCTATTCTGAAATGCTGGTCATGCCAGAGACAAGCGGATACAGCTGTTGCAGAGACAGCAGGTATAAACATGCTGGAACTAAGGGCACATGAGCCCCATCCATCATTGAATGAAGACAAGCTCTGCTACAGAACATGTTTTGGCACTGAGTGTATTGTCTTCCATTCATGAGAGATCAACGCGGTTCAGCTCCCACCCAGAGGGGTATTATGGAGTCACAAGGGCATTTCCGATTATGGCGAACACAGCACCTGAACTTAACCTCAGACACCCAAACTGCCCCTAAAACTCACACCACCATTTAGACTAAATTGTAAGCGTTGTGCATGAAATGCTGTAAGAAAATCTGTACTGTTTGAGTCAACTATAGGGTTACCAAGTTGATTCAAAAGATTACAATGTCTCCTGCCATTTAAATAGGCAGATACTGTATTTAGTAATTGTCAGTTATTCTTATCACTAAATACTCAGAATCCTGGTGGGGAAGGATATGATTAGATATGGGATATTATTTTTAAATGACAGTTTACAGAGAAGAGCCAGTGTCTATGCTAGCTGTGGGATTCTTGGCGCTGTAGTTTAAAAAATACTCCTAAACTGCGTTTTTACTGTGTGAAATGCTTTGTTTTCATGTACGCCGCCTTGGGTCGCTGAGGCGAGAAAGGCGGCATATAAATCAAATAAATAATAAAATAAATAATAATAATAAACTCCACAGCATTTTCCATTCGTTAGGCTGACATCTATTTATGGCTACCTTGGTCAGATGGCAACCGAAGAGAAGGCCTCTTTGGAGAATGACCTTCCAAGAAGAGCTCACCAGAAGCTATACTTTGACTTTTCTGATTCTTTTTGATTTGCCTAAGGTTCTATGGATTCTCTGAGCAATTACCAAAAAAATTTCAATTGGAACACTGACTTGCTTTACATGATGAGTTCTCATTCTAGAGAGCACTGGATTAACTTTGGACAGCACACAACCGAAAGAAGTCTAAAACCGAAAACTTTCTGGCATGCTCCTTTCAGAAAGTCTGGTTTAGTTCTTCCTCTCTCCCTCCCCACCTCTCAGTTGCAAATCAGTCCAAAGCTTTGCAGCCTTCAGTAAAGAACCTAATGGAAGGGCATACGATGACGAAAGTCATAACAACAGCTAGGTTTATGACATATACACAACATATGGACATACAAGTTCCAGGAACAGGTTTCTCTGGTTACTTGTCACACAGCAGGATGGAAAGAAGCCTAACACAAGGTGATATCAGGGTTGCAAAAATTTGAATCAGAAATACAGGGAAACATATGCAAGACATGTGGGCTTGGAAACAGTTCAAGGAAGTGAAGAGATGTTGCAGCACTTCAAGTTGAGTATAAAAGAAGTAAAACAGAAATGACAGAATGGGAGCAAAATAAGAAGGGTTTGACTGCGTGACAGCTGGTCAATGGAGAGAATAAAAACGTGTGCAAATGTGTATAAAACTAGAAACATGGAAATAATGATCAGACCTGTTGGTTGCACACCTGCATGTTCAAGGCCCCACTGACCAACACTGACCCTAAACACACCCACACTCCAATGATCTTCAGCATCCAAAGTGTCATTTGTAGCCTTCAAAACAGAAGCAAGCAAGCTGTACATATATAGAGAGTAATTATTCATTATTACTTTACTTTATTGATTCATAGCCAGTCAAACTATATGGTAAACAGAAATTGAAACCACTCTTTAAAAAAAGGATAGTTAGCATCTGACATATATATATCGTCGGCGGCTGCAACTCATATCCAAGAATGCATTTTCCCCCTGAAGCAGGAAAAATGACATTGGCGTGAATTTGTTTAAGGTGGATCACAAAGCCATCTCTTGTGGCACGTATGAAATTAGACATGCAGGATTTAGCACCAGGACTGCAATGGACTGCCACAGCCTTGAGGATATTATCAAGGTCTGCCTTCACAGCCAGTCCATGTGGCATGGCCTCTTCCGCCTCCATGACAGTTTGGAGTCATTCATTCATTCATTCATTCATTTCTTGGTTTTCGAACTGCTAGGTTGGCAGGAACTGAGACAGGTGCCGAACGCTCACTCCATCATGCAGCACTTGGGTCACGAACTGCCGACCTTCCATCAGGCTCAGTGTCTTAATCACTAAACCACTGTGGCCCTTGCCATTAATAGGAGCCCCCTTCAAAAGGGGGGTTAATTCAATGAACTTAAATTTCCCTCCCTGGGAAACTCATGGAGGCAGGTAAGCTCCTGTTTCTGATTCTGTCCGCTCTGATCATCTAGAAAAATAAAAGCCTGTTGCTAATTATCCCTACAACCAGGAGTCCATAAATTTATTACTGGGAGAGCCTGTGACCACCAGCACTGCCAGGGATGGGACCAGAGGCACTCACACCATCACTCATACTTTCCCAAGAGTTCAGGACTTTTGCACTCTGAAAAACAAGCAGACCAACGTTATAGTAACTATAATAAGCACATAGCTACATTTAAGGAAGGAGGGTGTATTAATTGCACTACCTTATATACATGCCTATCAAGAGGCTCCCTGCACCCCTATTAGTAGGTTCAGTATCTGGAGCAACCTGATTTTGGAAATTGTTTGTAGAATGAACAATCTGCCCAAGCTCTGAAAGGAACCAAACAAGTGCTTCTGTCAGCACCGCCACAGCATGGCTCTTTTCTTTCAAAACCCCAAGGCATGTTTTCCTGAGTGGTATGATTAAGCCTTGGCATAACGCCTCAGTCTCCAGCCATAATGGAAAAGGAAGTTGCGGTATGCAGAACTCCAAATTGTGGCTCCCCTCCAGAGTTATATATTCAAATCCCAATACTTTTGAACAGGATTGGCTCAAATAATTTTGCTGCCTGAAGCAGAGTAGCAAGTGGCAATCTCCTCCCTGCCCTGGACTCACCAAAGAATAGGTGGTGAATCAAATACAGCCAACAACCTGAGGCAAATAAACAGACATAAAATAATCACCACCCCTTGTGCTTTAAAAATACAACAAACTAAATAAGTACCAAAGTACTACACTTTCATGACAACTTAAAATCTGTCATGTGAGTAAACTAGCTCACTCATTCTAATGGTATGGCTTTCTAAAGGGTTGGCATGTACTGTAGCTAATGCTGCCATAGGCTTAGGAAATCAAATGCCATCAACTAAAACACAGGCGCTCAACTGCGGAGAAGGGATTGTGGGGCTATTCAGTTTTTTTGATGGAAAAAAAATATTTTCCCCCTCTGGGTGGTCCTACATTTCTCACCCCATTGACTGGCCATAGCGGAAGCCTTACAGCTCACGCTGTTGTGTGTCCATAGGCATCTCCACAAAGAGAAGAGATCTCATCAAGAGAGGAAGAGGCCTGACCGCATTCTCCCGGCCGGTTGCCTCTTAAAGTCTTTGGCATGAAAGTCTTTGGCAGGTTCTCCAGAGCAAACCTGTTAACGTGTGGCTCAAGGCCAACGCCGCTCAAGCAAAGAGCTTTCTCCTGCTGCCTTCCTTGGGCCAATGCAAACGATCTCTCTGCCATCGGCAAATACTAAGCCAATTTGCATGAATCATAGTAGCTGACTCTTTTGATTCCTTCTAGCTTGGCTTTCGATCTCCAGACATGAATCATTCAAAAGCTTCCGTGCCAACCAGGCTTCAAAGCAACTCACTTGCTTCAGGGGGAACATAAGCTGGGTCAAGTAACATGCTTCGTATCCAGTGGAAACCAGATTTTATCGGAAGAATCTTCTCCTCTCCACATGGATACCACATATAGTAGAGGCATTCTGAGAATGAGAGTAGGCCAACTCTGTCCTTTTCACTGGCTATTTGCCACTCTCCTATTGCCCCTAAAGAAATAGAGGGTCACAACTTCTTTCCTCCTTACCTCCATCCACAGACAGACCTTTCTAAATGTCAAGCTGTTAACATTTCTTTTTTGGAGGGTGAGCTATGCCATGTCCCCCCGACTAGGCCTTAAAATATGGTCTTCTAATAAATTGATATAGACTATTCTATCAAATAACACTGCCATTGTTGGTCCCAAGTCCAGATGAGAAAGGAGGAGGGTTGGGCATTAGGCTAACACCCTGGCCCCATAACACGTTATGGCTGAAGAGATGAGGTGCCTCATTGCCTGATATGCTATAGTGGCAGAGACAGGCACCCTGCAGCATGAGAAGGAGGAACTAGCAATCACGCTACTACCACTACTACTACCACTATCTATCTATTGAACATATAGCTAAAGGTAAAGGTTTCCTTTGCTCGAAAGCCAGTCGTACCCAACTTTAGGGTTCAGTGCTCATCTCTGTTTCAAAGCCGAAGAGCCAGCGCTGTCTGCTTCTGCAGACATTTCTGTGGTCATGCATATATCTACTTGCAATTTCTTGCTTTCAAACTGCTAGGTTGGCAGGAGCTGGGACAAAGATGGGAGCTCATTCCGTCCTGCAGTACTCGGGAATTGAACTGCTGACCTTCTGCCTCCCAGTCAGCGTCTTAGCCACTTGAGCCACTGCAGTCTAAATATGGTTTATTGCTGCATGGACTGCATAATAAGGTGGATTTAAATCAGGGGTGGCCAAACTTTTCGGGCGATGGGCCAGTCACGTGGTTCAGTGGACTGGTCATGTGGTTTGGCAGGCCAGTCACATGTTCCTCCCACCAGAAGCGGAAGTAAAATGCACCTTGCAATCTGTTTTGCAACAGGATGAGATAGATTTTTTTTAAGGCTGCCATTTTCTCTGCTTAAATCAGGGGTGCCCAAACTATGGCCTGCAGGCCAGATCTGGCCCCCAATACCAATGCATCCACCCCACACAAGGCCTCCTTGCTCCTGGAAGTGGAAGTAAAACATGCCTGTATGGACGTTTTTTACTTTTGCTTCCAGGAGTGACAAGGGGGCGTGGGCCGGATGAATTTGTATCGGGGGCTGGATCCGGCTCACAGGCACCCCTGATTTAAATACTCACAGGGAACACCATTGCAGCTTTACTCTACTAACAAAGAGCTGTCCTAACAGAGTGTCTGGCCTCCTTAATAGTCTGAATCAAAATTTACATCCTATTTAGTCTCCAGTTTTTCCAGTTAAGTGGAAGTCAGCCTGTTCTGGTTAGGGCGTCTCTGCCCAAGAACTTGGAGATTTGCTATCAGAGACAGTGCTGGAAACATGTAAGAGCATAGGAAGAGTGCTCCTCTGTCAGATCAAAGCCTATCTATTCCAGACTTCTCCTTCTCATAGTGGCCAAACAGCTGTCGCTGGGAAGCACACAAGCAAGACAGCAGCCTTGCTTGCAACAGCAATAACAGCCTCTCGCTCATGTTTAATTGGAAGTAATACACAGAGACTCCTTCTGAGATAAGCAATACATGTTCTCTTGGGCATGTTATTTTTTAATCAAGTGGCCTCTTCAGGAGCTAATACTGCTCACATGCACAGGATGCAACATGCAGTGGGGGAAAATGCAAGTGGAACCGATGTGAAATTACATCCAGGAAGTTGACTTTGCCTGGGCTAATTCACTTCAGCCAAACACAGTAGTCAGCAGAGTCAGGAGAAAAAATCTGTCTTGCTTGTAGATTGTGAACCAATTGAATCTGCTCCTCCCTGCACTTGATGTCTGCACTTATTTCCTAAGGTGTGTTGTCTTAGCACTAGAACAGCTAGGTGACCAAAGAGGCAAGGAATCAGCAGAGAGGGAGGAGGAATTTTTCAAATGAATCTTGTTTCTAGCTTGTTAAGGCAATTCTGCTTTGGTTGTTTGACCTGCAGGAGGCAGAGTTAGAGTAGAGCTACTTTAAAATTTCCTCCTCTTTGTCTGCCAAGAACCCATTCTATTATTATTTTGTTGTTGTGTAGCTGCCACCTCACTAGATTAACAAGCCTGTCAAAGAAAAAATTGGAATAAATGGAATAAATAGGAATAGATGACCTAGGCACCAGGTGTGAGAAGAAGAGGGATCAAGTAGCAGCCAATATCCCTGATGCTGGAGATGGGTGGAATGGCTTTAAATACTATGGTTATCAACCCTTCTACATTGGTTCAAGCAATCACACTGCCTGAACCAACATTCAATTCCAAAAATATAGAAGCACCAGAAAGTGGTGGTAGGGACTCTACAGATTTGAGAGAGAGAGGTGACTCCAGACTCTTTCACATTGACATTTACATCATGTAGTCAGTGAAAAATAATATAAATCGGACCATCCCAACCTCAGAACATTTCCTGTTATTCGTCAACATAATTGCACCCACCAAAAAAAAAAAAAAAAACATGTCTTAACAAGTGTCACTTTTCTTCCCAGCCCAAGGATATGAGCAGATAAAAATAGTAGGAGCCCTCTTCTCACTCCAACAGAAATGCCAACAGTAGAGAAGCAAACATCAAAATGCTTGAAAAAGTCAGCCTTTGTTGACAAAAAACACAATATGCAGAAGAAGGCAGATAGGGACTTTATCTAGGGACTAAAGCTGTCATCAACTGCCCCCACCCCCCAAAGATAAAAGGTAAATACAGAGTAAGCACATATACATAAAGACTATTATTCTCCAGCTTGAGTATCTTCCAGATGTGTTGCGTTTTATTGTTTTATTGATCTATCTATCACTCGTCTGTCACCACAGTCATCAAAGTGACACATTGTAGCTGGAATACTGTTGCTAAACGTAGTAAATCGCACTAGATTAGGCCCACCAAATCAACTGAGAGGTGAGTCAACTTCTCCATAAGATTAAGTTGATTACCAAAAGAAATTCTAGTTGTTAGGGAAGAGGAGGTTCCAGTTACAGGGGAACTAAGAGTTGTTTCGCTCTACTTACTGAGGATTATAATGACTGTTTTGATGAGGTTGATCATAGTGTCTTTGTAGCGTGGGTGGAAGGTGGTGTGCTTAGACATCCGTGCCATCTTCCTCTTCACGTAGATAAAAATGTGTGTGTAGACGACCACCATGATCAGGAACATGAAGAGATTGGAGATTGCCCAGAAGGTCAAGTATCTGCGGCTGTAGAGGGGTGCCATCCGGGAGCAGTCGTCCAGTTGACATAAACAGTGCCAGCCGTATGAAGGGATAAGGCCTAGTAACAGAGCCGTAACCCAAATGCAGATGATAAGGATTGTCACACGCTGATTGGACATCGTGCTGTGGAGTTGCATGGTGAAAACCGTCTGGTGACGCTCCACCGCAATGGCCAAGAGATTGACTACCGAGGCTGTCAAACTGGTGTCCAGGAGACTCTGTCTGATAAACCAGGTCTTGAGCGAGAGACCAGCAGTTCTGGGGCCCGTGTGAAACATCAAGAACATGTAAGCAACGCCAGCAAAGAGGTCGGCAGCGGCCAAGTTCCCCAAGAGGTAGTAGATGGGATAGTGGAAGCGCTTGTTGATCACAATAGCTGTGATGACAAGCAAGTTGGTGAGAAGCACAATGATGCTTACAGTCAATCCAAGAGCTACTACCAAGATATCCCTGGACGTCCATTCATGGTACAGCTTTTTCCCACTGTTGTTGTAGAAGAATTCGACTGACTCGTTGTAATAGCATTTGGTCATCTTTTCAAAATGGTTGATTCCTGTGTCAGGATTGAGGGAGGAAAAGACAGATTGATTACATTAATTGCATTTAACTCTCTTCTTTTCTCCAATCATATCAAGGCTTTGTACATAGTTCTCCCCACTCTGTGCTCACATTAAGCCCATGAGGTAGGCCAGGTTGAGAAATAGTGACTAGACCAAGACCCCCCTGATGAATTTTATGGCTCTACAGAGGCTTGAACCTATCTCTCTCAATCCCAGTCCAACATTCAGCCTACCTTTAACTTTTGGAAGGGCTGACAAGGGTTGTAGGCATAACTGTGCCTGACAACATCATGTGCATACTGCTCTCCAGCTATACTCATGACAGCCTAAGCAAACCCAGACACCACTAGGGCAATGATGGCGAACGTTAGCACTCCAGCTGTTCTTGAACTTCAATTTCCAGAAGTCCTGATCAGCAAGAGTACTGACTTGGGATTCTGGGAATTGAAGTCCAAGAATACCTGGAGTGCCAGGGTTTGCCATCACGGGGCTAGGGAATATCTGATCTATCAGATGTGATGGAGGACTGCAACTCACATCATCACTGGCTGGTTACACTGGCTAGAACTGATGGGAGCTGAAGGATGACAACATCTGGACAGGCAGACACAGACAGACAAACACACAGTCCTGGACTAGCTTTCGCTTGACACAGTAATCATCTACTGTGGGCTTGCCAGTATCCTACCTAATAATATGGGTGCATTTTGGCAAAAAAATAATGATGAACAAAAGGCCAGTGTTGAATTTATTTATCATTCTTATATATTTTCCATTTGCACTACCTGGATCAAGATTAGGGAAGATGTAAATGTCCAGATGTTGTTGGACTACAACAACAATCAGCCATAACTATCATAGGATAACAAGAACTGCCACCTGAAAGGCCATAACTTAGTCATGCTGCTCTGATCTTCTTGTTCTTCCTGATTACTGTGAGAAACCAGAAACTAGACCTGACTTTATGAGCAGACGGAATCTTAGGAAGGGGAGTAGTCAAATAGCTCTCTTAGCTTTGGAAGGTTCCAACAATGCTCACGTGGCCAAGAGTTTAACCCTTTTGTGTTCTTTCACAAAGATCACGAAAAAGAACTGCTCATATAATCTCCAGTATCAGCTTAAATCAGTAATTTTCAACTTGCTTTTTATTTTTACTTTTAAAAATTTAAACATATACCAAAACAAAGACCAGCCATGTCTGATTCTACGGCAGTGATGGAGAACCTTTTAGAGATCAAGTGCCCAAACTCAACAGGTTGCCGTCCATGCCGCAGAGGGACAGGGCAAACTGTGCTGGGGGAAGGGAGGAAGCGCTCCCAATTGGCTCTTGGGCAGAAGGGCAGGGCAAACTCTATGCTGGGGCAACAGCATGTGTGCCCACAGAGAGGGCTCTGAGTGGCCCCTCTTGGCATGCGTGACACAGGTTCGCCACCACTGCTCTAGGGTGTGGTGCTCATATCCATTTACAGCCAAAGAGCCAGCACTGTCTGCAGATGTTTTCATGGCCATGTGGCAGGCATGACTAAATGCCATAGTGCCTGGAATGCTGTTTACCTTCCCACTGGTGCGGTACTTATTTTTCTACTTACAATTTCATGTTTTCGAGCTGCTAGGTTGGCAGGAGCTGGGACAGAGATGGGAGCTCACTCTGTCAAGCAGCACGTGCGTCTTGAATGGCTGAACTACCAACCTTCCAGTCATCAAGTTTAGCGTCTTAACTGCTAAGCCACCACAGTCCCTTATTTGACAACTAGTTGTATGTAATATCCCATCTTGTCACCGGTTCCACCTTCTTAAAATAGTCTGTTAAGGTCAAACTACTTTATCTACAAATGTACAGCCCAATGAGCCAAAATTCAAGACTTCAGAGTTTTTACCATGGCACACGAAGAAGGAATAATCATATGTAGAAGTCCGGTTGATACAACACCTTCGTTATTTTTTCTTCCCTTCAAAATCTGTTCCATCCCAGAAGTGTGTGCAGACCGTTAACTCACATTGTGCATGTTCTCAGCCAGCTTTAACTTCTAGAAACTCTGAAGTAATATGATCCTTGGAGGAAACAATCAGGTAAACGTCTTCTTCTTCCGTATCCGAATCAGAATATTGGCTATCCTCATGGAGATCAGCCATGAAGACTGTCCTGAGAATATAATGCAGTAGCCTTTCATCTGCCTTCCGCATTGTATCATGACACCTGTACCACTGATCCAGTTCTGTGAGTCACTTTCTGGTCCTGAACCCTTTTGGCACACAAAGTCCTCATCAGCCCCAGACCAGTATTGATGAAGCTGCTGCCCTGGGATTTAATCCCTTTAGGAACCATCACCCTTCCCTGTAGACTTTGCCACTCAAGGCTGCTAATCATCATGGTTGTCAGGTTAGTTAACTGCAGCCTGATGATTGGCATTGAGTCACTGGCAGTATGGTCTACTGTATTACCATAGCAGGATAACCTGGCCAGACTGGTGCTAGGCTTGGAGACTGGAAAACAGGTTCAATATCAGAGAGCTGCACAATGGGGGACATGGAAGGAGCCTCATTCAGGCATCCCCTGCAAAAATCCTTTCAACACAGAGTAATTTCTGACATGAAAACGAACAACAGGTAAACTAGGTATCTGATTAACAAAAAAGAGAGGGAGGGCAGAGTGAAAGTTAATGCCCCCAAGGAAGAAATCTTACTTTGGGAGGAATTTAGGAAGAATAAGTAGGACCATTGTATAAAACAGGGTTAGAGAATATTCTTCAGCCTGAGGGCTAAATTCTCCGCGGGAACAAAGGAGAAAAGCAAGGCCAATTGTAGCAGCATATTTTTCACATACCACCCTTACCTTCGCTAAGTAGCCTTAGGAAATGCATTTCTGTTTTTGAGAACAGGGAAGAAAAAGCTTTAAAACCACCCAATGATGGGTGTCATGGGGTAAGGGAGCATGGCCATCAGAAACACCGCACAGGGCCGAATGAGAACCCCAGGAGACTTAGGTTTGGCCACAGAACCTGAGGGTTGCGTTTTACTACTTATATTTTAAGGCTGCAATCTTTAGCGTGTGCAGGCAATGATCTCAGTGAACTAAGGTGACGATGAGCGAAGAATCCAAATGTTTGAGTATAACGTATTTAATGCTTGGGTCCTGCCCCTACACTCTTAGCCAAGCTTGAATGAGGCTTCTATGTGACTTACTAAATGATGGAAATTAATCTCTTTTATTAATAGGATTAATTAGCTGCTTATGGACAAACTCCTAATGGAACATCTGATCCCCAGGGGGAATATGTGTATGCACAGTTATTACATTCCATTTAGTATTAGCTCAAGCGGTTATAAACAGGAATGATATTTAGACAAGGAAGCACAGAATACTTAAGTGCACCAGTAAAACCCCGGGGTTTTTTTGGCTCAAAGTTAGTTGTGCAAAATTCTTGTAACTCGGACATTTTTAAAGAGCTTCAGAGGTTTTGGCAGCAAAAGACAAAAGAGGCAGAGAGAGCTGGAGCAACTGTTGCCTTTTGTACAGAGAAAGAGAGGCAAGACACACACTTCACGCCTTGCCCAATTCCTCTTTCAGATTCTGACATGGTGATGTTCTGGACACTGCAAAGCCCATCCCTACTGGCTGCTATGAAAGTGACCTCCTTTGCCAAGTTTGATGCCAGATTGTCAAAAAGGTCTCCCTTTACTATAAACCAGAGATGGGAATGGCCTATTGCCTCAATGGTCTTGCAGTCTGATTATTCACAGAAGACAGCACCTTTACAACACTTTTCTCCCTTCATTTTTCAGGTAAAAGAGTAAGGGAATCAACCCATACTTTGCAGGTTTGTCTTCTAGAAAGATAAGTATTGTTGCTGGGGACCTTGACCTATATCTATACCTATAAGAATGGGTTGGGCCGTACGTGTCCGGAATGTGTGTCCGCACACGTCCTGCCTTACCCATAATGAGCTGGCCACACTTACCTTACCTCCCAAAGATCACTTCCACAAGGGTCGCGAAGCTGAGAGTGGGGCCAACGGCCCACGAACCCAGACAAAAAAACTTACGCTTCCCAGCGTCCTCCACGCTGTGCCACCCCTCAGCCAATCAGGCAGGAGGATGCAAGCACGGAGGAGGCGGGACAGCCGGAGCGCATGAAAAAAAAACCTGCCGACGCGCACCCAAAATAGTTCAGCCCAAGGCCCTGCCTTACCGAGGCAAACAGAGCCCGGGCTGAGGGAACGGTCTGCCTGCCGCCCCTTCTGCACTGCTTGAGGGGGAAATGCAAAGGCGGCAGCCAGCGATCCATCAGGAGAGGCGCTCTCCCTACTGGATCGCTGGCTGCCTCCTTTGTATTACCCCCACCGCTGTTTTGAGAGCTAACACGAAACAGCGAAGGGGGTAATACAAAGGCGGCAGCCAGCGATTCGCCAGGGAGAGCACTTCCTTTGACGAATCGCTAGCTGCCGCCTTTGCATTTCCCCCTCAACTGTTTCGAAGGCTGTTTCGTGTTAACCTTCAAAACAGTTGAGGGGGAAATGCAAAGGCGGCAGCCAGTGATCCATCAGGGAGAGTGCATCCCTTAACGGATCGCTGGCTGCCGCCTTTGTATTACCCCCTCCACTGTTTCGTGTCAGCTCTCGAAACAGCTGAGGGGGAAATGCAAAGATGGCAGTCAGCGATCCATCAGGGGAGGCACTCTCCCTGGCGGATTGCTGGTTGCTTGCTGTGAATTTTTTCCTCCGCTGTTTCGTGTCATCATAACGGAAAGAATTGGAATAGATCCCATCTTGTACTACATATAAAAACAACAAATAAAGTGGTTTACCCATTGGGAGAGAATGTCTTGGAAGTCCATACCATACAGTACAAGGAATATATGGAAAGAGGAGAAGGACAAAGACCACAAGGAAGACCAAGAGGAAGGTGGAGAAATAACATCAAAGAAACATTACAAGAACCCAAAATAATGCCAGTAGAGGCTACTAGAAGTGCCAGAGCATGAACCCTGTATCTCTCTCAACACCCAAAGAGGTAAAAGAGGAAGTAAAGAAGAGAAGACAACAAAAAATTGGTTGGAAGAAGAATACCAGGAGTTGGGGTTAAGCCTGAGTGTACTCACCTTAACTGTAACTTACAAAACTATCAGTGGGCAAGGTAACAAATTCTACAGGATTATGCAGCGCACAAAAACTGCCTTTTTCAATACATAATTTCAGAAGACTAAACATATATTTCTATATATACATGGACTTGCTTGTGGGTATAAATATCTAGTTCATACAGACATTTCTCCATGTGATCTTTTAACCCAGAGATGGGAGGCGGGGGAAGCAGCCATTCAAACATGACAACTGTCTGGGACTGTTCCAAAATTTGTTTAAAGAAGCAGGAGCTATCGGGCAAGCATCCATTATTCTTCTCCATAATTATGCCAGTCCTTTGATGCCCTATACCAGAGATATACCAGGGAATGCAGTGGCTCAAGTGGCTAAGATGCTGACTGGGAGGCAGAAGATCAACAGTTCGATTCCCGAGTACTGCAGGACGGAATGAGCTCCCGTCTTTGTCCCAGCTCCTGCCAACCTAGCAGTTCGAAAGCAAGAAATTGCAAGTAGATAAATAGGGACCACTTCGGTGGGAAGGAAACAGCGTTCCATGCGCTCCGGTGTCTAGTCATCCCTGCCACATGACCATGGAAGCGTCTGCAGAAGCAGACAGCGCTGGCTCTTCGGCTTTGAAACAGAGATGAGCACTGAACCCTAGAGTCGGATATGACTGGCTTTCAAGCAAGGGAAACCTTTACCTTTACTTTACTAGTGATAGTGAACCTTTTAGAGACCAAGTACCCATGGAGGAGGATGAGGAGGTGTGCACATGCACACACACATCACTGGTGCGCCTCAAGCGACATGCACACACGCACCGCCTCCCGGGTCAGATTTCAGCCTCCCCTCTTGCCTCCCTATTGGCCATAGCTGTCAAGTATCCCTTATTGGCTGGGAAAACCCCTTATTTTACCCTCTTTCCCACCGTCATCCCTTATAATTTGACTGCAATGCCCTATTGAGGCCATTGGAGGGCAGCACAGGATAAGCATAGCTGTCAAGTATCCCTTATTTGCCAGGAAATTTCCCTTATTTCCAAATCCAAAACTTGACAGGTATGCTATTGGCGGAGGGAGAGAGGTGGATGGGGAAACAGTACTGCCATTAGAACGAGGGGTGCGGGGCTTTCCCGCAACGGCACGCATGCCGACAGAAAAGCCTCTGTGTGCCATAGGTTCGCCAACGCTGCTCTGTATAATTCTTACAGTCTTTCTCACATCCTCTATGCCCTTCCTCTTCCTGCTATGAGTGGGTGTCAGTGTATCACAGGGTCTTATGCAATCCCTTCAGGAAGATGGCATAACTCTGCCAAAAACACCTCATGGTGAACAAGCTGTTTGGGCAAATTTTCTTTTCGTCACATACCTTATAATTGAGTAATCGCAAATCTGAAAGTTGGTGATGCTTCAGTTTATCAACAGCAATAGCAATTACACTTACATACTGCCCTGTAGTGCTTAGAACACTTTCTGGGTGATTCCAAAGATAATGAGCATTTTACCACTGTGACCCCTGCCTACTCAATAACTGGCTGGTACTTCTTTTACCAGCCTCAGGAGAGAGGGCAGACTCAACCCTGATCTTGTCAGGATCAAACTCAGATCATAAGCAGAGTTTCAGCTGTGCAGCTTAACCACTGCACCAGGGGGGCTCTTAGGTCTGTCTATCTCAGTGTTTCTCAACCTTTGGTTTTTGGACTTCAATTCCCAGAAGCCTAAGTCAATTTCCCAAAGCACTGATCAGCCGATGGACTGACATAGGCTTCTGGGAATTGAAGTCCAAAAGCCAAAGGTTGAGAAACACTGGCTATCTGCTGAAAAGTGTTGTGATATATGATGACAAGCTGCATTTCTGTTCATAAGCCAGAGAATCAGGATGGTGTGGTGGCAAGTAGGAATGTGCAGATTTGTTGGAGGGCGGGAAGGTTTGAATTACAACTCCCAAAATTCCCTAGACAAGCAACACTACAATTCTAGGAGCTGTAGTCCAAAAACAGAAATCTGCACATCTGGAGTAATGAGCGTTGCACTGGGACTCAGGGATCTTTATCCAGGCACCAAACAGCAATGAAACTTACTGGATTTACACCCTCTCATCCTCCCTTAGCCAGAGTTACCAAAGAAGGTTGTTGTGAGGATAAAAATGAGGAAGTGGAACATAAGAACAACTAACAAATAAATACCAAGGGGCTGCCATTCCTCCTTCCAATACAACCACAGTTTGATAGCTTCTATTAATTTTGGGGCTAAGCACTACAACTCTCACCCTGGCCACCACAGCCAGTGATCAGGATATTTGAGAGCTGAAATCCAAAACATCTGGCGTGCACACAAACACACCAAAGTCAAGTAATACAAAGCTATAGGTCTCCCTTGTTTGAAAGCCAGTTGTGTCCGACTCTAGTGGGGGGTGTTCGCCTTTGTTTACAGCTAAAGACTGCATCTGCAGACATTTCTGTGGTCATGTGGCAGGTATGACTAGATAGATGCAAAAGCACACAGAATGCTGTTACATTTTCTGCCAAGGCAGTACCTATTTATCAACTTGCAATTTCTTGCTTTCGAATGGCTAGGTTAGCAGGAGCTGGGACAGACGATGGATGATGACTCTATCACACAACACATGGGGCTCAAACTGCTGACATTTCAGGCATCAAGCACAGCATCTTAATCATTAAGCCACTGTGATCCCTGCCTACTCAATAACTGATAGACATTATGCTTCTTTTAAAACAGGAGTTCTCAACCTTTTTAAGCCAGGGGCCAGGTCACACTCCCTCAGACAGCTTCGGGGGCCAGACGGCCATTTTGCCCTTTCATCACCACATAGCACTTCCTGGTGTGGTGGAGACGATGGGGGGGCCACATGAAATGGTGCTGCAAACCACATTCGGCCCACAGGCTGAGAATCCCTGATTTAAAAGCACATGCACTGCCTTTGACTGTGACAGAGAAGAAGCAATTCACATTAGTCAGCCATTCACAAATTTTTACCCGAACTGTATGAATAGCATTGGTTGCACTCTTGGATGATCTTTGGTGGGAGCGGGATGGAGTCAACCCCTGTATGAAGTTGAGTAAAGTGGCTAAAACCTTCTCACTCTTAGCTAAAATCATTAGGAAAAATCAATAACCGGATGTGGTTTCGAGGAATTAGAAGCAGATAGGGGAGGTGGAAGGTGGGGTGGGGTGTGTGTGGAGAACAGCTGCGGGCCTTCAAATTCACCCATTCAGCTTCTGCTGAAAAGGCAGTCTTCTCTTGGGATTGGACAAAGTCTAAGCCTAGATCTGATAAGAGTCTTCTTCAGAAATATTTCCTCCCCATGTTGTGGGTGTAGAAATCGTGCAGTTGCCAGAGGTTTTCTTGTAACCACAGCTGTTCTGTCTCAGAAGCTATCAAACGGACATGGCGTGGGGTTTTGTTTATCACTTGGTGGCCAAACAGCCCTCCAACAGCACTTCCACATTGCTGCAGCTGCTGCCTTTTTCTCTGGCACTCATTTCAAGTGCCCCAGTTCTAGGACAGGCGCCTTCTAATTGAGTCCCAAAGGATGCAGAGAATGCAAACATGGAGCTGTTATGCCGGAAAGCACATATAGGAATTTGGCCAGAATTCTACCCCACAATCAGATGCAGATGTAGGACATAGTATGAGATCTACTCGGTACTTTTTTGCACACACCATCCTTAGAAAGTATTTTTAGTAGAGCTACAAAAGGATCTATTTGCTCAAGGAGGATGATCCACCAGAAACTTCTTTTTGGAGTATTTTTGTAGCATTAGAATTAAGTTCTTGTGTAACTTTTTATTGTGAATCACAGGACGGCCGGGAGGGAGGAAGACTCAGGTGGCGGCTCGAGCGGCCCCGCCAACATCGCTGCGGCTGCCCTCAGTGTGGCCTTGGAGCCGGAGGGGCAGGAGCCAGGACTTGGGTCAGCTGAGCGGGCCGGACACTTTAAGAACTGGTGCCGGCCCCGCCAATGCCTCCGCTCCTGCTCCCCTTTCGACAGGATGGCCGGGAGGGAGGAAGACTCGTGCAGCGGCGCGAGCGGCCCCGCCAACATCGCCGTGGCCACACTCAGCCCCAGCGTGGCCTCGGAGCCTGTGGGGCAGGAGCCAGAACTTGGGTCAGCTGGGCGGAAGGTTAAGCTGGTTTTCCCCACACAGAATTTCTATTGAGTCTGTTGTCTTCGACATGGGGAGTGGACAGCCGTCTGGAGCCAGATGTGAGGTTCCTGGGGCCCACATCTCAGTAGTGACGGACAAGAAGCGATATAGCGGGAGCGGTGGGGCGGTCTGCACACGGGGAACGAGGGACCGATGCTTGTTACCTGTCCCTTGTTCTAGCCTCTCCGCTCAATCTCTGGCTCTTGGACAGCAGGTTCGGAGTGACTCCTCCCTTAGGCTGTTGTTGCTGAACGCTAGGTCGGTCTGCAACAAAGCACCCCTTCTTTGTGATTCGATCGTAGGAGAGTGGGCCGACCTGCCATGTATTACCGAGACCTGGCCGACACCTGAGGATGGTGTTCCTATATCAGAAATGTGTCCAGCCGGGTTCGGGGTATGGCATCAGCCTAGAGGTATGGGGAAGGGCGGTGGTGTCGCGATTGTAGCCTGGGAATCACTGGGTGTTACCAGGGCCACCGCTCCACAGGTGCAGGGTTGTGAGCTGCTGCTTCTTCGGTTGGGCCTCAGGAGTCAGTTGGGAATCCTACTTCTGTACCTGCCCCCTTGCAGAGTTGCAGATTCCCTGCCTGACCTGCTTGAGGCGATTGCGGTGTTGGCATTGGAGCTCCCGGGGCTTATGGTCTTAGGGAACTTCAATTTGCCATCACTGGGGCCGGCTTCTCGGGTGGCTCAGGAGTTCATGGCTTCCATGGCATCTATGGGCCTCACTCAAGTAATTGGGGGTCCCACCAGGAGTAGCGGCTACTCCCCTGACTTAGTTTTCCTGTCGGAGCGGTGGCTGAGTGATCTGATATTACATCATATAGAGATAACACCAGTGCCATGGTCAGATCACTATCTGGTCTCTCTTGATTTTCGGGGAGTGACGTCTCACCGTAGGGAGGCTGGACCCATTAAATTGGTCCGATCCTGGCGACTTATGGACTCTGAGAGATTTCAGATAGAGCTGGGGCATTTTCCTCCGGACAGGCTGCATGGTTCGACTGAGACCTTGGTCGCCCTCTGGGAAAAGGAGGCGGCTTCGGTCTTGGATACAATCGTGCCAATGTGGCCTCTCCCTTCTCGCAAACCACGCAGCTCTCCCTGGTATACTGATGAGTTGAGGGAGTTGAAGCTGGTTAGGAAAGACGCCTTGAGCGCCGTTGGGAGAAGACCCGGTGTGAATGTGACCAAACACAAGTTAGAGCTGCTATTAAAGCCTACCTTGTGGCGATGAGGGTGGTGAAGCGCCAGTACTTCGCCTCCCTCATTGCCTCTGCTGATAATCGTTCAGTGGCCCTGTTCCGGGTTACCAGGTCCCTTCTTGGTAAGGAGGGGCCTGGTCCTGGGTGGCAGGGATCAGCTGATGATTTTGCTGACCATCTTGCAGAGAAAGTTGCTCACATCTGCTCGGGGTTTAATCCTGACGTGGAAATTGATCACCTGGGGGAGGGGGGGCTGGAGCGGAGTCTAGCCATGTTATCTGGGATTGGTTTGATCCCGTTGCCCCTGATGAAGTGGACAGGCTCCTCGGAGCTGTGCGTGATACCACTTGCTTACTTGATCACTGCCCGGCCTGGCTAGTTAGAGCTGCCAAGGCAACAACGGGCAGTTGGGTCGGTGCGATGGTGAATGCTTCTTTGCGGGAGGGGGTGGTTCCGGCAGTTTTCAAACATGCGCTGGTTCGCCCTCTCCTGAAGAGGCCATCGCTCGACCCTACTGTTATTTCTAATTTCAGACCTATCTCCAACCTTCCCTTTGTGGGGAAGGTGTTGGAAAAAGCAGTGGCTCGGCAGCTCCAGGGGGTTCTGGATGATACGGATTATCTGGACCCATTTTAGTCAGGATTCAGGCCCGGTTATGGTACCGAAATGGCATTGGTTGCACTCTTGGATGATCTTTGGTGGGAGCGGGATGGAGTCAACCCCTCAGTCCTTGCTCTTCTTGACCTCTCAGCGGCTTTCGATACCGTTGACCACGGTATCCTTCTGGAACGGCTCCGAGGATTGGGAATCCAGGGCACTGTGTGGTCCTGGTTTTCCTCATTTCTGAGGGGTCGGACCCAGTCGGTGTGGTTGGAGAGTGAGAGGTCGAGTCCTAGGCCTCTAAAATATGGAGTGCCTCAGGGCTCGGTGCTCTCTCCTCTCCTATTTAACATCTACATGAAGCCGCTGGGTGAGATCATTCGTTCCCATGGGGTGCGGTACCTTCAGTACGCGGATGACACTCAGTTGTACATCTCGGCCCATGGGGACCCCAGTGATGCCGTCAAAGTCCTTTCCAGGTGCCTGGAAACTGTTGGGGTCTGGATGGGGGCTAACGGGCTACAACTGAATCCCAGCAAGACTGAGTGGCTATGGATAAGGGGTCCTGCGTTAACCCGGGAGCTACCATCTTTGGTTCTGGATGGGGCTATTTTGCCCCAGACAGACCCGGTGCGCAACTTGGGGGTCCTCCTGGATTCGCGGCTACTGCTAGAAGAACATGTGGCGGCTGTGACCAGGAGGGCTTTCGCCCAACTTCGGGTGATTCGCCAGTTGCGCCCACTCCTGGACCGGGACTCCTTGCTCATGGTCACTCACGCTCTGGTCACCTCCAGACTAGATTATTGCAATGCGCTCTACATGGGGCTGCCCTTGACGACCATTCGGAGGCTACAGCTGGTCCAAAATGCGGCAGCCCGGGTGGTGATGGGGTGTGGGCGTTATGCCCGTGCTTTGCCACTGCTCCGGGAGCTGCACTGGTTGCCAGTTTGTCTCCGGGTGCAATTCAAGGTGCTGGTTTTGACCTTTAAAGCCCTATATGGTAGTGGGCCGGGTTACCTAAGAGACCGCATCGCCCTGAGGACGTCTGTCCATCCAACCAGAGCGGACCGGAGGGGCTCTCTAATTGTTCCATCGGCCAGAGGGGCTCGGCTCTCTGGCACAAGGAGGAGAGCCTTCTCCGTGTCTGCACCGGCCCTCTGGAACCTCCTGCCAACAGAGCTACGTCTCCGGACGGAATTGCTGCCTTTCAGAAAAGAACTTAAAACCTGGTTGGCGGGTCAAGTGTGGGGTGCAGGTGGAAGGGTAACCTCCATTGGGTGGTTGGTGTAGAAGAACTCTTCCCCATGGTGCCTTTGGATCCTGCAGCCCTTGTTTTTAGGGGGTGGGTAGTTTTAACTGTTTTTAACATGTGTTTTTTAATTTTTATTGTGAACCGCCCTGAGTTGGCTTTGGCCGAGTGAGCGGTATATAAATGTGACAATTAAATTAAATTAAATTAATATCTACATGAAACCACTGGGTGAGATCATTCGTTCCCACGGGGTGAGGTATCATCATTATGCAGATGATACCCAGCTGTGCATCTCGGCTCATGGGGACTCGAATGATGCAGTCGAAGTCCTGACCAGGCATCTGGAGGCTGTTCAGGTCTGGATGGGGGACAACGGGCTTCAGCTGAATCTTGGCAAGACTGAGTGGCTTTGGGTGCGGGGTACAGCCCAGCAAGAGAAAGCACCAGGAGGCTACTTTAGAGCGCGTGCGAAGTAACTATCTCCAAGGTAGGAAACATAGCATTGGCACCAATGTTAGCATACATCATGATATAATTCTCCCACGGGCTATATAAAACTGACATTATTATTACAATGTTGCAGAATCTTGAAAAAGATACGAAATATCCGAGCAAACTGGACGGATATCGACTGTGAAATTCTGCCTTTATCCATTTGATGAATTCTCTCCACATGGTTCCGAACATTCGGAGTACTGTGACCCCCTGTGCAGACAATTTTAAGAAAGCTATTCAAGGCGCAAACCTTCAGCTATAGTTTCGAAGAATTACATCAATATAACTGCTATTGTTACTCATAGAACTTTGCCTTTCAATGCATATTATTTCATAGACTCCTTAGCCTTACGCTTGAGCTATACTAAGTATTCTACATGATATACGTGCTGTGACAATATATTCTCTTGCACAATTATTGTGACTTTGAAATTTGTATTTGCACTACCTTTATAGGTCCATCCCATGTTTTTCTAGCTACGTGTTTTATAAGATTTATGTCTACATATATATACTCAAGATCGCTGATAATTATTGTAATGTGATATAACTGTTGTATGACTTTATTGTGTCAACACACTCAGTTACGCACTTTATTACCCTATATCGTTTATCAGGGGCTCTTTCTCCGATATTCTTTGGTCCCCATGATACATTAAAGAGCATTTTAAAAGCATTCTCATCGCCCTATTTTTCGGGTTGACTCCTTGCAACCACAGTCAGATCCGGTGCACAATCTGGGGGTTCTCCTGGACTCGCGGCTACTGCTCGAAGAGCAGGTGGCAGCCGTGGCTAGGAGGGCCTTTGCACAGCTTCGTGTTATTTACCAATTGCGCCCGTTCCTGGACCGGGACTCCTTGCTCATGGTCACTCATGCTCTGGTCACCTCCAGATTGGATTATTGTAATGTGCTCTACATGGGGCTGCCCTTGGTGACCATTCGGTGGCTTCAGCTGGTCCAGAATGCGGCTGCCCGGGTTGTGATGGGGTGCGGGCGTCATGCTCGAGCCTCACCACTTCTCCTGGAGCTGCACTGGTTGCCAGTGTGCCTCCGGGTGCAATTCAAGGTGCTGGTTTTGATCTTTAAAGACCTTTATGGCATTGGACCAGGCTACTTAAGAGACCGCGTCACCACAAGGAATTTAGCCCATCCTACTAGGGCAGACAGGAGGGGCTCACTGGTGGTCCCATCAGTGAAAGAGGTACATCTTACTGGAACCAGGAAAAGAGCCTTTTCCGTGTCTGTCCCAGCCCTGTGGAACCTCTTACCACCTGAGTTGCGGCTCCAGACGGAACTACTCCCCTTTAGAAAGTTGCTGAAGACATGGCTCTTCCAGCAGGTTTGGGGCACGCTTGACTCTACCAGGCTTGATTTAGCCTATGTGAGGGGCTGCCCGCTGGCTTGGTTATTCTGTTTTAATGGGGGTAGGGTGGTGGTGGGTTGTTTGTTAATGATGATTTGTTTGTGTTTTTAATGCTGGTTTTAACTGGGGCTGTTTGATCTGTTTTAACTATTGTTGCTTAATTGTTTTTATTGTAATTTTTATTATGTTGTTAGCCACCCTGAGTGGTGTACCCACCAGGAGGGCGGGATATAAATGTGCAGAAATAAATAAATCTTTCATTCATAGTTGGAGATAACTTGACGGCATGAAATGGCAACAACAAGCTGATTTACACTCGTTTCTTGGAGAAAACCAGGAAATAAAAGTCAAATAAGCAAACAAACCTGTTTTAATTGGTTTTTTATTTGGAGAAACCACACTTCCTGCAAATTAATTCATAGGTTCCAAAATTAGTAGTAAAATACCTCTGCCTTGTGTATTATAACCCTCCTCTCCCTTCCTTCCTTCACACACAAAAACATTTGATGACCACCATTACTGTAACATGTAAAAAATTTAAGAAATCAAAAGGTGCTTGTTTGTTATGGCACACATTCTTCTTTCGTGTCCCGATCAAAACCTGGACTGCCAAAATGAAGCCACTTTCTTTGCTTTGTCGTTGCTCAAACCCAAGTCCTCATCCGTGCATGTCTCTGGCAGCAATGAGCAGAGTAGTAAATGAGCCAGATTCTGTGTCTCTCCACATTCAAATTGTGTGTGTTGTCGTCCACCAGCAGCCCCCACTTGAGGAGGTTGGTCTTGCATTTAGGGACTCCAACCCACAGCCTATTCAAGGTCCTTCTTTAATGATATTCCTTGCCCAGTGAGCTCCTTCCTCCATCTTCTAATTTGGTTTTGCTCTTGTGTACCCTCAAATAAAGGGACTGCAGTGGGTCAAGTGGCTAAGATGCTGACTGGAAGGCGGGAGGTCAGCAGTTCGATACCCAAATACTGCAGGACAGAGTGACGTTTCCGTCTTTGTCCCAGCTCTTGCCAACCTAGCAGTTTGAAAGCAAGAAATTGCAAGTAGATAAATAGGGACTACTTCGGTGGGAAGGTAACAGCGTTCCGTGTGCTCCGGTGTCTAGTCATGCCTGCCACATGACCCACAGAAACATCTGCAGAAGCAGACAGCGCTGGCTCTTCAGCTATGAAACAGAGATGAGCAGTGAACCCTAGAGTCAGATACGACTGGCTTTCAAGCAAGGGTGACCTTTACCCTCAAATAAAGGGACTGTGGTGGCTTAGTGGTTACGATGCTGAACTTGATCACAACCAAGCAAGCAGATTTACAAGTGAGCAAACAGGGACTGGTATCTGAATAGCTATGCCTAGGATCGTGTAATTCATGTACAGTAAAAACCCTACTTATGAAAAAAGTTTGTTCCGTAGGCTTTTGCTTAAATCAGTTTTTTATCTAACTCGGAGCAAACCCATAGGAAACCGTGTAAATCGGGACATGGTTTTAGCACAAAATCATTATGTAAGTCGAATTTTATGTAACTTGAGCATATGTAAGTTGGGGTTTTACTGTGCTATCATTAAAGCTGCTCAGCTACTGACAATGGAGGTGTAGGATGCAGGTACTTCTAGCTTGTCTAGAATAGCAAAGAACAAATAACCCCTTGGGTGGGTCCAAAGTCATTCCATTCTTCCAATGTCCGGTTACATTTTAGTGTAACCAGTTATTACAAGCCAAGTTGAGGCTTTAATAGCTAGGAGAAATCAAGTCTCTCAGTAGCTATCAAGGCAGAAGGAACAAACTGAACTTTATATGCACTGTTTTTTGGGACTCCTGTAGTAGAGGAAAACATTGGTCTCTAATGCAAGCACTGAATGATCCAGCTCAGTAAATGTACAGAAAATGCAAGCGCGGCGCCAAAATGGCCGCCGCGCTCTTTGCGGCCCCCCCCACAGGACGAATGATCCGGGTAGTTTAGGGCGTGGCCAGCTCCCTCATAAAAGGGGTGGCCACGAGGCAGCCGAGCTGCCATTTTAGCTAAGCGACGGAGCGGAGAAGTTTTTCCCCTGTGTCTCCGTCGCTCTTTACCTGGAAGCCTTTTTTGGCGGCGAATCTTCTCTTTCGGCTTCCTTTCCCTTGAGCGAGATGCCTTCGAAGAAGAAGGCACTTTCGGGTGCGGCTCGCACGAGCAGGAGGCGCAATCCGGGTCGGAGGACCACGGTGGCGCCTCCCCAGCAGCCGCCTTTGCCGGCGCCCGCCGGGACCGGCGGGATGGGGTCGATCACCCCTTGGCCGGAGCCTGCGGCCCGCGCCCCACATGCGGTGGACACCGCTTCTGGATCTGCTCATTCTGCTGGGCCTGCACCAGCGGTGGCGCAGCTCCCCCCGGGGCCTTCTAGCCTTGGGGGGTGGTCTGGCCCTCTGCCTTGGCAGGTGCCGGCACCGACCCTCCCGGGCTTCGGTGCGGGACAATGGCCCTACCCGGGTCCTGGGGTACAGGGACCTGTACCCGCGCCTCTCGCATGTGGGCCGGCCGGCCTTTGGCCCCAGGTTAGCGTGCAGGCCTTACTGGCCCGCGTGGCGGCCCTCGAGGCCTCTTTGGCTCGGGCCAGCCACGCTGCGGCTACCGGTGGGGTTAGTTTTGAGGCGCCGTCGGTCGGGCAGCAGCAGGCGACGGGACGGGTCGAGCTGCTGCAGGCGCGTGGCGCAACTTCGGCCACTGCCTCGCAGCTCCCCGGCCAGCAAGCAGGTGTGGGTCAGGCCCCGATGATGAGCTCTACGGCGGTCGTGAGCTCCGACGCCCCCGGTGGGCCGGAACCCCCGGTGGGGGCGGCCTGCGGGGGTGCGACGTGTGAGTATCCGGTACAAGCCAATACACCTACACACATTGCCACTACTGGGGGGGCCTTTCAATGGCCTTGGCCTCGCGCGGGTGGTGCGATGGCCCAACCGCCGGCGCCCCACTCGGCGATGTCGACTGCTGCTCAGCTTGCTGGGGTTACAGGTGTTCCCTACCCTGCCGGGAATTTATTGGGGGTGGCGGGGCCGGCACAGGCCCCTTTTCAGATGCCCGCGCTGGCTGCGGTCCCAGTTTCGGCCTTGCCAATGGTGGGATATTCTTTGCCACTGGGTGACCACCTAGCGCAAGCCACCAGGGAAAAGATTTGGCGGGGGGAGTATGTCGATATCTTCTCACTCTTAAACAGAGAGCCCACCAAGGAGGAGAGGGAGGGGCAGGATGAGAAGGATAAGGAGCAGGCGCGTCGTCGCAAGCCACCACGTACCTGGGCCAACTGGCTGCCGGCTTATTTAATTTACATGGCAGTGTACTTGAGAGCGCGGCCAGATTTGGCTATTCCGATGGTCCAATATTTGGACAACATCTACAGGGCGATGGTCGACTTTCCGGGCCCCTCGTGGTTGGCTTATGACGAGGAATTTCGCATGCGGATTCCCCTGCACCCCGAGATGAGGTGGGATGAGCCGTGCCAGAGGCTTTGGCTTCTGTATATGACGCCCACGCGCCCTGCGCCAGGGGAGAGATACCATTGTGGACATGCGGTCCAGCGAGCGGCTCCAGCTCAGGTTCCCCGCCAGGTGGCGGGGCAGGGGGTTCCAGCCCGCCTGCTGTGCTGGACTTTCTCGTCCAATGGTTCCTGCAATAGGAAAAATTGCAAGTACAGGCATGAGTGTCCCACCTGTGCGGGCCCCCACGCAGCCTCTGCCTGTCCCAGGCCTGGAGGGACGCGGGGCAGAGGGAAGGGCGGACAGTGGACTGGCAAGCCTGCCGCAGATGGAGCTAGTTCACCGAAAGGCTCCCTCCCCAATTAATGTGGACATGCTGGAGCGTTGGCTCGCATTGTACCCGAAGGGGGAGGATGCGGATTATCTGCTTCGGGGCTTTAGACAGGGGTTCCGTATTCCTTTCATGGGTGACAGGTCCCCTCAGGATGCCCCCAACCTTTTGTCCCTCAGGGGAAGGGAGGAGGTGGCTGCCGCCAGCATTAATAAGGAGGTCAATGCGGGCAGGGTCGCTGGCCCTTTCCCTGCACCCCCGTTCCCCAACCTTAAGGTATCGCCCCTGGGCTTGGTTCCCAAGAAATCTCCGGGCGAGTTTCGCCTTATCCATCACTTGTCCTACCCAGCCGGCCGATCGGTCAATGATGCTATACCTGATGACCTTTGCTCAGTCAGGTATACGTCTTTTGACCATGCGCTGCGCATGGTGCGCTCATGTGGCCCGGGTGCGCTACTGGCTAAGTGCGACATTAAGTCGGCTTTTCGCCTCTTGCCTGTGCACCCGGGCGACTTCGAATTGCTGGGTTTTAAATTCCGGGGTGAATATTATTTTGATAAGGCCATGCCTTTTGGCTGTTCCATTTCATGCTCTGCATTCGAGCGTTTCAGTACCTTCCTGGAGTGGGCGTTCGTGCGCAGGTCAGGGTCCCGGTCTGTAGCCCATTACCTGGATGACTTTTTATTCGGGGGTGAACGGGGCTGGGACACGTGTCCACGTCTCCTCAACACATTTCAGACGCTAATGGAGGAACTCGGTGTCCCTTTAGCGCCCGAAAAGACCGAGGGCCCTTCAAACAAGCTAGTATTCCTGGGGGTGGAGATAGACACAGTAGCGCAGGCGTCTAGGTTACCGGGGGATAAGGTGTCCCGGTTAGTGGCCCTCATCTCGGATTTGCTGGCCAAGCGCAAGGCATCCCTGAGGGAACTCCAAGTGTTACATGGTCACCTTAATTTTGCCTGCAGGGTGGTCGCACCGGGCAGGGCCTTTGCCCGGCGCTTATGCGATGCCATGGCAGGGTTATCCAGGCCCCACCATAGAGTCAGGATTACCCGGGGTATCAGGGCAGACATGTTCGTCTGGTTGCAGTTCCTGAGGGAGTTCAATGGGGTCTCATTTTGGAGGTCTGACCTCCTGGCTTCCCTGAGTTTTCAGGTCCAGTCTGATGCCTCAGGATCCCTGGGTTATGGGATGTACTTCAATGGGAAGTGGGCCTATGGTGGGTGGCCACCGGCATGGGCAGGCACGGGTCGCCTGCGTGATCTCACATACCTTGAATTTTTTCCTATCCTGGGGGCTTTGATGCTGTGGGGCGAGGAATGGGCCAACTCGGTCGTGCATTTCTGGTGTGACAACGCTGCGGTTGTCCGTATCATCAATGCACAGACTTCTAAATCACCCAGGGTTATGGACCTAGTGCGCCAATTTGTGCTGCGCTGCCTGCGCCTCAACGTTTTGTTCAGGGCTAGGCACGTCCCAGGAGTTAATAATGATATTGCCGACGCTTTGTCCCGCCTGCAGATCTCCCGGTTCCGTGCCTTGGCCCCGGATGCGGAGGAATTTCCCTCGCCACTCCCGGACGAGATATGGACCATTGGCAGGGAGAGGTGAACCGGGCGATCGGCCTGTCACTGGCGCCCCGCACGCGTAAGGCGTATCAACAAGCTTTTAATTCTTATAGGGCATTTTCCGCCCGATTTCACCTGCCAGAGACCTGGCCTATCCCGGTGGACCATGTGCTGCGGTTCATGGTTCACCTGCATTCCCAGGGCCTCGCACCTCGCACCATAGCATCTAAGCTGTCAGCGTTGGCTTTTATGGCCAAGGTGGGGGGTCATGAGGACAGCACCTCTGACTTCCGTGTGAGACATGTTTTGGAGGGGTGGGTGCGCGAGCGCGGGCGTTGCCCGGACGACCGGCACCCTATTTCCCCAGGGGTTCTTACCCAGTTGGCCCGGGGCTGGCCAGGCCTCTGTTTTGATCATTATGAGGCAGCCCTTTTTCATGCAGCCACAACGGTGGCATTTTTTGGAGCGCTCCGCATCAGCGAACTTGTGATGCTGTCTAAGGCGGATGCAAGTTGTAGGGCACTGGAACTCGAAGATGTATATGTTGCCAAAGACTGGGCCCAGTTGAGGATACGCTCCTCTAAGACTGATCAGCAGGGCGTAGGCAGTGGTGTAAGACTGCTACGGTGTTCTTTGGCAGACATCTGTCCGGTTGGTGCCCTACAGGAGTATCTTGCACTGCGTGGCACGCACCATGGCCCGTTTTTCTGTCACCAGGATGGGTCTCCCCTCGCTAAATTTCAGTTTTGGAAGGTGACAGGCAGAGCCCTCGCCAGGGTGGGCCTACCAGGTGCCCGTTATGGCACACATTCATTCCGTATTGGGGCAGCCTCTACAGCAGCTGCGTTTGGGTACTCCGGGGCTGACATACGCAGCATGGGTAGGTGGGGTTCACAATGTTTTCAGTTTTATGTGCGCCCGCTCCCGCCGTGAGTACCAACCCAGTCACCTTACATCATTTCCCTCATTTTTTCCTTACAGACCCTGGGTGTCGTATTACACCGGTGACAGTATGGCTGGTGGGCCACAGCTACGTGCAAAGGGCAGCGCGTTACGCTGCGGCGACAGAGTGGGGACCCCGACTGGGACTGGGTGAACACGCCAGTCTCACATGGCATGGTAAGCCTGGGATGTTGTGGCGGGAGCTGCTGCCTTTTCTGTTTTCAGGCAGAAGTGCTGCCCCGCCTGACATTCTCATCATGCACTTGGGGGGCAATGATTTGGGTCAGGTCACTGGCTTGTCGCTCAAGCATGCGATTTGCGAGGACCTCGCCTACTTGCACTACGTCTGGCCTCCCGCAACCCTGGTTTGGTCGGACATTGTCCCGCGCCATTCTTACAGAGGTGGAGTTGACCTCATGGCCATTGACCGCGCTAGGCGCGCGGTCAATAAGGCGGTGGCGCGGTTCCTTGCCGACAAGGCTTGGGGACGGGTCAGTCGTCACCCCGCTATTGGACTAGAAAATTATGATTTGTATGCAGGGGATGGGGTCCATCTGTCGCGAGGAGGTATGGACCTCCTGTTGGGTGATTGGCGAGCAGGCCTGTTGACCGAGCTGACGGTCTGGGGGGGGCGTCAGGCCTTCTTTGAAGCCCCTCCGTGTGGCGGGTAGCACTGGTAAGGTAAACAGTTATGACCCACAGGTATCCGGCAGGTTCGCAATTGACTGGACAACACTAGATAGGAATAAATTAGTTAAACGTTGTCCGGTCAACGACGAACCAGGCGATGGGGTGATGGCGATAGCTAGCCAGCATGCATCACCCCGTGATTTCACGGATACGAGTCAGAGGGTGGGGTCATCAGTTAGATATTGACTACGGTCAACAATTTGTTTGTTGTCAACAAACAAATTGATACAAATTGATACATTGTAACCAATTGCCGTTGGCAATTTTGGGTGGTACCTTACCAGTGTTACTCCGGCCTGCTTGCCTTAAGAATTATGATTGGTCGTTTTACCAATACAAATTTATAATTCGGACTAGGGCATGAATCAATAAATGTGGCCCAATGCCGTTATCCACTTTCAATGGTGTCTGAGTCCGTTATTGGGGGGTGCGCCTGCAATACAGACTTGCATTAGAGCCCCAAAGTTTTGACCAAATACCTGAGCTTTTCCTCTGCACACATCACACATGTAGCAAAAGGAGGCATTTTTCACACGATAATATCTAAACACATTACATATAAGTGTTTGAAGTTCTCTTGCACACTTATTGCTATAATCTTCAGAATAGCCTTATACAATGATTAAGTGCCTTGTACAACAAACATTATATCTGTTGTAATGTTTTACAAATTGTAGTGAATTGAACTACTTCTTTTTAAAGAAGAAAGCTCTTGGTTAAAACCTACATGGGAGCCACACCTTTTGGTCAGAATTGACTATGTCTCCAGCAGTAACAAAATGTATTCTGCACATGCTTAGAAGTATTCTTAACATATTTCAGGACAGAGACTGAACATTCAAAGCAGGTTCTCATGGGATGACACATGGAAAGGTATAAGACAACTGTGGGGAGAGGTCTGAAACTTCAAGAATGTTGTCACCTCTACTAATTAAAATAATTATAAAAGTGATACCAATGATCATCCTTTTCAAAAAAAGGTAAAATAGACATAGAATAAGTTGTAGGCAGATACCACAGATAGGTGGTATCTGTAAAAAAAAATAGATGAAACAACAGCACTTCAACCTATTTGTAAGACTGACACACACAGAAGAAGAGTCCAGTTAATGCGTTCTACGATCTTCTTAGTATGATTAACCAAGGCCATCTAGATACCATTAGTTGGGTAAAACAACAGTAATAGGATGAATAATTTAATCTTGGTTGCTGGAAGGCCAGTTAAATCACTTCCACAGATAGAAAGGACCTCTTCTCCATATGTCCCAAACGCATCAAGGGCAACGTAAGAGGAGGTTATTCTAGCATCCCGCGCCTGGCCGGTTCCCTTCCTGGAGGGTTGGCGGGTTAAACACAATGCATCGGATAACGCTAAAATAATGTTATCCGGTGCAATTGTTTTTCGAAATTCCACATCGTTATCCAATTTTAGCATTATCTGATGCATTCGTTATCCAAGGTATTACGTTTATGATGATTTTGCCCATCTAAGCCTAACTATCTAAAACCAGTCAAGTACTATACCTATATAATAGAAACAGTACAACATGTACTGCTCATGTTATGGGGATTCCCGTAGTCTATTCGCTTCCCCAGTTTTAAAGCATTATGAGACAGACCTGTCAAATTTATTTATTTCCTCCTCTCTAACTCTTTGAGTGAATTTATAATCAAGGTGATAAAATTTTGTTCTCCAGCATTTCTAAGAAGGAAATAAGCTGAATAAATCACCATGTTAATTATATTAGAAATCAACACATACAGTAGCTGTAATCTGAATTTCAATTTGCTTTGATTGTTGCATTTTATCCTTTGGGTATCTTAACACAGCTGACCAATGGTCATAACACTGAACTCAATTAAATTTAAGATCATCTTGGGAGTAAAGACTAGACAAAAATGTAGCCAATAAATTCATATTTTCCTTAAACTATGATACAGTTGCATTTTCTCCATTTCTACTCTGGCTCGCTAGAGAAATGAAGTATTGTACAGTGTAGTTATGTCCATTATTTCTCCTTGGGAATACCCTGAAGCCAATGGTGAGCCACTGTGTGAGACAGAATGCTGGACTGGATGGCTTCTGTGGCCTGTTCCAGCAAGGCTATTCTTATGTTCTTATGTAAGTGAGCCCCTCATAAAGACTTGCTATCCCAAAACTGGTATTTGTTTAGCTGCAGAACATCTCCCTTGATACCTGGCTATCCCCAAACAGTTCCCTAATGAGCTGCTGATGAATTAATTAGGAAGACAAAATACATTATGTGACTGTGAAATAATACAACCTAGTAAACAAATGAGAGGAAAATCAGACTCTCACACTTTGCATTCCTCTCTCCAAAGAGAGAGCATATAGAAATTGTCTTGCTCTGTAGTGGATATCAGCACTTCCTGGTGTGAACCGAAAATTACTTTCCAATTGTAACTGTAGATTGTAGAAAGATGTACATTACTCTAATGATTATGTTTTGGGACAGCTAGACTCAAACATTATTTCAACCATCAATTTACTGAGCAGTCTTAAGCAACTTTGCCATTTGCCAGCTAGAGAATGGCAATCAGATAATGACAGTAAGGATATAAGTGTTACATGGTTTAAGCATGGCTGAATTAGATTAGAACTGTAAATGAAAATGTTCCTAGCAATTACAATAGTTGGGATTAGATTCCCAGCTAAGATTTTTTTACACACAACTGAACACCAAGCTGCCTTGAATCTCTTTATAGTGTGAAAAATAAAATCAGGAATGTGTCTTTCAGGCTCTCTGAGTAATTTAAAACACATGTCCCTCATTTTCCATTTGCGTATATGTAGAGCTGTTCCTAGTGAGCAATTAACGCGTGCACACACGGAGAGAAACGCCAGCAGAGGTGCGATACGCGCGGGTTACTGTCTTTTAGGTACGTAATCATTTCACATCAGAGTTAAAGGTTAATATAGATGCAATTGTTAGATCGTCAGATTTTACATGCAGATTTGGAATGTTATATTAGGTACAGGATTGTGGACTATATACCATTTATGCTTGTATTATTGTAGACACTTGAGGAAGATATTCGAAATGTCCAACTACCGGAAGGGCATCGGATTTTTGTCTACTATTGCCTTTTGACGCTCGCCGTCTGGGAACCTATCAATGGAGTAGTGCAGCCCGGCCCCCCGTGCCAGTTCCAGAAGCCCAGCAAGTGATTCTATGTACATAGCTACTTGACCACGGACTATGACATAGGCTATATTTGATAGACACCTTGTCGTTATATCAACGTACACCCACGTCTGGACTTAACATGAGATGTTTGGTTGCTTGGCTCCACGGGTATTTTGTATTGTATTATATTGCGGGTTCCCAGCACGTTTTGTATGATTGAGGATCACTGTATAGTAGTATATTTCAGGTTTATAGGTGTTATGTAATGTATTGCGTTGTAGGAGACACATCTGGTATTACCGTGTTGAGTTTACACACCTTAACCTTTGCCTGAGAGACCTCATCATAGGACGAGTATGTGAATAATTCCTTCTATTAAAGACACATTCCTGAATTTATTTTTCACACTATTGGGAGTGTTAGATTTCTTGTGCTTGTTGATACACCCCAGCCGCCTCACCTCATTGTTTGAATCTCTTTATGGCAGAAAAGTAGTATGAAAACAAAATAGGGAAGAAAAGCCCACCCTAATCATGTTGTGGGATGAGCAGCAACATTTCCCAGCTACATCTGCTTTAACAGAAAGACCTTCTGTTTCTTCATTCATCTCCATATTCCTGCACTGATTTTTGGCATATTGTGCTGCCACATCATCAGTGTCACTGCACTGAGAATATGAATACAGTAGAATTATTTGAAACAAACAAATACAGGATGATATTTCTCATCAAACAGTATGCACCCACATTAATATAGCGTAGTTCTTTTTCATTTTACGGTCTCATATAGAAACTCTACATCTACACAAGGCCACTATGAGAACACAGCTGATCTCCACAAAGACACAACATTCTTTTGGAAACTTATTTTTAGTTATGCTTTAGAGACAGGCCTTCCTCAGCCAAAGGCAACTTTAACATTATCATTACAACAGATAGTTAGCAGAAGAAACAAATTTGAACTCTCCTCTCTTGAGGTTGATTTTTTCAAAGATCTGCCTGTTCCACTCAGACATCTGGTTCTTGACTTCACCTGTTCACCCACCCTGACCTGTGTCTTTTCTGGCAGGTAAATGATAGGGATTGATCTGTACCCCAGAAACCTTCTGTTGCAAGTTTTCCTGACCACAAGTGAACATTAGGGAGGCTTTTCTCTTTAACAGGGAGGATCTTTTCTTTTTCTTGATAATTATTTTAGCTTAACTACCGTAGGCCAGCCTAAGACATTTTACAGCCAAAAGTGAAATAGCAAATCACAAACACACACAGTCAAGGAATACAATATCTAAGGCTAGTCAAATAATAGTGATGCTTGAGGTAAAAAAAAACACCACCACAAGTACCTCACTGAAAATGAAGATATAGTAAAAAATAATGACCTGCCCTTCCAAGTCTCTTGAAAATCAACTTCCTGAAATTGCCACCTTACCGCACCTAGTGATAGATCAAGACCTGTGTTTATCCATATAGCGCAGATCTAGATAGAAACTTTATGGCTCAGCCTAGCATCCAAGGTTACTACCATTTTGGAGCATGCTATAAATTCAATGCACTGGGCCATGCAACCACCTTAATGAAGAAACAATAGCTTAAGCTACTATCAGGCTGACCCAGGGAAGGAGGACTCCACTTGCTCCTACTGTTGTTGATCTTTCCTTGGGTGTCAAATACAAATCAGTCTCAGAGGATCTGCAGATCACACCCACTCCATACTGTCCTGCTAATGGTCAAACACTTATAGAGCAGGATGGGGAACTTTTACCTCTCAAGGTGCTTTAGATCAGGGTTTCCTAGTAATTAATCACTGGCCAAGCTCTCAGGAGATTCTAGGAGTTGTAGGTAAAAACACCTGGAGGGCCAACATTTCTTAACTTCTGATGTAGAGCCACTCTTTTTGTGGCGAAGGCTTGGATTTAAATCAAGTGGAGAAGTTTTGGCCTTCCAAGTGTTTTGGATTGTAACTCCCAGTGTCTTGACACGAAAAAAAAGAGTATTAATGAAACCCAGGGCCCAAAAGATCTTCAAGGTTTCTCAACCTTGGGCCCCCAGATATTCTTGGACTTTACTTCCCAGAAGCCTAGCTCAGTGGGTGTCCTGGCTTGGGCTTCTTGTAAATGAACTCCAAGAACATCTGGAGGCCAAGGTTGAGAAACCCTTATCTAGATAACCAAAGGGAAGACAATTTTCAGATTCATACTTTGAAATCTTAACTATCATGCCATACTAATGGTTAGTTTATTTATCTGTCCTATTTATGGCACTTTTTTTAATGAGCCAAAGGCAACTTACATAAATCATCTCTTCCCACCTCATTCTCACAACAACACTGTTAGGTAGATCAGACTGAGAAAGGATGACTGGCCAAAAGTCACTCAATCAATTTCACGTCTGAAGAGACATTTGAACCCAAGTATCCTAAATCCCAGTTCAACAGGGTAACCACAACACCACACTTTGTGGTCAGAATGCTAGGTCAGTCACCATGGAAACAAACATACAAAATGGCCCAACTGGCAGTTTAAATCACCCACAAGCTCTCACATCCTGAATGCCCACAGGGTGCCAGGCGCTGGACGTAACAGAGAAGTTACAATTGGTTGACATCCTAGTGATGTCACAATAACCACATACTGGTCAGAGGAGCAAGACTTCAGGTGGGAGACCTCCATGTAAACAGAAGGAGCAATTCAGCCAGAGGAATGACATGGCAGAATCTAGGCTTTAAAAACAACAACAAAAAACTCAGCATTCTGACCAACATATTAGGAATAAACTACACACCTCAGGACCTTCTTCTTAATCCAGATGATCCTTGAGGGGGACCTATGTTACCAACTCTCAGCAGAAAGAAAGGCAACCGAGTCACATTTCTTGAAATTTTCTTACCCTCCTTAGTATTTTTCCATAAGGGCAGGGGTGGAGAAATGGCAGACCCAAGGGACAAAAGAAAACCCCAAGTCTTCTTTCTATTTGTCCCCTGGTGGCTCCTGTCAAGTTTGGGTGATTAAATCTTGGCAACTCTACAGGGAGAAAGAGGGCATACATACACGTTCACTTAGGCAATGTCTTCCTTTCTTCTGACACCGGCAGTTTCCATCCTGCACTGTTGTAAAATCAAACCCAGCTAAAAGTTTTTACAACATGATAAGGAAGTAGGATTTCTGGCAACAAACATTTCTTGGATGACTAGATCTTTGATAGTTTCCTCATGATATAAATCAGTCTCTCTGCAACCTTTCCTGGTGGGTCAACTTTTCATAATTACTAATGAGACAAGAGATTTTAACAGTGTGCAGCTGGGGGTAGTTATATCGTGTTGCCACCTTCTTTCTTGAGAGAGGCTCTTGGGCTTTTTAATCTAGGATGGAGATTGGAAAGGATGGACATTCAACAGGTACAGCTCTTTTCATCACAACTGAGTTGCTTCTGCAAAAATCCTTTCACCCCAGAATAATTTCTGACGAAAAATTATTGTTAACTGGGTGATGTGAAAAGCTGGTCTTGCTTTTTGTTCAAAATAAAAAGAATAAGAATAAAACCATGTACACCTGCTCTGTAAAAAAGCCCACAGGCTAAAAAAATTATTATTTTTATTTCTTTGCTTTTCATGGAGTTGTGGCAATAGTGGAAAACAGCAGCTGTTCAATTTCTGTCACAAGAACCTGTCGGGGATGAGGAAACATTTCTACTCACACCCACCCCGTCAACTTGAATCTACATTAGGGTGGCCAGTGCCCCTGTGTCATTAACAGTTGTGTAAAAAAATAGGGAGTGAATTTTCAGATGTTCCACATACCTCTGAAGAGTACAAAGCCTCACCTCCAATTCTGTCCATCTTAACCTATATGTACACCAGCATTAAAGCACGTGAGTAGACCTATATGTACACTGACAGTTTCCCCAGCTGTTGATGGACAATGTGCACTGGCATCCTTAAACACTCACATCCTGGAACTCTGACCCCATCTAGGGCCTGCTATGCACAAACAGGCCTGTACTATCTACTCTTTACACATACTGTATGTTGCAGAGAAATACTATCTTGCTACTCAGCAGGCATGAACCATGGACTTGCATTTGCAATGTGTGAGCTGATTCGAAGCAGACCATTATTTGCCTTTCAAATAAAAAGATGCCCCTCCCTACCATAAGGTCAGCTTGGGCCTATTGTTGAACAACAATCTCAAGTATGTACTTCATTGCTGGGTTCCCAGGTGACTGTTGCAGTGTCACTAAGTACACCCAAGTCTGAACCTGCCAGCTCCACCCAACAAAAATTATAAACTGCTTCAAATACTGAGAAATAGGGTGTGCGGCCAGTTTAACAACACAACTGCATCCAGCTCCCCACCACCACCAAAAAAAAAAAAGGGGGGGGGGGAAGAGGATGTATGAACTTTAAATTTAGTTCCTTATTCTATTCAGCAGAAGGAAATTGGCAGGCAGATTTGTGTTTTTTAATGAGGAAGGCAGAGAACTAGTCATAGTTTTCTGCCAAGGATGGTGACCACAATTATTAGTAATGTAAAGTTATAATTCAAGTTTGAAAGGAGGAGCTAGGATACATTTATGCTGTATTTTCAGGACAGGCCTTCTACTACTATCTCTTGATGTCCCATACCTCAGAACTTTGAAAAGTAACTACAGCTACCAAAAATCCACCAGCTAACATGGCAAGGAACCATGCTAATTGGTAAATTCTGGGAATAGTAGTCCAGACAATAGTTTTCCTAATCTCTGGGTATCACTGGCTGTGTTGGCCATGAAATTATGTGCACCATGGCACCAAAAGTAACATTTACAAGCTCTAGATATCTGAGAATATTAATTCATGTCCACCCATGTTTGTGAATCACTTAAAATTACAAGTACTGTATGTGTGGATAGCTCATTATGCTGGAACGCCTAGCAGCAAAGTCAGAGGCCAGAAGCTTTCCTGCATCCCAAGAAAACAGACAAGCTATGTAGCCTTGTGCAACCTATGCAGTTCCCCTGGAAGTAGGGAATTACGTCTGAGCACTCTATATGTAAAGAAACCCTGGAAATTGGAATCAATTTGGCAGCACATATATCTGTATATAAACTTACACAAACATTCAGTTAGGCATTAAATCCTGTACATGTTCCTCCATAGACCTTCCCTGGATCACTCCTTAGTCAGCAATTAGGCTTAATGGTCAGCTGCTCTGGGGAGGAAGTACAGCAGGGCTGGAAAAGTTATGGATCTCCAGATATAATCCCTTCAGGGCAGAACAGCAAGTTGCAACAGAATGAGATCCCATACCCATTGATTTATCCACACATGCATACAGCTCTCTGGAAAACCAGAAAGTGTTCCTTTACAAGACTAAACCTGCCCACAGGTTTCTCTTTGATGCACTCCTTGCTACCAGGGCCTGCTATGTATTTCATTCCAAAAACTTCTCTTTTACCAACTTCTGAACTTGATCAAGCCAGCACAGGTCCACCCTCTTAAGAGGGAAGTGACCAGAAAGATTTTATTATAAGGTGATTGTCCCTTTTTACCTGGCCTGCATCAGACCTCCTGATACTGGAGGTGGGGATGGTTATAATTTTGGGCATTACTCTGTACAAGCACAGATGCTCAGAATCCTGACCTAATTTGTCTCAGGTATAAGATTTGGATATGTGATCAAGTCCTAATGGATTTATCTTAGAAGTTCTTTGTTCAAGGATGGAGAGTGCTGACCAAGAGGTTCTGAACCCACCCACCCCCCAACACACCCACTCTGAGGACTTCTTTGGTCATGGTGTTTGCTCCATGTGTTTTTGAGAGGGTCCTGCACAGCCTGTTGAGGCCAAAGAGTGATTTCCAACATCACTATGAAGGTTGCTGAGGGAAAGGTTCTTTTCCCTTTGTTTCTGGCTCCACTTTGCTTCAGAGAGCTGGGCAACTGATATTTTTGGTCTATAATTCTCAACAATATCAGTCACCCATAGTCAATGGAGAGAAATTATGATAGATGTAGTCTAAAAACAATTGAGAAGCAAAATTACCAATCTCTCAGCTGAAATCTAATATTCTTATTAGCAACTGATGTGTATGTGCTGCAAATTTTCTAATACAATACAGACCTCAATATTTTTTTTTACTGGGAGAAGGGTAGCAACAAAGGAGATCTGGAAAAAGATGAAAACAAGAGAGACACATTGGATGAACTAGTTTGGTTTGCTTGCAGTATCAGAGAGGAATGAAATTAAATAGGTGCAAGAGACGACAAAAGAGTTAACAAAGGCATCCAAAGCAGTCCCAAAGAATCTACTAACAAATGCAACAATTAACTCCCATTTGATGAATATAAACAGGAGTGACACATTAAAAATTGCACACTCTAGAACAAAAGTTGACTAAGTTTGTCCTTTACTCTTCCCCCACTCATTATCTTGTTGGTGTGCTGGACTACAATTCCCACCATCCCCAGTCAACTCAGCCATTACAGCTATTAATCATCTCCAACCTTGCAACCGGTGTGCGCACTGTAATCAATACCATGATATAAACCTGTGATTACGAACCATTTAGAAATTGAGTGCCCAAACTGCAACCAAAAAACCACTTATTTATCGCAAAGCAACACAGCAACAGGGGAGGAAGGAAATGGTCCCGTTGGGCTGCTGGGCAGAGGGGTGGAGTGAACTCTCTGCTGGGGTGATGGCATGGGTGCCCACAGAGAGGGCTCTGAGTGCCACCTCTGGCACGCATGCCATAGGTCTGCCATAAGCCTAGTAAAGGTAAAGGCCACCCTCGTTAGAAAGCCAGCTGTATCTGACTCTAGGTTATGTGCTCATCTCCATTTACAACCAAAAAGCCAGTGCTGTCTGCATCTGCAGACGTTTCAGTGGACATGTGGCTGGTATGACTAGATGCTGGAGCGCACGGAACGCTGTTTACTTTCCAACCAAAGCACTACTTATTCATCTACAGTACTTGCAATTTCTTGCTTTCAAGCTGCGAAGGTGGCAAGAGCTGGGACAGAGACAGCTCATTCCATCATGTAGCATTTGGGTCTTGAACTGCTGACCTGCCAACCTTCCAGTTGTCAAGTTCAGCATCTTAACCACTAAGCCACCACAGTCCTGCCAACGAGTAATTAATTCATCACTGCAAGCTACACCTTATAAACTCGATCAAGCCAGCCTATAGCCATATCCCCTCCTTCTGCAAACAAACAGCAGGTGAAATGCAAGGCAAAGAAATAGTGGGTTCAGGCTTCCTGGAAAGGAAAACATCTCTTTAAATGCCTCCTGCTAAGGCCAAAATGGATCAGTTCCCTCCCCCTTAATCTCCTTTTATCAGTACCACAAGCAATAAGAGAAACTCTCAAGGAGCAAAACCCAAATTCTGGAGGGAAAATGTGGATCTGACACTCTCACTTTGCCCCCCACCCCCACCCCAGCTGCCATCTATTCAAGTGGCTGCCTAATTTGCAGCAATTATTGGGTGGTAAATGCTTATCTCACGCCTGTTTCCTGATAACGTCTGCAATCAACCCGTTGTTAAAGGCAGAGGCCTTTCATCAAAAGTTCTCCTTCTGGCTCTCTGATTCAGACATCTCACTAAACAAAGCACAAATACAGACTGCTCTTTTAACAACCCCTGCAAGGAAAGATCCCTGGGAAGAGAGGCCCTGGACGTAGATGGACTTTATGGCTGAAAAACCTGAGAGTCTGGTATGGCATGTCCTCAGAAGAACTATTCCAAGACGCTAAGAACAGGAAGACTATTGCCATGTTGACAGCCAATATCTGGAATGGATACGGCACCTGAAGAAGAATATTCATAGGAAGATCCTAATGGGAGTGCTAGATCAGTATGCTTGCTTTTTTACAATCAATCAGAGTTCTCAAGGTTTGACACGCAAATACGGCCAGTGTGTCGTAATTACCGTATTTGCCAGTGTATAAGATACAGTGTATAAGGCACCCCGTTATTACCAAAATGGCCCACTAGAAGCCACTATATACAGTGAATATCGTATTTTCCGGCACACAAGACATACTCCATTTTCCCGGTGTATTTTAAGTGGGGGAGTGCATCTTATATGCTGGCAAATATGGTACCTATCAGTCTTTCTGACATGTTAAACATTGTAGTACAGGGGTCCTCAACCTTTTAAAGTTGGGGACTAGTTCATGCCTCCTCCACTGCCAGCGGAGGCGACCATCCTGACCCCCACACTCCTCCCCAACCTGAGCTCCCACATTCCCCCCCCCTACGAGCCCCACACACTCTCCACCACCATGACACACACACACACCACTCCGCTCCACCACTTACCAGCCGGGAGGAGCTGCATGGTCCTTCTCTCCTGCAGCCCCTGGGAAAGCCGCAGGAGGCCTCCCTGACCCCTGGAATAGCCATGGGAGGCCTCCCTGGCCTCCATTCACCAGAGCAAGGGCACGGGCCAGATGATCTGATGCTGTGGGCCAGATCTGGCCTACTGGCCATAGATTGAGGATCCCTGCTGCAGTAGGTAATATTCTGGGAAACTAAAGAGTTTGGAAGTATGTGTAGTTTAAAGTTTGGAGGGTAGAACTTATATTGTAAGCCTGAAGTTTCCTTTTCAAACCTTATCTCTCTCATGAAATCACTAGAATGCGGTAGGGGAATGTTTGGTCCATCAGATAGACTCCATCACCCATCATCCCCTGCCAGTCAGTGCAAACGAACAAAGGGAGGTGCAATCCAAGACTCCGTGAAAGGCTACATGCATTCCCTTTTCCTGATACAAATGCCAAGTATAATTATTTACACAATAATTTTGCTTCAACAATGACTTAGCCCAGGTTTATGTGTGAAAGAGGCATCTCATTGTGCAAACAACTGATACTCAACATGAGGTAAGCAGAGCTCAGATATCCAACTCAAGAGTCTTTCCAGCGCAAGATAACAGAAAGTACCAGAAACAAAAACAAATTACTCCACATTTCCTGAGAGGTTAAAGATATTCCATATCAATTACAGTATAGAATGGCATTGGATTGTATGCTACAAGAGGAAAGGAAGTTACCAAGCACTTGGCAGAAGTTACATATCTGTGCTTAATTAGACTAAGGTCACTTGGAGGACCCTGAATAGGCTGAGGGTTGGAGTGCCTAAATGCAAGACCAAAATGCTCAAGTGGGAGCTGCTGGCGGACAACAACACATGGTGTACATGTGGAGAGATAACAGAATCTGGTTTATTTACTGGTCTGCCGATTACTGCCAGAAACAAGCGCCAATGAGGATTTAAGTTTGGCCAACCACAAAGCGAAGTGGCTTCATTTTGGCAGTCCAGGGTTTAATCAAGAAACAAAAAAAGAAGAAGAAGAAGAATCAGGTAGATAACTTAGTATGGACTTATTTTTTATATTTTATTTTATTATTACAATACAAAACAAATAAAACATAATATCATAACACAATAACATTATTCACTGTAAACATCCATCAAAGATATTGCCAATGCTTTCTTATTACTTTATAATTATTCCACCACCCATCCATGGGTGGCATTACCCTTCAAATGGCAGCATCCCCAACCCTCATTTATTCCATAATATTCTAACAACACACATATAATGAAATAATAAAGGAAATGATATAGTAACATATAATTACTTTAAGCACCCTGTGTATTTACATCTTGTAGGAGTCTGCGGGATTTCACATTTCTTCTCACTATTTCCAAAAATTCACATTTCTTCTCACTATTTCCAAAAATATACCCGGCTGTCCTCCTGTTCACTTTTCATCGAATGGTCCACAAATGGCTGCCAAATTTTCCAAAATCTATTTTCTTTAATTTTGCCTTTATATTTGTTTATTTCCCATGTCAGTTTGTCGTTCAATGCAAGATCCCACATCTCCTTATACCATTCTTCTATTTTCAAGCTCCCCTCCAATTTCCAATTCCTTTCAATGCACATTCAACCCATTACCACCATTAAAGATAGTAATTCCTTTTTATCCTCATTCAGTTCTAATTTTTCAACATCCGTTAATGATACCATACCTACATCCAGTTCATATTCAATCCCTAATATCTCCCCTACCTTTTTCAATTTCCCCCTAAAATTCTTTTACCACAGTGCATTCCCACCACATGTGTTCATAAGTTCCCAAAGAATTTTTACATCTCCAACACTTTTTACTTTTTGTATTATCCATTTGAAACAATCTCTCTGGAGTCAGGTACCATTTCCACAAGATCTTAAAATTGTGTTCCTTTATTCTAACTGACATGGTTCTCATAAATCGTTTTCTCCACTTATTTTTCCAATTTCTTTCTGATATTGCTATATTCAAATCTTGTTCCCAACATGATTTCAATGTTTTTTGTGGGTTTCCTTCTTTATTTAATATTCTATATACTCTACTCACTATTCCCTTTATTCCCACAATTCCCTTTCTCATTTTCAATATCAATTCCTCAAATTCTGTTTTACCTCTTTCTAAACTTATTTGTCCCCAAAACTGACCATTCCATTTATCTATCGACGCTCTCTGTAGCCAATTTAAGTTCAACTGTACACATATTTCTGCTTTTTTCCTACTATCTTTACACACTCTTACCCAGTCCTTCAGCAGAGAAAGTATGGACTTAAAAATAAAGACAAGTATCAAACACACAGTAAAGAAAGCTGGGGAAAAAACACGATTCCTTTAAAATATGGTGCTGTAAAAGAGCTTACTGGATACCCTGGGCCTCTCAGAAAGATGAACAAGTGGGTCTTAGAGCAAATTAAGCCTGAACTATTTCTGGAGGCCAAAATGATGAAGCTACTTTGTGCACATCATGAGAAAACAAGATTCTTTGGAAAAGACGATCATGTTGGGGAAGGTTAAAAGCAGCAGGAAACCAGGAAGGCCAAGTATAAGATGGATTGATCCCATGATAGGCTTGTGTTTGCAAGAACTAAGCAGGGCTGTTGAAGACAGGACATTTTGGTGATCTTTTGTTCATAGTGTTGCCATAAACTCAAGATGACTTGACAGCATGTAACAATAACAACATCAACCACACTGAAATTGTGCAGCACTTAGCTTGACAATGGGCATCTTAACAATGAGAGAAAATACATTTGCCCAGTAGAGCAACCTGCACAAACTGAACACTCCTATGGTGTAATTTACACAGGTCAAAAATGACATTAGCTGTAAATATCTAATGTCCAACTACCACTGGGTAACTATGACACTCACATCCTGAAATAACTAAATAATGGATGCACATTTTGCTCTTTAAAATAACACCATCCTTCTCAGAACAGTGACCACTTTTACTCTGCCCTTATTTCTTCCCGCACTTAGTATATTTCAATCTGATCTGACATGTTTTTGACACAGTAAAAGGCTTATTTTGTTTCTTAATTTGCAGGAAGCTCATACCTTGCAAAGCTTACCTTAGGGCTTTCATTGGTTTAATTAGTGCCTTAATCAGGTAATGCTTAGTTGATTAATCACAGACAGTCAGTTTTAATTTGTGAAGCTGTGGATTAAATACACACTCATTGACCATTTTTCCCCATCAGGAAAATGGGGAATTTTTTTCTAGCAAAGAAATTTTCTTTTGTTTATTAAACTACAAGCCCACTTATACACCTGGCAATATCGCAAAAAAGATTTGTGGTATTTGCTTACAAATACATTTAAATCTAATCAACATATGATTTTTCAACGAATATTCTTTAATGGATGCTGAACAGCATTATTTGTTGTCATTATGTGCTGGTAAGTTTTTTCTGACATACCGAAACCCTATAAATTAGTGAACTCAAAAAGTTTATCATAACATGCTAACATCTTGCAAACTCAAGCCTGTGGGTTCCTTTGTTAAACCAATCTATCTCATGTTCATCCTCCTCTTTCTATGCTACTTTCAAATCTTCCAGAGAAACCTGCTTTTCCAGAGACTCTTATCTTCTCACATTTGCCCACCACCTATAAAAATTTCCTTTGCTGAACCACCAAACTTTCAGAATAAACCTGTAAGGTTCATAATAGGTGACTTTAATAGTCACAACAACTTGTGGAGCTATGAAGACAATAATGAAAGTGGAAAGCTGTTGTAAAATGGGTTGAATCCTATCAACTATCACTCATCCATGACAGCAAATTACCAGCATCTTTTAACAGTGGCAGATGGAGGAGTCCTAATTTTCGTGAGAACGTAGCACATCAATGCTTAAAGTCAGTAGGGGAGCCAAAATCAAATACTCAACACGACCCCATTCTATGTGAGATCACAGCCGCTGTTTGACCACAAGTTGTGACATACCAAAGAAGGTACAACTTTAAAAGAGCTGATTGGCCCAAGTTTTCAGTGGCCTTGGATGAAAAAGTGGCAGATATTAATCCAGACCCCACATCATATGATAAGTTTATTGCTGCTGTCCAGAAATGCTCTAGGGAATCTATCCCTCGAGGATGTAGGACTTCCTACATCCAAAGTCTAATGAATGAAACTGTTGACTTACTGAATGAATAGTTCACCCTTTTTGATGCAAATCCAGCTACTACTTAATGGGAATCCAGATTCCAACCCATGGAAAAACAATCCACTGAAAAACAGAGGATAAGAGGGAATGAGGAATGGAAGACAAGTGATCTGACTAGCAAGCTGGAAGAGGCAATAGGGAGGCGTAAGAACGGTAAAGCAGCTGGCATGGATGAGATTTGGGTTGAGCAGATCAAACATTTTGGACCAATAATGAAAAATTGTTACTTAGCCTGTATAATAACTGCTTGAATGCATTTCAGATACCAAAGATATGGAGGAAGGCTCGAGTGATAGCTTTACTTAAACCAGGCAAGCCATCAGAAAGACCCAAAAAGCTATAGGCCAATATCTCTTCTTAGTCACCTGTATAAAATATATGAACGTTTAATCCTGAACTGACTGTCTGCAATAGTAGAACCCCGGCTTATACCACAGCAAGCTGATTTCAGACGTGGCAAAGATTGTACAGTATAAATTCTTAACTTAACACAGTACACAGAAGATGGTTTTGAAATGAAGGAAATCACAGGCGTAGTGTTTATAGATCTCACTGCAGGTTATGACACTGTCAACCACACAGCCTTGCTGAAGAAAGTCTTCCACATCACAAAGGATTTTAAATTCACAAAAATCATAGGCTGTTTATTGGGAAACCGTAGATTTTTGTCAATTTCCAAGGACAACACAGCTGATGGAGAATTCAAAGAAATGGCCTCCCGCAGGGCAGTGTGCTAGCCCCCACACTGTTTAACATATATACTAATGATCAACCACTGCCAGAAGCAACTAGGAGCTTTCTTTATGCCAATGACCTGGCAATTGGTGCACAATGCACAACCTTTGTGGCTGTTGAGAAAAAACTGACTGAGACTTTGAATTTAATGGCTATATATTATAGGGAGAAACAACTGAAGCTTTTCATTTGGAAAAACCATGAAGCATCAAGAAGCCTTCAGATGACCTGGAATGGCACCTGTCTTGAACATTGTGTCACCCTCAAATACCTGGGAGTTACCCTAGATCAAACTCTCACTTTCAAGACCCAGTGCCTTAATACCAAACAGAAGGTTTTTGCCAGGAACAATATTCGGAGGAAAATGCCCAGCCACACACATTAAGAACCTCTGTGCTAGCTATATGTTACTCTGCAGGAGTATGCTAGTCCAGTGTGGTGCAGATCAAAGCATGCAAGGTAGGTGGATGTGGCCCTAAATGAAACAGAAAGATTGGTCACAGGATGCCTAAAACCAACCCCGATACAAAAAGTGCATTACTTAGTTGGCATCCCTCCACCAAAATTCCATCAAGAAAGTGCTGCTAAGAAAGAGCGGGTCAAAGCAAGTTCCTGCTATTGGATCACCAACCACCAAAGCAGAGACTGAAATCAAGGCACAGCTTCACAGCTTCATCCCAACTTCTGCCCCTCTGAACAAGCAGCCCCCACAGACCGCTTTTGAACTATGGAAGGCAAGCAAGAAGCTACCAGATAACTGGGCAGAACCACATGACTCTCTACCACCTGACCAAGAACAACCATGGCCTGTGTGGAAAGCTTTAAATAGACTGCATGCAGGGATAGGAAGATCAAGGGCTAATCTGAGAAAGTGAGGTTCTCCTTCGTGTAGTCTGTGAATCCCCACTTTTGGGTTCTGCGCCTGCATGCAGGCTTTGTCAGAGCTTTCAAGCTGATTGGGTAAAAAGTGTACATGTTAGGGCCGCCCACAGTACCACCCACCCTTTGACGCCATTTCACACTCTTTCCTCAGTTCTCTTCTTTCCGCCTTAGCAGCAGATCATTGAGAGCTCTCAGCAATTTTTTCGTCGATTCTTCGGGAAAGACCTATTTAATAAATAATTCTGGTGATCTTGTCCTCTGGGCAGGATCACCCACCAAGGACTGTCCCTCCTTGCGGGGGGGGGGGGGGGGAGAGTTTCTGAACTTTATTCTATTTTACTTCAAGGTGATTCTCCCGCCGGAGAAGCGCCTGTTAGCCTTCAGGCAAGGAATTTGTCTCTGCCGCTTGTCCCTTGTGGGTCAAGCAGCGCCTATTTTACACAATTTTCCCTCGCCGGTCTTTTCTGCGGAAAGGATAATCACCTCAGCCATCTGCTTGCCTCGCGGTGAGCACTTGGACTAATAAAATTTTTTTCAAACACCCAGCCTTTCATGGCATCTGCGGCCTTCAAGCACTGCACAGCCTGCAACAGTAAACTTCCTTCTTCAGACACCCACAGCGAGTGTCTCTTCTGCCTTGGAGAAGCTCACCAGGTACCCGTGTGCATTCGCTGCAAACAATTTACAAGAGTCGCCATGCAAAATAGAAGCAACTGACTGAAAGCTCATTTAATGGAGATGGCGTCCCCATCGACTTCCTCGCAGGCCTCACATCCTCCTGCCAAAATCTCAGTAACACAAGACTCGGCTACCTCGATCGCCCCAGGTCAACAAGGAAGTGCTCCGTCACCACCGGTGTTGAGCACCCGCTTCATTGAACAGCCCAGGACGTACTGGTGCGGATCCGACGTTGAAGCGAGGGTCCCTCCACCGTCTTCGGATGAGTCTGAGCCCTCTTCTGAGGAGGAAGACGTGGAGGTCAAGGCGGACAAGACTCCTGATCCAATTATCGGAGCAGCTGACCTGCCGCGTGGTGAGTACCAGAAGTCCTTCACCGCGATGCTCACTTGTCTTGGGGCTGCCTTAAAGTCTCCAAGCTGGCCATCCACCACTACCAGCTGAAGACGAGGTGATGGCTAAACTGGACAAAAAGACCATCCCTCCAGAAGCTGCCCTCTCTACTGGACTCAGCCAAAGCCGTGTGGAAAAAACCTATGTCTTCCCACACGGTCTCAACAAGGTAAGACGGTCTACATAAGACTCTTAGGCAAAGACGTGGAATTCCTGCAGGCCCATCCCCTGCCGAATTCCATGGTTGTAAGGGCGTTGCAGAGTAAAACAGCGATAAGTGGTTTTCCCATGCCTTCGTCACCTGAAGGCAAGAAACTCGACATACTGGGATGCAAAGTTTACGCCACCGCCGCATCTCTTTCACTCCATGCTGCAAATTAATCCACAGCGATGGGACTTTACAATTCTCATCTCTGGGAATGAGCAAAGTCTTTCTTGGTCAAATTACTGGCAGACTTGCATGCAGAGTTCAACGCGCTGTGTGATGAGAGCAATTACCTCTCTGAACAACAGATGAGAATGGCCCATCACATGACTGACACAGCAGCTAAGGACAGGTCCACCTCTATTCTCCTGCGTCACCATGCCTGGCTCTGTTACACAGAGCTCGAAGAGGCCATGAAGAAGCTGATAGAGGACATGCCCTTCGACGGCCAGGGTCTCTTTGCCCAAGAGACTGACAAGGTGCTGAATGAACTTCACCAGATTAAAACCACGGCAAAGTTCTTCGGTTTATCCTCTACAGGTCAATCTACCTTGAGAGAAACTGGGGTGGGACGGTTGGGGTGTGTCGAAAAGCACAGAAAGTAAAACACTCCCAAAAATGCAGACGATAGAAGTGTATTTAATCAAGGAATAATTCACATACTAGTCCTATACTGAGTCGTTCTAGGTAATGGTGTATGAGCTCAGCGCGTAGGCAAGATAACAGCTAATGTCTAATCCCGCAATACATATCAACATACTAAAATCCCAAGGTGACTACGCCCAGAACTACAAATAAACCATACATCAATATACAAACATGCTGGGACCCCGAAATGAAAACTAATACCCCGTTGTACCAGACCCTCAAGTTCCCATATGGAATACAAACATAAACACTGAAGTTTCAATCTCGTATGGTCTGTGACAGTCCATGTACAAAGATGTATCGGGCTGGTGTGAGGGGGTGGAAGGTGGCTGTTCTATTTCATAGAAGGGTTCCCAGATGACGAGCATCAATAGGCGATGGTAATGCCTGTATATTGATGTATATTGATGTATGGTTTATTTGTAGTTCTGGGCGTAGTCACCTTGCAATCTACCTTGAGGCCTCGTTACTAACCTTTCTCAACACAGTACCAGGACCCTCCTATCAACATTCGGCAAAACAGCATGGTGATAATCTGAGGACGTCCTTCTACAGTTCCAGCATGGCCATCATTGGTACGAACCGTACCAACAACAACAAGGAAAACGTGCTGAGAGGAAGTCAAAGCAACGGGTTTGACTTTCCCTCGACCGGGACTCTCTTTCTCCACCTCCGCAACTTCCTACAGACATGGACAGGCGTCATAAATGACCGGTGGGTCTTAAAAATCTTATCCGCTGGTTACACCATCAAATTTGAACGGCTCCTCTGAACGGGCAAGCTTTGTTGCACGCCTCTGTCTTCTCATCTACAGGAGGAAGTGACAACGCTCTTTCAAAGGGAGCCATAGAAACAGAAGCCCCAACCGATGGCTTCTACTCAAGATACCTCGTGGTGCAAAAGAAAGATGGAGGTCTCTGACCCATATTAGATCTCCGCCGCCATCAACAAACATATCCATGTTAGAAAGTTCCGGATGGTGACACTCCATACAGTCCTTTCTCTCATCAACAAAGGGGACTGGTTTACAGTGATAGACCTCAAGGATGCATATTTTCATATCAACATCTGCAAGGAGCACAGGCAGTTCCTCTATTTCCACATAGACAACCAGGTGTACCAGTACCAATGCCTACCATTCAGTCTGGTGATAGCGCCCCAAGTCTTCACAAAATGTTTAGCCCTGGTAGCAGCCTTCCTACGACAGAAAGGCTTACAGGTGTTTCCGTACATCGACGACTGGTTGATCACCTCTGCGACCAAAGCCAGAGCCGTCCAAGATGTTGTCTACACGGTTCACCTCAGGGAGAGTCTCGGTCTATGGATCAACTACGGCAAGTCCAAGTTGGATCCATCTCAGCATGTCGAGTACATCGGAGCGATAGTTGACTCACTCAATGTAAGAGCCTACGCTCCTCCTACAGGACATCACCAATGTGATATTTTCTGGCGCAGACCGTATGTCCAAGCCAAGAAGGCTCAAAAACTTTTAGGACTTATGGCATCCACCACGGCTGTGGTGCCTCACACCAAACTAAAGATGTGTTCCCTGCAGTCTTGGCTTCTGTGCAGCTTCAATCTGCTAGCAGAGAGTCCTACCAAACGGTTGAAGCCGACTCCCGAACTCGTAGACCAGCTGGAGTGGTGGACATTACTGATCAATGTGGCAATGGGGAAGTATTGCTACTCACCCCAACCAACAATCCAAGTCCTGACCAATGCAAGCAACCACAGATGGGGAGCTGCTTGTGGGTCTCTCAAAGTCAACAACCTGTGGTCATCACATGAGTCAACGTTCCACATAAACTACCTAGAACTACTAGCAGTGTAGAAAGCCCTGAAGTCCTTCGAGAGAATCCTATCAGGCAAGACGGTCCAAATCACATTGGACAACACGACTGTGATAGCATATATCAACAAGCAAGGGGACACGAAATCAATGACCCTATTTTACCTGGCTGTTCAACTCTGGGAATGGTGCCTGGAGAGACACATCTTCCCAGTCAGAGTCCACATCCATGGCAAGTTGAATGTCTTAGCGGACCAACTGAGTAGGTTGAATTCCACAACCCACGAGTGGGAACTGGACACCCAAGTCTTCCAGGACATCTATCAACGGTTAGGCACTCCAGACATCAATCATTGGAGACGAACCACAAGTGCCCAAGGTACTGCTTGAGAGCAGGGATCGGAATGAACTCAGAGGATGATGCCTTCATCAAGCAGTGGAGCAGTGATTACCTGTATGCCTTCCCTCCATTCCCTCTCATTCAGAAAGTACTCATCCAGATGCTCCATCACCAAGCACGGGCAATTCTGATCGCCCCAGCTTGGCTGAGACAGCTGTGGTATCCTCTTCTGCTACAGCTGTCATCACAATCACTCGCATTGCTGGACTCTCCGTCACCGCTCCAAATGGAGAACTGGCAGCTCCTCCATTCCGACCTACCAAGTCTACATCTAACGACATGGAGGATAACCCCAGAGGAAGATACTGGACATGGCTAGAAGACATTCCATGTGAAATTCTTATGCCTCCAAGTATCATCGGTTTCGTGCCTTCCTCGAATCCAAGTCGATCAGCCCGAACCGATGCAGACTCCAAACCGTCATGGAATATCTACTCCATTTAACTGAAACTGGCCTAGGACTTGCCTCTATCAGAGTACATCTGGCTGCTATTGTGGCTCATTCCCCACAAGACTCTATTGCCTCAACGGCTTTTAGAGACCAAATGGTGAAACAGTTCTTCAAGGGTCTTCGGAACGCGTTCTCACCCGTAAAGGTCCCAGCTGCACAGTGGTCCTTATTGTCATGATAATAGGGCTTGTAGTCCCTTCCATAATATATTGGTTCGCAGTTTCCCCTTTAAAAGTTCCTCTGTACTATGCCCCAGGTGTATCAGATCACAGAGTGACTCAGCAGTTCTCAACTATTTTAGGAGTGCTATCAGTTGAGCTGATGGGGTGCTGTGGAGCGTGCTGTTGGAATAGCAAGAGGAAAGGATTCCTATGCTCCATGTTTTGCTGGTTTACTGCCTGGCTAGCTTACTGACTCAACTGAACTGCTCGACTAGAACTACTGATTGGGCTCACTACTATCTCCATCTGTTCCTGAGAAGAGGACTGGTGGCTTTTGCCTATGCCATCAAGATACAGCTAACTACTGTCTGGAAGTAACCTGTGCAAAAGACTATTTGCTTTGAACTATTTGCTTGGACAATTCTTATCTGTTTTTGGACTGCTGCCAATATTGCTGAGAGTCGTTATCTCAAGCCTGTGTTTTTCTCTTGTGTTTTGCCAAGCTGAAGTAAAGCATCTTTCTTTTGCTTTTTACTGCTGGCTTGTCTATGTGAGATTCATCCCAGCTGACGCTGCATGCCCACAGCTTTGCTGCTTTGCTCTGCTATACACAGACAAGCCACATTGGTGTACCCCCCCCAGCATACCCCAATACCTCAACACTTATCCACTGTTCTGACTACATTAACAAAACCTCCATTCGAGCCTCTAGCTACCACCAACCTTCGTCTTCTGACCTGGAAGGCCGCCTTTCTGGTAGTCATCACATCAGCTAGGAGGGCAAGCGAACTGACAGCGCTACGCGCAGACCTGCCTTTTACCAAGTTCTTCAATGAGAGAGTGATATTCCACCCAGTTGTCACCTTCCTACCAAAAGTCGTCTCCAAGGTTCCATATGGAGCAATCCATTTCTCTACCAACCTTCTTTCCGAACCCAACTACGGACCAAGAAAGAGCGTAGCACACGCTTGATGTAAAAAAGAACTTTTTTGTTTTACATCAGCAGGACAAGAGAGTTCAGGAAGACACAACACCTTTTTTGTAGCATATGGAGGAAGGTCCAAAGGTGAACCCATCACATCACAGAAGTTCTCCAAATGGGTCTCAGCTGTCATTCATCTCGCCTATGAGATCTCTTCTTTGCCTCCTCCTCCTCATGTCAGAGAGCACTCCACCAGAGCTGTTGACACTTCAACTGCATTCCTTGAGGGCACCCCACTAGAGGACATTTGTAAGGCGGCCACATGGTCCAGACCTTCTACATTTGTCAAACATTACCGGATGGACACCAGAGCCAGAGCCAAACTTGGTCATGTCGTCCTTGCCAGAGACCTCCAGGCTTCACGCCTGTGAGAGTCCATCCTTCCTGCCTGACGTGCCAGTGTGTAGGATTGTGGATTAATCTCATCCGGCTGCCCGCCTACCATGTAAGTGTGAGTTTGCTAATCTCCCAAAAGTGGGGATTCACAGACTACACGAAGGAGAAAGTTAAGGTGTACTTAGCAGTAATAACTTTTGTTCTTCAAGTATGTAGTCTGTGAATTCACACTTTCCCACCCTTCCTCCCCTCTTGAGCTGCACAGATAAGATGACTTATTTTGTCCTGTGCTTAGCTTAAGTATTAGCTGAGGAAAGAGCGTGAAATGGAGCCAAAAGGTGGGCGGTACGGTGGGCGGCCCTAACATGCAAACTTTTTACCCAATCAGCTTGAAAGCTCCGATAACGGAGCAGAACCCAAAAGTGTGAATTCATAGACTACATACTCGAAGAACGAAAGTTATTACTGGTAAATACAACTTAACTTTTCCATGTATATGACAGCCAGTGTGAATGCGAAGAAGTACAAACTATCACTCATATGATACAATGCACACAATGCCCCTCAACATGCACTGAGAAGGACCTTATGTTGGCAAGAAGAAATGCTGTTGAAGTGGCCCAATATCGGGCCACTAGATGTTATCTAGCCCTTTTTAATTCGATTTTGTTTTTAGATGTGTTAATTTTAGCTTTGTATGTTATTATATGCTGGTGGTGCATCTGACGCAAATAAAGAAATTTGCCCAAAGTATGGTAGTCTCAGTTAGTTATTTCTGCTTCTAGACCAGTGTTTCCCAACCTTTGATTTCTGGACTTCAATTCCCAGAACCCTATGTCAATTCCCCAAAGCAATGATCAGCCAATGTACTGACTTAGGCTTCTGGGAATTGACGTCCCCCTGTGGGGTTTGGGAAACTCTGTTCTAGACAGAGTGTTTTTCCCCCAGTGTTTATTTATAATTTTATCTGGCTGGGTCTCTTTTGTTTAATTTTGTACTGGTATTGGAAACTTTTTAACTTGTTGTATGCCACCCATAGTGGGGAAATATCCCAGATGGGCAGGATATACTTGTAAATATAATTAATTAATGAATTAAATAAGCCTACAGTAGGTGTGGAGAGCCTTTGGCCTTCTGAATGCTTGAGTCTACAATTTCCATCAGCCCCAGGAAACATGGTTAGTGGTAAAAGATAACCACACAGATAGGTGGTTAAGCAAAGCTAGAGCAGCCACAAAGAGCCAGCATTGTCAACTTCTGCTAACGTTTCCGTGGTCAATGTGGCAGGCATGACTAGACACCGGAGCACACGGAGTCTGTTACCTTCCCACCGAAGTGGTCCCTATTTATCTACTTGCAATTTCTTACTTTCAAACTGCTAGGTTGGCAGGAGCTGGGATAAAGACGGGAGCTCATTCCATCCTGCAGTACTCAGGAATCGAACTGCTGACCTTCTGCCTCCCAGTCAGTGTCTTAGCCACTTGAGCCACTGCATTCCTACACTACTGCAAGTGCAAAACAAGATCCAAGTGCCCATCCTGCTTGGTACTGTGGAATTAGGGAGATCCCCATCCACTCTCTTCCTCAGGCAGCAAAATGCCTTAGGATGGCCCTACCAAACATCCACAGACTCCTAAAGTGCCATAGAGTTGGCTGTGAGGGAAGCTGAAATAGTCAAGTTAGGAAGGAGAGGATTTCGGAAAATATATGCTCTCTCTAAAGCAGGGGTTCCGAACCTTTTGAAGTTGGGGGACGGGTCATGCTTTTTCAGTCAGCTGCCAGGGCTGGGAGGCCATTTTGCCATGCCTGCACGATGTTGTTGTTCAGTCGCACAGTCGATTCCAACCCTTCGCGGCCCCATGGACCATTGTCCTCCAGGCACCTCTGTCCTCCACCATTCTCCTCAGCCCGCCCAGCTCTATGCCCACTGCATCTACAATACCATCTAGCCATCTCATCTTTGGCCGCCCCCCTTCCTCTTTTGCCCTCCACCTTTCCCAGCATCAAGGCCTTCTCAAGTGAATCCTCTCTTCTCATTTGATGTCCAAAGTACTTTAGCTTCATCTTTACTATTTGACCTTCTAAGGAGCAGTCCGGGTTGATTTCTTCTAAGATTGACCTATTTGTGCTCTTCACTGTCCAGGGGATTCTCAAAACTCTCCTCCAACACCACATTTCAAAGGCGTCTATTCTTCTGTGCTCAGCTTTCCTAATGGTCCAGCTCTCACAACCATACATTAGTACGAAATACAATTGCTTTGATTATGCGGACTTTTGTTTGCAAGGTGATGTCTCTAATTTTCATTATGTTCCCAGGTTTCTCATAGCTTGTCTCCCCAGAATCAGTGTTCTTTTAATTTCATGGCTACAGTCTCCATCTGCAGTGCTCTTAGATCCCAGGAAAGTAAAATCTGTCACTGCTTCTACTTCTTCCCTATCTATTTTCCAGGGACTGATAGGGCCTGTTGCCATTATCTTGGTTTTCTTGATATTTAGTCTCAAGCCAGCTTTTGCACTCTCCTCCTTCAATCCAATCAAGAGGTTCTTTAGGTCTCCCTCACTTTCTGCTATTAGGGTAGTATCATCTGCATATCTCAAATTGTTGATGTTTCTCCCAGCAATTTAGATCCAATATTGTGATTCCCCCATCCGTGCGTTGCACATTATGTGCTCTGTGTATAAGTTGAATAAGCAGGGTGATAAAATGCAGCCTTGTCTTACTCCTTTTCCTATTCCAAACCACTCTGTCATTCCGTATTCTGTCCTAACTGTTGCTTCTTGACTCATGTAGATTTCTCATGAGGCCGATAAGGTGTTCTGGTATTCCCATCTCTTTAATTACTTGCCACATTTTGTTGTGGTCCACACAGTCAAAGGCCTTAGTGTAGTCAATAAAACAGAAGTAGACTAGTTTCTGCTATTCCTTTGTTTTCTCCATGATCCAACATATGTTGGCATTGTGGTCTCTAGTCCCCCTGCCTCTTCTGAACCCAGCCTGCACCTCTGGTAGTTCTTTCTCCACATGCTGCTGCAGTCTATCCTGTATTATCTTGAGCATCACCTTGCTAGTGTGTGGGATGAGTGCAATTGTTCGATAATTTGAACATTCTTTAGCAGTACCCTTTTTTGGGATTGGAACGTATGCTGATCTTTTCCAATCCTGTGGCCACTGTTTTGTTTTCCAGATCTGCTGGCATATAAAATGCAATAATTTGATTCCATCATCTTTTAGGGCTTTGAAAAATTCAACTGGGATATCCTCATCTCCACTAGCTTTGTTGTTTGCAGTACTTTTTGGGCCTTTCTGACCTCTCTCTATGATGTCTGGCTCAAGTTCAATTTCCTCACCATTGTTATTATCAGGAGTGTTGAGGTCCTTTTTGTAGAGTTCCTCTGTGTACTCTTTCCATCTTTTCTTAATCTCTTCTGCATTAGCTAACTCCTTGCCATCTTTGTCCCTTATCATGGTCATTTTTGCTTTAAATGTTCCCTTGATTTCCCCATTTTTTTTGAAAAGATCTCTAGTCCTGCCTCTTGTGTTGTTTTCCTCTATTTCTTTGCACTGTTCATTTAGGTAGGTTTCCTTATCTCTCCTTGCTTTTCTTTGAAATTCTGTATTCAAGTGATTGTATTTTTGCCTTTTGCATTCCTTCTTTCATCTGCTATTTTAAGAGCCTCATCAGACAACCACTTTGCTTTCTTATGCTTCTTTTCTTTTGGTATAGTTTTCCTTGCTGCCTCCTGCATGATGTCCTGCATCTCTGTCCATAATTCTTCTGGCACTCTATCAGGTCCAAGCCATTAAATCTGTTCCACACCTCCACCATGTATTCCTTAGGGATGTTGTCTAGGTCATATCTGTCTGGCCTGATTGTTTTTCCTATTTTATTTAGTTTATGTGGGTTGCCCACATTAATTGGATATTAAACCTCTCCCGAGGGGTGCGCCTAGTGTCCACAGACCCACATGCCAGTCCCCAAACTAGTTGGGGCCGTGCTCGGCTGGAGAGGAAATTGGGGAGATAAGCGGGCAGGCTAGGAATAAACAATGGCTCAGGCTGGGGGCAAATATAGGCAAGCAGACAGAGGCAAACAAGGGACAAGATTAGGTGCCCGGGGTCAATCCACATAGACCCCGAGATTAGGGCAGGAGGTATCGTAGGTCCTCATAGAACTGGTCAACTGTGGCTTCATCTGCCCCAGTGGTTGGTGCGTATATTTGGATTACAGTGATATTAAAAGATTTGCCTTGTATTCTGACTGACATCATTCTATCATTTTTGAGATTATATCCCATTACTGCTTTTCTCACTCTTTTATTGACAATTATGGCTACTCCGTTTTTTCTGAGGTTTTATTGTCCACAGTAGTAGATATGATGGTTTCCAGAGCTGAATTCACCCATCCCTGTCCATTTTAACTTGCTGATTCCCAAGATGTCACGATGGGGGTGGTCATTTTGTCCCAACAGCTACAAAGGGGTGGCCATTTTGTTTCTCAAATGCCCTTGGAGGGGTGGGGGCACGTGAAATGGTGCCATGGGCCAGATCCAACCTGCGGGCCTTAGGGTGGGAATCCCTGCTCTAAAGCATTTGAACCCAAACTAGAACACATAGTGTCTCTGGGGGGGAGAATGGCCTCCTCACCCGGATATGTCTTGTCATGTAATGTCTCTCTGTGTTCTTTTGTTTTTCAAGCAAGAATTAAGGATGGTTCCAATGAGGGCTTGTGGTTTTTAACCTACTGTATCTTATTTCTGCTGTTGGTAAAAAGGTTTTCAAGATGGAGTTGGAGGCTAGGTTACTTCTCAAGAAGCTGCAAAACATGTTTAACCAGAGGTGACAGCAGGACCAGATGTTATTCCCTCAATATCAAAGGGCTGTTGTGTTTGTTTTGTTGTGCCTAAGAGCTTGAAAATGAGTCTGGCTGCTTCAGCAGCAGGTGGCCTAAGCCAAAAGTTCACTTGGGAGAAGAAAGAATGAGTTAGTTGGGTTCAGAAGGCCTTTGAAATGCAAGGAAGCAAAGACCACAGCCTATGGGGTGGGGCTGAGTGCTAACAGGTAAGACATTCCCTGAGGTTTTAGGGCTGTCTCTGGCCTTGTTTTGTTGCAATCTAGCAAGAACTGATCTTGGAGTTAAGCACAGAGGGTGGATAAACAAACAAGACTCTGCTCCAAAACAGCCCAGCTGCTGTGATAGGAGGAACAAAGAAGATGAATTCTAGTATTCAAACACAAGGACACAGTTCTGAGCTGGCCTGATGGATGTGGAGTTAAGAGGACATGTTTTCTCAGTCTCCAGTTTGAATGTGAAACAAATTCTCTATCGAGAACTTTCAAAGAACAAGAAACTGGGTTGAGATGTGAGTCACCTGAAAAAAAAAAGTTCAGCCTTACCAATTTACAATGAAAAGTTTAATTAGAAAGTGGAATGCCCTGGGAAATGTCCCTTTTAAATAAATATCCCTATCATTTCTTGGAAGGTCCTCAGATGTTATTGAAGAGGAAAATGGATAATGGTAGGCAACCATCTCCACTTGTCCCATCCCGCACCTGATGGGAATTCTTCACTACAAACTGCATCTAGAATAGCCAATAGCCAACTAGAATAGCCAATAGGCTAATATAACAAGTATTCTGGAACATTGGAGAGGAAGGGACACCTGTTTTAGGAAAGGTGCTTTAGAATGGGGTTAGTGTTTGGCAGCATTTGATAGCTGACATAGAATGGCATTTTATTACTTGATAGCCGGCATGCATTAGTATGTGACAATATTACATTTGGCAGGTGTCAAATATGAATTTTCATAAGCTGATAACCTTCAAAGCAGCAAACAAATTTAAAGCACTAAAATTTCAAATGATGAAGCAAAAAGGAAGGGGAAAATCACATTCAAAATAATGTGAGTTAAAATTTGCAAATCTCCATACTTAATTATTACATGCCATTGAGTCAGTGGCCATTCATGCAGACTCTTCTAGGGTCTTCTAGGTATAAACCACTTTGAAGTGGATTACTAGTCCTTTGTCCGAGCAGTTTTCTAGGTTCTGAAGGGAAAAAAAACTATATGCTGTGGGAGCAGCTTCTAGCTGAGGAGTGGCGTAGAGAAATAGAGACTATTAAAGTATTGAAATAATACTTGGTGGTTATAGTTTATGGGTTTCCAAAGTACTCTATCAATATACCATAACCTGAATTGAAATAAAGCTTGGAAGAACTGCCTTTCTTTGGACCTGCTGCTTGAAACAAGGGTGGACACACTGCCATGTGGAGCAATTCAGTTAATACCCAGTACTGTACTAGTGATAGTGTGTAGATAGAAACATAAGATGCTTCTTTCCATTGAGGCAGATCATTGGTCCATCTAAATGAGTACATCATTCTCAACTGTATCTAGCAGCTGTATCTCTCTGGGGTTTCAGGAAGGGGAAGCAGATGCTCTACCACAGATATACCACTATTCTAGTGTATAGTATAGTTTAGTTTGGTTTAATTTGTATTGTATTACTTAGTTTAATTTGTAATCTTAGTATTAGTTTAAATTGGTTCAATTTACAGAACATGCTCATTTTTTCCCCAGAGGGGGAGTGTTAGATTTATTGAGATTCATTGCTATTTTTAACATGCTGCCCTGGTTTGGATTTGCACTTTATTTTGTATGCATTGGTTTTAATCATGTAAACATCCAAGAGTGGGAGCAATACTCAGATGGGCATTATAGAAATCTATTAAATAAATACCCATGAGTCAGATCTGTCCATCTTCTGTCCTTTCCGCTTCCTAGGAGACAAAATCAATTCTACCTCCATTTGCCTTGTGATAGGACTCCTATGGCATTCAAATGTCCATCTGATGGGATGGCTCAGCAACTTTTCTACAAAAACATGGAGTGATTTGATTATACTGGTTTCAGGAGGTTTTTGGCTTCCCAAATCCTCTGTGCTGTTAATCAATCCAAGGACTTCCCCAAACTGAGCTAAGAGAGCTGTGTTAAAGTACATGGGGTGTCAATGTCGGTTTTGGCCGATATTGAAAGAGAATAAAGGGGCACAGATCCTTACAGTGTAGCTTAAAGAACTGTAGCAAGACCAGTCCTATCATTAGGCATAATGAAGTGATCATTCCAGGCAGCAGAATTTGGTTATTGTAAAAGGGATGCAAACCACACCCCTTTTTTAAAAAATTGCTTTACTACATATTTCTGCATAGAGTTGCAAGAAAGTGGGGAGAAGTTTATGTGGGATTTGCTTCGAGTGCCAAAACTATTTGTCTGCCTTCAGTATTATGCAACTTAACTTGGATGACTGGTTATTGGGGCATCATTTGTTGTTGCAGCTCAGGCAACAAACTTTCTCTGGGTGTTCCTAAGACCAGTGATGGTGAACCTATGGCAATACATGCTAGAGGGGGCACTCAGAGCCTTCTCTGTGGGCATGTGCACCGTCGCCCCAACACAGAGTTTGCTCCGCCCCTCTGCCCAGCAAGTTCAAGGCGAGTGCTAAATCTCTCCCCCAGCACAGAGTTCACCCTGCCCCTTGCCCAGCAGCCCCACTAATAATGAAGCCACATTATTGTAATCTTATTTTTTTAAAAAAAAACAATGTTAGCCACACCTGCAGTGGCTCAAGTGGTTAAGACACTGAACTCGACAACTGGAAGGTCGGAGTACGATTCCCGAGTACTGCACTACAGAGTGAGCTCCCATCTCTGTCCCAGCTCCTGCCAACCTAGCAGTTCGAAAGCAAGAAATTGCAAGTAGATAAATAGGGACCACTTCGGTGGGAAGGAAAACAGTATTCTGTGCACTCCGGTGTTGAGGCATGCCTGCCATGTGTCCACAGAAACATCTGCAGTCGCAGACAATGCTGGCTCTTTGGCTATAAATAGAGATGAGCACTGAGCTGGATATGACTGGCTTTCGAGCAAAGGGTGACCTTTACCTAGCCACAACTCAACATCCATCTGCCCAGTTGCCTTTATGTACCATTCTCAAGATCCGTCTGACTTAGACAACCCTACTAGGGCTTTGAAAACATGTGGGGTAGTCATTGCCATCCTGCAAGCAGTTTCCTAACTCCGGGCAAGGAACTGAACCCTTGTACTAATCCAACATGGACACCACTCTGCCGCCCACCCAGCCCAGTTATGGCCCCATCACGATCCTTCAATCTCCTATGAAAACCCTGTTTCACACTTCTGATAACTCCTACACAGCCCCTGCTTGTTGAAGGGAAGAAAAAGGGGTTGGTCCTTGATTACTCCACCAAGATCCTGGGATATAACAATAGCTATTACACTCATATACTGCCCCATAGAGCTTAGTGCACAATTTGGGCGGTTTATAATAATTAGCATTTTGCCCCCAACATGCTGGGCCCTCATTTTACCGACTTCGGAAGGCTGAGTCCAGGAGCTGGCGATGAAGCGAAGTCCTTGGGGGACTGAGTCCCAGAATCCTTTGGCTAAAGAAGGGCTGCCATCCGGACCTCCAGCAGCTGATTTTGCCTCTAAGCGGAGGGGGCACTGGGGTCACTCACCACGCCAGCTCCGCGACTGGACGTCCTCTCTCCTCAATAAGGGCTAGCAACTCTGTTAGTCTTTGCAAAATACCGATCCCGAGATTCTTTGAATTCCAGCCCAGCGGGGGCAGAAGAGCTCAACCCTCTTCCTCTTCCTCCTCCTCCTCCGGTGCTTCGTGGGATCAAAGATCTCTCCCACTTTCCCCGGAACCCCCGTCCTTCTCGAAACGAGTCAAGGTACCTTCTCCAAAAATAAAGCAGCAAACGGCCCTGAGTTTCCTTGTCCTTTCACCCTGTTCACACACACCCCTCCCCACTTTCCAACCACAAGATGTAACTCTGGAAGGAGAGAGAGAGAGATAAGATAGATAGATAGATAGATTCATGCAAGGATGGATGGATGGATAGATAGATAGATTCATGAATGGATACATGGATACATAGATAGATAGATTCATGTATGTATGGATGGATAGATATATTCATGAATGGATACATGGATAGATAGATAGATAGACAGACAGACAGACAGATTCCTGAATGGATACATGGATAGATAATAGATAGATTCATGCATGGATGGATGGATAGATAGATAGATTCATGAATGGATGGATGGATGGATGGATGGATGGATAGATTGATAGATAGATAGATAGATAGATAGATAGATAGATAGATAGATAGATAGATAGATAGATAGATAGATAGATAGATTCAAGCATGGATGGATGGATAGATAGATAGATTCAAGCATGGATGGATGGATAGATAGGAAAAGGTTTCCCTTGCTCAAAAGCCAGTCGTATCCGACTCTAAGTTGCAGTGCTCATCTCTGTTTCAAAGCCGAAGAGTCAGCGCTTGTCTGCTTCTGCAGACGTTTCCGTGGTCATGTGGCAGGCATGACTAGACCTTCCCACCGAAGTGGTCCCTATTTATCTATTATAGACAGACAGACAGACAGATTGATTTTGATTGATTGATTGATTGCGGGGGGGGGGGACTTTGCACCTGAACGCGCTCGCAGCATCCGTCCCCTCCTCCCACTGGATCCCTTCCGATTCCCGAAACATCTGGAGCGAGCCAAGGAAAAGTAAAGAGACAATCCGTTTTGCACCGGGGCGAAGTTTCCCCCCCCCCCTCGCCCCTTCCCGTCCCACCCCCCACCCCCGGTGGAGAAACTCCGACCCGAGTTGGGAGTCGTCGTGTCTCTCTCTTCTTCTCCTTGTTTGCAGTAGCTACTCTTCTCCCGGTGCAAAAACCTTCCCCCTCACCCCCCCCCCTCCTCCGCCACCGCCGCCCCCCCCCCCGGTAACTCTTCTTTCTTCCCTCCATTCCATTCCCGTCCTTCTCTGAAGCGCAAAGGTCGTCTTACCTGGCGAGAGGAGAGCACACCTCCAAACCGCCGAAGAGAAAAAGAAAATCGAGATATATTTAAATGTTAACACCGGGCTCCCCCCCACGGAGACCCAGGGCGGCTTCTTGCACGGGAGCGCCTCCAAGTCATCGCTTGGGCTGGGCCTCCTTTTTTGGTCTCTCTTTTCTTTTCTCCCCACCCCCCTCCACAAGAAAACTCGCAGCGCAAAAGCACACCGCAAAAAGGCGGGGAGGGAGACAGGCGAGGCGACACCGGGCGGACCGACTCTGGCCACAATGGAAACCAGGGCAAAGGGCTCTGACTGAGTCGTCCTCCGTCCGAGGCGGCGGCGGCGTTGCACAAGCCTAGTCGCTCTTCTCTTTCTCTCTTCTCTCTCGGCCCATCCCTCCTTCTTGTGGCCTCCTCTCCTCCCTCGGCCCGCCTTCCTTGCCTAGCCTAGCAGAGAGACCTGAGTAGTATATTGAGCCACCCAGGAATTGTAACCTGAGTTTTGGACACACGGGCCTTCCTCCTCGGGCATTGTTTGGTGGGGAGAGACGCTTATTTGCCCTCTCAGGTAGCAGCAGCCCCTCCATTTTAGGCAAAATGGGAGCCTCCTGGCTGCTTCTTGAGGCTACCAGGTTCCAGGCACAGAGAAGAAAGAGGAGAAGAAATGAGCTTGAAGTGGCTATTATTTGTTTTATTAAAATATTGTATTAAAATAAATGTACAATGATACCTCATACAACGTCCAAACTTGGTTCCACAATTTTGGATTTTATACGGATTTGGACTTTGTATGAGGCATGCAAAATCCTAGCCGTGATGCTTCATACAACGTCCAAATCCTTGCCGCGATGCCTCATACAACGCCATTTCCATAGAGATACATTGTACCGTAACAGCACAGACTTCAGCGCAAAGGCAAGGAGACAGACAGGAAACTGACAGAACTTTAAGAAATCGTTGTCTAAAGGCAAAAAACATTGCAAAAACATGTCAAACAACCCTGATTGTCCAAGAACCTGAAGAATGCTGCAAAAACCCCAGGAATGCTTCTAAAAAGTCTGACAAAAAAAAATATTCCAAAATCGTGTTCAAAACCACTCCTAAACACTCTTCGCCTCATGCAAAACCCACAAGAGCAATGCACGCATGTGTCCTGCTTTTTATACTGCCCAGGCACAATGCAACCGGGGAAAAACCCCAATGCCTCATACAAAGTTGCACGACTTTGTATGAGGCAACTTTTTTCAAGGAATTAGGCGATGTTGTATGAATCCGATGTTGTATGAAGCGGACTTTGTATGAGGTATTACTGTATTTTGAAATATCAAAATAAATTAATAATATTAATTATTATTCAATAATATTAAATACCGGTACTATGAAGGTTGTCCTGTGACTATGATGCCATGTGGCCTTTCATCTGCATTCCGCATTGCGGCGTGGCACCCATAGTGCCACTGGTCCAGTTCCGTGAGTCACTTTCCTGTCCTGAGCCCTTTTGGCACGCAAAGTCCACATCAGCCCCAGGCCAGGATTTATGAAGCTGATACCTTCCATTGTTGTGTATGTAACTCAAGTGAGATGTGATTGAAAGTGAACATGTAACGCAAGTGAAATGTGAGTGAAATAGGATCTAGCAATCCTCCATTTCCCCCTCCCTTTTCCCCTTGTGTAAATACTCCTCTTGTGTAAATATCGTGGGACTGCGTTCCCGCCAATCAAGTGTTGTCACCTGGCTGTTTACCTGTACTGACCAATCATGTGGCTCCACGCCAGGTTTGAATCGTTACCTGTTGTATATAAGGAGCGTTGCTGACCGCCATTGACCTCATGTTCAGATTGACAACCTTCCAATAAAGATGTGTTTGGCCCCCTGACTGCTGGCTACTGCGTATCAATCTGCAACATCAAATCCATCAGGATGGATTCAAGTGGGATTTAATCCACTTGGGGACCCTCACTCTTCTCTGTTGGACTTTGCTACCCAAGGCTGTTAGTCCTCAGGTTTGTCAGGTTAGTTAACTGCCTCCTGACACTTGGTATTGAGTCGCTGGCAGTATGGTCTACTCTGTTACCATAGCACAGGGGGTTCCCAACCTTTTTACACCACGGGCTGGACCACGCCTCCTGGAAGTGGAAGTAAATGTGCCCACTTCTGCATTTACAACAGTCATGCAGTCACACATTTATGGCTGATGTAACTGCATTTACCCATGCGTGAGCATGTTTTATGGCTGTCATAAACATGTTGGCTTCCACTTCTTGGGGGGGGGGGCAGCTGGAGGCCATATGAAATGGTGCCACAGACAATAGGTTGGGAACCCCTGCCATGGCAAGATAACCTGACCAGACACTTTCTTCAGCTACAAAAAATATATCTGAAGAGGGAATGCCCAGTACTGTATTTGCTGCCTGAGGCGGCCGACTTACTCTGCCTAATAGCAGAGACAAACTTGTAGCTCTGACATTTAATAGGTGGCATAGTGGGGAAAGTGTAGTGGATGGAATCACAGATCAGGATTTGGAGGTTCTGGGTTTGAGTCCTGGTGTCAGCCCTGGAAAACCAATGATAAAACCACTGTTTCAGTATCACACATACTGTGAAAATTCGTTTAGAGCTGCTCTTAAGTCAGATGTGACTTGACAGCATATATCAGCAACAAGTTAGCGAGCTATTGAACAAAGAGAACAGCCTGAGAAAAATTGGGTGTGGACGTATAAATATGCAGGTTCCATGCTGGCTAGAGGATTTGGGAAGCTGTAGTCTAAAAGCCTAACTTTTCCAAGTTCAGGTTTTCATTTGGAAGAGAAAGAATTGGTAGGCTAAGGAAAGAGGGGAAACTGATGGGATGTACTTGGCAGAGGTGATCCCAGTTCTGTCTGCAGCCCTAGAAGAGAAAAGAATTTTTAAAGTGTGTATCTCTGAATTTGAGCTTTGTGCCTTTTCCAGGCAGCATCAGTTCTCTTCAAGTTCCCCAGGGTCCAAACTGTATCCCTGTCCAATGTGTGGGAGCCAGCATAAATAGCACACCAAGCCAGGGATGATGTTGCTGACACAGGATTCTTCAACAGGAGGTAGCAGCTGCCCCAGGCAGCAGAATTTAAAGCGCCCCTATGGATGACAAGAGCACAACTTGTGGTTTGTTTGTTTGTTTCAGACTACAAGTCCCAGAAAAGTACAAACTACACAACTACATTCCTTTCTCCCCAGCCTGATTTAGGGAATTTAGTTCTCTGTCTCAACAGCAAAATGTCTTTGCCTGGCCATGTTTGGAAGGATCCTCTGCTCACACTGCTTGGGCATATGCTTTGCAAACTACATGGGGCTGGAGTATGTAAAGCTTGCGGCCCAAGTCTTAACCATGTTTACTCAGAACTAGCTCCCTGTTGATTCAGTGGAATGTGCAACTGAGTTGTGTGTGTCTACTCAAAATTACATCCCACTGTGTTCAGTGTTGGCGTGCAGATTGAAGCCTAATGACCTGGAAGCAAAAAATCGGAAGGACATGAGGATTGCATCCATGTAAGTGAGCATAGTTATTGGGCTGCAGTTCTTCACTGCTGTAAATAATGTGAGTTTAGCACTACTATTTTTAAGCTCTTCATTTAAAGTCACTAGAGGTAAGTCTTAGGAATGTAACCTGAAATCCTGGGGGTTTGGACCTCTAGGATGTCCCCTGGGGTGGGGGCACCTCATCACCTGTGATATGAGTAAACTTAAAGGTTGCAGTACCCTCCGGGGAGGGCACATGGTCTGCAAACCAAGGCAAAGATGACACCCACAAATGAGGGAGCATGCTTTTACTCTGGCACATCTATAGAATACATCAAAATAGAACATTCCAATAAAAGTTGCATTTATTTAAAAGCAGGATCTAGCTGGCAGAGGATTGAATGGAACCTTATGAAAAAGAAATGAGAAATGCAAAGAGTTTCAAAGAGTAAAGACATTGAGAATACAGGATAGAGAGAAAACTATGATAATCAGCAATACAGAGAAACATGAATGAACAACACAACATGATATAATAACAGTATGAAAATATTCTGGGTCTTGAGTCCCATTGTGTGGCAGGAATCAAGGCCCAGGGCTGCTGGCTGTTCCTCGCCAAAATTAGCAGCCCTCAAGATTTGAAGAATTTCTCCATTTATAGAGGAGGCAACAAGAAGTCCAGGAGACCCCCAGATTGGCTCAAAAGGGGTCACATTGCAAATTATTGGTGGACATGCCCCCTCCTCCCATGAGGAGTAAGATGCCCAAATTTATTGAACTTCTACACAATGAAGAAAATCCAATTGCAGAGGCCATAAATCTAACACTAAAACCTTCAACCTGAAGTCCCTCACAGGCAGCCCCTCCTCTGAGGCAGAAATGCACATCCTAAGAAAGGCCTAGGGAGAATCTACATCCCAACCCAGCCCATGCTCAGCATTGTAGAATATTGTTATGGTTTGGTCGAAGATTCTGACCTGGATCTCAGCAGCACAAGATCAGTACTCTTAACTAGAGTTATATGGATTTGTCCCTCTGGATTATGAAAGCCAGAATTCCCAAGGAGGCATTGCCAGTGCATACCTGTCAAGTTTTGGGAAATTTCTGTCAAATAAGGGAAATTTCCCGGCCAAAACAGGAAACTGGACAGCTATGCTTATCCTGTGCTGGCCTCCAGTCTAACTCCAGTCTAATTGCAGTCTAACTAATATGGAATCATAGCGGGAAAGAGTGTAAAATACGGGGGTTTGACAGAAATTTCCCGAAACTTGACAGGTATGTGCCATTGCTTTGACTATGTGGATTTTTGTTTGCAAGGTGATGTCTCTACTTTTCACTATGTTCCCCAGGTTTCTCATAGCTTGTCTTCCCATAGTCAGTCGTCTTTTTATTTCATGGCTACAGTCGCCATCTGCAGTGATCTTAGATACCAGGAAAGTAAAATCTGTCACTGCTTCTACTTCTTCCCCATCTATTTTCCAGGAACTGATTGGGCCTGTTGCCATTATCTTGGTTTTCTTGATATTGAGTCTCAAGACAGCTTTTGCACTTTCCTCCTTCAATCCAATCAAGAGGTTCTTTAGGTCTTCCTCACTTTCTGCCATCAGGGTGGTATCATCTGCATATCTCAAATTGTTGATGTTTCTCCCAGCAATTTTGATCCCACATTGTGATTCCTCCATCCCTGCATTGCGCATTATGTGCTCTGTGTATAAGTTGAACAAGCAGGGTGACAAAATGCAGCCTTGTCTTACTCCTTTTCCTATTCCAAACCACTCTATTATTCCATACTCTGTCTTAACTTTTGCTTCTTGACTCATGTACAGATTTCTCATGAGACATATAAGGTGTTCTGGTATTCCCATCTCTCTTCTATAAGCCAGTATATATTTTCAGCACTTTTGCCCAAAAATTTCCCTGTGGCAGGCAGAAAGCAGAATGGATCTTTTCTGCAGGCTGGCAACCTTGAAGATGTTGGGACTCCTCCTCCCCCCGTTTTTTTTAAAATCCAGCTATAGCAGAGAGTAATTTAAAACCAACTTGGCGTAATCGCTGGCACATGTGTGAGGTTTCTTCATTCATCCCCCCTTTCTATGGTATGTGTGAGTCACTCGGCTCTGGTTTGTGGGCTGACACAAAAGAAGGGCATTCTGAAAATCATGGAAAAAGCCAAGTCTTTCCTATGGAACCAGGGCACGTTGGGGTGTGGATGGGCTCCCAGGTTGGAAAGAGAGCTCAGAACAGCAAGAAAAATATTCAAAATTTGTAAGGATCTGAACCTAAATTTTAGCAATATAGCAATTACACTTATATACCACACCATAGCACTTAGTGCACTCTCTAGGCGGTTCACAAGTTAATTAGCATTTTGCCCCAACATGCTAGGGAGTAGGGACTCATTTTACTGACCTCAGAAGACTGTAAGGCTGAGTCAACCTTGATCACATTCAGGATTCAACTCACATTGTTTTGGCTGCAGTACAGCAGTTTAGCCCAAGAATTCTCAACCTGCGGCCCATGGTGCCATTTCATGTGCCCCCCACCCCCTCCACCACACCAGGAAGTGCTATGTGGGGGAGGAAAGGCAAAATGGCTGTCCGGCCCCTGAAGATGTCTCAAGGAGCATGACCCGGCCCCCGGTTTAAAAAGATTGAGAACTCCTGGTTTAACCACTGTGCCACCAGAGCTCTTAAGCTGGAGCAAAATTGTTACAAATTTTCCCTACATTCACACACAAATATGTACATACTGTATAAGTGTTGTTGTTCAGTCACGCAGTCAAGTCCAACCCTTTGCAACTCTATGGACTCCAGGCTCTGTCATCCATATAATTGTACAGTATATGTACTTAGAAGGCTGAATAATTTTTATATCCTTGTATCATGGGTGAGTAGACAGAAGGCTCTCAGGATTAAAGATGTTCCCAGAAATGTGGTGGAAAATTCCTAATGGCATGTTAGCATCTTTCATGTACATAGCACATGTCACTGCAACATAGTATGTCTGCTTGCATAAATGAAAATATTAAATAAATCTTGGATTCCACCCCTTGCGTTACATCAGAATCTACTTTTTTTTTCCTCCACTAGACACCCAGGATCCAGTACCTCAGGGATGCCCAAACTACGGCCTGTGGGCTGGATCCAGCCCCCAACACCAATTCATCCAGCCTGCACAGCCCTCACCACTCCCAGAAGTGGAAGTAAAACGCGGCCACGCATGCACAGAATACTGCCATAAATGTACCTGTGGTATTCCAGGCATGCTTTACTTCTTCTGCCGGTGGGAGGAACCACATGACCAGCCTGTGGCCTGAAAAGTTTGGTGTTGTGTTCTGATGGTTTTACCTTCCACATGGATTACAATGTATCTGAGCCAATGTAACCTTGCCTATAGCAACATTGTAACCTTCAGCTGTATCATATAAACCCTGTAATAGGACGCGAGCTAATGACCACCAGCTGGCAGCAGCGAGCGTCCAAGCTCTCTTGGTCCGAACTCATCAAAGGCAACAGCGCGGGAAGTTTTCCCGCCACCACCTACACCTGGACAAGAAGGGCGTGACCCGCAATGACGTCACGCAGACAGTAGCCAATGGGCTACCATGGCACCACGTTCAAATGTATTACTACTGTATATAAAGAGCTATCGATCCGCCATTACCTCATGTTCCCTCTGTCCACGATGCAATAAACCTGAGTTAACCCAGCCCGAGGCTGTGTCCTGTGTCTTGGTTTGCATACACCAAACTGGCGACGAAGGTGGGATGATGGATCCCCACGGAACAGCCAGGGCACAGAGCGGGTTCAACATCACCAAACCGCAAGACTGGGAGCTGCTAGAGATGGACTTCCAGGCGGCACTGGTGGAACTCAAAGTCAAAGGAGACGACGAGGAGAGGAAGAGGGCCATCCTCACCAGAATGCTCGGGATGGAAACCAAGCGGACGCTGGTGGGCATCATCGCTCCGAAGAAGGTGAGCGAATTTAAGGCGGACGACATCATGAAGCTGCTGCGAGAGCGCTTCCGTCCCTCGAGGGCAATGTTTCCCGCTCGGAGCGCGTTTTGGAGGCGAGTCCAAGCGCCGGACGAGTCGGTTGAGGCATTCGTGGCCGCCATGAGGATAGCCGCCGCCCCCTGTAAATGGGGCGACATCCTAGAGATGGCCCTCAGGGACGGAGTGCTGTGTGGCCTGAAAGACAAGGAGGTGCAGCGCAGCTTGTTGAACAAGGAGCCGCCACCCACGCTGGCAGAGGTCGTAGAGGCCGCGGAAGCCGCAGAGTCCACGAATGCTGGAATGGACGAGATGCACCAGTGGCGTGAGTGGCGTCCTAGAGCCGGCAAGGCGGAAAAGTCGGTGCACGGGAAGTCCGGACAGTCGGTGCACGCAACTCGACGGGCCTCAAAGTCGTCTACGGAAGGCAGCGACGGCGAGGAGGTCCAGAAGGTCCGAAAGGGTGGTCGACGCTGCGAGGGTTGCGGAGCGGCCCATGAGCGCGCGAGATGCCCGTTCAGGAAGGCCGAGTGTTACACCTGCGGCCGTCGGGGGCACATCGCCAAGGCATGCAGAAAACGGAAGGAGGGCCGGAGGCAGTCACAAGACCGTTCGGCCAGGCCGGACCGTCCAGCGAGGCCCAAAGATGGCGCCCAGACCACGAGGAAGCAGGATGGCGTGGGCCGCGTCTCGGACGACAGCGAGGACGACGCCCCAGTGTTCAGCGTGTCCGCGGGACAGTCCCATTACTTCGTTGAGGTATTGGTACAAGGGGCCCCTATTAGGATGGAAATTGACTCGGGGTCCTCCTATTCTATAATTCCCCAGAAAGAGTTCTTGAAAATCGACCCCCACGTGCGGCCCAAACTTAAAACGTTGAGGTCCACGCTACGAGACGTACAGGGAAACAGCATTCCGGTGTTGGGGGTCGGGAAATTTCGGGTCAATTTTAAGAGACATTCTGCGGAACTGCCCCTAGTTGTCCTTAAGGGGGGAAGTTGTAGCCTCCTAGGGACACAGTGGTTTCAGCCCTTAGGTTTGTTCATAGGGGGAGTGCATACAGTGGGGGTGGACCCAATACAAGCGGTTTGCGATGCGCATCCCGCCGTTTTTAAGAAAGGACTCGGAAAGTTCAAGGGACCCCCTGTAGCCTTCGACCTAGACCCGGAGGTCCGCCCGATAAGACTCAAACCGCGCAGGGTGCCGTTCGCACTCAAGGACAAGATAGAGGCGGAACTGGACAAACTGGTGGGCCAGGGGATTCTTATTCCTGTTGATTCCGCGGAGTGGGAAACTCCAATTGTAACGGCTCTAAAGGCTAACGGGGAGGTGCGCATTTGCGCTGATTATAAGTGTACAATTAACAAGGCGATCCGCCCTAATGCATACCCGGTGCCGGTGATCAGCCACCTTTTGGCCAGGCTGAATGGGGGAAAGTGTTTCGCTAAACTCGATTTGGCACAAGCCTATCAGCAACTTCCTGTGACCCCCGCCACGGCCGCGGCACAAACGATAGTTACACATAAAGGGGCGTTCCAGGTGTCGCGTTTGCAGTTCGGCGTGAACTCGGCACCCGGCCTTTTTCAGTCGCTTGTGGAACGCCTCCTGAAGGGACTGGAGGGGGTGTTGCCTTATTTTGATGACGTGTTGATAACAGGGGGGAGTGAGGCTGAGCTGGCAAAGAGATTGGACAAAGTACTAACCGTGTTCGAGAAAGCGGGGCTGAGACTGAGGAAGGACAAATGTGTTTTTTTCGAAACTGAGGTCGAGTTTTTAGGGTTCCGGATCACACCCGAGGGGATTAAGCCGTCTAAATCCAAAGTAGCAGCCATAAAAAAGGCCCCTCGCCCCACATCCAAAACCGAGCTACAGTCTTTCCTGGGGCTCCTCAATTTTTACCATACATTCCTCCCGCGGAAGGCGTCCGTGGCCGAACCGCTCCATCGGTTACTTAAAAAGGAGGAGACATGGATATGGGGTGACGAGCACGAGAGGGCGTTCAAAGAGCTAAAGCAACTCCTAACATCTGAGGCAATCCTGACGCACTTCGACCCCAATCGGCCAGTGGTCCTAGTCTGTGATGCATCCCCGGTGGGGGTGGGGGCGGTGCTTTGCCACGTGTTGGATGACGGAAGGGAGGCCCCGGTAGCGTTTTATTCAAGGTCCCTGTCCCAAGCGGAGCGCAATTACGCACAAACCGACAGGGAGGCGTTAGCAATAGTAGCGGGAACCAAAAAATTTCACGATTTTTTGTATGGCCGCCCGTTCAAAATCGTGACCGATCACAAGCCACTGTTAGGGATTTTCACGGCAAGCAAGCCCACGCCGCAGATCCTGTCCCCGAGAATGCTGCGATGGGCTATTTTTCTCAACGCATACCAACATGAGTTGGAGTACCGGCCCGGAAAGGAGATCAGCCATGCTGATGCACTTTCGAGATCTCCTTTGCCCTTGTCGGACGACCAAAAGGCGAGAGTAGAAAGAGACCGCCAGGTGTTGCTAATTGAGGTCTTAGACGCACCCCCAATAGTACCAGCCGACATTGCTAGGGCGACAGGCAAGGACAGAACGCTGGAGAAAGTTAGTTCATGGGTACAGAAGGGGTGGCCGGCATCGTCCCCGAGTACAGAATTCGACCCATTTTTTCGGAAAAAGCTAGAGTTGTCCCTAGAGAGGGGGTGCCTTTTGTGGGGCCAACGGGTGGTGGTCCCTACGCCCCTGCGGCCGAGGGTGCTCGAACTGCTGCACGTCAGCCACCCGGGCATAGTTCGTTCAAAGGCGCTGGCCCGGAGTTACTTCTGGTGGCCACAGCTGGACGCGGACATTGAGCACATGGTCGGCACTTGTGAGGCATGCCAGGGATCCCGACCAGAGGCGGCCCGTCTTCCGCATAGGGAATGGGACACAGCAAGGGGGCCATGGTCCAGAGTGCACGTAGATTTCGCTGGCCCATTCCGAGGAACCATGTTTCTCCTGGTGGTGGATGCGTTCTCCAAGTGGCTGGAGGTTATCCCAGTAAGGAGCACGTCCTCCGCCACGACAATTAGCCAGCTAAGGAAAGTCTTTTCCACGTTCGGTTTACCCGACACTTTAGTCAGCGATAACGCTAGTTGTTTCACCTCCGCTGAGTTCGGGGCATTCATGGAGGCAAACGCCATTCGGCATGTCACATCCGCACCGTTTCACCCGGCCACGAATGGCCAAGTGGAACGGCTGGTGCGTACAACAAAGGAGGCGCTGCGGCGCATGGGCCCGGGGGACCTGAATCACCAAGTATGCCAGTTCCTCTTAGCGTATAGGGTAACCCCCTTAGCGTCAGGCTACTCGCCGGCAGAGCTCTTGATGCGGCGAAAACTGACCACGATCCTGTCCAGGCTAGACCCGACGAGAGTCGAGGATAAAGGGAAAAACATAGGGTTGGCAGTCTCGAAAGGTTTCGCCGCCGGCGACCCTGTTCACTGCAGGAACTATTCCAGCGCAGGGCCAGCCTGGGTACCAGGGACGGTTGTAGAACAGACGGGGCCAGTGTCGTACCGGGTCGAGACTAACACCGGCCTCCTCTGGAGGAGGCACGCAGACCAACTGAGGCACCGAGTGAGTGGGCCAGTCAGTGGGGCTCAGCAACAGGATTCAGCGTTAGGGTTCTCCCCCACCCGCTTAACCCAAGGGGGAGACAGCAGCGGACAACAGTCCCAAGCAAGGGGGGAAGGCAGAAGCAGCGGCCCCGACTCATACCCTTTTGATACACCAGTCCTATCAGAGGCCGGGGAAGGGGGAGAGGAGTTCGCGACCGCTGCCCCCGATTGTAATTTTGATTTTGATTTTGCGAGCCGGGGGGGTTTTCAGGAGTGTTCCCCCACCCATCCAAGCGAGAAGAGGGGTTTTTCGTTAGCCCCCAGTGCCCCCGGTTCCTCCCTAAGAAAGAGCACACCTCCCAACAACGCCGCGCAGCCGCGGCAAGTCACTAACGAGTCTCCCTCTCCAATTACAGGACAGGAAACCAGGGGACAAAGAGAAGGTAGCAAGCCCGGGGAGAGGCAGCCCGCATCGAGACCCCAGCGTGTTCGAAATAAGCCATCTTGGCTGAGAGACTTTGTCTCCTAGGGGGGGGGGGAGTGTGTTTAAGTGTGGGCTCGAGACTTTGTCTCGTCCTAGGGGGGAGGGGTGTTGTGTTCTGATGGTTTTACCTTCCACATGGATTACAATGTATCTGAGCCAATGTAACCTTGCCTATAGCAACATTGTAACCTTCAGCTGTATCATATAAACCCTGTAATAGGACGCGAGCTAATGACCACCAGCTGGCAGCAGCGAGCGTCCAAGCTCTCTTGGTCCGAACTCATCAAAGGCAACAGCGCGGGAAGTTTTCCCGCCACCACCTACACCTGGACAAGAAGGGCGTGACCCGCAATGACGTCACGCAGACAGTAGCCAATGGGCTACCATGGCACCACGTTCAAATGTATTACTACTGTATATAAAGAGCTATCGATCCGCCATTACCTCATGTTCCCTCTGTCCACGATGCAATAAACCTGAGTTAACCCAGCCCGAGGCTGTGTCCTGTGTCTTGGTTTGCATACACCAAATTTGGGCACCCCTGCATTAACTGGCCCCACCCCTGCACTAACTGGCCCTAGTCCAAAAGATCATGCACTTAGATTTAAAGAATTACGGTGCATTAATATCATTATCGGAGTAAAACAGAGCTTGTTATTTCTTCCACACAAAAATCTACCCCTGGTTAATTGCTATTGCAAATGACCCAGAGACCCAGAGTTTGCCCTTGATATCCATGCATAGATTTTGGATTACTCTAGTCTTGTAACGTGTTTCCACTTGAATTACTTTTCTAGACTATCATTCCTAGAATCCTTCAGCCAGCAGACTTGGCAGATTCTGGGATTGTTGATAGTTTAGTGAGTTGTTATCTGGATGCAGAGCCAGAGGTTGAGAGTTCAGTTCCCCTCTATGCCTCCTGTGAGAAGAGCCATCCTATGTATTCATAGGTAAGCTGCACATTCCTAGGGTTCCTCCAGAAGAAGGGACTGGTAAGCCACTTCTGTCATTTGATAGCACATGATTATTTATTACATTGAGACAAGAGAAGGGAAGCAATTTTCCTCACCCTTCTTGCAAGCATCTTCCTTGCCAAGCTGGGAAGCGAACCTGGTGATCTTTGGCTTTTGGTGATCTTACTGCATTTTGTAGGCAACTCTAAAAGGTTTGCAGAAGGGGGTGGGGAATATATTTGCCTGCTTAAACATGACTTGAGCAGGAGATTTCCCCCTCCATATATACCCACTAGCATAATCTATCACACTCTAGTTGTACCTGATCTATCTCATTGGATGAAAGCAACCATCTCTGTCAAGAAGGTTGACTTGAAATCCAAGTTTTGATCTCATTCTTGGTTTAAAAAATCTATCCCTCCCTCTGGACAGCTTGTGACCATTAAATATACCATGCCCCATTTCTTATTAGCACATATTTGCTTATATTTTCCTCTCTCATACTGTAAACACATTCCCATAGTTAGCAATTATGGTCTGTTTTACAGGAACCAGGATTGCATTTTTAAGGAGCTGATCTGTCACCCCTTTGCTTCCTTGTCCAGTTTACTTCCTTCTCAAGAGCTCATTTAATTTCACACCACATGGCTTATCTTCTTACTCTTATAATTCCTGTAGCTGTCCACTTCATAAAACTTGTCTTTGCCAGAGCATTGTGAGAAATTGCCTTGTTGAATCAGGTCAAGGTCCAGCACTGAAGACAGCCCCTGGGCACTCACCAAAAGGCAAGGAAGGTAGAAGGCTTTCCTTGTTGGTTGATGTTCAGAGATTTGTGGTGAATTTTTAGCTAAGAGCAGACAGTAAGGTTCACATCATTTAAAAGCTGCAGTGAAGGGAGGCAATGAGAGGATGATGATGGTGTATACTATGGTGTGTTGCCAAGTCCTAGGCCCATGATGGTGAACTTTGGCACTGCAGGTGTTCTTGGACTTCAATTACCAGAAGCCCAAATCAGCACTCCTGCTGATCAGGGCTTCTGGGAATTGAAATTCAAGAACAGCTGGAGTGCCAAGGTTTGCCATCACTGTCCTAGGCTGACTCAAGTAATTTTGCTGCTAGAAGCAAAATTCCATCCTTTGCACAAGAGCCTACTGGATTGAGTCTTTTCAACACAGGAAACGAGACCAGAGTTTATACCATGCTTGAAGCAGGTATCTAGTTAGGGGCACTGAATGGACTGTCTGGTATACACAAAACTCTGTCCTTGTTAGATCCGGCCCTTATAAGCACTAGTCCAGGACAACGATGTAACAAACAGCAACAGGCTTTATTAACAGTCAAATAGAGATGAGCTTACAAGGTGTTCCCAGATTCCGAGATGGCTATACAATCCCCGTGTATTCAGTCCATCTGGACACTTGCCCGTCTTTGGGCAATATACGTGCTACCATGAAGTGAAGCAGTGAAGCGACCCAGCGCTACCCAGCTACCCAACTGGTGTGTGGGAAGTATAGATCTGGTCTGGCCCCACCCTGGTGTACCCGTGAGGCTTATATAGTGTCTCTCTGGTGGTAGCTCCTGGATACAGGGTAGCAACCCGCCGGACGGACGTAACTAACCAATCATAACTGGGGATATATGTAACTAACCAATGGAGAACAGGATCCAAAAGTATAACCAATCACAGGGCTTGGTTTAATCTAACAAGCGCACCCTTTTGTAAGGGTTTCACGCCACTTTGGGCTTCTTGCTAGAATGGCGGGAAACCGCCATTTTCCTTTTGCAAGAGCGCTCCTGCGCTACTTTGCAATTGTGCCTCAATACACAACAGTCCTCCACTACTTTGTTGCTACCTCCAGAATATCTGCTGTCTGAAGTTACCCTTTCACTCTACCTGAAGGTAGGTAAGGTCAGCCCTGGTGGAATCCAAAGGTTTAGCAAGAACATCTCCATCCATTTTTGATTCCTCCTTACAGCAAAATGATAGCATCTCAGGAGAAGTAGTATTTGCCAGTGTTGCACAGCTGGGATACAGTATGCGCTGTGTTCATTAATTTACTTTGTAAGAGTCTCTCTGGCACTATTTAGAAAGCCACAATGATCTGTTTTTGAGAATTAAGAGTATGTTAGAATGTAACACAGCTGTCCTACAACCTGCTACAAATCGTTGACAATCAACAACACATAAATAATATACAAATTGGTTGTTTCATATAATTGTTCCCATTTACTTGGCCTTCCTTCTGCAATTTATCCTGTCCCCCACTTAATCTTAATTGTGCAAGGTAGGCTAGTGTGGGGTAGAGAGTAAACTCCTGCTCACACCTGGTAAATGTCTTGACCAGTCAGGCCTGTGGAATCTAAGGGACTCCAGATATGCCGATTATAGTGAGATGGGGAATGTTGTTTTCTTGTTGTTTACTAAAACATCTAGACTCCCAGAGCCAGCACAGGGATGGTCATGCTGTCTATGGGATTCTGGGAGATGTAGTCCCAAAAACTTCCCACCTCTAATAAAACTACCTTTGGCCAGGTAACTATTCTACAACTGTCTACAGGTCTTAAATATTTGATATATACAGTAGTTGCTCTTTTAGAGCTTTAAATATTATGGATCAGAACTTGGAAGTAATGAATTATGACCCAATAATGCAGCTAGCTGTACTTGGTGACCTTTTATGGCTAATTAGTGTGTAATAAAACTACACTTTGGAAGTAACATTGGCAGGCCAGAATTCAGTTGATCTATTACTTTAAAAAGTTGCTTTTGAGGCCCATTTTCAGAGACATTTTGACAGGAATTTTCCCAGTTTTATCCCATTTTCTTGATAATCCAAGGGTTCCTCTCTCCGAACCCCCCCCCCAAAAAAAAAACACCCCAGGATAACAAAGTAACAAGCAAGTGAACAAGAAATGACACGAGTAGGTTCTTCAGTATTGTAATGCATAATAATGAAAACTGATCATTCTTCAACAAATGGCAGGCCATATTTTTTGTATGGAGAAAAACAGGAACTTTAAGGAGCTGAACCAAGGCTCATAGGCATACCTGTCAAGTGTCCCGTACTCGCCAGGAAATCCTGTATTTTACCCCTCTTTCCCGTCGTCATCCCGAATTTGGAGCAACCAGAGGGGGGGGTTTACTGCGCATGCACACCCATCAGAGGTGGAGGTGCACATGCGCAAGGGGTTTCTGTGCATGTGTGAGGGGTTTCTGTGCATGCGTAAGGAGTTTATGCACATGCGTGAGGGGTTTCTGTGCATGCATGAAGGGGTTACTGCGCATGCACGCCCATCAGAGGCGGAGGTGTACATGAGCAAGGGTGTTGTGTCCTAAAGCCTGTGCCTTTAAACAATGTACCTATCCATGTGTATCCAATGTAACCTTTTCTATGTGTAACATTGTAACCTTCAGCTGCATCACTGTAACCTTAATAGGACGCGAGCTAGTGACCACTAGATGGCAATAGCGAGCGTCCAAGCTCATTGGTCCAAGACTCACCTAGAACAACAGCGCGGGAAGATTCCCGCCACTACCTTCACCTGGACAAGAAGGGCATGACCTACAATGACGTCACGCGGACAGTAGCCAATGGACTGTCAAGGAGCCACATTCAAATGTATAGCCACTGTATATATTGAGCTGTTCATCCGCCATTACCTCATGTTCCCTCTGACCAGCATGTAATAAAGTTGTGTTAAGCCAGCTCTTCGGCTGTCCTGGTGTCTTTGGTCCCATACACAAAAAAGGGGTTTCTGCGCATGCGTGCCCGTCAGAAGCAGTGGTGCTTCCCGTATTTTCTCAACCGCATCTTGACAGGTATGCTCATAGGGTCAAAGCCTCCAGCCCCTGCCGAATATGTCCTGAATGTTTCACAGGGACAATGAATCAGCCACATTGATTTCCTTCCCTGTTTGTTTCCTCAGACCTTAGCTGCAATCTTTATAATAGGAGGCAAAATATGTTGTTGTTGTAAGCAATGTCAGTTGTGGTGCAAAATAGTTTGGGGTGGGTAGAATGTAGCTGAACAATTAAGGCCCATTAGCATTGCAGCCAATTTCATCCTGGTAGAGATTAAATTACTTAGATCAGTTTTATTGACATGTATCCATTCGTGGGGCTGTTGTTGTTGTTGTTCATGCCCCTGCATCTGAACATTAATCACTGTTTCTTTGTTTCATGTCCAAAGAAACCTATGTGCATTTGTTGTGGAAGCCATGTTTCTCCTGGAGGAGTCTGTGGTATGTGCTTTAGGAGAGGAACAAATCAAAACAATGAGTGTAATGAAACTCAGATTTCATTGCTCTTAATCAAAAGCAGATTTGGTAGGCGATCATTCCAAATGGAGGAGTAAAAAAAAAAAAGGGGTGGTTAACACTGCCTCCCCTGCTCCCTTTCACCCCCAATTGAAAACTGCACCTTTCTGCTTTTTTGTCCCATATAGTTTTAGTCAAGTTGATTTTGACCTATGGTGATATCTTCCAGGATTTTTAAGGTAAAGATAGTGGTTTACCATTTCCTTCTTCTGGGGTGGTGTTATAGGACTGTGCAGTTTGCCCAGGGCCACACAGGCTGGCACTTGATCCTAGGCATAGTAGGGAATCAAACTCCCAACTTTTGGCTACACAGCCAGATACCTAAAACATTGAGTTGTCCAGCCACTCGTACATATTTTCAATGTTGCAAGATGGAGAATTGTTGGGGAGTTTTTGAAGTGGACAATAATGGTCAACAAGTAAAGCTTTTCCCTTTTCTTTCTTTCCCACCTACTTTCTTTAGGTCAAGATCACCCTTGCTCAAAAGCCAGTGGTATCCGACTCTAGAGTTCAATGCTCATCTCTGTTTCATAGCCGTTCTGCAGACGTTTACATGGACATCTGGCAGGCATGCCTTCTTTCTATACTGCCCCTCTAGTCTAGAGAATAAAGATCCCCCTCTTTGAGCATTTATAACAGTAAAATAAAATTAAACTGAATCAGACAACAAAAGAGACATAAAAACAAGAATCCTTCCACAAGCGAATATAAATATAAAGTAATCTATTACAGAAAGAGCCTTTTAGAAGATTGTGGTATTTTTTGAACCACAATCAGGCATGCTCTGGTAATGGCAACTTGGTGTTGCCAGCTGATCTTTCTTACACTAGGTTGGGTGAAAGGAACTTCAGAATGAACTAACCAAGAGGTGCCTTCATTTTGGTAGTTTCATGCCTTGCCTAGACACAGAAGACAATCTATTAACCATCAAGAAAAAAACACATTTGGGTCCAGAAAACAACATGATACCAAATAATTAACCAAGGTGGGTAATAATCTTAAATGCCTGTCTAAATAATGTTGTTTTAAAACTTTTTTTAAAAAATGGCTAGAGAGAGGATCAGTAAGGTAAGGGCCACCAAAAAAGAAGGCTACAACATTCAATCTAGCAATTATTGCAGTATATATTTATTCATCCAAACTGGCACATTCCATGTGTTTTAGGTGTCAAACCCCACAATTTGCTGCTTACTTGGGATGCTTTTGTTGCCATGATCAGCTGTCAGAGCCCAGGATGGGGTGGGCGGGGGAGGGACAGACAGATAACATAAACACTAGGACCTAGACTAGCAACCAGGTAACAGAGCCAACAACAACTGTATCAGGGATACTGGATTAGTCCAGACAACAAAAGTGTAGCCCAAGCAAGCCCAAAGTGAAGTGACAGAGAGCAAACAAGTCAGAGTATCTTCAGGATCTGGAGAAAGGCCAGGAAAGGCTCAACAACAGATCACAGGAATAGAGCAGAAAATCTTCAGAAGAAAATCAAGGCCAGAGACATACCTGTCAACCGTGGCTCCGGACAATCCGGGGCCTGCGCAGAACGTTTCTGCGCAGGTCGCTTTTTACGCATGCGTAAAAGCCTTCTATGCATGCATAAAAGCGACTTGCGCAGAACCGTTCTGTGCAGCTCGCTTCTACGCATTCGTAGAAGGCTTTTACGCATGCGTAGAAGGGTTCTACGATCCCCTTCTGCACAGAAGCCTTCTACACGCGTAGAAGGGTTCTACGCAAGCGTAGAAGGGTTCTATGCAAGCTTAGAAGGGAGCTGCGCAGAAGGGATGCGCAGTAACGCCTCCCCCCCCCCCTGCCAAATTCCAGGGTTTCGGCAGCTCCAGGCAGTAAATGGCGAAAATCGACGCCGAAAAACAGGAAATCCCAGCCAATCCGGAAAGGTTGACAGGTATGGCCAGAGATCTTCTAAGACAGGACAAGAGCCAAGCAACAACAAGATTTTCATTGAGAGGCAGGACTGGTTCTTATATAGTTAAGCCACCAGTGCCTCCAAATGGAGCTTGTGATGGTTCAGAACCTTCCTCAGAGCCTGATATCAGCTTTGCCTTTTCTCCTTCTCCTGATTATTCAGATTCTTTCTGTGCCTGGTTAATTAAAAACACTAAAACATATTAAAATTGTGGGTAGATTTTTAATTCATTTGGACCTAAAACAAATTCCACCTTAAACAAATTCACACCATTGGCATTTCTCCTGCTTCAGGAAGAACTGTTCCAAGGAGTCAAGAACAGGAAGACGTTCACCATGATGACAGCCAATATTTGGAACGGATACAACACCTGAAGATGAAGACTGGCCAGAGTGGGAAATATCCCACGTGAGTGGTATAGAAATTTAATAAACAAACAAAAAGGGACAGAAATTAAAAATTAGATTTTAAAAAAATCAGTAGATCCAAGTTTTAGCTATTCGGTTCTTTATGCTACCAACCAAAGGCTACTTGACAACTAATCTTTCTTTTTCTCCTTAATTGTTTATGGTTAAAAAGAAGACTGTAGGAACGTTAGGAAATGGGTGATGTTCCAAAGGGAATAAAACATCTGTAATGTTTCGTGAATTTGTTGTTGTTGTTGTTGTTGTTCAGTCTGTTTCGTGAATTTGTTGTTGTTGTTGTTCAGTCGCACAGTCGATTCCGACCCTTTGCGACCCTATGGACCATCGTTCTCCATGCGCCTCTGTCCTCCACCATCCCCCTCAGTCCTCCCAGTTCTGTGCCCATTGTGTCTACAATACCATCTATCCATCTCATCCTTGGCCTCCCCCTTCTTCTTTTGCCCTCCACCTTTCCCAACATCATGGCCTTCTCAAGTGAATCCTCCCTTCTCATTTGATGCCCAAAGTACTTTAGCCTCATCTTTACTATTTGACCTTCCAATGAGCAGTCAGTGTTGATTTCTTCTAAGATTGACCTATTTGTTCTCCTCGCTGTCCAGGGTACCCTCAAAACTCTCCTCCAACACCACATTTCAAAGGCATCTATTCTTCTGCGTTCAGCTTTCCTAATTGTCCAGCTCTCACATCCGTACATTACCACTGGGAATACCATTGCTTTGACTATTCTAATTTTAGTTTTCATGGTGATGTCTCTGCTTTTCACTATGTTCCCCAGGTTTCTCATAGCTTGTCTCCCAAGAATCAGTCGCCTTTTTATTTCATGGCTGCAATCCCCATCTGCAGTGATCTTAGATCCTAAGAATGTAAAATCTGTCACTGCTTCTACTTCTTCCCCATCTATTTTCCAGGAACTGATCGGGCCTGTTGCCATTATCTTGGTTTTCTTGATATTGAGTCTCAAGCCAGCTTTTGCACTCTCTTCCTTCAAACCGATCAAGAGATTCTTTAGGTCTTCCTCACTTTCTGCCATTAGGGTGGTGTCGTCTACATATCTCAGATTGTTGATGTTTCTCCCAGCAATTTTGATCCCATATTGTGATTCCTCCATCCCTGCATTGCGCATTATGTGCTCTGTGTATAAGTTGAATAAGCAGGGTGACAAAATGCAGCCTTGTCTTACTCCTTTTCCTATTCCAAACCACTCTGTCATTCCGTGTTCTGTCCTAACTGTTGCTTCTTGGTTCATGTACAGATTTCTCAGGAGGCATATGAGGTGCTCTGGTATTCCCATCTCTTTAATCACTTGCCACATCTTGTTGTGATCCACACAATCAAATGCCTTAGTGTAGTCAATAAAGCAAAAGTAAACTTGTTTCTGGTATTCCTTTGTTTTCTCCATGATCCAACGTATGTTGGCAATGTGGTCTCTAGTCCCCCTGCCTCTTCTGAATCCAGCCTGCACCTCTGGTAATTCTCTTTCCACATGCTGCTGAAGTCTATCCTGTATTATCTTGAGCATCATCTTGCTGGCGTGTGGTATGAGCGCAATTGTTCGATAATTTGAGCATTCTTTGGCATTGCCCTTTTTTGGGATTGGAACATATACTGATCTTTTCCAGTCCTGTGGCCACTGTTTTGTTTTCCAAATCTGCTGGCATATTGAGTGCAGTAATTTGATGCCATCATCTTTTAGAGCTTTGAAAAATTCAACTGGGATACCATCATCTCCACTAGCTTTGTTGTTTGCAGTGCTCTTTAGGGCCTTTCTGACTTCACTCTCCAGGATGTCTGGCTCAGGTTCAAATTCTTCATCATTGTGACTATCAGGAGTGTTGAGTTCCTTTTTGTAGAGTTCCTCTGTGTACTCTTTCCACCTTTTCTTAATCTCTTCTGCATCAGCTAGGTCCTTTCCGTCTTTGTCCCTTATCATGTTCATTTTTGCTTTAAATGTTCCCTTGATTTCCCGGACTTTTTTGAAAAGGTCTCTGGTTCTGCCTCTTTTGTTGTTTTCCTCCATTTCTTTGCACTGGTCTTTTAGGTAGTTTTCCTTATCTCTCCTTGCTTTTCTTTGAAATTCTGTGTTCAAAAGATTGTATTTTTTCCTTTCTCCTTTGACTTTTGCGTTCCTTCTTTCCTCTGCTATTTTAAGAGCCTCATCAGACAGCCACTTTGCTTTCTTACTCTTCTTTTCTTTTGGTATGGTTTTCTTTGCTGCTTCCTGCATGATGTCCCTCATCTCTGTCCATAATTCTTCTGGCACTCTATCTATTGAGTCTAAGCCATTGAATCTGTTCATCACCTCCACCGTGTATTCTTTAGGGATGCTGTCTAGGTGATATCTGTCTGGTCTCTTTGTTTTCCCTATTTTCTTTAGTCTAAGCCTGAATTTTGCAATCAGTAGGTTGTGGTCTGAGCCACAGTCTGCTCCAGGTCTTGTTTTTGCTGACTGTATGGAGGTTCTCCATCTTTGACTGCAGAGTCAATCTGGTTTCGGTGTTGGCCATCTGGTGATGTCCATGTGTAAAGTCGCCTCTTGTGTTGCTGGAAGAGGGTGTTTGCTATGACCAGTGCGTTCTCTTGGCAGAACTCTATCAATCTTTGCCCTGCTTCATTCTGTGTTCCAAGACCGAACTTGCCTGTTATTCCCTCCACTTTTTGATTGCCTACTTTGGCATTCCAGTCTCCTAAAATGATTTGGACATCATTTCTTGGTGTTTGTTCTATGAGGTGTTGTAAGCCCTCATAGAACTGGTCCACTGTGGCTTCATCTGCACCCGTGGTTGGTGCGTATATTTGGATCACAGTAACATTGAAGGGTTTGCCCTGAATTCTTACTGACATCATTCTGTCATTTTTGAGGTTGTATCCCATTACTGCTCTTCTCACCCTTTTATTGACAATTATGGCTACTCCATGTCTTCTAAGGTTTTCTTGTCCACAGTAGTAGATGTGATGGTTTCCAGAGCTGAATTCGCCCATCCCTGTCCATTTTAGCTCACTGATTCCCAAGATGTCAATGCTTATTCTTTCCATCTCATTTTTTACCACTTCTAGTTTACCTTGGTTCATTGATCTCACATTCCATGTCCCTATGCAGTATTGCTCCTTACAACATTGCATTCCTCCTCCCTCCTTCCTGTCCCTCCCCTTCCTCCACTCTGTGGTGTTAAGCATCCTGTCTCACCTAGCAAGCTTTGTGGCATGGTTTGCCGGTTTCTACGCCATTTTTTTTCTCGCATCATACATCATATCACAGTTTTAAAAGTTTAAAACAGTTTAAACAACATATTATCATGCATATTATCACACTCTAAATCACAGTCTCTATGTTAATTGCTATATTAAGTCAGTGTAAAGTCTCTATGTCAGTTGCTATATTAATTCAGCTACATTTTTCACATCAGCTACTTATCCTTGTGTCCTCACTCCCCAGGTGGGGTTGTTGTCTCTGGGCCCCTTGCTCCAGGGACATTGCAGTGGTGGGCAGTGGATGTTTTCCCCTGTGGGTCAGCTGTTCCTCTGCCTCTGCCTCTGGTGGTGGTGGTGGATGGTGACCTTTCCCGCCGCCTGCCTGGTCATCCTCACCCCCGGCTGGGGTGGTCTTGCGGCTGCTCCTGGCCGCGGGCAGCCTCCTCGCGGCGGCGGCGGTGGAGGATTGCGACCTCTCCCGCCGCCTGCCTGGTCTTCCTCACCCCCGGCTGGGGTGGTCTCGCGGCGGCTCCTGGCCGTGGGCAGCCTCCTCGCGGTGGCGGCGGCGGTGGAGGATCGCGACCTCTCCCGCCGCCTGCCTGGTCTTCCTCACCCCCCGCTGGGGTGGTCTTGCGGCTGCTCCTGGCCACGGGCAGCCTCCTCGCGGCGGCGGCAGTGGAGGATCGCGACCTCTCCCGCCGCCTGCCTGGTCTTCCTTACCCCCAGCTGGGGTGGTCTCGCGGCTGCTCCTGGCTGTGGGCAGCCTCCTCGCGGCGGCAGCGGTGGAGGATCACGACCTCTCCCGCCGCCTGCCTGGTCTTCCTCACCCCCAGCTGGGGTGGTCTTGCGGCTGCTCCTGGCCGCGGGCAGCCTCCTCGCGGCGGCGGCGGTGGAAGATCGTGACCTCTCCCGCCGCCTGCCTGGTCTTCCTCACCCCCGGCTGGGGTGGTCTTGCGGCTGCTCCTGGCCGCGGGCAGCCTCCTCGTGGCGGCGGCGGTGGAGGATCGCGACCTCTCCCGCCGCCTGCCTGGTCTTCCTCACCCCCGGCTGGGGTGGTCTTGCGGCTGCTCCTGGCCGCGGGCAGCCTCCTCGCGGCGGCGGCGGTGGAGGATCGCGACCTTTCGTGAATAAAGTGGGGTAATTGCATAACAAAATATCTTTCTCTTTTTCCTCCCACCCCATTCCTCATTAGTCAGTAGTCTGCTGGCAGACAGAAGAAGTTCCCCTGCCAGCCTGTCTCAATTTATTGCTTGAAAAGTGTTCTTGAAATTAGGCTGAGAACACATACAACATTAGCTCTGGTAATGCATATTGCCTGCTTCTGGATTACAGTAAATTCTATTCTTTCCAGGATCCTCCCTGCCATCATATTCCGAATGGATGTATGGATAGATAGATGCCTTCCTTGTTTCAAAACCTGACTCATTCCAGTAGGATTTCCTTATATCTGTTAGCTTGGTTCCCAAACCCAATCTTTTGGTGCGGGTTGGGGATTTCCAGAAGTTCTTTACAAATGATTGAGCCATTTGTTAATTAATGGGAGGATGGTGCATCATTTTGATTTTCTGCATCAGGCCCTAAGGTGTGTTGAGTTGGCTTCCACCTTTTGTAATGAAACATATATTGGCAATAAAATCTGATCGGTGGTGGGATTCAATTGTTTTTACCACCTACTCTGTGGGCATGGGCATGTGACTGGGTGGGCATGGGCATGTGACTGGGTGGGCATGGCTAGGTGGCCATGTGACTGGCTGGGCATTTTAAAACAAAAAAAATGTAATTTAATGTTTTAAGGAGGACTTTTGCATGCCAAAAAGGCTCAGGACCAGAAAATGACTCACGGACTGGATCAGTGGTATGGGTGTCATGCTGCGATCTGGAAGGCAGAAGAAAGGCCACTGCATTACATTCTCATTTTCCAGGGTTGCTCCTCTCTATGATAGGCAGCAAGGGATAGAGGCAGCAGAGGAAGCTGACATAGCGCAGACAGACACACACACCCTCCCTGGACTTGGACTGGAAAGGAAAAAAACACTCCACGCTCACTCCGAGTGAGTGAGTCAAGTGGCAAGGGGGTAGGTGGGAGACTGAGGCTGGTGGTCCTTTGCAGTGCCTCTTCTTACTCTCCAGCTGCATCCTCTGCCTGCCAGGGGAGGCTCTGTCAGATTTTTAAAAACAAAAATTTGTTTAAAAATAAATTTTTCCAAAATATTACTTTTTTTAAAAAAAGGACGTGGTCAGCCAATTCTAATACCAGTTCGTGCGAACCAGTGCAAACTGGTAGAATCCCACCACTGCATCTGATACATTTGCTAATCAGGGTTTGTGTTTCTTTCTCATTTATGTATAACTGGTGTGCTAAGCTTTTACAGCCCTCCTCTCTTTAAAAGGCAAAGTGTGCTTCTTTTGGACATGGGAAGAAGATGAGAGTGCAAATTGAAGAAAAACTCAACTTCTTTCATTGTGTGGTTTTGAGTCAATATGACACAAAACAAGAAGTTAATCTACCTTCCCAATGAAGAAACCTAAGGAATAATCAATTGTTTGAGCTTTGTCACTACATCAGCAAGAAGTTATCAGAAGACTTGGCAGCTGAAGAGACCATGATTGGACTTGATTAAAGATGCTGATTGGTTGCAGAATAAAAAGTCGGTTCACTCCCAGGGTACAGTTGAGCTTGCTCCTAAGTGTCAATACTATATGTGAAAAGAGGAAATGTGCCTCCCTCTGTGAGGAGGCAAAGAGAATATTATTTATTTATTTATTTATTTAAATTTATTTTTATTTTATTTTTTCCAGAGCAGACCTCCCATTGTGTCTACTACTGCAGGAGAGGTCCCAAACGATGTAATTCCTCATTCTAGTCCCCTCTCTTGCCACAACTTGGTACCTCCAGATGTGTTGGATTACAATTTTCATTATTCATTTCTTTTTTCCCCCCTTTGAAATAAAAAACCCAGACCTCTCAGCTGGGAGAGAGATTACGATAAGGCTAGAGGAGCTCCACGTATGGTGATGAAGGACCAGAGACTCTGCATGCCCTTGTGGTACAGGTATACTTGTGGAAATACTTCAGTGGTGATGTCTCCATCAGGAGATGTAGGAAGTTTTAAAAAACTGGTGGAATTAGTGGTGGGCTTCTACCGGTTTGCATCGGTTCGCAGCGGTGGCTGGGGCAACAGCATAGCTAAGTCCAGGATCTGCACAGGTCGGAGCTGTGCCTCCCCCGTGATACAAGCTGGGGCTTCTGCCGCCACTGCCACTGCCTCCCACCATTCCTCCTGCTCCAAGTCCAGCATTTGGAGCAGGAGGAACGGCGGGAGGCAGCGATGGCAGAGGCCCTGGCTCGCATTGCAGGGAAGGTGCAGCTCCAACCTGTGCAAATCCCGGGTTTAGCTAACCTATGCTGCGGCCCCAGCCGCTGCTTCCCGGTGCCCTTTTTGCCGCTGAAGGCCCCCCGCCACTGCCCACCCTTCTCCACTGTGGCATCAGTGCATTGTCGTGCAGGGGGAGGCCAGCAGCAGCTCTGGCAGAGGCTTTGGCTCCCTCATCATTGTGGCCCACGTCTTCCACTCCTGCACCTTCTGGGCTGGCTTCTTGGTAAGTGAGTCTCCATTCTCTCTCTCTCTCTCTCTCTGTAGGGATGGAGGGGGAGGTGTGGAGCCTCAGGCAGGGACTTGAACAGGGAACGAGGGCCATTTAGCTCCTTGGGCCAGCTGCAGACTACCTCAGAGCAGCAGTTTAAGGTAGTCTTTAAGGTGCCACAACATTTTTGTTTTGTTTACTTCCTGAATTGGTAGCCATGTTAGTCTGCGTTTCAAGCATATCAGGAAGTAAACAAAACAAAAAGACAAAAAAGACAAAAATGTGGCACCGCCATACCTGCTGCTCCGAGGTAGACTGCCACTGGCCTAGGGAGCTCCATGGCCCTTGTTCCCCCCTCCCTCCCCCCAGGAAACCCCCTTAGGCTCCCCCATAACAAACCATACTGTGGTACCTTAAAGACTATCTGCTGTATTTTAATGTGAGCTTTTGTGGATCGAGTTCACTGGGCACACAATGGTTGGCTAGCATAACAGATAAGTTTACAAATCAGTGTGGCTTTTTACAACCGATAATAACTGCTGTGGCTCAAGTGGTTAAGCTACTGAACTTGATGACTGGAAGATCAACAGGTCAGCAGTTTGAGACCCGAGTACTGCACAATGGAATAAGCTCCCATCTCAGTCCCAGCTCCTGCCAACCTAGCAGTTAGAAAGCAAGAAATTGCAAGTAGATAAATAGGGACCACTTTGGTGGGAAGGTAAACAGTGTTCCACGTGCTCCAGTGTCCAGTCATGCCTGCCACATGACCACAGAAAACAGCACTGGCTCTTTGGTTATAAACAGAGATGAGCACTAAACCCTAGAGTCAGATACGACTGGCTTTCGAGCAAGGGCAACCTTTACCTAATAACAGAAGATCCCTGATTAGTATTCAGACTTGCTGTGAAGTTTGGCCCTGTTTATTTGCAAGTGTTTAGTAAAGGTAAAGGTCACCCTTGCTCAAAAGCCAGTCATATCCGATTCTAGGATGCAGTGCTCATCTCCATTTACAGCCAAAGAGCCAGTGCTGTCTATGTTTGCAGACGTTTTCATGGTCATGTGGCAGGCATGACTAGATTGCCCACCCAGTCACATGGCCACACCCACAGAGTGGCAGTAAAAAAAATTGAATCCAACCACTGGGTGGAATGCTTCCCCCATGCCTATTATAGGCATGGAATAAGACATTAAAATCAAGGTTGCATTCCTTTTTCTTAAGACCGACCTCTTAATTACAGAGATTGGAAAGATTGTTTTCCTTCTTTTGGACTTCAACTCCCAGAATGCACCAATCAGCCATTGCTACTGGCAATGGGAGGTGCATAATTCCATTATAGTCCAAAAATACAAATATACACACACGTCTAGAGCTCCAATTTCAAAAGCATCCCTTCAAAAGCACCCCGTTTCTGGTTCACTATATTTTAAATTATCTGAACCTTGTGAAGGTTAAAAAACCCTCTATTTCAAATAAACCCTCTTATCTTCATGGCACACATCAGTCAAGCAATGCAGGATGGCCCCCTTTACTTCCTTATATTCGATGGACATTTAAGTTAGCCTTAAGACAGGTCTGTACCACTCGAGAGATGATTTGGTCACTGAATGCAGGAAGCAACTGCACGTGGCTGGACGGTTCCTAAAATGTAGCTACTGTTTCTGAAAATTGGCTGCTGCTTCCGCCGCTCCCCTTAGCAAGAGCAAGCCAACTTTCCCTTAGGGTGACTAAACTGGCCAAACAGGCTGGACTATACTCAGAGTTCATGCCAGAGCTGGTAAATCAGGCATGGTCATGTTCCCTGTTCCGGATACTGTGGGTTGGTTGACAGCTGTTGTTGATTTCTTCTCTCTGGAAGCCATCTTCTGTCATTTGTGCCACAGATTCAGAAAACGCCCATGGCTGTTGCTTGCTTCAATGAAAACAGGTTGGAAGCGTGCTCAGGAACTGATTTGGAATGGGATAACACTCAAAATCTCTCTCTCCTTTTCCCTTCCCCACAACCAGCTGTTTGTGGTTGCCCCCTGCTCTGTCATTTATTTTAAAAAAAGAACTTGCAAAGCAGCAATTCCAACTTTGTGTAGGCAGCAGGTTTTATGTTGTTAACAACCAGAGCCCTGGAAAGAGTCTGGCCTCATGGATGAGGCTTTAAAACAAATTTAACTTCCTTTGTACGCCTCAGGTTAACGAATGCTGTTGGCTGGTTTTCCGCTGCTTAGCAAAGGCAGGACAGCTCTCTGTCACCGCAAGAGATGCAAGACTGCTTAAAAGGCTTTTCTTGGTTTGGACACTGAATGAAAGCCCTTCTCACCCACAGTCATCTTGATTTTAATCTTTGGTTGTTGGTGCCCCCCCCCTTGGATCCACTTATCAGAGGGAAAAGTTAAAATAATTTAATGTTTCAAAAGTGTGCAGAATATTATCAGTTATTAAAGGGGAGGGTTTGAGGGTGAGGAATCTGTGGCACTCTGGGTGTGTTAGCATCCTGTCAGGAGAAAAGCAGCATATATAAAAAGGTTAAATACAAGTCACACACACCTCATATTCAAGGGGATATGTCAGAGATACATATCAAATACCTGAAACCATGGATAATAGCGAACATTACAAACAGTGGCCTCTAGTGCTAGTGGCAGATCTGGTAATGCAGCATAAAAATACATGTACTGTACTGTACTGTACAGAGGATGCCAAAATGTATATACATTCTAAAAAAGGAAATCATAATGCTCAATATATACTGATAACAAAAGATGAACACAAGTCACATTTGACTTCTGTGGTTACAAGGTGCTCAAATAGTTACTATCAGTGTCCAGACACTTCTGAGTACAGCAAACTACTGCTCGAGCAATGTTGACTAAACGTCATATTGTTGCACATGCCGTTTAAATTATTTCCTGAAGTACTGCCAGTGTAGCTGATTTTCTGTGGTACACCACATCCTTTAAGGTTCCCCACAGGGAGATGTCAAGGGGTATTAAGTCAGGAGAAGATGGGGGAACTCAACTACACTTCTTCAAAATGGTCTTCCACTACTTGAACAACAACCATGCTTCCACCATTTTCTTTGACTGTCCTGCCTGTCACATGGTGATGCTAGCATTCATTCTTTTCAGTGAATGTCATACTACACATTGCTACAGTAATTCAATTCAACTTCAAAAAGACAGATATAGATAATATCCCTTAAAATGTGTATACATGGGCCAGTACATGATCAATTTACTTTTTGGAAACAGTAAAAACGTCGTGATATCCTGCATCCTCCAGGGCATTGTATGATACACTGGGTGTGTAGTATGAATTTGTGTACAGTAATACCTCATACAAAGTCCACTTCATACAACATTGAATTCATATAACATCACCTAATTCCTTGGAAAAAGTTGCCTCATACAAAGTCGCTGCAACTTTGTATGAGGCATTGGGGTTTTTCCCCAGTGTTGTGTTCTAATAATGTAACCTTCTACATGTGATATCAATGTATCTGAACCAATGTAACCTTGCCTATGAGTAATAATGTAACCTTCAGCTGTATCACATAAACCCTGTAATAGGACGCGAGCTAATGACCACCAGCTGGCAGCAGCGAGCGTCCAAGCTCTCTTGGTTCAAACCCATCAAAGACCGCAGCGCGGGAAGTTTCCCGCCGCTACCTACACCTGGACAAGAAGGGCGTGACCAGCCATGACGTCACGCGGGCCAGTAGCCAACGGGCTACCGTGGAGCCACATTCAAATACGTTACTACCATATATATAGAGCTGTTCGTCCGCCATTACCTCATGTTCCCTCTGTCCACCATGCAATAAACCTGAGTTAACCCAGCCTTTGGCTGTGCCTTGTGTCTTGACTCTCATATACTAAATTGGCGACGAAGGTGGGATAATGGATCCCCATGGAGCCAGGACACAGAGCGGGTTCAACATCACCAAACCGCAAGACTGGGAGCTTTTTGAGATGGACTTCCAGGCGGCACTGGTGGAACTCAAAGTCAAAGAAGACGACGAGGAAAGGAAGAGGGCCATCCTCACCCGCATGCTTAGGATGGAAACCAAGCGGACGCTGGTGGGCATTCTTGCACCGAAGAAGATGAGCGATTTCAAAGCCGGTGACATCATGAAACTGCTGCGTGAGCGTTTCCGACCCTCGAGGGCAATGTTTCCCGCTCGGAGCGCGTTTTGGAGGCGAGTTCAAGCACCGGACGAGTCGGTAGAAGCCTTCGTAACGGCCATGAGGGTAGCCGCCGCCCCCTGCAAATGGGACCACGTCCTAGAGATGGCCCTCAGGGACGGAGTACTGTGTGGCCTGAAGGACAAGGAAGTACAGCGCAGCCTGATGAACAGGGAGCCACCACCCACACTGGAAGAGGTTGTAGAGGCCGCGGAAGCCGCGGAATCCACGAATGCTGGAGTAGATGAGATGCACAAGTGGCGTGAGTGGCGTCCGAGGGCCTGCAAAGCGGAAAACTCGTCGCACGGGAAGTCCGGTCAGTCGGTGCATGCAACCCGACCGATCTCGAAATCGTCTTCAGAAAGCAGCGATGGCGAGGAGGTCCAGAAGGTCCGGAGAGGCGGGCGCCGCTGCGATGGTTGCGGAGCGGCCCATGAGCGCGTGAAGTGCCCATTCAGGAAAACCGAGTGTTTCAACTGTGGACGTCGGGGGCACATCGCCAAGGCGTGCAGGAAATGGAAAGAGGGCCGGAGACAGTCGCAAGACCGTTCAGCCAGACCGGACCGTCCAGCGAGGTCCAAAGATGGCGCCCGGGCCACGAGGAAGCAGGACGGCGTGGGCCGCATCTCGGACGACAGCGAGGGCGACGCTCCTGTGTTCAACGTGTCTGCGGGACAGCCCCATTACTTTGTTGAGGTACTAGTACAAGGGACCCCCATTAGGATGGAAGTTGACTCGGGGTCCTCCTATTCTATAATTCCCCAGAGAGAGTTCTTGAAAATCGACCCCCACGTGCGGCCCAAACTTAAAGCGTTGAGGGCCACACTACGGGACGTTCAGGGGAACAGCATTCCAGTGTTGGGGGTCGGGACATTCCGGGTTCGCTTTAAGAGACATTCTGCGGAACTTCCCCTAGTGGTGCTAAAAGGGGGGAGTTGTAGCCTCCTCGGAACACAGTGGTTTCAGCCCTTAGGCCTGTTCATAGGGGGGGTGCATGCCGTAGGCGAGGACCCAATACAAGCGGTGTGTGACGCACACCCCGCCGTCTTTAAAAGTGGACTGGGAAAGTTCAAGGGACCCCCTGTAGCCTTCGACTTAGACCCGGAGGTCCGCCCGATAAGACTTAAACCGCGCAGGGTACCGTTCGCACTAAAGGACAAAATAGAGGCGGAACTGGACAAACTGGTGGGTCAAGGGATTCTTGTTCCTGTGGATTCCGCGGAGTGGGAGACTCCAATTGTAACAGCACTGAAGGCTAACGGGGAGGTGCGCATTTGCGCTGATTATAAGTGCACCATTAATAAGGCAATCCGCCCTAATGCATACCCGGTGCCAGTGGTCAGCCACCTTCTGGCCAGGCTAAATGGGGGAAAGTGTTTCGCTAAACTCGATTTAGCACAGGCCTACCAGCAACTCCCGGTAACCCCCGCCACAGCGGCGGCACAAACAATAGTCACACATAAGGGGGCATTCCAGGTGTCGAGGTTACAGTTCGGCGTGAACTCGGCACCTGGCATTTTTCAGTCGCTAGTGGAACGCCTCCTGAAGGGGCTGGAGGGGGTGTTACCATATTTTGATGACGTGTTGATAACGGGGGGGAGTAAGGCCGAGCTGGCTCACAGATTGGATAAGGTCCTGACCTTGTTCGAGAAAGCGGGGCTGAGACTGAGAAAAGACAAATGCGTATTTTTCGAAACAGAGGTTGAGTTTTTAGGGTTCCGTGTCACGCCCGAGGGAATTAGGCCGTCCAAATCTAAGGTAGCCGCCATTAAGAAAGCCCCTCGCCCCACTTCCAAAACCGAGCTACAGTCGTTTCTGGGGCTTCTCAATTTCTACCATACCTTCCTTCCACGGAAGGCGTCTGTTGCCGAGCCGCTCCATCGGTTACTTAAAAAAGAGGAAAAATGGCTGTGGGGTGACGAGCAAGAAAGAGCGTTCACAGAGTTAAAGCAACTCCTCACATCCGAGGCAATCCTGACTCATTTTGACCCCAAACGGCCCATAGTTTTAGTCTGCGATGCATCCCCGGTGGGGGTGGGGGCGGTGCTTTGCCACGTGTTAAACGACGGAAGGGAGGCCCCGATAGCGTTTTATTCAAGGTCCCTGTCCCAAGCAGAGCGGAATTACGCACAGACCGATAGGGAGGCACTAGCGATAGTAGCGGGAACCAAGAAATTTCACGATTTTCTGTATGGTCGGCCGTTCAAGATCGTTACTGATCACAAGCCCCTGTTAGGAATATTCACTGCAAACAAGCCCACGCCACAGATCCTGTCCCCGAGGATGCTGCGGTGGGCTATTTTTCTTAACGCATATCAACATGAGTTAGAATACCGGCCAGGGAAGGAAATCGGCCATGCAGACGCGCTCTCACGGTCGCCGTTACCTTTGTCGGACGACCAGAAGGCAGGGGTAAGAAGAGACCGCCAGGTATTGCTAATAGAGGTCTTGGAGTCACCCCCGGTAGTACCGGCCGACATTGCCAGGGCGACCGGAAAGGATAGAACACTAGAGAAAGTATGCTCGTGGGTGCAGAAGGGGTGGCCGGCGTCATCCCCAGGCACGGAATTCGACCCATTTTTCCGAAAGCGAGTAGAGTTGTCTTTAGAGAGGGGGTGCCTTTTGTGGGGCCAACGGGTGGTGGTTCCTACGTCCCTGCGGCCGAAGGTGCTAAAGCTGTTGCACGTCAGCCACCCGGGAATCGTCCGTTCCAAGGCGTTGGCCCGGAGTTACTTCTGGTGGCCCCAGCTGGACGCCGACATAGAGCATATGGTGGGCACTTGTGAGGCATGTCAGTGCTCCCGACCGGAGGTGGCCCGCCTCCCGCATAGGGAATGGGACGCAGCAAGGGGACCGTGGTCCAGGGTGCACGTAGATTTTGCTGGCCCGTTCCGAGGAACCATGTTTCTCCTGGTGGTGGATGCATATTCAAAGTGGCTGGAGGTCATTCCGGTAAAGAGCACATCCTCCGCCACTACCATTCGCCAGCTAAGGAGGGTCTTTTCCACGTTCGGTTTACCCGACACTTTGGTCAGCGATAACGCCAGTTGCTTCACGTCTGCTGAGTTCGCAGCATTCATGGAGGCAAATGCAATTCGGCATGTCACATCCGCGCCGTTTCACCCGGCCACGAATGGCCAAGTGGAACGGTTGGTGCGCACCACAAAGGATGCGCTGCGGCGAATGGGCTCGGGAGATCTAAATCACCAAGTTTGTCAATTTCTATTAGCCTACAGAGTGACCCCCTTAGCGTCCGGATACTCGCCGGCTGAGCTGCTGATGCGGAGGAAACTGACGACGCTTTTGTCCAGGTTGGACCCGTCGAGGGTCGAGGACAAAGGGAAGAACATAGGTTTAGCGGTCTCGAAAGGTTTCGGCGTAGGCGACCCTGTACACTGCAGGAACTATGCCAACGCAGGCCCAGCCTGGGTACCAGGGACGATAATAGAACAGACGGGGCCAGTGTCATATCGGGTGGAAACTAGCACCGGTCTCCTCTGGAGGAGGCACGCTGATCAACTGAGGCACCGAGTGAGTGAGGGGCCGATCAGTGGGACTCAGCGACAGGATTCAGCGATAGGGTTCTCCCCCACCCGTTTAGCCCAAGGGGGAGACAGAGAGGGACACCAGTCCGAAGCCAGGAGGGAAAGCAGTGATCCCGACTCATATCCTTTTGATACCCCAGTCCTATCCGAGCCCGGGGGGAGGGAAAAGGAGTGTGCGGCCGCCGCTGCCGCTTCCCCCGAATCCGATTTTGATTTTGATTTTGATTTTGCTAGCCGGGGGGGTTTTTCGGAGTGTTCCCCCACCCATCCAAGCGAGAAGAGGGGTTTTTCGTTAGCCCCCAGTGCCCCCGGTTATTCCCAAGCAAAGCACACACCTCCCAACAAAGCCGCAGAGCCGCGGCAAACCACTAACAAGTCATCCTCTCCGATTGCAGGGCAGGAAGCCAGGGAGCAAGGAGGAGGGAGCGAAGCCAGGGCAGGGCAGCCCGCGCCGAGACCCCAGCGTGTTCGAAATAAGCCATCTTGGCTGAGAGACTTCGTCTCATCCTAGGGGGGAGGAGTGTTGTGTTCTAATAATGTAACCTTCTACATGTGATATCAATGTATCTGAACCAATGTAACCTTGCCTATGAGTAATAATGTAACCTTCAGCTGTATCACATAAACCCTGTAATAGGACGTGAGCTAATGACCACCAGCTGGCAGCAGCGAGCGTCCAAGCTCTCTTGGTTCAAACCCATCAAAGACCGCAGCGCGGGAAGTTTCCCGCCGCTACCTACACCTGGACAAGAAGGGCGTGACCAGCCATGACGTCACGCGGGCCAGTAGCCAACGGGCTACCGTGGAGCCACATTCAAATACGTTACTACCATATATATAGAGCTGTTCGTCCGCCATTACCTCATGTTCCCTCTGTCCACCATGCAATAAACCTGAGTTAACCCAGCCTTTGGCTGTGCCTTGTGTCTTGACTCTCATATACTAAACCCAGGATGGTTTGTCCCCTAAAATCAGGGTTGTTTGACATGTGTTTGTAATGTATTTAGCCTTTAGACAATGATTTCTTAAAGTTCTGTCAGTTTCCTGTCTGTTTCCTTGACTTTGCCCTGAAGTCTGTGCTGTTACAGTACAATTTATCTCTATGTAAACAACGTTGTACGAGGCATCGCAGCAAGGATTTGGACGTTGTATGAGGCATCGCAACTAGGATTTTGCATGCCTCATGCAAAGTCCAAATCCATATAAAGTCCAAACTTGTGGAACCAAGTTTGGACGTTGTATGAGGTATCACTGTATATGCTTTTTATAAATGTATTTTATGATTTAGAAGATGGAAGGCTTGTCCAAATGAGGACAGCAGGCAGAAACATAAATTCTGGCAGAACAAATGCAAGGCAACAATCAGGAAAGCAAAGCAAGACTTTGAGGAGCGTATAGCTAAAAATACTCAGAGGAATAACAAAGACTTCTTTAAGTACATTAGAAGTAAGAACCCAACTAGGAAGGCCATTGGACCATTAGATGACAATGGAAGGCAAGGGGTTATTAAAGAGGAAACAGAGATTGCAGAGAGACTCAATGAATTCTTTGCTTCAGTATTCACTGAAGAAGATAGAGACCACATGCCCAAAACAGAACCTATCTTCGTAGGGAGGGAAACCGAAGAATTAAGCAAGATAGAAATAACCAGGGAGGAGGTCCTTGCATATCTTGTTAAGCTAAACACTAACAAATCCCCAGGACCAGATGGCATCCATCCACGAGTTCTCAGGGAACTTAAAGATGAAATTGCTGATATCCTAGCCAAAATATATAATCTTTCCCTCAAATCAGGCTTTGTGCCTGATGACTGGAAGGTAGCGAATGTAACACCAATTTTCAAAAAAGGATCCAGGGGTGATCCAGGAAATTACCGGCCTGTCAGTTTGACATGTGTCCCAGGTAAAGTGATGGAAACCATCCTAAAAGATAGAATTAATAGGTACATAGAAGAGGAGGCGCTGCTAAAGGAGAGCCAACATGGCTTTTGCAAGGGCAAATCATGCCTCACTAATCTGTTGGAATTTTTTGAGAGTGTCAACAAGCATGTGGATAAGGGGGATCCAGTTGACATTGTTTATCTGGACTTTCAGAAGGCTTTTGACAAGGTCCCACACCAAAGGCTCTTGAATAAACTTACCAGTCATGGAATAAAGGGACAGGTCTTGTCCTGGATCAGCAACTGGCTAAGGGACAGGAAACAGAGGGTAGCACTAAATGGACACTTCTCCAAGTGGAGGGAAGTAAAGAGTGGGGTCCCCCAAGGTTCAGTACTGGGACCCCTGCTTTTCAACCTCTTCATAAATGATCTAGAGGTAGGAGTAAAAAGCAAGGTAGCCAAATTTGCTGATGACACTAAATTATACAGGGTAGTGAAAACTGTGAGAGATTGTGAGGAGCTCCAGAGGGATCTCTTGACACTGGGGGAGTGGGCAAAACAGTGGCAAATGAGCTTCAACATCAGTAAGTGCAGAGTGATGCATGTTGGGGCAAAAAAAACCAATTACATTTATAAACTGATGGGGTCTGAACTCTCTGCGACAAACCAGGAAAGGGACCTTGGTGTCCTGGTGGACAGCTCAATGAAGGTGTCAACCCAGTGTGCCTCAGCAGTGAAAAAAGCAAACTCAATGTTAGGGATCATTAGGAAGGGTATAGAAAATAAGTCAGCAAGTGTCATTTTGCCTCTTTATAAATCTATGGTGAGGCCCCATCTGGAATACTGTGTACAGTTCTGGTCGCCATACCTCCAGAAGGATATTATGGAGTTGGAGAAAGTACAGAGGAGGGCAACCAGAATGATTAGGGGATTGGAACACCTTCCTTACCATCTGAGGCTGCAACGGTTGGGCCTTTTCACTCTTGAACGACGGCGTCTAAGAGGTGACCTGATTGAAGTTTATAAAATCATGCACGGTGTGGACAAAGTGGATAAGGAAAAACTGTTTTCCCTATCGCACAACACTAGAACTAGGGGACACTCCATGAAACTTTTGGGTACTAGTTCTCAAACAAATAAGAGAAAGTACTTTTTCACCCAGAGGATTACTGGTCTATGGAACTCCCTGCCAGAAGAAGTGGTGACAGCTGTCAGTCTTGACAGCTTTAAGAAAGGATTAGACAAGTTCATGGAGGACAAGGCTATCAATGGCTATAATTATGGCTACCTAAGGACAACCTCCGGGTTGGAGAGATAGGCAGGATATCTCTCAATAGGCAGGATATCTCTCAATGCCATTTCCAGGGAATCCTAAGCAGGTGAAGGCATCTCCTTGGGAATACCCTGAAGGAAATGGTATGCCACTGTGTGAGACAGAATGCTGGACTGGATGGGCTGTGGCCTGTTCCAGCAAGGCTGTTCTTATGTTCTTATGTTCTTATGACTTATGTTAAGGGATATGGTAATACTGTAATAATCAACAAGTTATGGGTAGGGGGGAAAGGGTAAATATGAATATTATGGATATATAAAATGGATAGATCTAGAGTTTGATGTTATAAGAAAATGAAAATATTGTAAATGTAAGTTTTTAAAATAAATTTTATTGAATATTTATGCATCTAAAATACAAGACACATTTTTTTGGGGAAAAAACACATTAAATACAAAATACAAAAATAACATATAAGAAAAAAAATAAGAATATACACACCTATCCAAATACAATCATATATCTATCTTTATAAATCAAGTACCTTAAAACCATCATTATAAAAGCTAACTCTAGACTTATTACTTAAGTAATTATTCTCTGACCTTAGCTAGCATCTCTGAAAAGCTTTTTCCAATAAGTCATATAATACCATTATGGATAGGGTTACAAAAAATACACAAAAATATAAATGTAAATAATAATCACCCTGTGTTTATTTACATTGCCCTGGAGAGCTCATAGTATCTCGGTGATTTAATTCCAAAATCCACTTTGTTCAGGTACAGGTCTATTTCTTTCATCTCCCATAAGGGAGTGATCCACAAAAGGTTTCCAGATATTCCAAAATCTATTTTCTTTCAAATTATCCCTTTTTTTCTTTATCTCCCAAGTCATTTTGTCGTTCAGAGCTAAATTCCACATTTCTTTATACCACTCTTCAGTTTGTATAATTACATCATTTTTCCAATGTCTAGCAATACAGTGTCTAGCCATTACAATCATTATTTCTAATAACTCTTTCTCATCCTTATTTAATTTAATACCTTCCACATTTGTTAACAGAGTGGTACCTGCTCCCAATTTTACCGTCTTGCCCAATATTTCTCCAATTTCTTTTTCAATTCTTTCCCAAAATTCTTTAACCACTTTACAACTCCACCACATGTGTTCATACGTACCAGTAGTGTCCTTGCATCTCCAACACATTTTATCTTTTTTATTATCCATTTGATGTAATCTCACTGGGGTCAGATACCATCTCCACAGCATTTTGTAATTATGTTCCTTTATTCTAATCGACATAGTTCTCACAATCCTCTTTTTCCATTTACTTCTCCAAATATCCTTTTCTATCTTTATATTCAATTCTTGCTCCCACCTCAATTTCAATTCCTCTTGTGGATCACCCTCCTTATTTAAGATTGTATACAATTTACTAACTAATCCCTTGATATTTTTGTCTCCCTTTCTAACTTTTAAAATCAATTCTTCAAATTCAGTCTTTTCTCTTCCCAAATCATATTCCTTCATATATTTGCTATTCTATTTATTGATCCTCAATCTCTGAAACCAATTCAATTTTAGTTGTTCAAACAAATTTGACCTACTAGACTCATTACTACATATCAGTAACCAGTCTTTCAACAGGATAACTTCATTCTTCTCCAATACCTCCTTTATCTCATCATTTATATTGATTGGAAAGCTCGCCATATCTAAAATTTCCATTATTGGAGAGACATTCGGGACCAGATCCTTCTTCACTTTCTTCCATACACTCATTAAACCTTTCATCATAGTATTTTTGGTCATTACCTTTCCCAAATTGCCACCTAAAAAGACCATTTTGCCCATATGTCGATAGTCCCTCATCTCAATATCCTCCCATATAACCTTTTCCTTTGCCAAGATCTTCACAACATTCTTAATTTGAAATGCCCGGTAATATGCCATCAGATTCGGCATTCCCAACCCTTCTTCTTTCTGCGGTAAGTACCATAACTTTTTTAATAACCTGGGTTTCTTTCCACCATTGCAAAGTTATTAATCAATTTTTGAAACTTCTTAATTTCCTTATCCTTCAATTGAATCGCGAATGCATCAAATAAGAAATTTAATCTGGGTAATACCATCATTTTAACTAATGCAATTCTCCCGAACCATGACAGTTTCAAATTCTGAAAACTTTGTATCCTATTCTTAATTTCAATTTTCAAACTATCATAATTCAATCTTTTAAGATCTTCCAATTTATTTGATAAAATTATTCCCAGATATTTCAATTTATTCTTAATCTGAATATTAACTGTATCCTTTATCTTCTAATGATCTTTTTCACCCATATTACAAAGCATCATTTCTGATTTGCCCCCCAGTAATATCCTCAAAGTCTTTTAGTTGTTGCCTGATTCTATTCATTACTTTCTCTGGTTGTTTTGCAATTATCAAAATATCATCAGCATACATACTTATCTTATTTCCCATAATCCCCTCTATTTTTCCTTCCTCTCTTATAGCTTTTGCTAAAAACCCCATTGCCATAATAAACAATATTGGCGATAGAGGACAGCCCTGTCTCGTACCAGCCTCCAACTTTATCTCGTCTGTAACCTCATCGTTTACTCTGACAGTGGCTATTCCTTGCTGATATAATTGGCCAATTACCCTTCTAAATTTAACGCCAAATCCATAACATTTAATTATTTCCTTAATTGAAATCCATTGTAAAGAGTCAAATGCCTTAAATATATCCAAAGATATTAGTCCCACTTTTTCTTTTGTTTGACTTACCATATCCACTAAATCCACTACTCTTCTAGTCAAATCTGCCATATGTCTCCCTTTCAAAAACCCCACTTGATCTGCATTTATATATTCCCCCATAAAATTATTCAAACGATTGGCAAGTATTGCTGTGAAGATCTTGACATCTTGGTTTATCAATGAGATGGGTCTATAAGATTCTATTTTCTCTAAATTCTTTCCAGGTTTTGGCAAGAGTACTATTGTGGTCCTATACCACGAAGTCGGAATCTGCCCTCCATCTAATATATATTATTAGATATATATATATATATATATATATATATATATATATATATATATATATATATATATATATATATATATATATATATATATATATATATATATATATATATATATATATATATATATATATATATATATATATATATATATATATATATATATATATATATATATATATATATATATATATATATATAATTTTACCTACTTTGGTATCAAAATATCTCCAAACTCCTTATAAAAATCCGCAGGCAGCCCGTCTTCTCCAGGTGCTTTTCCCAACTTCAATCTAGCAATTACCTCCTTTACTTCTTTCTCTGTCACTAATTCTTCCATTCTATCCCTGTGATCCTGTTTTATTCCACTAATCATTTGTTTCTCTAATTGCTTTTTAAGTTTCACCTCATCTATTTCTTTTCTTGCATAAAGAGCTTGATAAAAATCCTTCACTATTTTACATTTATCCTTTATCTTATTACATCTTATCCCTTGATCACTAATCAAAACTCCAATTTCCCTCCTTTCCCTTTTATCCTTTGCCGCTTTAGCTAATAATTTTGAATTTTTATTACTGAATTCGAAGTATTCCCTTTTTAAATAAATCAAATCTCTTTTCACCTTTTCTATTTCTTTACCTGCCAATTCAGTTTTTAATCTTATTAAATTAGCGAAGACTTTTTTATTCTTTGTTTTAGAATGTTCTTCCTGTAACTGCTTTATCTCCTTTTCAAGCTTATCTTGTGTTAACTTATGATTTTTATATCTATTACTTGCCAACTTTATACACTCCCCTCTAAAAACTGACTTCATGGTATCCCAGACACACTGTATTCTACCTCACCATTATCGTTCCACTGCCAAATTTCACTCCAATTCTTCCTAATTTGCTCTTTACATTTCTGGTCTCTAAATAGGTTGGCATCATATTTCCAGGTTCTCCTTGTTCTACTCTCATTCCATAGTTAAACCTCCAACATCACCTTGGCATGATCAGATTCCTTAAATATCCCAACTTCCATTTCCTCCATACTTTTAACCAAGTTTTCAGTTACAAATATATAATCTATTCTGGAATAAGAATTATGGACCTGCGAAAAATAAGAGTATACCCTTTCTGAACCCTTAAGTTCTCTCCAAGAATCTTTCAAACCTCGCGCAGCCATCCAGTTATCCAACAATCGCCCTTTAATTCCTTTTCCACTTCTTAATATTTTGTACAGTCCAAATTTGATCTTACTAAGTTAAAATCACCAGCCACAATCATCTTCATTGATTTTTCTTTTTCCAAAATTGTGCACATTTTTTCTAAGAATTCCGCTTGATGATCATTTGGGGCATATACATTCACCAATGTTATTTCCTCATCATCTATTTTCCCTTTCACTATCAAAAATCTCCCTTCCGAGTCCGAAATACTATTTGTTATCTCAAACCCCAATTTAGCCGAAATCAAGATTGCGACTCCTCTTGATTTTGATGTACCATAAGATTTTTCATAATGCTGCATCCAACCTAGAAAGATTTTATTTGAATCTTGAGATTTTTGACGAGTTTCCTGTAAAAAGACTATATCAGGTCTATCCCTCTTCAGAGCTGATTCTATCCTCCTCCTCTTAATCTGAGATCCTGTACCTTTTACATTCCATGTTAACACTTTTATCGCTCTCATAGCTTAAATTGCCCCCCACTTTTATCCCTCCTGAGCTCTCCATTGGGCGTGCTACCAATTAACCTAAAATAATTAAAACAAAACTTAAAACATAAAACACTCATTAACAACGTCCCCGCTTTTTCCTTCAAAAAAGAAAGAAAAAAAACACCTTTGTCTTCCGAAGAGGGGGGGGGGAACGTGTAAGATAAGCGTGGTAATTAAAGCTCATGCGCGCTATCCACATTTAAAAAACAAAACTGTTATAAATACCTCTTCACCTTTAGAGGTTCTCTCCTTCAGTCCTTTTCCCTTCTAACCTTTACTTAGCTCCTCCTCCACCACTATCAATGACAATTCACCCTCAGCTCCTCCCGGCTGTTCTCCTCCCGCAGCACCTGCCTCATCTGTTCCTCTGAACTCTCTTCTTATCCCTCCTGACTCCAACAAATCTTTCCTTAACTCCAACCATTCATTTGACCCCGCATTGACCAAATCAAGTAAAGTCAAGTATTCCAAAGCATCAGTCCTTTCATCGATCACCTGCATCTTTCTATCATAAAAAAATCTTAACTGTTGTGGAAATCTCCAATTATATTTTATCCCTTTTTTATCAAAATCTTTGTTACAGGTTTCATTTTGTATCTCCAACCACGTTCCTTAATTGGAATATCATTATATACCTCGACATCACTTCCATCAATTTTTAGAACGCCAGACCCAGCTTGTTTTTAAAAAGCCATCACCTTCAATTTATCCCCCCAATTTGCAAATTTAACCAAAACATTCCTGTGTTCGGATTTCCCCCTTCTTGGACCCACTCTATAGGCATTTACAATATCCTCATTAACAAAATCTTTCCCCATCTTCAGGCCATTTAACCAATTAACAATTCTATCTCTTAGCTGATCTGGCGTTCTTTGAATCAAATGATGTATCACAATATTCTGCTTTCTCATCATCTCTTCCATCACATTAATACTTTTTTCTTGCTCATCCATCTTCATCTTATTTTCTTTCACCTCCTCCTGTATCCCTTTCATTTCTCCTTTCATCGCTTTCATCTCATTTTGCATCAACTTAACATTACCCTCTAACTTATGAATATTTAAATCAATTTTTAAAGAAAGATCAGTAATTGATCCAGTCAATTTGTCCAACACTTCATTTTTATCCTTCACTCTTGCTTCTTCCATCCTTTCAAATTTTTGGAATAATTTACCAAGTTCCACCATTATTTGAGTCTGGTCAAATGCAGGTTCAGGCGATGATGAAGAAGACAATGGGAGTGGGTCCACAACTGTTGCCTTACCCTTCCTTTTTGGTTTCACCACTGTCTCATCCTCCCCTTTGCTCCTTGCAGCTTTATCCATTGTAATATCAAATAGTAACTTCAATGCAGCAATCCTTTTTGATCCCACATGAACCTCTCCTAGAAACTGTTCCAGGATTCAAACAGGCCAAAAAATCCAAACTCCCAATTTGGCAAAATTGACTTCAATCCCAGCACTTTATTGTAATCCACCAACAGCTGCTATTCCACTTGTGAGCCCTTATACCATCCAGCCATTATAATCCACCAAGAAAGGGAAAAAAAGTATTGTTTGAAATCACCAAGGCTTGATTGAAGAAAAAACAAATCAATAAGCCATAAAAATCCAACTTTTAGTGAACCAAGAAGCCCTCTTCTATCAATGCAATTGTAATCCAAATCAGGAACAGTGTAACTCAAAATGGGAGGTGGAGAGAGAGGAAACAGACTGCAGGAGGAGCTGATAGACACAGTTCAAAAGCTACTCCATAGTCCCAAGCCCTCCATAACGCAAATCCAATAAGATATAAAACCGGGACTAAGAAGAAAAAATGAAATCTGCTGATTAGGAAAGGAGACAAAATAAGCCAATTTGTTTTCTCTTAAAAAAAAAACAGCCACAGTTTTTTTTACAGTCTCTGGGAAACTCCGGTGCAAATGCCAATCACTCTCCCCCTCCTTCCCCTCCTTCTCCTCCTCAACCCAAACTCACAGGCACCTTCAGTCTTCCGATTTCTTTCTTTGAAATCCCACTTTATTCAGCTCTTTTCTCCTTCTCCAAACACTTCTCCACGTGTCTCGTCCACAGAACAGTCTCCAGCAATCCACTCCGTCTCCGCGTTATTCTGCTTCTTCAGCACTCTCCCTTAACTTTCGCTTTCAGCGCGGCCGCCATTGCACCTCAACTTCTGTCTCTTTCTCTTCAATTTCCCCATGACTTCCAGACTTACTTTTCAGTTGGTCACACAACCTCACTCTCCATTCTCCCGGCACCACAGCCTCCGGAGATCCGCCCACCCGTCTCATCTTTGTCCGACCAGTCTCCTCTTTAAAAACTTTTCCTGGCCCCCCTTCCTCAGCGGTCTCGCTCGCCCGTGGCACGACTGGCTTGGCCCCGACCTCAGCCACCTGCCTCACCAACCACCGCCGCTCCGCGAGTCTCGACCCCTCGAAATACGGACCAGAAAAGATTTCCTCACTGCAACAAAGACGGACTGCCGATTTCAGATGGGTTTTTTTCAGTTTTAAAGAGTAAAATACTTTCAAAGCCTCATTATACTGTGCAAGCTATTAAAGCTGATGTTAGCCCTCCGCCATCTTGGCAACGCCCGTAAATGTAGGTTTTATGTGATACAAAATGAATGAGGGTATAATAATTAAGATTTAGAGAAGGATGGGAGGTATTACATTGATAAAGTATAGGTATTGGTATAGTTATTTTTTAGTTTTGTTTATTTTCTGTTTGGTATGTAATTATGTATGAACGTTCATGTATTGTATATTATCTTATGATTTTTTTCTGTATTTGTATTGTAATTCTATAATTGTATTGTAATTTTTGTTTATTTAGATTTTGTTATTATATTTTGAAAATCAGTTAAAAAGGGGGGGAAATGTGTATACATTTTGGCACCCTCTGCATTATTTATTTTAGGAACTTTTAATTGAAATTTTTTAGATACCTGAAACTGTGGACCCTAGACAATGCAGATATGGGGGGGGGCAACCTGTAAATAAATAACAACCCCCTCCACCCTCAGCTTTGGGCAAGCTGGCCGAGCCTGATGGGAACAACGTCTGGAAGAAACTAGATTTCCCAAACCTCAGGTTTGCAACTTGGATGTTTCTGGGAGATACTGTAACATGATGGATGTCAGGCCATGTAGGTCCATGTGAGTTGCTAGAATTAGACAACTCGCCATGAATCAGAGTCCATGCTGGGATACAGGTGTGTAAAAATTAATTAGGGTGGGAATTGCAACATATTACATGAGATCAGAACTAGAGTGAGTTCTTGGAACAGGTCACAGACAACTTGTTTTGTTTTTTTAAATTAGAAGTCCCAGAATCCTATGAGTATGTCCATGGCTGGAGAGTTCTGGGAGTTGGAGTTAAAAAAGGAAGACAAATTTTTCATTCTTTGGCCCTAAAGCAAGTCAAGTTAACCACAAAGCAGACTACAGTATGAGATGAAAAGTCTTTCCAAAGGAAGGCTAGTATTTAGATGAAGGGAGGTGGAAAAACCTAGGCAAGCCGATGGGAAAGATGGCTGACCAAAATGAGAACATGGTGGATGGAAGAAAAACAAAAGAACTTGGAAAAACTACTTTTGAAAAGTAACTTTGTTTCTGTTACCCATGGCTTCATCTCCCCCAGGCATTTGTTTCAAATGTTGCTTTTTTATAAATAAAAAAAGTCACTTAGTCCTGTATTTCAGGGTTGCGTAGCTCCTGGCCCTATTTTAAGGAGCTGTAGTGGAAAACTCTGATGGGCAAAAAGTTCCAAAAAGTTCATTCGTTTTCATTCTTTCTTTGTTACTTCTAAAAAATATCTTAGTTTTAATGTAATATTGACATAAAATTTGAAACATTCACTAAAATTACTTTTTAAGAATAACAAAATCACTAAAAGCAAAATACCCCCCCATAGCAGCCTTCCCGCTCCTCATATTATTTTAAAGCAATTTCTTGTGCGCCCTTGTTAGCAAAAAATAAACTTAATCCAGGCATATCTGTTACTTGTAACTCATTACTCCCAAGCTTGTAAAGGAGGAAGAGGCTGACCCCTAGAGCAGGGGTGTCCAAACTTTGTGGGCCTTGGGCTGGTCATGTGGTTCAGTGGGCCAGTCACATGGTTCAGTGGGCCAGTCATGTTGGATTGGGGCCGCGGGGCGGCCGTGAGGTCCCGGAGGAGACTGGTCAAGGAACGACACGGGGCAAGATGGAGCGAAGACCAGTGGTTTATTGAGGGAAAAACATCATCATCTGTAGTTCAGGCAATAGGTTTTGTGTGATGAATCCCTGGGTAGAGCTCGAGCGTGGACTGCCGCCATGGGCCCTCGGTGGCCTCTGCGCTGTCAGGGGTTCACAGCCGACCCTGAGCGGAACGCGTTTTTCCGTGCTGCAAGCCGCCGCGAAAGCCGGAGCAAGCTGTAGGATGCCTCTCTGAAATGCCTCGTCGCGGAGCTGTCTTCCCGATCGGCTGGCTTTCCGACCGGGCTGCCGCGCTGTTCTCCGGTATAATCGGACACGGTTCTAGCGTAGAACCGGACCGCGTTGATCGCTTACTCTCGGGTAGGATCACATCGGGGTCACCAGATGTTGGATTGGGGCCGTGAGGTCCCGGAGGAGACTGGTCAAGGAACGACACGAGGCAAGATGGAGCGAAGACCAGTGGTTTATTGAGGGGAAAACATCATCATATATAGGAATTCAAGGCAGCGTGTGATAGAATCGTCATCTGACAGAAAATCACATCACCCATTTACCCGGGTTAATGGGGAATCTCTCTTGGGGAAGTTAATTAACTAGGGCAAACACTGACAGGGGAAATCCATTGTTCATGGCTTACACCAGAGTAAACATGGCCACTATTTGCACTTGGGCTTGGGCTGATCTGTAAGTGTGAATCAATCCCATGATCTGTAAGGGTGAATCAATCCCATGATTATTAATCCGCTCCCCAATTTCCATACTGGCAAGGGCCAGTGGCCAGGAGCCTTCTTGACTGGTGTAACCTCTGCCAGGGGCCGTATATGCCAATTGTGCCCGCGGAACCCGCACAGTCACATGGTTCCTCCCACCAGAAGTGGAAGTAAAACATGCGTTGCAATCTGTTTTGCAACAGATATGTTTTGCAACAGGATGAGATAGATTTTGGGCTGCCATTTTCTCTGCTTAAACCAGGGATGCCCAAACTATGGCCCACGGGCCAGATCCAGCCCCTGACACCAATTCATCTGGCCTGTGCTGCCCTCATCGCTCCTGAAAGCGGAAGCAAAACACGTCCAGTATGGGCGCATTTTAATTCCGCTTCCAGGAGCAGCAAGGGCAGTACGGGCCGGATGGATTGACGCTGGGGCTAAGGCTGGCCCACGGTCTGTAGTTTGGGCACCCCTGTCCTAGAGCAAGGCTATTGTCCAAACAAGCAAAACCAGTGTCTAACTATTGTCTGGGCGGAGAGCCAACCCTGACCAGAAAACATTTGTAGCCAAGCCAAGTCAGGAGGAGGAATCAACAGGCAACCTGGAGGGAAGGAGCCAGTCTGTGATCGGAGAGGAGGATAATACAGTCCCCATTCATCCTCCCCTTTGCAGTCAGTTATCTCAGGGGGCAGCAGAGCAGAGACCAGCAGGCTGAAAGATCAAGTCCAGGCTAATAATGACAAAGAGTAAATTTGGTCCCCAAGGGAAGTCCATGGGAATGTGCCAACAGCCATGAAGCTGCTGGCACCTGCTATTCTAGCACATTTTCCTGCAAATACTGTATGTTTGCAAAGATGTCATTAATCTACAGTTTGCTACATTTATACCCAATAGTTTTCTTGGTGAATCCAAGGCAGCATACATGACTCAACCTCTTCTTCTTTTATAACAATCAATAGCACTTAACAATCAATAGCAATTACACTTATATACACTTATATACACCCCATAGTGCACTCTCTTATAGACTCTCTGAGCAGTTCACAAGGTAATTAACATGCTGGGTACTCATTTTACTGACCTCAGAAGGATGGAAGGCTGGGTCAGCCTTGATCCCATCAGGATTGAACTCACAACACCAGCAGCAGTTTTGGTTTAACTACTGTGCCACAAAGGCTCAGGGGACATCCGAAAGAGGCTCCTTTCCTGTCCCCAAGATCCTTTCTCACCAAAGTGGGCCCTATTTATCTATTTGCAATTTCTTGCTTTCGAACTGCTAGGTTGGCAGGAGCTGGGACTGAGACAGGCACTCGTTCCGTCATGCAGTACCCGAGTCTCAAACTGCTGACTTGCCACCCCTGTCCTAGAGCAAGACTGGCAAGTCGGCAGTTAGCCTTCCAGCTAACAAGGTGAGCTTTTTAACCACTGAGCCACCTCTTCCCCTCACCCCCTTTGTCTGTATTCGGAAAGGCAAATAATTAATTGTGTGTTTATTCTGATTAGATCCACTGCAATACTGAACCAGTGTAATGCTGAAAAACAGCAGTAACAAAAAATATTATTTGAGGAATCAACAACAGAGAATGCTTACTTGGAGAATAAATATTGCATGCCCTTGAGTATACTGTATATGGAGTATTTCTCTGGACTGTTGTAAAACTGCCTCTTTTCTCTCCCCTACTCACTTAGAATCCAGATACTAGTTTGCAAAGATCAATAATAGCTAATAGGTTTTGTATGCAAGGGCCAGGGTCCCAAATTCAGTATTTGCTGTCAGCAGCTACTAACAAGAGTTCTTCATCCATTCTCCTCCCTTGAGATCACCCTCTGCAATGAGTAATGAAGTAAAACCTCCTACTTACTGTAGCATGAAAACAGGAAGTGTGTTTAATGAACAAATGCAGTTAGATGTCTTGTTGAGAGAAGAGGGGATGTGAGTTAATGCAGAATAAATAAAATTTAACAGCTGGTGTCTTATTGATATTCACACAGGGTATCCATAACTTGCCGTGGCTAACTGTAGCATGCCCTCAGCACTAGGTCATGTATTGGTTGTGCAGTTGGGTATGCAACTGAGACATGCTTTGTTACCTCATCAATTAGTAGCGGCAAGTTTTGGAAGTCTTACTTAAACACCAGTAGGATCGTGGCCAACTGGTTATCTCCAGACTGTGATAGTGTGTGCTGTTAAGTAACAAATTAGCTTACATCTCCTTGGATGAAAGTACAGTGGAACCTCAGTTAACATAAAAATCACATAACAAAAGGAAATCCATAGAACATAGTGGCTTGGTTTAGGGATTTTCCCCCGAACGGATTAATTGGTTTTCAGTGCATTCCTATGGGAAACCGTGTTTCGGTTAATGTATTTTGGTTTTCAATGCATTCCCATGGGAAAGTTGGTTAAAGTAATTTTCATTGTAAGTAATGTCCCTGAGAACACATTAATTATGTTAACCAAGGTTCCACTGTAACTGGTTGTCATGAAAGGAGTTAGATTTATCTTGTTAAAGTTGGAAACATCCAACCTTGCATGCTTCATCTTTAACACCTGGTTCTGTTGGGTGTGGATTCCGCGCACATAATTGGCATACTGTCCCTGACAGAACCACGGTTTTGGGAGAACACTCCTTTCATGCCACCGGCTCCTGGGAGTGGAAACAGGTGTGAGATGCTGCGGGTTGTCCTGGTTGGCCCCCCGGGATGCCTCACTACCATCTTCTTGTTGTTGGCTAGGACTTGGGGCCAGTCGCGGTGGGCAGCTGGACTTGCCATGGTCTGGGCCTCGGTGGAGGCAAGGAGGCCGGTCGGCTTGGAGCTCCAGGACTTGTGCACACTTTTGTCCCACCCACCCCCCTTCTGGAAGGACTAAAAGGACTGTGCTTGGTATATTTTCATATTGTTATTTGACATTTCGAATTTTATTTTCATATTGTGTACTCTTTGATGTGATTAACTGATGTTTAGGATTTTATTGTATTGTACCTTATTTGATGTATTGTTAGAAACTGTATTGTAGTGCACATGTAGTGCATATTGTAGTGTATATATATATATATATATATATATATATATATATATATATATATATATATATATATATATATATATATATATATATATATATATATATATATATATATATATATATACCGTATTTATTCGTGTATAACGCGCAAAATTTTATACCAAAAAAAGAAATCAAAGTTGGGGTGCGCGTTATACACGAGGACTGGGTGCGCGTTATAAATGAGCCTCTTTTACTTCCTTTTTAGAATTGGGTCGGCTGTCTATTGCTGCGGCGGGTGAAGGGGAGGCGGGGGGGTGGCTTTGAAGAAATTGACGGGATCTGATTGGGTGGCGCGGGAGACGAGGCGTGGCCCGGAGGTAGCTCGCAGTTCGAGCGAGGCTCCTGGAGGTCGGAAGTGCTCGTTTCGGATTGCATTTTCTGCAACAGGTGGGTCTGATTATCCCCCCCTCCCTCAATATTTTAAGGCGTGCTCTTTTTCACCGATATAACTGGTTCCCCTTTAGATGGCATCTCAGGGTATCAAGCGTAAACGTTGTGCATATGACGCTTCGTTCAAGCTCAAAGTTGTTGATCATGCTGAAATGCATGGAAACCGAGCAGCTAGCCGAGAAAATTTTATACCGAGGTTTCATGGAAAATTAGGGGTGCGCGTTATACACGAGTGCGCGTTATACTCGAATAAATACGGTATATATATATATATATATATATATATATATATATATATATATATATATATATATATATATATATATATATATATATATATATATATATATATATATATATATATATATATATATATATATATATATATATATATATATATATATATATATATATTTCTGTAATTGTACTTTTGGTGATTGATTTTTTTGCTGTATTTATTGTATGTTATGTTACTGTATTTTGTATTATTGTCCGCTATGTAAACCACCCTGAGTCGGGTTCGCCTGAGTGAGCGGTATATAAGCGTGAAAATTAAATTAAAATTAAATTAAATTCAGCCGTTGGTTCCAAAGGGACAGAAATCGGGGAGCGGATTAATAGCTATAGTTTAATTCACCGATCACTGACCTAACAGGCAGTTCAGACAATAGAGGGCAAAGATTGCCAGGTGGTCAACTCGATAGGCATGTAATGAGTAATCTCGCATCTGCAGAAGCTCTAAGCCCAAGAGTCAATCTAGGCACATGTTTGCTCCCGATAACATGCATGTCCCCGGTAGTAAATTAGATAGATAAGAAACTTCCCCTGATGAAGTCATCCCTAATGGGTAACTTGTGTAATCTCAATATGCAGACTCAGAGTTTTCCTGTCATGGCTACGCGCAACGTATGCACGCAGTCGGGCTAGGTAGGGAATAAAGTTAAGTGCCTTCTGATCAATAAACGCTGGTCTTTGCGCCATCTTGCCTCATGTGTCTTGCTCGACCAGTCTCCTCCGGGACCCTCCAGCCCACATCAGGCCCCAATCCAACATATGGTGACCCCGACGTGATCCTACTCGTGAGTCGCGACACCTTTGGTCCGGTTCTACGCCAGAACCGCGTCCAAGTCTTCCTGGAGGATCATGCAGCGGTTCAGGTCGGAAAGCCATCCAGTCTGAATGACAGCTACACTAAGAGGCATTCCAGAGGTAGAGCACCCTCCAAAGCTCTGAAGCATCTTACGCATCGGAAATGCGTTCCGAACGCTCAGGGTCGGCTCTGAACCCTGATGCCATCGCAGAGGCTACCGAGAGCCTGAGGCAGCAGCCCACGTTCCGAGTCCTTCCCAGAGGTTCATCGCACCGAATCCAATTACCTTACTTAGACGCGTCGACTCGTCCAGCGGAGGCAACTTCAAAGGACCGGCAGGTAATATGGGGACTTGTCCGCAGCTGCAAAGTCCGACCGCTAACCAGAGAGTTCACTTAGTGGAACTCAAAGACTTGGCCAGGGTAAATCGTACTCGCATTCACAGTGCCCAGTTAGCGAATCTTTTGGTGTACTTGGGGGAGCACTGTCTGTTTTATCCAGAAACGGGCATGTTAAGCCTTCAACTTTGGGACAGGATAGGGACCTGCATTAAGAAAGAACCCAGAGCCCCAGCTAAGGTGATTAGCACCCCAGCTAAGGTGATTAGAGGTAGACCCAGTCCGGATAGAGACCAAGAACTCCCCAGCGCAGTCAGAGCCATCAGCCCCAATGGGTCTCTATCCGTCACTACAGTTTAAACAGGGAGGCTTAGGGAGCTTTCCTTCAGTGGCAGCTGCAGACGCCACTGAAGGAATGCAAGGTTTGGGAAACGCTGGCAATTCCCAGACAGTTAAAAGTTCCCAGATAGCCAAAAGTTCCATCCAGCGCATGGTGGAAGAAGAAACCATCAAGGGGGAATTGTCAGCGGGAGAACTAGCTGAACTTAGGCAGTTATGCCCAGTCCGCATAGAGATGGGTCAACAGCAAACGATCCACTCGCTGGTTCCGTACAAATTGCTCATGGCAATATGGAAGGCAATCACAGAAACAGGACTTCAGAGTCGTTTCACTAGGGGTACACTTCAACAGGTTTGTGAGACAATGATGCTCATTCCATACGACTGGAAGGCCGTCATGAGAATGATGCTCAACCCAAGCCAGTATTTGCTATGGGACAGTGAGTATCGTCTCGAAGCACAGGCAAGGGCTGCCAGGATGGGAGGAGCAGCACTTCCTGACCAGCTATATGGGTCAGGTCAGTTCGAATCCATCGATGCGCAGATCACCTTGCCACTCGCCATGCTTCACCTGGCGGCTGAGACAGCCTTTAGGGCTATCTCAAGGTCCCGGCAGCTGGCAAAGCAGCCAAAAATTACACAGCAGTCAAACAGGGCACCCAGGAATCCTACATGGACTTTATTAACAGATTGGAGGAAGCGATCAGTAGGCAGATAGACAACAAACAAGCCCAGCAGGAGCTCATGATGAAGCTGGCTAAAGACAACGCCAACCTTGACTGCCGTAAAATCTTGCAGTCACTGGGCAATCGTCCCGATCTGACGCTTACTGACATGATCAGGGCTTGTGCCGACGTTGGTACAGATTCCTACAAGATGGGTCTGTTAACAGCGGCGGTGCAAGGCGGTAGGAAACCCAAAGGCAAGACCATGGGAGCATGTCACAATGGTGGCAAGATCAGTCATTTCGCTAGAGAATGCCGATCCAAGAAGGGTAATGGCCAAAACACGGGTCGTCCCAAGGCTCCGACCACCCAATGTCCGTGATGTCACAATGGCTTTCACTGGGACAGGAACTGTCCGAATTCGGGAAACCAGAGTGCAGGCATGTCTCTGGCCCAAGTCCAAACAGAGACCACAGTCACTCTTGGACAGCCAGAGCTGGATTAGATTCACGGAACATTCCACCCTGCATTCTGGAGGCGCAGGCCAGTCCTAAAGGCAGTGCAGGACAAGATTTGACTTGCTAGTCAGAAGTCACTTGTGACTTGCCAGGCACAGTCTATCCGGTTGATTTCCAATACATGGGACCCCTGCCTACGGGCTATATAGGTTTAGTTTTGCCCCGCAGTATCTCAGGAATGCGAGGAATCCTTGTGATTCCAGGAGTCATTGACTTCAATTTTTTGGGTGTACTCCAGGTTCAACTTTGGACACACCTACTACAAACCATTCACAAAGGAGACACGTTAGCGCAACTGATCATGGTTCCTTGTCACCCTCCAGCAGCCAGCCAGGAAAGGCTCAGGGACAGCTCAGAGTCCGGGTCGGAAGACCGCTTAAGTGCAGAAGGGGCAGTACAAGGATACCAGGTCTTAGCGACAGTGGAAACCAACATAGAGTGGAAGCGGCAGCCAATCATAAAGGTATTTTTAAACAAAAAACCTTTTGATGGGCTATTAGATACTGGAGCTGACGTCATTCGGCTGCATATCTTGGATGTGCACATCAATCTCTGGGGGCAAGACATCTTGCAACAGTACCGTGCTACTCTTACCTTCGGGTAATAGCTTTACCGCTCAAATAGCTTACCAACACGCCAGTCTGGGTAGACCAATGGGCAGTAGTAGGGGAAAAATTAGTCGCCCTAAAGCAGCTGGTTAAAGAGCAGTTAGACGCAGGACACATAGAACAGTCCACCAGTCACTGGAATTCACCCATATTGGTCATTAAAAAGAAGTCAGGGAAGTGGCGACTCCTTCACGATCTAAGAGAGATCAATAAGTGTATTCAGCCAATGGGTCCGCTTCAATGCGGCATCCCAAATCTGAATATGATCCCCGAGGGTTGGGAGATCCTGGTCGTAGACCTGAAAGACTGTTTTTACACCATTCCTTTAGATGTAAGGGATCGGGAAAGGTTCACTTTTATGGTGCCAGTTGTGAACCACAGAGAGCCTACGCAACGTTTCGCATGGAAATATTTGCCACAGGGGATGCTCAATTCTCCCACCCTGTGCCAAATTTACGTTCACGACGCACTGGAAAAGTTTCGAAACCTTCACCCCACAGTCTTGGTGTGTCATTTTATGGATGACATTTTGATCGCAGCGCCGCATCTCGGCAGCAAAATGTTTAAAGACCTCCAGACCACTCTGAGGGAGAAGGGGTTACTAATTGCCCCAGAGAAAGTTCAGAGAACCGAGCCCTTTTCATACATGGGCCATCGGCTTCTCCGTTCTTTTGCGGCACCAGTTTTGCCACAAATTAACCTCAAAGATTCAGTCACCCTCGTAGAATTGCAACAGATTCTGGGGAATATCAATTGGGCTAGACCGTATTTCAGGCTATATACGGAACTCCTGAAGCCGCTCTTCTCGCTGCTAACACTAGGTAAGCAGCCAGCAGATCGGATACACATTCCGCGAGAGGCTCGCTTGACTCTCAAAAAGGTCAACCAAGTTCTCAGCCAGAGATGGGTGGACAGGATTAGTCAGGGGCCATATGCTCCTGTTCTGAACCTGTACATAGTCCGGACTGGAGCCATGTTCACCGGAGCTCTAGAGGTAGACTCCAAACGAGGGGCGAACATCGTGAAATGGGTGTATTTACCACACACCTCTTCCCGAAACATCATTCTTCCACAGGAACTGGTTTCTGCCGTGATTTACCGAGGAAGGTTGAGAGCAAAGGATATCTCAGGGCACGATTTAGCGAAAATTGTTCCATTCACCAAGGATCAGGTCCAGCAGCTGATGCAGCTCAGTGACTCACTCCCGATTGCATTGGAAGGATTCACAGGATTCTTGGCATACCATTTGCCGAAAGACCCCAGACTTGTCTTGCTTCAGACGCAGACAGTCAGTTTGTGTGAGTTATTGTCCCTGGTTCCGCTTCAGGAGGCCAGGACAGTGTTCACTGATGGGGGTCAAACATATGGTGTTCTTACTTGGCGAGAGGGACAGGCTTGGCGCACGCTTCTGACTCTTCCGCAGAAATCCGTGCAGCAGGCGGAATTGGCAGCAGTGAACCTTGCCTTGTGCACCTTTGCAAAGGAACACTTGAATATCATCACTGACAGCCAGGAATTTGCTTCACAGTCTACCGGGAGCCTACATCACTCCCGCGATAGACAAAAACTTGTTAGGTCTCTTCCTCACGACTCAATTTCATTTGCGGAACCGCACCGAAGCGCTCTATATTGCCCACATTAGAAGTCACCAGGATTTACCTGGACCGATTTCTGCAGGCAATAGCAGAGCGGATGCGGCCGCAAAGGAAATTCAGCAAAGGTCAGTTTTGGGAGTCTTCACGACTCCGATTCAAAGTCATGCATTTTTTTCATCAAAATGCCAAAGCACTCGCATGGCAGTTCAACCTGCCAATTTCCCAAGCTCAGGGCATAGTCCGTTCCTGCCCACAATGTGCAGGGGTGGTGGGGGCCCCCTCGTGGGGTGTCAACCCACAAGGGACAGAAGCCAACCAAGTGTGGCAGATGGATGTCACACATGTCCCACAGTTTGGGAGATGGCAGTTCATGCACGTTTGCATCGACACATTTTCACAGTTTGTATGAGCTACAGCTCAGAAGGGAGAAACAGCTTCCCACATGGAGCAGCATCTCCTCTCCTGCTTTGCGGCCATGGGCAAACCAAGGGATGTGAAAACTGACAATGGTCCGGCTTATAGCTCCAGGCAGCTGGCCACGTTCATGGCCACCTGGGACATTAAGCACACTTTTGGTGTTCCATACAATCCGCAAGGGCAAGCGATTGTGGAATGGGTGAATCGGATGCTCAAGTCCTACCTTGATAAACAAACAGAAAGGGGGGAACTAGCCCTCCCCAAAAATCAGGGTCAGGCACAGCATTGTCTGAACAAGGTACTGTTCACGTACAACCACCTCAATGTTTTTTCAGATTACACTCCATAGGAGAAGCACTTCCGTCGCACGGAGGCTCTCCCGCGCCCTATGATGCACTATTGAGTGCCACCGGATCCTTCTTGTAGGGGCCCAGCGCCATTCATAACATGGGGAAGAGGGTATGCCACAATTATGTCTCCTTCAGGTGTCATCTGGATTCCAGCTCGTTGTGTGAAACCTCATCTCGAGTCCAATGGCGTGGAGCCAGGCGTTCCCGGATCCGCTGCCGGAGATGGAGGAATTGACTCTGATGGGGGAAACCAGGCGGAGGAGGCAACGACAGCCGATGACAGCACCGAAGATCACCTGGGGGATGGTCAAGTCCCTGTGCCAGGAGGCAACTGACATCGTGTGGCGGGAGAATGTGGAACCAATGCCGGAGAACATCGTGGTTGCAGTTTTGTCCCAAATCACCTTTAATTCCTTGACGACAATCATCTTGATCCTTTCCTTGCTTATGGGGGGAGGGGTTCAAGCTGCTTCATTTGAAGCAGAAGAATTGATGCCTGATGGAGATCTCTCTACCCGGCTGCACTACAACTTCTGGTTAAGATTGGCGAACCTCATCAATCAGTCCAATTTTTGCCTGAGGCAGACCACCGATTCTGCCTCTCTCCTCAGTACTTGTCTCATCCCAGTGTGTCACTCCCCAGGCACGCACATCAGGAACGGAGACTGGTTAATGAAGTGGATATTTGGCCCGTTTCATAAAATCATGTACTCAACATATGTGTACTGGGGAACCCAAGTCACGAAGGTCCTACCGGCTGATGCGGCCACTCTGTACACTCCCCGAGTGGCGGTCAGCCCAAACTCAACTTGTGCTCACATGACCGGCTGTTCTGCGGTCAAAGGGCCACATCACCGTTGCCTCGACCCCGGCAACTTGGACTTGCAATCACCCAGAGACTATTGACTCAATGTTTGTTCATGTTACTTTGCCTTCAGGCTGTTTTTTTACATGTAACCAACACACTTGGAACTATATTCCCGCAAATGTATCTGATTCCTTCTGTTGTATCAGTCGTTTGACACTGTTGCTTCCCACAAAGGATATGGTTGCCCCAAGCACCAATGTGTCTGCCCACACACGGCACGTTCGTGCCACCCAGCTACATAGTACGTGTGACAGTAATATTAGGATTCTGAGCAAAGCTGAGTACGTCTCGTTGGCGGTCAGTTTGTTCGGCGTGCCAGGCTTAGTCGTAGGCAACGCTCGCAGGATTGGTCAATTGGCTTGCACTTTGGCAAAAGCCATTAATCATACCTCCTCGGTGATAGCGATGCTCAATCAAGAGCAAACGGAGCTTCACTATGCGATATTGGATAATTGAGCAGCCATAGACTACCTCCTACTCGTACACCATTTGGGTTGTGAGACAGTCCATGGCATGTGTTGTTTTAACCTAACGGATAACTCTCACAAGGTACAAAGTCAGATCACGAATCTCCATACCTTGGTTAAGAATATCAGGGAAGACGCCCCGTGGGAGTGGTGGTATTCGCTTTGGTCGTGGTCCCCCTGGGGGTGGCTACAAACAATGCTCAAGGTGATTGTGGGTGTTGCAATTTTGGGGATAGTGGTTTGCTGCTTCGCGCAATGTATTCCCTCATTGCTGTCAATGTGTCCCCCATGGAGGAAACCCCAGGATGTCCTCACTCCACGTCAGCTCATGCCACTCCTGCACCGAGCCGTTTGTCAGGTCCAATTAAACAAATAAAGGGGGAGTGTGGGTTCCGTGCACATAATTGGCATACTGTCCCTGACAGAACCACGGTTTTGGAGGAACACTCCTTTGAGCCGTTGGTTCCAAAGGGACAGAAATTGGGGAGCGGATTAATAGCTATAGTTTAATTCACCGATCGCTGACCTAACAGGCAGTTCAGACAATAGAGGGCAAAGATCGCCAGGTGGTCAACTCAATAGGCATGTAATGAGTAATCTCGCATCCGCAGAAGCTCTAAGCCCAAGAGTCAATCTAGGCACATGTTTGCTCCTGATAACAGTAGACAATGCATGTCCCCGGTTGTAAATTAGATAGATAAGAAACTTCCCCCGGTGAAGTCATCCCTAATGGGTAACTTGTGTAATCTCAATATGCAGACTCAGAGTTTTCCTGTCACGGCTACGCGCAATGTATGCACGCAGTCGAGCTAGGCAGGGTATAAAGTTAAGTGCCTTCTGATCAATAAACACTGGTCTTTGCTCCATCTTGCCTCATATGTCTTGCTTGACCAGTCTCCTCCGGGACCCTCCAGCCCACATCGGGCCCCGATCCAACAGTTGGGACTGTGTCCTGTACCTGCCACTAAGAATAGAGGCTCTCTCCAACTGCACTTCCATCTTCGCGAGCCTCCCTTCTTTTCTGCTACTTTTTTTTAGCCACCTTTCTCCTCTCCGTCATTTTCTGCACTCCAAAGATAGGTGTGGGGAGATGTAACTTGACACTATGTACACAAACATAACAAAGCCTTGATCTGTAGTTGCAATCTTCTGTTTTTGTTAACCAAGAAGCTTCCATACTAATGCTTGTTTTTCTTTTCTAAAGGAAGGGCTGAGTCTGGGCAGTTCTCTCCATCCTTCTCTTTGCACTAAATGGGAAAAACCCAAATTCCTAATCACTCTAAGAATTAATTCCAAGCTTTGATGCAAACCATGGCTGGATCAGCCCTCTCCGCCATTGTACCATTGCCTGGAATCATCTTCTGTCACCACAATTTCAGAGTTCTTCAGTTGCAATCTGCATTTGAAACCATAGGGTCTGCAGCGAAGTACAGTGGTACCTCATACAATGATTTCAATCCGGTCCACGGGGCTCATTGTTGTACGAAAAAATTGCTATATGATGCATGCATCGTATAATGATTTTCCCTACAGGATGCATCATACAATGATTTTTTTCACTAAGTGGTTTTTCCCATTGAAAAATCATTGCACGATTTTATTCCATAGGGAAAATTGTTATGCGGGACACCATTTCCTCCCAAAACCTAATTGTTATGCGATTTTGTTGCTATACGGGGTGATTGTTGTATGAGGTTCCACTGTAAAGGTAAAGGTAAAGGTTTCCCTTGCTCGAAAGCCAGTCGTATCCGACTCTAGGGTTCAGTGCTCATCTGTTTCAAAGCCGAAGAGTTTTGCTGCTTGGTTTACAATGGCTTAACTAATATACTCTTTGGCTCCCACTCACTCACTATTTCTGGCTGTGGGCCCACCCTTAAAGGAGATGCCAAGTTATTTCCACATGGTGGACATAGCTATAAGTCTTTGCTAAGACTTATATGTTTTCTGTAAGAAACAACTTTGAAGCCAGCAACTGGGCGTCTCTCTCATATGTTTTGTCATGGAGAGAGAAGTATTTATGATTTTGCCCTTCCGCCATATACACTCCCACGTATTGCTTTTGTTTTTTCTTTTCCAGACATTAGGAAGAAAGACATATTAAATGGCTTTTTAGGGGGCTGCAGACATTTGACATTACTCTAGGCAAAGCGGTGGAGAGAAAACTGCCTTGTGCATACAGTACATAATTCTTGCAAAAGCAAAAAAAGGAATAAAAAGAACTCAGAGAGACCCGTTCCTAGGATTGATTCCCCCCTTTTTTTGTAATGAAATAGGAAGCCTCCTTGCCCCCCCCACTGGGTCTCAGTTAAGTCCAGAGTGGTTTGAAACTATGTGGGCCGGTGAGATCTTGTTTGGGGAAGACTTTTTCCTCCTTATTTTTTGTTTTCATTGACAATAGCAACCAGTGCCAGAGAAAATGAACAGAGCTGGGCTGTGTGTGTGAGTTTCGTAAACATCACTGAGTTTCTAACATGAGAGGTATCGGGGTGCAAGTTCCTTTGGAAGCCATGTTCTTTGTCCTACGTCTTCTCTCCTTGTTTGTGAAATATCCCACAAGGCCATGGTCGACACTCCCTCAATGGAACTGCCTGGCATTGGATTCACACAAGTGAGGCTCATAGTCTAGGATAGATGGATGGATGAGCAGACAACTGGAAGACCACCTCCATTGATTTACAGCAGGAGTTGGCAGAAGGTGGTGGAGCTTGCAGTCTTCCTCTTTAGGGAACATGTCCCCACAGATCTGATGCTATGACTATCCAATCTTGGGGCCAAATAGTGAATGAGCATTTCAAAAGCTTCCAAAGGCTCACCACTTTTGGAGACGGAATGCTAGATTATATGGAGAATCAGAACTTATGTTGTCTTTCTACCCAAGTCACAGCCACCCACAAGCAGGAACTATGTGCTTGTTAGACTGGTTCAAAACTAGATTGGTTTTACATTACTGTATCTGGAGAAGGAAGTGGTCAAGATGTCCTTGATTGTTTTATTGCAAACCATTGGGAGTGTCTGAAGGCTGCACATTTGAATGTTCTTCCGCTAAAATCTCTCTCTTTCTGAGTGCTTTTTGTGAATGCAAAGGGCTTGCTTCCAGAAGGGTTTGTTTGGATGTGGTCATAAAAATGGTTCAGGATTAATTTCTCCAAGGCTAATGCATCAAAGATGAAGGAAGAGCCCTAGACTTCAAGAAGGAAATGCTGACAGTCGTGACTCTCTGAACCTAACTCATAGTCCGTAGTACTCCTTTAGCTTCTTTATAAACTATTCTTTTCAAAATAAACATTCCTAAGGCTGCAGCTACAGCAGCAAGCTGAATCACTCCAATTCAGTTTTGCTACAATCTGATTTGTAGCCTGCATTACAGCTGAATTAGCCGTTAGTGACCACACAGGGGCTGTAAATTAATTTGATAGTTCAGCTTTCACACTCAATATGATGCACTTTGCATTTCATCCCACTCTTCTTTCTCTGACCCCATCTCTGCTGATCCTTTAATGGTTCACTGTCAAGCTGCTTGGTTTCGTAAAGCTTCTACAGTATTCCATAAAAGGTAGCAGTGTTTCAACATTCTTTTTAACATGTACAGAAACATCACGTACCACAGGATTGGCTTTCATTTGTTCTGGGTTATGTTTGTTTTGTTTTAAAGTTTTAATATTTTTTCCTTGTCTGGAGGTGATCTAGCACTAATATATCACAATGAGTGATAAGGTATTCTAGCGCTAATCTCATACAGTGGTACCCTGAGTTACGAAATTAATGCATTCCCCAGGACATTTCATATTATGAAAAATTTGTAACTCAAAACACAATGCAGAACACAATGCATTACCAGAAGTGGCCACTAGAGGCCACTGCATACCATGTAATTTATAGGGAAACGTTTTCATATCTCAAAAAAATCGTAAATCAAGGCATTATTTTCAATGGTTCTTCATTCGTATCACAAAAATTTCATAACACAAGGTGCTCGTAACTCAAGGTACCACTGTATATGTAAAAAAAAGGGAGGACAATTGAGGGGAAAGAATGCAGGAATATGTATTCCGATACTTCTGAATGCCATACTCCCGCTGCCAATGTCACCAAAACACTACCAACACTGGCACACGAAGGAGGGCCTTTTCTGTGTCCGCACTGGGCTTGTGGAACCTCCTACCTGTAGAGTTGCGGGAGCAGACGGAGCTACTACCTTTCAGAAAAGACCTAAAAACCTGGCTGGTGGGGCAGGTGTGTGGCCCAGATGGAAGGATGGTCCCCGCCTGTTGGCTTATAAAATAAGCTCCCATTTCTTTTAATTGTTCAATGCAGGCAGTTTTAATGTGGGTAGTTTTTTTAAAAAGATGAACGGGGTAGGTGGGTGGGTATGTTGGGGTTTTAATGGTTTAATTGTTTTTATGTATGTTTTAACTTGTTGTGAGCCGCCCTGAGTCTGGTTTACCTGATTGGGCAGCACAGAAATCTGAATTTAAAATAAATATAAATAAATAAATAAATAAATAAACAAACACCTACCCACCCATCTTTGCAAGAATGAAGCAACTGATGAGGCAGAAAAAAGTTCTTTCAAATCTTTCCTGTGGTTTCCCCATGCCCCAGGGGCATGGAACGGCCCGCGCAGAGGCCACTTCGGGAGAACGCTCCTTGAGCCGTGGGCTCTGCGGGCAGAGAAATTAAGGGGGGTGGATAAATGATAGGGTTTGATTCACCCAATTCCTTGACCTGACCAGCGGATCTGCTGAGAGAGCGAATAGCTAACCCGGTTACCCATTAGAGTAATCACTCATCTCCAAGCTCAACTTTACCCCGGGTGTAAACAGAGGCCATGTTTACCCCTGCCTAATCCCCAAACAATGGTGTTTTCCCCGGTCTGTGTTTGGCCAAGTTAATTAATTTCCCTCCGAGAGATTCCCAATTAACCCAAGTAAACAGGTGATGTGATTTCTGTCAGATGACTGTGTTTGCCACTGTTGCGCTTTTACTCCTATATATGATGATGCCTTTTCCCCAATAAACCACTGATCTGATCACGCTCCATATTGCCTCGTATCGTCTCTTGATCAGTCTCCTCCGGGACCTCCGGCCCTCAGCGGCCCTGATTCCTACACCTGGTGACCCCGACGTGATTTACTCTTGAGTAAGCGACCCCCGAGCGGTCTACCTCAGAGTAAACGAGCAGCACGGTCCGGTTCTGCGCTTGAACCGCGTCCGTTCGTCCCGGAGGACAGCGCGGCAGCCCGGCCGGTAAACCAGCCGGTCGGGAGAAAGGCCCACGCGGCGCGGCATTACCGAGAGGTTTCCTACAGTTTGCTCCCGGCTTTCGCGGCGGCTTGCAGGTTACGGAAAAACGCGTTCCGCAGGGACAGCTGTGAATCCCTGACAGCGCAGAGGCCACCGAGGGCCCGTGGTAGGGGACCACGCTCCGAGCTCTACCCAGAGAATCGTCGCCAGAACCTATTACTTGCCCAAGACGCGTCGACCCGTCCCGAGGAGGAAACTTCGGAGGACCCATCGCAGGTAATATGGGGGCCTGTCCTCAGCGACAGCGTCCGTCCGCTAGCCAAAGAACTCGTGAGGAAGAGTTCAGATTCCTGGCCAGGATATATCAGTTAAAGTTTCACAGCCGAGAGCTACCGAGACTTTTGGCGTACCTAAGGGAACACTGCCTGCTTTACCCAGAAGTAGGTACGTTAACCCTTGAGCTCTGGGATCAGATAGGAGACTGCATTCAGCAACCCCCGAAAGCTCCAGGAGGCGTAATTCGCACATGGGACAAATGTAGGAAACTCTTAGCGGAGATAGAACCAGTCCGGGTAGAGGCCAAAGAACCCCCACAGCTGCCAGTCACGCCAGCTGAGCCAACGGCGCCTACGGCGCTCTATCCATCACTCCAATTTAGGCAGAGTAGCGTAGGGAACTTTCCCTCGGTGACGGCTGCAGACGTCACCGACGGAATGCCAGGTCTGGGGAGCGCAGGCGCTTCTCTGACAGTTCCAGGTTCCCTGGTTACCAAGAGTGCCCTTCAGCGCACAGTAGAAGAGGAGATCAGGAAGGGGGAATTGCCAGCGGAAGAACTGGCTGAGCTTAGTCAGATATGTCCGATCCGCATGGAGATGGATGCCCTCACAGGGGCCCAGCAGATAGTTCATTCACCAGTCCCGTATAAGCTGCTCATGGCTATACGGAAGGCCATTCAGGAGACAGGGCTCCAAAGCCGATTTACTAGGGGCACGCTTCAGCAAGTGTGCGAGAACACCATGTTCATTCCACATGACTGGAAAGCCGTCATGAGGATGATGCTCAACCCTAGCCAGTACCTGATTTGGGACAGCGAGTTTCGCCTTGAAGCTCAAACTAGGGCTGCCAGGATGGGAGGCGCAGTAATTCCTGACCAGTTATATGGTTCAGGGGCCTTCGAATCCATCGATGCGCAGATCAACTTGCCACTCGCCACTCTTCAGATGTCGGCAGAGGCTGCCTTTAGGGCTTTTTTCAAGGTCCCTGCGTCCGGCAAGGTGGCTAAAAATTATACCGCGGTCAAGCAGGGAGCCCAGGAGCCCTACATGGACTTCATCAATCGCTTGGAGGAGGCGATTAGCAGGCAGATCGATAATGAGGAAGCCCAGCAAGAGCTCATGATGAAGTTAGCCAAGGACAATGCCAATTTGGACTGCCGTAAAATCCTGCAGTCACTGGGCAATCGTCCCGACTTGACACTCACGGACATGATTAGAGCTTGCGCCGACGTTGGGACAGAATCCTACAAGATGGGATTGCTAGCGGCAGCGGTGCAAGGGGGTAGAAGACCTAAAGGAAAGACCCAAGGAGCATGTCACAATTGTGGCAAGATCGGTCACTTCGCTAGGGAGTGCCGATCCAAGGGAGGCAGACAAAATTCCGGCCGTTCCAAGGCTCCAAACACCCTGTGTCCGAAATGCAAGAAAGGCTACCATTGGGCCAGGAATTGTCCGAGTTCGGGAAACCGGCACGCGGGCACGTCTCTGGCCCCGGTCCAAACAGAGACTTCCCAGATTCAGGGCTCGCCAGAGCTAGACTAGATTCAGGTCACATTCCAGGCACTGCGAGGGCCCAGGCCAGCCCCAAGGGTAGTACAGGGTTAGACTTGACTTGTCAGGTGGACGTTACATGCGACCTGCCAGGCACGGTCTATCTGGTGGACTCCCAGTACATGGGTCCACTGCCCAAGGGCTTTATAGGTTTAGTTTTGCCCCACAGTGTAGCAGGAGCACGCGGAATTCTCGTTATTCCAGGAGTCGTTGACTCCAATTTTTCAGGCGTTCTCCAAGTTCAGTTGTGGACGCACCTGCCCCAAACAATTCACAAAGGAGACACGTTAGCGCAACTGATCATGGTTCCTTGTCACTCGCCAACAGATAGCCAGGGAAGGCTCAGAGACAGCTCAGAGTCCCGGTCAGAGGACCGCTCGAGCACCAGTGAGGCAGTACAAGGATACCAGGTCTTAGCGACAGTGGAGACCAACATTGAGTGGAAACAGCGCCCGGTTATTGAGGTATTTCTGAATAATAGATCATTCTCAGGCCTGTTAGATACCGGAGCAGATGTGAGCGTGATAAGCAGAAGCCAGTGGCCAAGGGAGTGGGCCATTGAGCCGGTCTCCGATGTGTGGGGGGTAGGCGGCATTCAGGAAGCGTTTAGAAGCAGGGAGTGGGTGACAGTCACGATTCCAAGGGCTGACGGCACGGCGGTAATTCGGCCGCACATTCTTGACGTGCACATCAACCTTTGGGGGCGAGACATTTTACAGCAGTACGGTTCTACGCTTACCTTCGGGTAATGGCGTTGCCACTTAAGTGGCTCACCGACACACCGGTCTGGGTAGAACAATGGCCGGTGGTGGGAGAGAAATTAGTCACCCTTAAGCAACTGGTTAAAGAACAGCTAGACGCAGGACACATAGAGCGGTCCACGAGTCCATGGAATTCGCCAATTTTTGTGATTAAGAAGAAGTCGGGGAAGTGGCGACTCCTCCACGATCTCAGAGAGATCAATAAATGCATACAGCCAATGGGTCCGCTTCAATGCGGCATCCCAAATCCTAATATGATTCCCGAGGGGTGGGAGATCCTAGTCGTAGATCTCAAGGATTGTTTTTACACGATTCCCTTAGACCCCAGGGACAGGGAAAGGTTCGCCTTTACGGTGCCAGTTGTGAACCACAGTGAGCCTATGCAGCGTTACGCGTGGAAATTTTTGCCACAGGGCATGCTCAATTCGCCCACCCTGTGCCAAATTTATGTTCACAACGCACTGGCAAAGTTCCGAAACCTTTACCCAAAAGCGTTAGTTTGTCACTTCATGGACGACATCTTGGTCGCGGTGCCGCAACTCGGCAGCGAAATGTTTACTGACCTCCAGGCCAGCCTGGGGGAGAAAGGTTTACTCATTGCCCCAGAGAAAGTGCAGAGAACCGAGCCCTTCTCATACTTGGGTCATCGGCTTCTCCACTCTTTCGCAGCACCAGTTTTGCCTCAGATCAATTTACAGGATTCGGTCACCTTGGTAGAATTGCAGCAGGTTTTAGGGAACATTAATTGGGCCAGACCATATTTCAGATTGGATACGGATCTTTTGAAACCGCTCTTCTCGCTGCTAACATTAGGTAAGCAGCCAGCAGACCGGATACAAATTTCTCGAGAAGCGCGCTTGGCTCTCGAGAAAGTCAACCAAGTTCTCAGCCAAAGGTGGGTAGATAGGATCACCCAGGGGCCATATGCCCCGATCCTGAATTTGTACATCGTACGGGCAGGATCCATGTTCACCGGAGCTCTAGGAGTAGACTCCGAGAAAGGAGCAAGTATCGTGAAATGGGTGTATTTACCGAACACCTCTTCCCGAAACATCGTTCCTCCCCAAGAGTTGGTTTCCGCGGTGGTCTACCGCGGGAGGCTGAGAGCTAGGGACATTTCAGGGCACGACTTAGCCAAAATTGTAGTCCCGTTCACCAAGGAACAGATCCAGCAATTGATGCAGCTCAGTGACTCGCTTCCAATAGCTTTGGAAGGATTCACTGGGAGCTTGGCGTACCACTTGCCAAAGGACCCCAGACTTGTCTCACTTCAGACGCAGACAGTCAGCTTGTTCGAATTGCTCTCGCTGGTTCCGCTTCAGGGAGCCAGAACAGTTTTTTCTGATGGTGGTCGCACATATGGCGTCTTAACTTGGCAGGAGGGCCAGGCTTGGCGCACGCTGCTAACTCTTCCACAAAAGTCCGCACAGCGGGCGGAGTTGGCAGCGGTGAACCTCGCCTTGCGCACCTTCGCCAAAGAGCGCCTAAACATCATTACCGATAGTCAGTACGTCAGGAACTTGCTTCACAGTCTACCGGGAGCATACATCACTCCCGCGATAGACAAGAATTTGCTTAGTCTGTTTTTAACTGCTCAATTTCATTTGCGAAACCGCACGGAGCCGCTCTATATTGCCCACATCCGAAGTCACCAAGACCTACCGGGTCCGATTTCCGCGGGCAATAGCAGAGCGGATGCGGCGGCAAAGGAAATTCAGCAACGTTCAGTGTTAGGTGTTTTTACTACGCCAATCCAGAGTCATGCATTATTTCACCAGAATGCCAAAGCACTTGCCAGACAGTTTAATTTGCCACTTTCTCAAGCCCAAGGCATAGTTCGCTCTTGCCAGCATTGTGCAGGGGCACCGGGGGGGGGGCCCTCGTGAGGGGTCAACCCATGAGGGAAAGAGGCTAATCAGGTGTGGCAAATGGACGTCACGCATGTTCCGCAGTTTGGCAGATGGCAGTACATGCACGTTTGCATAGATACTTTTTCACAATTCGTTTGGGCAACGGCGCAGAAAGGGGAGACTGCTTCCCACGTGGAGCAGCACCTCCTTTCCTGCATCGCGGCGATTGGCAAGCCACGGCACGTGAAAACCGATAACGCCCCATCCTACAGCTCCAGGCAGCTGGCGGCCTTCATGGCCACTTGGGACATTAAGCATACTTTTGGCGTTTCTTACAATCCGCAGGGGCAAGCGATTGTGAAACGGGTCAATCGGACGCTCAAGTCCTATATTGACAAACAAACAGAAAGGGGGGAGCCACCAGCCCTCCCCAAGTCACAGGCTCAGGCACAGCATTGTCTGAATAAGGTATTGTTTACGTACAATCACCTTAATGTTTTTTCGGATTGCACGCCACAGGAGAAGCACTTCCGCCATTCGGAAGCTCTCCCGCGACCGATGGTTCGATACCGGGTGCCACCGGACCCTTCATGGAGGGGCCCGGCGCCGCTCATAACCTGGGGGAGAGGGTATGCTGCAGTTATGTCTCCTACAGGTGTCGTTTGGGTTCCAGCTCGGTGTGTCAAGCCTCACTTGGAACCACATGGCGTGGACCCAGACCGACCCGAGTCCGATCCCGGAGATGGAGGACCTCACCCTGACCGACAAGACCCATCGGAGGAGACGGCCACCGACAGCGCTGAAGATCACCTGGGGGATGATCAAGGTCCTTTGCAGTGAGGCCGAGGACGCCCTCCAACGTGAGGAGAAGGAGCCGACACCGGAGAACCTCACGGCTGCAATCTTCGTCCGAATTCACGCCAACACCATGGCAGCCATCATCATCCTGACCCTCTCCCTACTTGTGGGAGGAGGCGTTCAGGCCGCCCCACTTGGGGCCAGCGGCTTGATACCAGACGGAGACCTTTCCGCCCGGATGCATTATAACCTATGGGAAAGGTTGGCGGGTCTCGTCAACCAGTCCGATTTTTGCCTGAAGCAGGACATTGGTTCTGCCTCAATTCTGAGCACCTGTCTCATCCCAGTGAGCCACACTCTAGATGCGCACGCCAGGGATGGCGACTGGCTGCTGAAGAGGATTTTTGGACCGCACCTCCCTGCGAGTTTTGCAGCCTACGCTCGCTGGGGGGGGGGATTGCGGCTCACCATGACTTTGCCGGCTGACGCAGCCACTCTTCACACTCCGCGAGTGGCGGCCAGCCCGAACTCTACTTGTGCTCGAATGGTCGGCTGCGCTGCAGTCGGCTGAACTCAGCGCCGCTGCCTCGATAGCGGCAGCAGCAACTGGACTTGTGATAAGCCAGAGACACTTGGTTCAATGTATGCTCATGTTACCCTGCCTTCGGGTTGGTTCTTTACATGTAATCAGTACACTTTTAACTACATTCCCGCAAATGTATCAGATTCCACATGTTGCATTAGTCGTTTGACACTGTTACTCCCTACTAAGGATATTATCACCCCAAGCACAATTGTTTCAAATGTTTCAGCACCCATAAGGCACACTGGTACCACCCAGTTAGACAGCTCATGTGATAGCAGCTTTAGAGTTTTGAGTCCAGCCGAATATGTCTCGCTGGTAGTCAGCATAGTTGGCGTGCCAGCCTTAGCCATCGGCAACGCTCGGAGGATGAGTCGATTGGCTTGCGGATTAGCTAAAGCCATCAACCACACCTCCTCGGCGATCGCGCTGCTCAACCAGGAGCAGGCGGAGCTTCGCCATGCCATACTTGACAATAGAGCGGCTATAGACTACCTCTTAATGCTACATCATTTGGGTTGCGAATCTTTCCATGGTATGTGTTGTTTCAACCTTACTGATAATTCCCGCAGAGTGCAGAATCAGCTCACAAACCTCCACACCATAGTCCAGGGCATCAGAGAGGGCTCTGCATGGGGAGCCTGGTGGAGCTCATTGTGGAGTGGATGTGGTCGTGGATTCCATGGGGGTGGCTTCAGACGGTACTTAAGGTGGTCGTGGGGGTGGTCCTGCTAGGCATAGCAGTCTGCTGCTTGGCGCAATGTATCCCCTCACTGATATTGAAGTGCCGCCCCAAGAAGGAACCCCAAAGTGTCATTCCCGCGCAGCAGCTGATGCCTCTCCTACGCAGAGTCGCCGGTCAGGTCCTTAAATGAAATTAAAAGGGGAGATGTGGTTTCCCCATGCCCCAGGGGCATGGAACGGCCCGCGCAGAGGCCACTTCGGGAGAACGCTCATTGAGCTGTGGGCTCTGCGGACAGAGAAATTAAGGGGGGTGGATAAATGATAGGGTTTGATTCACCCAATTCCTTGACCTGACCAGCGGATCTGCTGAGAGAGCGAATAGCTAACCCGGTTACCCATTAGAGTAATCACTCATCTCCAAGCTCAACTTTACCCCGGGTGTAAACAGAGGCCATGTTTACCCCTGCCTAATCCCCAAACAATGGTGTTTTCCCCGGTCTGTGTTTGGCCAAGTTAATTAATTTCCCTCCGAGAGATTCCCAATTAACCCAAGTAAACAGGTGATGTGATTTCTGTCAGATGACTGTTTTTGCCACCGTTGCGCTTTTACTCCTATATATGATGATGCCTTTTCCCCAATAAACCACTGATCTGATCACGCTCCATATTGCCTCGTATCGTCTCTTGATCAGTATCCTCCGGGACCTCCGGCCCTCAGCGGCCCCGATTCCTACACTTTCCACCTTGAAAAAGGTAGAAGCCCACAGCAGCAGAGAAAGAAATGCTGCATTGAAAGCAAAACTGGCCAGAGTTATTCAAATTGACCATTGTGTTGTGTGATCAGTAAAGTATAATTCAAATTAATCTGTTTTATCGTTGTCGATTGCAACTCGTATCCGAGAATGCATTTTCCCCTGAAGCAGGAAAAATGTCAGTGGCGTTGAATTTGTTTAAGGTGGATCCCATCTTTCCATGAGGTGACCCACAAACTATGATCTTAGAAGCACCCGATGCAGCACACATGAAATGAAGCATGCAGGATTTAACAGTGGGATTGCAATGGACTGCTGCAGCCTTGAGGATATGGACAAGGTGCATCTTCACAGCCAGTCCATCTGGCATGGCCTCTTGCGCCTCCAGGACCATTGGAAATCAGAGTTCCTCCTTCGCTCATTTTGCCGTTGGGCCTCTGTTTTATAAGTACAGCAAATTCTACAGTATTTAACCATGTAGTCACAGCTTTCTAGTATGGCCAGGTTATCCTTCCATGGTAATAGAGTAGACCGTACTGACAGTGACTCAACACCGATAATCAGGAGGCAGTTGACTAACCTGACATGCCTGAGGACTAACAGCAGTGGTGGGATTCAGCAGGTTCGCCCCAGTTCGGCAGAACCGGTAGCAAATTCTGGCTGGCCCAACCCATCCAAGTTTTGAAATAAAGTGGTCTTAATTTGGGTGCAACACAGGGCTTTCCCCTGGCCACGCCCACTATACCACGTCCACAGAGTAGGTAGTAATTTTTTTAAAAATCCCATCACTGACTAACAGCCTTGGGTGCCGAAGTCCACAGGGAAGGGTAATGGTCCTCAAGTGGATTAAATCTCACTTGAATCCATCTTGATGGAGGGCAGCAGCTTCAACTATACTGGCCTGGGGCTGAGGAGGCCTTTGCGTGCCAAAAGGGTTCAGGACCAGAAAGTGACTTGTGGAGCTGGATCAGTGGTACGGGGGCCACATTGTGATGCAGAAGGCAGATGAAAGGCCACTGCATTATATTCTCAAGACAGTCATCATGGCTGATCACCATGATGATTGCCAATATTTGGATTCAGATATGGCAGGAAAAAAAAGAAGTCACATCTTAAGAGGGCAAATGTGTTAATCCATTTCAACAAGAACAACAAAGAGTCTTGGTAAAAATGAACACTTCTTCTACAATGTCTAGGCTAAATATGAAACTGCCAAAATGAAGACATCTATTGGTGAATTCATTCTGTAGTTCCTTTTGCCTGACCTAGTGTGAGAAAGATTAGCCAGCACAACAAAGTTGCCATTACACAGGGTTCTCGCATGATTGTGATTCCAAATACTACAATATTCGAAAAGGCTCTTTCTGTGTATCATTGATTATGGCATATTTTTATAGGGGGCAGACCTGAAGTTGGCTGACTGATGTCTACAACCGCTCTGCCATAACAGAATTCTCTCTCTGTCTCTGTCTCTCTCTCTCATGAGTATCAAAGCTCTCCCTTTTGAGGCAGGTGACTGCCCTGCATCAAAGAATAATAAAAATGTGGAAGGAGTGATGGGGTTAGGGATGGCTCCCATCTTTCTCTTGTGTGTGCACCTGAAAACTAAAACGAATAAAGTTAGAGAAAGAAAAGGCCCTTGTTTAGCAGAAAGAATACTTTCCCAAGTACAGTAAAACCTCACATAAAGAGCACCTTGCTTAGAGACTAACTCGCAGAATTTTCTCTGAATGGTCGCCTCGCTTAACCACTAAAAACAACCAAAAACACACTTAACAACTAAATCGGGGTTGGCAATCCCCTCACCAGAAGGCATAATTGGTCACTTACAATAGTGTTTTGCTTAAAGAGCAAACTCGCTTAAAGAGCAATCCCGTGGAACGCATTATGCTCTTTAAGCGAGGTAACACTGCATGTATCCATTAGCATCTGTATATTTCACAAACAAGGAGAGAAGATGTAGGACAGAGAACATTGCTTCCAAAGGAACTTGCACCTCGATTCGTCTCATGTTAGAAACTCAGAACTGTGAGGCACAGACTAAAACAGAAGGGTTGTGTGTAAAATCATTACCACTATTCCAAAAGAAAGCAAAATCCCAATGTGAGACTTAAACAGAACTTGGAAAGGCTAATTTGTTGAGGTTGCAGCTCCTCCAGTCTTCTACACAATATGGTTAAAAGGTGTAGTCCAAAATTATAACATTTCCAAGTTTCGGAATGCATCCATCTGTGAGCTTTTCTTTTCTGGGATGTCTATTTCTATGTATTAAGTGTTCTTATTACACATAGCCAAGTTTCGTTTGTGTTACAATGAGCCGCATAGGGCTTTCAAGGCATGTAAGATATTTCAGAGGGGATTGCTAATCCCAGCGAGGCTGGCTCAATAACTCAGTGATTTTAAGGTCTCAGAAGCAGGGAGCTTGATTCCCTGCTGTGCCTCTTGGGAAAAGATCCTTCCTGTGTAACCTTGGGCAAGTTGCACAGTCCCAAGGTGTCCCTTAGAATAAGGGATTATTGTAAAGGGGGGCTTTAGTGTTCTTGAAGTAACTAGTAGCAGCCGCCATAACGGGCCAAACACATAACTTTATTTGGTAATCTGAACACAATTACAACTGCGCCACAACAATTTATATACAGGTGATAATAGTTACATTTGTGCAGGAATTATCTGGATTGGTTGATAACCATCAAGAGCGAATGAAATGATCCTGAACTAGATATGATTCGCGCTTCTCAGAGGATATTGGTGTGAACCCCCAATCTCGCGTTACTTCCAATTGAGGAAGAAGACAAAATGGCAAATACATTTAATTAAATACACAACATCCCCCCCCCCCAGGATCGAACAAAATCCTGCAACCATTGAGAAGGACCACAACATCTTTTGGGGCGTATTGGCACCTGGTCAGTTAGTGAAGCCCTGGGGCACCTCTAGAACTCATGGTATGATGTGGACAATTATCCATTTCATGTTCAGACCCTGACAAAGGGAGGGGAGATACCAAATCATAATCCCATTTTTCAGAAGGCTGAGCAGGGAAATACTCGAACTCAAAACCACAATCTAAGGGGGAAGAACTGAACAGAAATTCCCTCCTTTTACCATGAGTAGGGGACAACTCAACGCAAAAAATCCCTCTTTTGTGTATGAGTGGGGGTAGACTCAAACACCGGAAGATGGGGGGGGCAGGGGAAAAATCATAACCCCGTTTCTCACATGGATGAGTAGGGGAACACTCGAAAAACTCCCCCCGATCCTGTAAAGCAATAGAAGAATTACCAGACAACTGTGAGCCCTGTGCAAGAGACAAAGGTACTCGCTTAGAATTAGAAAGCAGGGCTGAGCCATCTTCGTCTCCCCCTTGGAATAAGTGAGTGGGGGAGGACTCTAACGTGGAACTATTGTGAGTTTCATCGGCTGAGGGCACCCCAAACTCAAACGGTTCTCCCTGTCCTTCCAGTGACTGGTCCGTTACTCTATGCCTGATTTGGTCTGTGTGTTGCGGCCAAAGAAGGCTGTTTTCCATTTTCACCCGGTAGGAGACTGGTCCCATTTGCTCTAAGACAGTACCTGGAACCCAAGCCAGCCCTCCTGCAATGTAATTCCAGCAGTGCAGAGGATCCCCCACTACAAGAACCTTTTTCTGCCGAATTTCTATGTTAACCCTTCTAACCTCCACCCTGGAAGGATCCAACCTGTCCAACAGCATGGTTGGTTTTCTACACATGAGGAGGTCAGCTGGAGACAGACCCAAGGCCAGGGGGGTAACCCGATAGGTTAAAAGAAATTGACAGAGCTGCAGCTCACGGTCCCCCTGCCCCATACGTTGTAAAGTTTCCTTAGCCATGTGGACCTGTCACTCAACCTGACCATTGGTGGCAGGGTGAAATGGAGCAGAAGTGGCATGCCAGATGGTGTTTCTCTCGAGAAATGCCTGAAACTCGACAGACGTAAAAGTAGTGCGGTTGTCAGAAACAAGCACGTCCGGCAGTCCGAAACAGCTGAAAAGCCTGCGTAGTTGCTTAATAGTCACAGCTGACATTGTACTTGGTACAGGAATTACATCCAACCACTTTGAAAAGGAGTCTACCACAAGAAGAAATAAGGTGCCCTGGAACGGAACGGCGAAATCCACATGGATTCACAACCATGGTCCGCGAGCTATGTCCCATTCCCAGGAGGGAAGTCGGGACTCCTCAGGCCGGGAACTCTGACAACTGCTGCGTCTACCAACTGCTCTATCTCGAGGTCCACTTGCGGCCACCAAAAATAGCTCCTTGCCAAGGCTGTGGAGTGCATGATTCCCGGGTGGCTGACGTGAAGAAGTTTGAGAACCTTTGTATGCAACACAGCAGGAATTTCTACCCGCTGGCCCCATAATAAACAACCCCTCTCGAGCGACAGCTCGAACAGTTTCCTGTGAAAACTCTGAATTCCTCTGAAGGAGGAGTCGTGGGCCAACCCTTCCAGACCCAAGTGACAACTTGGGACAGCAGCTTATCTTTAGCAGTAGCCTTAGCAATTTCTGAAGGAACAATGGGGTGTGTGTGAATCGAGTGATTCTATCAGCAGTACCTGATGATCACGCTCTTCTTCGCAATCTTGCTCCCCAAAACCTGGCAATGGGGACCGAGAGAGAGCATTGGCATGGCCGATGTCCTTCCCTGGATGATGATGACGTAAACTGATAAGCATTTAGAAATACAGCCCATCTAAGTTGATGGGCAGCCATGGTTGGTCATTTTGGTGGGTGGGTGGCACTGTGTGCATGTCACATGGCCCTCTTTCGACTTCTTACTCTGGTATGCTGTTCTCAGAAAATAACATGCAATTTAGGAGTTTGATCAGCCTCTAGATGTATTAAAGAGGAAGGAAAGCAATCTAGTCCATAACTGCAGGCTGCCAAATGCCTTAGGACAGCCCTCTCTTACAGCCTCATGGAGGACCCATTCCAAACATCTACATCCACCTTAATTGATTCTTTAATGCAGATTCCATTGGCCCTCCCATCAATTCTGCCCATCTTGGCTTAAGGATGTGAAATGGACAGGCACTCCCTTGCAGGGCTGACGAGGACACTGTCAGAAGGACAACTTTTCCATCTCAAGAGCATTTTCCTTCCCACTGGTCCCAGAAAAACACACCAGGAGGCCTCATGTGGTCTTCATCTTTGCCTTCTCTTTTGATACCCTTCCTCCCCAGGCTGCATATGAACAAGAACAGCCATCCAAGGCAGAAGATTTTTGTTTTGTCTTCCTTGTTGGGAAGGTTCAAGCAGCCTTGCCCTTGGCGGGAGGCACTCTTGTGATGCAGTTTGCGACCTTCTGGCTCAAATCATAATAAGTATGTTGGTTTACTTATCTGGCTGTTGCTTCACATAACCGGATGGAACTGAAGAAACCTAATACCTCTGGCTCTTGAGATTCCCATCAGCAGACTCCCCCTGCTGGGAGATTAACTGAGTTGCCAGAAAAGCTTCAGTGAGTGCATTTGTGTGTAACTCGCTCTTTCTGGCTCACTCATGCACACACAAAGAGAGACAGCACAGCGGACAAGTGGAATCACTCCCTGTGTTGCTAATGCTAACTTTGCTGTTTGCAGACCTTGATTTCAGAGGAGGAAGCCAATGTGAATTTCAGAAAATCAGAATTTCAGAAAATTATTCTGGGGAAAGATGGGGCTGGAGAACATATTGCCCTGGTCTTCTTGTACTACCCTGGTGGTTGTTAGAGCCAGTTCCCATTAGGGAACCCATTTGTGTGGATTCACAGGGGACTTGGGCTTCTGGGAATTGAAGTCCAAGAACATCTGGAGTGCCAAGGTTCGCCATTGTGGGGCTAGCCAATGAGGGATACTAGGAAGAATAATTCATTCCATCAGCCTCTGGAGGGTTGCAGGTTCCTAATCTGTGGCTAAGGGATAGTGTCCCCACCCTGTGTCCAAAAAAAGAGTGTTGGATTTGGTCACAAAGGTCATTGCCCTCTTTGATTCCCAGTTTGGGGTGGTGGTGAGTGAGCTATGAACCAAATAAAACAACAGATGCATAAGCGAACACGCAACCATCCATGAAAGGCAATTTGCCCCACAGTGGAGCAGCCCCTCTTCTAAAACACATTTTGGAACAATTACTTTTATTTCCTAACATTGCCAGGGCACCAATCCTTCTTCCTCTGGAGAGGCAAAACGGCAAGGCAAGTTGTTGGGCGGTAAAAACAGTAAATGTACTGCAAGATGATATCCATGGCAAATACTCTGTCCTGCTGGTGGCCAGGTTGAATTGCAATGAACGGTGAGAACTCCAAGAACAAATGACAAGAAACCAGACCAATATAGCCCATAATCAAATCCAGAGGGAAATATTAACATTCATCAAATGTTGATTTCAAGGAGTGAGAGACTAGGAGCTCAAGTAATAACAGGACTTCCTCTACCTCATTATTTCATTCTCAATAGATAATATATTGATTTATTTTATAATGTCTTGCCAACCTTCCAAGAAGGTATTTGTAGTTTTATTTTGCCCAAATTTGAGACCAGGGAGTGTAAAATAGAGGAAACGGCTTGGGAAACTTGGGCAGAATAGGGAATCTCTGAAAGTATCCAGTCCTTGGGTTTTACAATTCTTGCAATTCTGCACTCACTCCAATTCATGAACTGGTTCTAAGGGTACCCTCCAGCCTTGAAACACCTTTCACCAACAACCAGTATGGGTGGAAATCCACATAGTTGTCCAAAGTACTGAAGGGCCAGCTGGCCATTCCCATCTCCCATTTATTCCTTGATGAGTTAGGTTGTTGGCTTTCCACATCCTCCAGCAGGCAAAAGATGTACCTGGTACTAGTACAAAGATGCTCTCCAATTTAACACTGTAATGACATGCAGACAGCTCAGTGGCTCCGTTGCATGAAGGCACATACTGGGGGTATGGGTGGACACTGGCATTATTGGATCTGCCTTAGTACTTGCAGCATTTTCATACAGGTTTATATCATGCTGATAGCTCAATTTTAGCTTGGAAAGAGCTTGCCAACCTTTCCTTTGGCTTCACTCATGCCAAAATTTCCACTTGGACATTTCTTACATAGCAAATTGCATGAAGCCAACATGTGCATCTTCACATGTTATCAAGGCACACGTGACTTTGTGTGCAAGTAGATAAGACTGGAAGCCTCAATGGGTACTAGGTTCCCAGAAGATAGAATATACCATGGTGGACATTATGTCGCTCTCCAGATGTTGTTGGACTGCCATTCCCATTATACTGGCTAGGGCTGATTGGAGTTGCAGTCCAACAACATCTGGAGCTCTACATGTTCCTCATCCCAGCAGTGCACACAAAGCAGAATCGCTACTGGGCATTATGAGTTCTCCTACTAAAATGAAGAGAAAGGCAGCAAAGTCCATCTATACCAGTGGTTTCCAACTTTAGGTCTCTAGATGATCTTTGTCTACAGCCAGTGGTGAAGGTTTCTGGAAGTTTTAGGCCAACAACATCTTGGGATTCCAAAGTTGGGAACTGCTGTTCTGTAGACTTCTTTCTCAGCTTTCCTGCCTTCCACAGTTTCTCACTTGCTGCTTGACGTAGGGACTCAAAATGTGTTATGCAGCAGGAGTGATGAAGCAATTATAGAATCAGGGGAATGGTGCGAAGAAAGCACAGCTGCCTGCAAAAGAAAATGGATAAAGGGCCACACCTAGCATTTGATACCGGCTCACATTTGAAATAACACATAGAATGGGAGAAAAGTACATAGAAATGCTTGGTAGATACAATTTCCTATGGAGGAGTGACATCCTTACGGTAGCGTCATCGTATATGAAGCAGCCAAAATGGCACACATCCAGTAAAAACAAAACACAGGTAGGTGGATACAGGATCATTCCTGCAGTACCTTCGCATTTCACCTACCCACCTGGCCCAACTCTGTTCCTAAAGATGTGAGCTCTGTTTCTGTTTTTTCACCCCAGACATAAATTTCTCCTGAATCAAAGCACAAGAGTTCTGCTGCTACATACTGGAACTACATTTTGGCTATTTCATGCAAACACACATGCACACATAAAGGAAAAGTACACAAGGTACAAGGTGCTTCCTCAGAAATATTTTTTCATTAAAAAAAGGCACAGTTCTATCTCCAATGTTTGCAAACCTCTATTTGAAAGAATGTGGACAAACCCTTCTGAAATCTCAGCGGCCAGCAGGGGTGAATAGTAGTGTAAAGGATTTCCAGGGAAGAAGTGGGGGTGGTTTCAGCTCCTCTTTGACTTCCATTTTAATAGTGGGACTAAAATAAATGGTGCAAAACAGTAGTGGGGGGGGGGGGGAGTACGCAAAATTAGGAGAATTAAAAATGTGCTTGCAAAAGACAGATTCCATCTTCCTTGGCAACCACTTTGATATTTTTAAAACCTCAACATATGTACAATTCAATCGAGGTCAACACCTTCTCATCATGTAGTCTCAGGTTGACCACATCATCCTTTGTAAACACAACTAAAGGTAAAGGCTAAAGGTTTCCCTTGCTCGAAAGCCAGTCGTATCCGACTCTAGGGTGCAGTGCTCATCTCTGTTTTAAAGCCGAAGAGCCAGCGCTGTCTGCTTGTGCAGACATTTCCGTGGTCATGTGGCAGGCATGACTAGACACCGGAGCGCACAGAACGCTGATACCTTCCCACCAAAGTGGTCCTTATTTATCTACTTGCAATTTCTTGCTTCCGAACTGCTAGGTTGGCAGGAGCTGGGACAAAGACGGGAGCCCATTCCGTCCTGCAGTCCTTGGGAATAGAACTGCTGACCATCCGCCTCCCAGGCAGCGTTGAAAGCAAGCTAATTTGCATAATCCCCAAAGTGAGAGAAGCTCATTGTAATAAGTCTAATAATGTACAGTGATACCTCATACAACGTCCAAACTTGGTTCCACAAGTTTGGACTTTATACGGATTTGGACTTTGTATGAGGCATGCAAAATCCTAGCCGCGATGCCTCATACAACGTCCAAATCCTTGCCACAATGCCTCGTACAACCTCGTTTCCATAGAGATACATTGTACTGTAACAGCACAGACTTCAGGGCAAAGTCAAGGAAACAGACAGGAAACTGACAGAACTTTAAGAAATCATTGTCTAAAGGCTAAAAACATTACAAAAACATGTCAAACAACCCTGATTATCCAAGAACCTGAAGAATGCTGCAAAAATCCCAGGAATGCTTCTAAAAATCCTGACGAAAAAAAATCAAACAAATCCAAAATCACGCTCAAAACCACTTCTAAACACTCTTCGCCTCGTGCAAAACCCACAAGAGCAATGCACACATGTGTCCTGCCTTTTATACTGCCCAGGCACAATGCAACCTGGGGAAAACCCCAATGCCCCATACAAAGTCACAGTGACTTTGTATGAGGCAACTTTTTTCAAGGAATTAGGCAATGTTGTATGAATTTGATGCATACCTGTCAACCTTCCCGGATTGGCCGGGATTTCCTGATTTTCGGCGTCGATTTGCGCCATTTCCCACCCGCAGCTGCCCAAACCCCGGAATTGGCAGCGGGGGGGAGGTACTACGCATCCCTTCTGCACAGATCACCTTCTACGCATGCGTAGGCGGCTTTTACGCTTGCGTAGAACCCTTCTACGCTTGCATAGAACCCTTCTATGCATGCGTAGGCGATCTGCACAGAAGGGGATTGTAGAAGCCTTCTACGCAAGCGTAAAAGCCTTCTACACATGCGTAGAAGGCGATTGTACAGAACCGTTCTGCGCAGGTCCCGTATTTTGACAGGTATGACAGCTATGATTTGATGTTGTACGAAGCGGACTTTGTATGAGGTATTACTTTATCTGTTTCTAGCTTCAAATGTGACCCTTGAAAGCAGCTGCATCACACCCTAGCACCTTAAACAATATTGTGTCACTCCTCTGCTTCTATCCCTTATCTTCCAGGTCTTTGTCCTAGCAAATACCTCTTGGGATAGACAATACCTGGACTTTTACCAACGGTACTGGCAGTCAGAGTGCCCGGCCTTAGCAAAATTGGAGGCAATAGGTGTCCCAGCATCAGGCCAGTGGCTCAAACTGGTGGGTATTTTTTGGGGGGGGGATAGCTCTGCAAACACACTATTTGCAGAATGCATCAGTCCTACAGCATACAGATCTACATTTGTGGGGGTTGATTCCTCTTTTATATGTGGAAGTCATAGCAGGCTGTTTCTTCTTTTCAAATATATTATTAAGCTGCTTACAGAGAAAGGAGAATTGTCCTACAGTATCTCACATGGCAGAATTACGATCCAGCCATTCCCATGTGTCTCCAAGAACTGGGCTGTTAGCCCTCTGTCCTGTTTGATCCTTAAAAGGGGTGAAGGAGAGAGAATATGGTGCTCAAGATTCAGTCTTGCCCCCTCCCAGGGCATCCAGAGTCTCTCCCGGCAGCGGCATCCCCAGCTCAGCTGGGCTTTCATCTTGGCTTCCATTAAGAGGAGACTGAAGTTTGGATACAATGCGGGCCGTCTCTGGGGTGATCTCAAAGTGGTTGTGCTGCCCAGGGGTTTCTGGAGAGGCACTGCAGCTACTTATTTCTGTTTCTAGGAGGCCACTTCCCGAGTCTGCGCTAGCTAGGAGAGCAGCCCTCAAGGGCAGGCTGGAGACCTTGGAGATGTTGGCTCGAGGATGTTTCACAGGCAGTCGACTGAAGTGTCCCCTGGACTGGGGGCTGATAGAGGCATCTGGGTCACACAGAGGGTCTGTGGGGTCAGTGTTGTCACTGCTGTTCAACTCTGGGAGGGGGAAAAATGAGGCTTTAGAATAAGAAGATGAGATACCCTGCTCAGTGTCCCCTCATGCTTGACAGAGAATATTTTTAGAACTTTTTTTAAAATAGAGGTGCTGTGAATATCTGGCCGGACATCTCACTACGGTAATGGAGTAGAACATACAGCCAGCGATTCAACGTTGAGTTCTGGGCAGTGGTAAATAACCTGACTCCCTAAAGGGGCCAACAGCTATGGGCGGATAAGCCCCTTTAGGTGGGGTGATGGTCCCTTCAGTGGAGAAAATGCCACTGAATACAATCATATTGGGCCCAACAGCAAAATGAGCAGAGGAGGAACTCTGATTCCCAACGGTCATGGAGGCGGAAGAGGTCATGCCAGATGGACTGGCTGTGAAGGAGCACCTTGTCCATATCCTCAAGGCTGCAGCAGTCGATTGCAGTTCTGGTGTTAAATTCTGCACGTCTCATTTCATATGTGCCGCAGGAGATGGCTCCGTGATCACAGTGTGTGGGTCACTTCTTGGGAAGCTGGGATCCACCTTAAACAAATTCACACCAATGGCATTTTTCCTGGTTCAGGAAAAAACGCATTCTTGGATACCAGTTGCAGACAACCTCACTTATGTATAATCTCTCACTTATGTGTCTTTCACTAAGCACCATTTCTTCTGTGATTGGTCATTATAGGCTTAATTTGCAAATGTGTCTGTTGTTCAATGCCATCAAGTCAACTTAGTGACTCTGATAGGGTTTTTGAGGTAAACAAGATATTTACCAGTTTCATACACCCCCAGTCAGCTTCAGTGCCTAAGCAGGTAACTGAACTCAGGCCTCCTGAGTCCTAGTCTGTCACTCTATCCCAGTGATGGCGAACCTATGGCACATGTGCCAGAGGTGGCATGCGGAGCCCTCTCTGTGGGCACCCATGCAGTCACCCCAATACAGAGTTCACCCCATGTTATGTATGTACAATGTTGCTTTAAGAAATGTATGATTGTAACCTGACCACAATTACAATGTAGCTCTGCTGTTAAGGAACGCGAGTAAGCTGCCTATAGAGGGCAGCTGCGAGCGTTCAGCTCACATGGTTCACATTCCCCAAATCACCGGCAGCCGCGGGAATCTTTCCCGCGCGAGGATCACCTGGAGAAGATGGGCGTGACTCAGAATGACGTCACGCCGGTAGCAGCCAATAAGCTACCGTGCAACGAGATTCAAATGTATGTTCCACAGTATATAATGAGCTGTACCTCCGCCATTACCACATGTTCATCCTGATCATCAACCAATAAACCTGTGTTAGTCCTCACTGCGACTCCTTCTTTGTCTTCCGTGCAAGACACTAAACCCCACCCCTCTGTCCAGCAGCCTAATGGGAGCGCTTCCTCCCTCTCCCTAGCACAGAGTAAACCCCACCCCTCTACCTAGCAGCCCAATGGGAGTGTTTCCTTCCTCCCCTGTTGCTATATTGGCACTTTGTGATAAATAAATGGGTTTTGGGAAGTGGTGGGCTCAAAAATTTTTTACTACCACACTGTGGCCATGGTATGGTGGCCATGGCTAGGGGGAAAGCACTGTGTTGCACCTGATTTAGGACTACTTTCTTTCAAAACTTGGATGGGTGGGGCCAGCCAGAATTTCTGCTACCGGTTCTGGTGAACTGGGACAAACTTGCTGATGCCCACCACTGGTTTGGGGTTGTAGTTTGGGCACTCGGTCTCTAAAAGGTTTTGCCATCACTGCTCTATCCACTACGTCACACTGACTGTCCCCCACTGAGACACGTATTTCTAAGGAAATCCTATTGTGAGAGGAAAAACAGGTTTATTTATTTATTTATTATTTTTGCACATTTATATCTCGCCCTCCTGGTGAGTACACCACTCAGGGCGGCTAACAATATAATAAAAATTACAATAAAAACAATTAAGTCAAGCGTGCCCCAAACCTGCTGGAAGAGCCATGTCTTCAGCATCTTTCTAAAAGGGAGTAGTTCTGTCTGGAGACACAACTCAGGTGGTAAGAGGTTCCACAGGGCAGGGGCAGACATGGGAAAGGCTCTTTTCCTGGTCCCAATAAGATGTACTTCTTTCACTGATGGGACCACCAATGAGCCCCTCCTGTCTGCCCTAGTAGGACGGGCTAAATTCCTTGTGGCGACGCGGTCTCTTAAGTAGCCTGGTCCAATGCCATGAAGGGCTTTAAAGGTCAAAACCAGCACCTTGAATTGCACCCGGAGGCACTCCGGCAACCAGTGCAGCTCCCGGAGAAGTGGTGAGGTGCAAGCATAATGCCCGCACCCCATCACAACCTGGGCAGCCGCATTCTGGACAAGCTGAAGCCTCCGAATGGTCACCAAGGGCAGCCCCATGTAGAGCACATTACAATAATCCAATCTGGAGGTGACCAGAGCATGAGTGACCGTGAGCAAGGAGTCCTGGTCCAGGAGCGGGCGCAGTTGGTAAGTGAAACGAAGCTGTGCAAAGACCCTCCTAGCCACGGCTACCACCTGCTCTTCAAGCAGTAGCCGCAAGTCCAGGAGGACCCCCAAATTGCGCACCGGATCTGACTGTGGCAAGATGTTCCAGCCACGACCAAAGGTGGTAACTCCCGGGATAACATGGGACCCTGCACCCAAAGCCACTCAGTCTTGCCAGGATTCAGCTGAAGTCCGTTGTCCCCCATCCAGACCCAAACAGCCTCCAGACACCTGGTCAGGACTTCGACTGCATCACTCAGGTCCCCACGAGCTGAGATGTACAGCTGGGTATCCTCTGCATACTGATGATACCTCACCCCGTGGGAACGAATGATCTCACCCAACGGTTTCATGTAGATATTAAACAATAGAGGTGAGAGTACCAAGCCCTGAGGCACCCCACATGGAAGCAACCTAGGGCTGGACAACCCACTCACTAAAGACACCGACTGAGTCCGGCCCGTCGGAAATGAGGAAAACCAGGACAACACAGAGCCCTGGGCCCCCACTCCTCGGAGCCGGCCCAGAAGGATACCGTGGTCGACGGTATCGAAAGCCGCTGAGAGGTCAAGAAGAGCAAGGACCGAGGGGTTGCCTCCATCCCACTCCCACCAAAGATCATCCAAGAGTGCGACCAATGCCGTCTCGGTACCATAACTGGGCCTGAAACCTGACTGAAATGGGTCCAGATAATCTGTATCATCCAGAACCCCCTGGAGCTGCCGAGCCATTGCTTTTTCCAACACCTTTCCCACAAAGGGAAGGTTGGAGATAGGTCTGAAATTAGAAATGACAGTAGGGTCGAGCGATGGCTTCTTCAGGAGAGGGTGAACCAGCACATGTTTGAAAACTGCCGGAACCACCCCCTCCCGCAAGAGGCATTCACCATCGCACCGACCCAACTGCCCGTCGTTTTCTTGGCAGCTCTAACTAGCCAGGCCGGGCAGTGATCAAATAAGCAAGTGGTATCATGCACAGCTTCAAGGAGCATACCTGTCAAGTTTTGGATTTGGAAATAAGGGAAATTTCCTGGCAAATACGGGATACTTGACAGCTATGCTTATCCTGTGCTGCCCTCCAATGGTGGCAATAGGGCATTGCAGTCTAATTAATAAGGGATGACGGCGGGAAAGAGGGTAAAATAAGGGGTTTTCCCGGCCAATAAGGGATACTTGACAGCTATGCCAAGGAGCCTGTCCACTTCATCAGGGGCAACGGGATCGAACCGATCCCAGATAACATGGCTAGACTCCGCTCCAGCCCCCCCACCCAGGTTAACAATTTCTATGTCAGGATTAAACCCCGAGCGGATGCGAGCAACTTTCTCTGCTAGATGGTCAGCAAAATCGTCAGCTGATCCCTGCCACCCAGGACCAGGCCCCTCCTTACCCAGAAGGGACCTGGTGACCCGGAACAGGGCTGCTGAACGATTATCAGCAGAGGCAATGAGGGAGGTGAAGTACTGGTGCTTCACCACCCTCATCACCACAAGGTAGGCTTTAATAGCAGCTCTAACTTGTGCTTGGTCACATTCACACCAGGTCTTCACCCAACGGCGCTCAAGGCATCTCCTAACCCGCTTCAACTCCTTCAACTCATCAGTATACCAGGGAGAGCTGTGCGGTCTGCGAGAAGGGAGAAGCCGCATTGGCACGATTGTATCCAAGACCGATGCCGCCTCCTTTTCCCAGAGGGCGACCAAGGTCTCAGTCGAATCATGTAGCCTGTCTGGAAGAAAATGCCCCAGCTCCGTCTGAAATCTCTCGGAGTCCATAAGTCGCTGGGGTCGGACCAATTTAATGGATCCAGCCTCCCTACGGTGAAGCGTCGCTCCCCGAAAATCAAGAGAGACCAAATAGTGATCTGACCATGGCACTGGTGTTATCTCTATATGATGTAATATCAGATCACTCAGCCACCGCTCTGAAAGGAAAACTGTCAGAGGAGTGGCGGCTACCCCTGGTGGGACCCCCAATTACTTGAGTCAGGCCCATAGATGCCATGGAAGCCATGAACTCCTGAGCTGCCTGAGAAGCCGGTCCCAGCGATGGCAAATTGAAGTCCCCCAGGACCATAAGCCCCGGGAGCTCCAACGCCAACTCCGCAATCGCTTCAAGCAGGTCAGGCAGTGAATCTGCAACTCTGCAAGGGGGCAGGTACAGAAGTAGAATTCCCAACTGACTCCTGAGGCCCAACCGAAGCAGCAGCAGCTCACAACCCTGCACCTGTGGAAATTAACACAGAAGAGGAAATAAACACTCCCTTCCATGTCTAACTTGACCTCAAGTAGTTAGCTGATGAAAGTCATTTGCTCTTTTACCACTTCATAGAGCATAAAGCCATAGTAACAATGGCCCATAGAGTCCACTGGCCCTCCAGTTTGGCCTTTAGCATCAGTAACTCAGAATAGGATTCTAGACCATTTTTGGATGGGGTGTCAATCTGCTTGAAAACACACATCCACACTGGGAGACTGTTCTTGAACTCAGCTTCTCTCCTGGATTCCACAAACGGCAGCTGTAGCTAAAAGTGCATTTGCTCACTCCTTTAGTAAAAGGTGAAAGTTGTAGACAACCAGAGCAAGCTCACTTTGTTTAATAAACAGAAAATGCCTTTTCCTGGCAAAGAGTCCTGATCCATGGTCACAAGTAACTTCAGTTACAGTTGCATTGGGCCACACAATCTGCATGAGGATGCATCTGAAAACGTTTCAGAAGCTACAGCTAGTGCCAGGTAATGCTGTCAAATTTGTTACTAGTGCCATAAGTCTGAAGCATGTGAACGCTTAAGAATCCACTGTGTGTTGCTTCTTTCCAAACAAGAATGGTTGGAAGTGGTTGAGAGCAGAGTTAAATATAAGGCCACAAAATAATCCTAATTTTAAATCACATGATTTCTGTACAATTTAGTATAAATACTAAATGCAGGGCCAAACTACTGCTACAAGCAGTCTGTAAGCCATTCGGGAGTAGCTCCATATTCTGGAAAGCCAAAAAGCATGAAATCGGAGAAGGGCATTCAACAATCACTTGGAGTGTCATGGTTGTCAGAGTTTGCCTAGACAAACTGGAACACATCCCAGAGGGTCTGAGACTTTTGCTGTCAAGTAGTGTGATGTTTCAACCCAGCCTTAATTACAGATAAAGAAACTGTAATTCAGTTTTGATCACTCTGAACTGAGAGCAGACAAGCCATGTTCTGCACTCTGTTTGGGATTTTGATATGGCAATTCTGAGAAGACCTGGGCTAGGGAGCATGTGGCCTTCCAGACATTATTTCGACTCTGAGTCTCATCAGCATGGCCAACAGTTTAGTGTATGGGACCAAAGACAACCGGACAACCGAAGGGTTGGTTTAACACAGGTTTATTGCATGAGGTTCCAGTGAAGCATGAGGTAATGGCGGTGATACATCTCAATATATACAGTAGCCCTCTACATTTGAATCTTGTAGCACGGTAGCTCATTGGCTGCTACCGGCGTGGCCTCGCCCAGGCACGCCTCTTTCTTCTGCTGCTGAATGCGGGGAAGGTTTTCCCGCGGCTGTCCGTGATTGAGCAATGTGAACCATGTGAGACTGAACGCTCGCAGCTGCCCTCTATGGGCTGTCTGCTCGCGTTCCTTTACAGCTGATATCGTTTGTATCTGGAGTGGTTACATTCTTGCCTTTACAGTATAATGAACATGCATACATACATACATAACATCCCTTCCCCCTAGGATGGGACGAAGTCCCGCAACCAATGTGGCTTGCCGCACGTGCGCTTGGGACGCGCTTGCGTCTGACCTAGTACTGGAGAGCCTGTGATCCCTGACTCCGCGGGTGCTTGTCCTGCAACGGGAAACGGGGATTCGTTAGTGGCTCTGTGGGGCGTCCGTGCCTGCCTCGCGCCCGGGGATGGGAAAGGAATGAATAGTTGGGAGGTGAACCCCTGCCTGTTGCTCTCGGACCCCGGGGACCCTCCTATTGTGAACCGCGGAACCGATGAGGTCGCCCTTGTGGTTCGGCTACCTTCTGATCCCTGCTCGGGGGACCTTGAGACTGTGGCGGGCGGACTCGCTGATGCCTCCCGTCTTGGGGGTGTCGGTCTCCGGGAAATTGGCGCTATATTGCATTCTAACTCACAGGGGCTACTGGGACTGGAAGTACCAGGGGCTGAACTGAAACCCCTCTTTTCGCTAGGACGGGTGGGGGACCACTCCGCTAACTCCCCCTGGTACTGTAAATCAACGTCTAAACTTCTATGGGCGTCTGTGTTTCGGGGAAACTCCCGCGGGGTATGTGTGTGGTCGGGGCTCTTCCATTTTGTCGGGGACCCCCGCAAAAGATTTCTGTGGATCGATTCCCTTTCCTCCCCCCTTGGTGGGGACCCATGCTCCCCTTTTCCTCCCCCTTGGGCTGAGCGGGTGGGGGAGTACCCTAACGCTGATTCGATGCTATTCTCGTCTCCGTCCTGCTCTCCGGGGACCCTGCGCCTGAGTTGGTCCACGTGTCGCCTCCACAGGAAGCCTGTACTGGTCTCTACGCGGTATGAGACGGGGCCGGTTTGTTCTATTACGGTGCCCGGCACCCAGGCTGGCCCCGCGCTGGCGTAGTTCCTGCAATGCACCGGGGCGCCTACGCTGAAACTCTTTGTGGGTTCCACCCCTATGTTCCGCCCTTTGTCCTCTACTCTCGTGGGGTCTAGCTTGGAGATTCCCGTGGCCAGCTTCCTGCGCATCAACAGCTCTGCGGGGGAGTACCCTGAGGCTAATGGGGTGACCCTGTATCTTAGCAGGAATTGGCACAATTTCAGGTCGAGGTCTCCGGGGCCCATGCGCAGCAGCGCGTCTTTCGTGGTGCGCACGAGGCGCTCTACTTGGCCGTTGGTGGCCGGGTGAAAGGGGGCAGAGGTGACGTGCCGAATGGCGTTGCGCTCCATGAATGCCCCGAACTCGGCGGACGTGAAACAGCTAGCGTTATCGCTGACGAGGGTGTCGGGTAAACCGAACGTGGAAAAGACCCTCCTTAACTGTTTAATTGTTGTGGCCGAGGAGGTGCTCGAGACTGGAATGACCTCCAACCACTTGGAGAACGCGTCCACCACAAGGAGGAAAAGCGTTCCCCTGAACGGGCCAGCAAAGTCTACGTGTACCCGGGACCAGGGCCCCCTTGCTGCGTCCCACTCCCTAGGTGGCGAGCGAGCCTCTTCTGGCCTTGAGCTTTGGCACGCTTCGCAAGTGCCGACCATGTGTTCGATGTCGGCGTCTAGCTGGGGCCACCAAAAGTAACTGCGGGCTAGCGCCTTTGAGCGGACGATCCCCGGGTGGCTGACGTGCAGCAGTTTAAGCACCCTCAGCCGGAGAGACGTGGGGATCACTACCCGCTGTCCCCACAAAAGGCAACCCCTCTCTAGGGACAACTCTAGTTTCTTTTTGAAAAATGTGTCGAATTCCGCTGCTGGGGAAGACACGGGCCACCCTTTCTGTACCCAGGAGCAAACTGTGGCCAGCGTTTTGTCCTTGCCTGTCGCTTTGGCGATGTCGGCCGGTACTACTGGAGGGGAGTCTAGAACCTCTATCATTAAGACCTGGTGGTCCCTCTCTACTTCGCCCACGTGGCAGCAATCCCGGGGAATGGGGGACCTCGACAGGGCGTCGGCATGGCTGATCTCCTTCCCGGGCCGGTATACCAACGCGTGCTGATACGCGTTGAGAAAAATGGCCCACCTGAGCATTCTCGGGGACAGGATTTGGGGCGTGGGCTTATCTGTGGTGAAAATGCCTAGCAAAGGCTTATGGTCAGTCACTATGGTGAAGGGGCGGCCGTACACAAAATCATGAAATTTCTTGGTCCCCGCAATTATTGCTAGTGCTTCCCTGTCTGTCTGAGCATAGTTTCTCTCCGCTTGGGACAAGGACCTAGAGTAGAACGCTATCGGGGCCTCCCTACCGTTCTCCAGCACGTGGCATAACACCGCCCCCACCCCCACCGGGGATGCATCGCATATCAGGACCACTGGGCGTTTGGGATTGAAGTGGGTCAGTACAGCATCTGATGCCAGGAGTCGCTTCAGGTCATTGAAAGCCTTCTCCTGGTCGTCGCCCCACTTCCATGCCTCGTCCTTTTTTAACAATTTGTGTAGCGGTTCTGCCACGGCTGCCTTCCGCGGGAGGAAGGAGTGGTAGAAGTTGAGCAGTCCGAGGAACGACTGCAACTCGGGCTTGGAGGTGGGGCGAGGGGCCTTCTTGATGGCGGCTACCTTGGATTGGGCTGGCCTTATTCCCTCGGGAGTGACACGGAACCCTAGGAACTCAACCTCTGTAGCGAAGAAGACGCATTTGTCTTTCCGCAACCGCAACCCCGCCTTTTCGAATATTGTCAGGACCTTTCCCAACCTTGTTGCTAATTCGGCCCGGCTCCCCCCTGTAATCAATACGTCATCAAAGTAGGGTAACACCCCCTCTAACCCCTTCAGGAGGCGTTCCACAAGTGACTGGAAGATCCCGGGCGCCGAATTCACACCGAATTGGAGGCGCGATACCTGGAACGCCCCTTTGTGGGTGACTATGGTCTGCGCAGCAGCTGCGGCGGGGGTCACCGGGAGTTGCTGGTAGGCTTGGGCCAGGTCGAGTTTAGCGAAACACCTCCCCCCGTGTAACCTGGCCAACAAGTGGCTGACTACCGGCACCGGATACGCATTAGGGCGGATCGCCTTATTGATGGTGCACTTGTAATCAGCGCATATGCGTACCTCCCCGTTGGCCTTGAGCGCTGTTACAATTGGAGTTTCCCAATCCGCAGAATCAACAGGAACAAGAATCCCTGGCCCACCAATTTGTCCAACTCCGCCTCTATTTTGTCCTTTAGTGCGAAAGGCACTCTGCGCGGCTTAAGTCTGATTGGACGTACTCCAGGGTCCAGGTCGAAAGTCACTGGGGGGCCCTTGAATTTTCCGAGCCCCTTTTTAAAAACCTCGGGGTGCGCGTCGCACACGCTCTGTATTGGATCAGTCCCGGCGGCGTGTGCTCCCACGGCGTGCACCCCCCCCAATGAACAACCCCAGGGGCTGGAACCATTGAGTCCCGAGGAGGCTGCATTTACCTCCCTTGAGGACGACTAGGGGAAGCGTTGCGGTGTGCTTTTTAAACCGGACCTGGAACTTCCCAACCCCCAACACTGGGATGCGGTTCCCTTGCACGTCCTTCAGTGTGGCCCTCAACGCTTTGAGCTTGGGCCGCATGCGGGGGGCGATTTTCATGAACTCCCCCTGGGAAATAATAGAGTATGAAGAACCCGAGTCCACCTCCATTCTAACAGGGGCCCCTTGTATTACTACCTCAACGAAGTAACGGGGGTGCTCCGTGGAAACGCTGCAAACCGGCGCGTCGTCCTCGCTGTCGTTGGAGATGCGCCCTACTCCGTCCCGCGTCCTCGTGGTCCGGGTGCCGTCCTTTGGCCTCGTGGTGCGGTCCTGCCTCGCCGAGCGGTCTGGAGAACTCCTGGTGGCCTCGCGCCGTTTCCGGCAGACCTTGGCGATGTGCCCGCGCCGGCCGCAGTTGTGGCACTCGGCCTTGCGGAATGGGCATTTGGCGCGGGCGTGGGCGGCGCCGCAGCCGTCGCAGCGCCGGCCCTCTCTCTGGACCCTCCGGACGTCCTCGTCGTCGCCGCTCTCCGCAGACGAGTTCGAACCTCGCCGGGCCGCGCGCACCGAGCTCTCTGCCTTGGCGGGCTTCGGGCGCCAGTCCTGAAGCTCGTGCACCCCGGCAGTAGTGGCCTCCGCGGCCTGTGCCGTGTCGAGGACTTGTTGCCACGTGGGAGGCGGCTCCCTTTTCATCAGCGCGCGCTGAGTCTCTGTGTCCCTCAGACCGCAGAGCAGGCAGTCCCGGAGGGTGATGTCGGGGAGCTCCCACTTGCAAGGGCCGGCGGCCAACCGCAGGGCCGCGGCGAACTCATCGACCGATTCCCCGGGTGCCTGGACTTGCCTCCAGAACGCGCTCCGAGCGGGGAACATCGCTATTGCTGGCCGGAGATGGGCGCGCAACGCCGCCAGGAGCTCTGTAGCTTTGAGGTCGCTCACCTTCCTCGGCGCGATCAGGTCCACCAAGGTCCTCTTGGTCTCGTGTCCGAGCATGCGGACGAAAATGGCCCTCTTTTTGGCCTCATCGGAGACTTCGAGCTCCACCAGCGCTGCGTTGAAGTCTATCTCAAACAGCTCCAAGTCTCCCGGCTTCTTGATCTCGTAGCCGGCGCATGTCTTGGTCCCGTGGGCAGCCATATCCCACCTTCGTCGCCAATTTAGTGTATGGGACCAAAGACAACCGGACAACCGAAGGGTTGGTTTAACACAGGTTTATTGCATGAGGTTCCAGTGAAGCATGAGGTAATGGCGGTGATACATCTCAATATATACAGTAGCCCTCTACATTTGAATCTTGTAGCACGGTAGCTCATTGGCTGCTACCGGCGTGGCCTCGCCCAGGCACGCCTCTTTCTTCTGCTGCTGAATGCGGGGAAGGTTTTCCCGCGGCTGTCCGTGATTGAGCAATGTGAACCATGTGAGACTGAACGCTCGCAGCTGCCCTCTATGGGCTGTCTGCTTGCGTTCCTTTACAGCTGATATCGTTTGTATCTGGAGTGGTTACATTCTTGCCTTTACAGTATAATGAACATGCATACATACATACATAACAAACAGTTAGGGATAATGGGACTTGTAGTCCAAGGCATGGGGAGAAGACTATGTGTCCCATCCTTGCTGCAGTTTGTGTGTGCCTGAAGATTATAAGGAAGAAGATATTATTCTAGGTTGCATTAGGACAGTGATGCGAACTTTAGCACTCCAGGTGTTCAGGAACATCAGTTTCCAGAAGCCCTGACCAGCAGGAGTGCTGACTTGGGCTTCTGGTAATTGCAGTCCAAAAACACCTGGTGTGCCAAGGTTCACCATCACCGCACTATGATGTTAATGGCTTTGGCTCAGTGCAGGGATTCACAACCTATGGCTGGCTACGGCCCACAGCACCAATTAATCTGGCCCATAGTGAGGCTGCCACTGCCAGAAATGCTGAAAATGACCCAGAAGTAAAGAAAACCCACCAAAAACCCATCGGAAGTAAAGAAAACCCACTGGAAGCAAAGAAAAGCCACCGAAAATGCACTGAAAACACGCCTGCCCTTGCTCCCGCTGCCATAGGAAGCAGAGGAAGCAGCAAAAACATCCGGAAATGCACTGTGAATGCACTCTCCACTGCCGCCACTGCCATCGCTGACAGAAGTGGTGGAAGCGGCAGGAGGAACTATGCCTCCAGCCCGCAAAGCTGTCCAAGGGGGCGTGGTCTGGCACACGGCGCAAAAAGGTTGCAAACTCCTGCATTAGTGGGTGTGGCAGCTGTTTTGAAATGGCTAAACTCAAATGTTCTTTGCAAAATAGAGTCCACTGGTCTTTGCAGGCCTGATTTGTACTTAGCAAACAAAATTACCTACGGCGTCTCTGCTTACAGGGCAGTTGGTTTCTTCCATACTCTGCCTCTGTTGGGTCTCAGTGGGAGAAAGATCCTCAGTTGCAACAACATCCTCTCCATCAAGATCCAGCACAGATGGGTGCTTCTGCTGGGGGAGGGAAAAGCCACAACCATGAATCAATGTAGTCAGCTCTGGCAGCAACTTTAGGAAAGTGTATTCTGGTCATCGTAAGAAAACTATCAACAAAGTAAAGAAGGCCTGCAGAAGTTAACTGTCATAGCCAAGTGGAAAGAAAACTATTGGGTTTTCTATTCTTTTGTGGAGGCAGGAAATCCACTTGGAAATTTCACCTCAGAATTTGAAGCCTAAGTTGCCATGTTTTAAAATGTTGCCAATTTATTTTGTCGCAGAAAAACCTATCCAGACAGAACTCTTAACATATTACCTGCTGAACCATCCACTTCGAGTTTTCCTTTCTCAAAATCCCAGGGGACTTTTGCACTTTTTAAAATGAGATGAAATTTGAGTTGCATCATGATGAAAGTTTAAAAAGCAGCGAAATTTCCTCCAACTGACAAATAACGTTTTGGTAACTTACATTTTTATTTAGGTTCTAATGACACAGATGCTAAAAGATTGACGCTTTCCAATTTGGTCTCCATGGAAGCATTGCATAATGCATAGGTTAAAAAGGAGAGGATCTCCAGTAATTCTTGGAAGCAAAGTCTTTACAGTAAACTTTAGCCCCTGATACTGGTAGTTATCATTGAACCAAACGGATGTGGAAAACAATTACATGGTACAGCTTTACTGGACTGTACCACAAAACTGGAGGTGGGAGATTGCACCTTTGAATGTTCTCTCCTTCAAAACTAACTCCCCACATTTACAAAGCCAAGTATCATGGGGGAAGATTTATAGCAGGGATGCCCAGACTTTTTGGGCCGTGAGCCAGTCATGTGGTTCAGCGAGCCGGTCATGCGGTTCCTCCCACTGAAAGTGGAAGTAAAACGTGTGTTGCAATATGTTTTGCAACAGATATGTAATTATTTTCTTTTTAGGAAAAATGGAGAATCATATCTCCAGAACTTTGAAAGGCCACAAGTCTCCTATTAAATGCTATTTGCCTCTCCAGTATCCCAAACAGCACTTGATGTATTCTACATCAAAAGGGGCACCTGCTGGAAATGGAAAATGAGAAAATGAAACAAATGTTGGATTCTCCTCCATTGTCATATTTGCTTTTACTGGAAATACCAAAACTGTTCATATACGGATAGCATTTATTCCAGGTGTTTGCAACCAGACATGGCCCCCAACGCCAATTCATCCGGTCCCCAACACCCTCGATGCTCCTGGAAACGGAAGTAAAACACATGCCGTGCATGCGCAGAATGCACATGCATGACACACATTTTACTTCCGCTTCCAGGTGGGAGGAACCACATGACTGGTCTGATCAGATGCCCAGGAGGTGTGGTCAGGCCCACGGCCTGAAAACATTGAGAATCACTGATTTATTCCATGAACTGAGCTACAGTCCCTCTTGCCTCAGCAGGACCAAACATAAAACCACAATCTTCTTCACAGATGTTTTGTATATTTTTAATGTTCCCTTTGAAACTGGATGGCTTCAAAGGAAGCCATTTTGCCTTTTCTGTTCAACAACTTTCACCTTTTTTCATTTTGAAACTATGGAGCAAAATCTAGTTGTGTAACTTTACGCTTGAGTATCCTTGGTCCAGCGCTGGCTATATAGTGCAGGGGTTTAGGGCTTTGGCTCCAGAGCTAGAGATTGGGGGTTTGATTCCTTGCTGTGCCTCCTGTGAGTAGAGCCAGCCTGTGTTCTCAAGGGCAAGCTGCACAGTTCCAGGACACCCTTCAGAAGAAGGGCACGGGAAACCAATTCTGAGTATTTCCTGCCTAGAAAATCCTGGAAAAGGTCAACATAAATTGGAATTGACTTGAACACAGACAGTTATTAATTATCCTGAACTGGGCATTGAGAATATATAACTTAAATTCATTCAGGTTCTGAGGTTCCCTAGGGCTCAGTTTGCTCTGGGGAAGTCTTTGGGAACAGGAATGGGAGTAATTCATTTAATAGTAAATGAATAGTTGCTTGATTACCACTGCCATGTTTGGGACTATCACTGATCTAGGGTTTGCTTGTTTATTACTTTAAAAGGCTCCCCTCTACTTCAAGACTCCCAAAGTCTTCCATGGGCAAAGAGAGCCCTAGAGAAACTTGGAACCTGAACCCAATTAATTTAAGTTACATTTTTCCCCTTGCCCAGTCCAGGTCATACAAAGTTATGCCCATAATGTTTGTACTTCCCTGGATTGAAAAATGCAATAACCTCTCCAATGGTAGAGAACAGACCGTTGGGGGATTCCTCCTCCTTCCTACCTCAGAAGAGATGTCAAAACCTCTCTCGTTGCTTGAGAGAGTGTCATCACTGATGTTTGCTTCTTTCAAAGAACTGTCACGTTCACAAAGGCCACCTGAAGGCAGGTCATCCATTCCAAAGATCCTTTCATAGTTGAGGATGAGAAACTCTACGAGCTGGGACTGGTACCCTGAGTCCACCAGGCATGACATGGAAACACCATTGCTACAGGGAGGGCGGATGAGCGTTGGGCCAAAGATGATGCCCAGATTGTTGGGAGACATCTTGTTCTCCTCATATCGTTCAGCCACCCTTGGAGACAGAAATACAGATGTCAAGGTTTTGATTTCCTATCACAGCATGAACATTGTTTCCTAGATGTTGGTGCATATTTGAAATGTTTATGCTGCATGTCCAATGGCTTTTCCATCTTGTGAATGGTTAAAGAAATGAGAATTGGGGTGCTTACCCACTTAATCCTGAAAAACATGTCCATGCTTTCTGGAAATGGATGAAAGGTAGTATTTGGGGGATATAAAACTTATGTGAGTGCCCAAGCATATGCTTAGGATGTGTCTACATATGTGTGTGAATACACTTATATGAATGAATGCTAGTGTGTGTCTACAGGTGCATGCATAACTTCATAGGTATACATTTACACATGCATTCTTTAGTGCTGGTATATGTAAACATGTATCTATGTATGTGCACATTTGCCAGAACATGAGTGTGCATGTGCATTGCCTGAATGCACACGTACATGCAGGAGCACACCACACATCCACTTCTGTACCTGTGAATGTATGCATGGCATTTATGTGTATGTTTGCAGGTGGGCATGTGTTCCGAATGCATGAGAGAGCAGGTGTGTGTTCCTGGGCACATTTTTAGATCTGCATATGTGCCCGTGGGACCATGCACACATATGCAAGTGCACAAGTCTGTGCATGTGTGCACATGGTATGGATGCATGTGAATGTGTGTACCTGTTGAGTGATAGGATTTTGAGCTGACATGAGCAAAGGTATATATTTGTGGGTGCATATGAGTATATCTGCAAGACTGTGCACATGAGTGTTGGAATGGCTGTGTGCATTTCCTGCACAAGTGTGTATACATGCACATTAATGCATGTGTATATCTTACCTGCATTGATGCATGGGTGCACATATATACATATGTGAAATGTGCACATGTGTACAAATGAGCATGTATATGGATCTGTACAAGGAAGCTGTTCTGCCTTTGTGGCTGTAGTTGCTGTTGTGCCTGTGGTGTGTTGGGCCCCCAAGTCCCATGGAGAAGGAAAATGATTCCCCATTGCTACATAAAGACAAAGAGACTGTCTTTTACACATTCTTCTGTTTCATGAGCTTTGGGGAGAAAATAAGCCTCACATCTAACACATACACCAGCTGTAAAATGTATTGCATTGCAGCTCTCGTAACCCCCAGCCAGCTGTTCCTCCAACTACAATTAAACATTTAAAATGATGTTGGAATCTACTGAAAATAATGCTTTTTATAAGTCATTTTTTCCCAACCCTAAGAAGGGTCCCCAAAGTTGTTCCAAGTCAGACCTTTCCTTAGGAAGCAAGAGCTATGGATTCAACCAATCTCTCTGTTACCTGTACAAATGAGCAATGATGTGACGTAAGGTGTTGTAATTTGTTGCTGGCAATTCACTCAGTAACTCTTTGGCCCGCTGGATAGGATCTGCTGGTATGTCAGGATCATCCCCCTTTCTTTCCTCATTTTTCTGCAAGCTCCTTGACAGGGCCATTAAGTCATCATAAAGGGCATATGGAAGTACAGGACTAGTAAGCTAGAACAAGAATGGCACAAAATGATCAGAACACCTTTTCAGCACTGGTTCTCTCACAAATATCTTAAGATTCCACCAGGCTACTCAACTTTTCCATAGGATCATAGAATAGCTGAGTTGCAAGGAGCCTATTAGACAATTGAGTACAACCCCTGCCCTGATCAATGCAGAAACTTAAATCAAAGTAGATCTGACTACTTTCTCTTTGAGGAGGTACAGTACAGAGTGACGTATGACCCTCATGAGAAAGTACAGAAATTAATGTTTTAATTAATATGTTCATAAGCAGGTGTTCTCTTCCAACCTCCTTAGAAGAATATAAAAGAGATAAGAGTCCTCAAAAACAGGGTTCCCCAAACACTGGGCAGCAAACCGGTACCGGGCCATGGGCTGTCTTGAACCGGGCCATGGGGGTGGGTGGTGCTGGGAGCCCCAATGGCAGCCTCCTGTATTCAATGTGCTCCACCAAGTCTGCCAGGCAAATGGGGCGAGAGCACGGGCTTCAGACATAGCAGATAGGCAGGTGGCCGGGCCTCTCCTCCAAGTTGCTTAACTATGGCAGGGCTCTGACCCCCACCTGTGTGCAATGTGATAGCTCACTGCCTGAGTCGTATTTTATTATGCATTTGCACCATCCAATCCCACCATCCCCACTTACCGGTCCGTGGAAAAATTGTTTAGCATGAAACCGGTCTGTGGTGCAAAAAAGGTTGGGGGATCCCTGCTCTAAAAGACCTCAAACAGGCTTAAAGGAATACCAAAGTCTCTGAACTTTCAAGATATTCAAACACCCTTCTCTATCATCTTTGGAGTCAGAGGAAAAGCATGAAGCCTAAGGGCCAGGGAAAAGTCTTATCCAGCCTTAGGCTCCAAGGGGATATAAAAGGGGATATAACAGCAATAAGCTTGCACTGACCCACCAAGCTTTGAAGAAGACAACAGCAGTCACGAACTCTAAGTTGTCACCAGCACAAAAACATATCCTATTTAACTTGGGGGGGGGGGCAGCAGCATACCCCTCTGAGGGTGGGGAAATGAATGGGGAAAGACTGCTCAGATGAAAATGCTGTTACTACATGTGGTTGAAACACATATTGTTGAAAATAGTCTTGTTTTCGGAAATAACAGCCATGCAAGTTGGAGGAGGAAGCAGGAAGTGGTTGACAGCTGTGATGTTACCAACACATTTTTGTGCAGACGCACAAAAATACAGAATACTTTTTGTTTTGCCAAAAAAAAGGGTTCTTGTTCAAAAATTCCAACCACGAATCATTGCCATGTAAACGTTGGTGACTTAGTGGTTAAGGTGCTAAGCTGGAGACTGGAAGGTCGGGTTTCGATACCCGAGAGCTGCACTTGGGGAGCCTCATTCAGGTCTTCCCCTAAAGAACCTTTCAACCCAGAGTAATCTCTGACATGAAATTATTATTATTATTCAGCTGGTTTAGTGGTTTAAGTGACTGGCTGTGGAGCCAGAGGTTGGGCGTTCAATTATCCATTATGCCTCTGGGGAGAAGAGCCAGCCTGTTAAGCCATGGGCAAATTGCACAGTCCCTGGGCGCACACAGACAGACAGAGAGAGAGAGAGAAAGTAATGGGAAACCATAGAAAACCCTGAAAAGTGCCACATTGAAACTGGATTGATGTCACATGATGATTACGTGATTATTAGTACAGTGAGGTCCTTTCAGCCATGCCACTCTGGGACACCCGGCTCAGGAAGAGCCTCATTGTCCTGGAGGCGAGGAGGAGGAGTCCCAGAGCAGCATGGCCAAAATGACAAGGCAGCTGTGGCTGCTGCTGGCAGGTCAGCTGGTCTTCTGCCTCTGGGAGCTGCTGGCGGGTTGGGTTCTCATCATCCGGGCGAGGTGCATGGGAAGCGCTGCGGGAGCTGCTGGCAGGTCAGCTGGTCATCTGCAGCCAGGCGCTGCTGGCGGGTCAGCCCCTCACCGTCTGGGCACGCTTTCACCTCCGCGCTTCCTGTGCGCCTTCGGCCCCAGGCGAAGTGAGCTACAGCTACAGCTACAGCTCTGGCTCCCTATTTGGTTCAGAATTTTTTGTTTTTGTTTTCCTGCTCTAAAACTGGGCACGTCCTATGGTCAGGTGCATCTTATGGTCCGAAAAATACGGTAAGTCTTCGCTCCACCACTCTCCCCAGCTATCCTCATGTAGATTACTTTGCCCTCATTATTATTAGCAGTAGGGAAAGAATAATCTGCAGGAAACTGCTGGGTAATCAGCAGGGCCAGAGGTCTTCCAGAAATCTGTGGACTACGTGTACCCACGCTCGGACCTGATATCAGCCTTGGGGAAGCCACCCTCTACCAAATAGTCCTGCAGTCCTTACCTCCTTGAGAAAATGTTTAAGAACCCCAGTGATGTCATGAGGCGAATGGTCCGAGAGCTCCACCAGCCGTTGGCCATTCTCAAAGGCCTGGCACAGCCTCTCCATGCGAGCCTTCGCCCCGCTAACACGGTAAATTCCCTGCAATGAAAGAGACAAAGGCAATCTGACTGAGAAATGGGTTGAACAGAAATGGGTCCTTCTTCTAAATCAGCAGTGAGGCAGATGGTTGTAAACACAAGGAAGAGAAGATGGTTGGGAACTAGAATGGAGCAGCCCTCAAACATCAACTGGCCTCTGCTTGTCATAGAATTCTGTGCTCTCCTTTGTAGTTGAGAAGGCAGAGACCCTCAGCTTTGCAAGACATTCAGGGTTTATGGGGCACTAGCAAGAAAATTTGCTATGAAACAACACTGAAAAAGGACACGTTGTGCTCTGGAACCGACAATATCTGAAGATCTCACAATTTTCTTGACCCACATTTTGAATCCTCTCTTTGCACACTTAAATGTTGCAAGGTTGACACCAACCTTGCATGTAATGGGTTCTCTGTCTCTTTTTTTTCCTCCCTCCCTCTCTCTCTTTGTGTGTGTGCATTTGTAATTTAAGTCTTCACTCCACCACTCTCCCCAGCTATCCTCATGTAGATTACTTTGCACTCATTATTATTAGCAGTAGGGAAAGAATTATCACCTTGTCCCATCAGTTCAACACTTACATCCAGCACCATAATACGATCTGCTCCTTATTACTGGTGGGGTGAGATGACTTAATTTAAAACATTTTCAACAAAATTGGGTGGTATGCCAATGACTTCCTTGTTCACATTGTAAAGTAAGAGCTATCAGGTTCTGGGCACAAGAATAGGTACTAGGTGGCAGGAATTGCTTAGGCTGAAAAAAATCAACAGATCAAACTATAGTGATGAATCAACCAATACTATCCTATAGCCCAGGGATTTGCAACCTATGGTCCATGGGCCGGATCCAGCCCGTGATGCCAAATAATCCAGCCCCAGACCTCGCTCCAGCCGCTGCTGCTGCCGAAACCAGCAACAGACTCATTTACAGCTGTGTAAATGCCTTTATGACAGGCGTAAATGAGTCCGCAGTCATTGTGAATGCATTTACTACAGAAGTAAACGAGTCTGTGGCCATCGTAAATGCATTTACAACAGCTGCGGATTCAATTTACGGCACCAGTCTGGCTTGCTCAGCTGCCTGAGGGGACGTGGTCCGGCCCATGGCGGAAAAACGTTGAGAAACCTTGTTATAGCCAAACTTTACTGTTCTAAATTTTACAGTTTTTTAAAAAAATAAAAATTAAATTTGGAATCAGAAAAAGTTTAATGAAGCATGGCATCTAAATTATGCAAATAGTAAGGTTTGTATTTCACTTGTTTTGCAGGTGAAATACCTTTAAAACTGTTGTTGTGGAAGACACATGACACCTTCAAATTTTAGTGTCAATTTCTTTTTGTTAAATAATAATATGAATTTTTAATGTATGATTACATTGTAATTTTATCCTGACTGCTAGTATGAAGGAAAAGATCAAACAACTTGTCCAGAACACCAGAAAACCTATTCTGGTTCCACCTCAGTTTAAAAATCAGTGGGATTAAAATGCATCGGCTGAAATCCTTTTATTTTCTGTAATAAATTGCATGAGAAGAGGCATACAGAATCAATGGAGATTTGGCAAGCCAACTCCTCCATAAATTCCATTGATTCAAATGGGATTACTCTAGTTGTGATTTATGACACTAAAGCAAGTGGGAACCCAAGTAGGCCTAGTTGAATCAGTGGAATTTATGCTGAAGGTGACTCACCCAATCTGCGCTGGCTCAGTGGCATACTCTCGTGCAACTTGCTACGTGAAGCAAGAGGATTTCAACCATTATTTTGGTAATGTTATGGGATTTACTTTTGCAGGAGTGGCCAAGCTTTTTATGCCACGAGCCTGACCATGACCCCAGACAGCTGAGCAGACCCAACCACACACCCCAGAAGCAGAAACTGATGCATTTAGAACAGCCGTGGGCACATTTACGCATCTGCAGGCACGTTTTACAGCTGACATAAACGTTTCCACTTCTGGGGGCAGTGGGGGTGGGCCAGATGGAATGGCACAGTGAGCCAGGTCTGGACCACGGGTCATAAGTTGGGAACCCCTGTGTTATTGTATGTGGCATTGGTACTGAAGATGAATAGCCTTCTGTTGCACTGTTTATATTCCAACAGGAGCATTGCTTGTACAGTGAGAGCTTTGCTTGTGGAATGAATGGAATTACCTGCACACCCAGGGCGCGTGTTTCAATCTCTGAGGTACATTTCACCACAATGAAGGGCACTTCCTCTGGGAAATCCCTTGGCACTTGAACAAAGTCAACCCCAAAGAGCGACATCCGTGCTGGCAGCTTCTGGTGAGCACAGGTGATGAGAAGACTCTCCAGGCATTTCTTGTGACAGGTCAGCAAGCACTGTGGGTGGATCACAGATAACTGAATTAGTCTGGCCGGGCGCTCTTCCAACCCAGAAGGAGGCTCATATTTATTTCTCACATGCCAATATTTTTGAGGAGGGTGCAATGTCTCAACAGCACAATGGTGCTGGCAGCAAAATATCCCATTTGTGATTGCAGCTACTCACTTATTTTAGGTTAGAGGCAGGCAAGAGCATTTAGTTGAAGGTGACTTTGTACGTGGCCACCATCTTAACATGGAGAGTTTTATAACTTCAATATAATCAAGCTACTGCATGGATAAGACTATTTTGTTGACTGAGAAAAGGGGGGCTCCCCTCCCAATTTGGGGAGTAACAATAGCAATTACACTTATGTATACTGTCCCATAACGCTTAGTGCAGTGATGGCGAATGTTGGCACTCCAGGTGTTCTTGGACTTCAATTACCAGAAGCCCAAGTCAGCACTCCTGCTGGTCAGGGCTTCTGGGAATTGAAGTTCAAGAACACCTGGAGTGCCAACATTCACAACCACTGGCTTAGTGCATTCTCTACGTGGTTCACAAAGTAATTAGTATTTTGCCCCCAACATGCTAGGTACTCATTTTAATGACCTTGGAAGGATGGAAGGCTGAGTCAACCTTGATCCCCATCAGGATCAGACACACGACGTTTTGGCCGCAGTACAGCAGTTTAACCACTGCACCACCTGGAATATAAATGTGAATAAATAAACAAAATAAATAAAAATGACTGTCTGCAGATGCACACAGTTTAGTGCACACAGAGAAGCAGAATTCACTGGTTACGCTGAAATTTCCAGACTGATTTTGTGCTTTCCATTTTGGTTTAGGTATGTGGCTACAAAGCCAAAGGCTGGGAGTTTGATTTCCCCACTATGCCTTCTGTAAGAGGAGTCAGCTTGTGTGGCCCTTGGGCAAGCTGCACAGTCCTAGGGCATCATATTCTCCTCCACCTAGAAAACCCTGAGAACGGTCACCAAAAGTCAGAACATTTTTAAATACTATATTTTCGAGCTATAGGGCACTTATTTATTTATTTAAATTTATTTAAAACATTTCTATCCTGCTTCCTTCACTCGGGAGTGACTTAAAGACACATCGAAAATGACAGACTATTTGAGGTGTGAACTTTATCCCCTTTGCACTGACTCACCTCTTCGCATTCCACACCAGAGACCATGAAATTCTCACATTCTCTGCATTTGGAAGGCCCTCTCAACTTCCTCAGCCTGTGGGTCTGAGCAGCAGTTGACAGATTTATGTTCTTCAACTGGCCATGGGAGAAGTCATTTTCAGATGCATCCGTGAAATCTGAAAAGGTGATGAAGTATATGACTATAAATTAGTTTCTGCCAGATAGGAGAAACTTGGGAGTAAAACTATATGTCCCAGACAGCATGTTTTTCCTTAGGAGAAGGATTCACTGGATGCTAAGAGCATCTCCTTATCACAGCAAGAACTTTCCACATCTCTTGAAATTTACAAATTAGATTGTTTTGCAATTAGTCATTGGCAGGTAAGGACGGGTCTCAGTTTCAAGTGTGATGGCTCAGTCACAATGGTCTACTGCAGGGTTTCTCAACCTTGGGTCTCCAGATGTTCTTGGACTTCAATTACCAGAAGCTCAAGTCGGCACATTTGTTGATCGTAGATTCTGGGAATTGAAGACCAAGAACATCTGGGGACCCAAGGTTGAGAAACCCTGGTATACTGGAACCACATCTCTGGAATCCTTTTTATTTTATTTTAATTTTATTACTAAAGCAATAAAAAGGAAAATACAATACAGTGATACCTCATACAACGTCCAAACTTGGTTCCACAAGTTTGGACTTTATACGGATTTGGACTTTGTATGAGGCATGCAAAATGCTAGCCGCGATGCCTCATACAACGTCCAAATCCTTGCCACAATGCCTCATACAACATCATTTCCATAGAAATACATTGTACTATAACAGCACAGACTTCAGGGCAAAGTCAAGGAAACAGACAGGAAACTGACAGAACTTTAAGAAATCATTGTCTAAAGGCTAAAAACATTACAAAAACATGTCAAACAACCGTGATTGTCCAAGAACCTGAAGAATGCTGCAAAAATCCCAGGAATGCTTCTAAAAAATTTGATGAAAAAATTCAAAAAAATTCAAAATCGCGCTCAAAACCACTCCTAAACATTCTTTGCCTCATGCAAAACCCACAAGAGCAATGCACGCATGTGTCCTGCCTTTTATACTGCCCAGGCACAATGCAACCTGGGAAAACCCCAATGCCTCATACAAAGTCACACGACTTTGTATGAGGCAACTTTTTTCAAGGAATTAGGCGATGTTGTATGAATCCGATGTTGTATGAAGCGGACTTTGTACGAGGTATTACTGTATATAATAACAATACAAATTCAACTGATAGTATTATGTCGTGCATCAGTATGTATTGTGTAAGATGCGTGTAACTTTAACAGCTAGCTGAGTACATCTCCCAGCTGTAATCACTGAGTGGATGACTAAGCATATTTGCATTATAAATGTAGGCTGATGTTAGCCTACTTGCATTCTACCTATTGGGCTTGCTGTCTGCTATTCTGCCCACGTCTCTGTATGCTGTGATGTTACTTACTTGGCTGCTACCTGCTATGCTCTATTTCATGTTCCTGTTCATATGGAGTAACAGTCTGCTAGTCTCCAGAAGACTTGTCTATCTTAGAATGGTATATTTGTGTTGCCAACTTATCTGGAACTAAACTACATGAACTCACTGGATTCTGTTTCCAGATAAGCAACAAGCAGCAGCACTGAGCCAGGAAGCTTAGATATTTTTCCTCTTGCAAGGACTATTTCCTTTGGACTGTAACTTTGCCAAGTGCCAGCCATGGAGGAGGCTGGAGTATCTGTTTGTCTCCAAGGTCTACTGTGAGTACATTATTTCTCTCTGAGATAGCCAAGAGCCAAGCTCTATAATTGTCTGGGACACCTTGAGAACTACTGTTTACAAAGACTTACCACTGCAGATATTGTTTTGCATTACAGAGAAGAACCTATTGTTTATGTCTTTTACCTAATGGACTTATTAATAGCATGCTGTAGTAAAAGCTTTCTTATTCGCACTTTATTAGCTGTGTCTTACTATCTGGGTGTGAATGAAATACTGTTCGGGCACCTCTGCTGTTGCTAAAAGCCAACTGCTTCACTCTGCTGAATTTGCACCAAGACCCCCAATACCTAATACAACTACAATACAAATACATCTAAAGCAGTGCATCTCACGTCATATTCTGTGATTTGTCTAGAAGCCTAATACAAACAAGCCCAAAGATAGACAACTTTCCCATCCCATGTAATAATGACACATGCAGGTCATCACACCCACATCTCAAATTACTTTTGCTTCTCACCATTGCCATATACTTGTATCAGAACTTTATTTTCACTGTCCTCTGAGGAGGACATAGTACCAGTGGATGAAGCCTTCAGCAACGTCTTGTGGCCTGAATGTAAATGAAAGACTTCTTTAAACAAAAAAATGGATGCTAGTTAAGAGCTCAGGGCCCAGTAAATTCAAGGCCACCTAGACTGGGATTTTTCGTAAGACATTTCTTACAGGAGAAAGAAAGGCAGCAGATGGTTTTAGACTAAAGGTGCTCAAACTTTTTGTGCTGGAGGCCTGACCATGCTCCCGGAACAGCTGAGTGGGCCAGACCACGCCCCCGGAAATGGGCATGTTTGCGCATGCATGTCTGCATTCACTTCCTGGTTTGGTGCAGATGCTTCTGTGCATTTGTGAAAGCATCTGTATTCACTTCCTGGTTCATCGTGTATGCTTCTGCATGTAACAATATGGTGCCTTACTCTTGAGTAGGCCCTATTGTTCTTCGGAGTTGCAGCCCCTTTCTGGACAACCCATGTAGATAAAGTAGCATCGAGCCAAGTAATCACTCCATATCTCTTTAGCTATTTTAGAAATATATTGAAAGCATAGCAAGATACAGGATACAGTCCTTCAAAAGAACAGGAAACAAAGAACTAAAGCAGGCTGCTTGTGTAGGGATAGCCAAAGGGGACTCCCTTTCTCCCAAGCGTCTACATTTTGGCAGTTTAAAAGCACAGCATTCCAAAAAATGCCTTTTTTCCAGCTTATGTGGGTGCCTCTGGGATATATCTTCTCCTCTCACAGGATCCACCTTTGGCCCATCCCCTTAGGGATTCCAACCAATGATCTTACAGCAAGACAAGTCAATCACACATTAAGTTTAATTTCTTCTAAACCACGAGGCAACCCATAAGGTAAGGATGTTTACATATTTTCACTCTCCCCCAGATTTGAAATCACCATTTTGGACGGAAAAGTTGTTGTGTATTAAGGTTACTTATGCATGAGCGCGCCTTGCAAAAGAGGTGCCAATTTACCAGCAGCGGATTCATTAATGTTTTCCCGCTTCCCCGGAAGTCTTGGGTAAATGTAACAACCATGTTCTGTATATAAGATGTTATCCCTGCACCTGTTCTTCGTTCTTTGCTTCTTGCAATAAACCCGTGTTGTTGTTTGATCCAGCTCTGTCCGAGAAATCCTTCCCGGGTTCAGACACAACAAAAGTTCAGGGTATACTTCATTCCATCACACTGTGCATGTGCGAAAGCATCCATATTCACTTCCTGGTTTGGCGTGGATGTCTTCTGCACATGCACGAGCATGTCCATGCTGAATCAGGAAATGAATATGGACGTGTCTGCACATGCACAGAAGTGTCTGCATTCACTTTCTGGTTTGGCCTGATGGAATGGCTTCGGTGGCCATATCCAGCCCATGGGCTGTAGTTTGGGCATACCTGTTTTAGAATGAGAGGTCATGAAACACTGTTCCACTGTAGCATTATCAGTGTAAAAGATATCTCCAACATTCCCAGCTGCTCATCTTGCGGGGATAAATGGTATTGCCAATGGCTAATGCTTCTGAAAGTAGCATAGTAGTTGAAATACATGCTTTAGAGGCTTAGATGATGTTCTTCAGTAGAGAGAGTATTCAGTAGAGAGAGTATTCTCTCTCTAGAAGAGCAGGCATGTGTAATAGCTAGACGTGGACTTTGATACAGCCTGGAGAGTGTCCTTGGGCTGTTTCAACTGGTAAGTGAGTTGTGACATTTCATAAAGAACAGTGGTTTAACTCTGGACTACATGTCCCACCATCCCTAATCTTTGACTAGGTTGGCTAGGGCTAATGGGAGATACAATCAAGCCACATTTGGGGGAGGGGAAACACCTTCCCTGACATTCATGGACTGGAATTATTTTTCAAATTCATGTCACCTGGAGATGAAGTTGAGATATGATCAAATCAGTATTTGTCATGTGGGGACATGATGTTTCACTCCTTATGTTGGTGAGGTATATGCCATTGTGAGCCAACCTACTTGCCCACCTGCACCTTTTTGGATCCCTGTCTGGAGCTATTATTATTTTTATTTTGGTGTGAGTAGGAGTGCTCCATTTTCATTTGGTTCCAGAATATGTGATTGCTGGGATCAAGCTAAAGCTGTTCCATTGCTTAAGCTACTTAATGGTCTTGAGGAACTGAAAGCTTCCTTCCCACACACCTGCAGGGAAAGGAAGTTTTCCATTTCTTTTTAATAGTTGCTAATGCATCAGCAATACTTTGAAGTGAGTGAGGTGTGGTCGATCCTCACATGTGGGCACAAGACTCACCATAAATGCCACACCACACCTGAAACCAATCCCGTTTAGCACAATCTAGACCAATTCAGGCTTGGATAATTGGGCCATCTGATTGAACCCATAGTTAACTCTTACTCATTTGCTACAGTGTTGGACATTAGTCTCTACAACCGAAGATATAAATATAGTAACTGAATGTCTAAATCCAATGTGTGAATAGTAGTAATTTAATAGCAAGAATAATAGAACAAACTGACTGGATAGCTCAGTGAATCCAAACCCAGATTTTTAAAACCAATTCTTTAAACTTTAATGTTGAAACGTGCACCCAAAAGGTGATAGCACCTAGTTATACATTATAAGAAAATAGGGATTGCATAATGGAAACAAATATAAGAACATGACATCTTCAAAATGGTATACTACTCTTCTCTTGGACAAAATCTACAGTCAAGCTATTCCAGTTCTCTCATGCCAACTTCCCTATGACCATACTAAATGTTCAGTTTATGAAAAAAGAGAAATACGATCAATAAGAAACAGGACACACCTGGGCTTGAGGTAGGTGAATCCAAGGACTGCCCTTCAGTACTCCCCCCAAGGCTCTCTGTGTCGCTGTAGAAAGCCTTGTTGCCACCTGCAAAGCAAAATGAAACAAAGCTTTCATATAATTCATATTTTGCCAAGTGATGAGAGCAGGATAAGAACTCCATCACAGTTCCAGTTTACACAGGCATTATTCTTGCCCTGATGTGGGATCCACTCACAGAAATGTGGTTATCTAAAAGCTCATTCTTCCACTCAGATAAGAGGTGATGAATTTTTTTCCTAGTTTTCAAGGTATCTGTGTTACAAAGGACATGTGAAGGAATTTGCTATCTTCAAAAACAAAGGAAGGAAGGAAGAAAGAAGGTGAAATTAATGGAATCTATTGAAATCTTTTTCATGTTGTAGTAGAACAAATGTTTTGTTGATGCATGGGACACAGAAAACAAAGAAAAAGAATTTTAAATTGTGGGATAAACATTTAAGAATATTTTAAAGCTACCAATTTTATCTCCCACCTGGGTTTTTTGTAGAAAACAAAGCAGATACTTGATTCTATCTATATTCATTCTCTAGAACCTCCTGCCAACAGAATTGAGGCTACAGACAGAATTGCTGCCTTTCAGGAAAGGTTTGAAGACCTGGCTGGTGGGGCAAGTGTAGGGCCCTAATGCGAATACGGCCCCAGCCTGTTGCCTCATCTCCAGCTAGAGTCCAGTTTGTGCCCTCCTTCTGTGTTTCTGTATTCCCCGTTTTAGCTTTTAGTTTTTTAGCTTTAAATGGGGTGGGAGTGGGAGGGTGGATAGATGGGTGGATGATGGGGTTTTAACCTGTTTTTATATGTTTTTAATTGTTGTGGGTGGCATAAAAATTGAAATAAATAAATAAATAAATAAAATTCTATCTCTATTCATTCTTCAAAAACCTCTGGTTTATGAATGTGAGATATTATGCTTCTGTGTCCACAATATCAAACTTGTATTGCCAGTAAGAAAAAGGGTGCTAAGCTTTACATCTAACTCTTGCTACACAAGAGCTGAATAGTGAGATGTTACACATTCCCAGTGTTGATATATGGAGTTGAAGCTTGGACATTGACTAAAGCATCTGAAAAGAGAATAGAAGCTTTTGAAATGTGGATCTACTGACGGCTGCTAAGGATATCATGGGTTAACCATGTGACTAACGTAGAAGTATTCCGCTGGGTGGATAAAGAACAAGAACACTTTAAGACCATTAAGCAAAGAAAGCTACAATACCTTGGCCATATCATGAGGAACAACATAAAATATAGAATATTCCAACTCGCTCTGCATGGAAAGATCCCTGGGAAGAGAGGCCCTGGACGTGGACGTGGACGGACTTCATGGCTGAAGAACCTGAGAGACTAATGTGGAATGTCCTCAGAAGAACTGTTCCGAGGAGTTAAGACCAGGAATACTTTTGCCATGATGATAGCCAATATCCGGAAACAGCAGCAGCTTTACATAGCCAAGGGTAACCTGATGGTCAAGATGGTCTACAGTTAAGATGGTCTATAAGATACCCTCTTGTGCTCACTACTATTCACAAAGTAACATCAAGCAAGGGAAAATCCCAGACACTGACTCTTTTATTCATATGTTAACCACTTCGCATCCAAACACAAAGCAATTGTCATGTTTGCTTTTTAACCAAGTGTAAATAGTAGTGAGCACAAGAAGGTTTCTTGTAAATCATTTTGACTGCTACCAGTGGTTATATTTTGTTTGAACTAACTACCTCAATTTTTAGAATTGTCTTGTAGAATGTTGATTTAATCTATTATACAATAATAGAATATAAAATAATGATACTAACGTAAATCAGCTCAACACCTTGGAAGGCACATATTCAATAGTTATGGGAGGGAAGAAATCTAATTTAATAGCTGTTCCGATGGAATGACGATACCAGTGCTACTGTAATATTAGTGATGAAAATCTCCACTAGCACAGGAGGATAAGAGCCCCCCTGGCCACGGAAGGCTGAAGATGCTGCTGCACTGCCACGCCCTCCTCTGCACTCCCACCGGCCAGGAGGATAAAGAGCCCCCGTGGCCACAGGAAGCTGAAGACGACAACACGCCGACGCACCCTCCTTGGCCCTTCCACCAGTGGTTTTGGTTGGGGTGCCGTGATGTATTTGTGCGGTGACTTTTGTGTTATTGCTGTGGAACTTCTCAAATCAGTGTTTTTCTCTTTTATAATGCTTTTTTGATATTGTGATTTGTGGTGATGATATGATATTGTTTGATTATACTGCATTCTGTTGTACTGTAATATTGTAATTATGAGATGTATTGTGACTAGATTATATTGTGATTGTTGTTAGCCACCCTGAGTCATAGCCAATTGGGCGGCATACAAGTTCAATCAATCAATCACAGTTGTCTTGCTTATTGTGAGGTAGAAAAGGCATCCACAGAGATGCAGAATCCAAAGTCTGGTCATTATACTTACATACTTACAAAATAAGCTTTATACAATGGCAGTGTTGGTGAGGTTACGATTATTTCCCTTCAGCTGGAAACAGGAGAGGAAAGAAAAAGAATTTCTCCCTCCACTTTGCCTGAAGGGAGCTAGAATGAGTAGCTGAAGTGCCAGTTTTTTTCATGGGATCTCTCACCACCACCAAAGGATAGGATTATTCTGTAATTAAATAGCTAAATGAATCTATAATAGATTAAAAGGATTTCATTGTAACGATACTTTAAAGAGAAAGGGCTACTTGCTAGTCTCCTTAGGTCCCAGAGGCAGACGGGATAAATTAAGCAATGGAAAATTTCATTTCATTTCATTTCCTAGACTTGTATGCCGCCCTACTTGACGGTGCAACTCAGAGCGGCTAACATACCATGCAGCAACAAATATGAAAATATTATAATATCAAATATAAATACAACAACATAATACAATACAATCAATATAGTTGATAAATCTAACATAAAAATACAATACAATCGGGTGGCTCTTTATCACTTCCTGGCCAAGGACGGGCGGGACAGGAGCAGCTGCGGCAGTGGTCTTCGGCTGGCCACAGGGCCAGCAGTTCTTATCCCTTTCCGGGAATGAAGATAATTCAGGGGGAAATTAAAATAGAAAATGAAAGACAGCTATGGAGAGAGATGATACGTGACTAAGAGGAATCCCATACAGACTTGATATAACAAATCAAATCTTTCTCTGGCAGCCTATTAAATGGTTTGATGAATTGCAAATTTTATAACACATCAAGTGCTATGCCTGGGGTCTAGGAAATAAGGAACTCTATTTCATTTGCTTAGGTTACAACAGGGGTTCCCTACCTATGGCACATGGGCCAGCCCCGGCCCATGGTGCCAATTATCCGGCCTGTGGTGAGGTCCCCACAGCCGGAAACACCAAAAATGCGCCAGAAGTTGCAAAAATGCACCAGAAGTCAGAAATGCACTGAAAACACAGTGAACACAGCTGGAAATGGGGGAAACAGCTGGAAATGCAGTGAAAATGTGCCGCCCTTGCTTCTGCCACAATGGGAAGCGGCGGCAGTGGCAAACACATTAGAAAACACATGTGATTGCGCCTACTCCCGCCACTATTGGAAGTAGTGGAAACGGCGGGAGGAACCACACCTCCAGCCCACATATCTTTCCGAGGGGGTGTGGTCTGGCCCACAGCGTGAAAAGATTTGCCACCCTTATGACATCTGAGTGGACTTCTCTGAATAAAGAAACCTTTAGAAGATTTCAAAAAGAAACAAGAAAGCCTAAACAAGTTCTTAAGTAACCAAGATCAGTGATGGGAAATTAGAGTCCTAGCAAAAGGTGTTCTTTTCTTTTTCTTTTTTTGGGGGGTGGGGGTTGCTGCTTGTATGAAAAATATTGACCCTAGTTTGACATGCTAAGAAAAGAATGGCAATTTCAAATTGGCAAAAAATAGAGACATTCTGCACTGGTAATTTTATATCCTTACAAATCATTGTGATGTCTGAATTCTACACGCTCACAATACTGACACTTTCCTGATATCTGGCTAGCTTCCCCAGGAACCATCTGATCACCTGTGCAGCAACACGGATGTATGGCAAAGCACAAACCATGTCCCACAAAATCAGTGATTTGAAAATAAAGTGGCTTTCAATAATTCAGGAGCTGGTCACCCTTGGACTAGAACAGGGATTCTCAACCTGCAGCCCGTGGGCCGGATGCCACCCAAGGCGCCATTTCATGTGGCCTCCACTGCCTTCACCACACCAGGATGTGCCATGTGGTGGAGGAAGGGCAAAATGGACATCTGGCCTCTGAAGCTATCTGAGGTAGCGTGACCTGGCTCCCAGCTTTAAAAGGTTGAGAACTCCCGGACTAGAACCAAAAGGCAGGTTACACCAGTGTTTCCCAAACTTTGGTTTTTGGCCTTCAATTCCCAGAAACCTAAGTCAATTCCCAATTCAGCTAACGTACTGACTTAGGCTTCTGGGAATTGAAATCCAAAAACCAAAGGTTGGGAAACACTGGGTTATACCATTAAAACTCCTCACTGAGGGGGATTGTGTACAACTGAGAGATAGTGTCACCTTTGTGGTGTCTCACCTGCATTTGCCTGGACCTTGTCTCTACTCTCACCTCAACAAAGACTATACTGAATTACGGCAAGGATCATTGGTGGTAGGGTGATGAGAAGCATGAGGCAACAGATTATCTTGAAATTTACTCTAGCTTACTTTGCTCACTGTTCAAGGAAGATGGTTTTCCAGATGTGTCTTCTGAAGTATTGCTGAGGTCAGCAACAGAGGATGAAATACGAGTAGCATTTTTCCTTCTAACATGGGGAGGTGACCTGAGGAAGAAATGAACCCATCACCTTTACAGATTTTCCACTGAAAGCAAACATTTTATGGGTTGTGGAGAGGCATTTTCTTCTCAAAAAAAGTCCACCTGAATTCGTTCAAAGGAATGTTTCATAAAGGGACATTTCTGTGTGGAATGGCCATCTACTGTTGCAGCACCACATCACTCTGTCATTTAAGTAGTATTTTACTAATACAGTATGTGTTTTTGTGCACGTGTATAAAGTATGTACACATACGCACAGTACTGCCAAAAGAACATTTTAGCTTAGCGCTAACTTAAAAAATTATTTTAAACATTAACAGGGTAATAGAATGCTGCCATAAGAACATAAGAACAGCCTTGCTGGAACAGGCCACAGCCCATCCAGTCCAGCATTCTGTCTCACATGCCTTCACCTGCTTAGGATTCCCTGGAAATGGCATTGAGAGATATCCTGCCTATCTCTCCAACCTGAAGGTTGTCCTTAGGTATCCATAATTATAGCCATTGATACTCTTGTCCTCCATGAACTTGTCTAATCCTTTCTTAAAGCTGTCAAGACTGACAGCTGTCACCACTTCTTCTGGCAGGGAGTTCCATAGACCAGTGATCCTCTGGGTGAAAAAGTACTTTCTCTTATTTGTTTGAAAACTAGCACCCAAAAGTTTCATGGAGGGTCCCTTAGTTATAGTGTTGTGCAATAGGGAAAATAGTTTTTTTCTTATCTACTTTGTCCACACTGTGCATGATTTTATAAACTTCAATCAGGTTACCTCTTAGACACCGTCGTTCAAGAGTGAAGAGGTTGTTGCAAAGGCTTCGGAGAAGTTAAGTCCAAAACCCAAAGTTTGAGAAACACTTGCTTATGGTAAAGTGCAATGGAGTCATAGTAAAGATAAAGGTCACCCTTGCTAGAAAACCAGTCATATCTGATGCTAGGGCTCAGCGCTCATCTCTGTTTATAGCCAAAGAGCCAGTGGTGTCTGCGCTGTCTGAGTATTATTTAAAAATATTGGGGGTGGCATCTGCTAAGGAGAACATACTCGATCTGTTTGCCTCAGAACATATAGTTCTGGGGGCGTGGCCAAGATGGCGAAGGGCTAACATCAGATTTAATAGCTCGTGCTGCAGGAAAAAAAATCCACTTTAAAGTCCTGTGCGTGCCGATTGGATTGAGGAGCATTTTGCTGGTCCACATTTCAGGGGGTCGAGGCTTGCAGAACGGCGGGGGTTGGTAAAGCAAGCAGCGGAGTTCAGGGCCGAGCCAGCCGTTCCACGGGCGAGTGGGATCCTCAAAGAAGGGGGGCCAGAAAAAGTTTTTTAAAAGAGTTAAAAGAAAATAGGCTGGACAAGGCCGCGGTGGACGAAGGGATTTCCAGTGTCTGAGGAGCTGGAAGAATGTTTGGAGAGCTGACGGCTGATGGCCGAGAGTGGAAAGTAAGTTCCGATGCCGTGGGAAAGTTTGGGAGAAAGAGGAAGAAGCTGCGGGTAATGGCGACCGCGCTGAAAGTGAAAGTTGAGTGAGTGTGTGGTGGAAGAAGAATAACGCAGAGACTGAGAGGAAGAAGCAAGGTGAAGGATAAAAATGAAATGTTGGAAAAATTGACTGGATCGATCACTGAACTTTCAAAAAAAATGACTTAAATATTCACAAGTTAGAGGGTAATGTTAAGTTGATGCAAAATGATATGAAAGTGATGAAAGGGGAAATGAAAGGGATACATGAGGAGGTGAAAGAAAATAAGATGAAGATGGATGAGCAGGAAAAAAGGATTGATGTGATGGAAGAGATGATGAGAAAACAGAATATTGTGATACGTCATATGACTCAAAGAATGCCAGAGCAGCTAAAAGATAGAATTGTTAATTGGCTAAATAACTTGAAAATGGGGAAAGATTTTGTTAATGAGGACATTGTAAGTGCCTACAGAGTGGGACCGAGAAGGGAGGGAAATGAACACAGGAATCTTTTGGTTAAATTTGCAAACTGGGGGGATAAATTGAAGGTAATGGCTTTCTTAAAGCAAGCTGGTTCTGGCATTCTGAAAAATGACAGAATTGATGTGGAGGTATATAATGATATTCCAATTAAGGAACGTGGTTGGAGATATAAAATGAAACCGGTAACCAAAATTTTGATAAAAAAAGGGATAAAACACAACTGGAGATTTCCACAACAGCTAAGATTTTTCTATGAAAAAAAGATGCAGGTGATCGATGAAAGGACTGATGCATTGGAATATTTGACTTTACTTGACTTGGTCAGGGAGGGCTCAAATGAATGGTTGGAGTTAAGGAAAGATTTGTTGGCGTGGGGGGGGGGTTAAGAAGAGATTATGGGGGAATGGACGAGGGAGGTGCTGTGGGTGGAGAACAACCAGGTGGAGCAGAGGAAGAATTGTCATTGATTGTGGTGGAGGAGGAACTAAGCAAAGGCCAGAAGAGAGAAGAATGATGGTGAGAATTTTTAAAGGTGAAGAATATCTATAATAATTTTGTTTAAAAAGGTTAATAAGGGGGAAAAGAGTGCAATTAGCGCATGAGCTTTAATTAGTATGTCATTCTTGCACGCTCCCCACCTTCCCTCTTTGAAAGTCAAAGGTGATTTTTTCTTTCTTCTTTTTTGAAGGGAAAAGTGGGGGAGATTGATAATGAGTGTTTTATGTTTTAAGTTTTATGTTAATTATTTTAGGTTAATTGATAGCATGCCCAATGGAGAGCTCAGGAGAGACAAAATGGGGGGACAACTTAAATTATGAGAGCAATAAAAGTATTAACATGGAATGTAAAAGGTACAGGATCTCAAATTAAGAGGAGAAGGATAGAATCAGCTCTGAAGAAGGATAGACCGGATATAGTCTTTTTGCTGGAAACTCATCAAAAATCTCAAGATACAAATAATTTTTTTTTAGGTTGGATGCAGCATTATGAAAAAGCTTATGGTACATCAAAATCAAGAGGCGTTGCAACTTTGATTTCGGCTAGGCTGGGGTTTGAGATAACAAATACTATCTCAGATTTTGAAGGGAGATTTTTGATAGTGAAAGGGAAAATAGATGAAGAGGAAATAATGTTGGTGAATATATATGCCCCAAATGATCATCAAGCGGAATTTTTAGAAAAAATGCGTATGATTTTAGTAAAAGAAAAATTAATGTAGATGATTGTGGCTAGTGATTTTAACTTAGTAAAATCAAATTTGGATTGTACAAATATATCGAGAAGTGGGAAAGGGATTAAAGGGAGATTGTTGGATAATTGGATGGCCACTTTAGGTTTGAAAGATTCTTGGAGAGAACTTAAGGGCTCAGAAAGGGTATACTTGTATTTCTCGCAGGTTTATAGCTCTTATTCCAGAATAGATTATATATTTGTAACTGAAAATTTGGTTAAAAATATGGAGGAAATGGAGGTTGGGATATTTAAAGAATCGGATCATGCTAAGGTAATATTGGATTTAAAATTACGGAATGAGATTAGATCAAGGAGAACTTGGAAATATGATGCTAACCTATTTAGAGACCAGAAATGTAAAGAACAAATTATGAAGAGTTGGAGTGAAAGTTGGCATTGGAATGATAATGGTGAGGTAGAATATAATATGGTCTGGGATGCCATGAAGTCGGTTTTTAGAGGGGAATGGTTAAAGTTGGCAAGTAATAAATATAAAAATTATAAGTTAATGCAGGATAAGCTTGAAAAGGAGATAAAGCAGTTACAGGATGAACATTCAAAAACAAAGAACAAGAAAGTTTTCGCTACTTTACAAAGATTAAAGACTGAATTGGTAGGCAAAGAAATAGAAAAGGTGAAAAGAGACTTGGTTTAACTAAAAAGAGAATATTTCGAATTTAGTAATAAAAATTCAAAATTATTAGCAAAAGCAGCAAAGGATAAAAGGGAAAAGAGGGAAATCGGAGTTTTGATTAATGAACAAGGGATAAGATGCAACAAGATAAAGGATAAATGTAAAATTGTGAAGGATTTTTATCAAGGTCTTTATGCAAGAAAAGAAATAGATGAGGTAAAACTTAAAAAGCAATTAGAGAAGCAAATACGGTAAGTAGTGGAATAAAACAGGAACACAGGGATAGAATGGAAGAATTAGTGACAGAGAAAGAGGTAAAAGAGGTAATTGCTAGATTGAAGTTGGGAAAAGCTCCTGGTGAAGATGGATTACCTGCGGATTTTTACAAAGAATTTGGAGATTTTGTGGTACCAAAGTTGGCAAAATTATATAATTACATATTAGATGGAGGGCAAATTCCGAATTCATGGTATAGGACCTCAATTGTATTCTTGCCAAAACCCTGAAAGAACTTAGAGAAAGTAGAATCCTATAGACCTATCTCATTGATAAATCAAGTCGCCAAGATCTTCACAGCAATACTTGCTAATCGTTTGAATAATTTCATGGGTGAATATATAAATGTAGATCAAGTGGGGTTCTGGAAAGGGAGACATATGGAAGATTTGACAAGAAGAGTAGTGGACTTAGTGGATACTGTGAGTCAAACAAAAGAAAAAGTGGGATTAATATCTTCAGATATATTTAAGGCATTTGACTCTCTAAAATGGATTTCAATTAAGGAGGTAATTAAATGTTACGGATTTGGTGTCAAATTTAGAAGGGTAATCGGCCAATTATATCAGCAAGGAATAGCTACTGTTAGAGTAAACGATGAGATTACAGATGAGGTAAAGTTGGAGGCAGGCATGAGACAGGGCTGTCCCTTATCTCCAATATTGTTTATTATGGCAATGGAGTTATTAGCAAAAGCTATAAGAGATGATGGGAAAATAGAGGGAATTATGGGAAATAAGATAAGTATGTATGCTGATGATACTTTGATAATTGTAAAACGACCAGATAAGGTAATGGATAGAATTAGGCAACAATTAAAGGATTGAGGATATTACTGGGTTGAAAATAAATTGGGATAAATCGGAAATGATGTTTTCAATATGGGTGAAAAAGACCAGAAGAAGATAAAGGATACAGTGGATATTTAGATCAAGAATAAATTGAAATATCTGGGAATATTTATATCAAATAAATTGGAAGAGCTCAAAAGACTGAATTATGATAGTTTGAAAATAGAAATCAAGAATACAAAGCATTCAAAAGTTGAAACTGTCATGGTTTGGGATAATTGCGCTGGCAAAGATGATGTTGTTACCTAGAATAAATTTCCTATTTGATGCGTTAGCGATCCATTTGAAGGATAAGGAAATTAAGGAGTTTCAAAAATTGATTAACAATTTCTGTAACGGTGGAAAGAAATCCAGGTTATCAAAAAAGTTATGGTATTTATCGCAGAAAGAAGGAGGGTTGAGGATGCCGAATTTGATGGCATATTACCGGGCATTTCAAATTAAGAACGTTGTGAAGATCTTGGCAAGGGAAAAGGTAATATGGAAGGAAATAGAGATGAGGGACTATAGACATATGGATAAAATGGTCTTTTTAGGTTGCAACTAGGGAAAGGTAGTGACTAAAAATATTATGATGAAAGGATTAATGAAGGTATGGAATAGGGTGAGGAAGGATCTGGTCCCGAATGTCTCTCCAGTATTTGAAATTTCAGATATGGCGAGTTTTCCAATTAACATAAAAGAGGAGATAAAAGAGGTATTGGAGAAGAATGAGGTTATCTTGCTGAAAGACTGGTTACGGACTTGTAGTGATGAGGCTAGCAGGACTAATTTGTTCGAGCAATTAAAAATTAATTGGTTTCAGAGATTGAGGATTATTAAATGGAACAGTAAATATATGAGGGATTATGATTTGGAAAGAGAAAAGACGGAATTTGAAGAATTGTTTCTAAAAATTAGAAAGAGAGAGAAAAATATCAAGGGATTAGTTAGCAAATTGTATATAATAGTAAATAAAGAAGGTGATCCACAAGAGGAATTGAAATTAAGGTGGGAACAAGATTTGAATATAAAGATTGAAAAGGATATATGGAGAAATAAATGGAAAAAAAGGATTATGAGAACTATGTTGGTTAGAATAAAGGAACATAACTATAAAATGTTGTGGAGATAGTATCTGACCCCAATGAGGCTATATCAAATGGATAATAAAAAAGATAAAATGTGCTGGAGATGCAAGGATACTATTGGAACGTATGAACACATGTGGTGGAGTTGTAAAGTGGTTAAAGATTTTTGGAAAAGAATTGAAAAAGAAATAGGGGAAATATTGGGTAAGATGGTAAAATTGGGGTCAGGTACCACTCTACTAACAGATGTGGAAGGTATTAATCTAAATAAGGATGAGAAAGAATTACTAGAAATAATGATTACATCTGCTAGACATTGTATAGCTAGACATTGGAAAAATGATATAATTATACAAACTGAAGAGTGGTACAAAGAAATGTGGAATTTAGCATTGAATGACAAATTGAACTGGGAGATAAAGAAAAAAAGGGATAATCTGAAAGAAAATAGATTTTGGAATATTTGGAAATCTTTTGTGGATCACTCCCTTATGGGGGATGAAAGAAATAGACCTGTACCTGAGCAAAGTGGATTTTGGAACTAAATTATTGTGATATTCTGCGCTCTCCAGGGCAATGTAAATAAACACAGGGTAATCATTATATACAGTTATATTTTTGGTGTGTTTTTTTCTCTCTCCTATCCATAATGGTATTATATGACTTATTGGAAAATGAGTTTCAGAGATGGCAGTTAAGATTAGAGAATAACTATTTAAGCAATAAGTCAAGAGCTAGTACTTATAATGATGGTTTTAAGATATTTGATTTATAAAGATAGATATATAAATATATTAGGATAGGTGTGTATATTTTTTCTTTATTTGTTGTTTTTGTATTTTTTATTTTAGCTTTTTCTTTTTTTAAAGTATTATCTTGTATAATTTGTTTGTTTTGTATTGTGTATTGTATTTTATATGTATAAAAATCTATTTTTTTAAAAGAACATATAGTTCTGCTCTTGGGATCTTTGAAAGATCAATAGCCAAATTCATGGTCAAACAGCTTAATATCTTTGCCTGGACAATTTAAATTAGTTTAAATCTATTTATCTCCCTCAAACTGCCAACTCAAGTGTATCTATCAAATAAAAAAACATTTTTTAGAAAATGCAGTGGACATAGCAGTGCAGTATATGTTATTGTCTGGCTTAAGTAAAGCAGTGATCTTTAATCAGAGGATAATAATAAAAAAATGTCTTTCTTTCTCTTTCTAGCTTCCAGAAGCAGGGGGCAGAGCCACACCAGGCCCTTCCCTGAACTGTGACTCATAGGAGCGGAGCCACACTAGCCTTTAAAAGCTCTGAGCTCTTTCAGGGTCAGCCCTTTTGACTCTGCATGTGCTCTTAAGCAGAGCTGCTGCTGAGGAGAGCAAAACAAAGGAAGTGAGCGCTGGTAAGTTTTGCAGTTGGAGTAGAGCTGCTTTAGTAACAAAGGAATAATATAGTCTTACTAGGTAGAAAGGTAGTAAACGTGTACATTTTTGAGGCCCAGAATACTGCACTTGTTAAAATGGATTCTGAGGGAACAGTTGTAGTTACCTGCAATACTTGTGCCATGTTTGTGTTCTTGCCAAAGCATATGGAGAACTACACTTGCAGCAAGTGCAAGCTGGTTGCACTACTAGAAGAGAAGGTCCAGCAGCTAGAGGCCCGCATATCTAACCATCAACAAATTAAGGAGCTTGAGCTGTTCTTGGACAGAGCGGAACAGACTATGCTGGACAAAGAAGAGACAGGGCACAGTTCTGAGGGAGAAGGCCCTTCACTAACTCAGGAGGGAGATGTTTGGAGGAATGTGACTCAAAGGAGGAGGAGAGTAGGGGATCACTCTGAGAGTCTGAAATTACAGAATAAATTTGAGGCTCTTTCCCTCATCACACCTGATGAGGAACACACAGAGGAACAACTGGTTCCACCTGATGATCTCTCTTTCATCACACTTGATGAGGTCCAGGAAGATAAACAACAGGAACAAACTGAGGTTCTCTCCCTTAATATGGTTGATGAGGTGCATGTAGATGAACAGATTGCAGGAGAGAGGCTCCTTGTACTAGGCGATTCAATAATTAGAAATACAGAGAAATGGATTTGTGATGCACATGATAACCGTATGGTGACTTGCCTGCCAGGTGCAAAAGTTGCAGACATCACAAGAAATCTAGATAGATTGTTAGAGAGAACTGGGAACGAGCCAGTTGTCATGGTACATGTTGGTACCAATGATGTTGGGAAGGCCAAGCGGTCTGTCCTGGAAGCCAAATTCAGGTTGTTAGGAAGAAGATTGAAGTCCCGGACTTCCAAGGTAGCATTTTCAGAAGTGCTGCCTGTCCCTCGCGCAGGACCTACCAGGCAGGCAGAGCTCAGAAGCCTCAATGCGTGGATGAGGCGGTGGTGTCGAGAGGAGGGTTTCAGATTTGTCAGGAACTGGAGAACATTTTGGGACAAGCCAAATCTGTTCAGGAGTGATGGGTTGCATTTGAACCATGATGGGACCAGATTGCTGGCACTCAACATCAAAAAGGCTGCAGAGCAGCTTTTAAACTGATAACTGGGGGAAAGCCGACAGGAGCTGGGCAGCATCCGGTTCGGGAAAGTGTGTACTTGAGTAGTGAGGAGGATGCAAAAATTACTGAGCAGAGCGAGGAGCTAGTCACTAGCATTCTAGCAGAAGGATGCAAGAGGCAGTCTAACAATGCAACTGGACACAAAAGACTGTGTCAGAAAAGCATATATAAATGCTTGTATACAAATGCTAGAAGCCTCCGGAACAAAATAGGGGAGCTGGAATACTTAGCAATAAATAAGAATATTGATATTATTGGTATCACTGAAACCTGGTGGACGGATGATAACCAATGGGATACAGTTATCCCAGGCTACAAACTGTACAGGAAGGATAGGAAGGGGCAAGTGGGAGGTGGTGTGGCCTTGTATGTCAAAGAAGTGATAAAATCGTATGAATTGGAATATCTAGGTGATTTGGAGTCACCATTAGAAGCTCTGTGGGTAAGAGTACCAGGCCACAAGGATGGTCTAACAGTAGGCATATACTATCGGCCTCCGACCCAAACTCTTGAGGGAGACTGGCAGTTGGAGAATGTTGTAAAGGAGGCATCCAAGAAGGGAAGCCTGGTTATAATGGGGGACTTCAATTACCCTCACATAGACTGGGTGAACTGTTGTTCAGCACATGATAAAGAGATAAAGTTCCTAGATATGCTAAATGATTGTTCCCTGGGACAGATGGTTGAAGACCCAACTAGAGGTACAAGAATCCTTGACTTGATCCTGAGTAATACTCAGGATCTGGTGCAAGATGTTAATGTGACTGATCCAATAGGGAACAGTGACCACAACTCAATTATGTTTAACTTGAACATAGACCGCAAGTCACTGATAAAATCTAACACAGAGACCTTAAATTTTCAAAAAGGAAATTTCCCAAAGTTGAGGAAACTAGTAAAAAAGAAGCTGAAAGGGAAAATTGAGAGAGTCCAAACACTCCAAGAGGCATGGAGGCTGTTTACAAAAACAATAACAGAGGCTCAATTGGAATGCATACCCAAAAGGAAAAAGGCCACTGCCAGGTCCAAGAGGACTCCAATGTGGCTTACAGGAGCTGTTCGGGAAGTGATCAAGAGCAAGAAAAGCTCATTTAGAAGATGGAAGGCTTGTCCGAATGAGGACAGCAGGCAGAAACATAAATTCTGGCAGAACAAATGCAAGGCAACAATCAGGAAAGCAAAGCAAGACTTTGAGGAGCGTATAGCTAAAAATACTCAGAGAAATAACAAAGACTTCTTTAAGTACATTAGAAGTAAGAACCCAACTAGGAAGGCCATTGGACCATTAGATGACAATGGAAGGCAAGGGGTTATTAAAGAGGAAACAGAGATTGCAGAGAGACTCAATGAATTCTTTGCTTCAGTATTCACTGAAGAAGACAGAGCCCACATGCCCAAAACAGAGCCTATCTTTTTAGGGAGGGAAACCGAAGAATTAAGCAAGATAGAAATAACCAGGGAGGAGGTCCTTGCATGTCTTGTTAAGCTAAACACTAACAAATCACCAGGACCAGATGACATCCATCCACGAGTTCTCAGGGAACTTAAAGATGAAATTGCTGATCTCCTAGCCAAAATATATAATCTTTCCCTCAAATCAGGCTTTGTGCCTGATGACTGGAAGGTAGCGAATGTAACACCAATTTTCAAAAAAGGATCCAGGGGTGATCCAGGAAATTACCGACCTGTCAGTTTGACATGTGTCCCAGGTAAAGTGATGGAAACCATCCTAAAAGATAGAATTAATAGGCACATAGAAGAGAAGGCGCTGCTAAAGGAGAGCCAACATGGTTTTTGCAAGGGCAAATCATGCCTCACTAATCTGTTGGAATTTTTTGAGAGTGTCAACAAGCATGTGGATAAGGGGGATCCAGTTGACATTGTTTATCTGGACTTTCAGAAGGCTTTTGACAAGGTCCCACACCAAAGGCTCTTGAATAAACTTACCAGCCATGGAATAAAGGGACAGGTCTTGTCCTGGATCAGCAACTGGCTAAGGGACAGGAAACAGAGGGTAGCACTAAATGGACACTTCTCCAAGTGGAGGGAAGTAAAGAGTGGGGTCCCCCAAGGTTCAGTACTGGGACCCCTGCTTTTCAACCTCTTCATAAATGATCTAGAGGTAGGAGTAAAAAGCAAGGTAGCCAAATTTGCTGACGACACTAAATTATACAGGGTAGTGAAAACTGTGAGAGATTGTGAGGAGCTTCAGAGGGATCTCTCGACACTGGGGGAGTGGGCAAAACAGTGGCAAATGAGTTTCAACATTAGTAAGTGCAGAGTGATGCATGTTGGGGCAAAGAACCCCAATTACATTTATAAACTGATGGGGTCTGAACTCTCTGCGACAAACCAGGAAAGGGACCTTGGTGTCCTGGTGGACAACTCAATGAAGGTGTCAACCCAGTGTGCCTCAGCAGTGAAAAAAGCAAACTCAATGCTAGGGATCATTAGGAAGGGTATAGAAAATAAGTCAGCAAGTGTCATTTTGCCTCTTTATAAATCTATGGTGAGGCCCCATCTGGAATACTGTGTACAGTTCTGGTCGCCATACCTCCAGAAGGATATTATGGAGCTGGAAAAAGTGCAGAGGAGGGCAACCAGAATGATTAGGGGACTGGAACACCTTCCTTACCATCTGAGGCTGCAACGGTTGGGCCTCTTCACTCTTGAACGACGACGTCTAAGAGGTGACCTGATTGAAGTTTATAAAATCATGCACGGTGTGGACAAAGTAGATAAGGAAAAACTGTTTTCCCTATCGCATAACACTAGAACTAGGGGACACTCGATGAAACTTTTGGGTACTAGTTCTCAAACAAATAAGAGAAAGTATTTTTTCACCCAGAGGATTACTGGTCTATGGAACTCCCTGCCAGAAGAAGTGGTGACAGCTGTCAGTCTTGACAGCTTTAAGAAAGGATTAGACAAGTTCATGGAGGACAAGAGTATCAATGGCTATAATTATGGATACTTAAGGACAACCTCCGGGTTGGAGAGATAGGCAGGATATCTCTCAATATCATTTCCAGGGAATCCTAAGCAGGTGAAGGCATCTGCTTGGGAATACCCTGAAGGAAATGGTGAGCCACTGTGTGAGACAGAATGCTGGACTGGATGGGCTGTGGCCTGTTCCAGCAAGGCTGTTCTTATGTTCTTATGTTCTCATACATCTTTGGTCTACTAGTGAAATGGCCTAATACCAGCTTTTCTGCATCCCTTTGAGGAGTTGGGCTATTCTGTGTGTCAAAATCATTATGGGATGATATGACAAGCAGAGGTGTGCTGGGCACCATGGGAGGGTGATGGACAGGGGCGAGGGGTGGTGACCAAGGGATGGGGGAGAAGGCTGTCCCCAGGAACCGCTTCGTCACCATCCCTTGCTTGCTCTGCCTGGCGCACGGCACTTTAGAATAAACCATTGCTCCAAGCTGAAGGAGGGAGCTTGGAGCAATGGCTTAATCTAAAGTGCAGCGTGCCAGGTAGATAAAATAATAATAAAATTATGATTTGCACCCCAGGGCGCCAGAGGCGAGGGCGCACCGGGTTCCCGGTGGCCCAGCCCATGCCTGGTGACAGGTAAACTGAGAATCATTTCATCCAAAGAAGGACTTAACTGGAGCTTGAGGCTACACTGGCTAATTGTAACTGAGAATTCAGGCAATAAGAGTCTACGATTTTATATTAGCACATTTCTCTTCAACTGGAAGGGACTGTGGTGGCTCAAGTGGTTAGGACTCTGAACTTTTGACACTGGGGGAGTAGCAAAACAGTGGCAAATGAGCTTCAACACTAGTAAGTGCAGAGTGATGCATTTTGGGGCAAAAAACCCCAATTACATTTATAAACTGATGGGGTCTGAACTCTCTGCGACAAACCAGGAAAGGGACCTTGGTGTCCTGGTGCACAGCTCAATGAAGGTGTCAACCCAGTGTGCCTCAGCAGTGAAAAAATCAAACTCAATGCTAGGAATCATTAGGAAGGGTATAGAAAATAAGTCAGCAAGTGTCATTTTGCCTCTTTATAAACCTATGGTGAGGCCCCATCTGGAATACTGTGTACAGTTCTGGTCGCCATACCTCCAGAAGGATATTATGGAGCTGGAAGAAGTGCAGAGGAGGGCAACCAGAATGATTAGGGGACTGGAACACCTTCCTTACCATCTGAGGCTGCAACGGTCGGGCCTCTTCACTCTTGAACGACGGCGTCTAAGAGGTGACGTAATTGAAGTTTATAAAATTATGCACGGTGTGGACAAAATAGATAAGGAAAAACTGTTTTCCCTATCACACAACACTAGAACTAGGGGACACTCCATGAAACCTTTGGGTACTAGTTCTCAAACAAATAAGGTAAAGTACTTTTTCACCCAGAGGATCACTGGTCTATGGAACTCCCTGCCAGAAGAAGTGGTGACAGCTGTCAGTCTTGACAGCTTTAAGAAAGGATTAGACAGGTTCATGGAGGACAAGGGTATCAATGGCTATAATTATGGATACCTAAGGACAACCTCCGGGTTGGAGAGATAGGCAGGATATCTCTCAATGCCATTTCCAGGGAATCGTAAGCAGGTGAAGGCATCTGCTTGGGAATACCCTGAAGCAAATGGTGAGCCACTGTGTGAGACAGAATGCTGGACTGGATGGGCTGTGGCCTGTTCCAGCAAGGCTGTTCTTATGTTCTTAACTCGAAAACTGGAAGGTCAGAGTTCGATTCCCGAGTACTGCACAACAGAGTGAGCTCCCATCTCCTTCCCAGCTTCTGCCAACCTAGCAGTTTGAAAGCAAGAACTTGCGAGTAGATAAATAGGTACCACTTTGGTGGGAAGGTAAACAGCATTCCGTGCACTCTGGTTGTTAAGGCATGCCTGCCACGTGTCCACAGAAACATCTGCAAATGCAGACAATGCTGATTCTTTGGCTATAAACAGAGATGCACACTGAACCCTAGAGTTGGATATGACTGGCTTTCAAGCAAAGGAGACCTTTACTTTTACCTTCAACTGCAAAGTTTATACAGGAACTTGGAAAAAGTTCCTTTTGAGGCTACCAAAACGCCTGGGGATTCTGAGAGTTTTAGTTGAAGAATTCCACATACACTCCTCCCGCAAAAGCTCTGACAATCGAGCTACCACCTGTGACTCAGGCAAGTTGCAACAGAAGCACTGCCACCATGACAAGCTCTGCAAAAAAAAAAGTACGGAAGGCCCTTAAAGTGTATTTTTTTGAAGTGATTGATGGGCCCGATCAAAACTAGTGTGGACTAAAAGCAGACACCACAATGATCCTGAGTGTTGACTGCAAGAAGGAGGAAAATGCAATGTCACTGAGTGAGGGAAGAAATAAGGAGAGCTTTTCACCTCCTGCCTGTTGAAGTACACAACTCCATCTGCCATGTTCCACACACTTTGGGTTTTGGCAACCAAGGGATTCAATTGGGTGGGTGGATGGACAATTTACACCCCCAAACCTGCTAGCAGGATATAGCAGAGAAAAGCATGTGGAATTGTAACTGGGTAATGTGGCTACAGTGACACAGGCAGTAAAGGCTTTGCTCTTTTTTTTTACCTCTGCATTGAGGGTACAAATTCTTCAAACTTGTAGATCTCCACTGGCAGCTCTCTTTTCTGCAGGTTCTGAATGAACTCCAGGTATTTCTCACCCATCTTATAGGGTGTGCAGAATTCGATCAGGCTTTCGTATGCTACGGGGATTCGCTCTGCTTGACCCTGCTGGAGTTTGAACATCCTGAGTGACACCTTTGGGAAGCCAAAACAGGAAGAAAGTTGACACACCTTGGCGATTCATAACATTTGGAATTTGTTATGTATGTATGTTTGCATGTTCATTGTACTGTAAAGGCAAGAATGTAACCACTCCAAATACAAGGTATCTCAGCTGTAAAGGAACGTGAGCAGGCAGCCCATAGAGGGCAGCTGCGAGCGTTCAGTCTCACATGGTTCACATTGCTCAATCACGGACAGCCGCGGGAAAACCTTCCCCGCATTCAGCAGCAGGAAAAAGATCTGCATTCAGCAGCAGAAGAAAGATCCGCATTCAGCAGCAGGAAAAAGATCTGCATTCAGCAGCAGAAGAAAGATCTGCATTCAGCAGCAGGAAAGAGAGGCGTGCCTGGGCGAGGCCACGCCGGTAGCAGCCAATGAGCTACCGTGCTACAAGATTCAAATGTATAGGGCTACTGTATTGTTATGTATGTATGCATGTTCATTATACTGTAAGGCAAGATTGTAACCACTCCAGATACAAACGATATCAGCTGTAAAGGAACGCGAGCAGACAGCCTATAGAGGGCAGCTGCGAGCGTTCACTCTCACATGGTTCACATTGCTCAATCACGGACAGCCGCGGGAAAACCTTCCCCGCATTCAGCAGCTGAAGAAAGACCTGCATTCAGCAGCTGAAGAAAGGAGGCGTGCCTGGGCGAGGCCACGCCGGTAGCAACCAATCAGCTACCGTGCTACAAGATTCAAATGTAGAGAGCTACTGTATATATTGAGATGTATCACCGCCATTACCTCATGCTTAACTGGAACCTCATGCAATAAACCTGTGTTAAACCAACCCTTCGGTTGTCCGGTCGTCTTTGGTCCCATACACTAAATTGGCGACGAAGGTGGGATATGGCTGCCCACGGGACCAAGACATGCGCCGGCTACGAGATCAGGAAGCCGGGAGACTTGGAGCTGTTTGAGATAGACTTCAACGCTGCGCTGGTGGAGCTCGAAGTCTCCGACGAGGCCAAAAAGAGGGCCATCTTCGTCCGCATGCTCGGACAAGAAACCAAGAGGACCTTGGTGGACCTGATCGCGCCGAGGAAGGTGGGCGACCTCAAGGCCACAGAGCTCCTGGCGGCGCTGCGCGCCCATCTCCGGCCGGCAATAGCGATGTTCCCCGCTCGGAGCGCGTTCTGGAGGCGAGTCCAGGCACCCGGAGAATCGGTCGATGAGTTCGCCGCGGCCCTGCGGTTGGCCGCCGGCCCCTGCAAGTGGGAACTCCCCGACGTCACCCTCCGGGACTGCCTGCTCTGCGGTCTGAGGGACACAGAGACTCAGCGCGCGCTGATGAAAAGGGAGCCGCCTCCCACGTGGCAACAAGTCCTCGACGCGGCACAGGCCACAGAGGCCACGTCGGCCGGGGTGCACGAACTTCAGGACTGGCGCCCGAAGACCGCCAAGGCAGAGAGCTCGGTGCGCGCGGCCCAGCGGACTTCGAACTCGTCTGCAGAGAGCAGCGACGACGAGGACGTCCGGAGGGTCCAGAGAGAGGGCCGGCGCTGCGATGGCTGCGGCGCCGCCCACGCCCGCACCAAATGCCCATTCCGCAACGCCGAGTGCCACAACTGCGGCCGGCGCGGGCACATCGCCAAGGTCTGCCGGAAACGACGCGAGGCCACCCGGAGTTCTCCAGACCGCTCGGCGAGGCAGGACCGCACCACGAGGCAGGACCGCACCACGAGGCCGAAGGACGGCACCCGGACCACGAGGACGCGGGACGGAGTAGGGCGAGTCTCCGACGACAGCGAGGACGACGCGCCGGTTTGCAGCGTTTCCACGGAGCACCCCCGTTACTTCGTTGAGGTAGTAATACAAGGGGCCCCTGTTAGAATGGAGGTGGACTCGGGTTCTTCATACTCCATTATTTCCCAGGGGGAGTTCATGAAAATCGCCCCCCGCGTGCGGCCCAAGCTCAAGGCGTTGAGGGCCACGCTGAAGGACGTGCAAGGGAACCGCATCCCAGTGTTGGGGGTTGGGAAGTTTCAGGTCCAGTTCAAAAAGTACACCGCAACGCTTCCCTTAGTCGTCCTCAAGGGGGGAAAATGCAGCCTCCTCGGGACTCAATGGTTCCAGCCCCTGGGGTTGTTCATTGGGGGGGTGCACGCCGTGGGAGCACACGCCGCCGGGACTGATCCAATACAGAGCGTGTGTGACGCGCACCCCGAGGTTTTTAAAAAGGGGCTAGGAAAATTCAAGGGCCCCCCAGTGACTTTCGACCTGGACCCTGGAGTGCGTCCAATCAGACTTAAACCGCGCAGAGTGCCTTTCGCACTAAAGGACAAAATAGAGGCGGAATTGGACAAATTAGTGGGCCAGGGGATTCTTGTTCCTGTTGATTCTGCGGAGTGGGAAACTCCAATTGTAACAGCGCTCAAGGCCAACGGGGAAGTCCGAATATGCGCTGATTACAAGTGCACCATCAATAAGGCGATCCGCCCTAATGCGTATCCGGTGCCGGTAGTCAGCCACTTGTTGGCCAGGTTACACGGGGGGAGGTGTTTCGCCAAACTCGACCTGGCCCAAGCCTACCAGCAACTCCCGGTGACCCCCGCCGCAGCTGCTGCACAAACCATAGTCACCCACAAAGGGGCGTTCCAGGTTTCGCGCCTCCAATTCGGCGTGAATTCGGCGCCCGGGATTTTCCAGTCATTGGTGGAACGCCTCCTGAAGGGGTTGGAGGGGGTGTTACCCTATTTTGATGACGTATTAATTACAGGGGGGAGCCGGGCCGAATTAGCAACAAGGTTGGGAAAGGTCCTGTCAATATTCGAAAAGGCGGGGTTGAGGTTGCGGAAAGACAAATGCGTCTTCTTCGCTACAGAGGTTGAGTTCCTAGGGTTCCGTGTTACTCCCGAGGGAATTAGGCCAGCCCAATCCAAGGTAGCCGCCATCAAAAAGGCCCCTCGCCCCACCTCCAAGCCCGAGTTGCAGTCGTTCCTCGGACTGCTCAACTTCTACCACTCCTTCCTCCCGCGGAAGGCAGCCGTGGCAGAACCGCTACACAAATTGTTAAAAAAGGACGAGGCATGGAAGTGGGGCGACGACCAGGAAAAGGCTTTCAATGACCTGAAGCGACTCCTGGCATCAGATGCTGTACTGACCCACTTCAATCCCAAACGCCCGGTGGTCCTGATATGCGATGCATCCCCGGTGGGGGTGGGGGCGGTGCTTTGCCACGTGCTGGAGAACGGTAGGGAGGCCCCGATAGCTTTCTACTCTAGATCCCTGTCCCAAGCGGAGAGGAATTATGCTCAGACAGACAGGGAGGCGCTAGCAATAATTGCGGGGACCAAGAAATTTCATGATTTCGTGTACGGCCGCCCCTTCACCATAGTGACTGACCACAAGCCGTTGCTGGGCATCTTCACCGCAGACAAGCCCACACCCCAGATCCTGTCCCCGAGAATGCTCAGATGGGCCATTTTTCTCAACGCGTATCAGCACGCGTTGGTATACCGGCCCGGGAGGGAAATAAGCCATGCCGACGCTCTGTCGAGGTCCCCCATTCCCCGGGATTGCTGCCACGTGGGCGGAGTAGAGAGGGACCACCAGGTGTTAATGATAGAGGTCCTAGACTCCCCTCCAGTAGTACCGGCCGAAATCGCCAAAGCGACAGGCAAGGACAAAGCGCTGGCCACAGTTTGCTCCTGGGTGCAGAAAGGGTGGCCCGTGTCTTCCCCAGCAGCGGAATTCGACACATTTTTCAAAAAGAGATTGGAGTTGTCCCTGGAGAGGGGTTGCCTCTTGTGGGGACAGCGGGTAGTGATCCCCACGTCTCTCAGGCCGAGGGTGCTTAAACTGCTGCACGTCAGCCACCCGGGGATCGTACGCTCTAAGGCACTAGCCCGCAGTTATTTTTGGTGGCCCCAGTTAGACGCCGACATCGAACACATGGTCGGCACTTGCGAGGCGTGCCAAAGCTCTAGGCCAGAAGAGGCTCGCTCGCCACCTAGGGAATGGGACGCTGCGAGGGGACCCTGGTCCCGAGTTCACGTAGACTTTGCTGGCCCATTCAGGGGAACGCTTTTCCTCCTCGTGGTGGACGCGTTCTCTAAGTGGTTGGAGGTCATTCCAGTCTCGAGCACCTCCTCGACCACAACCATTAAACAGTTAAGGAGGGTCTTTTCCACGTTCGGTTTACCCGACACCCTCGTCAGCGATAACGCTAGCTGTTTCACGTCCGCCGAGTTCAGGGCATTCATGGAACGCAACGCCATTCGGCACGTCACCTCCGCCCCCTTTCACCCGGCCACCAATGGCCAAGTAGAGCGCCTCGTGCGCACCACGAAAGACGCGCTACTGCGCATGGGTCCCGGAGACCTCGACCTGAAATTGTGCCAATTCCTGCTGAGATACAGGGTCACCCCCTTAGCGTCAAGGTACTCCCCCGCAGAGCTGTTGATGCGCAGGAAGCTGGCCACGGGGATATCCAAGCTAGACCCCACGAGAGTAGAGGACAAAGGGCGGAACATAGGGGTGGAACCCACAAAGAGTTTCAGCATAGGCGCCCCAGTACACTGCAGGAATTACGCCAGCGCGGGGCCAGCCTGGGTGCCGGGCACCGTAGTAGAGCAAACCGGCCCCGTCTCATACCGCGTAGAGACCAGTACAGGTTTCCTGTGGAGGCGACACGTGGACCAACTCAGGCGTAGGGTCCCCGGAGAGCAAGACGCGGATGAGACCAGCATTGAATCAGCGTTAGGGTACTCCCCCACCCGTTTAGCCCAAGGGGGAGGAAAAGGGGAGCATGGGTCCCCACCAAGGGGGGAGGAAAGGGAATCGATCCACGGAAATCTTTTGCGGGAGTCCCCGCCAGAGAGGAGGAGCCCCGGGCTGCGGGAGTCCCCGTCAGAAAGGAGGAGCCCCAACCACACTCATACCCCGCGCAAGCCGCGGAAGTCCCCCCGAGGCTCAAAGGCCCATAGAGGTTTAGACGTTGATTTACAGTACCAGGGGGAGTTAGCGGAGTGGTCCCCCACCCGTCCTAGCGAAAAGAGGGGTTTCAGTTCAGCCCCTGGTACCTCCAGTCCCAGTAGCCCCTGTGAGTTAGAATGCAACATAGCGCCCATGTTCCGGAGACCGACACCTCCAAGACCGGAGGCATCAGCGAGTCCGCCCACCACCACAGTCTTAAGGTCCCCCAAGCAGGGATCAGAGGGTAGCCATTCCCCAAGGGCGACCTCATCGGTGCCGCGGTTCACACTAGGAGGGTCCCCGGGGTCCGAGGGCAATAGGCAGGGATTTACCTCCCAACTGTTCATCCCATTCCCTTCCCCAAGCACAAGGCAGGCACGGACGCCCCACAGAGCCACTAACGAATCCCCGTTTCCCGTTGCAGGACAAGCTCCCGCGGAGTCAGGGATCACAGGCTCTCCAGAATTAGGGCAGGCGCAAGCACGCCCCAAGCGAACGTGCGGCAAGCCACAATGGTTGCGGGACTTCGTCCCATCCTAGGGGGGAGGGATGTTATGTATGTATGCATGTTCATTATACTGTAAGGCAAGATTGTAACCACTCCAGATACAAACGATATCAGCTGTAAAGGAACGCGAGCAGACAGCCTATAGAGGGCAGCTGCGAGCGTTCACTCTCACATGGTTCACATTGCTCAATCACGGACAGCCGCGGGAAAACCTTCCCCGCATTCAGCAGCTGAAGAAAGACCTGCATTCAGCAGCTGAAGAAAGGAGGCGTGCCTGGGCGAGGCCACGCCGGTAGCAACCAATCAGCTACCGTGCTACAAGATTCAAATGTAGAGAGCTACTGTATATATTGAGATGTATCACCGCCATTACCTCATGCTTAACTGGAACCTCATGCAATAAACCTGTGTTAAACCAACCCTTCGGTTGTCCGGTCGTCTTTGGTCCCATACACTAAATGTATATAGTGAGATGTATCACCGCTATTACCTCATGCTCCACCAGACCATCATGCAATAAACCTGTGTTAAGCCAACCCTTCGGCTGTTCTGTTGTCTTTGGTCCCATACACTAAATTGGCGATGAAGGTGGGATATGGCTGCCCACGGGACCAAGACATGCGCCAGCTACGAGATCAGGAAGCCGGGGGACTTGGAGCTGTTTGAGATAGACTTCAATGGAGCGCTAGTGGAGCTCGAAGTCTCAGATGAGGCCAAGAAGAGGGCCATCTTCGTCCGCATGCTCGGACACGAGACCAAGAGGACCTTGGTGGACCTGATCGCGCCGAGGAGGGTGAGCGACTTCAAGGCCACAGAGCTCCTGGCGGCGCTGCGCACCCACCTCCGGCCCGCGATAGCGATGTTCCCCGCTCGGAGCGCGTTCTGGAGGCGAGTCCAGGCGCCCGGGGAATCGGTCGCTGAGTTCGCCGCGGCCCTGCGGCTGGCCGCCGGCCCATGCAAGTGGGAGACCCCAGAAGTCACCCTCCGGGACTGCCTGCTCTGCGGTCTGAGGGATACCGAGACTCAGCGCGCGCTGATGAAACAGGAGCCGCCTCCCACGTGGCAACAAGTCCTCGACACGGCACGGGCCGCGGAGGCCACGACTGCCGGGGTGCAAGAGCTTCAGGACTGGCGCCCGAAACCCGCCAAGGCAGAGAGCTCGGTGCGCGCGGCCCGGCGAGTTTCGAACTCGTCCGCGGAGAGCGGCGACGACGAGGACGTCAGGAGGGTCCAGAGAGAGGGCCGGCGCTGCGACGGCTGCGGCGGCGCCCACGCCTGCGCCGAATGCCCGTTCCGCAAGGCCGAGTGCCACAACTGCGGCCGGCGCGGGCACATCGCCAAGGTCTGCCGGAAACGGCGCGAGGCCAAGAGGAGTTCCCCAGACCGCTCGGCGAGGCAGGACCGCACCACAAGGAGTTCTCCAGACCGCTCGGCGAGGCAGGACCGCACCACGAGGCCAAAGGACGGCACCCGGACCACGAGGACGCGGGACGGAGTAGGGCGCATCTCCGACGACAGCGAGGACGACGCTCCGGTTTGCAGCGTTTCCACGGAGCACCCCCGTTACTTCGTTGAGGTAGTAATACAAGGGGCCCCTGTTAGGATGGAGGTGGACTCGGGTTCTTCATACTCCATCATTTCCCAGGGAGAGTTCATGAAAATCGCCCCCCTCGTGCGGCCCAAGCTCAAAGCGTTGAGGGCCACACTGAAGGACGTGCAAGGGAACCGCATCCCAGTGTTGGGGGTTGGGAAGTTCCAGGTCCGGTTTAAAAAGCACACCGCAACGCTTCCCCTAGTCGTCCTCAAGGGAGGTAAATGCAGCCTCCTCGGGACTCAATGGTTCCAGCCCCTGGGGTTGTTCATTGGGGGGGTGCACGCCGTGGGAGCACACGCCGCCGGGACGGATCCAATACAGAGCGTGTGCGACGCGCACCCCGAGGTTTTCAAAAAGGGGCTCGGGAAATTCAAGGGGCCCCCAGTGACTTTCGACCTGGACCCTGGAGTACGTCCAATCAGACTTAAACCGCGCAGAGTGCCCTTCGCACTAAAAGACAAAATAGAGGCGGAGTTGGACAAATTGGTGGGCCAGGGGATTCTTGTCCCTGTTGATTCTGCGGAGTGGGAAACTCCAATTGTAACAGCACTCAAGGCCAACGGGGAGGTCCGCATATGCGCTGATTACAAGTGCACCATCAATAAGGCGATCCGCCCTAATGCGTATCCGGTGCCGGTAGTCAGCCACTTGTTGGCCAGGTTACACGGGGGGAGGTGTTTCGCTAAGCTCGACCTGGCCCAAGCCTACCAGCAACTCCCGGTGACCCCCGCCGCAGCTGCTGCGCAGACCATAGTCACCCACAAAGGGGCGTTCCAGGTATCGCGCCTCCAATTCGGTGTGAATTCGGCGCCCGGGATCTTCCAGTCACTCGTGGAACGCCTCCTGAAGGGGTTAGAGGGGGTGTTACCCTACTTTGATGACGTATTGATTACAGGGGGGAGCCGGGCCGAATTAGCAACAAGGTTGGGAAAGGTCCTGGCAATATTCGAAAAGGCGGGGTTGCGGTTGCGAAAAGACAAATGCGTTTTCTTCGCAACTGAGGTTGAGTTCCTAGGGTTCCGTGTTACTCCCGAGGGAATAAGGCCATCCCAATCCAAGGTGGCCGCCATCAAGAAGGCCCCTCGCCCCACCTCCAAGCCCGAGTTGCAGTCGTTCCTGGGACTGCTCAACGTTTACCACTCCTTCCTTCCGCGGAAGGCAGCAGTGGCGGAACCGCTACACAAATTGTTAAAAAAGGACGAGGCATGGAAGTGGGGCGACGTCCAGGAGAAGGCTTTCAATGACCTGAAGCGACTCCTGGCATCAGATGCTGTACTGACCCACTTCAATCCCAAACGCCCAGTGGTCCTAATATGTGATGCATCCCCGGTGGGGGTGGGGGCGGTGTTATGCCACGTACTGGAGAACGGGAGGGAGGCCCCGATAGCGTTCTACTCTAGGTCCTTGTCCCAAGCGGAGAGAAACTACGCCCAGACAGACAGGGAAGCACTAGCGATAATTGCGGGGACCAAGAAATTTCATGATTTTGTGTACGGCCGCCCCTTCACCATAGTGACTGACCATAAGCCCTTGCTAGGCATTTTCACCGCAGATAAGCCCACACCCCAAATCCTGTCCCCGAGGATGCTCAGGTGGGCCATTTTTCTCAACGCGTATCAGCACGCGTTGGTATACCGGCCCGGAAAGGAGATCAGCCATGCGGACGCCCTGTCGAGGTCCCCCATTCCCCGGGATTGCTGCCACGTGGGCGAGGAAGAGAGGGACCACCAGGTGTTAATGATAGAGGTCCTAGACTCCCCTCCAGTAGTACCGGCCGACATCGCCAAAGCGACCGGCAAGGACAAAACGCTAGCTACAGTTTGCTCCTGGGTACAGAAAGGGTGGCCCGTGTCTTCCCCAGCAGCGGAATTCGACACATTTTTCAAAAAGAAACTAGAGTTGTCCCTAGAGAGGGGTTGCCTTTTGTGGGGACAGCGGGTAGTGATCCCCACGTCGCTCCGGCCGAGGGTGCTTAAACTGCTGCACGTCAGCCACCCGGGGATCGTCCGCTCTAAGGCACTAGCCCGTAGTTACTTTTGGTGGCCCCAGCTAGACGCCGACATCGAACACATGGTCGGCACTTGCGAAGCGTGCCAAAGCTCCAGGCCAGAAGAGGCTCGCTTGCCACATAGGGAGTGGGACGCAGCAAGGGGGCCCTGGTCCCAGGTACACGTAGACTTTGCTGGCCCGTTCAGGGGAACACTTTTCCTCCTTGTGGTGGACGCGTTCTCCAAGTGGTTGGAGGTCATTCCAGTCTCGAGCACCTCCTCGGCCACTACAATTAAACAGTTACGGAGGGTCTTTTCTACGTTCGGTTTACCCGACACCCTCGTCAGCGATAACGCTAGCTGTTTCACGTCCGCCGAGTTCGGGGTATTCATGGATCGCAATGCCATTCGGCACGTCACCTCCGCCCCCTTTCACCCGGCCACCAACGGCCAAGTAGAGCGCCTCGTGCGCACCACAAAAGACGCGCTGCAGCGCATGGGCCCCAGAGACCTCGACCTGCAATTGTGCCAATTCCTGCTAAGGTACAGGGTCACCCCATTGGCGTCAGGGTACTCCCCCGCGGAGCTGTTAATGCGCAGGAAGCTGGCCACGGTAATCTCCAAGCTAGACCCCACGAGAGTAGAGGACAAAGGGCGGAACATAGGGGTGGAACCCGCAAAGAGTTTCAGCGTAGGTGCCCCGGTGCATTGCAGGAACTACGCCAACGCGGGGCCAGCCTGGGTGCCGGGCACCGTAATAGAACAAACCGGCCCCGTCTCATACCGCGTGGAGACCAGTACAGGCCTCCTGTGGAGGCGACACGCGGACCAACTCAGGCGCAGGGTCCCCGGAGAGCAAGACGAAGACGAAAATAGCCACGAATCAGCGTTAGGGTACTCCCCCACCCGTTTAGCCCAAGGGGGAGGAAAAGGGGGACATGGGTCCCCACCAAGGGGGGAGGAAAGGGAATCGATCCTCAGAGATCTTTTGCGGGAGTTCGCGGCAGAAAGGAAGAGCCCCGACCTCACACATACCCCTCGGAAGTTTCCCCAAAACACAGATGCCCCTAGAAGTTTAGACGTTGATTTACAGTACCAGGGGGAGTTAGCGGAGTGGTCCCCCACCCGTCCTAGCGAAAAGAGGGGTTTCAGTTCAGCCCCTGGTACTTCCAGTCCCAGTAGCCCCTGTGAGTTAGAATGCAACATAGCGCCAATTTCCCGGAGACCGACACCCCCAAGACAGGAGGCAACAGCGAGTCCGCCCACCACAGTCTCAAGGTCCCCCGAGTGGGGAACAGAAGGTAGCAGAACCACAAGGGCGACCTCATCGGTTCCGCGGTTCACAATAGGAGGGTCCCCCGGGTCCGAGAGCAACAGGCAGGGGTTCACCTCCCAACTGTTCATTCCATTCCCATCCCCGGGCGCAAGGCAGGCACGGACGCCCCACAGAGCCTCTAACGAATCCCCGTTTCCCGTTGCAGGACAAGTACCCGCGGAGTCAGAGATCACTGGCTCTCCAGCACTAGGTCAGGCGCAAGCACGCCCCAAGCGCACGTGCGGCAAGCCACAATGGTTGCGGGACTTCGTCCCATCCTAGGGGGGAGGGATGTTATGTATGTATGTTTGCATGTTCATTGTACTGTAAAGGCAAGAATGTAACCACTCCAAATACAAGGTATCTCAGCTGTAAAGGAACGCGAGCAGGCAGCCCATAGAGGGCAGCTGCGAGCGTTCAGTCTCACATGGTTCACATTGCTCAATCACGGACAGCCGCGGGAAAACCTTCCCCGCATTCAGCAGCAGGAAAAAGATCTGCATTCAGCAGCAGAAGAAAGATCCGCATTCAGCAGCAGGAAAAAGATCTGCATTCAGCAGCAGAAGAAAGATCTGCATTCAGCAGCAGGAAAGAGAGGCGTGCCTGGGCGAGGCCACGCCGGTAGCAGCCAATGAGCTACCGTGCTACAAGATTCAAATGTATAGGGCTACTGTATATAGTGAGATGTATCACCGCTATTACCTCATGCTCCACCAGACCATCATGCAATAAACCTGTGTTAAGCCAACCCTTCGGCTGTTCTGTTGTCTTTGGTCCCATACACTAAAGAATTGTACTTGAAAGCTGCAAAATCCTCCAGTGTTTCTACCTACAGCAGTGTTTGCCAACCTTTGGTTTTTGGACTTCAATTCCCAGAAGCCTTAGTCAATTCCTCAAAGCACTGATCAGTACGACTTAGGCATCTGGGAATTGAAGGCCCCCTGTGGGAACCACTGACTTACAGGTCAAAACCTCCAAGCCGGCAGGAAAATCCCATTTCTAATCTCACCTCAGTCATGAGTTTATAAGATAATAGTCATTAATTTATGTTATAAAACAGGTATTTAATTTTTTTTATTTTATGCAATTGACATGCGACTCTGGGCGGCGTACAGCATTCAATTCAGATACATAAAATCCCCAACGCTTAAACTATAGAAACCCTTAAAATTCCTAAAAACAGAAAAACTACCTCACAATTAAAAATCTAGTTAGAAAAACTATTAAAAGCATGAGTGATCCTTCTCTAAATGAGCCCGGGGGGTGGGGGAGTTGCTCCCTCTCCACCTCCCCACACCTGCCCTGCCAGCCAGGTCTTCAGGTCTTTCCTGAAGGGCAGCAGCTCTGTCTGGAGACGCAGTTCAACTGGCAGGAGGTTCCACAGGGCCAGAGCGGATACCAAAAAGGCTCTTCTTCTAGTGCTAGAGAGGTGAGCCTTTCTAGCAGATGGTACTTTTAAAGAACCCCTTCGGTCAGCTCTAGGGGTGATGCGGTCTCTTAAGTATCCTGGCCCACTACCATGTAGGGCTTTAAAGGTCATCCCCAGCACCTTGAATTGCACCCAGAGGCACACTGGCAACCAATGCAGCTCCTGTAGCAGGGGTAAGGCCCGGGCAAAACGCCCGTACCCCATCACTACACGGGCAGCTGCGTTCTGAATCAGCTGCAGCCTCCAAATGGTCATCAAGGGCAGCCCCATGTAGAGCGCATTACAATAATCCAGTCAGGAGGTGACCAGAGTGTGTGTGACCATAAGCAAGGAGTCACAGTCCAGGAGCGGGCATAATTCACGAATGACACAAAGTTGTGCAAAAGCCCTCCTAGCCATGACTGCCACCTGCTCATCGAGCAGGATTCGTGAATCCAGCAGGATCCCCAAATTACACACCAGGTCTGTCTGCGGCAAAAAAAGCCCCTTTCAGCTCCAAAGATGGTATCTCCCAGGATAACGCGGGGACCCTGACCCACAGCCACTCAATCTTGCCAGGATTCAGTTGTAGCCCGTTGTCCCCCATCCAGACCCTGACAGCCTCCAGACACCTGGAAAGGACTCCGACTACATCACTTGGATCACCACGGGCCAAGATGTATAGCTGGGTATCATCTGCATACTGATGATACCGCACCCCGTGGGAACGGATTATCTCCCCCAGAGGCTTCATGTAGATATTAAATAGGAGAGGTGACAGCACCGAGCCCTGAGGCACCCCATATAGGAGGAGCCTAGGGCTGGACCTCTCGCTCTCCAACCACACCGACTGGGGCCGGCCTGTCAGAAATGAGGAAACCAGGACCACACTGTGCCTTGGATCCCCAATCCTCGGAGCCGTTGCAGAAAGATACCGTGGTCGATAGTATCGAAGGCCACTGAGAGGTCAAAAAAGAGCAAGGACGGATGGATGACCTCCTTCCCGCTCTTGCTAGAGATCATCCAACAGCGTGACCAATGCAGTCTCAGTACCACATCCAGGCCTGAATTCTGACTGAAAAGGATCCAGATAATCCACTTCATCCAGGACTTTCTGCAACTGCCGCACCACTGCCTTCTCCAAAACCTTCCCCAAAAAGGGCAGGTTGGATACAGGCTGGGAGTTGGTGAGTACTGTAGGGTCAAGTGATGACTTTTTCATGAGTGGGCGCACCAAGGCATGTTTCTGGGAAGACCCCCTCCCGTAATAAAGAGTTCAAAATCGCTCTGACCCAGCCACCTGTCACCACCCTGGTAGTTTTAACTAACCAGGTGGGGTATGGATCTAATGCACAAGCAATGGCATGAACAGATTGAAGGTCATGAAGGGTCATACTCTATATTAGGTAGATAACTTGTAATTACAGATAATAATAATTTTGTGTCAGAAATTATTCTGGGTTGAAAGGATTTTTGCTGGAGAAACTCCGCTCAGGGATACCTGAATGAGGCTCCTTTCATGTCCCCAAGATCTTTTCCCCACTGAAGTGGAACCTATTTATCTACTTGCAATTTCTTGCTTTCGAGCTGCTGGGTTGGTAGGAGCTGGGACAGACCACAGACGACGGATGCTTAATCCGTCATGCAGTGTCCAGGTCTCGAACTTGCCAGCCTTCCAGCTAACAAAGCAAGGTTCTTAATCACTGAGCCACCCCAGTCATTACAGATGAAATCATGATAGCATTTTACAGAATTGATTAGGCAAATGTTCTTAACCGAGAAACCCATCTTGCAAACGAAGCCTTCCAAAGACCAATGACAAAACAATGCAAGCTTTTTTGCAAAGTACAGGAGATGAGAAAAGTTTCTGCCTTAACAATTAGACACTTCCACCAGTTAGGGAATTCCTTCTCCTGGTGATGGTTTATATAAAAATAAATTTAATATTTATGTATATTCAACTGGAATATATTCAGTATATAAATATAAAGGTCACTGAACACTCTAAAAATATTGTATAGAAATTTCTAGAGGAATCACCATGTTAGCTTATTACAGCAAGAACAAGTGTCTTTCATCTCCATAAAACAAATATTTCTTATGGCATAACAATTTTGTGGGCCTATAATCCATATTTTATTTATTTCCGACCACTATTTACACCTATGGCTTGGGGGCCGGATCCCGCCCGTGATGCCTAATTATCTGGCCTGCATCCTCACTCCAGCCGCCGCTGCCAGAATTGGCCACAAACGCATTTACGGCAGCCATAAACCAGTCCAGCCCCTTCAACTGTTTGAGGGAGCATGATCTGGCCCCCAACTTTAAAAGGTTGGGGACCCCTAATTTACACCATTCCATCCCCCCCATAATTAACTTTTGCATCGTACCAATTAACTGCTGTCTACAAAATAATTGTGTTAGAGTTAGTCTACAGTATGATGACACAATACTGTTAACTCTTTTTATATAAAAATACACACACTGCAGGCAACAGCTTTCTCAAAAGAATCTTTGTTTCTCTCAAGACTTGTATTCCTCAAGCTGCAATTGCAAAATTAGCAATTATGACACTTTCTACAGAGTCATATAGCCAACTGTTTGGAGAGGGTTGGGATGGGTTGATCCAATCCCAGGCACATGTCTGTCGGGCCAGTCCATCCCAATTCATTTTGAGACCTCAGGAGGGTGGTCAATTAAATTGCCTTGCTGTATTTTATCCCACTACAAGTCTATGTCCACACCGGGAATGGTATAACATAGAGTTATCCCGCTGATGGGATATCTACTGTAAAGTGGCTTTTACATCCCACCCCCTCCTGCCACTGATCTGGCTGCAACAATGGTAAATCTGGGTACAGGGGGATAGCCATTTTACAGCTGTTAGGAGAAGTGCTCCCCATCAGCTGAAAAGCAGCTGCTACAGCTGCAACCAATGGGGCTGCTGCAAACCCATTGGAAGAGCAAAATGCTGTCTGCAACCAACATTTTATTCCTCCCTCAGCCCCAAGCAGTTTTCAAAAAACCACTCTATACCAGCCTAGGAGGGACAGAGTAGAAAAGTCATATTTCTCTTTGGGAGACTTATGTTATGCAAGCACTCTCCTCATTTACAGAATTTAGTTGGAGCACCAGATGTTGTCAGTATCCTCCATTTGTAAACACCCTATGTTTCTCCACCATTCTGTGTATTTTCCTGTCCTATTGGGGAGGGGGGACGCTTGAGGGAAAGACAGACATGGATATACTTAGGCGTGGATCTCTACTCACCCGTCTCAATACCTCATCTCCTTGGTACATTAGTTTGCGAATGTGGGAGACAATTCTCTCTCTAACCTTCTCCAGTATCTGACGGCGGTTGTTGGCCTCAATGACACATCCTTTGTAGGCTGCTTCTGATTCATGAACCTGAATGCAATAAAACGTAAATAGATGGAAGGACCGGAAAAAATGATGAAATGGGGATAGATGAGTTTAGTACAATTATTATTATTATTATTATTATTAAAAAAAGATCTAAGGAAGGAACTTCTCTGATTGCTCCCAAAAAATCCCCATTCCTTGTTCTCAAATAAAAATGAATCTATTTTACGAAAGGACAAGATAATAGCATTAATGGGAATTTTAGTCAGGTTGTGTGCATTTTGAAAGCAAAAATTGCAAGTAGATAAATAGAGATGGTACTGGCTCTTTGGCTATAAACGGAGGTGAACATTGCCCCCGAGAGTCAGATACGACTGACTTTCTAGCAAGGAAGACCTTTACCTTTACCTAATACAGTGATGGTGAACCTTTTAGAGACTGAGTGCCCAAACTGACAACTGAACTGTTTGGGTTTCAGAACCCAGACCCATACCTTCATCTGGGCTTCATCTCGGTAACGACGCCGTTTCTCCAGTTGCTTGTTGCCACTGCCTGCTGCGCTTTGGAACTCTTCTTCTGCCTTGGCACTCAACAGCTTGGCTTTCTCCAGATCCTCACAGCGCTGCAGATAGTGGAGGCGGGTCTTGCGCATAGAGGACAGGGCATCATTCTGCAGTTGGAACGAGAGTTTACAATGGCCAAGCTGCCCAGGGTATTTCTGAATGGCTCAACTGTGGCAACAAAGCATAGTGCTAGAAGGAAGTCTCTGTTAAATGCCGAGAGGCATCTGTTTGTCACAGGATTAAGTTTTTAAATCTTCTGTAACTTGCAAAGTAGATTACAGTAAAACCTCGACATACAAATTTTTCCCGTTTCACAAAGTTATTTGTATGTCAAAAAATCTGTGTCGAAAACACATTGCATTACCAGAAGTAGCCACTAGATGTCACCAGTTTTTTTTTTGTATGTTGAATTTTTCCTATGCTATTATTTATTTGTTTGTTTGTTTGTTCAAATTTACATTGCCGCCCACTCGCCGTAGCAACTCAGGGTGGCTTAAAAACAATACATTAAAATATGTTGATGGGGGCTCAGGGGGAGGGGCGTATGTCGTATGTCAATTTTTTTTAAAGCCAGGATTTCTATTCATATGTCGAATTTTTCGTAAGTAGAACTGTTCGTATGTCACGGTTCCACTGTACTTTGCTTTTTTTAAAATTGGTCATCAGGAGGTAAATATGGGCATCTATATTAAGTTTGATTGTTTTTTCAGCTTCAAGCAATGTGCTATCTATGTTGTCTAGTTTGACCTTGAAACTGAAAGACAGTTTGGGCACTTGGGAAAATTTACTGTATTTGCACAAGCCTCCAAATGGAAATCTGAATTTCTTCCCAAATGAAGCTTTAAAATAGCAGCAAGTCACCTGTGGGAAAGTAAGAATCCATTTGAAGTGACAGGTCAGGAAAGATTACTACATAAGGGGGGAGGCTTTCTTTCAGACTATTGCAATGTGACTTATTTCCAGCGCAAATCAGTGAAAAGAAAAGGCTTATATAAGAAGTGGTTCAAACTGAGAGATCTACAGATTCACCCTATGCTTCTCTACAGCCTGGCAGACTTGGTTTCAGCCACATCATAGGAAGATTTAGCTGCATAGTTAGTACATGCTACAATGGTCAGAATATTTGCAAATGAAGCCTGTGCTTACCTCCAAATAACCAATCACAAAAGAAAACAAGCTAAACATTTGCCACCTATAGGAGAAGTAAAAACACCCTGCTGTTAAGAATAAGATGTTTCCAGATTTAAGAAGTTATTTCTCCTATATTTTGCCCCTTATTGAACAGAGCACAGGAAAGCAGAAATGAACAATATTGGACAGAATGCTACCAATACATGCTTGCTAAACAATCCATAGGAAAATGGGGTAGAGTCTGCTCTGGAAATTTTAAATAACATTAACAATTCTGGGAAAGGCATGGCAAACTTGATGGTAGCTCCCGTGGCTGCAGTCCTAAATAATCTAGGACTTTTTGAAGATGTTATGACTTTGGATGCAGTGGTCAAAATAACATATCTACTTGCATGGGAACTCTCATCCCCCTTTCCATCGTTACTGTAAAAAATGCAAAGAAATCTTGCTTGCGTAGGAATTTAGAGACCCATTGACACTTTGTAGAGAGATTGGGGGGGGCAGCTAGCCTAGTAGTGCTCTTACCATCCTTTTCTGCTCCTTTTGCCATTGATCTTTGAATTCTTTCCGCCATTTTTCAATTTCATTCTTCTTGGCCCAAAGAGGCTACAGCGGAAAGACAGGGAAGGAATCGAGAGACAACAGATAGTATCCCAAGAGGCCCTACTTGGCATGAAAAATTACATCTATAAGACACATAGCTGTCAAGTGTCCTGTTTTGGCCGGGAACCTCTTTCCCACCGCCTTCTCCCGTATTATTATTATTATTATTATTATTATTATTATTATTATTATTATTATTATTATTATTATTATTATTATTATTATTATTATTATTATTATTATTATTATTATTATTATTATTATTATTATTATATAAAACCAAGGTGTCGAGGGGTATGTTCCTCATACCAGAGCCAGGGAGGAGGAGTGTTGGGCTCCCCCTGGTGGAGGAGGAAGCACCCCCTAGGCACTCACAAGACCACTGAAATATCCTCTTTATGTTGTATGCAAATATACTTGAAGCCAATTGGCTCATTGTCTCTTCCCTTTAACACCCTCTTTCCCAGGAGAGAGGAGACAATGAGCCAATCGGCTTTAAGCAAATGGTGAGCCACTGTGTGAGACAGAATGTTGGACGGGATGGGCTGTGGCCTGTTCCAGCAAAGCTGTTCTTATAAGAATATTTCAATGGTCTTGTCTTAAACACAGATTTTTTAAAAAATGAAATTGAGGTACACAAGGCTAAAGCAGTAGACTATTAAGTGATATAAGTGTAAAAAACAGTTCCATGAAAAATCACCATATTATGAAATGCTGTGGGAGGGAAAGATATTTAAAATAGAATTATTACAGTATCTATCTCTTCCACTGCAGCTGAGGCTGGCCTGTTGGGGCTGGCCTGCTGCATTGCTCGCCGTGAGGGGCAGCAGTGGTGCTAAGGTACCTAGGGGGTACTTCCTCCTCCACCAGGGGGAGACCAACACTCCTCTTCTAGGCTCTTGGATGTGCCTGGATTGTGGGGAGGAGGGGGCGTGGCCGGGTGGGATGGGGGCATGGCCCAAAATTTCCCTTATTTTCAAGTCCAAAACTTGACAGTATGATAAGTGAGGACAACATGGGAAGCTGGCTTATAATTAGGGCCAAAACACAGAAGATTCTTTCACATGTAAAAGCAAAGCTGACTTAAACAATATAGCCATAGTGATCATTTGTTACTATTCTTTCATGGCTTCACAAACTGCAAAGTAGCTTGTGCTTATTCATGGACTGGTAACCAGGAAGAGTCAACTAGACTCCATTTGCACCATTGTCTGTGCAAACTCAGAATTGCTGCATTTCAAGAAAGGTTTGAAGACTTGGCTGGCGGGGCAGGTGTGGAGCCCTAATGGGAATATGGCCCCGGCCTGCTGGCTCATCCCCAACTAGCCCAGTTGTGTCCTTCTTCTGTGTCTTTGCATCCCCCCTCCTTCTTAGCTTTTAGTTTGGTTTTAAATGGGGTGGGAATAATGAGGGTGGATGAAGGGGAGGATGAGGGTGTTTTAACATGTTTTTATATGTTTTTAACTGTTGTACGCCGCTCTGAATCGGGTTTTTACCTGAGTGGGCGGCATAAAAATTGAAATAAATAAAATAAATGTGTTTCTGAAGGGCATAATGTTTTTTATTTCCATATCCTCCTAGTGGTGATACTGTGTGCACACATAATTGTGTACTTTGGCAGCCATAGCCCAGCACTGCCAATACCAACTGGAAGCAGCCTTCCATCTTTCAGGCAGAAAGTTTTCCTAGACCTAACTGGAGATGCCTAGAATAGAACTTGCAACCTTTTGTATGCAAAGCATTTGTTCTTCCACCAAGCCACGGGGCTTGCAGGGCCGTAGCCAGGGGGTGGCCGGGCGGGATCAGCTCACCCTGAGCTAACACACACACACACACACACACACACACACACACACACACACACACACACACACACACACACACATCCAGAATCCTCACCATGGCCCTGGGGTCTTGAATTCAATCTATGGGCCAGACAAATCAAGGAAATCTCTCTTACACACACACACACACACACACACACACACACACACACATTTTCCACCCTCTTCTTTACACATAGGCGCTACAGGATTCATGAGACTTTTCACAGCTAACATTTCTGGTGGACATACAGACCCATGGGCTCTATTAGCAGCTGCCCTTGCCCAGCATGGTCTTATTTAAGCCTGAGAATGCCGTACCTCATAGTATTCTCTCAGGTGTAAAATTCCAGCTGTCTCAAGGGCTACGTTCCCCGTTTTTATGTCATGTTCCATGACCATGGTGTAGAGTTGCTGGAGGGGCATGTAGTTCTGGAAAGACAAAGAGCGTTGGGACCTGGACCAAGACATAGCTTATATAAAGGTGGGGAAAGTCCTATTGAAGCACTCCCTGTTAGGAACAATCCTGTGGGCAGCACTTAACATTTAGTGAATTATGTGTGATGTAGCTATAGATTTATGTGGCAGGTCCATACGGTAGTCAAAGCATCTGCCCAGTAGCTCACTGGTGAAACAAGCCAGATCCTAAAATTTCAGTACTGGAAGCATCTCCAGGCATCAATAGAGACAATCCACAATATGAGGCTCATAATGAAAACTACCCCAAAGAATGGTAGAACATACAGGAAGGAAAACAGCATTTCAGTCCAAGCAGTTCTTGAACTTCAGGGAATTTCAGGCTTGCTTATTAATTGTTATCTATGCATTATTTTATTTTTTATTATTAGACTTATATCTCACCCTACTCAACAAAAATGTGACTCAGGGCGGCTTACAAACAGAAAATATATAATCCAAATGCAATACAGATGAGCAGGAAAATACAATTTATATAAGATACAATTTAACACTAAAATATCAATGGCCATAATACATTATGGGCTAACATTTCATGACCTTAATAAGGTTTTAATGCAGAGGTGATATATTTAGGTGATATGTAGGTACAGTAATATATTTAAGGTGTGGTCTTACAAATTTCACCACTCCCCAGTAAGTGCCAATTTGAACCCAGGCTTCCTGTGTCCTAGTCTGTCACTCTACTCATTACCTCACACTGGATATCCAAACAATTTTATCAGTTTTATACCAACAGGTATGAGGATTTTTGGATTTAAATGTATCAACACCAAAAAACAATATGAAGTAAACAAAAACACAATCAAAAACAAAACAAACAGACAAAAATACAAATACCAACCACACACACACACACAAACAAAAGAAAGAAAACAAGCAAACTTGCCAAAAGATGTCCTACCTCCACGAGGACCGGAAAAGAAATGAATAAAGAGACTACTTACCAGAAGAAGCTCCACCCAGAGGCCAGGAGAGAAAAAACAGTCAAAATACAATAACCCCTACCAGCACCACCTGCTGGCCACAATACTAAAAACAATTCAAAAACACACAACAGCCCCAAACAAAAGGCCACAAGAGTAAAAACAAATCAAAAACATAACGCAAATTCACAATTTTACACAAAAGGTCACACCAATAAAAACAAGTCAAAAAAATTACACTAAAACACACTTTAACACAAATCACAAACATATGTCAATAAAATACAATAGAAACTTTTAAAAATGCTGTGCTGAGTTTAAACTCAAATTAAAACACAAAACATCTAAACACATTTTAAAAACATTGAATGTAAAAAACATTTACTTTTACATTATTAAAATTATTACCTACGGTACAACTAATTAAAAAAATTCAAAAACCTAAAACATTATTCGCTTACATAAAACAATTTGAAAAAATTATATCATACTTTGTTCTTTTATTAATCCGCAAAAAATAATAATCAGATCACAGTTAATAACAGCCAAGCCAAAAAAATTTGCATAAATAAACATTTTAAAAATTAAAATTACAGACTGAGCAATTTTTAAAAAACATTAACACAATTTAATCTTCCAACACAATTTAAAACAGCCTGGTAATGCCGGGCAACCTCTGCTAGTATGTTAATAAATAAATGGTTGTTTTTTAAAAAAATAACCATTTAACTACTGCACACATTCTCTGCTATCATGATGCAACTCTGCTATATGTTTCCCTTGAGGAGAACAGACCAAGGAATTTCTGAGGTTTCCAGTAGCCACTGGTTCACTTGCACTGCTGGCTTCTTCACTTTCACTATTAAAGTTAAAGGGGGCTTTTCTCTACAGCATGTAATAAAAATCCCAGGGAACCTTCCCATTCATCATGACCCTCCTCCCCTGTTTTAATTATGGTCTCAAAGGAACACACACACCTGAGTACTAAAATATTGCTTATTAGAGTTATAGGAAACTAGCATGGGTTGCCCGGCGTTGCCGGGCTTTTTTGGGGGTTTTTTTAATAAAAAAAATGCCGTGCATTTTTTAAATGTTTTGGACAGGTAAGGTGTTTTTTTTTTGTTTTCCTGTACAAATGGTTCTGGGCTGTGTTTAATGGTTTTTAAAGTTTTTTTGAATTTGTGGCTTATTTGAGCTGGGTCCGGCTGTGCCGGAGTTTTTATTTTATTTTTGTTCATACAAATTTAATTTTTAAATTTTTTTTTAAATTTTATATTTAATTTGGTGTTAAAGTGATTTATGTAATTTTTTATTTTTTGAGAGTAGTGTGTATATTTTGGAATGTTTTGCAAACTTATTTTCTGCATTTTGGAATTATGAATTTATCTTTATCTATCATGTGCTCCACACTCCTGCACCACACCTGGAAGGGCCATGTGGTGGAGGAAGGGCAAAATGGCCATCCGGCCCCCAAAGCTGTCTGAGGGAGTGTGTCCTGGCTCTCAACTTGAAAAGGTTGAGAACTCCTCATTTAGCACATCATGAATGCATCCTCTACTCGTTTTTCTTTTGGCCTCTGGGTGGCGGTGGTGAACTTTGTTTCCTCTCTTCCATTCTCCTCTTGTCCTCTGGGTTTCAGTTCCGGTAAGTGTTACTTCCTTTATTTTGGTCATTCGAGTTCCTGTCGCCATGAAGTGAAGACGTCTTCATGGTAAGCACTCTGATTTATTTATTTATTTATTTGGGGGGGGCTGTTGTTTTTTGTTGTATGTTTTCCTGTCTTTGTTTGTGTTTATTTTTTAAAGGTTAGATTTCTGTTTTTGAATGGTTTTGATTTGTTTTTTGGTGCGTTCTTTTTTTAGGGGGGGTGCCTTTTGTCCTCACGGGCCATGCTTGGTGGCCCGTGGGAAAGTAGGGTACTTGCAGCGGGGGTGCCTTTTCTTCCCATGGGCCATGCTTGGTTGCCCGTGGTTAGGAAAGGAACTTGCGGCCGGGGGTGCCTTTTGATCCCATGGGCCATGCTGGATGGCCCTTGGGAAGGGTGCGTTGTTGCGGGGAGGGTGCCTTTCGTTCCCACGGGCCATGCTTGTTTGTCCGTTGGGAAGAAGGGCAGTTGCGGGGGAGGGGTGGTGGGTGGTTTGTTTTTATTTTTGGCGCGGTGGCTGGCCCTTCGAATGGAAGGGCAGCGGCGGCCGAGGTTTATTTTTCCTCCGTGGGCCATACTTGCTGGCCCGTGGTGAAGAAGGGGAGTTGTGGGGTTTTTTTGTTTGTATTTTTTTCACGCGCCGCTGGCTCTTCGAACGGAAGAGCAGGGGCGGCGGGTTTGTTTCATTTTCTTCCCCCACGGGCCATGCTGGCTCGCCCGTGGGGATGAATGGCGGCGGAGCCGGCTTTCTTTAAGTTTTGTTTTCGCGCGCCGGCTGCCTCCTCGTTCTGCGCGCTCATGGCGCGCAGGACGCTGGGGCTTGTAGTAATAGGTTGGTGCTTTGTGTTTGTGATGCGTTTTTTTAAAATGCTTTTCTTTTGATTGGCTGCGGCGCGTGTCCGAACGCTGCGCCGTGCCAGAGCCTCTCAGCCTGATTGGCTCTGGCGCGCCGCGGCGCAGTGACTGTTGGGACGTGAAGTTCTTTCCCTTTCTTGCCGTTTGTGGGGCTGAGGCCCCCGTGCCGGATTTTTAAATCCTTCGTTGACCTGCGTAGGCAATTCGGCCGTGCGCACGAAGGAAGGGTGCGGGTCAGTAGGGCGACGCATAGCAACGTATAGCCAATTCCAACGGTGAACACTTGGTTTTATAGGTTAAGATACATGTAAAGTGATACCTCATACAACGTCCAAACTTGGTTCCACAAGTTTGGACTTTATACGGATTTGGACTTTGTATGAGGCATGCAAAATCCTAGCTGCGATGCCTCATACAACATCCAAATCCTTGCCGCGATGCCTCATACAACATCGTTTCCATAGAGGTACATTGTACTGTAACAGCACAGACTTCAGGGCAAAGTCAAGGAAACAGACAGGAAACTGACAGAACTTTAAGAAATCATTGTCTAAAGGCTAAATACATTACAAAAACATGTCAGACAACCCTGATTGTCCAATAAACTGAAGAATGCTGCAAAAATCCCAGGAATGCTTCTAAAAATTCTGATGAAAAATTCAAAAAAATCCAAAATTATGCTCAAAACCACTCCTAAACACTCTTCACCTCGTGCAAAACCCACAAGAGCAATGCACGCATGTGTCCTGCCTTTTATACTGCCCAGGCACAATGCAACCTGGGGGAAACCCCAATGCCTCATACAAAGTCGCAGCGACTTTGTATGAGGCAACTTTTTTCAAGGAATTAGGCGATGTTGTATGAATTCGATGTTGTATGAAGCGGACTTTGTATGAGGTATTACTGTATAATACAAAATATGGAAGGACCCTAACAAGTGTGTTATTTACATTAATAAATATAGGAGGTTATCCGATAACCTTTTGTTTAACAAGACTGATAGAGATATCCTAATCCCCACCACTGGAGGTGAAATCAGAATTCTGCATCTTGGGCTTTAAACAAAAGAGGGTGGCATACATAGAAGTGATACTTCTTGTATCCCTTCGAGCATTTTATGGCCCAGCCTGAAGAAGATCCAAGCAAGGTTAAACGATAGCTTATGTTTGTGATTTCCTACTGATCTAATCAAAATATCAGACAACCTTGCCTTCAGATTGTGTACAAGGATGTCAAAACTTTTTTTAAAGAAATGATCTCTGCCCTTGGATTACTAGAAATTACCAAGTGGAACCCAGGATGGTTCTCCATGTTGGCGTGGTGAGTGGATCCATTTTATATGCACTGGAACAGCATATTTCCCAGTATGTATAGACATCAATTCACTGTCTCCAATTTGTACTGTCTTTTGTTACGTCTCTCCCAGATGGCATCTACAGTAATTACCGTGACTTGATATATATTCCAACATCCTGCTTCAGGCGCCATCTGGGAGAGACTTAACAAAAGACCTTATGGATCTGTTGAGACAGGGCAAGAAGTGCCTCACATTGAAAGAAGAATTCATACAAACAAAGTCAAAGCGAGCACTGAGGAAATGCTACCTGTGAGAAAATGGAACTTCGGCTAGCTTCTGCAATCTTCAGGATGTTCTTTGCAAATTCAACCTCTGTGAACAAAAAATAAACAGGGGAGTGGGTTGGAGAAAATGGATGGGATGATAAGAGGTGTTTCTATTTTGGGTCCCAAACCAGCAATTCCCAGAATTTGCTCCCACCTGACAGAATGTTTGCAGAAAGATTGATGTACCCATTTTAATGTTATATTATACTGTGCAATGCTTCAGATTCTGGCTGGACCATCTGGAAGTTTATTTATTTATTCATTCACATTCATGCCCCACCCTTTTGATGCGAGCATCACTCAGATCAGATTAAAACCATACACTAATAACTAATGGCATCAGAAATCTTAAAACCGTAACAATATTCATAATAAACACTATTAGTCACTTACTAGATTTCAATGTAAAGTAGGAAGAGCAAAGAATAGTCAAGTAAAATGGGGTTACTTGGATACAGGGCAAATGTTCTGTGAATGTGGAGACATTCAATTAATGCAGAATTTATGTACATGCAATTTATGTCCTATGTACAAAAGAAGTGGCTAAGATGCTGACTGGGAAGCGGAAGGTCAGCAGTTCAATTCCTGAGTACTGCAGGACGGAAATGAGCTCCCGTCTTTGTCCCAGGTCCTGCCAACCTATCAGTTCGAAAGCAAGAAATTGCAAGTAGATAAATAGGGACCACTTCGGTGGAAAGGTAACAGCGTTCCGTGTGCTCCAGTGCCAAGTCATGCCTTCCACATGACCAAGGAAACTTCTGCAGAAGCAGACAGCGCTGGCTCTTCGGCTTAGATACAGAGATGAGCACTGCACCCTAGAGTCGGATACGACTGGCTTTCAAGCAAGGGAAACCTTTACCTTTACCTTTTTACAAAAGAAGATCTGATAAATAGCTCACATGTTATTGAAGTAGCCCAAATCTGGTAAAAATAGACTAATTTTTCTAACATTTTAATTTGGTTTGAATTTTACTTATATTTCATATATATATTCATAATTTAAAATTGTACAATGAAAGAAAGAAGTGTTGCCTAATGCAGGCTTTTAGGATTTATTTCTGTGGTGGCATACTTTTGGCAACACATTGTCTGAAGCAATAAACTTTAACTTAAAGGAGAGACACATAAGGAATGGAAGAACTTCACAGATCAGATGGCTACTGTGTAGTATATTGATAAATAAACCTCACCGTAAGAAAGGCGCTTGTCTACCCAATTCAACAGTTCCTTGACATATTTGCACCACAGCTTGGCATATCCAAGGGCTGCTTCCACACCACCTTTACATCTGATCAGCATCTCATCGGCTTCTTCAGCTGAAAAAAACAAAACAGCAGGTTGGTTTGACTTAAGAACTAGTGAAGAGGTTCAGGTTAGCCACCTGACGGAGAAACTACATCACTAGCAGGATGAGCCCCTCTGATTTGGGTAAAGAAACAACTCTCCTGTGTCAGGATCTTCTCATATCAGAGAGTAAACAAAAAAAACATACATTGTTGCACCTTAAAGACTAACTTTTGTATTTTAATGTTAGCTTTTGTGGATCAAGTCCACTTCATCAGGCATAAGAGTGAGTTTTCATGGTATCAATTTATACATATCAGGTACAGAGGCACAGAATGAGAAAATTTGGCTTAACAGATAGGTGAAGGATTCTGGGAGTTTTAGTCCAAGAACATCCGGGGTCCCAAGGTTGGGAACTACTCCATTAGTGGACCAAATTCATAGATTGTGTGCCTCTGTACCTGATAGGTACTGTATAATAAAGTCATAGATTGTGTGCCTCTGTACCTCATATATATGTATAGATCGATACCATGAAAACTCACTCTTATGTCTGATGTAGTGGACTTGATCTACGAAAGCTAACATTAAAAAACAGGAGTTAGTCTTTAAGGTGCCACAACATTTTTTTGTCTTTTGTTTTGTTTTCTCTATGCAAATGCAAATATGCTTGCATAGACTGACACGGCTTCCCCTTCAAAAGAATCATCTCAGGCACAGACAGAATTGACTTATGAAGCCTATAGGTCAGAGTTGGGGACCCTGTTGGCTACAACTTCCCAGAAGCCCTAGCTAACAAAGTTAATGGTTGCACTCTCAAACATCTGGTGGGCTGACTCCAGTTTGTAGGTCCCTAAACTCTACCCCAAATGTTAGTTTGTACTTTAGAAGAGCCCTATCAGGTGCTAAACCCTGTCTCCCAAAGAGATTCAGCACTTTGGAGGAGTCCTGAAAAGGATAACTTCAATAGGCTAAACTAGGACTACATTCACAGCACCCCTGAAAATGGAGTCACAGGCTGACACATTCCCTCCTTGCCCCTGCCTCTTCCTGCTTTGCCTCCTCAACCAACAAATAGGGTTTTTAGATCTTCACATTCTCAGAGATCTTTCCACCTCCATTTCTTCTTAGATAGATCTCTATCCATGTTGCCTTTCAGGGAATGACTTTAGCTTGCCACTCCAACCTAAACTTTCATCTTGACCCATTATAAATAGGTGCCCCAGTCTGCATACAAGTTAGAAAGCGATCCTGCCCTTGGACCTGCGTATCATAAGGAGACTGAGCATCTGAATTGCAGGGCTGGCATAGGCATGCCACATGTACATAGCTGAACCAGATGAGATGGTACCGTTCTTTCCCCCACCCCTTCTAACAGTCAAAGCTGCTGTGTTTGCACACTGACCTTGCAAATTAAACCATTACTCACCTCCCAAGGAACAATCACCAAGCAAAAGCAAGCTAATTTGCAGAGGTGAGAGATTTTGCCCTAGGATGAATAAATGGATTTAACCTCTTAAGGGAGCTCTGCTTCTAATGAGTGGATCATTGTAGGTACAGTTTTGACCATTAGAGTAATAGCAATTGCTAGGAAATTCTAGCATCCTGCTCTTTGTCTGACTTGTATTTGATCTTTATCACATTAATGCTTAAATTCAAACCTGAGGCCATGGTTAATGAATGAGTGAGAAGGAATTTGTTAATATGGAAGTAAAATCATAAAAGATACATACTGAGCAGCTTTCGGTATGCTAGTAAAGGCCCAAGGGGCTGCGGTGGCTCAGTTGTTAAGAAGTTCACCTTATTAGCTGGAAGGCAGGCAGTTCCAGACCCGGGTACTGCATGATGGATTAAGTGTCCGTCTCTGTCCTAGCTCTTGGGGACATGAACGGAGCCTCATTTGGGCATTCCCTGAGCAAAGTTTCTTCCGCAAAAACCCTTTCAACCCAGAATAATTTCTGACACAAAATTATTAGTAGTAGTAAAGTCCCAAACTCACATGCCTTCCTAGAGGATTGACTCTTAACCTAATTATCATTCATTGTTTGAGCTTTAAAAAAAAACAGTTATGAGACTGGCAAGCAAGAATCAGAACTTGTATTCTTGAAATCAGTAGTCATACTAGCTGAAACATTCTGGGAGGCTTCCCCGCTCTCATTCCTCAGTTGGCAATTTTTATTAACTAACCATATGTTTTGTCTTTCTTTTATTTATGCTGAATTTCCTGTTAACCAATTTCCTTGCTGACCCAGAGTCCTGCATTCCAGCTATTAATCCTGCATCCAGCCAACAGCTATTACCAATGCAGCAAAAATAATCAATTAAAAGTTTTGTTTTTAAATTAAGAGGCAACCTGTTCTTTAACTATTACAAGCAGCAAAAATATTGACAAGGCTTTAAGACTAAAGAGTAAGAACTTTTGAAGTTGCTAATAAAAATAGGCACTTCTTTTCCTGGCAGCAATTTTATTTTTATTTATTTATTTATTCAAACTTGTATGCCACCCCCTCGCTCTAAGGTGACTCCGAGTGGCTCACAACAACATAAAAAACATAAAAACATCTTTAAAACATTTAAAACCCATTAAAAAACCCTGCCAGCCACCCATCAGTAATAGAGACGATATATCTTAGAAAAGCCAATGGGCGGGAGCTACACCCCTGCTAGCCCCCCACACTTGCCCTGCCAGCCAGGTTTTGAGCCCTTTCCTGAAGGGCAGCAATTCCGTCTGCAGTCGTAATTCTACCGGCAGGAGGTTGCAAAGGGATGGAGCAGACACGGAGAAGGCCCTCCTCCTTGTGCACTAGAGGCAAGCCCCTCTAGCAGATGGTACATTTAGGGAGCCCCTCCGGTCCACTCTAGTTGGATGGGCTGAAACTCTTGGGGAGATGCGGTCTCTTAGATATCCTGGCCCACTACCATGTAGGGTTTTAAAGGTCATCACCTGCACCTTGACTTGCACCTGGAAGCAAACTGGCAACCAGTGCAGCTCCCGGAGCAGAGGCGAGACATAGGCATAACGCCTGCACCCCATCACCACCCAGGCAGCTGCATTCTGGACCAACTGCAGCCTCCAAATGGTCGTCAAGGGCAGTCCCATGTAAAGCATATTGCAATAATCTAGGTGAATGCTATCAGATGAATGCTGGTTAAGAGAGAGGGGCAGATGGGAAATCTTTCAGTTAGTTTCTCCATCCTAACTCTAGGCAGCTTTTGAATGGCCACAAGCATAAAATTCTGGGGTAAGGTACAGACACCCATCCCTGATCTCAGATCTCACCTTGCATAAAACATAGGAGAGAAAATCAATGAGAAATAATAGAGCAAATCAAAATTCAAGGTAGCTACTTTGTATATGTCCTTCCCTTGCAATTACCTGACATGTTTGCTAGCTCTTCTGCCTCCACATTTCCTTCGCACCTACAGATCTCCTCTGTCTGGAAAATAAAAAGCAGAAACAGAAAACATAAGGTATTTAAAGTGGATCAATTCTTCTTCTTCTGTGTCTAGACCAGACGTGAAACTGCCAAAATAAAGGCACCTTTTGGTGAGTTCATTCTGCAGTTCCTTTCGCCTAACCTAGTGTGAGAAAGATTAGCTACTCAGGCTGGCCCTTCTCCTGGAAGGCCTGAGGGGAATTGAATTCTCACTACATATAATCCATGAAACATCAATTTAACATAAATCTTTCAAGTGCAACAAAACTTTTGCCTACATGTCCTTGTTAATCATTCTCCATCTTAGGTCAACATCACTTTTCATAATACCTGTAGATTTTCTGACGGTGGTTGTGAGACTTCGCTACTGTTGTCATTTGTATCATCATCAATGAACATATCAACCGCCCTGCAAATTAGAAAGAAGAAATAGTGGAAATGATATTAAAGGGCAAACCAGTGTTTCACCATAAGGATCAGATAGCACATGGGGATTGGACCTATTGTGTAGAACAGGGGTTCTGAACCTATGGCCCGTAGGCTGGATCTGGGCCATGGCACCATTCCATTTGGCCCACACCTGTGGATTCCGCGTGCCCAGTTGGCACGCATGGCCTCTGGCAGAGGTTAAACCTAGTGAGCACGCTCCTGGCCCCTGGCCTTTGCCAGTAGAGAGAAATTAAGGGGGGTGGATAAATGATAGGGTTTGATTCACCCAATTCCTTGACCTGACCAGCGGACCTGCTGAGAGAGCAAATATGTTACCTATTAGAGTAATCCCTCATCTCCGAGTCTCAGTCTTATCCCAGAAGCAAACAGGAGTCATGATTGCCTTAGTCTAAGCCTTGAACAATGGTGCTTTCCCAGTCAGTGTTTGCCCGCACTAATTAACTTCCCCAAAAGAGATTCCCAATTAACCTGAGTAAATAGGTGATGTGATTTTCTGTCAGATAACCATCCTACCATGCGCAGCCTTCTGCATAATATATACTGATGATTTTCCCTCAATAAATCACTGGTCTTCTCTCCATCTTGCCTCGTGTCGTTCCTTTGACCAGTCTCCTCCGGGATCCTAAGGGCCTCCTCACGGCCCCAATCCTACAACACCCTCCCTCCTACTGCCTCCACTGTCCTTTTCCCCTCCACCTAGATTGGCATGCCCCTAGCTGTGCTCCATAGCAGAGCGGATGTTGTAAGAAGGCTTACAACATTTGCCCTGCTATGGAGTGGCATTAGGGACATGGCAAGACATGAGGAGGGGACAAGGCCAGCAACGCCGGTGGTGAAAGCAGCCCGCATCTGTTCCGGGTGCTGCTCTGGCCGAGCACAGGCAAGGACAGGCATAGGGTTGTCATAATTCTCTCCCGCCAAACCGGGACAGCCATTGCATTCTTCAAACTGTATTGCATTGGATGGGGCTGTCAGGGACCCGCTGCTCTAAGACCCCACATAATCCCTGTCCAGGGCAGACAGGGAATACCGACCCTATGCAATTAACTCTTTGTGGTCACGTGAAGAAGGAATCCTCCGTCCCGGTGTATGGTGGAGGTTTGGCTTCTTAGATATGGGTATTTCTTGCTCCCCCCCCCCCGGGCTTTCGAGGAAAAGGGCTGAGGATGACTCCTTGTCCCCCAAACTTGAAGGTGAGCCAAGGGATTTTTGCGAAGAGTTATTTCACTGCCTCCGTGCCTTTCTTTCAATTATCTCACTTGCAAGTGTCTCTTCTCCCCAGTGGGCTTCTCAGGGTGCTGTTTTGCCTTCACTGCTCTCTTTCTCTCTGTGTACACACCCAAAACCACCCCAACACACAAAATATACCTGCCCAGCAAAGCTGGGCAAAAAATGCTAGTTATTTGATAAAAGAAGATGCCTCAGTCAGAAGATTCTGGGAGTGGCTGAGACAGCAGCAAATTGTAGGATATGAAGAAGTGTGGGTGCTGCTGAGCTTGCCTTTGCACCCCTAGGCTATCCTCTAGTCCAGTGGGTGACACTCTCCCATTGCCACTAGCTTTAAAGTAGGATTCAGCTATTACTGAGGGCAGCTTCTGCCAGCATATGGTAGAATGGTACTATTCTGTCCTTCACCTCTGCTAGCAAAAAATTATTTGGGCCAGTCCTGAATACATAGGATAAGGTTTGTTTGCTGCCACATAACTTAAAGCAATCCTTAGTGGCAGCTCACTCATCAATGTGAAAGTATTCCTACTTTGGAAGGAAAATTGTTTTCTACACATTAGTTGAAAGAGCTCTCCAGAGAAGATGATTTGATAAAACACTTTCATTTTATGGAACTCTATGAGTTATTACTTTGTTCCTTCTTTCTCCCCAAATTCAATGGGCAAATTTGACAGTAGTATCTACTGCGCTTTGATGGTATTTATATTCTTCCATGGAGGAATTCTAGTGGATTCTTGTTCTACAGAAACATCTGTAAGAATTACTTTCCTTTTATCACTGACATATGTTTCTTCCAGAAGTATGTACCTTTCCCCTTTTATTGCTTTGTGCAAGAGAGCGTGTAGTTTACCAGATTTTGTGTTCAAACTTGGTTGTTTTTTTTAACCATTCCTGTTCTCTTTGAAAAAGATGCTTCTCCTTAAATGATATGTAAAAACATATTTTAAGACATTCACTTCCCTACTGGAATTTCTCTTTCTAGTGTGCTAACTCTACCCTGAGTACCCTCAGTACAAAGTGATACTAAAAAAATAAACCATACTTTCAGAAGACGTGAAAAGGAGTGGAAAGAAATGGGGAGAAGAAACAATAGTACTGTATTTTCTGGCGTATAAGACTACTTTTTAACCCCGAAAAATTTGTGCTAAAGTCGGGGGTCGTCTTATAGGACAGGCACTTAACTGCAGCTTGTTTCCCCTTGCTTCATATGTCCGGCGCATATGGTGGGGGGTGCCGCGGCCGAGTCCCTGCTCTGTGCGGGGAGTATGAAGCAAGGGGAAGCAAGTTGCACACATCTTCCTGTACCTCGAAGAGGAGAACGTGAGCGTGGATTGGCTCTCCACCAGAACCTGCCCATTCGACTCGGAGGGCTGCGCGTCTTCGGGTTGAGTGTGGGTTAATTTTTATTTGGTGTGCATTGGAAGAGAGGTAGTCTTATATGGCAAGTATATTCCAAATTCTATATTTTAACTGGAAAAGTTGGGGGTCGTCTTATACGCCCAGTCGTCTTATACACCCAGTCGTCTTATACGCCGGAAAATACGGTAATTAACCAGGACAAGAGGAATGTCATATGGATGAGGGCAAAATACCGATATCATCCATGCAGAACCTGCCAGTTTAATAAGAATAAAAACTTCATCTGGAAAAGCTCAAAATTATTCCAGATATCACTGCTCATTGTTCACATAACCATCTCCTGTATTTCAGGACATATAAACCTAAATGCCCTTGACTTAGAAGTAAATCTTATTAAAGACAATGGAAATTACTTTTGAGTAAACAGGAGGGCACAATGCAGTTACATATTCTTTAATCTCAGCAGGCGATAGCTTCGGGTTAGCCACTGTTTAGAACAGGAGACTATCTAGGACTTTTGTGTATGCCAAAGAAAAGGAGGAACTGTCTGGCACGATAGACAAACAGACTGATAAGTAATATTCTAGAAAGGGGTACATTGCCTTTCTCTTGCAGTGCTAAGCATGCTCACTGAACATATTCAACCCATGCTTCAAATTAAGGTTCAGCAGACAACTCAGCTCTGGGAAACAGGCAGCAGGGTGAGCACAGGGTAAGACAAGCATCTTTGATTGAGCAGCCTACAATCAGACCTTAGACCCGGGGTGCCCAAACTATGGCCCATGGGCCGGATCTGGCCCCTGACACCAATTCATCCAGCCCATGCTGCCCTCGCTGCTCCCAAAAGTGGAAGTAAAATGTGCCCGTATTGTTAGGGGCCAGATCCGGCTTGTGGGCTGTAATTTGGGCACCCCTGGTTTAAGCAGAGAAAATGGTAGCCTAACAATCTATTTTATCCTGTTGCAAAACAGATTGCAAGGTGCATTTTACTTCCGCTTCCAGCGGAAGGAAACATGTGACCAGTCTGCTGAACCACGTGACTGGCCCGCGGCCAGAAAAGTTTGGGTACCCTTGCCTTAGATAGTTCTAAGGGACAGCAGACAATTTATTATAAAAAGCAAAGGTGAAGAATTCAACCTTTGTGTCTAAGAGCAAGTTCCACTGACTTCTCGAAAGGCTTCCCCACCAATGTTTCAGAATGGCACAGAACATCTTTCTTGGTAGCTTCTAGGAAGGTGTTGGTGTCTTTGAAGCAAGAGTCGATTATAAAGAACTGGCACCCTGCACCCAGCATTTTGCTGCTTGAGGGAGAACAATAAAAGGTTTCTCTCCACCCCTTACCCATCCAAGAGTACCCAAAACCAAGTTACTGTGGCACAAGGGGGCAGAAAATCCCCACAAGCATGAGGTCATCAAAGTAATGTACAGAGTCCTTATCCCCATTTTTTAATCTTCAAAGCAACTTCAAGTTAAGGATTGGTCCAAGATCCCCTACTGTTGTAGCCAATTGGGAGTTAGGATTTGTTGTGTCCAAACGTTAGTAAAGTATTTTGCTTTAAGTTGCATGCACCATTAAGTCTTGCTGTAATTGCACACCATTTCTGTAAGGCGCCTAATTCATATGTTCACAATGTCCTCTGATTTGTTTACACAGGTTGTCCGCATTAAGTAAAAGGCCTGGGCAAATTATCACTGTAACTGCCTTTCTGTCTGTATATAAGTTGCTACCTCGCCCGTTTTCCCCAGTCTGAACTGAGTTATAATAAATGACAGGACTCAAACCCAAAACCTAGTGTAACATTTTCATTATGACAGTGTGCTGATTTTCATGGTCTTTAGCTTCCAGTTCAGACTGTTTCTCTGCAGTTATGCACCCATGTATGTAAATGTATGAATTAAATTTAGTGATGCATACTGTATTGTGGGGCTATTGTGACATCCCTTTGGGATACATACACATTTCCAAGTGAAATTTCTATGGCATCCAGGCTCCGGAAAATCTCACTGTAGCGTTTCTTGTTTTCAGTCCCTTTCACTTGACTGTTGAGGTCTGGAAAGGAAAGGAATAAAGAAGTATTTCAGTAAGATCTTTTTGAAACAAAGGAATATTGCCTACCACACCTTGTATCTTGTTAACAGATAAAACTGACAATGTAAACATCAAACTTGGTATAAGAATTATGTCTACTTTTTAATTAAAAAAAATCTGCTGAAACCTGCTTAAATCATTTATGTTAGGATTTTTCAGAGCAGCAACCTTCCTAAACGGCTGCAGCAATAAAACAAAACAATGAGTTCTGTGGTGTCACAAAGACAGATTTTATTTGGCACAGAATGTCAAGAGCCTGGTTGAATTTTGGTGACGTGGGATTGCCATCCACCAAAACTCATGTCAAATGGTGACACAAGACTCTCTCTTCTAAAAACTAATTTAATGGAAGCTTAAACTGAAGGTAAAGACAGACATGAGAACTTATGCGTTGTAATTGACAGAGAGTGAGAGTAGGACTTAGAGGGCTTGGGTTCAAATCCCGGCTTAGCCATGGAAACTCACTGAAGGTGGAATCGAAGTGGGAAAATTCACTCCTTGAACAACTTACAAATCTCAAAGGCACTATTAGGGTCTCCTTAAGTTGGAAGCCACTTAACAGCACATTATAAAAAGAAAAACAAGGATAATCATAAGAGTTAGAGAGTGAGTCAATTCAAAACCTTCTCTACAAACATTGTCTTTACCTAACCTTCTGAAAGTCATGCAGTGCCATACACAGGTGTGAGAGATAGTCCTTGACTGGACAACAACAGAAAAGTCTGTCAAATCTGGGATCACACAAATCAGCTTTGCTTTGTCATTAGTCTTCATGATTTAAGCACCAGATGTACATGGTCTGCTAGATGCTTAGACCAGAGTTTAGGGTCCCCACTGCTTGGGTCCTAGCCCTGGAATTAAGAATCAGCAGAGTATTGCAGAGTAATGCAGCTGGTACCTAGTAGTGCTACTTTCTGTGACCAGTGGTGGGATTCAAAAGTTTTTACTACCTACTATGTGAGCATGGTATGGTGCACCCAAATTAGGACTACTGTACTTTTTTTCAAAACTTGGATGAGCAGGGTCAACCAGAATTTCTGCTACTGGTTCTGGCGAACTGGTGCAAACCTGCTGAATCCCACCACTGTCTGCAACTGCTCTATCATGAACTTATCAATGCCAATCACAGGCAGATGTTTTGCCAACCCTTTTGAGATTACTCTCAGTGCTCCAATGATGATGATGTTAGAGATGTAAATGCAATCCAGAGGTATGCATTAGGAGGAAAAACACAATTAGCTATGTGATAGGAAAGACTCCCCTCTAGGCAATAGTTTAACCAGCCAATAAGAAAAATTCCCAGCTGCTAGCAATTCGAAAGAAGGAGTGAGCTCCCGTCTCTGTCCCAGCTCCTGCCAACCTAGCAGTTCGAAAGCAAGAAATTGCAAGTAGATAAATAGGTACCACTTTGGCAGGAAACATAACAGCATTCTGTGCACTCTGGCATCTAGCCATGCCTGCCACATGTCCATGGAAACGTCTGCAGACACAGGCTCTTTGGCTGTAAACCAAAGATCTAAGACTGCAAAGTGAACTGCTGCCCTTCAGGAAAGGAGTAAAGACCTGGCTGGCAGGGCAGGTATGGGGCCCGAACGGGACTATGGCCCTCGCCGGCTGGCTTTTATAAGACTCTCTCTCTTTCCCTCTGTGTGGTAGGTGGGACGGGTGATTGGGATATGGGTTTTAAATGGGGGTGGATGTTGGTTTTTTCTTACTGGGTGGGTTTTTTATTGGGTGGGTTTTATAAGGTTTTATAATGTTTTTATGTATTTTTTGGAGTTGTTGTAATGCCGCCCTGAGTCGGGTTCTGCCTGAGTGGGCGGCATTTACAAATGTGAATGATAAATAAATAAATAAATAAATAAATGGATATGAGCACCGAACCCTAGAATCGGGCACGACTGTCTTTCGAGGAAGGGAGACCTTGACCTTTATTTTTCCCTCTTTTCCTGCCATAGTGGTTACCTGACCCTATTTGCATGTCATATGACCTTACTTTGTTCTTGTCACCAGTTGTTTGTTTGCCTTGAAAGACGAAGGATGCTTCTCAGTGTCTCCATCTCCTCCTTTTCCTCAAATGTCCCCTATTTGCGTGTTCCCCGTGTGTTCCACACACACCCCAAAAAGAAAACAAAAAAAAATCCTAAAGTTCCTTTCTGGCAGCTTTCTTTGTTAAGCAGAGAAAATGGCAGCCTAAAATCTATCTCATCCTGTTGCAAAAACATGTCTGTTGTAAAACAGATTGAAAGGCGCGTTTTACTTCCATTTACTTCCATTTCCGGTGGGAGGAACCATGTGACCAGCCCGCTGAACCAAGTGACTGACCCATGGCTCAAAAGGTTTGGGCACCCCTGGTATAGAGGTAGGGTCAGTGCCGGCCTGAGGCAAGTTTTAGGATGGAGCGAAATCCAACTATGGCGCCCCCTTGGTCACCCCTAATATATGGGGTTAAGTTAAGTTACTTGGCAAAATTTTACAACACTGGCAATGTAACCGAGGGGTGGTGGCACTGGTGCCCCGCCCAGCACCCGCGCACTCGACCCGCACACGTCTCAACAAATAATACATGCCATACACTTGCAATCAAAATATCGGGAAAAAAACATTTTTTTTTCCTTTACCACTGCGGCGCCCCCTGGGAGTGGGCGCCTGGAACGACCGCTCCGTTCGCCTTATGGTAGGGCTGGCCCTGGGTAGGGTGATCAAATGGTGTTTGGTAAAGAGGGACAAGTCCTTCATTTGAAGCCCTGCCAGAGAACCTTGTTAGTGTCCTCCACAAGAAAGGCTATGCAGGCTGAGTTTGACTGAAGCATGAAAAACAGAAGGAACTTAAAATGACTCATTCCCAGACAGTAGCACCCTGGGCAGGAAACCTGGAAGACACAAAGGTTCCCTGCTCATTGCCTTTCCAACTCAAGTGAATGGTACTGTAATTCTACTCAAATTATTTTATTGCAACCATTCCCCACATCTCTACCTATAAATTAGCATACATCATTTATGCAAATCAGCACCTTCTTTCACCCTCCTTTTTGATGATGTTCAAATGGCCACCAACACATAGTTGGAGTAGACAGCTTGGGTGCTTAGCAGTACCCTCAGACTCATGACAAACACTAAGCCCCTATCCTTTGGGATCACAAGATCGACTGGCCTGCAATTCCTAAAATGCTCTCTTCACAGACTCACTCTCTAATCCAGCACCAGGACTTTTGATATTTAAGAACTGATGTTTCAGACATGAACCATTTGGTTCATGGAGTGTTTGGGAAGTGGCTAGGTAGACATCAGTCATTAGCTGGCTAGTGGAAGCATGACCTAGAATCAAGAGCATGAAATTATTTTTCAGCTGGATTACTCTCAAAATTGACATAATTGAGATTGGGCAGCAGATACAGTAATAATACGTATTTCTGCATTTTGCATGGGCATATGTTTTGTATCACATGACCTCCCAGCCAATCTCAAGATACAAGACATAAAGGACAGAAGAATCCAGAACTTCTAATTGCCACCTCAGGCCACATTCATGTCAGAGAAACTTTGGTTTTAAGAAGGTTGTCGAGGCAAGCCTTGCTTCTTAAGGAGCCTGTTGGGGAGGCTCTGGCAACATATATGCACCTCACCACATTACATTTTCCACTTTTCAAAAAATAAAAATAAAATCTAACAATTCTTTTTGTAGAAATTTAACATTAATTCATTAATTTATAGCCCACCTTTCTCCCCATGAGAGGACTCTAGGAAGTCCACAAAGTTAAAACATGTAAAATTAAATGCTTCTTCTAAATGTCCTTCACTAAATACTCCTTTAACCTTCATTCTTCTTCTGTCATTATTCACACTTTGCTCAGGCTTCCATTTGTCAGGTCTCTGCCTGTTCAGTTCACCTCCTTCAGCAGCAGCCCTGGCTCTGGGCTCTCTGTCACTAGGTTCTTTCTTTCCACCCACTCAGGATGTTTGTGACATCATCAGTACTATGACATCATATGACATCAGCCCTGTCCAGCCAACTTAGGCAGAAGTTCTACTGCTTAAGACCATCAACCCACCTTGACATCCCTTCAGCTTCTGGAGTCACTTCATCAGCCCAGCACCATTGTGCGCATTTTACTTCCACTTCCGGGAGCAACTAGGGTGATGTGGGGCCGGATGAATTGGGGTTGGGGGCCGGATCCAGCATGTAGGCCATAGTTTGGGCATCCATGGTTTAAGTAGAGAAAATGACAGGCTAAAATCTATGTGACACTAAGGCTGCCCGGGTGGTGATGGGTTGCAGACGGTATGCCCATGCCTCACCTCTGCTACGGGAGCTGCACTGGTTACCGGTATGCCTCTGGGTGCAATTCGAGGTGCTGGTCTTGACTTTAAAGCCCTTTATGGCATTGGACCTGGGTACTTAAGAGACTGAATCACCCCAAGGTTATCAGCCTGTCCTACAAGGGCAGACAGGAGGGGCACATTGGTGGTCCCATCAGTAAAAGAAGCCTCTCTTATGGGGACCAGAAGGAGAGCCTTCTCCATATCTGCCCCAGTGTTGTGTTCTAATGGTTTTACCTTCCACATGGATTACAATGTATCTGAGCCAATGTAACCTTGCCTATAGCAACAATGTAACCTTCAGCTGTATCATATAAACCCTGTAATAGGACGCGAGCTAATGACCACCAGCTGGCAGCAGCGAGCGTCCAAGCTCTCTGGGTCCGAACTCATCAAAGGCAACAGCGCGGGAAGCTTTCCCGCCACCACCTACACCTGGACAAGAAGGGCGTGACCCGCAATGACGTCACGCAGACAGTAGCCAATGGGCTACCATGGCACCACGTTCAAATGTATTCCTACTGTATATAAAGAGCTATTGATCCGCCATTACCTCATGTTCCCTCTGTCCATGATGCAATAAACCTGAGTTAACCCAGCCCGAGGCTGTGTCCTGTGTCTTAGTTTCATACACTAAATTGGCGACGAAGGTGGGATCAATGGATTCCCAAGGAGCAGCCAGGGCACAGAGCGGGTTCAACATCACCAAACCGCAAGACTGGGAGCTGTTTGAGATGGACTTCCATGCGGCGCTGGTGGAGCTCAAAGTCAAGGAAGACGATGAGGAGAGGAAGAGGGCCATCCTCACCCGCATGCTTGGAATGGAAACCAAGCGGACGCTGGTGGGCATCATCGCTCCAAAGAAGGTGAGCGAATTTAAGGCGGACGACATCATGAAGCTGCTACGGGAGCGCTTCCAACCCGCGAGGGCGATGTTTCCCGCTCGGAGCGCGTTTTGGAGGCGAGTCCAAGCGCCGGACGAGTCGGTCGAGGCATTCGTGGCCGCCATGAGGGTAGCCGCTGCCCCCTGTAAATGGGGCAGCATCCTAGAAATGGCCCTCAGGGACGGCGTGCTGTGTGGCCTGAAAGACAAGGAGGTGCAGCGCAGCTTGATGAATAAGGAGCCGCCACCCACGCTGGCAGAGGTCGTCGAGGCCGCAGAAGCCGCAGAGTCCACGAATGCTGGAGTGGACGAGATGCACCAGTGGCGTGAGTGGCGTCCCAGAGCCGGCAAGGCGGAAAGGTCGGTGCACGCAACTCAACGGGCCTCAAAGTCGTCCTCAGAGAGCAGCGACGGCGAGGAGGTCCAGAAGGTCCGAAAAGGGGGGCGCCGCTGCGATGGTTGCGGAGCGGCCCACGAGCGTGCGAGGTGCCCGTTTAGAAAGGCCGAATGCTACACCTGCGGCCGTCGGGGGCACATCGCCAAGGCATGCAGAAAACGGAAGGAGGGCCGGAGGCAGTCACCAGACCGTTCGACCAGGCCGGACCGTTCAGCGAGGCCCAAAGATGGCGTCCAGACCACGAGGAAGCAGGACGGCGTGGGCCGCGTCTCGGACAGCAGCGAGGACGACGTCCCAGTGCTCAGTGTGTCCGCGGAACAGTCCCATTATTTCGTTGAGGTACTAGTACAAGGGGCCCCCATCAGGATGGAAATTGACTCGGGGTCCTCCTATTCCATAATTCCCCAGAAAGAGTTTTTAAAAATCGACCCCCACGTGCGGCCCAAACTTAAAACTTTGAGGTCCACGCTACGAGATGTACAGGGGAACAGCATTCCGGTGTTGGGGGTCGGGAAATTTCGGGTTGAGTTTAAGAGACACTCTGCGGAGCTGCCCTTAGTTGTCCTCAAGGGGGGGAGTTGTAGCCTCCTAGGGACACAGTGGTTCCAGCCTTTAGGCCTGTTTATAGGGGGAGTACATGCAGTGGGGGTGGACCCAATACAAGCGGTGTGCGATGCGCATCCCGCCGTTTTTGAAAAAGGACTCGGAAAATTCAAGGGACCCCCTGTAGCCTTCGACCTAGATCCGGAGGTCCGCCCGATAAGACTCAAACCGCGCAGAGTACCTTTCGCACTAAAGGACAAAATAGAGGCGGAACTGGACAAATTGGTGGGCCAGGGGATTCTTATTCCTGTTGATTCCGCGGAGTGGGAAACTCCAATTGTAACAGCTCTGAAGGCTAACGGGGAGGTGCGCATTTGCGCTGATTATAAGTGTACGATTAACAAGGCGATCCGCCCTAATGCTTATCCGGTGCCGGTGGTCAGCCACCTTTTGGCTAGGCTAAATGGGGGAAAGTGTTTCGCTAAGCTCGACCTGGCACAAGCCTATCAGCAGCTTCCCGTAACACCCGCCACGGCCGCGGCACAAACGATAGTCACACATAAAGGAGCGTTCCAAGTGTCGCGTTTACAGTTCGGCGTGAACTCGGCACCCGGCCTTTTTCAGTCGCTTGTGGAACGCCTCCTGAAGGGGCTGGAGGGGGTGTTACCTTATTTTGATGACGTATTAATAACAGGGGGGAGTGAGGCCGAACTGGCACGGAGATTGGACAAAGTACTAACTGTGTTCGAGAAAGCGGGGCTGAGACTGAGGAAGGACAAATGTGTTTTTTTCGAAACCGAGGTCGAGTTCTTAGGGTTCAGGATCACACCCGAGGGTATCAAGCCATCCAAATCCAAAGTAGTAGCCATCAAAAAGGCCCCTCGCCCCACATCCAAAACCGAGCTACAGTCATTCCTGGGGCTCCTCAATTTTTACCATACATTCCTTCCGCGGAAGGCGTCCGTGGCCGAACCGCTTCATCGGTTGCTTAAAAAAGAGGAGACTTGGGTGTGGGGTGACGAGCACGAGAGGGCGTTCAAAGAATTAAAGCAACTCTTGACCTCTGACGCAATTCTAACGCATTTCGACCCCAAACGGCCGGTGGTCCTAGTCTGTGATGCGTCACCGGTGGGGGTGGGGGCGGTACTTTGCCACGTGTTGGATGACGGAAGGGAAGCCCCGGTTGCATTTTATTCAAGGTCCCTGTCCCAGGCAGAGCGAAATTACGCACAAACCGACAGGGAGGCATTGGCAATTGTAGCGGGGACCAAAAAGTTTCACGATTTTTTGTATGGCCGCCCGTTCAAAATCGTGACGGATCACAAGCCACTGTTAGGGATTTTCACGGCAAGCAAGCCCACCCCGCAGATCCTATCACCGAGAATGTTGCGATGGGCCATTTTTCTCAACGCATACCAACACGAGTTGGAGTACCGGCCCGGAAAAGAGATCAGCCATGCTGATGCACTTTCGAGATCCCCTTTGCCCTTGTCGGACGACCAAAAGGCTAGAGTAGGAAGAGACCGCCAGGTGTTACTAATCGAGGTTTTAGATGCACCCCCAATAGTACCAGCGGATATTGCTAGGGCGACAGGCAAGGACAGAACGCTCGAGAAAGTCAGCTCATGGGTACAAAAGGGGTGGCCGGCATCATCCCCGAGCACGGAATTCGACCCATTCTTTCGGAAAAAGCTAGAGTTGTCCCTAGAAAGGGGGTGCCTGCTGTGGGGCCAACGGGTGGTGGTCCCTACATCCATGCGGCCGAGGGTGCTCAAACTGCTGCACGTCAGCCACCCGGGCATCGTGCGTTCGAAAGCGCTGGCCCGCAGTTACTTTTGGTGGCCTCAGCTGGACGCGGACATTGAGCACATGGTCGGCACTTGTGAGGCATGCCAGGGATCCCGACCAGAGGCGGCCCGCCTTCCGCATAGGGAATGGGACGCAGCGAGGGGGCCGTGGTCCAGAGTGCATGTAGATTTCGCTGGCCCATTTCGAGGGACCATGTTTCTCCTGGTGGTGGATGCGTTTTCCAAGTGGCTGGAGGTTATCCCAGTAAAGAGCACGTCCTCCGCCACGACAATTAGCCAGCTACGGAGAGTCTTCTCCACGTTCGGTTTACCCGACACTTTAGTCAGCGATAACGCGAGTTGCTTCACCTCCTCGGAGTTCGGGGCATTCATGGAAGCAAACGCCATTCGGCATGTTACATCCGCGCCGTTTCACCCGGCCACAAATGGCCAAGTGGAACGGTTGGTGAGGACAACAAAGGATGCGCTTCGGCGCATGGGCCCGGGGGACCTAAACCACCAAGTGTGTCAGTTCTTATTAGCGTATAGGGTGACCCCCTTAGCGTCAGGTTACTCGCCGGCAGAACTCTTGATGCGGCGAAAACTGACCACGCTTCTGTCCAGGCTGGACCCGACGAGAGTCGAGGACAAAGGGAAAAACATAGGATTGGCAGTCTCGAAAGGGTTCGCCGCCGGCGACCTTGTTTACTGCAGGAACTATGCAAGCGCAGGGCCAGCCTGGGTGCCGGGAACAGTAATTGAGCAGACGGGGCCAGTGTCATATCGGGTGGAAACGAGCACCGGCCTCCTCTGGAGGAGACACGCTGACCAACTGAGGCGCCGAGTGAGTGAAGGGCCGGTTAGTGGGGCTCAGCAACAGGATTCAGCGATAGGGTTCTCCCCCACCCGTTTAGCCCAAGGGGGAGACATTGAGGGACAGCAGTCCGAAACCGGGGGGGAAAGCGGTGGTCCCGACTCATATCCTTTTGATACCCCAGTTCTATCAGAGCCCGGGGGGAGGGAAAAGGAATGTGCGGCCGCCGCCGCGTCCCCCGAATGTAATTTTGATTTTGATTTTGGTTTTGCGAGCCGGGGGGGTTTTCAGGAGTGTTCCCCCACCCTTCCAAGCGAGAAGAGGGGTTTTTCGTTAGCCCCCAGTGCCCCCGGTTCTTCCCCGAGAAAGAGCACACCTCCCAACAACGCCGCGGAGCCGCGGCTAGTCACTAACAAGTCTCCCTCTCCAATTACAGGGCAGGAAACCAGGGGACAAAGAGAAGGTAGCAAACCCGGGGAAAGGCAGCCCGCATCGAGACCCCAGCGTGTTCGAAATAAGCCATCTTGGCTGAGGGACTTTGTCTCCTAAGGGGGGGGAGTGTGTTGAAGTGTGGGCTCGAGACATTGTCTCGTCCTAGGGGGGAGGGATGTTGTGTTCTAATGGTTTTACCTTCCACATGGATTACAATGTATCTGAGCCAATGTAACCTTGCCTATAGCAACAATGTAACCTTCAGCTGTATCATATAAACCCTGTAATAGGACGCGAGCTAATGACCACCAGCTGGCAGCAGCGAGCGTCCAAGCTCTCTGGGTCCGAACTCATCAAAGGCAACAGCGCGGGAAGCTTTCCCGCCACCACCTACACCTGGACAAGAAGGGCGTGACCCGCAATGACGTCACGCAGACAGTAGCCAATGGGCTACCATGGCACCACGTTCAAATGTATTCCTACTGTATATAAAGAGCTATTGATCCGCCATTACCTCATGTTCCCTCTGTCCACGATGCAATAAACCTGAGTTAACCCAGCCCGAGGCTGTGTCCTGTGTCTTAGTTTCATACACTAAACCCAGCCCTCTGGAACCTCCTTCCATAAGAATTGCGCCTTCAGTTGGAGCTACTCCCTTTCATGAAGATGTTGAAAACCTGGCTCTGCCAACAGGTGTGGGGCACATTAGGCTCCACATCTCAAGCCTGTTGGCTTGTTTAGCCTGCCTGTTGTGGGATTGAGCCCCACTCTCCTATTCTTTGATAAGCCTGTTTTATTGTGGGTGGAGGGAGGGTTAGGGTAGTTTTTAATGATAATGTTAGTTTTTTATGTGTTTTAATTCTGCTTTTAGCTGGGGTTTTTATGTAATGTTTTTATTGGTAATGGTTTTATCTTTCTTGTATTGTGTGTGTGTGTATTCCGTTGTTGCCGCCCTGAGTGGTGCGTTGCACTAGGAGGGCAGGGTAGAAATCAATCAATCAATCAATTAATAATAATAATAATAATAATAATAATAATAATAATAATAATAATAATAATAATAATAATAATAATAATAATAATAATAATAATAATAATAATAATAATAATAATAATATCTCATCCTGTTGCAAAACATATCTGTTGCAAAACAGATTGCAAGGCGCATTTTACTTCTGCTTCTGGTGGGAGGAACCATGTGATTGGCTCACTGGACCACATGACCCCTGCCCTAAGTAGTAAGTTTCACCAAACTGTACCCAGAGCCAGCCAACTTTAGGTGAGTCTTGACTGTCAAAAGAATCAGGTTTCCTATTTATAAAAATCAGGTTACAGTCATGTGATGCTTGTGTTGGTTTGCACAGCATCCTTTGCTTGAGCAGTTTTTAAAAACACTGTTGCTTCTGCCACCAAACAGCCTCCTGATTTCCCCCTTCCCCTCTGATCGCCAAAGCCGTAGTCAGAGGGGGCAGGGGGGTGACAGCCCTCCCAAACCACCTCAGGATGCCAACGTTATATATGTGTGTGTGACATTGTTGCCGCTCCTGAACCCCTCCCTTCCAAATCTAGAATCCTGGCTATGGCCCTGCTGATCACCCTTGGGATTTTCTTTCTCTCTTATCATTGTGACTGCCATCAATCAGCTATTAGGCAGCTGGCCTCCATTTCAAAGTGGGGAGGACACACCACTTCCTCCTCTGCTAAAGAGATATTCATAGCTGCACCACCCTTGGGCACAACCTCCATTGTCACTGCTCCTTGCCTGCCAGCTGGTTATGATTATTTTCCTATTATTATATTTAACTATTATAACTCTGCAACAGTTCTTTGACATGAACCACTAAACCTCCATTTGAAGTATAGCCAGCTCTAAGGATTGGGGGTGGGGTGGGGGAGAGACCATTTTCAGGCTTTGGAGAATCCTGCAAACGTTATTGGGTGAAATGTATGTACCTATAGATGTGTGCACTTGGAAGAATATAGCAGTACAGGAATTGTGCAAAATAAATAATCCCTCTTGGATGGTTTAAAAAAAACCCTCATATTGGCAAGATAATGCATTCCCCAAGCTGTGTGTTGTGTATTCCTTGGTCTTTGAATAGACTTAAAACCTGGCAGAACTGACACTAAGGTAGTATTTTTTGCTAAACACACTCATGAGGCTCAAAATGCCTTAGCCGAATTTGCTCATCCGTGGCATTAAAAATACAGCGATAAGCATATGCATAACCCACAGGAGAACTAAGGGAGTTAGATATCTGGTTGCAGAGCCAAAGACTGGGAGTTTGATTCTCCACTGTGCCTTCAGGGAGAAGGGCCGCCCTGTGTATATCCCTGGCCAAGCTACACAACCCCAGAGCACTTCCACAAGAAAGGAATGCAACATTATTTCTGAATAGTCTGAAACTAGAAAGGTTTATTTTGGTGAGTCCAGGAGATAGGATAAGCAGCTCAGATTGCAATCATATTATCTTGAGGGTGAAAAATTGAAGAATATATATAGAAACATATTTCTCTACATATGTAGCTAGTGTCCATATCTTGCAAGATTAGCCAGTACCAATCGATGTAGCATTAGAGCAGAATGAGCTACAGTATATCGTATTGAATGAGTTCACTGCCCTTTCATGACACTGATAGATCTGCTGCTTGAAATGGGCAGCACCACTTTGCCTAATGAGAGGACTGGCCCTGGCTCTTGCACCCCTGCCTTCGTGGCTTCCGCGGCCTGTGCCGCTTTCAGGACCTCCTGCAACGTGGGGGGCGGCTCCTGATTCATTAGCGTGCGCTGAATCTCGGCGTCCTTCAGTCCGCATAGCACGCAGTCCCTGAGGGTGACTTCCAAATTCTCCCATTTGCACGGGCCGGCAGCCAGGCGCAGGGCCGCTACGAAAGCGGCGACCGACTCATCAGGCACTTGGACTCGCCTCCAAAACGCGCTCCGAGTGGGAAACATCGCTACCGAGGGCCGGAAATGGTCTCTCAGCACCGTCAGGAGCTCTTTTGCCTTGAATTCGGCCGCCTTTCTGGGTGCGATGAGGTCAATCAGTACCCTCTTTCCGTCGTGCCCGAGCATTCTGGTGAGGATGGCTCTCTTCTTTGCCTCGTCCGTCACCTCGAACTCCACCAGCGCACCTTGGAAGTCCATTTCGAAGAGTTCCCAATCTTGCGGTTTCTTGATGTCGAAACCGGCGTATGTCTTGGTCCCGTGGGCAGCCATTATCCCACCTTCGTCGCCAATTTAGAGTATGGGACCAAAGACACCAGGACAGCCGAATAGCTGGCTTAACACAACTTTATTACATGCTGGTCAGAGGGAACATGAGGTAATGGCGGACGAACAGCTCAATATATACAGTGGCTATACATTTGAATGTGGCTCCTTGATAGCCTATTGGCTACAGGCTGCGTGACGTCATTGCAGGTCACGCCCTTCTTGTCCAGGTGAAGGTAGTGGCGGGAATCTTCCCGCGCTGTTGTTCTAGGTGAGTCTTGGACCAATGAGCTTGGACGCTCGCTATTGCCACCTAGTGGTCACTAGCTCGCGTCCTATTAAGGTTACAGTGATTCAGCTGGAGGTTACAATGTTACACATAGAAAAGGTTACATTGGATACACATGGATAGGTACATTGTTTAAAGGCACAGGCTTTAGGACACAACACCCATTCTGTAATGTCAGAACTCTCCTCTCTCCACCGGCAATAAGGGTGCAAAACAGGCTTACCTCAGGCTTGAACTCTGTGCCAAAAGTTAAAACGAGGCATGGGCAGATGACACGACTGAACAGAGCAATATTTCCACATTGATCATCTCCCCCAACTCCCCACAACAAAACAGGATGTGGTTGTCTTAAAGGGTTTCTTCACCAAGCACAGCTCGGAAGCCTTGTTCCTCAAACTAAAGAAGGGAGAAGGCAAATCCCTCTCAAAATCATTCTGACCGAGTTGAGTCTCTCCCTTTTGCTTTGCCTCACTACAGATTGTCAAGTCACATTTTGGTGAGACAACCAGGAGGAAGATCTGTTTTCATCCCTGCAATATTAGATGGCACACCATAGCTGATCACAGACATTGTTTCAGGTTGCAGGGAGGCTTTGAGAGACAGAGAGCCTCCTTCTCTAGCACTACCTTGATGGAGTCAGTCTTGCAGCCTAAGAGTCCTTCCGCACTGAACATTTGTTCAGCTTGGCTTATGCCCATGAGGCTGGTGCTATAGCCCAGTAGCCATACAATGCTCGGCTGAAACTAGTGTCAGCAAAGTCCGAGTGAAGCAAAAACCCTTGTTGCATGGTGGTGTATTTTTGTTCTCTTTTGCTCCAGAGCATGATTTGTTTGTGTGAATCCTAATACTGTGCTGTTCCCTGTTGATTTGGACACTTAGTGGATATGTGTCATTTGATGACATTTCTTTATGGGTGTTTCTCTGCTGCTGTTTCTCTGCTCATCCACACAATGTGGATGGGTAAAACAAGGAGGGAAGGGAGGAGAGAGAGTAAAGTAGGCAGTGACATTGTGGGAAAGGTAGGCCAAAGTAGAGTGCAATCCATGTTGGGATGATCCATTAAGAAGCAATTCCAGATGTGTGTGAACAGGTAGTACCAGCCCAACCCAGTGCTTCCCAGTATATCCAACAACAAAAAATCCTTATGATATACAGTAATACCTCATACAAAGTCCGCTCCATACAACATCGGATTCATACAACATTGCCTAATTCCTTGAAAAAAGTTGCCTCATACAAAGTCACTGTGACTTTGTATGAGGCATTGGGGTTTTCCCAGGTTGCATTGTGCCTGGGCAGTATAAAAGGCAGGACACACGCATGCATTGTTCTTGTGGGTTTTGCACAAGGCAAAGAGTGTTTAGGAGTGGTTTTGAGCGTGATTTTGGATTTTTTTGAATTTTTTCATCAGAATTTTTGGAAGCATTCCTGGGATTTTTGCAGCATTCTTCAGGTTCTTAAACAATCAGGGTTGTTTGACATGTTTTTGTAATGTATTTAGCCTTTAGACAATGATTTCTTAGAGTTCTGTCATTTTCCTGTCTGTTTCCTTGACTTTGCCCTGAAGTCTGTGCTGTTACAGTACAATGTATCTCTATGGAAACGACGTTGTACAAGGCATCGCGACAAGGATTTGGACGTTGTATGAGGCATCGCGGCTAGGATTTTGCATGCCTCATACAAAGTCCAAATCTGTATAAAGTCCAAACTTGTTGAACCAAGTTTGGACGTTGTTTGAGGTATCAATGTATGGGTATAAATACTGCAATGATCTATCAATGATCTATTTTAAAAGGTCAACGCTGTTTTAGGCTTCATTAACAGAAGTATAGTCTCCAAAAACCCATGAGGTACTAGTCCCTCTCTATTCAGCACTAGTTAGACCACATCCAGAGTACTTTGTCCAATTCTGAGCACCACCACACTGACCTCCTCGAAAATTGTGGTATTTTGGAATCACAATTGGGCATACTCTCATAACAGCAAACTTGTGTTGTCAGCTAATCTTTCTCACACTAGATCAGGCGAAAGGAACTGCAGAATGAATTCACCAAAAGGTGCCTTCATTTTGGCAGTTTCATGTCTGGCCTGGACATGGAAGAAAAAGAAGCACCACACTTTAAGAAAGGTGCAAACAAATTAGAGCAGGTACAGAGAAGGACAACAAGGATGATCAGAGGATTGGAAACCAAGCCATATGAAGAAAGACTGAAGGAACCAGGCATGTTTAGTCTTGAGAAAAGGAGAGTGAGGACAGCACTCTTCAAATACCTAAAAGATGGTCATAAAGAGGAGGGGCAGGATCTGTTCTCTGTCACCCCAAAATGCAGGACACATAATATTGGGTGCAAACTAAAGGAAGACAAATCTAGGCTGAATATCAGGGGGGAAACTTCTTGGCAGTTACAGCAGTACGACAGCGGAACTAACTGCCTTGAGAGGTGATGAGTGCTCTAATCCTGGAAGCATTCAAGAGAGAATTGGACAACCATCTGTCAGATCTGCTTTGATTTGGATTCCTGCATTGAGCATGGCGGGATGGACTCAATGGCCTAAAAGGCCCCTTCCAACTCAGCGATTCAATGATTCAAATGTGCAACACAAAAAAGATACCAGAACAACCCTTGATGTTTATTCTGTGGCCTTAATGTCACAAACACAACGCTTGGAAGCTGTTGAAAGTAACTGCTGTTTTTTTTTTTTAAAAAAAAAGCCATGGCCAGGAAATTAGAAAGCTATATTTTGCTGTATGCCATAGCTGAACTGGGTGTGTGTGGCCAAACAAAATAAGGGGTAATCAGAAGAGATTCATCTGGTCATGACATGAATATTATTCAACAGAAGTCCATAATAAAGCTGTTCTACTCCCCTACCAGCCTGAGATTCAGTGATCAGCAGCATCAGTTATGAAGACAATGACCAGCAGTATCCGGCAAGACAATCTTAGCTTAGGAGGGATGTGGTTTGAAAATGAAAAAAGTATTCACGATCTTCAAGGAGGCTCTTCTTCTGTCATATCCAAATCCGAATATTGGCAATCATCCTGGTGAGCCTTTTTAGCACACAAAGTTCTCATCAGCCTCAGGCCATTATTGAAGAAGCTGCTGCCCTCCATCAAGATGGATTCAAGTGGGAATTAATCCACTTGGGGACCATCACCCTTCCCTGTGGACTTCAGGACCCAAGGCCGTTAGTCCTCAGGGTTGTCTAGTTAGTTAACCACCGCCTGACTCTCAGCGTTGAGTCTCTGGCACTATGGTCTATTCCAGGGGTGAGCAACCTTTTTAAGTTGGGGGCCGGGTCACACTCCTTCATACAGTTGAGGGGGCCAGGCTGGTCCCCCCCCTCCCGTAAAGGCATCCACAGCTGTCATAAATGCATCCGCGGCCGCTTCTGGCAGTGGCGGAGCGGTGGTTGGAGCAAGGGTGGGGGTTGGATTATTTGATGCCATGGGCCAGATTCAGCCCACAGGCCATAGGTTGCCACCTCCTGGTCTACTCTATTACCATAGCAGGATAACCTAGCCAGACTAACGAGGAGGCTCTACCAACAGTATTTGCAAAGACCACATTGTGTGGCATCAGAACAAATTCCTATCGCCCGGCGTGAGATCTTCTTAGATCAGAATGACCAACTGCTAGAGGTCTAGGGAGCCATGCACATCCACCTCCAGACCTTCGAAGGTGAGGATAAGACTCAGTCCCTTACTTCTGTCCTTAGTCCCATTTATCTTTTAAAAACATTTTTAACTAGGGAAAATACTATTGCACCATCTAGTGGCCAAAAGTTTTTCTTTAATTTTGAGGTTTAGGATGCCCCCAAATCCTGGGAGACCTCCATTGCCCCTTTTTCCTTCTAAAGACCAGAACAAAGGGACTTTCTGACCCAAACTTTCTATAGGGGATCTGTGTATTCTAGGAGGGGCAAAGGAGCCAGGACCAGCTTTAGGGGCCATGAAGCTGCCTACAGGATACATATTGCCTGCTCCTGTCTTTCACATGCTAAAATTCAGAAAGGTTTTACAGCTTTCCTTGCTAATATTTAATCCATGATATATTTCTTCCTTCCCACAAATCATGTCAAGTCATGCTACTAATTAGTGATCAGAGGGAAACAATTCTTTACATCAATCTTTTACATGTTTCATTTGGCAGATCTGATTGTGTCTCGGTGCTGTGTACATCAAGGCACACAAAGGCTGGATCAAGTCCAAATACTTGCACTGCCAAACTAAGAACAGCTGTGTATAGGCAAGAGTTTAAGGTTGATGGGCGTGGGGTGTGGGTGTGGGGCAGGTTGAAAGAAAAACCTCTGACAAGGGATTTCAGCAGCAACAAAAGCTGGTATCTGCAACCCTCACAGATTGTGGAAATGGTGTGAACTTACTTATTTGATCAAATTGCTTTTGTTTTGTCTGTCCATGGGGACAATCAAATGTGTTACTGCAGGATATTGAAATGCCACTCACTTTCACTCTTTCTTGGAAAATCCAGAAGATGTAATGTATTCCATTGTATATTTCTATAGCAGGGTTTCCCAACCTGTTTAAGCCGGGGGCCGGGTAACGCTCTCTCAGTCAGCTTTGAGGGCCGGATGGCCATTTTGCCCTACCTGCACGATGAGGTGGCCATTTTGTCCCAATAGCTTCAAAGGTGCAGCCATTTTGTTTCTCAAATGCCCTCGGAGGAGTGGGAGGCCATATGAAATGGCGCCACAGGCCGGATCCAGCCCGTGGGCCTTAAGTTAGGAACTTCTGCTCTATAGGGTCTTTCAAAATGTGGTATGCTTTGCTGCGTCAATGGGAAACAGGTTATTGAAATGACACTCTTTCCCACTCTTTCTCAGGAAATCCAGATGATGCAATGTATTCCACTGTATATTTTGAAAGACACTGTAGGGTCTTTCAAAATGTAGTGTGCTTTGCTCCTTCAATGTGAAACAGGTATTCAGATTTACTTTGTCTCTTTGTCCTAATTTCCAGTATCTACTGTGTTCCTACACAGAAGTGTATGGGGGACATGGAAGGAATCTCTCCAAAGACTGTGAGGAACACATTCAGGAATTTAATGGGCAAGGGTGGCACTTGGTTTGCTGATGCTTCCACCCTAGAAGTGGAAGCAGTGAGTTGCATCTACCATGAAACAAAGAGGAAGACTGTGGCCTAAACCTCCACATTGAACTCACCATAAGTATAAGTTACCCCTCGTCAGAGAGTTTTTCACCAGTCCTGTGCAGGGATCTGTAGAAACCTTATGTCCACTCTTGGATAATGCATCCATAATGCTCAATTTTTCCCACTCACTCCCCTTGCTTTGCTCCAACACTTTGCTAACTTCTGGTGACCTGGTGCCTTTGGAATGGTGAATGAGTGGGCAGAGGAATTCCTTCCACACCACCCACTGAAATGAAGGCATCACACCATTTTCACACAGGTAACAATGATGTGGCCCTCTGTTCAGGTGACCTGGTCAGATAGCGAACTGAGGTGGTTGAAAGATCAAGGGATCTGAAGGGACACTGAGGTAGTCAGCGGCAAAAGCTGGTGCAGTAGTAGCATTGGCTGGGAGCACACCCACAAAACAAGTGACTGGACAACCCCTGGGTTCTTCACCCACTGATTGTGTGAAAATACCTAATGCAGGCAACCACCATGGTAGAAGCAACCTGCAAAACGGTCCTATGTCCTGTCTCAACACCTTTGGTGCAACCGGGGGGGGGGGGGGATTCCCCATGGAAACTCATAAATACTATAATGGGTTGAGGTGTGCATCATGTGGACATGCAAATCCCTAATCATAATGAACAGCACCCTTAATGACACCTGTAAGCCTGAAAAGGGATCCCCTTCTGAATGCCCTCTCACTTTCCCCATCCCTTGCTGAGAGTTCACAGGCCCTGCCATCACCTTTCCAGATCTGATTTTGAAGCCATGAAGACTAGGAGCTTGAAAGGGCAGGAACTAAACTGTCAGGATGCAAAATGCTGTAGCTGATCCTAAACTACTCAGTAATGGCACAGAGTCATGAAGATAATTTATAACAGGAACACCGTCTTAATGTCAAGGAAGGAAGGCATTTTCAGCCCAGAAGAATTTTTCCTAATGTTTAACTCAGAATGTGAACACAAACACATGAACAAACAAATGAGTAAATGTGTGTGTCTGCACACATGTATTTAAATATGCACCTTGCCTGTTTCATAAATTGTAGAACTGTGAGGCTTGCATTGTGAAGCAACTTCCTATTCCTGAAACCCTCATGTACATGTCATACATGTAAACATACGGTCAACACATCCTTATTAAACTTCCACATCTTATTCCCCCCCTCCCCCACACATACACTCCATGGGATTCCTGCACCACCAACATTTGCAGCCTGCCTAAGTTCCCACGTGTTTTGCCTCCTCTTCAGATTTGGGCACTATTGGGAAGGCTATGTTTTGGGGGCTCCAGCACTCATGATCTCATCATAGGAGTCCCCCAGAAACCCAGGGACTTGGAGGAAGAATGGCTGGGTTCTACAAGCCCTGTATTCTCATCAGAGGTCCTGAACCCGGAGACCCTGATGCTGATAGGAACTTCATGATCAAATCAGAGGATGAAGCAGGACCTCCTCCCAGCCCAAGGCTAAAGACTTCAGATCAGTTGGAGTGGGGGCGGCGCAGAGTATTGTTATGGCAAAGAGCTCTGTGTGACAAAGAGGCTTTTCAGGACCAAGAGGTCTTTTTTTAGAGAAAGTTCTTCTTCCCAGCAGACTAGAGCCCAACACTGCATCTGAACACCATTCCCATCTATCCAAACATTTGCAGCTGGTTCTGACTCTGGAAGTCCAGCTATTATAAACCCTTAGTTGGAGATTTGCGGGTTCCGCGAGCACAATTGGCATAAACGACCCCTGGCAGAGGCCACACCGGTCGAGAAAGCTCCTGGTCACTGGGCTCTGCGGGCACAGAAATTGGGGGGGGGATTAATAGTGATAGGATTGATTCACCCATATCTGACCTGACCGTCAGCTTTGCTGAGGGAAGCAAAATCGCTAACCCCCGTTAGACATTAGGCAATTACACACTTGCAGATCAGCCCAAGCCCGAGTGCAAATAGGGGCCATATTTGCTCTTGTGTAAGCCATGAACAATGGATTTCCCCTGTCAGTATTTGTCCTGGTTAATTAACTTCCCCAAGAGAGATTCCCAATTAACCCGGGTAAACAGGTGATATGATTTTCTGTCAGATGACGATTCTATCACACGCTGCCTTGATGATGATTTTCCCTCAATAAACCACTGGTCTTCGCTCCATCTTGTCTCGTGTCGTTCCTTGACCAGTCTCCTCCGGGACCTCACGGCCGCCCCGCGGCCCCAATCCTACATTTGGTGACCCTGAGACGTGATCCTACCCAAGAGTAAGCGATCAACGTGGTCCGGTTCTACGCTAGAATCGTGTCCGATCACCCCGGAGGACAGCGCAGCAGCCCGGTCGGAAAGCCAGCCGATCGGGAAGACAGCTCCGTGACGAGGCATTTCAGAGAGGCATCCTACAGCTTGCTCCAGCTTTCGCGGCGGCTTGCAGCACGGAAAAACGCGTTCCACTCTGGGTCGGCTGTGCACCCCTGACAGCGCAGAGGCCACCGAGGGCCCGTGGCGGCAGTCCACGCTCCGAGCTCTACCCAGAGATTCGTCACGCAAAACCTATTGCCTGAACTTCAGACGCATTGAATCGTCCCGAGAAGGAGACTTCAAAGGACCCGGCAGGTAATATGGGGACTTGTCCTCAGCGGCAACGTCCGTCCGCTAGTCAAAGAATTCATGAGGATGAATTCAAAATCCTGGCCAGGGTATATCAGATAAGCTTTCACAGTGGAGAACTAGCGCGGCTTTTGGTGTTCTTGAGGGAACACTGCCTGCTTTACCCAGAAGTAGGTACGTTATCCCTTCAGCTCTGGGATCAGATAGGAGTCTGCATCCAGCAACCCCCGAAAGCTCCAGATGGCGTAATTCGCACATGGAGCAAATGTAGGAAACTCTTAGCAGAGGTAGACCCAGTCCGGGTAGAGGCCAAAGAACCCCCAGCGTCAGCAGAGCCATCGGCGCCCACGGCGCTCTATCCGTCATTTCAGTTTAAGCAGAGTAGTGTAGGGAGCTTTCCCTCGGTGACAGCTGCAGACGTCACCGGTGGAATGCATGGAATGGGGAGCGCTGGCGCTTCTCTGATAGCTACGGGTTCCCGAACTACCAAGAGTGCCCTTCAGCGCACAGTTGAGGAAGAGATCAGGAAGGGGGAATTGCCAGCAGAAGAACTAGCTGAGCTTAGTCAGATTTGTCCAATTCGCTTGGAAGTAGATGCCCTCACGGGGCAGCAGCAGATAGTTCATTCACCAGTCCCATATAAGCTCCTCATGGCTATACGGAAGGCCATTTCAGAGACAGGACTACAGAGTCGGTTCACTAGGGGCACGCTTCAGCAAGTGTGCGAGAACACGATGTTCATCCCGCACGACTGGAAAGCCATCATGCGGATGATGCTCAACCCCAGCCAGTATCTGTTATGGGACAGCGAGTATCGCCTCGAGGCTCAGGCAAGGGCTGCCAGGATGGGGGGGGGGCAATAATTCCTGACCAGTTATATGGTTCAGGTGCCTTCGAGTCCATCGATGCGCAGACTGCCTTGCCGCTCGCCACCCTTCAGTTGTCAGCTGAGACGGCCTTCAGGGCTTTTCTCAAGGTCCCGGCAACTGGCAAAGCGGCCAAAAATTACACCGCAGTCAAACAGGGCACCCAGGAGTCCTACATGGACTTTATCAATCGCTTAGAGGAAGCGATTAGTAGACAGATCGATAATGAGCAAGCCCAACAAGAGCTCATGATGAAATTGGCTAAAGACAACGCCAATCTCGACTGCCGTAAGATCTTGCAGTCACTGGACTTGACTCTCACGGACATGATTAGAGCTTGCGCCGATGTTGGCACGGACTCTTACAAAATGGGCCTGCTAGCGGCGGCGGTGCAAGGGGGAAGGAAACCCAAGAACAAAAACCAAGGGGCATGTCACAATTGTGGCAAGGTCGGTCACTTCGCTAGGGAGTGCCGATCCAAGAGCGGCGGACAACATTCCGGCCGTTCCAAGGCTCCAACCACCCCGTGTCCGAAGTGTAATAAAGGTTTCCATTGGTCCAGATTCTGTCCGAATTCGGGAAACTGGAACGCGGGCACGTCTCTGGCCCCGGTCCAAACAGAGGCTTCCCTCGCTCTGGGCGAGCCAGAGCTGAATTAGATTCCAATCACATTCCGGACATTGCGAAGGCGCAGGCCAGCCCCAAGGGTAGTACAGGGCTAGAATTGACTTGCCAGGTGGACGTCACATGCGACTTGCCAGGCACAGTCTATCTGGTGGATTCCCAGTACATGGGACCCCTGCCCAAGGGCTTCATAGGCTTAGTTTTGCCTCGCAGTGCAGCAGGAGCACGCGGAATTCTTGTAATTCCGGGAGTCATTGACTACAATTTTTCGGGTGTTCTCCAAGTTCAACTCTGGACGCACCTACCCCAGACCATTCACAAGGGAGACACGCTAGCGCAACTGATTATGGTTCCTTGTAACTCACCAGCAGACAGCCAGGGAAGGCTCAGGGACAGCGCAGGGTCTGGGTCAGAAGACCGCTCGAGCGCAAGTGAGGCAGTGCAAGGATACCAGGTCTTAGCTACAGTGGAGACCAACATAGAATGGAAACAGCAACCAGTTATTGAGGTATTTTTGAATAAAAAATCATTCTCAGGGTTGCTGGATACCGGAGCTGACGTCAGCGTGGTCAGCCGAAGCCAGTGGCCACAGGAGTGGGGGGTAGGCAGCATCCAAGAAGCGTTTAGAAGCCAGGAGTGGGTGGAAGTCACGATCCCTAAGGCTGACGGCACAGTGGTCATTCGGCTGCACATTCTAGATGTGCACATCAACCTTTGGGGGTGAGATATTTTACAGCAATACCGTGCCACCCTTACCTTCGGGTAATGGCTCTGCCACTTAAATGGCTCACCAACACGCCAGTCTGGGTGGAACAGTGGCCGGTAGTGGGGGAGAAGTTAGTCGCCCTAAAACAACTGGTTAAAGAACAGCTAGATGCAGGACATATAGAGCAGTCCACTAGTCCTTGGAATTCGCCCATTTTTGTCATCAAGAAAAAGTCGGGGAAGTGGCGACTCCTCCACGATCTCTGAGAGATCAATAAATGTATACAGCCAATGGGACCACTCCAATGCGGCATTCCGAATCCAAATATGATTCCTGAGGGTTGGGAGATCCTGGTCGTAGACCTCAAGGATTGTTTTTACACCATTCCCCTAGATCCGAGGGATCGGGAAAGGTTCGCCTTTACGGTACCGGTTGTGAACCACAGCGAGCCCACGCAGCGTTACGCGTGGAAGTATTTGCCACAGGGGATGCTCAATTCGCTCACCCTGTGCCAAATTTATGTTCACAACGCACTGGCAAGGTTTCGAAACCTTCACCCCACAGCTTTAGTATGCCATTTCATGGACGATATCTTGGTCGCAGCGCCGCAACTCGGCAGCGAAATGTTTAAGGACCTCCAGGCCAGCCTGGGGGAGAAAGGGTTACTCATCGCCCCAGAGAAAGTGCAGAGAACTGAGCCCTTCTCATACTTGGGTCATCGGCTTCTCCGTTCTTTCGCAGCACCAGTTTTGCCCCAGATCAATTTAAAAAACTCAGTCACCTTGGTAGAATTACAGCAAGTTTTAGGTAACATTAATTGGGCCAGACCGTATTTCAGATTGGATACGGATCTTTTGAAACCGCTCTTCTCGCTGCTAACGCTAGGTAAGCAGCCGGCAGACTGGATACAAATTCCTCGAGAGGCACGCTTGGCTCTCGAGAAAGTCAACGAAATTCTCAGCCAAAGGTGGGTGGACAGGATTGCTCAGGGGCCATATGCCCCGATCCTGAACTTGTACATTGTTCAGGCTGGATCCATGTTCACCGGAGCCCTAGGAGTGGACTCCGAGAGAGGAGTATCGTGGAATGGGTGTATTTACCGAACACCTCTTCCCGAAACATCGTTCCCCCCCAAGAGTTGGTCTCCGCGGTGGTCTACCGCGGAAGGCTGAGAGCTAGGGACATCTCAGGGCACGACTTAGCAAAAATCGTGATCCCATTCACCAAAGAGCAAGTTCAGCAGCTGATGCAGCTTGGTGACTCGCTTCCAATTGCCTTGGAGGGATTCACCGGATGCTTGGCATACCACTTGCCAAAGGACCCCAGACTCGTCTAGTTTCAAACGCAGACAGTCAGCTTGTATGAATTGATCACGCTGGTTCCACATCAGGGGGCCAGAACAGTCTTTACTGATGGGGGTCGCACATATGGTGTCTTAACCTGGCAGGAGGGCCAGGCTTGGCGCACGCTGCTAACTCTTCCACAGAAGTCCGCACAGCGGGCAGAGCTGGCAGCGGTGAACCTTGCCCTGCGCACCTTCGCCAAAGAACGCCTCAACATTATCACTGACAGTCAGTACGTTAGGAATTTGCTTCACAGTCTACCGGGAGCATACATCACTCCCGCGATAGACAAAAATTTGCTGAGTTTGTTCCTCACAGCTCAATTTCACTTGCGGAACCGCACGGAAGCGCCCTATTTCGCCCACATCCGAAGTCACCAGGACCTACCGGGTCCGATTTCCACGGGCAATAGCAGAGCGGATGCGGCCGCAAAGGAAATTCAGCAACGGTCAGTGTTAGGTGTTTTCACTACTCCAATTCAGAGTCATGCATTCTTTCATCAGAATGCCAAAGCTCTCGCCAGACAATTTAACCTGCCACTTTCTCAAGCCCAAGGCATAGTTCGCTCTTGCCAGCATTGCGCAGGGGCACCGGGGGGGCCCTCGTGGGGGGTCAACCCACGAGGGACAGAGGCTAATCAGGTGTGGCAAATGGACGTCACACATGTCCCGCAATTTGGCAGATGGCAGTACATGCACGTTTGCATTGATACTTTCTCACAATTCGTTTGGGCAACGGCGCAAAAAGGGGAGACAGCTTCCCACGTGGAGCAGCACCTCCTAGCCTGCTTTGCGGCGATGGGCAAACCACGGCACGTGAAAACCGATAACGCCCCGGCCTACAGCTCTAGGCAGCTGGCCGACTTCATGGCCACCTGGGACATCAAGCATACCTTTGGCGTTCCTTACAATCCGCAGGGGCAAGCGATTGTGGAACGAGTCAATCGGACACTCAAGTCCTACATTGAAAAACAAACAGAAAGGGGGGAGCCACCAGCCCTCCCCAAGGCTCAGGGTCAGGCACAGCATTGTCTGAACAAGGTGTTGTTCACCTACACTCACCTTAATGTTTTTTCGGATTGCACGCTGCAGGAGAAACACTTCCGCCGCTCGGAAGCTCTCCCGCGGCCGCTGGTTCGTTACCGAGTGCCACCGGGCCCTTCCTGGAGGGGCCCGGCGCCACTCGTAACCTGGGGAAGAGGGTATGCTGCAGTTATGTCTCCTACAGGTGTCATCTGGATTCCAGCTCAGTGCATCAAGCCTCACTTGGAGCCGCATGGCGTGGACCCAGACCGACCCGAGTCCGATCCCGGAGATGGAGGACCTCACCCTGACCGAGGGGACCCAGCGGAAGAAGCGGCGACAGCAGATGACAGCGCCGAAGGTCACCTGGGGGATGGTCAAGGCCCTTTGCAATGAGGCCCAGGACGCCATCCGACGCGAGGACAGGGAACCGACACCGGAGAACTTCGTGGCTGCAGTCTTCGCCCGGATCACTGCCAACACCGTGGCAGTCACCATCATCCTGAAACTCTCCCTACTTGCGGGGGGAGGCGCTCAGGCAGCCTCACTGAAGGCCAGCGATCTGATGCCAGGCGGAGACCTCTCCGCCCGGATGCACTACAACCTATGGGAAAGGTTGGCGGGTCTCATCAACCAGTCCAATTTTTGCCTAAAGCAGGACGCGGGTTCTGCCTCAATGTTGAGCACCTGCCTCATCCGGGTGTGCCACACTCCAGATGCACGCACCAGGGACGGCGACTGGCTGGTGAAGTGGATTTTCGGTCCGTTTCTCCCAACAAGTTTCTCAGCATATGCTCGCTGGGGAATGCAGTTAACCATGACTTTGCCGGCTGATGCAGCCACTCTCCACACCCCTCGAGTGGCAGTCAGCCCGAACTCTACTTGTGCTCGAATGACCGGCTGCTCCGCAGTCGGCCGGACTCAGCGCCGCTGCCTCGACACTGGCAGCAGCAATTGGACTTGTGATAACCCGGGGACACTTGGTTCAATGTATGCTCATGTTACCCTGCCTTCAGGTTGGTTCTTTACATGCAATCAGTACACTTGGAATTACATTCCTGCAAATGTATCAGATTCCATATGTTGTATAAGTCGCTTGACATTGTTACTCCCCACTAGGGATATGATTGTTCCAAGCACAAATGTTTCCATACCCATATGGCGCACTCGCGCCACCCAGCTAGACAGCTCTTGTGACAGCAACATTAGGGTCCTGAGTCAAGCCGAATACGTCTTGTTGGCAGTCAGCATACTTGGCGTGCCAGGCTTAGCCGTCGGCAATGCTCGGAGAATTGGTCAATTGGCTTGCGGATTAGCAAAAGCCATTAACCATACCTCCTCGGCGATAGCGCTGCTCAACCAGGAGCAGGCAGAGCTTCGCCATGCCATCCTAGACAATCGAGCAGCGATCGACTACCTTCTGTTGTTACATCATTTGGGTTGCGAATCTGTCCACGGCATGTGTTGCGTTAATCTCACAGACAACCACGCAAGGTACAAAGCCAGCTCACGGACCTCCACACCCTAGTTAAGAACATCAAGGAGGATGCTTCATGGGGGTGGTGGGATTCGTTGTGGTCGTGGTTCCCATGGGGATGGCTTCAGACGACACTCAAAGTGATTGTGGGGGTGGTAATACTGGGCACAACAGTGTGTTGTTTCGTGCAATGTATTCCCTCACTGGTATCAAGATGTCCCCCATTGGAGGGAACCCCGAAACGTCATCCCCCCACACCGGCTGATGCCCCTCCTACGCAGGGCTGTCTGTCAGGTCCAAAAATAACAGAAAAAGGGGGAGTGCGGGTTCCGCGAGCACAATTGGCATAAACGACCCCTGGCAGAGGCCACACCGGTCGAGAAAGCTCCTGGTCACTGGGCTCTGCGGGCACAGAAATTGGGGGGGGGGGCGGATTAATAGTGATAGGATTGATTCACCCATATCTGACCTGACCGGCAGCTTTGCTGAGGGAAGCAAAATCGCTAACCCCCGTTAGACATTAGGCAATTACACACTTGCAGATCAGCCCAAGCCCGAGTGCAAATAGGGGCCATATTTGCTCTTGTGTAAGCCATGAACAATGGATTTCCCCTGTCAGTATTTGTCCTGGTTAATTAACTTCCCCAAGAGAGATTCCCAATTAACCCGGGTAAACAGGTGATATGATTTTCTGTCAGATGACGATTCTATCACACGCTGCCTTGAATTCCTATATATGATGATGATTTTCCCACAATTAAACCACTGGTCTTCGCTCCATCTTGTCTCGTGTCGTTCCTTGACCAGTCTCCTCCGGGACCTCACGGCCGCCCCGCGGCCCCAATCCTACAGAGATTGAAGATGAAATGTCTCTAATTCATTCTTGTAACTCCTGTGTATTCAGACCCACATATTATGAACGCCTTATCAATGCCTTTTTTGGTCTGGCTTAAGTACACTTTTGGACCTTCCCTGTGTAGTTATGATAATTTTCAGATTGCCTTGACTTGAACAGGTTTTGATTCTGGCTTTGAATTGCCTGTACCCAGTTGATCTTGCTCTCTAGTAGGCCTCTGTTTACTAACCCAAAGACCAAATCCACCAGGATAGTTTGTTTCCGGTCCTTTGTTTCACAGAGGAATGCTTCAGCTGGAGTCTCAACAGCCACTGCCTCCTGTGCTCCGAGCTGCAAGTGTCCAGTGGGCTCCCCAGAAAGTTTGATGGGGCACTGAAGAAGTTTCCCAGCATCTTAGCTCAGTGCACAAAGCACATGGGTGCAACTATACCCTGTAGCTTTTCCTGATGGACAAGTCTGGGTGGGGTTTCTAGTCAGCCTAATCACCAATCCAGCTGCCACTTGGGCAACTCCCTATATTCAACAAAAGTGTGGTTTCCTGGCCAACTCTTGGGCTTTGTGGACTGGATACACTTCTTATATGAAGAAGACAAATGCTGGCAACCGATGCATTCAGCCACTCCAACAAGAAAAGGAGATGATGGCCAATCATGCTGGTTTCTTTCAGTTGCTGGCTCTAGGGTTATAATGAACTAGCATAGTTTGCCCGGCAGTGCCGGGCTGTTTTAAATTGTGTTGGAAGGGGGGGGGTTCTTAATGTTTGTAAAAAAGAGGTTAGTCTTTAATTGTCATTTTTAAAATGTTTATTTATACACACGGGCTGTTATAAACTGTGATCAGTTTTTTGGGTTTTTTTGTGGATTTTTAAAAGAACAAAGGATGCTATATATACATTTTTAAAAATTATTTAACCAAATAATGTTTTATTATGTGTATTCTATTTTAAAAGTTTTAACGTAGGTAATAATTTTAAAAATGTGAAAGTACATTTTTTTACATTCAATGTTTTTAAACTTTGTTTAGATGTTTTGGGTCTTTATTTGAGTTAAAACTCAACACAGGATTTTAGAAATGTTTTTATTTTGGTTAGGTTTTATTTGTGATTTGTGTGAAATTGTGATCTTTTGTTATGTTTTTGACTTGTTTTTACTCTTGTGGACTCTGGGTGGGGCTGTTGAATCTTTTTGAGTTGTTTTTACGATTGTGTTCTGCAGGTGGGGCTGCTAGTGGATCTCTTTAACTTTGACTGTTTTTTCTCTCCTGGCCTCTGGGTGGAGCTTCTTCCAGTAAGTAGTCTCTTTCTTTATTCATTTCTTTTCCGGTCGTCGTGGAGGGAGGACGTGTGCTGGTGAGTTGGCTGGTTTTATTTATTCTGGGTGTTTGGTTTTGTTAGCTTTAGTGGTGGTGGTCTCGTAGGTGTTTTTTTGTTCTTTTTTGTTTTGGTTTAGTTTTAGGTTTGTTTAATTGTTTTGGTTATTTCTGGTTTTATTTATTTTTCTTGTTTGTGTTATTTGTGGTTTTTTAGTTTTCTAGTTAGGTGTTTTGTTAGTGGTTTAGTTTCTTTGTTGGAGTTTGTGTTTGTGTTCTTTGTGATTTTTGTTTTTATTTATTGTTTTGGCATTGTGTGTATGTGTGGGGGGTTTCCTTTCCACAGCCTGGCCAGCGAGGCCATGCCACGGGAACCCCAGCACCGCTTCAGGCGGCATTGGGGGGTTGGCTTCCTTTCCCATGGCCTGGCCTTGCTGGCCGGGCCGCAGGAGTCCCAGCACCGCTTCAGGTGGCGTTGGGGGGTGGGCTTCCCTTCCCGCAGCCTGGCCTCGCTGGCTGGGCCACGGGAACCCTAGCGCCGCTTTGTATTTTCTATTTTTCACACGCCAGCTTCCTCAGCGTTCTGCGCGCTCATGGCGCGCAGGACACTGGGGCTTGTAGTTTTGGGGTTGTGGTTACCATTTGTGCAGCGGTTTTTTTTCTGTAGCTTGATTTTGATTGGCTGCGGTGCGTATCCCCACGTTCTTTTTGCTCACGCCTCACAGCCTGATTGGCTGTGGCACGGCGAAGCGCAAGGAACGATGGTCAGTGAAGTATTTTCCTTTTGTTTGCGTTCGTGGGTCTCCTGCCCCACTTGCGCATTTCTCAAACTCCCAGTTACCTCCGTACCCAGTTCGGGCGAGTGCACCAATGCTCAGTACAGGACACTATGGCCGGGTGTGGGATCCTTTGTCAAATCACAACGGTTAACACACAGATTTATAGGTATAGATTAACCTACCCTCATGGACCAATTCCAGGAGGGATTAGACAATGAGATTCTGGAAGAATGAACCCAAATGCATGACCAGAACCATTTAGACCCTATTCTATTTGTGCCTATGGATTGGTAGTAAAGTGAAAAATTGGTGGGTGGTTCGTTACCCTCTAATCTAGGGGTGCCCAAACTTTACAGGCTGCGGGCCAGTCACATGGTTGAGTGGGCCGGTCATGTGGTTCCTCCCATCAGAAGCAGAAATCAAACGCACCCGCATATGTGCATAATGCTGCTGTAAATGCACCTGCGGCTGTCATAAACATTGGTGACGAGGATGGGATTGAAGAAAAACGAGATGGCTGACCAAATCCCATTATGGCTGCAACCGTTTGACACGTGCAAGCCTTGACTGTGACCTTACTACGAAGTCCAGCTGGAGAGCTACTTCACAGTAAGAAAACTCTACCCGTTGCTGTGGAAGGCATGTTTCTGCAGAAGTCCACAAAGGAGTTTATAATCACACAGATCCCTCTAGTTAAGAATACCTACAGACTGCTCACAAATTAAACCAGAGACTCATCCAATTGTCCCTATTCTTTTCTCAGTTTAATCCCAACGTGATTTACAGTCCCAGTTAACAAAAACGGCCAAGATGACAGACTTTCATGCACACTGGAATATAATCTCATTGAGGAAGAGAAGTTTCTGCCCACTTTCCTCCACTCTGAGAATTCTGCAGCTTCCCAGCTCCCAGTCCTCTTGGTGAAGGAAATCTAGGCCCATCATCAACACTACCCACATGCACTGTGGTGTGCTGAATGCCAAGGCTCTGCCAAGGTATCCTTCATCATGCAAGATGGTCTGTTCCACTACTGAGGCTTACCGTATGTCTCCCCAGGGCAGCAGCCAGCCAGACACTTTGCATTATATAAAATCTTACATCTCCTTACCCAAGATTTCTGGTGGCTCCCAGATGCAAAGCAGGATGATATATCACAGCCTGCAAGATATGTCAATAGGGTAAAAATCTAAACTGGCAAGCCTAATGTATTTTGTTACCACTGTCTTAACCCCATTGATCCATGCTGCTTGCTCTCCCTGAATTTCACCACAATCCTACTGATCTCTGCAGACCAAGACAAGATTCGGGTAATGGTGAACCTCTTCTTGAAAATGGGTCATCTCACCCGTTACTCCATAATATAAATGATGAAGGAATAGAACAGTGATTCCTATAAAAATATTCAGATTACATGGTCTGCTAGGACCTCTAATCTTGGTTTGAAAACCCCATTTTATGCCTTGGCTTTGGGAACCTGTGATCAAAGCCATGGAGGCAAAGCTCCATAATTCCAATACAACAGGCAGATGGAAAGCATCAATATGACTCAAGAATAATACAGTACTTGTAATCATATGTCAGCTACTGAGCAGTTCACTACTCTTGGTCAACCCAGTATTTCTCATTTTGTCAGACCCCATTCTTTGATAACTATGGGTACTACCCACTTCTTTCTTTACGTACTCATTCTCTAGTTTCCAACAATTAATCAAGCTGTATAAGAACTACCAGCAGTATATCAGGTCTTATGGGAGCAACTGAACCAAGCCAAAAATGATTACAAATGACACCACTTGCTCAACAAGTGGGTGATAAGGTTTGGCTCTCCAGCATTCTACTAAAAAGCTGAATGCTCATTTTGTTGCACCTTTACCCAACTTTTACCCATGGCCATGCTTTTCACTCTCAACTGCATTCTTCCCTTTGTGCTCATCTGGGCTCCCTTCTAGGCTCAGATTTTTCACACCCCTCCTAAGCCAAGTTTCATCCTCTTACTATTTCTAAATCACCTTTCACATCATAGGGACCCAAGGCAACATACAATAATTAAAATAATACAATAAGTCAAAATATTATACGAAACTATATACATATTAAAAATAATTAAATATTGGTGAAGATCAGAAACAATTTTAAAAGTATTTAAAGTTGTCTACATTTCATAAATAAAGTGTTTTCTAGGCCCTCACATTGCTTAAGAGCCTGTCTTCTTCTTCCGTGTCTAGGCCAGACATGAAACTACCAAAATGAAGGCACCTTTTAGTGAATTAATTCTGCAGTTTCTTTCACCAAACCAAAAAGGAAGATCTTTGCTTAACAACCAATGGGAAAGGGCCAACTGGCTGTGGGGCAGGCAGTGCATTCCAAAGTCTAGGAGTAGCCGATGTTGTTCATGTTCTGCTCTGGTCCCTAAGCTATGCTGCTACCCTAAGAAGCCATCCTCACAGTGAAAAGTGACAGGGGTTGGAAGTGGTGTGATAGTCCCACAAAAAGAATCTTTCAGCAAAGATGAAGCAGCAACCCTAGAAAATGACATTGATGAATCAATGCTAGGTCCTGCAAATCTTGAACCCTTGGAGGTCCTGATATCTCCACATGTAGCTGATGGCTGCTCAGCAGACAAATGAAGAGAGACCATTGCTATTCCATGGTGACAACTCGGGCTGAAGTCACAAGTTCAACTCCAGAATTCCTGATGAAGCAAGCAGCTGCAAGAAACGACTGATGAATGGGAAAGAGCCTCTTTAGGACATACTGGCCTCCTCAGGAGAAAGCTTTTTATTTTAGGAAAACCAGAGGCTCAAACCTAGAATTGAGAACCTTTTCAACCTGGCCAAATGTCTACAGTGGAACACTGGGTAGGGGAACAGAAGTCCATCTATACAAACCCATTATCAGAGTCCGCTACTTACTGAAGAAAATTATTTTGCCAGTTCTTCCTTACGACCCTTGCCTATCCCTCATCCTTGCTCTCTACCTGTTAAAGACATTTTAGACTAGATTGACTACACTGTTTGGTGATTGATTGTTTTTGATTTTGAATTGCCTACATTCAATTGACTTTGCTTTCCAGTATTCTTCTGTTTACTGACCCAAGAACCAGCCTCGGTATAGAATAGGACCCTGCCTTTATGATCTCTCATCATGATAGCAAGGGTTTGGGGATGGGTCTGGGAGTTGTAGTCTGGGAAAGTAACTTTTCTGAGCTTTAAACTTGACTGTACCTTTGCTCCTCTAGATCCACTGGTATTGGAGCTCTAAACTGAACAATAGAACATGATTGATATTTTGAACAGTAAAGAAACAGAATGGGAACCTTCAGAATTTGCTTTTAAGCACATTAATTTGACATGTCATTGTTTCTTCTCTTCTCCTTGTATAAATCATTGCAATTTTATCTGTTAGTATGCAGAGTGAATGTTGACCAGAAACATGCTCCTGGAATCTGATTCTCCCGCTCCTAAATGATGTTGCTTCCCCCAACTTCTACCTAAGGAGCAACTGCATAAATGTCTTGTTGATAATGATGTGTGGTGATTAGTTATTTCCATGCACAATGATCCCTACCTGCTGGATTGCATATTAATTTCTGCATCAAAGTACTTTCTCTCTTGCAGCTTTTTTGTAAATGTTGGTAGCATTTCTCCAACATTCACTTATTTGGCAGCATTAACGTTTCTTTTTTCCAGAAATCCTCGGCCCCAGAACCGGAAATAAATGTTCTAACTGACAGAGATAAAAGCTGAGCTTTTCAAGCATTTGTCACCTTCTCTGAAATGAGGCAAGATGGACTCAAAAGGAAGTGAAACTTCTGCCTTCTTGCTGAGTAGAAGAGAAACATCAGCTGCCATAGAAAAAAATGAAATGCCCTTCATTTCAATGAGAAAGAATAGATATGTACTGTTTTATATGTATTTTTGTTAAAACAGAGCTACTGTTAATTGACACATACAATAAATCTTTGGCTTTGGCCATATGGATTTAGTTATAGTCTCAAGAATTTCCCAAGAAAATTGATTACACACCAAAACAAGACATGTTTATAATCACAGGTTACTAGAACGCAAAAGTATAGAACAAAGCGGAACCAAATGTTGTTGGAAAATTTGCCGTAGTTCCCAGAAGCCCAAGTCAGTATAACTGCCAATCGAGGCTTCTGGGAATGGAAGTTCAAAAACATCTGTAGGGCCAAGGTTGAGAAATCCTGCCCTAGGGTATAAAAATGAAGCAGGAGAACTATTCATGGAGTTCTGTTAGGCCAACCATCTGTTTATTGCAAATACATGCTTCAAGCAACCAAATAGATGGTACACATAGATAATAGCCAATGTTCCATTAAAAATCAAATAAACAATGCACAGTAACTGGAAACAGGAGGTTGAAAAGCTGTATTCTCTCTGCCAGAACAAGACCCAGAGCAGGTTATGGCACTGATAATGAACTGTTAATATTCAACGTTAAAATAAAGCTAACAAGGAACTCTAAAAGAATTTAGTGCCAAAATATAATTTAAACAAAATTCCTGATTAATTTAAAGTCCAGATAAAAAACAGGTTTGCATTACTAAAGTCAGTTGACTGGGAACCAGAAGACCTATAGATGAAAATCAGAGATACAGTGCTACCTCATACAACGTCCAAATTTGGTTCCACAAGTTTGGACTTTATACGGATTTGGACTTTGTATGAGGCATGCAAAATCCTAGCCGCGATGCCACATACAATGTCCAAATTCTTGCCGCGATGCCTCATACAACGTCGTTTCCATAGAGATACATTGTACTGTAACAGCACAGACTTCAAAGTCAAGGAAACAGACAGGAAACTGACAGAACTTTAAGAAATCATTGTCTAAAGGCTAAAACATTACAAAAACATGTCAAACAACCCTGATTGTCCAAGAACCTGAAGAATGCTGCAAAAATCCCAGTAATGCTTCTAAAAATTCTGACGAAAAAATTTAAAAAATACAAAAGCACCCTCAAAACCATTCCTAAACACTTTTTGCCTCATGCAAAACCCACAAGAGCAATGCACACATGTGTCCTGCCTTTTATACTGCCCAGGCACAATGCAACCTGGGAAAACCCCAATGCCTCATACAAAGTCACACGACTTTGTATGAGGCAACTTTTTTCAAGGAATTAGGCGATGTTGTATGAATCTGATGTTGTATGAAGCGGACTTTGTATGTGGTATTACTGTATTGCAAAAATACACTCCCTGTACTCAAAAGAAAAGAAAAAACAAGATGGAGGAAATATTTAAAATTGTAATGGAAAGGTTGGAAGCAAAGGTAAAAGGTGAGAGAAAAGGGGGCAGAACTCTTACAGCAGTTTTTCAATGACTATCAAGTAGAGACCAAGAAAACTATTACAATAAAGAAGAAATAGAGGAGAACAACGAAAAGAGAAAATCAAAAGATCTTTCCCAGAAGATCCAAGGAATCAAACAAAAATGTTAACCTAAATTAGAAACGTAGAATGACCAACAAGGTAGCAGAGTATCAGAGAAAGTAGAAACAGTATACTAAAGAAATAAAATGATGCTATGAAAGCACTAGGAAGAAATAAGTCATCAGGGATAGATAGGAGATTGATAGACCTGTTTGAAACCACAGAGACTGAATCTGTCAAAGTCTTAACAAGAGTATGCCAAAAAATATGGAAAACCAAACAAAGGCCCACAGACTGGAAATGCTGAACTTGAGGTTGTCTTACTTTGAGCATACCACGCGAAAGCAAGTTTTTCTGGAAAAAATATGCTGGAAAAGTTGGAAGATAACGGGAAGAGAGGGAGACCAAACATGAAATGGATGCTGTGAGGAAAGCCCTAGGCTTGAGTTTACAAGAGCTAAACAGGGCTGTTGAAGACAGGACATTTTGAAGATTTCTCATTCATAGGGTCACCATAGGTTGAAGATGACTTGATGGCACATCACAACAACATTAGTCTCAGATGGCCTGTTCTCAAGGAGATGGGTGGTGGTGGTGTTTGTTTTTAAAATTGAAATTGTGTGGACAGATTCCACCTGCCCTGTGGAAGATTCGTTTGCATTGCAGCCATGAAATCTTGAATTAACCCTAGAACCCAGCATTATTTTACTATTAGTGCAGCCTTTGGATATTTTGGTTTTTTAAAGTTTTACAAAGAAGGCTCAAATTTAGAAATGTACATACTGTACAGTCACTCTCTTATGGGCTCATTCAGATTCAGCATTGTCCGCTGATGTGTGCATTTTTCTCACCATCCAGATGATGTAAAATTCAAATTGGTTGTTGTTCATGTGCTGTCTAGTGAGTCTTCTTTTCTCTTAAAGCATGACTATCTCTGTTTGATCATATTTGCTTCCAGAGAAAATTCAAGCTTGATATAATCTAGGACCCACTTGGTGATCTTTTATGTCCACCCAATGTGTCTACAAAACTCACCTCCAGCATTTTATTTCAAACAAATATTTCAACCCCCACCCCACCCCTTCACTTTTTTTTACTGTCCAGCTTTCACATTCACAGGAACAAGAAATGCAATTGGGTTGATTATCTTGGTCTTCAGTAACAAGTCCTTCCACTTAATGATCCTCTCCAGCGCCTTTGATCAGATGGGCATTTAGCCATCTGCTTGGTCCAGTGTTTCCCAATCTTTGGTTTTTGTATTTCAATTCCCAGAAGCCTATATAAAATCCTGTTAGATCCGTCCCTTATAAGCACGAGTCCAGGACAACGATGAACAACATACATAAGAACATACTTGCTGGAATAGGCCACAGCCCATCCAGTCCAGCATTCTGTCTCACACAGTGGCTCACCATTTGCTTCAGGGTATTCCCAAGCAGATGCCTTCACCTGCTTAGGATTCCCTGGAAATGACATTGAGAGATATCCTGCCTATCTCTCCAACCCAGAGGTTGTGTCCTTAGGTATCCATAATTATAGCCATTGATACCCTTGTCCTCCATGAACTTGTCTAACAGCAACAGGCTGTATTATAACAGTCAATAGAGTTTGGCTTACAAAGTGTTCTGGATCCCGAGATGGCTATACAATCCGAACGGAGTCAGTCCCTCCGGACCTCTACCTGGCAATGGGCAATAAACTAACTACTGTGAATTGTAGCATAATGGAGGGACCCAGGCTTAGTGCTACCCAGGCTACCTATGGAGTGTAGGAAGTATAGATCCGGTCCAGCCCCACCCTTATTTGTCCGTGGGATTTATATAGTGTCTTCCCGGCGTTGGCTACTGGATACAAGGTAGCGACTCGCCAGACAAATGTAACTAACCAATCAGTACAGGGGATATATGAAGGTAACCAATGGAGAACAGGATCCAAAACTGTAACTAATGATAGGGCTTGGATTAGCATAACTAGCGCCCCCTTTTGCAGGGGATTTTGTGCCACTTAAGGCTTCTAATTAGGATGGCGGGAGCAGTCCCTGGACTACTTGCAATAGTGCCTCAATACACAACAAATCCCCAATGCACTTATCAGCCAATGTACTGACTTAGGCTCCTGGGAATTCAAGTCCCCCTGTGGCCTGGGCAACAATGGGAAACAATGTTCTAGAATAGGGGTTGTCAAACTTTTGAAGTCTGGGGTGGATCACACTCCCTCAAAAAGTTTGTGGGCTGGACTGGTGGTCCAGCTGCCGCCGCCGCCACAATCGGCCATGGGCTCATTTATGGCTATTGTAAATGTGTTTACAACAGCCGTAAATGAGTCCGTGGCTGATTCTGGCAGGGGATTGGTGGTCTAGTCACCACCGCTGCCACAATGGGCCACGGACTCATTTATGGCTGTTGTAAACGCTTGTATAACAGTCACAAATGAGCCTGTGGCTGATTCCGGCAGTGGTGGTGTTATGTATGTATGTATGCATGTTCATTATACTGTAAAGGCAAGAATGTAACCACTCCAGATACAAACGATACCAGCTGTAAAGGAACGCGAGCAGACAGCCCATAGAGGGCAGCTGCGAGCGTTCAGCCTCACATGGTTCACATTGCTCAATCACGGACAGCCGCGGGAAAACCTTCCCCGCATTCAGCAGCTGAAGAAAGAGGCGTGCCTGGGCGAGGCCACGCCGGTAGCAGCCAATGAGCTACCGTGCTACAAGATTCAAATGTAGAGAGCTACTGTATATATTGAGATGTATCACCGCCATTACCTCATGCTTCACTGGAACCTCATGCAATAAACCTGTGTTAAACCAACCTTTCGGTTGTCCGGTTGTCTTTGGTCCCATACACTAAATTGGCGACGAAGGTGGGATATGGCTGCCCACGGGACCAAGACATGCGCCGGCTACGAGATCAAGAAGCCGGGAGACTTGGAGCTGTTTGAGATAGACTTCAACGCAGCGCTGGTGGAGCTCGAAGTCTCCGATGAGGCCAAAAAGAGGGCCATTTTCGTCCGCATGCTCGGACACGAGACCAAGAGGACCTTGGTGGACCTGATCGCGCCGAGGAAGGTGGGCGACTTCAAAGCTACAGAGCTCCTGGCAGCGTTGCGCGCCCATCTCCGGCCAGCAATAGCGATGTTCCCCGCTCGGAGCGCGTTCTGGAGGCGAGTCCAGGCACCCGGGGAATCGGTCGAGGAGTTCGCCGCGGCCCTGCGGTTGGCCGCCGGCCCGTGCAAGTGGGAGCTCCCCGACATCACCCTCCGGGACTGCCTGCTCTGCGGTCTGAGGGACACAGAGACTCAGCGTGCGCTGATGAAAAGGGAGCCGCCTCCCACGTGGCAACAAGTCCTCGACACGGCACAGGCCACGGAGGCCACTACTGCCGGGGTGCACGAGCTTCAGGACTGGCGCCCGAAGCCCGCAAAGGCAGAGAGCTCGGTGCGAGCGGCCCGGCGAGTTTCGGACTCGTCTGCGGAGAGCGGCGACGACGAGGACGTCCGGAGGGTCCAGAGAGAGGGCCGGCGCTGCGACGGCTGCGGCGCCGCCCACGCCCGCGCCAAATGCCCGTTCCGCAAGGCCGAGTGCCACAACTGCGGCCGGCGCGGGCACATCGCCAAGGTCTGCCGGAAACGGCGCGAGGCCACCAGGAGTTCTCCAGACCGCTCGGCGAGGCAGGACCGCACCACGAGGCAGGACCGCACCACGAGGCCAAAGGACGGCACCCGGACCACGAGGACGTGGGACGGAGTAGGGCGCATCTCCGACGACAGCGAGGACGACACGCCGGTCTGCAGCGTTTCCACGGAGCACCCCCGTTACTTCGTTGAGGTAGTAATACAAGGGGCCCCTGTTAGAATGGAGGTGGACTCGGGTTCTTCATACTCCATTATTTCCCAGGGGGAGTTCATGAAAATCGCCCCCGCGTGCGGCCCAAGCTCAAGGCGTTGAGGGCCACACTGAAGGACGTGCAAGGGAACCGCATCCCAGTGTTGGGGGTTGGGAAGTTCCGGGTCCAGTTTAAAAAGCACACCGCAACGCTTCCCCTAGTCGTCCTAAAGGGAGGTAAATGCAGCCTCCTCGGGACTCAATGGTTCCAGCCCCTGGGGTTGTTCATTGGGGGGGTACACGCCGTGGAAGCACACCCCGCCGGGACTGATCCAATACAGAGCGTGTGCGACGCGCACCCCGAGGTTTTTAAAAAGGGGCTCGGGAAATTCAAGGGCCCCCCAGTGACTTTCGACCTGGACCCTGGAGTACGTCCAATCAGACTTAAACCGCGCAGAGTGCCCTTCGCACTAAAGGACAAAATAGAGGCGGAGTTGGACAAATTGGTGGGCCAGGGGATTCTTGTTCCTGTTGATTCCGCGGAGTGGGAAACTCCAATTGTAACGGCGCTCAAGGCCAACGGGGAGGTCCGCATATGCGCTGATTACAAGTGCACCATCAATAAGGCGATCCGCCCTAATGCGTATCCGGTGCCGGTAGTCAGCCACTTGTTGGCCAGGTTACACGGGGGGAGGTGTTTCGCTAAACTCGACCTGGCCCAAGCCTACCAGCAACTCCCGGTGACCCCCGCCGCAGCTGCTGCGCAGACCATAGTCACCCACAAAGGGGCGTTCCAGGTATCGCGCCTACAATTCGGCGTGAATTCGGCGCCCGGGATCTTCCAGTCACTTGTGGAACGCCTCCTGAAGGGGTTAGAGGGGGTGTTACCCTACTTTGATGACGTATTGATTACAGGGGGGAGCCGGGCCGAATTAGCAACTAGGTTGGGAAAGGTCCTGACAATATTCGAAAAGGCGGGGTTGCGGTTGCGGAAAGACAAATGCATCTTCTTCGCTACAGAGGTTGAGTTCCTAGGGTTCCGTGTCACGCCCGAGGGAATAAGACCAGCCCAATCCAAGGTAGCCACCATCAAGAAGGCCCCTCGCCCCACATCCAAGCCCGAGTTGCAGTCGTTCCTCGGACTGCTCAACTTCTACCACTCCTTCCTCCCGCGGAAGGCAGCCGTGGCAGAACCGCTACACAAATTGTTAAAAAAGGACGAGGCATGGAAGTGGGGCGACGACCAGGAGAAGGCTTTCAATGACCTGAAGCGACTCCTGGCATCAGATGCCGTACTGACCCACTTCAATCCCAAACGCCCAGTGGTCCTGATATGCGATGCATCCCCGGTGGGGGTGGGGGCGGTGTTATGCCACGTGCTGGAGAACGGTAGGGAGGCCCCGATAGCGTTCTACTCTAGGTCCTTGTCCCAAGCAGAGAGGAACTATGCTCAGACAGACAGAGAAGCACTAGCAATAATTGCGGGGACCAAGAAATTTCATGATTTTGTGTACGGCCGCCCCTTCACCATAGTGACGGACCATAAGCCGTTGTTAGGCATTTTCACCGCAGATAAGCCCACACCCCAAATCCTGTCCCCGAGAATGCTCAGGTGGGCCATTTTTCTCAACGCGTATCAGCACGCGTTGGTGTACCGGCCCGGGAGGGAGATCAGCCATGCCGACGCCCTGTCGAGGTCCCCCATTCCCCGGGATTGCTGCCACGTGGACAAAGTAGAGAGGGACCATCAGGTCTTAATGATAGAGGTTCTAGACTCCCCTCCAGTAGTACCGGCCGACATCGCCAAAGCGACAGGCAAGGACAAAACGCTGGCCACAGTCTGCTCCTGGGTACAGAAAGGGTGGCCCGTGTCTTCCCCAGCAGCTGAATTCGACACATTTTTCAAAAAGAAACTAGAGTTGTCCCTAGAGAGGGGCTGCCTTTTGTGGGGACAGCGGGTAGTAATCCCCACGCCTCTCCGGCCGAGGGTGCTTAAACTGCTGCACGTCAGCCACCCGGGGATCGTCCGCTCAAAGGCGCTGGCCCGCAGTTACTTTTGGTGGCCCCAGCTAGACGCCGACATCGAACACATGGTCGGCACTTGCGAAGCGTGCCAAAGCTCAAGGCCAGAAGAGGCTCGCTCGCCACCTAGGGAGTGGGACACGGCAAGGGGGCCCTGGTCCCGGGTACATGTAGACTTTGCTGGCCCGTTCAGGGGAACGCTTTTCCTCCTCGTGGTGGACGCGTTCTCCAAGTGGTTGGAGGTCATTCCAGTCTCAAGCACCTCCTCGGCCACAACAATCAAGCAGTTAAGGAGGGTCTTCTCCACGTTCGGTTTACCCGACACCCTCGTCAGCGATAACGCCAGCTGTTTCACGTCCGCCGAGTTCGGGGCATTCTTGGAGCGCAACGCCATTCGGCACGTCACCTCTGCCCCCTTTCACCCGGCCACCAACGGCCAAGTAGAGCGCCTCGTGCGCACCACGAAAGACGCGCTACTGCGCATGGGGCCCGGAGACCTCGACCTGAAATTGTGCCAATTCCTGCTAAGATACAGGGTCACCCCACTAGTGTCAGGGTACTCCCCCGCAGAGCTATTGATGCGCAGGAAGCTGGCCACGGGAATCTCCAAGCTAGACCCCACGAGAGTAGAGGACAAGGGGCGGAACATAGGGGTGGAACCCACAAAGAGTTTCAGCGTAGGCGCCCCGGTGCATTGCAGGAACTACGCCAGCGCGGGGCCAGCCTGGGTGCCGGGCACCGTAGTAGAACAAACCGGCCCCGTCTCATACCGCGTAGAAACCAGTACAGGCTTCCTGTGGAGGCGACACGTGGACCAACTCAGGCGCAGGGTCCCCGGAGAGCAGGACGGAGACGAGAATAGCATCGAATCAGCGTTAGGGTACTCCCCCACCCGCTTAACCCAAGGGGGAGGAAAAGGGGAGCATGGGTCCCCACCAAGGGGGGAGGAAAGGGAATCGATCCACAGAAATCTTTTGCGGGGGTCCCCGAAGAAATGGAAGAGCCCCGACCACACACATACCCCGCGGGAGTTTCTCCGAAACACAGATGCCCATAGAAGTTTAGACGTTGATTTGCAGTACCAGGGGGAGTTAGCGGAGTGGTCCCCCACCCGTCCTAGCGAAAAGAGGGGTTTCAGTTCAGCCCCTGGTACCTCCAGTCCCAGTACCTCCAGTCCCAGTAGCCCCTGTGAGTTAGAATGCGATATAGCGCCACTTTCCCGGAGACCGACACCCCCAAGACGGGAGGCATCAGCGAGTCCGCCCACCACAGTCTCAAGGTCCCCCGAACAGGGATCAGAAGGTAGCCGAACCGCAAGGGCGACCTCATCGGTTCCGCGGTTCACAATAGGTGGATCCCCGGGGTCAGAGAGCAACAGGCAGGGGTTCACCTCCCAACTATTCATTCCTTTCCCATCCCCGGGCGCGAGGCAGGCACGGACGCCCCACGGAGCCACTAACGAATCCCCGTTTCCCGTTGCAGGACAAGCACCCGCGGAGTCAGGGATCACAGGCTCTCCAGTACTAGGTCAGACGCAAGCGCGTCCCAAGCGCACGTGCGGCAAGCCACAATGGTTGCGGGACTTCGTCCCATCCTAGGGGGGAGGGATGTTATGTATGTATGTATGCATGTTCATTATACTGTAAAGGCAAGAATGTAACCACTCCAGATACAAACGATACCAGCTGTAAAGGAACGCGAGCAGACAGCCCATAGAGGGCAGCTGCGAGCGTTCAGCCTCACATGGTTCACATTGCTCAATCACGGACAGCCGCGGGAAAACCTTCCCCGCATTCAGCAGCTGAAGAAAGAGGTGTGCCTGGGCGAGGCCACGCCGGTAGCAGCCAATGAGCTACCGTGCTACAAGATTCAAATGTAGAGAGCTACTGTATATATTGAGATGTATCACCGCCATTACCTCATGCTTCACTGGAACCTCATGCAATAAACCTGTGTTAAACCAACCTTTCGGTTGTCCGGTTGTCTTTGGTCCCATACACTAAAGGTGGTGACTGGAGTGAGGGCACAGGCTGGTTGGTTTGGCACTGTGGGCCAGATTCACCTCTCAGGCCGTAGGTTGCCTACTCCTCTTCTAGACCCAAACTTTAAGAGACATCAAAGGGAAAGGGAAAAAATCAATTTGTTGCCCTTATGTTTCCTCCTGCTTTGGGAAAACATTTTCTGTTTTTTATTTTTAAATAAATGATGCAGGGTATAAGTTGTGCTCTAAAACAGTATTTTAAAAGTCTCACTTTTTCTGCCCTTCTGAGGAGAAGAGGAAGTGCTTTATTTGCCCATATTGTGAAGTAGCTGTCTTTCTATGTCACTTCATGATATGGAAAATTCCCAGCAAAAGGAGCCAGAGTAAACACAGTCACTTGAGCTCAGGATCACACCAAATAGCAACATTATTTAGCCCACACCACCTTGCTTGCTCCAAAAGAGCCCGCGTGGACAAATCCTAAGTCTTTTTATTTTTTGGCTTCAGTTTCCGTTTGGTTTGATGACTGAAATAAGGTATACAAAATCTTTAGCAATTTCAGTTTCTTCACTAAAGTTATGGAGCTCCTCAAACTGTCAGTTTTTATCTTCTTAATGTTGAATTGCAATCCTGCTTTTGTACTTCCTTCTTTCACTTTTATCAGAAGTTACTTCAAGTCATTGCTGCTTTTTGCCAGCAAGATGGTGGCATCTGCACAGGTTAAATTAATTATATTTCTCATAGCCGTATTCACTCCATCCTAATCTGAATTTAAATTGATAACCATAAGTGACAAAAAAGCGACAAAAACCATGTCTTTCCAGGATGTTTTGTGCGTGTGTTTAAACAATGTCCTATAGCTGGTTTTGTTTGCTTCTCTTCACACTGGCTGACGTCCAGCCGCAAAAGTTTCTGTTGTCAGAAGCTCTCCATTTGACATAGCTCATTAAACACAAATTGAAATATCCAGCAAAGAAGATAATTTCTAAAGCATTTTCCCAAGATTTTTTTTAAAAAATATCTTGCGGACTACATTAATTTTTTGGTTGAGATCAGCACTTCCTATACAAAGCACATGGTTTGCCCCTGGGCAACAACAACTGTAACACAACATGGAATTATGCAAATTATGGCTCGGTTGAGTAGAGAATATATGTTCCTTCCAACTTTGACAACTACTATTTCCATCATATTTGACAACTGACAAGAATGGCTAGGGGCTGATGAAAACTAGACTTCAACAACATTTGGAAGGTTACATTCCCTAGTTGTGGGTAAGAGTATTGAGCAGATATTACTTTGCAGGAATAGTTTAGCATAGAACTGGACACCGTTTTCTCTCATGGATTTTCCAGCTTTGTTACATTTTATGATTCTAGGCCAAGAATTCTCAACCTTTTAAAGCCAGGGGCCGGGTCACGCTTCCTTAGACAGCTTCAGGGGCCAGATGGCCATTTTGCCCTTCCTACACCACATGACATGTCCTGGTGTGGTGGAAGTGGTGGTGGGCCACATGAAATGGTGCTGTGGGCCACATCCGGCCCATGAGCTGCAGGTTGAGAATCCCTGTTCTACAAGCATGTGCATGTAAGGATGGTCAGGAAGTGGAAATCATGTAAGTCACAAATTGGTTTATGGCTGCCATAGGAAGAAGCAACCTGTAAGAGATCCATGGATAAATACGCTTTCCACTGAAACATCCAGTGTAAGAGCTGAACCAAAACTGGAAAAGAAATGTTTTCTCAAAATTTCAAAAGTTTAAAGAGGACTCCAGACTGACAAATCAAAAACAGTAGTTGTGATATAAAGCAACTTATGTAGCCCGCACCCGAAGCCTGAATACAGTACCTGTTTTTAAATGTCAGCTATTCCCCAAGACACAGTACTGTGCAAATGTCTTAGGCTGGTTTGGGCAAAAGTCAATTAGTGATTTGGGGACCATAACCCAGACATCCTGACTCCAAACTTCACCTAACTTGGAAAGGGTTAAGAGGAGAGTCAGCAGAAGACTCTCTACAATTTTAGTGTGTCTAATTGGCTCAATGGCTAGTTTATGCCCCCCCATCACTCACTGAATCCCCCCCCCAACCACCTGGTGGTGGCCTAAGACTTTTGCACAGTACTGTATTTTGAGTCTTCCTGGCAACTAAGAATATGATAAAGACACAAAAATGATTTCTGACATGATTCAAAGAACCCTTGTTCTCACGTACAGCCCAAATGGCAGACTGAAATTATACAGCTCTGTCTAAGCAAGCCCTGTTTTGACAACCTGAAACGTGAAAAGCCTCTTCACCACATAGAAACATAGTGTTTCTGTAGCCACATAGTGTTTCTGTAGACACTACAGGTGGCAATAGCTCTTCTGTGAGAGATTGTGGTCGTTTCTTTGGCCATTAATTACCTCTTGGCTCACCCTATCTAGCTTTGCTGTCAGGGAACTGGCTTCAAAGTGCAACATTCCACCACAACAAAACATCCGCAATAAGTATATCCCAAAATTAGCCTACTAAGGGTGAACTTCACACTCTTCTGTTTAAACAGACCGGAAGATGATTTCTTCACTTACCCATGCATTCAAAGTCTGCCATGGCTAGATTCTCAGTAACCTGACCCGTTGGTGTGAATACCAGTGCAAATCCTAGAATGTCTCAGAAAGCCCCCAACGTTCGAGCTAGGAAGCCCCATGTAAGTTCCATTCCTTTTGCACAGCTTTACTCCTCTGTGAACTCACAACAGTCACTGTGACTGAGCTGCTTCCTGCCACATTTCCGTGTGAGGAAACTTGTTCCTTTTATTTGCATACTTGGTTTGCAGTAATGGAAAAAAGAAGGTCCGTCTCACAATCCTACTGGCTTCGCTATACACTGCTGCTCCTTGAGAAACTCAATAGTATAAATTTTGATGTTTTTATATAAAGCAGCACCAGTTAAACATCTCATGGGTCTTAAGCTCTGTACACTGGCTGCATACACGTTCTGTGGTAGTTCACAGTGTTTCCCATAATTATAGAAACATTTGTCATGCGGATAGAGACAGGATGCCTTAAACCTACACCAGTTGAGAAGATATACTCCCTTGCTGGTATTGCTCCACCTAAGATCAGGAGAGAAGTAGCAGCAGATGCTGAGAGAACTAAGCAAGAGAATGACCCTTGACACCCTCTGAATAGATATGAGCCTCAAGTCCATCGGCTCAGATCCAGGAAGAGCTTTATGGCAAGAACAAACATATGCAAGAGCAAAACCAAATTAGAAGATGGAGGAAAGAGCTCATTGGACAAGGAATAACATTTAAGGAAGTTTTGGCTGAGGAACTCAACATCCCCTATGTCACTTGGAAGATCCTGAATAGGCTGAGGGTTGGAGACCAACATGCTTAACTGGGGACTGCTGGTGGACAACTACACATGGTGTGAATGTGGAGAGACACGGAGTCCAGCCCATTTGCTGGTCTGCCGATTACTGGTCTTAGGGAATGATCACCAAAGGAAAATGGATTGCAAATGGATCCACTATCTATGGAGCAATCTATTTCCCAGTGGTCACACAATGCATAGGGAAATGTACTCCAGCATGATTTTGATCCATGACCAAGCTGGGCCTTTTGATTCCAGCTATAGAGTTTCTGTTATAGGGGGCTAGGCTGAAGCGATTCCCTGGCAGACAGAAGAGCCATTTTAAAGGAGATTGCTGCTATTAAGAGACCCTTTCCATTGCAATCTTTGCAGCTATCGATCACACCCTTAGTCACTATAGTGCCACTGATCTTGGCCGACTAAATTCAAAAATATCCAGCTAGAGAAAGAGAACAATTCTGAGGAGGGAACTGAGAGAGGCTTGAAAGAGGCATCACTTCCCACCTGCTCTCCTCTCTGTCGCAGACTGAGCTGAGGTGAGGTGCAAAAACAGGTACTAATGTTATACAAGACTATCACCACATCAGGGGATGGATAAGCATCCCTTTGTGGTCTTTACAGTAGAATCCCAGTGTCCCCTTTATATTGTTTCTGTTTACAAAATGACAGAGACAATGTAGAAGGTCATCACTTAGAAAAGGAATCTCAATTTATTCCCTAAAAATATACCATTATATATGAACACAGTAGCCCTGGGAGATTAAATAACATGGTACTTCACCTGAAGATTATCTCTGTCATGAGGAACCCTGTGGCTTTCCAGATGTTGCTGGACTGCAACTCCCATTACACTGCATCACAAAAAATATATATATTGTCTGCTACTTGGTCTAATCCATGTGTTTTATACTAAATCAAGTGTGCTGAATCCAAATCTGAAGTCCAATTATGCCTAGGATATCAGGATCTTAATTGCACATATAGATGTGCTTGTCTGGTTTATTAACACAGTTGTGCCTACTCATCTTTAGCTCAAAACAGACACTATGGCCTAGCTGTACTATCCAATAAGATCATTTTGCACTAGAGACAAGCCCTTGGTCCATCTTGCCTTATATACCTATTTCTGATGTCACCTCACTGACTTGCCCAGACATGCTCAGACACTGCTGGAACATGCATGCCACCAGGGAACATGATTCAGCTGAGGTGACAGCAGATTCAGTGGTAGCTGCAACTGTTATAATGTTCCCATATAAAAATACATTACCCAGTTACCAACCATTTGAACAGCTATAGCATGCCTGTAACTTAAAATCTGTATGTGATAGGCAAATTCTGAGTTCAGGTTTGGAATCAGCACACTCGATATCATGTAAATCACATGTGTTATTTCCAGTAGCAAAGCTGATGTTGTGCAGTGTTATCTCTGTCTATTAGCTATGTATGGTTTCCCCATGCCTGGTGGGCATGGAACGGCCCTGGCAGAGGCCACTTAGGTGAGAAGGCTCCCGGCGGTGGTTTCTGCGGGCAGAGAAATTAAGGGGGGTGGATTAATGATAGGGTTTGATTCACCCAATTCCTTGACCTGACCAGCGGATCTGCTGAGAGAGCGAATATCTAACTCTGTTACCCATTAGAGTAATCCCTCATCTCCGAGTCCCCGTCTTATCCCAGATGTAAACAGAGGCCATGTTTACCCCAGTCTTATCCCTAAACAATGGTGTTGTCCCATGTCTGTGTTTGCCCCAGTTAATTAACTTCCCCAAGAAGGATTCCCAATTAACCCGAGTAAACAGGTGATGTGATTTCTGTCAGATGACGGTTTTGCCACCGTTGCGCTTTTTCTCCTATATATGTTGAAACTTTCCCTCAATAAACTAGTGATCTGATCACGCTCCATATTGCCTCGTATTGTTTCTTGATCAGTCTCCTCCGGGACCTCCGGCCCTCTGCGGCCCCGATTCCTACAGCTATGCTATCTGGAGCTTGGTGGACATTCAGACCAAGAACATCTGGTGAGCCACAGTTTGCCCACCTACTTCCACCAACTCTTGCAGTAAATGTAGACATGGTCACACATGCACTGACACTTTTGTTTTCTGCCGCAGCTGCCTCTGATGCCAAAAGATTGTCAAGGTTTGGAACAATATAAAAACCTGCAACATGTGTTTTGACAGAGGTGACGTAAACCATGAATCTATATGTCAGTCTTATACTTCCTTTAGGGCCCTTTGGAAAAGTCTGTCTTTATCCTACATTTAGAATCAGGTTATTGATTTTAAGAAGAGATCATCCAAATCTCCTCACAAGACAAAACTGGCACAATGCATGATTTGTGTAATACCCCAATAAATAAGGATAGTTTGGGAGTCCATGCGATTTCATGTCTAAACCAGTAATTTCCCAGCTACCTGTGCAGCCTTTATGGCTAAAGCTGTGCCTTTAAATCGTGCCTCCTATATTAATGCCAGTTCTTGGGCTTCCATGTTGTGACTGGAGAATGGCAATGCCTTCTGCCTGATACCTCCCCATCCACTTTCTCTGTTTACAGACTCATTTTCAACATAACCACCTTAATAGGATTTGACGCACTATACTTGCATCTCAGTGATACATTAGATTTAATGGGGAAACTGCCCATTGGAAGACAAGCCAGGCTTTTGGCCACAGCAGGTATATCTATATTGCACCTCTATATCCTGGAGCCCAAACAGTGGTGGGCATCAGCAGGTTTGCACCAGTTCACCAGAACCGGTAGCAGAAATTCTGGCTGGCCCTGCCCATCAAAGTTTTGAAATAAAGTAGTCCTAATTCAGGTACAACACAGGGCTTTTCCCCTGGCCACGCCCACCATACCACGCCCACAGTGTGGTAGTAAAAATCTTTGGAGCCCACCACTGGGCCCAAACATGAATTGCTCAGATGTTCTGAAGCCCTGCAAGCTGATGTAAGTGAAGCCTTGAGTCATAAAAAGGAAGTACAGCTTTTGTGTCTTGACTTCTGCATTTTCAAAGCCACATCAATGTGTCTCAGTAAAAGCCATTCCAAAGCTTGTTTGTTAGCAGCCTGGTATTCTGTACTCTTTTGCATACAAACAAGGGCCTGGAAAACCACTGCACACCACTGCAAGACCTTGTACGACATTGTAGCAAAGTGCTGTCAAAAGTGGGAGCACTCTTCCCCCCCCCCCCAGCACAGAGTTCACCACATCCTTTTGTCCAGTAGCCAGTGGTGGGCTCCAAAATAATTGACTACTACAGTTGGCGTGGCATGGTGGGCATGGCCAGGGGTAAAGCCCTGCATTGCACCCAAATGAGGACTACTGTACTTTATTTCAAAACTTGGATGGGCAGGGCCAGCCAGAATTTCTGCTACCAGTTCTGGCGAACTGGGGTGAACCTGCTGATGCCCACCACTGCCAGTAGCCCAATGGGAGCATTTCCTCCTTTCCCTCAGCACTGAGTTCACCACACCCCTCTGCCTAGCAGCCCAATGGGCTGGCATGATTTGGTGTACTGGAACCAAGACAATAGAAGCAGCCGAAGTCTGGCTTAACACATCTTTATTGGCACACCGGTAGACTGAACATGTGGTAATAGCGGAGGTACAGCTCCTTTTATATTGCAACAATACATTTGAACATGGTTACACGGTAGCATATTGGCTGCTACCTGCATGACGTCATTCTGAGTCACGCCCTTCTTCTCCAGATTTTCTTTGCGCAGGAAGGTTCCCGTGGCTGACGGTAATTGGGGGATTTGTACCATGTGAGCTGAATGCTCACAGCTGCCCTCTATGGGTAGCTAGCTCGTGCTCCATTAACAGCTGAGATACACTGTGATCATTGTTAGGTTACATTCGGACATTGCAGTGGCTACATTCATTCTTAAAGCGATACAGTACACAACACTCCTCCCCCCTAGGATGGGACGAAGTCCCTCAACCATTGTGGCTTCCCGCATGTGCGCTTGGGGCGTACAACTGCTTGGCTGAGCTCAGGGGAACTAGGGGCTCCGAGTTCCGCAGACTCTCGTCCTGCAACGGAAAGGGGGGACTCATTAGTCGTCTGGCGGGGGCTCTGTGGCAACCTTGCGTTTGGAGAGGGAAACGGGAGATATAACTGGGATGTGAATCCCTGCCTGTTGCTCGTGGCACCTGGCGACCCCTCCAGCATGAATCTAGGAAACGATGAGGAGACCCTTGCTGTCTCGCCCTGGTTTCTTGCACCTGCAACTGGCATGCCTGTACTTCCCCCTGCTGCCTGAGTCGGGGGTCTTGGTGATGGGGTGAACTCTAGAACAAAAGGACTGGGAGGACTAGAAATACCAGGGGCTGAACTAAAACCCCTCTTCTCGCTCGGACGGGTGGGGGACCACTCCACAACACTCCCCTGGTATGGCAACCTAAAATCAAACTCATCAGATGGCTCCTCATTCCTCTCTTCCAAAGTATCCTCCTCCCTGTGTGAGAATCCAGGATATGCATTTGTATTTGGGAGGATCCCTGTGTCTTCCCCTTGGGCTAAACGGGTGGGGGAGAACCCTAACATTGACTCTTCTTCACTGGGAACTCTCCATCTGAGTTGGTCAGCATGCCTTTTCCACAGCAGACCTGTACTGGTTTCAACCCTGTATGACACTGGCCCTGTTTGTTCAATAACCATCTCTGGAACCCACGTTGGACCCAAGGTTGCGTAATTCCTACAATGCACGGGGTCCCCTACCGCAAAACTTTTGGAGCTCTCTATCTCTATATTTCTTCCCTCATCCTCCACCCTGGTCGGATCCAACCGATTAAAAGGCGTTACCGGCTTCCCCCGCATGAGTTGCTCAGCCGGCGAAAGTCCTGAAGCCAGGGGAGTTGGCCTATAACAAATGAGGAATTGGCACAGCTGGAGGTTCAATTCACCGGGACCCAAAAGGGGTTTGTGATCGGTCACAATTGTGAACTGGGGGCTGTACAGGAAATCGTGGAACTTCTTTGTTCCTGCGATTATGGCAAGAGCCTCTCTATCTGTTTGTGCGTAATTGCGCTCCGCCTTTGAGAGTGACCTGGAATAGAAGGCAACCGGGGCTTCCCACCCATTCTCTAACACGTGGCACAGTACAGCCCCCACCCCTACTGGTGATGCATCACAGACCAAGGTTACAGGTTTCCTTGGATCAAAATGGGTCAGAACGGCATCTGAGGACAAAAGCCCCTTGAGCTCCTTGAACGCTTTCTCCTGTCTATCTCCCCACCACCAAACTGCATCTTTCTTTAGTAACCCGTGCAATGGCTCCACAACAGATGCCTTCCTTTGCAAGAAGGAGTGGTAAAATTTCAGGAGCCCTAAAAATGACTGCAGCTCCGGTTTTGCGGTGGGGCGAGGTGCATTTTGCACAGCTTCAACCTTGGACTTGGATGGCTTGATACCCTCTGGGGTTATTTTGAACCTGAGAAACTCAACCTCCCTCACAAAGAACACACATTTATCCCTTCCCAACCTCAGTCCCGCTTTCTCGAATACAGTTAGGACCTTGTCCAGCCTTTTTGCTAGTTCCGATTCGCTCCCCGCTGTTATCAAAACATCATCAAAATATGGGAGCACGCCTGGAAACCCCTTTAAAAGGCATTCCACGAGGGCCTGAAAGAGTCCGGGGGCTGAGTTCACGCCGAACTGTAGGTGCATTACTTTGAATGCCCCCTTGTGCGTGACGATGGTTTGCGCAGCGGCAGCAGCTGGGGTTACAGTGAGCTGCTGGTACGCCTGCGCCAAGTCTAACTTTGCGAAACACTTACCCCCGTGTAAAGTGGCTAGTAAGTGGCTAACTACCGGCACCGGATATGCATTTGGCCAAATGGCCTTGTTAATTGTACATTTGTAGTCAGCGCAAATCCTAACCTCCCTGTTGGATTTTAAAGCTGTATCAATCGGAGATTGATCGGAGAAAAATCCCCTGCCCCACCAATTTGTCCAATTCCGCCTCAATCTTGTCCTTGAGGGTGAAGGGGACTCTTCTTGGCTTGAGTCGTATGGGCCGGATTTCTGGGTCCAAGTCAAACGACACCAGGGGCCCTCTGTATGTCCCAAGCCCCTTTTTGAAAACCGCTGGGTGCGCATCGCACACATCCCATATTGGGTCAGTCTCGATGGCGTTTATGCCAGACAGTTCGATTCCCAGGGGAGCAAACCACTGGGTTCCCAAAAGGCAACAAGACCCCTTCTTGAGAACTACTAGGGGCAGTTTTCCATGAACCTTTTAAACTTCACCATGAAGTTTCCCACCCCAATCCTGGCCGCCTTGCTTTGGGGTGGTTGAGGATGTCTTGACGAGCCCTTGTCCTCCGTCCGCCGGCGCCTGCAGACCCTGGCGATGTGGCCTCTCCGCCTGCAGTTGTGGCACTCAGCTTTTCGGAATGGGCACCTCTTTTGGTCGTGGGATGCCCCGCAGCCATCGCAACGGTGGTTCCTTTTCTCACTGGTTTGGCTCTTTTCTCCTTGCCTCTTGACCCTCTGCATGTCATCGTCCTCGCTGGAGCAGGAACCCGCAGTCGTGGACGATCCTTCAGACGTTGATGGAGTGCTGGTGGGCGACCGGGGGGCCCGCCAGGCCGCTTGTGCCGAGGTCCACCGGGCCGCTTGTACTGGTGACTTGGCCCCCTCAAGGGCGCCCCCTCGAGACTTGAAAACTTTGACCCCGCTCCTCGCCGCCTCGGCTGCCTGGGCCTCTCGCAGTACCCCATTGAACGTGAGGCGATGGTCGCGGGTCATCAATTTCCTCTGGACCTCTTCATCCCTTAGGCCGCACAGCATGCGGTCTTGAAGGGAAATGTCCAGGTCCTCCCATTGGCAGTGGACGGCCACCAGCCTGAGGGCCACCGCGTAGGCAGACACGGATGCTCCCGGGTGCTGGTCTCGCCTGTGGAATGCAACCCGGGCCGGAAAAATGGAGACGGGTGGCTGGAAATGTTCCCTCAGCGTTGTGAGGATGCAGTCAATGGGCACCGCGTCGATCCTTCTGGGAGCTAGCAGATTCATCAGGATGTGCAGCATGGCCGGCCCGACCTGGGCTTCCCTTCTGCTGGTAGACAGAGCTGTATGCGCTGTATATCCTGATTCCAGGCAGGCATGTTTAAACTAGGAGGTTAGACAGTCCAAGTCAAGCTGGGAGAGTCAGCGATCATGTCAGCTAAGGGTGGGGGAAAGTCTGGGTCTTAACATCAGCCCTAAACAGAGTTACGATGCTATAGGTGCCCACGGGTGCCCGGGCACCGGTAGCGGAAATTCCCCAGGCCATGCCCACTTGGCCAGCCACGCCCACCTCCCTAGTCCAGGCCATGGTGTAGGGAGGCCAAGTGGGTGTGGCCCACAGAGTTAGCCATGCCCATGGTGGGGGCAGTAATTTTTTTTGCAGCGCATCACTGGCCCTAACCAGTGGTGGGGCGGTGAGATTTGCAACCCAGGAACCTCTGGAAGGGCCTTCTCTGTCTGCTCCTCCTGTAAGACCACCATGAACATCTTGTAGGAAGAATAGAGTACAAATAGTAAATGTCTCCCTTGTTTGAATGGTGTGGTGTTCATTTCCATTTGCAGCCAAACAGCCAGTGCTGTCTGCAGATGTTTCCGTGGTCATGTGACAGACATGACAAGATGCTGGAGTGCATTGAACACTGTTACCTTTCATGCTGAAGCAGTACCTATTTATTTATTTGCAATTTCTTGCTTTCAAACTGCTAGGTTGGCAGGAGCTGGGCCAGATGATGGAAGCTCACTCCGTCACGCAGCACTAAAGTCCTGAACTGCTGATCTGTCAACCTTCCGGTTGTCAAACTCAGCATCTTAACCACCAAGCCACTGTAGCCCTAGAGTACAAAGACCAATGAATAAATGTGGTGGTGGAAGAATGATCTGCGGCAAATGTTACTTGTTTCATCACCAGAACCTAACAAACAAACTACAAGGCACTGCAGGTCTTGTGTTCTGTATTATATCATCTGCAGCTTGTTCCCTAAAATATTTTTGTAGTACTGTTCTGTTTAGATTGACAACACTTAGATTAAATACTTACTGTTAACACAGGTAATAAGAGAGGCAATAGCTAGTTGGATGCTTGAGCTACCATTCAATGCTGGAGAAGTGGTAAGGAACAAGGAGATGTTCTGGAGCAAGTCAGCCAGTTTAACCTCAACAAGTTCTGAAGGTGAGCCACCTGTAAACAAAAATACAAGAGACTAGACTCTTTTGTTTTCTGAGAGTTCTCAGAGGCACAATTTGCATATGTCATTGTTTATAAGGTTTTCAGACTGGATTGTCCTTTTTCTTATTGTTTCTGCAAAACAAAGTACTGGTAGCCATCAGAACAAGAAGCAAGAGGAGATGATCTCCTGTGAACAGAATCCCAGGTCGTCGTTGTCCATCATCATCATCATCATCATCATCATCATCATCATCATCATCATCATCATCATCATCATCATCATCAGATATAATTAATTGGGTAAATAACTGTTCCCCAATGCCTGTTTCCCAAAAGAATAGGGAGTAAGCACCCTGCAGTGTTAGCAGTAGTAATTTGTTAAGGAGAATAAGACAGCAGGAGTAAATGATGATACGAATATGGACAGGTTTCAGTCTAGTGTTCACTCCCTCTTTTTCAGGCTTTTGCTACTGAAGGTGCAATCTCATAGTGATTTGTCCTGCGATTTGGTTTGCTCTGTAGATGGGCTGATTCACTCCTTTTTCCAGGTATATGGGCCATCAAGAACTAGGCTATCCCCAATCTTTGCCTACCTGAAACATTTTAGATCGTTCTCAGGGACTACAGGCTTGGTTTCTTCTCTTTAAAGACGGAGTTTTTTTAGGAGGGGGGGAATCGAACCCCTTTCCCTGGTCTCCTGGGTCCAGAAGGGTTGGGGGGACATGCTCCTTTTGTCCCCACAAACCTCCAAACCCTAGGGGAGCCAGCGGAGAGGGGGATCGCAACCCCCCACCTACTGATATTAAAGGGGAAACTCCAGTCGGGACCTTCAGGCGCCGTTGGTGAGGGAAAGAAGGGCGGTTGGTGTTTGCGTGGCTGTGAGGTGGTGAGTTTTTTTAAAAAAAAATCAGGCGCCGGCTTCCTCAGCATTCTGCGCGCTCATGTCGCGCAGGATTCTGGGGCTTGTAGTCTGGGGCTTGGGTTTGTGATTTGTGGTTGTGGTGCCTTTTTTCCCTGTGGCTTGATTTTGATTGGCCGCGGCGCGTTTCTCAATGTTCTTTGTGGTCGTGCCTCTCAGCCTGATTAGCTGTGGCGAGGCGCGGCGCAAAGAACGTTGGGAAATGAAGTTGTTTCCCTTTTTTCACATTTGTGGGGCTGTTGCCCCACTGCCGGTTTTCTCAATCCTTCGTTGACCTGCAGACCCAGTTCGGCTGTGTGCACGAATGGTGGGTGCGGGTCATTAGGGCGAGGCTTAGGAACCTATAGCAAGTTCCAACGGTTAACCCTTGGTTTTTGAGGTTAAGATAGAACAGCACAGCAGAAGAGGATGTGGGTGGAGAAATGCCTAGAGAGTAGCTACTGGGCAGTCACAGTAGTAGAAGGCAGGAGTGTGCTGGCCAGTTTGAAAGGGCGCTGGAGAGGGGCAATGTGGGTGCCTATGGGGGGGATGGGGCAGCCCCTCTACTGTGCAGGTGCACTGAGGCGGCTTCTTCGTAAAATGGAATTAAAAACATCTGCATGCGCAAATGGGTTCTGCACGTGCGCACGCACATGCACAGAAATTTCCCATATTTTTGGGAGCTGCACTTGACGGGTATGCGTGTGAGAGCTCCTGCCTCCCCCCCCCCCTCCCCAAGGAGGAAGAGGAAGGAGCAGCCCGACATGGCTGGGGCAAGCTTAGACGCACTGCTGGCTCCTGGGCACCCTGCCACTTGCCCCTTCTGCGTAAGTCTGTGTCTTTTTGTTTTGTTTACTTTCCTCTGTGTGTGTGTGTGTGTGTGTGTGTGTGTGTGTGTGTGTGTGTGTGTGTGTGTGTGTGTGTGTGTGTGTGTGTGTGTGTGTGTGTGTGTGTGTGTGTGTGTGTTAAGCTCCCTGAACAGCAGTTAGCCTTTAAGGTGCCACAATGTTTTTGTCTTTGTGTTTTGTTTACTTCCTGATCTGCTTGCACAGAATAACACTTTTGAATTGGTAGCCATTTTATTCCGTGCAAGCATATCAGAGAGTAAACAAAAAAATGTTGTAGCACCTTAAAGACTCACTACTGCTTTGAGGTAGACTGCAGCTGGCCCAGGGAGCTCCACAGTAAAGCAGTAAAGGCTTTCAAGCAAGGGATACCTTTACCTTGCTCGAAAGCCAGTCGTATCCCACGCTAGGGTTCAGGTTGCTCATCTCTCTTTCAAAGCCGAAGAGCCAGCACTGTCTGCTTCTGCAGACGTTTCCATTGTCATGTGGCAAGCATGACTAGACACTGGAGCATATGGAACGCTGTTACCTTCTCACCAAAGTGGTCCCTAGATAAATAGGGACCACTTTGGTGGGAAAGGTAACAACATTCTGGTGTCTAGTCATGCCTACCACATGTCCACAGAAACATCTACAAACAGACATTACTGACTCTTTGGCTATAAACATATGAGCACTGAACCCTAGAGTCAGATACGAGTGGCAGCTTTGGATCTAACAACAGGTAAGGGTAAAGGTTGCCCTTGCTCAAAAAACAGTCCTATCCGACTCTAGGGTGCAGTGCTTATCTCCATTTACAGCCAAAGAGCCAGTGCTGTCTGTGTTTGCAGACGTTTTCATGGCCATGTGGCAGGCATGACTAGATTGGTTATCCAGTCACATGCCCACCGATTAGGCCATGCCCACCAATTAGGCCACGGCCACTGATTAGGCCACACCCACCGATTAGGCCACACCTACGGTGTGGTAGTAATTTTTTTTGGTGCCCATCACTAGCTGCAGTACAGCAGTTCACCTGCGCCACCAGGGCTCTTTACAATAAGATCAGAATCCTGAATGCTTTTCATTAACTATCATGCAGAGACAAAGAGAACTATTAAAAGGATCAGCACAAAGAAAAAGAAAAAAGTGGGGAAACAGATCTTTCCCATAAGATCCAAGAAACTGAAGAGAAGTTTTAAACTTAAATGAGTGGTGTTGAAAGATCAACAGGGTAACAAATCATCTGTCTGTGATAAAATGAAGAAAAGGTGGAAGCAATACTGTCAGATCGGCAAACCAAAGGGCCAGTCCTCAGCCAACACAAAACAGGGGCTCCCTGCTATAATGTAAACCATGTACTACTGGCCACACATCCTTCCTCTTTCCACCTGCATATCCCCCACAAATTGCTGCACCATGTACATAACACCCAGTGCTACGCTACTACAGGTGCCCACAGGTGCCCGGGCACTTGTAGTGAAAATTTCCCCAGGCCACGCCCACTTGGCCAGCCACACCCACCTCCCTACCCCAGGCCATGGTGTAGGGAGGCCAAGTGGGTGTGGCCCACAGAGGTAGCCATGCCCACAGAGTTAGCCACACCCATTGTGGGGTTAGTAATTTTTTTTTGCAGTGCATCACTGATAACACCCCTTTAAAATGCTTCCAGGGCCATATAGCCCAGTCGAGATGTACTTTAGACCTTACAAAATTCCCAACTTAATGAAACTCTGGGATGTTGTGTATGGATTCCCAGCGGAGCTACACTCAAGTTATCCAACAAAATTTCCTTGTGGAACGGGGGGGGGGGCTGCAACATTTTAGCACTTCTCAGTTTTTCGATTATATCTTCTAAACCATGCACTTTTTGTGTACTACATGTAATCAGAAAATTGTAGAGCATTAAATTTACTTCAATTATCACTGGCTAAACCAATTTTTAACCCCATAGGTACCAAGATACAGGACTTTGAAAAAGTGCTAAATTTCTCAAATTTGTAAAAAAAAAACTGCTAAAAAGGCTGGTTTTTGCTATGTATCCCATCGATATCCCATCAATGCCTCCTACCAAAGCACCAAGGCCGCAGAAAGAGCTCGCCAGGCCGTAGTGCACTCGTCCACAAGACTCGCTTTTTCCTCAACAACTGCTGTGACAATAGCTCAAGAGTCGTTTTTATCAAATGACATCAACAAAATAAACTTGATCACAATGCTGATGACAGAAATGACAGCAAAGGGGATTGAAGTGCAACAGGCTACTGAAAATGAAGTGCAACAGGCTACTGATTGTGAGAACAGCAATATCGAAGGCTGCTGCATATGACAGTGCTGTAATCACAGGTGAAGATGTTGATCTCCTCGTGATACTGATAGTCTGTTGTGTATGTAACTTTAATTATTGTTGTAACATTGTGTAATTGTTATTATGGGATCGGGGTTATCCTCCATTTTGTCTTCTTCTTGGTACTGAACTATCGCAGGACTTGCGTTCCCGCCCTTTCTAACAAGAACACGAAGTCTTCACTCAGGTCTGGTAACCTCACAATCACCCCACCATACCTGTCAAGCGCAGCTCCAGAGATTAAAGGACCTGCGCAGAACGTTTCTGTGCAGGTCCATTCTACCCATGCGTAAAAGCCTTCTACGCATGCGTAGAAGCAACCTGCGCAGAAACGTTCTGCACAGGTCGCTTCTATGCATGCGTAGAAGGCTTTTATGCATGCGTAGAAGGCTTCTATGCATCCCCTTCTGCACAGAAGCCTTCTACGCATGCGTAGAAGGGTTCTACGCATGCGTAGAAGGGTTCTACGCATGCGTAGAAGGGTTCTACGCATGCGTAGAAAGGACCTGCACAGAAGGGATGCGCAGTAACTCCTTTCCCCCGCTGCCAAATTACAGGGTAGTAGCAACTCTGGGCGGGAAATGGAGAAAATAGGCGTGGAATTACGGGGTAATCCAGGCCAATACGGGATACTTGACAGGTATACACCCCACTCCTCTCCTAACCAATCATATTGTTTCCCGCCCAAATGTATCCATTGTACAGTGTATATAAAGAGCTGTTGCTCCATTGCTGTACACGTTTGGTTTGCTTACAATAAAGCTGTGTTTTGCCCTTTCATGCTGGCTGCTTCTCTTCAATTCCCGAACATCAAACAGCCCTTGCCTCCACTACTCACAAAAACATCTATTTTCTGAAGAGTGGGAGAGACAATGCCCCATCAACCTTATATTCAGCAGCTTCATGCAAGATCGACCCACAAGACATCCTGTTTCTTCACGCAGTCAGCGGTTGCGACACCACTTCAACCCCCTTTGGACAAGGGAAGAAGAAAGTGTGCCAGCTGTATGAGAAGAACACTTTTTGGCTGCTGCTTTTAAAGACTCGGAAGCCACCCCCTCCCAGATTTCCGAGGCAGGGGAGAGGTTTTTGGTAGTGCTGCATGGAGGGAACATGGAGACCGACATGTTGGACAACCTCCGGTACCAACTGTTTACCAAGTCGTGGCCAAACCCACATTCTAGTTGGCCAGACTCCCTCCTACCAAAGACGCTGCCACCCACCATATTTTTCACACGTACCTCCAATTCCAGATCTGGCTAGGTAATGACGACATCATACCATCAGTTTGGGGGTGGTCATCAGAGCCACTCAAAACGCAGCCCCTGACAACATCTTTAGTATAATCTCCTGTAAATGCAAGAAAGGGTGCAGCACTGCAGGTTGCAGCTGCAAGAAAGCAGGACTACAGTGCTCCACCCTTTGCAAGAACTGCGCGGGGAACAGTTGTGAAAATTCCCCCGAGCCTGACCTCCAGGAGGAAGAAGTGGGGGACTGCGAAGAGCAGAGCATGATGGATGCAGTGCTGGATATGGACGAAGAAGGAGAAGAAGAGGAAGCTCTGTATGGCTAAAAACACCAAAAATATTAAATGTATGCTTCTCAATGCTTCCTGTTTTACATTATGTACATACATATTGCTTCTCATTTTTATTACATTTTACTGTACATAACTACTGTATTTTCTGGCGTATAAGACTACTTTTTAACCCCGAAAAGTCTGTGCTAAAGTCGGGGGTCGTCTTATAGGACAGGTACTTAACTGCAGCTTGTTTCCCCTTGCTTCATATGTCCGGCGCTTATGGTGGGGGGTGCTGCGGCCGAGTCCCTGCTCTGTGTGGGGAGTATGAAGCAAGGGGAAGCAAGCTGCACACATCTTCCTGTACCTCGAGGAGGAGAACGTGAGTGTGGATTGGCTCTCCACCAGAACCTGCCCATTCGACTCGGAGGGCTGCGCGTCTTCGGGTTGAGTGTGGGTTAATTTTTATTTGGTGTGCATTGGAAGAGAGGTAATCTTATATGGCAAGTATATTCCAAACTCTATATTTTAACTGGAAATGTTGGGGGTCGTCTTATACGCCCAGTCGTCTTATACGCTGGAAAATATGGTACTAATAATTTCATAAGAAATACCTGTGTTTTCATGCTCTTTGAACCTTAGATGTACACTGTAAGTATGAACATCCTACAGAGGAGGGGGTAGTGTGAGGGCAAAGAGGGGGGAGGGGTGTAGTTGAATGCTTGGAAATTGAAGTAGAATCCAACATTCCAATAAATATGTTGCAAAATGGAAGATACATAGAAAAAACCAGCCGTTTTAGCAGTTTGTTTACAAATTTGAGTGATTTAGCACTTTTTCAATTGCCCTGTATCTCGGTACCTATGGAGTTAAAAAATAAGTTTGACCAATGATAATTGAAGGAAATTTAATGCTCTACAACTTTCTAATTACATGTAGAACCCCAAAAAATGCATGGTTTAGAAGATATAATCGAAAAACTGAGAAGAGTGCTAAAAATTTGCAGTTTTTGCTCCCCCCCCCCCTCGGTTCCACAAGGAAATTTTGTTGGGTACCCATACACAACATCCCAAAGTTTCATTAACTTGGGAATTTTTACAAGGTACCCCCTCCCTGCCCCCCATTTTGGACCTATGGCGACTGGGCTAGTATTTGCCCACCCACATCTAGAGTCCTCGCTACGCCCTGAACGCCTCCAGCATGCAAAAATCAATAAGGCCAAAGGGTCAGGCATTGCCTTAATTAGATGGAAGGAAACAGAGGCCTGGTTTTGGGGAAAGGTTCTGAATCTAGCCTGCTGCTTGGGCAAAAGATGTAAATTAGGTGAATTTTTAAAGCAGGGGTGCCCAAATTTTTGAGGCCACGGGCTGGTCATATAGTTCAGGGAGCTGGTCACTATGGCCCAGCCCCCAATGTCAATTCATCCAGCCCGCAAAGCCCTCATTGCTCCTTTCCCCTCCATCTTGCATCTGCCTGCACTACCCAAAATCCTATTCTGAAAAGTGCCTCAGGCCCTCCAAGTATAGTTACAGGCACAGAAGGGGGCATTGGAAAATATATTGTGAATTTGAGTTGGATGATTGGTATAAAGAATTATGGAATATAGCTTCGGCCGTAGTTTGGGCACCTCTGTCTTAAAGACAGGGACCGGGTATCTTGTTGCTGAGCGCCATCTGGCGACTCTTATTAATACTTCACCATTGCACAAGTACAACCCTGGCTCTCAAGAATAACATTTATTATTTCCGCATGAGGCTTTTAGAATAAAACTACCCTGCCTTAATTACATAACTTTTCATAGAGTTTAGATGTAACTTCTCATGTTTTTTCACTGAGTGAATGAGCCGTTTCTTACTGCCCTTTCACAAGCAGCACAAGGAGCCATCCATTGATGAGCATTCTTTTGACAGCATCATGTGCTGGTTACACAGTTGACCTGGGACTTGTGAGATAACAGAGTCTTATCGCCACTGAGCCATTAAATTACCTGGGTGTCCAGACATTATTGCACTCAGTTTGATGTACTGTATCTTGAAAGACTGTTGTGAGGTAAAGTGAAAAAGAGGCCCACAAACTCTACCTTGTGGGGGAAGCACTGGAGGAAAGAATAATATAAATAAGCAGAAGTACAATCTGCGATTGCCTTTCTAAATCATGCACCATCAATTCAATTTTGAGTTATGGCAACCCTTACGAGGGTTTTTCGAAGTGGGACCATGCAACTTGCCAGGAATACACAAGCTGGCTCTTCTGGGAATCGAACTCCTAACCCTGTGGATCTGCAACCAGATACATAGCTCACTGAGCTCTCTAGCCAGCTTCATTAGCAGAATGGAATTTCTTTCCTTTCCCTCCATCTTGCATCTGCCTGCACTACCCAAAAACCTATTCTGAAAAGAGCCTCAACCCTCCAAGTATAGTTACAGGCACAGAAGGGGGGCATTGGAAAATATATTGTGAATTTGAGTTGGAGGATTGGTATGAAGAATTATGGAATATAGCAATCAATGATAGATTGATGTATGAGTTAAAGCTGAAGAAAGGATTGGTTTAAAAAATGGCAAGTAACAGCAATACCTCTGTGTCTATTGGGTGTCCTTGCTAATTGTCTCTCTTTCTCTCTGTGTTGTTCTTTCTTAAGTTCCCAGCAAAATTACATAAGTGGAAGGTGACTTGATAGTGTCTAACAGCAACATGTTATTCTCCAAAGACTATTTCCTTTTATTTTCCCTACGTTTGTCTGATCTGTTGGTGACAACCGTACTAAGTATTACAAACACACAATGCAAGGAGTTACTCTTGCTGTCAGAGCCAGGATAATGATCATGACAATCTGGCTGCTGAGAAGCAATGAGTAATGCAGCAGGTTGCTTTTCACGTGCAGTGTTCCACGTTGCAGCCAAACCCTTGTAAATTCACTTGAAAACTGGATCCAGTGTGAGAGTACATCTTGTTTTTAAGGCTCAGACTCTCCCTAGAGGTGTGTTATTTAATTTAATTTAATTTAATTTAATTTTCACGCTTATATACCGCCCACTCGGGTGCAACCCAACTCAGGGCGGTTTACATGGCGGACAATAAATACAATATAATAATACAATGACACGTAATAATACAATTCAATTACATCAAATAAATTCAGGGGAAAAGCACAATATCAATACAACACATAATACATAAGTACACAGCATCAAAAGTAAACCATATTAACAAAATCCCCAAGGGATGAAGCACAGCTCACATCCCATATTGTGCCCAGCCCAACTTCCCCAGCCGGCAAACATCAGCCTCAGTCCCTCTGTCTCCCTCCCTGCCCCCCCCCCACTCTCCTCACAGAGAGCGCCAACGCTCCCATCTCCCCTGACCAACTTGGCCCGGGGAGAGAGCCGCAGGTGGCTTGCATCCTGGGCCGAAGGCCCAGGAGAGCTTCGGCTCGGCGTCCCCAGCTGCGGTGCAGCGTCCTTTTATCCCTCCGGTCAACACAGGGCCGGAGGGAGGCGGGGCCGGCGACCGCAAGTGGCTCCCATCCTGGTCCGATGGCGGGGGCCCAGAAGAGCCTCGGTACGGCCGTAGGGCCTCTTCGCCCCCACCGGGGCTAGGAGCGCGGCGGCAGCGGCTCACTTGGCACCCCCTCGCCTTTGAGTCCAAAGGCGAGGGGGGAGGGCAGGGCCCGGGAACGGCGGCAGGTGGTGTGGCCGAAGGGCCTCTTCGCCCCCACCGGGGCCACGAGCGCGGCGGCAGCGGCTCACTTGGCACCCCCTCGCCTTTGAGTCCGAAGGCGAGGGGGGAGGGCGGGGCCCGGGAACGGCGGCAGGTGGTGTGGCCGAAGGGCCTCTTCGCCCCCACCGGGGCCAGGAGCGCGGCGGCAGCAGCTCGCTCGGCACCCCCTCGCCTTTTGAGTCCGAAGGCGAGGGGGGAGGGCGGGGCCCGGGAACGGCGGCAGGTGATGTGGCCGAAGGGCCTCTTCGCCCCCACCGGGGCCAGGAGCGCGGCGGCAGCGGCTCGCTCGGCACCCCCTCGCCTTTTGAGTCCGAAGGCGAGGGGGGAGGGCGGGGCCCGGGAACGGCGGCAGGTGGTGTGGCCGAAGGGCCTCTTCGCCCCCACTGGGGCCAGGAGCGCGGCGGCAGCGGCTCGCTCGGCACCCCCTCGCCTTTTGAGTCCGAAGGCGAGGGGGAGGGCGGGGCCCGGGAACGGCGGCAGGTGGTGTGGCCGAAGGGCCTCTTCGCCCCCACCGGGGCCAGGAGCGCGGCGGCAGCGGCTCGCTCGGCACCCCCTCGCCTTTTGAGTCCGAAGGCGAGGGGGGAGGGCGGGGCCCGGGAACGGCGGCAGGTGATGTGGCCGAAGGGCCTCTTCGCCCCCACCGGGGCCAGGAGCGCGGCAGCCATCATCTTGTAGTATGAATGTTTTTTTTTCTTTACAAGACAAGCTTACATTGCAATTTTTTCTCTTTTGTTATAAGCCAAATTGGCCGATAAGCAATGCATGCACTCTCCATGTTTGATTATAAAGTCCTAGCTGATTACCCAGCTTTGCTCGGGTTTTTCATTTCTTTAACGTAGGCCAGCATACCTCGTGGGGTGTATGTGGGTCAACCCTGCCTCTGTCTCTCTCTTCCCTCACCCGTCCCGCTTCTCCGTTGACAGTCACTTACCACCCTTATCCTTCCCATACATGTGTCTGGCCACCTGGTGAGAGAGCGGCACACATCCGTTGAGGAGCCCTCGGACCTTCCCTCCCTCCTTGGCTTTGCCCACCATGGCCACCAACTCCGCTGTGGAGGTTGGGTGGCCATTTCTGGAGGGGGCAACCTCCTCCGTGGCTCCCACGCCCTCCCGGCCCTCTCAAGGGCCTCCGTCGCCACCACTGTGCCAGCCCAACCTGGCTCCCCATTTGCCTTCCACCTACTGTGAAAATTACAGCTGAGCTCAGAGGGCTACAGCTGAGCTAGTCAGATGATGTCACAATCCCAACCTACCTGGGACTATGACATCAGCTCAATTACATCACTGGGAAACATACACATTGTATAGATCAATTGCTTCCCAATTAGGGAGGTGTACACCCCCCATGTGGCTTGTGACCCCCACAGTGCTGATCTCTCCAACCCATGGTGCGTATGTGCCAAATTTCAGCGGGATTGGGCCAGGGGTGTGGGAGCCTTTCGAGCTCATACAAAGCCATACCTCTGTTTTATAGATATAGAAGAAGTGGGAGTGGGGGTAGTTAGCAGCAGAAAAATGTGATCTCTGAGGTGATTTGGGGATAGGAACGGGGCAGCCATGTGATCCCTTCTTCTATCAGAAACCGTTTTGGACGAATTGACTACAATTTCAATATTTTTCTGGGTGTTTGTTTCGATCCCAAACAAAATCTGTTCATTTCTCCTTGGATCCAGGTCTCATATAAATCAGCCTCAATCAAGTTGATAGGGTTGGAATTTGTGCAATTAGTGCTGTTAATGTTTGCTATAATGTTACTTTTTTGGGGTAACAGTGTACTGATGCCACTCCATTGGGGGGGGGGATACACCAACTATTAACATTGTTATACAGTAGAACCCCGGATAATGCTAAAACTTCGTTCCATGAGTCTTAGCGTTATCCGATTTTTGATGTTATGCAATACATGCATCGCATAACATTAAAATCCTATGGGATGAATTGCACAACGTTAAAACTCCGTAGAGATATATTGTAACCAGCACAAGCTTCAGCAAACATTATGCGATACATCCCATAGGATTTCAACGTTATGCGTTGCAATTTTTTTCAGATTGCTTAATGTTATGCAGTTTAAGCATTATCTGATGCAAACATTATCCGAGGTATTACTGTATTTTTGATGTAACAGGTAAAGTTTACTGATGACTTTCAAAACTTTGTTTTACTTTTAGAGTCATGTGTTGGGAGAGAAGTGGTGACCCTTTCCCTATTTTGTTAGGGAGTTTTGGGGTTTAAAAAAGGTACAGTAAAACCCCTACTTATGAAAAAAGTCCGTTCCATAGGCTTTTGCTTAAATCAATTTTTTTTGTAACTTGAAACAAACCCATAGGAAAAATGGAATTTTATGTAAATCGAAGCAAACCCATAGCAAAAAGAATCTTTATCTAACTCGAAGCAAACCCATAGGAAATTGTGTAAATGGGACATGGTTTTAGCACAAAATCATTATGTAAGTTGAATTTTATGTAACATGAGTCATTTGTAAGTCAAGGTTTTACTGTTATATATATATATATACTAGCAGAAGTTGCCCGCCGTTGCCGGGCTGTTTTAAATAGTGTTGAAAGGTTTTTGTTTTATGTTTATACAAATGAGGTTAGTCTGTAATTGTGATTTTTAAAATGTTTATTTCTACGCACGGGCTGTTATAAGCTATGATTAGCTTTTTTGGTTTGTTTGTTTTTGATTTAAAAAAGAGGAAAGGATGATATAATTTTTATAATTATTTTATTTAACCAAATAATGTTTTACTATGTGAAATTTTTTAAATAGTTGTACCTTGGATAATAATTTTAAAAATGTGTAAGTATATCTTTGTTTAAATTTAATATTTTTAAACTGTCTTTAGATGTTTTGACTTGTTTTTGAGTGAAAACTGTATACAGGATTTTAGAAATGTTTGTATTGTATTATTTCTGTGAATATTTTTGACTGTTTTTTCTCCTGTGGCCTCTGGGTGGGGCTGTTGAGGTTTTCATTGATTTTGACTGTTTTTCTCTACTGGCCTCTGGGTGTCGCTTCTTCCGGTAAGTAGTCTCTTTCTTTCCTCATTTCAGTTCCGGTTGTCATGGAGGAAGGTCATTTGGGTGAGTTCTCTAGTTTAATTTCTTTTGGGTTTTTTTTTTTTTTGTAAATTTTTTTGGGGGGTGTTTGTGTGTGTTCTTTCTTGTTGATTTTGATTGTTTTTGGATGTTTTGGTGTTTTTTTAATTAATGGTTTATTTTGGGGGTAAGTAAAGTCAGCGGGCACAGCGCCATCCGCTGGCTTTGCTTACCTGGGAATGGGTTTACTTTCAAGGGGTGGCCAAGGCACCATTGCCTTGGCCCCTGCTTGAGAGCAAAACTCTTTTGGGGTAAATAAAGTCAGCGGGCGCAGCACCGTCCGCTGCCTTTGCTTACCAGGGAATGGGTTCACTTTCAAGGGTGGGCCAAGGCAATGATGCCTTCGCCCTCCCTTGTAAGCTAAACACTTACTGTTAAAGTAAAGGCACCGGGCGGAGCGCCGTCCGGTGCCTTTGTTTTGGAGAGGGCGAAGGCATCAATACCTTCCCCCCTTGAACTCCCTCTGTTTTTGTGGGTTTTTTCCACCTAGCCTCCACTTTTGTTGAGGCCGGTGGTGGTCTCAGCGTGTCTTCGGTGGGGTAGCGTAGAGGAGAGGGAGTCCCTCTCCTCCCCATTGCTCCGTGCATGAATGCTGGTGGGTGTTTGCGTGGACTTGCATTCACGTTGTGGTTTTAATATTTATTTTTCGCGTGCCGGCTTCCTCAGCATTCTGCGTGCTCATGGCGCGCAGGACGCTGGGGTTTGTGGTTTGTGTTTGTGCTGCATTTTTTAAAAACGGTTTTCTTTTGATTGGCCGCGGTGCATTTCCGAATGTTCCTTGCGGCGCGGCGCGCCAGAGCCTCTCAACTTGATTGGCTCTGGTGCGGCGCGGCACAAGGAACATTGGGAAATGAAGTTGTTTCCCTCTTTTCGTGTTTGTGGGGCTGTTGCCCCACTGCTGGTTTTCTAAATCCTTCGTTGACCTGCGGAGCCAGTTCGCCCATGCGAGGTGCGTCCTTGTATGTGCTGAATACAAATCCGCACCCCTCTACTGACCGCGGGGAAACTTCACATGCACCTACCTAAAGCGTGCGGAAGGGTCGCTGCAAGTGTCCAGCAGCCCATTTTGGGGTTTCTGCCCTAAAACAGAGGTCGCAAAAAGTGCACCCCCACCAGCAGGAGAAAAAATGACAAACCAGCCACCCTGGTGCATCTTTGGAGTCATGGTTCTTGGGGTGGACAGCCCCCATAGAGAAGCCTGAGGAGTGGAACTACAGCTCCCAGCGGCCTTTGCACACAAGGGCTGTTCACCCTTCCATGGAAAGACACGTGGCACAAGGAGGTGGTTGCCCAAAAGAGTTAAGGGAGAAACCCCTCCCATGGTGTCTTGGCAAGCGGAACATCAGCCATTAAAAGCAGCAGCGTGATTGAGCACGAGCATGGGGTCCTTGGTTGCTGAGGGAAAAGGTGGTGCCACTGGTGCCAGTGCCTCAGCCAAACATGGGTTGGAAACATGGGACAGAACAACATGGACGCCTGCCTCTAATGCCGCCCACCCCAACCTGTGGCGCTGGCGGACGTGCACCGGGGAGGTGGCGGAGGCAGCAGCGTGTGGGGACCCAGCAGTGGAGGTCTCCTCCTCCACATTTGCTCAGCTCCTTGGTCAGCGGCCCAGGCAGGGAGAGCCCAAGGCACCACGGCGAGGGCTGCGTGGGGCCCAGGCCTGTGTTCAGCAGAGGAGTCAGACACTACATGGCCAGGTAAGTCACCTCACTCCAGTTGGCACACTCCCAAACAACTACTTTTGGTGGCCGGCCATCACAGCCTGCCTCCTCCACAACCCCATGTTGGGCCTCCCTTCTGTCTGGATAAAAACTCTGCACATGCTCTGGATGAATAGGTACGGGCTACTTGCACAGGATACTTGCCTCAGTATAGTAAAACGCCCCTTGCAATCAACACATCCACGGGGACTACAATTCCCACCATCTTTTGCATGGCACCAACGGCCAGCCCTGCTAAGAACCTTGAGATGGAACGTTTCCCCTTTCCTGCTGGTTTTGATTGGACGCAACTGGCAGGAAAGGGGAAACTGTCTGTCTCAAGGTTCTTACCAGGGCAGGCCCCTGGTGTCACGCAATGTGTGGTGGGAATTGTAGTCCCAGTGGAAGCCTCAATTGCAAGGGGCGTTTTACTATACTGAGGCCAGACTGGGAGTGGGAGCCATTTGAATCCCACCACCCTTCGCTGCAGGAGTCTCTTCCCGCTGTTCCTGTGCAAGTGGCCCCTGCCTGTTCCCCTGCACATGTGCAGAGTGTTTCCCCAATAATGTCCTAAGAACCCGGGCAACGCCGGGTAATCAGCTAATTTAAAATATAACATGCTGATAATGGAGTTCCAAGGAATATCTAATACAACCATTAAAATGTAAAGAAAAAAGGTAATTAATATATGAGCATGTTATTTTTTAAAAAACAAATTTTCAAACTCTGATTATCATCTGCATTTCAAAAATGAAAATACATAATGACATATATATTTTAGAGGAAGTTCTAAAAACTAAAAATATATAGAGATTAAAGCAGAAATGAAAGAGAAATCTGGGTGAAAACACACAGAATGGGATATAGACAAATTCATTCATCCCTGCCTATCTTAACCCATCCTACCAAGGGTGCAATGCAATGCTGCTGGGACTGTGCAGTTTTCCCAAGGCCATACAGGTTGGCTGTTCTCCCAGGATGCCCAGTGGGGAATTGATCTCCTATCCTCTGGATCCATAACCAGAGCGCTAAACCACTGAACTGTCCAGCCAGTGCACCACACACACACACACACACACACACAAATAAATAAGTAAACTGTTTGAAGTACTTACTATCTGATTGAAAGAGTTCCCGGAAACACTGGATTTTTTTGTCAATATTTCTCAGGTGCCTAGCAATATGAAGCAACTGGGTAGGACAGGGTTTAGCACATCCCATGGCTTCACTGGAGGCAGACATCTGTACAGAAGTCCAGACAGTGCTCAGAAATCCCACATCACTGGTGAAGAACCCATTGTCCACTGCTGACTGCCTGGCATGACAAAGGCAGCTGAAATCATTTTGCTCATTGGCCTTGCTCATCTTCACAGAAGGTACTCGCAGAATATCTCAGTGCAGAGAATTCCTTGCTACTCGCCTTGTCTGACCTCCTTGCAATCTTTAGCTTTTTAAAGATGACATGCATCTAGGCATTTCCCAACCAGCCGTGTCCTCAGCATGGTTTTCCTTGGTCCTGGTGACACAGCAGCCTAAAGCTATGCACTCAACTGCTTTCCAAGAAGCACACACTTTCACCAATAAATCTCCCAAAGTTCTTGGAATCTTCAGACTGGGATTTGTGTTTAGCAGGAGATCATCCAGAAGCAGCTTAGGATCCAGTGAAATTGATCAGGTCTTGGCATAGGCATGAGGTGGCTTCCTCCAGATTTTTTTTTAAAAAAAACCCCAAACCTGATAGTTCTGAGAAACACAGAGGCAGTACCAGGGAAGGACTTACATTGTCTGACAAAGGTCTAGAGAGAGGAGACATTGGAAATCCTTACTTCTCTGTAGAATTCCCTCAAAAGTTCTGGAACAGAGGCATGCCCTGAGTGGAGGAATCAGGTATGGAGCATAGAATCTTGTTCCTAGACTATTGGAGAGTCCACATTTCCTAATGGCCAAGATCGATCCCCAAGAGATTCAAACATACCCCACTGAAGTCCTTGACTCTCATTGTCCAAATCTCACTGGGAGACCAGACTCAGGAGCAGCTGTACATGTCGTCGCCCGTCTGTGAGGAACACAGATGAGCCATCGGTTGCAGGCTCAAGAGTATCAGGCAGAGCAGACTATCCACATTCCTTTGACAAGAGTGATGAAATCAGAGGCTTCTTCTTCCTGCAGTGTCTCTATCCAATGCAAGAGGAAGCCTAATCATCCTCTCTCTCTCTCTCTCTCATTAACCATTTCCTATCTGTGTGTGAACCAAGGTTTTTCAGGAAGTCTGGATCAGCACAGAGATGGAACTAGTACTGCTCCAAAGAATGGTAACATAACCTATGAAACAAGGTCAGCAGTGACTGGATGAGCAGAAATGTATGATGCAGAAGAGGAAAAAGGAAATTATTAAAAGTGCAAACCATAAGTATTGGGAGAATTTTGAATCTGAATTATTTCTTACAGTTCAGAAGAGCACAAAGCACAAAAATTAGCTGTAGCACAAGGGGGAAATGTAAAGGAGAATAGGCCAAAATCTCAGCTTCTACCCAGCCCCTTTTTGCTTCTCACAGCCACTACTAGCAGCCACTACTAGCTGAGTGTTTTCTAAACGCAACTTCAGATCCAGGGAGAGGTTTATGACAAGAACAAACATTCTTGAGGGTACACAAGAGCAAAACCAAATTAGAAGATGGAGGAAGGAGCTCATTGGGAAAGGAACATCATTAAAGGTGGATATAGCTGAAGATGTCAATCTCCCCCCTACATCACCTGGAGGACCCTGAATAGGCTGTGGGTTGGAGTCCCTAAATGCAAGATCAACATGCTCAAGTGGGGACTGCTGGTGGACAACAACACATGGTGTGAATGTGGAGAGTCTGGGCCATTTGCTGGTCTGCCGATTGCTGCCAGAGACATGCAGCAATGAAGATTTGCATTTGGCCAATGACAAAGCGAAGAAAGTGGCTTCATTTTGCCAGTCCAGAGTCTGATCAGGGCATGAAAGAAGAAGACTCTAGCTGTTAATCAAGGAAGTAACACCTCCTGGGTCTGGGATCAGCCTCATGAAATTGGTTTCATTTGCTACTTGCAGCTGCCCTCTCATCGGTGGTGGGATTCAAATAATTTAACAACCAGTTTGCTGCCCTAATGACTGTTTAAAGTATAAAAAATGATACATTAGAACTCCGTATAACGATCACCCTATACAGTGATGAAATCGCATAACAATGAGGCTTTGGGGGGTGGGGGTGGAGAGGCGTTCCGCATAGCGATCGTTCCTATGGGAAAATCCGTACAGTGATTTTTCAATGGAAAAAAATGCTTAGCGAAAAACATCGTTGTATGGTTTTTTCCATAGAGAAAATCGTTGTACAGATTTTCCCATAGGGAAGATCGTACAGCAACGAAAATCGCATAGCAATGAGCTCCATGTAATGGATTAAAATTGTTATATGGAGTTCTACTGTATACTGATAAGTAGTTTTTTTTTTTAATTTTTATTAAATTTTTCAAACAAATACAAAAATACAAAACAATACAGCATAAAATATATAATACACAAAAATAGCTAACATACCAAATAATCGGCCTAATACATTTTTATGTCTGTCTTTATATTTCAAATGCATTAAAACCTCCCTTAAAAAAATTAATCATTTAATTATGACTTAGTAGTTATTCTCTAACCTTATTCAGGAACTCTTCCTAGAATTCTTTATTTATTAATACCACTAAATCTATTTTCCATTAAGCAATTCCATAATATTTTGAATTAGAAACAACTAAAAAAAAACAAAATTACACAAACATTACACCCAGTGTTTATTTACATTGCCCTGGAGAACTCGGAATGTCTCATTGTTTTACTTCCAGAAACTACTTTGATCCGGTACAGGTCTATTTCTTTCAGGACCCATAAATGAGTGCTCCACAAAGGGCTTCCAAATATTCCAAAATCTATTCTCTTTCAGATTATCCCTTTTTTTCTTTTATCTCCCATGTCAATTTATCATTCAATGCTAAATTCCACATTTCTTTATACCATTCTTCAGTCTGTATAATTAAATCATTTTTCCAATTTCTAGCAATACATTGTCTACCCGTTGTTAGCATTATTTCTAATAACTCTTTCTCATCCTTGTTTAAATTAATACCTTCCACATCTGTTAGCCTAGTGGTACCTGACCCCAGTTTAATTCTCTTACCCATTATTTCACCAATCTCTTTTTCAACTCTTTTCCAAAAATCTTTTTACTACAGTACAACTCCACCACATGTGTTCATACATTCCTATTGTATCTTTACATCTCCAACACAATTTATCCTTTTTATTATCAATTTGATGTAACCTCACTGGGGTCAGATATCACCTCCATAACATTTTATAATTATGTTCCTTTATTCTAACTGACATAGTCCTCATTATCCTCTTTTTCCATTTTCTTCTCCATATGTCATTATCCATCTTTACATTCAGATCTTGCTCCCAACTTAATTTCAGATCCTCCTGTGGGTCACTCCCTTTATTTAATAATTTTTTTAAAATAATTTTTTATTAATTTTAAAGAAAAACAATAATACATAATTCAAAGACAATAAAGAAAAACAGCACTTAATAATCAACATACATTTAAATTTACCGCTAAAACACTAAGTCAAAAAACAGTAATACACTTTCATTATAACTTCTTCCAGTTGGCATATAGTTCAACACTTTATTTTAAACTTCAATCACTTTGATTATCGCAGCCAATCTTCTTCCTAATTTTCCATTTCCAAGAGTATTCTCATCAGTGCTGTGATAATCAAGTCACTATAATCTATCATTTTTTTAAAGAAAGCAAAAACATCAAAATAGAATACAAAAAAAGAAAAAAAGACATAAAATTCATTAAACAAGATACAATTACAATAAACACCCTTTGTGCCTATACCTATAAATGAGTCTGCAGGATGTCACATTTTTTTAATTTATCTTATTGTTTCCAAAAATATATTTGTTCTGGTGCCCGGCTATCCCCATACCCTCCCTTCAATGAGTGATCAACAAACAATCGCCAAATTTTCCAAAATCTATTTTCCTTAACTCTCCCTTTATATTTATTTATTTCCCATGTTAATTTATCATTCAATGCAAAATCCCACATCTCTTTATACCACTCTTCTATCCTCAGCATTCCATCTGGTTTCCAATTTCTTGCGATACACATTCTACCAATTATCAGCATTAAAGACAGTAATTACTTTTTATCCTCATTCAAATTTACTTTATCAACATCTGTTAGCAGCACCATTTTTATATCTAGCATACATTTCATCCCCATAATTTCACTTATTTCCTTCTCAATTTTCCCCCAGAAATCATTTACCACTTTACATTCCCACCACATATGTTCATATGTTCCCAGGGTATTTTTACATCTCCAACAGTTTTTACTTTTGGTGTTATCTATTTGAAATAGCTTCTCTGGCGTCAAATACCATTTCCATAACATCTTGTAATTATGCTCCTTTATTCTAACAGACATTGTTTTCATATACCTCTTTCTCCATTTATTTTTCCAACTTTTCTCAGGTATCTTTATATTCAAATCTCGTTCCCAACACGACTTCAACATTTCTTGTGGGTTGCCTTCCTTATTTAATCTATACCTATAAAATGGTGCGTTAACCGTTGGAATGTGACAAAGGATGTTGCACCAGGCCCCACTAGCCCCATCCGAGCCTCCGTTCACTCACCCGAACGGGGTTCGCAGGTAACTATCGGGTTGAAATTTTCGACCCGGGGGCAGGAGCCCCCCAGTCGCAAACAAAAAAAGGGAACTTCAATTCCCAAAGTTCCTTTCACCGCGCCGCGCCAGAGCCAATCAGGCTGAGCGGCGCGGCAAAAGGAACGTTCGGAAACGTGCCAATCAAAAAAAAGCCACAAGAGAAAAACCGCCACAGAAAGCAAACACGCGCAGCCAAAACTACAAGCCCCAGCGTCCTGCACGCCATTAGCGCGCAGAACGCTGAGGCGGCCGGCGTGCAAAAAAATTTTTTAAAAAGCCCGCCGCAACTGCCCTTCTTCCCCACGGGCCAGCCAGTATGGCCCGTGAGGGGGAAAAAACCCGCCACTGCTGCCCTTCCATTCGAAGGGCCAACCGGCGTGCGAAAAATACAAGCAACCCAACCCCCCCCTGCAAATGCCCTTCTTCCCCACGGGCCAGCCAGTATGGCCCATGGGGAAAAAAAGTAAACCCCCGGCCGCTGCTGCCCTTCCGTTCGAAGGGCCAGCCGGCGCACAAAAAATAAAAACAACCCACCCACCCACCCCCCGCAACTGCCCTTCTTCCCCACGGGCCAGCCAGTATGGCCCGCGGGAAAAAAAAAGAAACCCCCCACTGCCGCTGCCCTTCCTTCCCATGGGCCAGCCAGTATGGCCCGTGGAAAAGAAAGCACCACCACCCCGCCAATGCCCTTCCTTCCCACGGGCCAGCCAGCATGGCCCGTGGGAAAGAAAGCCTCCCCGCAATTGCCCTTCCTTCCCACGGGCCAGCCAGCATGGCCCGCGGGAAAGAAAGCCACCACCCCCAATATAAACAAAAAAACACAAACCAAAAACATTCAAAAACACACAAAAAGCCAAAAATAAAACACAAAAACAGCCAAAAATAAACAAGGAAAAAATACACAGACATCCCCCCAAAAATCCCACTCCCCACCCACCCACCCAAAAAAATAGCCCAGAGAACTTACCAAAAGACGTCTTCCTTCTATGAGAACCGGAACTCAAATGAGAAATAGAACACTTACCGGAAGCGACACCCAGAGGACAGAAGAGAACAATTGTAAAGAGGGGCACAAAAGCTCACCACCCCCACCCAGAGGCCAAAAGAGAAAAAACATTCAAAAATATTAAAAATAATAAAATTAATTCCAAAATTAATCAAATAAATTAGAAAAACATTCAAAAATAAATGCACTAATCTCAAAAATTATCAAAAAAAATCACTTTTCACTCCAAAAAACAAAAACAAAAAAACCTTAAAAATAAACATTTTTAAAAACAAAATTAAATTTTAAACTAAATAATATTAAATTAAATTAAATTAATTAAATTTTAAAAAATTGCATAAACATAAAAAAACACATTCAGAAACCAAATTAAGGAGCCCGGCACTGAGGAAGCCAGCACGTAAAAAAAAAAAGCCAAAAAGAACAAAAAAACCCACTGGGAGCGCAAGTCCACCGCAGGCGGACAAAGCGCCTCGAAGCCACAAAATCAAAAAACCTTACACCACCATTTAAAACAGCCCAGCACCATTGGTTCAAGAAAAAAAACGAAACCCTTTAGTATCTAACACAATTTTAAAAAGCCCGGCACCGCCGGCCAAAATATGCTAGTTTTTATATAATTTGCTGACCATGCCCTTTAATCCCATATCTCCTTTTCTTACCCTTAATACCAATTCCTCAAATTCAGTTTTTTCTCTCTTTAAACTTAATTGCTCCTTATATTTTTCGTTCCATTTATCAATCAATGCTATCTGGAACCAATTCATATTTAACTGCTTATAAATTTCCGCTTTTCTCCCTTCATCCTTACACTCTCTTATCCAGTCTTTCAACAAGTAAACGTTGTTTCTTAATAATACTTCTTTCCCCCTTTTATCTAATTTTATTGGAAAATTTTTAAGATCCTCCATTTCAATTATTAGGGACACATCAGGACTTAATTCCTTTTTAACCTTTTTCCATACCCCTAACATCGTCTTCAATATCTTATTTTTAACTACTATTTTTCTGTCGCTGCTGTCCAAAAATACTCCTCTACCTACATAGTCAATTTCCTTCATTTCCAAATCTTCCCATATTGCCCTTTCTCTTGCTAAAATTTTCATAATATTCTTAATTTGAAAAGCTCTATAATACATTCTCAAATTTGGTATCCCCAATCCTCCCTCCTTTTGCGGTAAGTACCAAAAAATCTTTGTTATTCGAGATCCTCCCCCCATTACAATAATTATTTATTATATTTTGAAATTCTTTAATCTCTTTATCATTCATCTGTATGGGTAACGCATCAAATAAAAAATTAATTTTCGGCAGCAGCAGCATCTTACTTAATGCTATCCTGCCAAACCAGAATAACTTAATCTTTTTAAATTGCTCTATTTTCTCTTTAATTTCAATTTTTTGTATATCATAATTCAGTTTTTTAAGATCTTCCAAATTATCTGAGATATTTACACCTAAATATCTCAAAGATTTTTTAACCTGTAACTTATACTTATCTCTTACTCTCTCCTGTTCCTCTTTATCTACATTACAGAATATCATTTCAGATGTATCCCAATTTATTCTCAGTCCTGTTATGTCCTCAAAATCTATTAAATGCTCTTTTATTTTTTCCAGTGCCTTTCCGGGATGTTCCATAACCACCAAAGTGTTGTCAGCATAGAGACTTATCTTATTATCTAAAACCCCTTTTATCGTATTGTCCCCTCTTATAGCATCTGCTAACAATTCCATTGCCATAATAAACAATATTGGAGACAATGGGCACCCCTGACTTGTCCCTGCCTCCAATCTAATTTCTTCTGTAAATTCATCATTTACCTTGACTTTAGCAAATCCAAATTGATATAATTGTCCTATTAAGTTACAAAATCTATCCCCAAATCCGTAAGATCTGATAATCTCCTTAATAGTCACCCATTGTAACAAATCAAAAGCTTTAAATATATCTAATGATAATATACCCACTTTCTGTTTAGTAGATCCTACTATATCTAATATGTCCAATACCCCCCTTGTCAGATCCGTCATATGCCTACCTTTCAAAAATCCAGCTTGATCCTCGTTTATATAGTTTGTCATAAAACTATTCAATCTGTTTGCCACTATCGCTGTAAAAATCTTAGCATCCTGATTTATCAGATAAATTGGTCTATAAGATTCCACCTTTTCTGGGTCCTTTCCAGGTTTCAGCAATAACACAATTATAGTTCTATACCATGAAGTCGGTAACTTCCCCCCATCCATTATAAAGTTAAATAGCTTCACCAATCTTGGCACCACGCACTCTTTAAACTCCTTATAAAATTCCGCTGTCAAACCATCATCCCCAGGTGATTTGCCTGTCCTCAAATTGGCTATTATATCTTTTACCTCTTTTTCCGTATTTTTTTTCTTCCATTCTATTTTTATGTTCTAAGCTTAGCTGTTTTTGCATTCGCTTCTTCAATTGTTCTCTCAACTTTTCAATATTAACTTCCCTTTTAGTGTACAATTCCTGATAAATATCTTTTACTATCAAGATCTTATCCTTAGTCTTGTTACATCTCCTACCACTTACATCAACCAAAATCCCCATCTCTCTTTTATTCCTTTTTACTTTAGCGGCTCTTGCCAACAGCTTCGAATTTCTATTACTATATTCAAAATATTCTCTCTTCAAATACACCAAGTCTTTTTTCACTTTTTGTATATCTTTCCCTACCAATTCATTCTTTAATCTTTGCATTTTCTCAAAAATCTCTTTACTTTTAGTCTTTACATGCTTGTTTAGTAACCATTTAATCTCATTCTCCATTTCATGTTGTTTATCTCTAAAATGCTTATTCTTAATTGAGGCCAGTTTGATACAGTCTCCTCTAAAAACCGACTTCATGGCATCCCAAACTACATTGTAATCCACCTCACCTGTATCATTTCAGTCCCAGCACTCATTCCACTTCTCAATTATTTGTTCCTTACACTTTTGATCGTGGAACAATTTTTCATCATATCTCCAATTTCTCTTATATATTTTTCCCCTCTATCAATTTTTAATTCCACCCAATATTTTGCATGGTCCGATTCTTTAAATATCCCAATCTCCCATCTTCTAAATCTTTAATCAAATTTTCCGAAACCAAGATATAATCTATTCTAGAATATGTACTATGGTCCTGTGAAAAATATGTGTATGCCCTCTCCGATCCCTTAATCTCCCTCCAGCTATCCTTCAGACCTAATGTCTTCATCCATTTATCCAAAATCTTCATACCAGCTGTTCTCCCAGCTCTTGATAAATTCGTACAGTCCTCTGGTACCCATATTAAATTAAAATCTCCAGCAACTATCATTTTTGATGTTCTCTCTTTTTCTAAAATACCAAGTACTTTATTTAAAAATGTTTGATGATGATCATTTGGGGCATATATGTTTACTAACGTTATCTCTTCATCATCTATTTTCCCAGTTATAATCACATATCTACCTTCTGGGTCTGTTATAATTTTTTTCATCTCAAAGCCAAGTCTCCTCGAAATCAGGACTGCCACACCCCTCGCTTTTGATGTTCCATATGCTTTTTCATATACCTGCATCCATCCCAAAAAAAAGCCTGTTAGTATCTTCTGATTTTTGATGGGTTTCCTGAAAAAAGACTATATCTGGTCTATCCTTCCTCAGGGCGGATTCTAACCTCTTCCTCTTAACTTGACAGCCGGTACCTTTCACATTCCAGGTCAATACTTTAATATTCTTCAGACCTATGTCTTACTCTCCTTTCTTTCTGACAATCGCGGACTCCTATTTGTGCCTTTTCCTCCACCACGTATACATTATCTAAAAAACTACAATTAAAAAAAATTACATTTAACATCTAAACTAAGCACTCTTTATTTAATAATGTATATAATTTACTAACTAACCCTTTAATATTTTTATCTCCCTTTCTAATTTTTAAAATCAGGTCCTCAAATTCCGTCCTTTCTCTTTCCAATTCACATTCTCTCAAATATTTGCTACTCCTGTTATTAATCCTCATTATCTGAAACCAATTCATTTTAATTGCTCATACAAAGTTGTCCTTCTAGCAGTATCTCTACAAATCCATATCCTGTCTTTCAACAGGAAAATTTCATTCTTATCCAATACTTCTTTTACTTCATTATCCATCTTTATAGGAAAACTCGCCATATCTGACAATTCCAAAATCGGAGAGATATTCGGGGCCAAATCCTTCTTTACTTTTTTCCATACACTCATTAATCCTTTCATCATAGTGTTTTTAGTTACTACCTTTCCCACATTACCTCCTATAAAGACCATATTACCTATATGTCTGTAGTCCTTCATCTCAATTTCTTCCCAAATTGCTTTTTCCTTTGCCAAGATCTTCACAACATTCTAAGTTTGAAACGCTCGGTAGTATACCACCAAATTCGGCATTCCCAATCTGCCTTCTTTCTGAGGTAAATACCATAATTTTTTGGTAATCTGGACTTCTTTCCACCGTTACAAAAATCATTAAAAAGTTTTTGAAACTCCTTAATTTCCTTATCTTTCAACTGAATTGCTAATGCATCAAATAAGAAATTAATTCTAGGCAACAGCATCATAAGAACATAAGAACATAAGAACAGCCTTGCTGGAACAGGCCACAGCCCATCCAGTCCAGCATTCTGTCTCACACAGTGGCTCACCATTTCCTTCAGGGTATTCCCAAGGAGATGCCTTCACCTGCTTAGGATTCCCTGGAAATGGCATGGAGAGATATCCTGCCTATCTCTCCAACCCGGAGGTTGTCCTTAGGTAGCCATAATTATAGCCATTGATACCCTTGTCCTCCATGAACTTGTCTAATCCTTTCTTAAACCTGTCAAGACTGACAGCTGTCACCACTTCTTCTGGCAGGGAGTTCCATAGACCAGTAATCCTCTGGGTGAAAAAGTACTTTCTCTTATTTGTTTGAGAACTAGTACCCAAAAGTTTCATCGAGTGTCCCCTAGTTCTAGTGTTGTGCGATAGGGAAAACAGTTTTTCCTTATCTACTTTGTCCACACCGTGCATGATTTTATAAACTTCAATCAGGTCACCTCTTAGACGCCGTCGTTCAAGAGTGAAAAGGCCCAACCGTTGCAGCCTCAGATGGTAAGGAAGGTGTTCCAGTCCCCTAATCATTCTGGTTGCCCTCCTCTGCACTTTTTCCAGCTCCATAATATCCTTCTGGAGGTATGGCGACCAGAACTGTACACAGTATTCCAGATGGGGCCTCACCATAGATTTATAAAGAGGCAAAATGACACTTGCTGACTTATTTTCTATACCCTTCCTAATGATCCCTAGCATTGAGTTTGCTTTTTTCACTGCTGAGGCACACTGGGTTGACACCTTCATTGAGCTGTCCACCAGGACACCAAGGTCCCTTTCCTGGTTTGTCGCAGAGAGTTCAGACCCCATCAGTTTATAAATGTAATTGGGGTTCTTTGCCCCAACATGCATCACTCTGCACTTACTAATGTTGAAACTCATTTGCCACTGTTTTGCCCACTCCCCCAGTGTCGAGAGATCCCTCTGGAGCTCCTCACAATCTCTCACAGTTTTCACTACCCTGTATAATTTAGTGTCGTCAGCAAATTTGGCTACCTTGCTTTTTACTCCTACCTCTAGATCATTTATGAAGAGGTTGAAAAGCAGGGGTCCCAGTACTGAACCTTGGGGGACCCCACTCTTTACTTCCCTCCACTTGGAGAAGTGTCCATTTAGTGCTACCCTCTGTTTCCTGTCCCTTAGCCAGTTGCTGATCCAGGACAAGACCTGTCCCTTTATTCCATGACTGGTAAGTTTATTCAAGAGCCTTTGGTGTGGGACCTTGTCAAAAGCCTTCTGAAAGTCCAGATAAACAATGTCAACTGGATCCCCCTTATCCACATGCTTGTTGACACTCTCAAAAAATTCCAACAGATTAGTGAGGCATGATTTGCCCTTGCAAAAGCCATGTTGGCTCTCCTTTAGCAGTGCCTTCTCTTCTATGTAACTATTAATTCTGTCTTTTAGGATGGTTTCCATCACTTTACCTGGGACACATGTCAAACTGACAGGCCGGTAATTTCCTGGATCACCCCTGGATCCTTTTTTGAAAATTGGTGTTACATTCGCTACCTTCCAGTCATCAGGCACAAAGCCTGATTTGAGGGAAAGATTATATATTTTGGCTAGGATATCAGCAATTTCATCTTTAAGTTCCCTGAGAACTCGTGGATGGATGCCATCTGGTCCTGGGGATTTGTTAGTGTTTAGCTTAACAAGACATGCAAGGACCTCCTCCCTGGTTATTTCTATCTTACTTAATTCTTCGGTTTCCCTCCCTACGAAGATAGGCTCTGTTTTGGGCATGTGGTCTCTGTCTTCTTCAGTGAATACTGAAGCAAAGAATTCATTGAGTCTCTCTGCAATCTCTGTTTCCTCTTTAATAACCCCTTGCCTTCCATTGTCATCTAATGGTCCAATGGCCTTCCTAGTTGGGTTCTTACTTCTAATGTACTTAAAGAAGTCTTTGTTATTTCTCTGAGTATTTTTAGCTATACGCTCCTCAAAGTCTTGCTTTGCTTTCCTGATTGTTGCCTTGCATTTGTTCTGCCAGAATTTATGTTTCTGCCTGCTGTCCTCGTTTGGACAAGCCTTCCATCTTCTAAATGAGCTTTTCTTGCTCTTGATCACTTCCCGAACAGCTCCTGTAAGCCACATCGGAGTCCTCTTGGACCTGGCAGTGCCCTTTTTCCTTTTGGGTATGCATTCCAATTGAGCCTCTGTTATTGTTTTTGTAAACAGCCTCCATGCCTCTTGGAGTGTTTGGACTCTCTCAATTTTCCCTTTCAGTTTCTTTTTTACTAGTTTCCTCATCTTTGGGAAATTTCCTTTTTGAAAATTTAAGGTCTCTGTGTTAGATTTTATCAGTGACTTGCGGTCTATGATCAAGTTAAACATAATTGAGTTGTGGTCACTGTTCCCTATTGGATCAGTCACATTAACATCTTGCACCAGATCCTGAGTATTACTCAGAATCAAGTCAAGGATTCTTGTACCTCTAGTTGGGTCTTCAACCATCTGTCCCAGGGAACAATCATTGAGCATATCTAGGAACTTTATCTCTTTATCATGTGCTGAACAACAGTTCACCCAGTCTATGTGAGGGTAATTGAAGTCCCCCATTATAACCAGGCTTCCCTTCCTGGATGCCTCCTTTACAACATTCTCCAACTGCCAGTCTCCCTCAAGAGTTTGGGTCGGAGGCCGATAGTATATGCCTACTGTTAGACCATCCTTGTGGCCTGGTACTCTTACCCACAGAGCTTCTAATGGTGACTCCAAATCACCTAGATATTCCAATTCATACGATTTTATCACTTCTTTGACATACAAGGCTACACCACCTCCTGTTTGCCCCTTCCTATCCTTCCTGTACAGTTTGTAGCCTGGGATAACTGTATCCCATTGGTTATCATCCGTCCACCAGGTTTCAGTGATACCAATAATATCAATATTTTTATCTATTGCTAAGTATTCCAGCTCCCCTATTTTGTTCCGGAGGCTTCTGGCATTTGTATACAAGCATTTATATATGCTTTCCTGATACAGTCTTTTGAGTCTAGTTGCATTGTTAGACTGCCTCTTGCATCCTTCTGCTAGAGTGCTGGTGACTAGCTCCTTGCTCTGCTCAGTAATTTTTGCATCCTCCTCACTACTCAAGTACACACTTTCCCGAACCGGATGCTGCCCAGCTCCTGTCGGCTTTCCCCCAGTTATCAGTTTAAAAGCTGCTCTGCAGCCTTTTTGATGTTGAGTGCCAGCAATCTGGTCCCATCATGGTTTAAATGCAACCCATCCCTCCTGAACAGATTTGGCTTGTCCCAAAATGTTCTCCAGTTCCTGACAAATCTGAAGCCCTCCTCTCGACACCACCGCCTCATCCACGCATTGAGGCTTCTGAGCTCTGCCTGCCTGGTAGGTCCTGCGCGAGGGACAGGCAGCACTTCTGAAAATGCTACCTTGGAAGTCCGGGACTTCAATCTTCTTCCTAACAACCTAAATTTGGCTTCCAGGACAGACCGCTTGGCCTTCCCAACATCATTAGTACCAACGTGTACCATGACAACTGGCTCGTTCCCAGTTCTCTCTAACAATCTATCTAGATTTCTTGTGATGTCTGCAACTTTTGCACCTGGCAGGCAAGTCACCATACGGTTATCATGTGCATCACAAATCCATTTCTCTGTATTTCTAATTATTGAATCGCCTAGTACAAGGAGCCTCTCTCCTGCAATCTGTTCATCTACATGCACCTCATCAACCATATTAAGGGAGAGAACCTCAGTTTGTTCCTGTTGTTCATCTTCCTGGATCTCATCAAGTGTGATGAAGGAGAGATCAGGTGGAACCAGTTGTTCCTCTGTGTGTTCCTCATCAGGTGTGATAAGGGAAAGAGCCTCAAATTTATTCTGTAATTTCAGACTCTCAGAGTGATCCCCTACTCTTCTCCTCCTTTGAGTCACATTCCTCCAACCATCTCCCTCCTGAGTTAGTGAAGGGCCTTCTCCCTCAGAACTGTGCCCTGTCACTTCTTTGTCCAGCATAGTCTGCTCCGCTCTGTCCAAGAACAGCTCAAGCGCCTTAATTTGTTGGTGGTTAGATATGCGGGCCTCTAGCTGCTGGACCTTCTCTTCTAGTAGTGCAACCAGCTTGCACTTGCTGCAAGTGTAGTTCTCCATATGCTTTGGCAAGAACACAAACATGGCACAAGAATTGCAGGTAACTACAGCTGTTCCCTCAGAATCCATTTTAACAAGTGCAGTATTCTGGGCCTCAAAAATGTACACGTTTACTACCTTTCTACCTAGTAAGATTTTAAAATTTTTTTTCCTAGTTTGTAATCTAAAGCAGCTCTACTCCAACTGCAAAACTTACCAGTGCTCACTTCCTTTGATTGGCTCTCCTCAGCAGCAGCTCTGCTTAAGAGCACATGCAGAGTCAAAATGGCTGACCCTGAAAGAGCTCAGAGCTTTTAAAGGCTAGTGTGGCTCCGCCCCTATGAGTCACAGTTCAGGGAAGGGCCTGGTGTGGCCCTGCCCCCCTGCTTCTGGAAGCTTCAAACTGCTTCCTCTGTTTGAACAGAGGTGGCTCTCAGCAGTTTCAATTATCAATTTAAATTAGTAGAGGCCTCTAAAGCAGCTCTACTCCAACTGCAAAACTTACCAGTGCTCACTTCCTTTGTTTGGCTCTCCTCAGCAGCAGCTCTGCTTAAGAGCACATGCAGAGTCAAAATGGCTGACCCTGAAAGAGCTCAGAGCTTTTAAAGGCTAGTGTGGCTCCGCCCCTATGAGTCACAGTTCAGGGAAGGGCCTGGTGTGGCCCTGCCCCCCTGCTTCTGGAAGCTTCAAACTGCTTCCTCTGTTTGAACAGAGGTGGCTCTCAGCAGTTTCAATTATCAATTTAAATTAGTAGAGGCCTCTAAAGCAGCTCTACTCCAACTGCAAAACTTACCAGTGCTCACTTCCTTTGTTTGGCTCTCCTCAGCAGCAGCTCTGCTTAAGAGCACATGCAGAGTCAAAATGGCTGACCCTGAAAGAGCTCAGAGCTTTTAAAGGCTAGTGTGGCTCCGCCCCTATGAGTCACAGTTCAGGGAAGGGCCTGGTGTGGCCCTGCCCCCCTGCTTCTGGAAGCTTCAAACTGCTTCCTCTGTTTGAACAGAGGTGGCTCTCAGCAGTTTCAATTATCAATTTAAATTAGTAGAGGCCTCTAAAGCAGCTCTACTCCAACTGCAAAACTTACCAGTGCTCACTTCCTTTGATTGGCTCTCCTCAGCAGCAGCTCTGCTTAAGAGCACATGCAGAGTCAAAATGGCTGACCCTGAAAGAGCTCAGAGCTTTTAAAGGCTAGTGTGGCTCCGCCCCTATGAGTCACAGTTCAGGGAAGGGCCTGGTGTGGCCCTGCCCCCCTGCTTCTGGAAGCTTCAAACTGCTTCCTCTGTTTGAACAGAGGTGGCTCTCAGCAGTTTCAATTATCAATTTAAATTAGTAGAGGCCTCTAAAGCAGCTCTACTCCAACTGCAAAACTTACCAGTGCTCACTTCCTTTGATTGGCTCTCCTCAGCAGCAGCTCTGCTTAAGAGCACATCATTTTAATAAGTGCAATTCTCCCAAACCATGACAGTTTCAACTTTTGGAAACTTTGTATTCTACTTTTAATTTCCGTTTTCAAAGTGTCATAATTCAATCTTTTAAGCTCTTCCAATCTATTTGATATAATTATTCCCAAATATTTCAATTTATCTTTAATTTGAATGTTACCCATTCCCTTTATCTTCTTCTGATCTTCTTCTCCCATATTACAAAGCATCATTTCAGATTTATCCCAATTTACCTTCAAACCGGTAATATCCTCAAAGTCCGTTAAATGTGGTCTAACTCTATCTATTACCTTCTCAGAATGTTTTACAATTATTAAGGTGTCATCTGCATACATATTTATCTTGTTATTCATAATCCCCTCTATTTTTCCATCCTCTCTTATAGCTTTTGCTAATATCTCCATTGCCATAATAAACAATATTGGGAATAAAGGACAGCCCTGCCTCGTACCAGCCTCTAATTTTACCTCATCAGTAACCTCATCATTTACTCTAACAGTAGCTATTCCTTGCTGATATAATTGATCAATTATCCTTCTAAATTTATCCCCAAATCCATAACATATGATTATTTCCTTAATTGAAATCCATTGTAAAGAATCGAATGCCTTAAAAATATCCAAGGATATTAATCCCACTTTCTCTTTTGTTTGACTCACCATATCTATTAAATCTACTACTCTTCTAGTCAAATCCGCCATATGTTTCCCTTTCAAGAAACCCACTTGATCTAAAGTTATATAATTACCCATAAAATTGTTTAAGCGATTGGCCAATATTTCTGTGAAGATCTTGGCATCTTGGTTTATCAACGAGATTAGTCTGTAGGATTCTACTTTTTCTAAGTTCTTTCCAGGTTTTGGCAACAGTACAATTGTGGTCCTATACCATGAAGTCGGAATTTGCCCATATAATTTTACCAACTTTGGTACAACTATATCTTTAAATCTATACCTATAAAATGGTGCGTTAACCGTTGGAATGTGACAAAGGATGTTGCACCAGGCCCCACTAGCTCCATCCGAGCCTCCGTGCACTCGCCCGAACGGTGTTCGCAGGTAACTGTCGGGTTGAAATTTGCGCAGGAGCCCCCCGGATGCAAACAAAAAAAGGGAACTTCAATTCCCAAGGCACGGCAAAAGCAACATTCAGAAACGCGCTGCGGCCAATCAAAAATAAGCCACAGGAAAAAACTGCTGCAGTAACTACAAGCCCCAGCATCCTGCGTGCCATGAGCCCACAGAACGCTGAGGCAGCCGGCGCATGAAAAATAAACGAAAACCCCCCCTGCCGCCGCTGCCCTTCCTTTCGACGGGCCAGCCCACGTGTGAAAAAAAAACCCTGCCACTGCCGCTGCCCTTCCACTTTTATTCCTCATGTCAGCCCGAGCCGAGAAAAGTGTGTGCTACTCCAGGCTCATCTTGGCCACGCCCCTCCTGATAAGTAGTTTTATTATTTCATGCAGCTAATTTGTTTATTTATTTAATCACATTTGTATCACCGCCCTCTCACCTAGGCGACTCTGGGTGGCTTACACATATAAAAGCACCACAAATATAAATTTTACAAAACCATGAGATAAAAACATTAAAATTAATTATTTAAAAATTTAAAATGCCCTCCCCAAACAACCACATCATAAAATTTCTCAAACTGAAAGCTGGAAGCCCGGGTGGCACTCATATATGCCAGCCTGGAGTGGCTATCTCCCCGGCCTCCCCCCACACCTGCTGCACCAGTCAGGTTTTTGGTTTTTTTGAAAGGGTAATAGTTAATTTAATACTTAAATAAGAACAATAAAGGAGGTACAGTACACAAAACTAGATTGTTATATAATTGAATATTTTACTGGTTCTGTCCATGTGTGGTATTGTCATAAACTTTTATAAACAAAGCACTATTAATAAACATTAGTCAGAACATACATTTTCTTCATTTTATAAACACTAAACAAAAATTCCTTGCTGAATTAATAAATGGCATGGACTATGCAGATTAAATACAATAGAATAATGTGTACGACAAACCCGTTTGTCATAGGAAAATTGTGATTAAAAGTGTCTTAATTACCATATGCACATTGCATAAGGATTCCAACATTGAAAAACATTCTTCCACAGCTTCCGAAAGGGACAATAAGATAACCCTTGAAATCTATATTTCTATTGGTTTATTGTGTCCTAGCTTCTTATTGGCTTTACTGTTCAGGGAACACCAGCACACTCATAATATCTCATGAAAATTTTGGGCATAACACAAAGCTGAAACATATGAGCGTTTCACCCCTTGGTTGTTTGGCCCTTTTTCTCTTTATGTTTGTTTACTGAAGTAACAAACGTGAGGGAATAAAAATCTAGTATCTCATCAAAGGTATAATGTGTTTTATGAATTGAATAAATATTACAATCATAGTTCCATCTAATTTTTTCACCTATGGACAGAATGAACATTACTATGGGTGCTTAGAATACACTGTTGCGCAGATGAAGGTTAAAAAAGACTAAGGAATGTGCATTTGTGATTTCCACATTGGATGTCTGCCCAGGTGTCCACCTTAGAGAGAATCCTGATTACAAGTGCCATTTTAACAACCAGTTCGACGAACTCAACAAAAAAATTGGGATCGGTTCTGCCAAACCAACGTGAACTGCCTGAATCCCATCACTGCTCCTCATCTACTATACCAGCTGGGAAGTAGCATGCTCAGTAACAAGAAATGAAGCCTATGTGGCTTCAAGTCTGCTCTTTCTCATTGTGAGGTTTTGTGGAGCTAGGGATTTCACATTTGGGCAAGGGATTTCACATTTGGGCAAAGTTTCTTCTCAGGTGCTGAGACCACCTGCTGCTTTTGCCATGGGCAGTCACCAAGTTCCCAGCTGGATGTAAAATGCGCAAGGATGGCTTGGTTCCTTTTTAGGTAAAGGTCACCCTTGCTTGAAAGCCAGTCATATCTGATTCTAGGGTTAAGTGCTCATCTTTGTTTATAGCCAAAGAGCCAGCACTGTCTGAATCTGCAGACATTTCCGTGGACATGTGGCAGGCATACCTCAACACCAGAATGCATGGAACGCTGTTTACCTTCCCACTGAAGTGGTCCCTATTTATCTCCTTGCAATTTCTTGCTTTCAAACTGCTAGGCTGGCAGGAGCTGGGACAGAGGCAGGAGCTCACTCCGTTATGCAGTACCCAGGAATCGAACTCCAGCCTTCCAGTCAGTGAGTTCAGCATCTTAACCACTTGAGCCATCAATGTCCATGCATTGTTCCAGTGAGCTCTTCCTTTCCCATTTCCTTCCACTGTCTCAGGCATGAACTCAAGATTACATGCATGTAGCCCGATCCTATACATAGACCCCAATGGAATTTATTACCAAGTAAGATTCAAAGGCTTTGGTTTTACAGCTTCATTTTTTTTTAAAAAAAGCTTGGTGCCAGTAAATTAGAACACCAAAACATGCAGTCACTGCCTTGGTGTTGTGTATCTAACCCAATGTAATGTAATTGAATCGGATCTAGCGAACCTCCATTTCCCCCTCTCCTTCCTCCCGTTGTAAATACTGTGTATGCGTGTAAGTCTTCTACCACTCCCATAGGATTCAGCTGCCAGCGATAGCGCAGCTGAAGTAGCTCAGCTCACGTGGTCCCAATCACCCAATCAGTGATTAGCGCGGGAAACCTTCCCGCCACAGGTGAGCCATGCCAGGTATGCAGTACGTCAGAATGATGTCACTGACAAGGTAACCAATGGGCACCTTTGGGCGAAATTCAAATGTGTTTTACAGTATATAAGGAGCTGCATCTCTGCCATTACCTCATGTTCAGATTGATTACACTGCAATAAAGATGTGTTTGGCCCCCTGACTGCTGCCTACTTTGCATCAATCTGCAAACATCAAACTTGGTCAATTTCTTTTATCAGACGCAAGCCTTCCCGTATGATCAGCCAATCAGTGAAGCCATGGATAGTAGGTGCTCCTAGACGTGTAAACCCAAGATTCTGGGTAAATGTTGGAGTTGTAGGAATGCCCACTCCTTCCACTGCTACCACTAACAATGCAAAGAAAGCTGTTAACCATAACAGTGTGTGCTGACTGGAGGGTTATGGGAGCTGTAATCCAAAAAAGACAATTCCTAAATGTTGACATTATGCATATTACTGCATTCCCTGCTGTGTTAGAGAAATTGGACTCTAGAGGGCTCTACAGTTTCATAATTCTATGAGTTATGGTTTCCATGGCCTTCCAAAAACACTCATTCAGTTTTGTCCTCAATGGGCTTGCAGAAGTTTACCTGAGAGTTAAGATAGGTGCTTGTTGTGTATGCAGGAGTTCCACTGCCTATCACACGGAATTCAGCAGGTAGCAACTGAGGGAGGTAACAGCTTTTTTAATAACAGTTTAAAACACTACCTACGTATAAAAAAACAACACATTTTTTTAAAAAACATAACTAATTTAAATACACATACAACAAAAAACATCCAAAACCATTTCTCATATTTTTTAAAAAACAAAACCCCCAAAAAAGCCCGGCAACGCCGGGCAACCCTTGCTAGTGCATTATAAAAGGAGCTGCGTCTCCTTGTGTGACCCCATGTACAGATTGACCATGCGACAATAAAGAAGTGTTTGGCCGTCCTGCTGGCTCCGAGTGCAATCAATCTGCCTACATCAAAGTGCTGCCCCAGTAAAATTAAGAGCTGACAAAACGGGGTTAGGAAAGGAAAAGATTACTACACAGAAATAATCTTCTTTAAGATTATGAATACAATCGGGCATACCCTGGACGGCAACCTTACTGGCTAATCTTTCTAACACCTGATTGAACCAAAGGAACCACTGTTAATGAAGCCATGCGTATAGTGACAGGATGCGTCAAACTTACACTAGTTGAGAAAATATACCCTCTTGTTGGTATCACTCCACCTAAGATAAGGAGAGAAATAACAACCGACACTGAGAGAACTAAGCAAGAGAATGACCCTCAACATCCTCTGAACAGATATGAACAAACATTCTTGAGGGTATACTAGATCAAAACCAAATCAGAAGATGGAGGAAGCAGCTCACTGGACAAGGAATATTAAAGGAGGATATAGCTGAGGAACTCAACCTCTGAATAGGCTGTGGGTTGGAGTGCCTAAGCATGCTCAAGTGGGGGCTGCTAGCAGACAACACCAGACTATGTGCCGCTCTGAGTTGGCCTTTTGGGCTGAGTGGAGCGGGGTATAAATCCAATTAAACATAAACATAAACATGTGGAGTTATACTGAACCCATATAATTTACCAGCCTGCCAATTACTGCCAGAAACATGCACTGATGAGGACTTATGTTTGGCCAATGACAAAGCCAAGAAAGTGGCTTCATTTTGTCAGTCCAGGGTTTGATCAGGACATGAAAGAACTACAGTACAAGCTTCTGCAGTCATTGCAGTTTATGGTTGCTGTGAATATTCTGGAGTGTAAGGTTTCGAACAACAATGATAATGTCCGTATTGAAGAAATAATTCTGCCTGGTGGTGCAGTGGTTAAACTACTGTACTGTAACTAAAAGGTTGAGTTCAATCCTGACCAGGCGGGGGCGCTCAAGGATGACTCAGCCTTCGATGGGAGAATATCCCAGATGGGTGGGGTATAAATATAACAAATAATCCTTCCGAGGTCAGTAAAATGAGTATTCAGCATGTTGGGGGCAAAATGTTAATTACCTTTTGAACCGCCCAGAGAGCACACCAAGCGCTGTGATTTCCACATTGGGCAGCTGCCCAGGCACTCACCTTAGAGAGAATCCTGTTTACAAGTGCCGGTTTAACAACTGGTTCAATGAACTCAACAAAAATTAGGTATTGGTTCTGCCAAACCAGTGTGAATCCTTTTCAAATTAACTTGTGTGGGATCCACGCACACAATTGGTATACTGGCCCTGACAGAACCCCGGTAAGGGGTGATCACATCGTTACCAGGGGTTCCTGAAGGGACAGAAATTGGGGGAGCGGAATATTAGATAGGGTTTAATTCATCACTAGCTGATCTGACAAACTGCTTGGTCAACAGAGAGCTAATGACTAACGGGTTAGGTGCGTAATAGGCAATCTCGTGCCTGCGGATTACCTTTAGCCCTAAAGCCAATACCAGCCACATGTTTACCCCGGATAATATGGAACAATGTATTTCCCCTGCCGTTAATTAAGTTAGTTAATTAACTTCCCCTGTAGACTTCCCCAATTAACTTGTGTAAACATGGTGTGTGAATTCTGCCAGATCGCAGTGCTTATACATGCAGCCTGTACATGATAAATACTATTGATTTGCCTTCATTAAATCACTGGTCTTCGCTCCATCTCGCCTCGTGTGTCGTTACTTGACCAGTCTCCTCTGGGACCCAACAGCCGCTTCGCGGTTCCGATCCAGCTTGCGCAACCCGCTTCGCGGCCCAGATCCAACAAACTTGGTTTTACATGTGAGATTGGGTCTCAGAACTTAAGTACAGAATACCTTGGAAGTGTGATTTCCCCCATGCAAAACTCTGTGTGTTTCCAGCTCTGTTCAAAGCCTATTTATAACATCAGTTTCTGAGCTGATTGTACCAGGAAGGTGATCCTCAACCAGTACCTGAATGTTGGAAATGTAAAACAAACTCTGCTGAATTGAAATATCCCACTATGTAGAGAGGTACATGTGGAAGCAAGCAATCTCTTATATGTTGTGAAGGTGAAGCTTGGTTCTACAACTTTATTTTGACTTCTGCTCCTGCTATTCATATGGCAGAGGCCACGTGTGATACATAGCACACTTGACATCACTGCAAATCTTGCAAATCCCTCTCCACCATCCAGACTCACACTCTTCCTAAATTCTGCAGTTTCACTAAGCATTGTATAGACATTTTCTACACACTGTCAAGAGACTTTTCATAGTCATGAGCTTAAAAAATAGAATTAAAATAAGAACTTGGTTTTTCAGATGTCAAAAAAGCTGCATTCAATGATGACCATTGTTCTTGCATGGTATAGTGCAGCTGTAGCAGATGGTACACATAACTCTGCTTGTGTCTTGGGAGTTGCCCAACTCGCCTGTGGAGAACTCATAAGCAAGAAACATCCCATCAGGAGGATGTATTGGCATCATCTTTGCTTCTTTTTCTCCTTTTGTTCTTGTCCAGCTTGTATTTGTATCGGCGGATGGGATCACTGATACTTCTTAAAGCCACATTGTCAAAGTCTTCTGCCAAGCGGAAGTTTCTGTCCACCAACTCAGAAGCCTCCTGCCAGCTCTTGAAGCAAGCAGTACCTGCCTGCTTAATCTCCTCCACAGCATTGGCAGCAAGGATGTCTCCGTTTGGCTTTAACACAACCACCACCGGGGGATACTTCACGGAAAATCTCGACTCCAGTTCCCTAGGAAATTTAGATTTTTAAAAAGTTACATTTAAACCTTGTGGTTCTTCCAATAAACTCATAGCAATACACCTGACCCTCCTCCCCACTTTACTTGCACAACCCAAGTTAACTTGGAAACTACAGCCTCTATCACTCAGCACTCTAACCGTCTAATCACACAATAGAGATTATTAATGGCAATGAATTGGAAAATGTACATGCATTTTGGAATGGAAGAATGGTATAAGGAATTATGAAATATGGCTATAAATGACAAGATGACATGTGAACTAAAATTTAAAAAAGGTTTGACAAAGAAAAATGAGTGTATAGATATTTGGGGAGAATTTATTAATTAGGTATTTCAAGAATCTAAAAGAGTCAAGTCTGGTCAAGAAAAACTTTTTGGAAATAGGGGATAAGATATAAATAATAGACAATTTGGTTTAGAGAATTATGTATAAGAGATGTCCCATGGTGGTGAGCACACATTGTAGATGTATTATTAAGCATTTTGATTTGTATTAAAAATTGTAATAATGAGATTTATGTTAAGTGATGTGACATGTTTGCTTTTGATTGTTTATTACTTTTAATTTAAAAATGTCAAAAAAAATCACACAATATAGAAAAAAATCCTGAGGATACTTCCACATTGTTACTACATGAATGTTACACATCAGTGAGAAAATAAATTCTGTCCCCCCCTTCCTTGATCTTGTTTTCTTGGTGAGGAGAAAAGGTGGGTAAAATAGCATGAAAGCACAAAGGCCAAGGTCTAATTTAAAAATATTCCATGTATGTGGCTTCTAGGTTGCGAGTCACATGTCTAGTCATGCAAGTGACTATCTGATTTGTTGTGCAATACAAGGAAGACCAGGAATGTGTTGAACAGGCCATGAAATAAGTACTTTCCCTTGTTAACTGTCCTTTGCGACGGTGTAGGGCAAACAAAATTCCAAGCCTAAGGTTTACAGCTAGGAAAGAGCAAAGTCTTAAGCAGCGTCTGTTATTCTGTGAATAAGGCAGTATGACTACACAATAAAAGTTTCATCTAGAAGAATCCTGACTTCCTAGTACAGTACAGTACTTTGAATAGTACTGAAACCAGTTTGAAAGAGATGGGGATTTTCCTCGGAAAACTATAATTATGTTATTGTTTTATTCATCTCCTCTCTTCACTTACTGAATCTGGATGCAATTTCACATGATGCTCAACATGGAAAGATAACCAAACATGGTGTCTGTATATCGAATTCTCCTACATTCCCCAGCAATATATACAAATATATATATTTGAGCATCATTATGTTTTTGCATTTGCCAATTCCATCAAGAGCAGCCAATGAGGTGGGGCAGGGAAAAACACAACAGGATGACTTTGTGATGGGGAATGATCACCACTGTATACATTAGAATGGAAAAGTCAGCTCAGAGGTGCCATTTTCCACAGCAGCTCCATATTGAGGTTAATGTATTGTTCCATCCACTGGTTAAACATGCTTTGAAGATGTCTCTATCAAAAACAGTAGTAGAAGCCAAGAAACAAAAGTGTGTGCACATTATAGACAACTTGGCACTGCTGCACAGCCTTCATTTGTTTTATAGAGTGATTCTCTGCATGTCTATTTAGAAGGGTGGTGGTTTTTTTTTTTTGGGTGTGTGTGTGTGCAGTTGGTTTCCTTTCCTTTTTAAAGAGGTACAATTAGAGCATTATGTTTTTTAGGAGCATTGTGTGGAGTAAAGTCAAAAAAGGATCCACTAAATAACTAATTAAACAAAAATATCACTGTCTTTAATTTTACAAAGACAGGTAATCATAGACACAAAATATCAGCCTAATGAAGATATAGGCAAGGGGTGGCCAACCTTGGTACTCCTGCTGTTCTTGGACTTCAGTTCCCAGAAACCCTGATCAGCAGGTGTGCTGACTTGCGCTTCTGGTAACTGAAGTCCAAGAACAGCTGGAGGACCAAGGTTGGCCACCCCTGAGGTAGGCAAAATACAGCTTTCCAGATTTGCTGTATTACTGTGTTGTCCTGGTTTTCCTCATTCCCGGAGAGCCGGACCCAGTTGGTGTGGTTGGTTTAGTGTAAGGGACCAAAGACAATGAAACAGCCGAAGGGTTGGCTTAACACAGGTTTATTGCATGATGATCCGGAGGAACATGTGGTAATGGCGGATGAGTAGCTCAATATATACAGCTGGCTATACATTTGAATGTGGCTCGTCGACAGACTATTGGTTGCTGCCTGCGTGACGTCGTAGGAGGTCACGCCCTTCTTGACCAGGTGAGGAGGTCGCGGGGAATCTTCCTGCGCTGCTGAACCAGGTGACTATGATCCATGAGAGCTGGACGCTCGCTACTGCCCTCTGGTGGTCACTAGCTCGCGTCCCCTTATTAGGTTACATTGATACAGCTGATGGTTATAATGTTGCACACAGAAAGGTTACATTGGTAACACATGGCAAAGGTACATTGTTAAAGGCACAGCTTTACAGAACACAACATCCCTCCCCCCTAGGATGAGACGAAGTCTCTCAGCCAAGATGGCTTGTTGCATGTGCGTTTGGGCCGTGAAGAGGGCTGCCCCCCCTGGGGGCGTTATTGCTTCTTTGTTCCCTGGTCCCTTGTCCTGAAACGGGAGAGGGAGACTTGTTAGTGGCTTGCCGCTGTCTGGCGGCCTTAGGGGAAGGGAAAAACTCCATTGTGGGCAGACCGGGGGCCGTCGGGGCTAACGAAAAACCCCTCTTCTCGCTTGGACGGGTGGGGGACCACTCCGAAAAAACCCCCCGGTTCTGAAAATCAAAATCTAAGTTGGTAGGGATATGTATGGGGTCGGGTTCCTCCTCCTCGGAAAGATCCCCCAGGGTATCTATGAGGATATCCTCCTCCCCCCTTGGTGGGGGCCCACGGTCCCCTTCTCCTCCCCCTTGGGCTAAACGGGTGGGGGAGAACCCTAACACTGACTTATTTCCTGCTTGATCCGTGTCCTGCTCATCGGAGACCCTGCGTCGGAGCTGGTCTGCGTACCGCCTCCATAGGAGCCCTGTGATGGTTTCCACGCGGTACAACACGGGGCCGGTTTGTTCCACGACTACGCCCGGCACCCAGGCTGGGCCCGTGCTGGCGTAATTCCTGCAATGCACGGGGGCGCCTATGCTGAAACTCTTTGTAGCCTCCAGCCCGATGTTCCTTCCTTTGTCCTCTACCCTCGTGGGGTCTAGCCTAGTAAGGATGGTGGTCAGCTTCCTGCGCATTAAGAGCTCTGCGGGGGAGTACCCTGACGCCAATGGGGTCACCCTGTACCCTAGCAGAAACTGACACACTTGCAGGTTCAGATCCCCTGGGCCCATGCGCCGCAACGTGTCCTTCGTGGTGCGGACGAGGCGCTCTACTTGGCCGTTGGTGGCCGGGTGAAACGGGGCGGAGGTGATATGCCGAACGGCGTTAATCTCCATGAATGCCGTAACTCGGAGGACGTGAAACAACTAGCGTTGTCGCTAATTAACGTGTCGGGTATGCCGAACGTGGAAAAGAGCCTCCGCAATTGCCTAATGGTCTGGGCCGAGGAGGTGCTCGTGACTGGGATAACCTCCAACCATTTGGAGAAAGCGTCCACTACAAGGAGGAACAGGGTGCCTCTGAATGGGCCCGCGAAATCTACGTGCACCCGGGACCACGGCCCCTTAGCCGCGTCCCATTCCCTGTGGGGAAGGCAGGCCTCCTCTGGTCTGGAGCATTGGCAACTTTCACAAGTGCCGACCATGTGCTCGATGTCGGCGTCTAGCTGGGGCCACCAGAAGTAACTCTGGGCCAGCGCCTTGGATCGCACGATGCCGGGGTGGCTGACATGAAGCAGTTTGAGCACCCGCGGCCGAAGGGAAGTGGGAATCACCACCCGCTGCCCCCACAAGAGACACCCCCTCTCTAGGGACAGTTCTAGCTTTTTTCTGAAAAATGGAGCGAACTCCTCCGCTGGGGAGGACGCGGGCCACCCTTTCTGCAGCCAGGAGCTGACTGTCGCTAACGTTTTGTCCTTCTCTGTCGCTTTGGAAATGTCGGCGGGCACTACGGGGGGCGAATCCAGCACCTCTATCATGAGAACCTGATGGTCCCGCTCCCCCATGCTCACCTGGCTGGGCGTTAGGGGAAGGGGAGACCTAGATAGAGCATCCGCATGGCTGATCTCCTTTCCGGGCCGGTAGACCAACGCGTGCTGATACGCGTTGAGAAAAATGGCCCACCTGAGCATCCTCGGGGACAGGATCTGTGGGGTGGGCTTATCTGCGGTAAAAATGCCTAGCAGGGGCTTGTGGTCCGTTACGATTGTGAAGGGGCGGCCGTACAGAAAATCGTGAAATTTTTTCGTCCCCGCGACTATTGCTAGTGCCTCCCTGTCCGTCTGTGCGTAGTTTCTCTCTGCTTGAGATAGGGACCTGGAGTAAAACGCTATCGGGGCCTCCCTTCCGTTTTCCAACACGTGGCACAGTACTGCCCCCACCCCCACTGGAGATGCATCACAGATCAGAACTACTGGGCGTTTGGGGTCGAAGTGGGTTAGAATGGCGTCGGACGCCAGGAGGCTTTTCAGCTCGCTAAATGCCCTTTCTTGGTCATCGCCCCACTTCCATGCCTGGTCTTTCTTTAGCAATTTGTGTAGCGGTTCAGCCACCGCTGCCTTTCGGGGGAGGAAGGAGTGGTAAAAGTTGAGCAGCCCTAGGAACGACTGCAACTCAGGCTTGGAGGTGGGGTGGGGGGCTTTCTTAATGGCTGCCACCTTGGACTTGGATGGTTTTATTCCCTCAGGAGTCACACAAAACCCTAGGAACTCAACCTCTGTTGCGAAGAAGACGCATTTGTCCTTTCGCAACCTCAGCCCCACCTTTTCGAATATCGTCAGGACCTTCCCCAACCTCCTGGCCAATTCAGCCCGACTCCCCCCCGTTATTAACACGTCATCAAAATAAGGCAACACCCCCTCCAGTCCCTTCAGGAGGCGTTCCACGAGTGACTGGAAAATTCCTGGCGCCGAATTCACGCCGAATTGGAGGCGCGTCACCTGGAACGCCCCCTTATGGGTGACTATGGTCTGCGCAGCGGCTGCGGCAGGGGACACCGTAAGCTGCTGGTAGGCCTGTGCTAAGTCGAGCTTAGCGAAACACTTTCCCCCGTGTAACCTGGCCAGCAGATGGCTGACTACCGGCACCGGATATGCATTCGGGCGGATCGCCTTGTTGATGGTGCCCTTGTAGTCGGCGCATATGCGGACCTCCCCATTGGCCTTTAGAGCGGTTACAATTGGAGTTTCCCACTCCGCAGAATCTACAGGCACAAGGATCCCCTGCCCCACCAATTTGTCCAGTTCCGCCTCTATCTTGTCCTTGAGTGCGAACGGCACCCGGCGTGGTTTTAGGTGAATTGGGCGGACCTCCGGGTCCAGGTCGAAAGTCACTGGGGGCCCCTTGAATTTCCCCAGTCCTTTTTTGAAAACTTCGGGGTGCGCCTCGCACACCTCCTGAATTGGATCAGTCCCAACGGCGTGCATCCCAACGGCGTGCACCCCCCCAATGAACAACCCCAGGGGCTGGAACCATTGAGTTCCGAGGAGGCTGCAATCTCCTCCCTTGAGCACGACTAGGGGAAGGGACGCGGCGTGCTCCTTGAATTTGACCTGAAATTCTCCAACCCCCAACACTGGAATACTGTTCCCTTGTACGTCCCGTAGTGTGGACCTCAATGCTTTGAGCTTGGGTCGCTTGTGGGGGGCAATTCCCAAAAACTCCCTCTGGGAAATGATTGAATATGAGGACCCCGAGTCAATTTCCATCCTAATGGGGACCCCTTGGACTAGTACCTCAACAAAGTAGCGGGGGTGTCTAGTAGACACGCTGAACACTGGGGCGTCGTCCTCGCTGCCATCGGCGATGCGGCCCACGCCGTCCTGCTTCCGCGTGGCCTGGGCGCCATCCTTGGGTCTCGTTGGGCGGTCTTGTCCGGCGGAACGGTCTGCGGAGCTCCTCCGGGTTTCGCGCTTCTTCCTGCACACCTTGGCGATGTGCCCGCGGCGGCCGCAGTTGTGGCACTCGGCCTTCCAGAAGGGGCATTTCACGCGGTCGTGGGCCGCTCCACAGCCGTCGCATCGCCGGCTCTCCTTCCGGACCCTCTGGACGTCCTCGTCGTCGCTGCTCTCTGTGGACGACCTCGAAGTTCGCCGGGCCGCCTGTACCGGAGCCTCTGCTTTGCTCGCCTTTGGCCGCCAGTCCTGAAGTTCTTGGACCCCAGCCTTCGTAGCTTCTGCGGCCTGGGCCGCTCTGACGACCTCCTGCAACGTGGGAGGCGGCTCTTGGTTCATTAATGTGCACTGGGTTTCGGCGTTGTTCAGGCCGCACAGCACACAGTCCCCGAGGGTGATTTCGGCATTCTCCCATTTGCACGGGCCGGCCGCCAGCCGCAGGGCCGCCACGAATGCGGCGACCGTCTCCCCGGGCGCTTGGACTCGCCTCCAAAGCGCACTCCGGGCGGGAAACATCGCCGTGGCGGGCCGGACGTGCTCACGCAGCATCTGCATGAGTTCCTTGGCCTTGAATTCGCTCACCCTCCTCGGTGCAATCAGGTCCACCAAGGTCCTTTTTGTTTCTTGTCCGAGCATTCTGGTGAAGATGGCTCTCTTCTTCGCCTCTTCCGTGACTTCGGACTCGATCAGTGCGGCCTGGAAGTCCATCTCGAAGATCTCCCAGTCGCCCAGTTTCCTGATTTCGAAACCGGCGCATGTCTTGGTCCCGTGGGCTGCCATATCCCACCTTCGTCGCCAATTTAGTGTAAGGGACCAAAGACAATGAAACAGCCGAAGGGTTGGCTTAACACAGGTTTATTGCATGATGATCCGGAGGAACATGTGGTAATGGCGGATGAGTAGCTCAATATATACAGCTGGCTATACATTTGAATGTGGCTCGTCGACAGACTATTGGTTGCTGCCTGCGTGACGTCGTAGGAGGTCACACCCTTCTTGACCAGATGAGGAGGTCGCGGGGAATCTTCCCGCGCTGCTGAACCAGGTGACTATGATCCATGAGAGCTGGACGCTCGCTACTGCCCTCTGGTGGTCACTAGCTCGCGTCCCCTTATTAGGTTACATTGATAAGCTGATGGTTATAATGTTGCACACAGAAAGGTTACATTGGTAACACATGGCAAAGGTACATTGTTAAAGGCACAGCTTTACAGAACACAACAGTTGGAGAACGAGAGGTCCAGCCCTAGGCTTCTCCAATATGGGGTGCCTCAGGGCTCGCTGCTTTCTCCTCTCCTATTTAACATCTACATGAAGCCGCTGGGTGAGATTATCCATTCACACGGGGTGTGGTGCTAACAGTACGCGGATGATACACAGTTGTACATCTCGGCCCGTGGGGACCCAAGTGATGCTTTCAACCTCCTGTCCGGTTGTCTGGAGGCTGTGGGGGTCTGGATGGGGGCCAACGGGCTACAGCTGAATCCAAGCAAGACTGAGTGGCTGTGGGTTTGGGGTCCAACACTATCCCGGGAGCTGCCATCCTTGGTCCTGGATGGGGTTATTTTGCCCCAGACAGACCCAGTGTGCAATTTGGGGGTCCTCCTGGATGCCGCCTGCTGCTAGAAGAACAGGTGGCGGCCGTGGCCAGGAGAGCCTTTGCACAGTTACATGTAATTTGCCAGTTGCATCCACTCCTGGATAGGGATTCCTTGCTCACGGTCACACATGCTCTGGTTACCTCCAGAGTTGATTATTGTAACGTGCTCTACATGGGGCTGCCCTTGATGACCATTTGGAGGCTACAGCTGGTCCAGAATGCGGCAGCCCGGGTAGTGATTGGGTGCGGGCGCTATGTCCATGCCTCGCCTCTGCTTCGGGAGCTGCACTGGTTACCAGCTTGTCTCCGGGTGCAATTCAAGTTGCTGGTAATGACCTTTAAAGCCCTTCATGGTAGTGGGCCAGGCTACCTAAGAGACCGCATCGTCCCAAGGGAATCTGCCCGCCCCACCAGGGTGGACCGGAGGGGCTCCCTCAGTGTTCCTTCAGCTAGAGGGGCTCGCCTCTCTAGCACTAGGAGAAGGGCCTTCTCCGTGTCTGCCCCAGCCCTGTGGAACCTCCTGCCAGTAGACCTTTGGCTACAGATGGATTTGCTGCCATTTAGGAAAGGGCTAAAAACCTGGCTGGCAGGGCAAGTATGGGAGGCCGACGGTGTTTTGACTCCCGCTCGTTGGCTCTACTAGAAGTATACATCCCTTTTTACTGATGGGTGGGAAGGGAGGGTCTTTTAACTGGGAGTTGATTTTTAAGAGTTTTTAAAGAGTTTTATGGACGTTTTTTAAGGGAGTTTTAGATTCTTATGTATAACTGTGCCGCCCTGAGTTGCCCTAGGGCAAGTGGGCGGGGTATAAACTCAAATTAATAATAATAATAATTGCCAATCCCATCAGTTTTATTTCACATAGCCAGTAATGATGTATGTTGGATCTTGCAGTCCATCATCTGTAGGGCCATACTTTAACAACTCCTAGCAGTCTCCATAGCATCAAAATCCACATTTCACAAATATCTCTACCAGACCAACCAAAAGCTATACAGGTTTTCAAGATAAAGAGCTCTATTGATACCATTAAAAGGCCTGATCTAAAAACCATCTTGTTCTGCTTGTTATCTTACAATATAATGGCGAGAAAGCTTATCAAACTGGGCTCGTCAGGCACAAGGTTTAATCCTGAATGGCCCCTGGGCTTATACAATAAAAGTGATTGTCATTACTTGTCAAGGCTTAGTTCTCCATAGGGAGATGAAGATGTTCTGATCTGTTTTCCAAGTTTGAACAATTTTTGTTGAAAAGCTGACACAAAGTTGACAGTAATGTAAGCAAAGTATACGTGCCACCTCCTCCCCCCTCTCACTCTCTCTCTCTCTCTCTCTGTGCCCCCCAAAACCACCCCACCAACAAACACATTCCAAACCTGCACGGCAAGACCGGGCACAATAGCTAGTTAAATATATTGACCTCTCTAAACTCTGGAATTCATACCTCTTGTACTCATCATCAAAGGGCAAAAACAACCACCTCTTCGGCATAGTCTTCAGAAATGTAGCTTGCTTCTCCTCTGTTTCATCCAATGAGATATACACTAGGACCAGCTGGGAAGCTCTCTCTACATAAAATTCATCAGTGAGCTTCACGAAAAATTCTTTCAGAGTAGGTGCAAACTCCTTGCATTGAGGACATTCACCAGAGCCAAAATAGAGAAGCATGATCTTGTTCTCCAGCACTCGGATGATCTCCCGTTCCAGGTCCAATTCATCTTTGTCCTTATTGTTTACAATTAGGGTTTTGTTGAGGAAAAGGGCAGTCATAGTTACAGGCTCATCATTGTTGCTAAAGAACTTTCTTCAAGGGGAGGCACCACTTTTACCACTGAAAGAAAAGAGGCATTAATAAGATAGAGGACTTTTAATCTCATTTCATTCTTCATTTCCGGGACATGTTTTTATTTCATCCTTGATGTAAAACATATACTTCATGCTTTCTCTACCCTGTCTGTCTAGATAGGAAGAAATTGTCTGAAGTTTCTTCTAGTAATAGAACATTAATACTTAATTTAGAAATCTTATGCCATTTTCAGATTGGTCAGGATCACAATGTTTTTACAGTAATGATAGTTTACAGGTCAGCTCAGTAGATAAAGAGCATTGGCTACCATTTTGTAATTAGTGCTGTGATTTTAGTGTATGGGACCAAAGACACCAGGACAGCCGAAGAGCTGGCTTAACACAACTTTATTACATGCTGGTCAGAGGGAACATGAGGTAATGGCGGACGAACAGCTCAATATATACAGTGGCTATACATTTGAATGTGGCTCCTTGATAGCCTATTGGCTACAGGCTGCGTGACGTCATTGCAGGTCACGCCCTTCTTTCCAGGTGAAGGTAGTGGCGGGAATCTTCCCGCGCTGTTGTTCTAGGTGAGTCTTGGACCAATGAGCTTGGACGCTCGCTATTGCCATCTAGTGGTCACTAGCTCGCGTCCTATTAAGGTTACAGTGATTCAGCTGGAGGTTACATTGTTACACATAGAAGAGGTTACATTGGATACACATGGATAGGTACATTGTTTAAAGGCACAGGCTTTAGGACACAACAGTGATGGAGCAATTTTCCTCCTCTCTCAGGGTGCAGGCAGACTCAGCAGATTAAACATGAATGGCCTTCTCTTCATTGTTCAGAATGTCAAGGTGTGTTCCATCAGAGCACTCACCTTTAAAATCTGCATTGGAAAGGTATTATTTTTGAACTTCGATCAAGCTAGATAGGCTTTTAAATCAGTCTACTATTTTGATTAAGGTAACCCAAGACAGCTATTTGTTGCTTTTAAGAGCTTGTTGGCACAATAATTCTCTGGCACAGCTTTAAATGCTTCTTTATCTCCCTCGGTGGATGCCCTGTTTTCAGAAAAAAATGTTTTACCTTTAAAAGCAGATTTTAGTCCTTTCCCCCTCAACCCCCGTTTGAGCTATCCTGGGTTTCAGAAGAGCAAGTTTCTGAAATTCCATATTCTCCCCTTGTAACTATTGCTCCTAGTAATCACTTTCCTTCTTTTCTTTATTTCACTGTAGGCTTTTCTCCCTTGACTTTTTTGACCAATTTGGTCAACCGTTCGTTTAATATTGGCAAATTTTCGAGTTCCTATAAACATGGCTTTGACTGTTGAAAAACTTTCCCATTACTCTTCTGTTATGTATGTATGTATGATTGCATGTTCATTGTACTGTAAAGGCAAGAATGTAACCACTCCAAATACAAGGTATCTCAGCTGTAAAGGAACGCGAGCAGGCAGCCCATAGAGGGCAGCTGCGAGCGTTCAGTCTCACATGGTTCACATTGCTCAATCACGGACAGCCGCGGGAAAACCTTCCCCGCATTCAGCAGCAGGAAAAGAGGCGTGCCTGGGCGAGGCCACGCCGGTAGCAGCCAATGAGCTACCGTGTTACAAGATTCAAATGTATAGGGCTACTGTATATATTGAGATGTATCACCGCCATTACCTCATGCTCCACCGGATCATCATGCAATAAACCTGTGTTAAGCCAACCCTTCGGCTGTTCTGTTGTCTTTGGTCCCATACACTAAATCTTCTGTTTGTGCTAATTATCAACCTATTTATTTTATTCCCCCCTTTTTTTTGTCTAAATGTTTTGAGAAAGTAGCCTTCTCAACTGTGCTCTTATCCATCCATTTCAAACTACATTTCAGGCTAGTTCATTACCTATGGCCTGAGGGCTGCACCCGGCCCGTGGCACCATTTCATGTAGCCCAATGCCCTCGCTCCCCCACCGTCACTGCCACCATCACTAGAAGCGTTGAAAACAGCAAAAAAAGGGCTGTAAATGCATGCACGGTTGTCGCAAATACATTTACGATAGCCACGGATGAATTTAAGGCAGTGTTTACAGTGGGGGAACATGTCCGGCCTGCTCAGCTATCTGAGGGGGTGTGGTCCGGCCTGTGGTGGGAAAACGTTGAAAACCCCTGGGCTAGATGTTCAACTGAGATGGAATTCTCTTGGGTTTACAATGATATCCTAGAGACCAAGATTCAAACATTATTCATCAATGTTAGTGCTGCTTGACTTGTCAATGGCATTTCATGGATTTGAGCATCAGATTCCTTTGGTAAAACTGGCCTTTTAGGTGCCTCTGGAAATGCTAATTCTAGTTTTCTTGTTAAATCATTCATTTAGTTTCTATGATTCTCGTGCTACACACACACACACACACACACACATCCCTTGGGCACTTTAATTTTTAGTTTGGGGTTTCATTATTATTTTGTCGACTGCAACTTGTATCCGAGAATGCATTTTTTCCCCAAGCAGGAAAAATATCACTGGTATGAATTTAAGATGGATCTCAGCTTGTTTAAAATGAATACCATTTCATGAAGTGACCCACACACTATGATCATGGAGCCATCTCCTCCAGACATGCAGGATTTAACACAGGGACTGCAATGGACTGCCGCAGCCTTAAGGATATGGACAAGGTGCGCTTTCACAGCCAGTCCATCGGGCATGGCCAGTTCCGCCTCAATGACCGTTGGGAATCAGAGTTCCTCCTTTGCTCATTTTGTCGTTGGGCCCAATAGGATGGTTTCCAGTGGCATTTCCTCCACTATGGGTGACCATCACCCCACCAAAAGGGGCTCATCCACCCATAGCTGTTGGCCCCTTTAGGTAGTCAGGTTAGTTAACCGCCGCCTGACACTCGGCATTGAGTCACTGGCTGTACGGTCTACTTCATTACCGTAGTGGGATTCATTCATTCATTCATTTCATTCATTTATTTGATTTATATCCCACCCTACTTGGCCAGGGCCAACTCAGGGCGGCTTACAACAAGTAAATTAAATACAATATAACAAGAGAAAACAATATAAACACACAAAACACAATAGTATACAATTACAAATCAATACAAAATTAGTAAACCATGTACATAAGCAGAATACAATACAATCCATACCAATAATTGATATTGTATACCATATCAATATACAAAATAAATAAATAGACAATAAAATGCCAAAAGTCCAAAAAATACAATTCAAAAATACAATAGCATTATACATAATAAATACACCAAAATACTATAAGGTAAAGGTAAAGGTTTTAAACAAAATATCAAAACATCAAATACAATAAAATTATACATAGTAAAATACCATAATAGAGTAATTACAATTAGACCACAGAACAGAACAAAACACCCTCGCCAGTCCATAGGGTCCAGGGAGTGGAAACCAGGGCCCAACGACCATGAACGGAACCCAAGGCTCCACGTACCTGTAGGAGCCCATGTTCTACGCTCCACAGGGCCCAAATCAATGTCCCTGATAGAAGGAAAGGCAACCCCGGACCAGGCACAGCTGTGGTGGCAGGTCTTCGGCTATCTGCAACCCGTTGGTATCTTCTTCCCTTCCAGACTGAACGGGGGAGGCAGCCCCAGGAACAGCTGTGGAGTGAACCGGCAGGCGGAGAAGCAGTCTGGTGGGGGGGGGGCAGTCCCAACGCTGGCGTTTTAAAGCCATGCCGGCTGCTCCCAGGTGTTTCTTGGCTCCTCTGAGCCTCGACCGGGCTGGCGAGCGAACCGGCAGGCGGAGAAGCAGTCTGGTGGGGGGGCAGTCCCAACGCTGGCATTTTAAAGCCAGATGTCCGGACAGACATATTTATTATTATATATTATATGAATATTATTATATTCATTATTATATTTATGCTGATAATACCTAAGGAGCCTCATTCAGGCATCCCCTGAGTGGAGTTTCTCCCACAAAAATCCTTTCAACCCAGAATAATTTCTAACATGAAATTATTATTATTATTATTATTATTATTATTATTACTACTACTACTACTACTACTACTACTACTACTACTACTACTACTACTACTACTACTACTACTACTACTACCTAAGTCTACCAGTCTTACAGTGATGAGTTCTGGATTTCTTTGAGCAAGCTGCCTACTAGGCATCTCATCATGGATGTCTTCTCATCATTTGAAACTGAACATGGGTAAGATTGCAATCTTGGATTTCCAACCAGATTGTCTTATCTATCCTTGTCTCTTCCTCCTTTCTTCCTTCAGGTTATTGGGTGACCCCTAAGACCATGGATCTGAGAGTGTTAGTGGATTCTTGGCCATCACTTGGTTGTGAATATGACAACCAAGGTACAGTATATAATTTCCATCATGCTAATATCTGCTGGATTGTCACTTCCTGACTCCTGAGACTACAAAGCCTGTTCATTCCTTGGTGGCTTCAAGCCTGAATTACTGTAACAGCCTTTGTGTGAGTTTCCTCCTCCATTCCATCCTCTTATCCTGGTACCGAAAAGTGTAGTATGAGTAGTTTGAAATTTACTGCCTTATTCCCTTATTTACTGCCTTTTTCCCATCCTCAGGGGGCATTGCATTGATCAAGAATGTATTTTAATGTTTTCATCTTGACATTAAAAGCCCAACTCAATGCTAGGGATCATTAGGAAGGGTATAGAAAATAAGTCAGCAAGTGTCATGTTGCCTCTTTATAAATCTATGGTGAGGCCCCATCTGGAATACTGCGTACAGTTCTGGTCGCCATACCTCCAGAAGGATATTATGGAGCTGGAAAAAGTGCAGAGGAGGGCAAACTGAATGATTAGGGGACTGGAACACCTGCCTTACCATCCGAGGCTGCAATGGTTGGGCCTCTTCACTCTTGAACGACGGCGTCTAAGAGGTGACCTGATTGACGTTTATAAAATCATGCACGGTGTGGACAAAGTAGATAAGGAAAAACTGTTTTCCCTATCGCACAACACTAGAACTAGGGGACACTCAATGAAACCTTTGGGTACTAGTTCTCAAACAAATAAGAGAAAGCACTTTTCCACCCAGAGGATCACTGGTCTATGGAACTCCCTGCCAGAAGAAGTGGTGACAGCTGTCAGTCTTGACAGCTTTAAGAAAGGATTAGAAAGTTCATGGAGGACAAGGGTATCAATGGCTATAATTATGGATACCTAAGGACAACCTCCGGGTTGGAGAGATGGGCAGGATATCTCTCAATGCCATCTCCAGGGAATCCTAAGCAGGTGAAGGCATCTGTTTGAGAATACCCTGAAGCAAATAGTGAGCCACTGTGTGAGACAGAATGCTGGACTGGATGGGCTGTGGCCTGTTCCAGCAAGGCTGTTCTTACGTAACTTTTTGTACTAATTAGCAGAAATAGTGGCATGACATATTCTTATGCGCACTGGTGCACAGCTTCTGGACATTTGTTAGTTCCTTGGACCTAAGGTGGCAAATTCCAGGCTTTGGGTATTTTCTTCCTTGGCTCCAAGGCTGTTGCATTCTCTCCCCAGCACCTTTTGTATGGAACCAGAGTTGCACAAATGTTGAAAATCTGTCCATAGGTGTCAGGTGTGAAAAAAAGACTTCTTTGTTCAAAAGCCAGTCGTCTATGACTCGGGGGGGGGGGGGGTGTTGCTCATCTCCATTTGTATCCAAAGAGCCAGCACTCTCTGCATCTACAGACGTTTCTGTGGTCATATGATAGGCCTGATTAGATATCAAAGGGCACAGAACGCTGTTACCTTTCCTGCTGAAGCTATACCTATTTATCTACTTGCAATTTCTTGCTTTCAAACCGCTAAGTTGGCACGAGCTGGGACAGAGACGGGAGCTCATTCCATTGCACAGCACCTGGGTCCCAAACTGCTGACCTGCCAACCTTCCAGTCATCAAGTCCAGCATCCTAACCACTAAGCCACCGCAGTCCTTGGTGTCAGGCATAGGAAGACCAATGTATTTATGATTGAACTTTTTAACCAGTTTATCAGTAGTTGGTTTAATTATTTTGTGTTTGTATGCTTACTGGAACATGCTCTGGTGTTGAATGCAATGTAAATTAATATTATTGTTATAAATGAGTAAATAATAGAATATTTACCTTACTCTGGTCTGCTAATGTAGTAAGTATCCTGGGAAATAATAGTGGATAATACCACTCCAAGCTGCAGCTGCAGATTCTAAAGAAAAACCAACACATTACTATGCATTTAAAAATTCTAAATGGAATCATATTTAAAAAAGCAAACCAGAAATCAAAAACTTGTGATACCTTTAAGTCCAAAGCCAAAAACCTAGCAATTGTGTATTAGATGTTCATCATTAGCTAATATGCTATCTACTGGCAGGAGGTTTATGTAATCAATATTGTCATGGTACTTACATGTGTTAATAATGTAGTAATCATTCTTCTTTACCTTGATTGACTCTGGGCCACTTTGTTTCTTCACAACCATCTGCACTATGTGTATAAACCTGTGGCCTAAATTTTATACTCCTTGTGACTGAGTGGATTTTGATCCATGAATGATCACACTAAAATAAGCTTGCATGTCTCAAAATACCACAAGAGTTTGCTTTTGTTTTTGTCGTATATGCTGAGCCACGTAACCACAGCTACCTCATTGAAAAATGGACCACTCTGTTTCTTGTGGTGCTAGGATTCTATATGTAGTAAGACACTCTTTTATTTAAAAAGGTAACATTTTAAAATGTTGATCCTCTCCGGAGTCTGAACTAGTATAGACAATTCTTCTGTTACAGCACTCTGCCATTTCATTGTTTCTGGATAAGTTAGCCCAGAGAAAAAGCAAAGTGAAAATAATGTTGGAAGAGACTCTGGAAAGCTGGATTCAAATCCCTGATAAATATGGACCAAACTAAATGATTTTTTTTGTTCAGTTATCCTTTCTCTGCCTAAATACCTCCAATGGTCAGATATATAAGTAGCTATTGGCTCTCCCAAAGCCACTGCCTGGCAACAACCAGTAGAAATTCAAGTGGTTCGGGCAATACTGTACAAGTAGTACACTGACAAATGATGATCTGGTTAGAGCTAGGACTTTGTCAAAGAACTTGATAAGGAATGATAGACTGGACTTGGACAAGACTCCAGCAGTGATGGCAAAAATACAAAAACATACTTAAAGCCTAGAAAATTATTGGGAAAACTTATGAATATGGAGCCCGCCCAACACATTTTAGGTCTACAGTCAGATTTGTTATACCTGCCAGGTTTTATGTAGCCTTCTCCCAGCTATAAGGACTCCAGTCTTCTCGCTAAATTGATGAACCAGTCTTGCTTTCCTCTAGTGCAGGTTATGCTCACTTTCAAACTAGCGTTATGCCTGGAAAGATAAGTTTTAATTCCATCAATCCTGCCTGTTTCATGCCCTCAAAAAGCTCCTTCCACTCAGGTCAATAGGCAACGATGTCACCTCTTTCCTGCTACGGTTTAGGTTATTGCTGTTACCTACCGCCAAGTCCCCTCCAATTTACGGTGACTGTATGAATGAGCGATCTCCAGACTGTCCTCAGTTTAGGTTACTGATGTGAATAACCTGTGGGATTTTACCTCCTTATCTATTAATAGAAAAAATACCTGGTGCATTAATCTCCTTAAAGTAGCTCTCAAGAGATTATATCACCAATGCATTGCCTGCTAACAATCTATTTATATTGCTAACAGCTTGGTGGACAGCCAATGATCCTTATGGAAAGGAGCAATTCTTTGTTCATCTTCAAATAAACCAATCTGTTGATTAAAAAGGCTACTGCCCTGCTTTTCCATAAAGGGTCTAAGGCAGACCTAAGATCCAAAGCAGTACATAAAATCCAAAAAACAGCAGATTTCAAATACCACTATGAGGAGTTAACACCCAGTCTTAGTTAAATGAAGCCAATGCTTTCAAACCATTTTATTTTGGAGTCATTAGTTGCATATATCTGTAGTAAAAGCATACAATTGTCATTAATAGTTACTAAGTTAAAAAAGTAACTCTAATTCCACATTCTTCAAAAGTAGCAAAAATGTTACTTTTTTAGGAATGACATCTGAAGTTCGCTGGTGAGGGGGGTGACCGAAGCAAGCCAGTACAGGAACATTATAGTTTTTGGAAATAGTGATTAATAAAGGACACCGCATTCTCTAGGGCAATGTATAGTCATATGGAGTAATGATAATTTCTGCTTTTAATATTTTGAGATGGTCTAGAAAGGAGAGTTAATATAAAGATAAATAAGATAAGATAGATTGAAATTAGTTGGTTAATTCAAACTCATTATTCTATTGATAATTATTATTGGTCTAAGAGGACATGAATTGTGGAATATGATAATTTAAAGCTTTCTACCATTATCCTTATATTTTCAGTATATATGGCTATCCTATATTCATATTTTTCTACGCTCTTGTTTAATTTTTGTATTGTATGTGCATTTTTTCCTTCTTTTATAAGTATTTTGTATTACATTTAAAATTTAATAATAAAAAAGAAATGACATCCAAATACTTTGGAGTGTGCACCCTAATGAGAAGTGAATGTAGAGGCAGTTTACTACAGTATTTTGAAGGTCTGTGATTGGAGGCATAGCAGAAAGATGTTGGAAGCAGGTTTTGGTGGGACGAGAGGCGGTTTTGCATGACTGGAAGTCAATAACCAGCTGACCTCAGAAATGTGGCCACAAATACTGAATATTTCTCTTCTTACATCATGTGCTCTATAGTGATCTCTTGGAATCAGTCAATAGCCAAAGTTATGCTGTTTAGTGTAGAAAATTGCATTAGAGTACACCAACTGAATCAATTGGGATTTGATAAGTTAAACTCCAAGTTCTGAAGATTCCAGTGGAAATTTGGTGAGTCAACTTATGTATAAATTCCATTGATTCGGTGGGCCTAATCTAGTTGCAATTTACTACAAAAAGCAGTAGGATTGCAGCCTTCATTGTTAACAAAGAACCACAATTAAAATGAAGAAGCAAGGTTTTTTTGCTTTGTTTTCTTAGAGTTGTGTAATATGACATGGAGCCAGGAAAGGATTTTCCCCACCTTGCAGGAAAGATAACTGCTGAACAAATTGTGTAAATATTCTAACAATAGAGTTGGGAGTAAGCTAACAAGAATCCAGGAGTAATTCTGCTGACTTGGAAATAGAGGAAAGGTCATTGGAACATTATGTCTTGAAGAAAAAAATAAAGAGAAGCATATCTTTTTGAGATTTTGTAGTCGAATTGTCCATATGGTTAATTTCTAACTGGAACTATTGCTCTCCAATAAACATGCATTGTGTTATGTATGTACAATGTTGCTTTAAGAAATGTATGAATGTAACCTGACCACAATTACAATGTAGCCCAGCTGTTAAAGGAACGTGAGTAAGCTGCCCATAGAGGGCAGCTGCGAGCGTTCAACTCACATGGTTCTCATTCCTCAAATCACCGGCAGCCGCGGGAACTCTCCCGCACTAGCAAACTACTACGGAAGAGGGGCGTGACTTGGACGACGTCACGCCGGTAGCAGCCAATAAGCTACCGTGCAACAAGATTCAAATGTATTGCACTACTGTATATAATGTGATGTACCTCCGCCATTACCACATGTTCATCCTGATCATCAACCAATAAACCTGTGTTAGTCCTCACTGCGACTCCTTCTTTGTCTTCCGTGCAAGACACCAAATTGGCGACGAAGGTGGGACGATGGCGAATCCCAAGGTCAAGCCTTACCAGTTCGATGTCAGCAAGCCCGAACAATGGGAGCTCTACGAGTGCCAGTTCCGGCAAGCGATGGAAGCGGCGGGCGTCGACGACGACGCGAGAATGCGCTCCTACTTCCTGGCCCAGGTGGGGCCGGCCACGCTGCGCATCCTGATGAGCCTGGTGGCCCCCAAGAAGGTAGAAGAGGTGCCCATCAACCGCATCCTGGTGCTGTTGGGCGAGCATTTTCAGCCTCCCGTGTCGATCTTCCCGGCCCGGGTCGCGTTCCACAGGCGAGACCAGCGACCGGGCAAATCCGTGTCCGCCTATGCGGTGGCCCTCATGCTTGCAGCGGTGCACTGCCAGTGGGACGACCTGGACCAGGCCCTCCGAGACCGCATGCTGTGTGGCCTGAGGGACGAGGAGCTCCAGCGGAAGCTCATGACCCGCGACTACCGCCTCACGTTCAACGAGGTACTGCGGGAGGCCCAAGCGGCCGAAGCGGCCAGGAGCGGGGTCAGAGTGTTCAAGTCCCGAGGGGCCACGTCCGAAAGGGCCAAGTCACCAGTACAGGCGGCCCGGCGGACACCAGCGAAAACGGCCTGGCGGGCCCCCAAGCCGCCCGCCTGCACACCAACGGCGTCCGAGGAGTCGTCCACTACGGCAGACCCCTGCTCCAGCGAGGACGACGACGTCCAGCGGGTCAAGAAGCAAGGAGAGAAGCGACGGACCCGCGAGCGGCAAGACCGCCGCTGCGACGGTTGTGGGGCGTCCCACGACCGCACGAGGTGTCCGTTCCGAAAGGCCGAGTGTCACAACTGCGGCCGAAAGGGACACATCACCTGAGTGTGCAGGCGCGGGCGAGTCGAGGACAAGGGCAATTCGAACCATTCCCAGACGCACCAGCGAAAGGCGGCCGGCACCAGGAAGGTCTCAGACGACCACAGCATGGCAGGCGTGAACCGCGTGGGCCTGGAGCACCGGCGTTTTTTTATAGAGATACAGTTACAGGGGCTCCCAGTGAGGATGGAGATAGACTCGGGGTCGTCCTATTCCATCCTGTCCCAAAAAGAGTTTATGCGCATTCCCCCAGATGCGCAGCCCAAGTTGCGGGCCATGAGGTCACACCTACGGGACGTGCAAGGGAACGGGATACCAGTGTTGGGGGTGGGGAACTTCAAGGTGAAGTTCAAGAATTACTCCGAGAAACTGCCCCTAGTGGTCCTCAAGGGGGGGGAGGTGCTGCCTTTTGGGAACGCAGTGGTTCGCTCCCCTAGGAATCGAACTGTCCGGCATTAACGCCATAGAGACTGACCCAATGCGGGACGTGTGCAACGCACACCCGGACGTTTTCAAGAAGGGGCTCGGGACTTACAAGGGGGCCCCAGTCTCCTTGGACTTGGATCCAGAAATCCGACCCATACGCCTCAAGCCAAGAAGAGTGCCGTTCGCCCTCAAGGACAAGATCGAGGCGGAACTGGACAAATTGGTGGGGCAGGGGATTTTGGTTCTAGTGGATTCGGCGGAGTGGGAAACGCAGATTGTGACAGCCCTTAAATCAAACGGGGAGGTTAGAATTTGTGCGGACTATAAATGTACGATTAATAAGGCCATTCGGCCAAATGCATATCCGGTACCCGTGGTCAGCCATTTACTGGCCACGCTTCATAGGGGGAGGTGTTTTGCCAAGCTAGATCTGGCGCAGGCATATCAGCAGCTCTCTGTAACCCCGGCTGCTGCCGCTGTGCAAACGATCGTAACGCACAAGGGGGCATTTAAGGTAACACGCCTTCAGTTTGGCGTGAATTCGGCCCCCGGAATTTTCCAGTCCCTTGTGGAACGCCTTTTAAAGGGGCTTCCAGGCGTCCTCCCATACTTCGACGATGTGTTAATAACAGCGGGGGGGGGAAATCAGAATTAGCGCAAAGGCTAGACAGGGTCCTTTCAATATTTGAGAAGGCGGGCCTCCGACTGAGACGGGACAAATGTGTTTTCTTTGCGAGGGAGGTTGAGTTCCTCGGGTTCAAGGTAACCCCGGAAGGCATCAAGCCCTCTGAGCCCAAGGTTGCAGCGGTGCAAAACGCCCCTCGCCCCACCGCGAAACCGGAGCTGCAGTCATTTCTAGGGCTCTTAAATTTTTACCATTCCTTCCTGCCGAGGAAGGCATCCGTTGCTGAGCCACTACACGCACTATTGAAGAAAGAGGCGGTTTGGCGGTGGGGAAATAGGCAAGAGAAAGCTTTCAGGGAGCTGAAGGCACTGCTATCCTCGAGTGCTGTCCTGACCCACTTCGACCCTAGGAGACCAGTAGTTCTAGTCTGTGATGCGTCCCCAGTGGGGGTGGGGGCGGTCCTATGCCACGTGTTGGAGAGCAGGAGGGAAGCCCCGATAGCGTACTACTCAAGGTCCTTCTCGAAGGCCGAGCGCAATTACGCGCAAACGGATAGGGAGGCCCTAGCCATCATCGCGGGAACGAAAAAGTTCCATGACTTTTTATACGGCCGCGAGTTTACGGTAGTGACGGATCACAAGCCACTTCTGGGGATCTTCACTACGGGCAAACCCACACCGCAAATTCTATCCCCCAGGATGCTGCGTTGGGCTATCTTTCTCAACGCCTACCAGTACGAGCTGGTCTATCGCCCAGGGAAGGAGATCTCCCATGCGGATGCGCTGTCCCGATCTCCCCTCCCAAGTGTAGGGGACCCCACATGTGAGGTAGAGCAGGACCACCAAGTCCTGCTGATCGAGTCTCTCGACTCACCCCCCATCCTCCCGGCCGACCTCGCCAAGGCAACGGCGGCCGACAAGATGCTGGCCCAAGTGAGTTCCTGGGTAAGGAAAGGGTGGCCCACTACTCCCCCCGAGGAGCAGTTCAAGCCATTCGTCAGGCGCAGAGTAGAGCTTTCTCTGGAAAGGGGCTGCTTACTCTGGGGCCAGTGAGTAGTCATCCCAGAGAAGCTGAGGGCCAGGGTACTGAAGCTACTGCATACCAGTCACCCCGGGATCGTGCGCTCCAAGGCTCTGGCCAGGAGCTTCTTTTGGTGGCCCCAGATAGACGCGGATATAGAACGTTTAGTGGGCACGTGTGAGAGCTGCCAGAGCTCTCGGCCCGAGGAGTCCCGCTTACCCCATAGGGAATGGGACATGGCCCGCGGGCCATGGTCCCGGATTCATGTTGATTTCACTGGCCCTTTCCGTGGGGCCATGTTCCTGCTGGTAGTCGACTCCTACTCCAAGTGGTTGGAGGTAATCCCCGTGAACAGCACCTCCTCTGGGGCAACCATTAAACAGTTGCGCAAGCTGTTTGCCTGTTTCGGCCTGCCAGACGTCCTGGTTAGCGATAACGCTAGTACCTTCACGTCTGCAGAGTTCAAGACGTTTATTGAGCGGAACGCCATCAGGCACATTACCGCTGCCCCGTTTCACCCCGCCACAAACGGTCAGGTAGAGCGCCAAGTGCGCATTACGAAAGACGCACTGCGGCGCATAGGTCCCGGTGAGTTGAACCTTCACCTGTGTCAGTTCCTCATCTGCTACAGAACAACCCCCCTAGCCTCAGGATTTTCCCCAGCCGAACTCCTCATGAGGAGGCGTCCGGTAACACTTTTTGACCGGATGGATCCGTCCAGGGTGGAGGATGAAGGAAGGAATATAAACATAGGGGGAGAGAGCTCCAAAAGCTTTTCGGTAGGGGACCCGGTTCACTGCAGGAACTACGCGGCCTCGGGGCCAGCGTGGGTTCCAGGGACAATCATTGAGCAGACGGGGCCAGTATCCTACAGGGTCGAGACTAGCTCGGGTCTACTCTGGAGAAGGCACGCCGACCAACTCAGAAGGCGAGTCACCAGTGAAGGGGAATCAGCGTTAGGGTCCTCCCCCACCCGCATTACCCAAGGGGGAGACACGGCGGAACCCGCGGATTCAAATGCATATCCTGGGTTCTTGACCACAGAGGAGGATACTTTGAAAGAGAGGGATCAGTTTGATTATGATTATGAGTTGCAGTACCAGGGGGGTGTAGCGGAGTGGTCCCCCACCCGTCCTAGCGAGAAGAGGGGTTTCAGTTCAGCCCCTGGTACCTCCAGTCCCCCCAGTCCTTTTGTTTTAGAATATACCATAGCGCCAGCTCCCCGGAGACAAACACCCCCAAGACAGGCAACGGGGGGCAGTCCGCCCACCATAGTCTCTAGAACTCCCGGGCAGGTAACGGGGGGTGGCGAGGCCATGAGGGCCTCTTCGTCGGTCCCGAGATTCGTACTGGGGGGGACCCCAAGCTCCTCAAACGGTAGGCAGGGGTTCACTTCCCAACTGTCCATTCCATTCCCGTCCCCAAATGCAAGGTCACCGCAGAGCCCACACCGAGCCACTAATGAGTCCCCCCTTTCCGTTTCAGGACAGGACTCCGCAGAACCAGGCTCCCCTGTGTTAAGTCAAGCGGCCGCACGCCCCAGGCGCACGTGCGGCAAGCCACAATGGTTGAGGGACTTTGTCCCATCCTAGGGGGTAGGGATGTTATGTATGTACAATGTTGCTTTAAGAAATGTATGAATGTAACCTGACCACAATTACAATGTAGCCCAGCTGTTAAAGGAACGCGAGTAAGCTGCCCATAGAGGGCAGCTGCGAGCGTTCAACTCACATGGTTCTCATTCCTCAAATCACCGGCAGCCGCGGGAACTCTCCCGCACTAGCAAACTACTACGGAAGAGGGGCGTGACTTGGACGACGTCACGCCGGTAGCAGCCAATAAGCTGCCGTGCAACAAGATTCAAATGTATTGCACTACTGTATATAATGTGATGTACCTCCGCCATTACCACATGTTCATCCTGATCATCAACCAATAAACCTGTGTTAGTCCTCACTGCGACTCCTTCTTTGTCTTCCGTGCAAGACACCAAACATTGTTCATGTCTCTTGAAAACAGATCCTCCTTCAATTCCCTTGTCTTACACTTAGGAAACTGGCTAGATCAGCCTGGGTGGTGTTGTTCTTACATGCTGCCAAGTTGCTCCTGACGGATGGGAACTCTATGAATGGTGATTTGAACAGTCAAAATGTTCTGTCTTCAACAGCAATTGTAAATTTAAGTTGGTGGTCCTTGGGGGAGGGGGTCAAGTCATCTCATATATGGTCTTCCTCTTCTACTGCTGCCTTCAACCTTTTTCAGTAGCATTGTCTTTTCTATAGAACCTTGCCTTTTCAGCATATCTCAATTTCATCATTTTTGCCTCCAGAGATAGTTGAGGCTTGTCTTTATGGCATGCCAGGATATCAGCAAAGTTTTCTCCAGCATCACATTTTTTAAAAAATATTTTTTTTTCTTTTCAGCTTTCTTTACTGTCCACCTTTTATACCTGTACCTAGTGAGCAGGAGTACAATTCTGTGATGATCTTGATCTTGGCCTCCAGTGACACATCCTTACACTTGATGATCTTTTTAAAATCCTTTCAAGTCCCACTCTTCATCTGATTTCTTGGCTGCAGTCTTCATTTGGATTGATTGAACTGAGGTACTGTATTACAGAATTTCACCATTTCAATTGATTTGTTGTCAAAATTAAAGTTGTATAGTTCTTCTGTTGTAATTAATTTTGTCTCCTTAGTGTTCAACTGCAGCCCTCCTTTGGCATTTTTTCCTTTCACTTTGGCCAGAAATCATTTCAAGGAAGTGCTGCTTTCTGCCAGCAAGGTGGTTTAATCTGCAATCTCCTAATATAGTCCACCTTTTCATGTGATGTTTTCTGCATACAGATTGAACAAAGAAGATAAAATGCACCTTTGTCTATCACATTTGCACAGAGTAAATTGATCTGTATTTCCATATTCTGACCTAGTAGCTTTTCAGCCATATAGGTTACACTACACATTAGATTTGAGTGCACATCTACAAACAATAACAGCCAGCTCTGTCCCTGTGCTACTACACAGCAGGATATGCTAGCACCATAGAACAGAAACCAGCTTATTGCCAAACAAATAGATGCAGCTCTTAATAAATCATGCAGGATTATTTGCTCACTGCCTGAAATTTACCCCAACGGGGAAAAAATCTATTACTTGGCTGTCATTGCTTCTCCAGAAGTACATTGAGAGGTTCTCACGAATAATAAACACAATAAGCACAAACCTATGCACTTTGTGGATTCTAAAAATTACAGCCCCTGCCTAGACAATGGCTACAATCAAGAAAAAGTTTTCTTCACATGTCTCAAGCTCTAAATATTGATGTAAATAAGGCAAGGCCAAACCTATGGAGAACAAAAACAAGATACTTGTCAAATGGATGAACGTCTTCTACCTGGACAAGCTTCGAACTGGACTGTCCAGAAGTCACTTAACAGACTTTGAAGCAATGTAGGAAGATTAAAGAATAATCAAGTAAAATGAGACTTCTAAGATACGGGACAAATATTGTGCGTGTGGAGAAATCCAATTAATGCAGCTTTTATGTGCATGTAATGTATGCCCCACCACTTGTATAAAAGATCCAGTAAGCAGTCCAGATATATAAATCTTATACCTATATAATTAATTAATTAATATCTATATATACTGCAATATATATTACCAACAAATACATTTTTGAAATGGTAGCAATGTTAAGTCTGTGTTTTAAGCATATCAGAGAGTAAACAAAACAAAAATACAAAAAATGTGGCATTTAAGACTAACTGCTGTATTTTAATGTTAGCTTTTGTGGATCAAGTCCACTTTGTCAGACATAAGACGGTGGCGTGGCATTGCCCTGGTATCAATTTATATATATCAGGTACAGAGGTACAGAATGGTTGGTTACCATATCAGGTAAGTATACAAATCAATGTACAGTAGTTTTTTTACAACTGGTAATAGCAGAAGATCTCTGGTTGTTATTCAGATTAGTTGTGAGGTTGGGCCCTGTTGAGCTGGAAATGGTTATGAGATGGATCCAAGACAAACATTGTGGCATTAGGTAAAGGGCAAGGTTCCTCTTGCTTGAAAGCCAGTCATTCAGTGCACATCTCTGTCTACAGCCAAAAAGCCAGCGCTGTCTGTGTTTGCAGACGTTTACGTGGACATGTGGCAGGCATGCCTAGACACCGGAGCGCATGGAACACTGTTTACCTTCCCACCAAAGTGGTCCCTATTTATTTAGTTGCAATTTCTTGCTCTCGAACTACTAGGTTGGCAGGAGCTGGGACAGAGACGGGAGCTCACTCTGTCATGCAGAACTCGGGTCTCGAATTACTGACTGCTTACACATTTGCTAATGAGTTTACCCTTCAGGCCTAGAATCTATTGACAATTATGTGAGTTCTTCCTTTGATCTGAAAGTAAGTCCAAGGCTGCAGATGAGAATTCTACTGAAGTAAATTTCTGTAAAGGTGATATAATAGCAAGGCAAAGCAATCACACTTATATACTGCCCCATAGCACTTAGTGCATTCCCTGGGCGGTTCACTAGTTAATTAGCATTTTTAATATAACAGCAAATAACATATATAGTAACATGTGATGTAACAACCAGTTACTTGTGGTGTATCAAATTTGACAACGTCCCAGAAACCCTTGACTAATATTGAAACCTTTGTGGTGGTGGTTTGAATAAATGTTTACGAATAAGCGGCTCAGCAAGTCGGCAGTTTGAGACCCGGGTACTGCATGGCGGTTATGAGCATCCGTCTCTGCCCCAGTTCCTGCCAACCTAGCAGATCGAAAGCAAGACATTGCAAGTGTTGTAGATAAATAGGGACCACTTCGGTGGCGGGGGGGGGGGGAGATGTTGGGGGGACATGAAAGGAGCCTTGTAGGAATCGGGGCCGCAGAGGGCCGGAGGTCCCGGAGGAGACTGATCAAGAAACGATACGAGGCAGTATGGAGGAGGATAAGATCAGTAGTTTATTGAGGAAAGGCTGCAACATATATAGAAGGAAAAGCGCAACGGTGGCAAAACCATCACCTGACAGGAATCACATCACCTGTTTGCTTGGGTTAATTGGGAATCTCACTGGGGAAGTTAATTAACCGGGATAAACATTGACATAGGAAGCACCATTGTACAAGGATTAGGCAGGGGTAAACATGGCATCTATTTGTGCCAGAGATTAGATTGAGACTCGGAGATGAGTGATTACTCTAATGGGTAACAGAGTTAGATATTCGTCTCTCTCAGCAGATCCGCCGTTCAGGTCAAGGAATTGGGTGAATCAAACCCTATCATTTATCCACCCCCCCCTTAATTTCTCTGCCCACAGACGCCACGAGCCAGGAGTTTTCTCTACCGTGGTGGCCTCTGCCAGGGCCGTTCCATGCCCACCGGGCGTGGGAATTCCACAGAGCCTCATTCGGGCATCCCCTGAGCGGAGTTCCTCCAGCAAAAACCCTTTCAACCCTGAATAACAATACATAATAACAACAACAGTAAAGGTAAAGGTTTCCCTTGCTGGAAAGCCAGTCGTATCCGACTCTAGGGTGCAGTGCTCAACTCTGTTTCTAAGCCGAAGAGCCAGCGCTGTCTGCTTCTGCAGACGTTTCCGTGGTCATGTGGCAGGCATGACTAGACACCGGAGCGCACGGAACGCTGTTACCTTCCCACCAAAGTGGTCCCTATTTATCTACTTGCAATGTCTTGCTTTCGAACTGCTAGGTTGGCAGGAGCTGGGATGGAGACGGGAGCTCATTTCCGTCCTGCAGTACTCGGGAATCAAACTGCTGACCTTCCGCTTCCCAGTCAGCGTTTTAGCCACTTGAGCCACTGCAGTTATTATTGATGTTGAACATCAATATCAATATCAATATCAATATCAATAATAATAATAATAATATCAATAATAATATCAATAATAATAATAATAATAATAATAATAATAATAATAATAATAATAATAATAATAATAATAATAATAATAATAATAATTCCCCCCCACCTCTATGACGTCATAAACCACGTTGCACCTGATTGGACAATATCCCACGACTCTGGGATGCGGGGGGCGGCGGCGGCGGCGGTAGAGGCCAGGTGCTTTCTGTTGTCATGGTCACGGGATCTTACACCGCCGCCATATTCCCGTGAGGCCTCAGCGGCGTGTCGCGTCACGCTCCTCCTCCTCCAACCCGCTAATGGCGCGGCCCTTTCGGCCCTTCTATCCCACCTCCTCTCTATGCCTTGCCTTTTGCCCCACCACCCCAGCCCTCGCCGCGACTCCGCGGCTGGTGGAGGCAGAGTTTCCTCCTCGGGGCCCCGCCTATCTGCCTCCTCCTCCTCCTCCGCCACCCAGCCCAGTGAATCGAACGACGGTTGGGACTGGGAGCATGTAAGGTACGGAGCAAAGCAGCTTAGCCTGAGGAATGGGCGGCGCTGGGCTGGCTCTCCTGCTGCCTTGGCAACGGCGGGCAGCCGGGGACGGTGGCGTGGCATTGCCCTGGTAACGGGCAGCGAAGGGGGTGGCGTGGGGAGGGGAGGAATAGCCATTGCCCTGGCAAGGGAGCCGAGTGGGGCAGAGAGGGAGGGGAACGGCGTGGAGAGAGAAGAGGGGGGGGCAATTCTCCACGGGGCGGGGATGCTAATTACCTTGTAAGCCGCCCAGTTTGAACTCGCGTGTCTGGGTGTGAGCAACAGGGGCAGTGGAAGCTGGTTGGCACCAACACGGAGGTAAGAGGATGCTGACATTCGAAGGGGCGGGGGGGGTCGTTGCCTGTGAAGAGGATGATGATGATGATGATGGCAGGTCTCTGAGAGGAAGGCAGGCAACACTCCCACGGCAGTCACCCGTGGACCGAGAAGGGGGGGGGCTCACCTCTCATTTTGGGGAGTAACAATAGCAGTGAGTCGGCTTTGGCCGAGTGGGCGGTATATAAATTTGACAATTAAATTAAATTAAATTAAATAGCAATAACACTTCTATATACCGCCCTGTAGCGTTTAGTGCACTCTCTGGGTGGTTTACAAGGTAATTAGCATTCCCCCCCCAACTTGCTGGGTACCCATTTTACCAACCTCGGAAGGATGGTAGGCTGTGTCAACCTTCCCCGTCAGGATCGAACTCACAACGTTTTTGGGCGCAGTACAGCAGTTTAACGACTGTGCCGCCAGGGCTTTTGTATGAGCATCCCTGCCCCAGCGACTATCCTTCCATGCCTGAATAGCTGCTGTAACTGGTTTTTTTTTTTTAAAAAAAAGGGGAAGCTGCTAGGTTCCCCCCTATGGAGCTATCATCATCATCTTCTTCACTTCCTCTTTTACCCCCATGGATGTGAAGAGTTCCTACTCAGCCCTCTGAACTAAAAACTACCCATGACACTGTGTAGTCTTTAGCTCAGGGGTTTTGGGACCTGGTTGAGGAGCCAGAGGTTGGGCGTTTGATTCTCAACTGGGCTTCTTTGACTGGGATTGAACTTGATGGCCGATCTAGGGTTCCTCCCAACCCTGCAGTTTGGGTACTCCAAGAGTATATGCTTAATTGTAGCTCCTTGAGTACAATTTAGCAGCTGTCCGTTTCTGCCCCCTTAGGATGATGTAAAGTGCAATGGAGCAAGCCATGCTTCTTCTAACCTAGTCTGTTGACAACTATTTTTCCTAGAAGACAAAAACCAGATGTTTATTGGCTGTTAGGTTTAATCGAAATACTGTAGAAGGTCTGGTTCGGTTTTTCATTTTTGTTGCCAGTTACCAATCTTAGATGTAGAGGTTGTTTTGCTAGTTCGCTGGGTGTAGACTCATTTAGGGTGAGATAGAGTATCATTCTGGGAGCAACGCTTCAGAGGAAGAGACCAGCTGGTACATTGTTTCCTTGGAGGGACTATTGGTAGACAAACATTTTCACATGTTGGGTTTCCATGCTGCCCACTTGCTAGTTCAAAAGGGTACTCCTTTGAGTGTAGTAGCATGGCAGTTGGATTGCACTGATGGGGATGCTTTCTGAGCAGTGAAATTCTAGGCTGTATTGCTTTAAAATACTGTGAGGGTGTATGTACACAATAAGGTTTTTTTAGTAGTAGAATATCAGTTTTTCTACATTTTTATAGTGAATTAGAAGGGGTAGGTTAGTTAGTTCCTCTCCTTTAAAAATACATCCTGGATGTGATTCCACAACTCCTCTAGTAACCTATTCTGTTGCCCAAATCTTTATTTTTTTCCAAAGTATTTCTTGTCTTGCCTAAATCTGCTGTGCATCAATTTGATTCTTAGCATCCATGTGACTTGAGTAAACAGCTGCATTTCATTTTTATTGCAGTCTAGATATTTGGAAACTGATATCATATACTACTTCAGTCTTCCTTTCTTTAAGCCAGACTAACTTGGTTCCACTAACCTTTCCTTAGATGCCATAATTCTGAACTCTTCGTTGTATGCTTTGCTATCTTTGGGTCTGACCCTATTTTCCCATTACTTTTAAAAAATATGATGTCAAGAAACTAGGTGTAATATAGTAAAGGTAAAGGTTTCCCTTGCTCGAAAGCCAGTTGTATCCGACTCTAGGGTGCAGTGCTCATCTCTGTTTCCAAGCCGAAGAGCCCAGCGCTGTCTGCCTCTGAAGACGTTTCTGTGGTCATGTGGCAGGCATGACTAGACACTGGAGCGCACGGAACTCTGTTTCCTTCCCACCAAAGTGGTCCCTATTTATCTACTTGCAATTGCTTGCTTTCGTCTGTGCTGACAGAAACAAGGTGTATGGGTGTCAGTTTGATAATTGGTTTAATTACAAGAACTGGAGATCAGAGAATAAATAACAAAAGCATTGTTGCACTTTGAAGACTAATTTTTATATTTAAATGTTAGCTTTTGTGGATCAAGTCCACTTTGTCATGTGGATCAAGTCCACTTTGTCAGACACTCAATCCCATGTCTGACGAAGTGGACTTGATCCATGAAAGCTAACGGTAAAATATAACAGTTAGTCTTCAAAGTGCTACAACGTGACAAGGGTTTTGTTTTGTTTATTCTCGGATATCCTTGAAACATAGACTAACACGGCTACTATTCCAAAGAACTGGAGATAGTCTTAGATGTCTTTGGAAACAGCTTTCATGTTTTATTAAGAAAACCAAGAAGAGTTTTGCTGGATTGAATCAAAAATCCATCAGAACCAGCATTCTAACTGTGGTGTGACCAATTATTTTGGGAAGCTTACACACAGGGAGGAAAGCAGCGGTTTTCCCTGGCCAACAGCATCTGGTAATAAGAAAGATTGTACCTCTAAATATGGAAGATCCATAGTGCGCTGTGATGGCTGGTAACTATTGAAAAACTATTTTCTATGAAATTTTAGATTTTCCTCCCTGCATGTTAGAGGCATATCGTTAGAACAAATCTGTAAGGCCCCTTCCTGATGCAGGAAATTCATTGCTGATAGATGAGCATCACGTTGATATTTTTTTAAATTTGCAATGAAAAACAGTCTGCCATCATCTGAGGCAGTCTACTCCACTATAAAAAAGATTATTACTGTATTTGCCGGTGTGTAAGATGCATTGGAGTATAAGATGCATCCTGTTATTACGAAAACAGCCCACTATAGGCCACTATATATAGTACAAGACACACTCCATTTTCCCAGTGTATTTAAAAGGGGGGCATAAGTGGGTCTTATATGCCAGAAAATAGGGTACTTGACCTTTATTTTATAATTCTAACCCATTGGTTTGGGTAAGGCCATTGAAAACATCAGAATACACATTTTTTCCTATCATTTACATCAGGGGTCCTTAAACTTTTAAAGCTGGGGGCCAATTCATGGCCCCCTCAGACTGTTGAGGGGCTGGACTGGTAGTTTTGCCACCACCACTGACCACCCTGAGCCACCCCAATCCCCTCCACCCCAAGCCCCTCTGCTTACCAGCCTGGAGGAGCTGCATGAGTCCACGCTTTCCTTCTTGGCCATGAGCTTGGGAAGGTAGTTGTTCCTCACCGGGCCCGGTCATGAGTGGGGTGGGGGTTCCACTGGGGGTCGGCAGAGCTGAGTCAGTAACCAAAGGGGGCAGCAGGGGCAGTGGCTGGGCCCTGTGGATCATGGGCCCCCAAGCACCCCTGCTGCCCTGGAGAGGGCTCCACACGGGAGGCTCCAGCCACCTGAGATGACTAGACGTGGGCAAGGCTGCCAGTGGACTAGGCCAGGCCAGGCCCCCTGCTCACTGCCTCCGCTTCCACTGCCCTGGAGAGGCTGTTGGAGCCTCCCTGCAAAGGCCTCTTTGGGGCGGTGGGAGCAGAGGAGAAGGGAGGTAGGCAAGGGAACTGGCAGACAAGGCTGGGCTGGGCCTCCTGCCTGCCGCTTCTGCTGCCCCAGAGAGGCCACTGGAGCCTCCCCGTCGAGGTCTCTCTGGGGTGATGGAAGGGGAGGACACTGGAGGTGGGGAAGGCCCCCTGCCCGCCGCCTCCACCTGCTGCCCTGGAGAGGCCTCCATGGGGAGGCTCTGGTGGCTTGAGGAGCCTGGAGGTGGGCTGTTTTCTACAACTCCGCCACCTCGCCATTCATTGTTTCCACCGCTTCCTTTGACTCTGCTGCTCTGACGCTGCCCAGGGACAAGATAGTGAGGGGACAATGATTGAGGCAGTGCCCAGGGACAAGGGAGGGAGGGAGGGGACAAGGATTGAGGTGGCACCCACGGCGCCACCCATAGTTGCAGCAAGGGCGCAGGCTGGATGATTTGACGCCATGGGCTGGATCCGGCCCATGGGCTCTAGTTTGATAACCCATGATTTACATAGTGGTCCTTTATTTGAAGATGGTAGCCATACAACCTCTTGATAATCTTTTCTAGGTCTAAACAGAGCCAACTCATTCAACCCTGCCACATAGGCCTCACTCTATCTTTTCCCCCCCTCTTCATGCTGCTTTGGAGGTGCTCTATTTTGTAAACAAGTAGACCTTTAAAACTGGTGTCCACATCTGAACAGATTGCTCCATTAAAACTCTTAGATCTGTTTCATATATACTGCTGTTAAGTTAAGTGTCATTACTTCTATATTTGGGCATCTGATTTGCTGTACATAACTTACAATTTTCTTTGAAATTCAACTTTGTTTTGCCCCAGATCTTCATCATTAATAAAGACATTAAGTGAAATTAGGGACAGTATAGAACCCTTTTAGTCTACTTAACAATGTCGTTGAGGTCCACATTTTGCTTATCCTAGCAGGAATATTATCAGGGACTTTATTAAAACCATTGTTGAAAACATATATGTCAGCAGCATTTCCCTGCCCTATTAGCTTAGAAGCTCATTAAAATGGTAGATAAGGTTAATCTGACATGATTTCTTGAGAAATTTATCATTGTTTTATCATAGCATCCAATTTCCACAGGTTGATTGCTTAGCTATTTGTTCTAAAATCTTTTCCGGTCCGTTTAATTTTCTTTTGCTCTCTGAGAGAAAGAGTGAAAAACATGTGATCCTAGAGATACTGCAGCTTATATTATAACCACAAAGGTGATGTTATTTTGCTGGCAGAGCAAAACAATGCTCTACAAAGCAATCCTAAAAATGGTGGTAACCGAAAGAAAAACTTAAATTTGAAACTAGACTTTATATCAGCACCAAACTGGACACACAGATGTAGCAGACAATATACTTTTGCTACATGCTGTATTAGGTGTATTTTGGGCAAAGGATTTATAAGTTAAGATTTTCTTAAAAGAAAAACTATTTCACCCTCCATGTAGAAATATGTAACCTAAGTCCGCAGATTTAAAATAGTTCATATAAATTGAAAAGAAGAGAAAAACAGTGACTATTATAAACTGTGTAGAACCAGCAGGAAGGTTCCAAATCATAGATACATTGGTGCAGGTTTGGTGAGTTCTGGGGCAATCTGAGCTTTTGACTCTGCCAGTCAGAACCTAATTAGCTGACACTCAGGAAGAGAACTTTTAAACTGCTTAGCCAGTGAGGCATTTAAAAAGGATTCTGTTTCTGGTCATAAAATTATTTTAAAATATATTGTTAAAAATATTAGAGTAAATGCTATAAAATTACTGTTTTTTGCTTTGTAGCTGGGGAAGGACTGTCCTGTTAGCAGAGCTTTTATCCCACCTGTTTTGTTACTATACAATTGTTTGTTGCTATACAATTTGTTACTATACAATTGTAAAGAAAAAAACCCTCCAAAGATGCTATGTGCTAATAAATCACTTTTGATGTATGGTAACTATATGAACTAAATTAAATTAATTAGATTTTTATGTGAATGTTGATGTCCAAAATGTTTTATCATTTACACTGTGCTCAGATATTGCAAACCAGTAACATCTCATTTTAGGTTGTTCTCTCTTCCTAAGTATGTGTACACAACCCTTCCTTGCAATACTGTATCGTCTTTTCCAGTAAGTTCTTCTCAAGCGTTGCAAACTAACATGCCTTCATGTATTGAGTCAACTCATCTCATTTTAGTTGTTCCTCTTTCTACTCCAAACTTTCCCAGCAAAATTCAGTTTTTTGATCATTTCTATATTTTCATTATATGTGCATGGTAGGATAGCACCAATTTACTCATTTTTGCTGTAATGAGATTTCAGGCTTGATTTGATTGAGCATCCACTTTTTCTGGCTGTCTATGGTATCTATAAAGCTGTCTTCCAAGATTACTTTTCAAATTAATTGAGCCACTGCAGTGGCTCAAGTGGCTAAGACGCTGACTGGGAGGCAGAAGGTCAGCAGTTCGATTCCCGAGTACTGCAGGATGGAATGAGCTCCCGTCTTTGTCCCAGCTCCTGCTAACCTAGCAGTCCGAAAACAAGAAATTGCAAGTAGATAAATAGGGACCACTTCGGTGGGAAGGTAACAGTGTTCCATGCGTTCCGGTGTCTAGTCATGCCTGCCACATGACCACAGAAACATCTGCAGAAACAGACAGCATTGGCTCTTCAGCTTTGAAACAGAGATGAGCACTGCACCCTAGAGTCAGATACAAATGGCTTTTGAGCAAGGGAAACTTTTACCTTTACCTTTAAACTTGCCCCCATTTTTCTTCCCTGTCTTTTTTTACATAGTATGGAGGATTTTGACCTTGATCTCCAGTGATAATCATTGCTAACTCCCAGCCCTTCCTTTTTATTTTTTCTAAAAGTGAGGACAAGTTTTTTTTATTAAAGGGAAACAACATGTTAATAGAATTTTTGGTCTGATGTCGTTTTTCATCCTTTTGTTGATTAACCAAGAAAAGGCTTGGAAAAGGAAATCTATCTTTCTAGTCTACAGACAGCAACTCAACGCCAAATGTTGGGTGGCAGTAAATAATCTGATTCCCTAAAGAGGCCAACGACTGCGGATGGATGAGCCCCTTTAGGTGGGGTGATGGTCCCCTCAGTGGAGGAAATGCCACTGGAATCCATCATATTGGGCCCCCAACGGCGAAAGAGGAACTCTGATTCCCAATGGTCACGGAAGCAGAAGAGGCCATGCCAGATGGATTGGCTGTGAAGGCGCACCTTGATAATATCCTCAAGGCTGCAGCAGTCCGTTGCAGTCCTGGTGTTAAATCCTGCATGTCTCATTCACACGTGCTGCAGGAGATGGCTCCGTGATCATATTGTGTGGGTCACAAAAAATGCATTCTCGGATACGAGTAGCAGCCGATGACAATATTCTGCGAAGTTAGTAGTATAGTTTACCTGAGAGATTAAAGGGTGTGTGTTTCTGTTATACATGTTTCACTTACTCACATCTTTGCTTTACCATTTTATTGTCCTAAACCAGGGGTTCCCAAACCTTTCCTACCATAAGCCGGTCTCATGGTTAAGTGGGCCAGTCACGTGGTTCCTCCTGCCATAAAATGCATCTGCAGCTGTTGTAAACTTTACGTCAGCCGCGGGTGCAATTATGGCAGCGTTTGCACATGTGTGGGCACATTTTACTCCCGCTTCCGGTAGCATTTGCACATGCTTTTTACTTTGCACATGTGTTTTACTTCTGCTTCCAGTAACGGTGAGGGTGGCGCAGGCCAGATGATTTGGTGCCATGGCCGGCCCACGGGCTGCAGATTGGTCACCCCTGTCCTAAACAGTCATATTTTGGCACAGAGGAAGTGCAGCCACATTTCAGCTGTCCTCGCTTCTGTTCATTGCTAGCAACTGGAGTTTAGATCATATGCTCAACTCTTGGGATCCTCTAGCACTGGATAGTTCATGAAGGAAGATTTATTAGAATTTGTGTACACTGTATGTCTATTTAAACTTCTAATTTTAAAAGTCAGAAAATGTAATTCTTGAAAACCCCCTCTAGTTTATGAATATGGGATATTGTGCTCCTTTATTCACAATTCAGAATACCAGGAAATGTCATAATATTGCTGCGTAATATCATGCCCTCATTGCCAGGAGAAAGAAGGATACCAAGCTTTACGTAGCAAAGGTGAGTCTGAATGAGACAGCAGTTGAGAAGGTCTACAGCAAAGTCTCTCAACCTTGGGTCCCCAGATGTTCTTGGGCTTTAATTGCCAGAATCCCAAGAAAGCACACCTGCTCATCTGGACTTCTAGGAGTTGAAGTCCAAGAACATCTGGGGGGCCAAGTTTGAAAGACCCTGGTTTACAGGATACCATCTTATGCTCATTACCATTCACACTTGTTAAAAATGGCCATGAGAATTGCTTTATATTTGGTTAAGTAGCAGTTAACCGATTTTTAAAAAAGGCTGGCTTCTGGGATTTCTCCTTGTGTGCTTTCGCTATGTGCATGGCACTTATGTGAATGTAAATTTTTAAAAAGATCCTTATTATCTTTCACCATTGGCTTAGGCCAGTGATGGCCAACCTTGGCACTCCAGGTTTTCTTGGACTTCAATTACCAGAAGCCCGTTAGCACTCCTGTTGATCAGGGCTTCTGGGAATTGAAGTTCAAGAACACCTGGAGTGCCAAGGTTAGCCATCACTGGCTTAGGCCGATGATGTTTGCAGCCCCAAAACATCTGAAGGTTGACATATTTCCTCTACTGAATTTGAAGGAAGGTTTCTGTTCTAGTGATGGAGAAATTCTGTCTAGGAAAAGGATAGTGCCTGCATAGCTGAAAAGACAGAATTCCTGATTATCTTTGCTTCTTGATTGTAACAGTATGTTACCTGAAAACTGGCAACCTTTTATGGGACCATACACAGGCAGGGTTGAATCAGGAACAAACTCACAGACAAAGTGTTTTGATACAAATTTAAAGATGTTTACTTATGAATCAAATAAGGAAATAAAGTACCAAATAAGAAAAATATAAGAAATCCAGTTAGATGGAGTTCACTTTAGAAATACAGAAGATTGCTTAAAAATACTTAGACATATGGAGTTACTCAGGAATAAAAATAAATGAAGAAGTTACTATAAATGAAAAGCTTACGTAAAGATAGAAAGGCGAAAGGAAGAGAAGATTGCTTAGAAATCACATGCTTAAGATTTGCCTAAGGAAAAGAAAGAGATAGGGAGGAAAAGCTTGCTGGAGGTAGAGAAAGAGTGAGAGAGAGGGGGGGGGAGAGAAAGCCATCCTGACCACGCTGGATCAGGGAGTGAGAAGGTGAAGGTGCAGAAGAAGGCCGAGAGTCTCAAGAAACCCTTCCTTTATAGATGAAACAATTCAAAAATCCAGACAATTTCAATTGGTCCAAACAGGAGCACATGGTAAATTTCCAGGGAATCCTAAGCAGGTGAAGGCATCTCCTTGGGAATACCCTGAAGGAAATGGTGAGCCACTGTGTGAGACAGAATGCTGGACTGGATGGGCTTCTGTGGCCTGTGCCAGCAAGGCTGTTCTTATGTTCTTATGTTAAGGACAACCTCCGGGTTGGAGAGATAGGCAGGATATCTCTCAATGCCATTTCCAGGGAATCCTAAGCAGGTGAAGGCATCTCCTTGGGAATAATACCCTGAAGCAAATGGTGAGCCGCTGTGTGAGACAGAATGCTGGACTGGATGGGCTCCTGTGGCCTGTTCCAGCAAGGCTGTTCTTATGTTCTTATGTTCTTAGTGATGGACATGTCCCCTCCTCCATGAAGTGATGCCCAAAATATCAGTAGCAAATGGCTATACCCCAAAATTGCATAACCATAAATCTCAATACAGAAATCTACATAACCTCCTCCCAAACAGCTCATTTCCTGAGATAGTGGTCTTTGATCTGTGGATGAGAGCAGTGTCACCTCCTTGTTAAATCCTTCATCCTGTCCCATGCATAAACAACTATCCTGATGTACTTCAGGTTTTAAAGAAAAAGAAACATTTTGGGAGTTCAGAAAATACAGAGTCATTTTACAATATTCTTCATGTGGTTACAATTATTTTTCATGTAGCAGAAACCAAATAGCTATTGCAAGTGTTACAATAAGAGATTTGAGTAAAACAAAAGGCTGGATAAGAAGCAACCATGGCAACAAATTGTCCATATCTGGATGATGGTAGTTGACTCCTTCTTTGACAACAATTCCTTGAGAGCACAGGGTATGGTAATTGATTTATCATTAGAGTTATGCTTTTATCAGGATTTAGCAGCACTGTTCCTTGAAATGATAAGATATAATATTCTGGGTTAGTAATCATGCACACAGAGAGGCAGGTTTTCATAAAAGTTACCTATATTTAAAAGAAATCACTCTAATGCCACTCTGAGCTTCAAGTTTAACAATAGCTCTTGGGTAGCCAGGACAGACAAATTAACATCCCAAAAGGCAGCTTCCAAGAAGTCAGGCGCCTGGCTTATGGCCCATTAACTTTCAGCTCCACCTGAGTCAAGAGAAATTGGAAGTTTTAAGTAACTTTATTTAAGAATATAGAAATCAGACTAAGGGTGATATTATAATATTTCAAAATATCTTGCATTCAAAATATCATGTTACAAGTAGCTGTGTTAGTCTGTGGTTCAGGCATATCAAAAAAACAAAAACAAAAAACACTGCAGCACTTTAAAGACTTAACTGCTGTTTTTTACTGTGAGATTTCGTGGATCAAGTCCACTTCTTCAGACCTAAAGAAGTGGACTTGATCCACAAAAACTCACAGTAAAAAATAGCAGTTAGTCTTTAAAGTGCTGCAGTGTTTTTATTTTATTTTTTGTTTTCTGATATGCTTGATTGTAATAGTTTTTCATGTACCTAGGACGTGTGTCTCTTAATCTTACTTAAGAACTTTTTTATGTCATCTTTCCAAAAGTTTGCCATTCTGTTTGGTCCAGAATAATAGTCATATCCTTATCCCTTCTCTTCTGGCAGGGAAATAAGGTCCCACTTGCTGTAAGTTTAGCTTTCCATGTCTTGTCAAGCAGAGCATGGACTTTTTCTGGCACTTTAAAAGCTTTGTACAGGCTATGATGCTTGCTGGTCTGTCACAGTTGTTAGAATCTTTGTGAGCATCCTCTCAAACTTCATCGTAACAGTCCTACATTTATTTATGAACATTTACAGCCCGCCCATCTAGTAACAAGACCCCTCTGGGAGGCTTACAACAGTTCATAAAGCTCCCTATTTGTTTACTGTGGGTTGTGAATTTTCTAATATTGGCGTCTATTGACAGAGCCGTGTAGCTGTTTGTCTTGACCCTAACCAGCTCTATGACTCATCTCAAGCAGAAATCACTTCCTCCAGACCCATGAGGTCGAGCACAAGGCAGTAAACAAAGACAGTCATAGCCCAAGTAATTTAAGACGCAGCCGCAAGCAAAAAGCTTAAATTCCACAGTATACCAGCTTTCATTTATACTTTGCTGCTTAAAGCCACACATCATTCTAAGTTGGCTATAAGTGGAATGAAAAATACAATTAAAATAACAATGTAAAGATATACAAACATAACAGTTAATGGAAAAAATGTCCCCCTGGCACTTAAAAGTGGCCCTGTGGAGGGATGAGTGAATGGCTTTTTGAAGGAAGGAGTAAATCCAGCTGGAACAGAGACTGACTTTGTCTTTGACTACCTACCTCTATTTTATGTGCTGTGTGGAGAGAGCAATTTGAACCAACTGTCAGTAAATCTCACTGCGTACCTCCAAGTTCTAGAATATTGTTATGCAGATAAGGGCTTTATATAAGATTCATAGTTGGATTATGGGACAATTAAAAAATCTCTTGCTAGGACTCAGTGTCTTGTATTTGGAATGAAGAATTTTCTTCTGGGTTCTGTAGGTGATCATTTATCAGTTTTAAATAAAAAACTAGTGTGCTCACACTCCAGTGTAAAGACACAGATTAGCAGACAGAGGCACACATATACACCCCAATATACACATTTTTAATTAAATTTTAAAAGTAATACAAAATACAAACTGCTTATAAAAGAAGAAAAAAAGTGCACATACAATACAAAAATGAAACAAGAGGATAGAAAAATATGAATATAGGATAGCCATATATACTGAAAATATAAGGATAATGGTAGAAAGCCATATACACATATACACATTTAACCCCTAAAAAGCTCTAAAACTCTTAAGACTCTAAAAACTCTATACAGAAGCTCCCTCATAGACTGCATTGCACTGCATTCAAAGCCAGAACCTCTTTTGGGTAGAAACTATTTCTCAAGTGGCTGGTCCTGGTCTTTATGACCCCTATACCTTCTTCTAGAAGGCAGAAGCTGAAAGAGATCATTTCCAGGTTGCATACTATCTTGCACAATCTCTACAGTTTTCTTATAACACCTGTGGCATAGATTTGATCTACAGTGAGAAGAGTACGCCCGATTATCCCCTCCACAGTCTTTACGATCGGGGTTCTCAACTTACGGTCAGGGGCCCAGATGCAGCCCACAGCACCATTTCATGTGGCCACCACCGCCTCCGCCACACCTGGAAGTGACATGTGTGGCAGGCAGGGCAAAATGGCTGTCTGGCCCTCGAAGCTGTCTGAGGGAGCATGACCCAGTCCTTGGCTTGAAAAGGTTGAGAACCCCTGCTCTAGATTCTTACAGGCTTATCTGTACCCTCTCCTTTCGGCAAGGAACATCACAACTATATATAACACGCCTGATCCTAGAAAAGTAAACCTTGGTACAGTATACAGTCAGTTTTGTAGCTGAGCAGGAATTTGTGTCTCTTTCTAGTCCAAGCCCAACACCAAGTACTACACATTTTTTTGTCTACATTTCAGGATGCAATAACTAGAATACTAAGTAAATTATTGGTTTTCATATAGGGTTGTGTGTTACACCACACCACAACATTGCAGTTCTTTGACAAGGAAACTCAAATTGGGCACTCAATGATTTCCATGATTCAAAAAAACAGAGTTATTGCAAAAATAACTCTGAGAAGATAGGTATTCTTACTGTTGGATTGATGAGACACGATTGGGCAGTGGTATGGCCATAGGCATGATGAAGGTTGAGTCAAGATTATGGTTAGCCTCTCAACCTCTGCTTTAAGATTTTATTAATCACAGTGGCCTGGCTTCGCTAATTATGCTGGACAGCCTTTAGTCAGCATGGAAAAGGACAATGCAAGGCATGAAATATAGCCAGGCAAAATTGGCCATCAGGCAAAGAATATTGGACACGGAGAGGCAAGCTAACCTGGCCAGAGTTCCAACTTTTTCGGCTCCAGAGTTCCAAAAATGCATCGTCTCCCCAGCTCAGTATCTGACACAATATGAGACGCCCAGCCATCAAAGAGCATTCACCTTGGCCCACTGCCATGCCCTTCCTTTGGCAGTTTTGGAGGGTAAAGTTTCAAAGGATATCTATGCCAGAGAGACTGTGCCCCTGTGATACAGGAGAAGCTGAAGCTACAGAACATGTTTTATGCATCTGCCCTTTCTATAGGGATATCTGAGATAAAGTCATATATATCCCCACCGCTCAGCAAATATCCTGGTCAATCAAACAGCACTTACACACACTGGCTAATATCAGACGAACGTCCCACGTTTACCCGTAATACCACCAAGCTTTGTGTTACAGTGATCAGGATTAGAAGAACAATTCTGGCAAGCCCCTCGGTGGCACAAACTGTGAATGCTATATTGAAGTAACAGTTACCATAGCACTAACTTTAAAAACTGGTTTCATTCTATTTCTTTTAACTTTGAATGGGTATCTTTTTTAAAGAATATATTTTAACAACATTTTAAGCATTTAATTTTTTTAAAAAATTACCTCTTGTTTTACTGTGCTGGTCATAGACCGTAATAAAGTGATTGGTTGTTTGGTTGATTGACTGATCATTGGATTGATCCCTTTGTTACAGAAGAGACAGGAATTACCAACTGGCTTTCGAATCTTCATCCCTGGCTGTTGTAGGAGCAAAAGCCCTGATAGTCTGAATGGCAGTTCTGTGATGTTTAGAGAAGGAGTTCTCGACCTTTTTAAGCCAGGGGCTGGGTCACGCTCCCTCAAACAGCTTCAGGGGCCGGATGGCCATTTTGCCCATCCTCCACCACATGGCACTTCCTGGTGTGGTGGAGGCTGTGGGAGGGGCACATGAAATGGTGCCGTGGACCACATCTGGCCCATGGGCCACAAGTTGAGAATCCCTGCTTTAGAGCAACAGAAACTATTTTCCGCGTCTCCAGATCTGGATTAATTAGTTAGAATCCTGACACCAGAGCAAGGTGCTACCTTATTGCCAAAGGTCAACCACCTGCTTTTGTTTGTTTTACAACTTTCTCTTAGTTTTCATGCATCCAAAATGGCTAGCAATTACTCAGGGAGGACAATAGATACTGATAGGGATGTATTGACCGGTGTGCAAGTAGTATTGTGTAAGATACATTAAACCATGTCTTTAAGGGTTTCTGCAGAGCAGCGCCCAGCTGAATCTACTGAGTGGGTGTCTGAGCAGAATATCATGTATAAATTAGGGCTTCTCAGTAGCCACCTTTGCCTTCATGCCAAAACGTTTTATGCCTAAACCCCTTCTATGTCAAATGCTGTATGCCAGAACTGCTTGATGCTACAGGCTTCGTGCCATTGCATCTTGGCATACTGAATGGATGCTAGCCGGACTGTTTGCTAGTTTACTGCCTTATGGACTTCATTGTTTTGCCTGGAGTGAAAGCTGCTGGCTTTGCTGAAACTCTCTGGAGGAGAGAAAGAGCCAGAGCAGTCTTCAGAGGACTGGAACTCAACTGAAGGAACAAGCCAGGACAAAAAGGGCTTAGCCCAACCGACAGCCAGCCAGGAGAAGGCTGGAGTTGCAGTGAGTACTTTTACTGTGTCTCAGGACTTAAAGTACTGTTCGCAAGGACTTACAGACTGTTTATCTGCTTTACGTTCTCAGAGAGGAATCTGTTGTTTATGTTATCTTTATGAACTATTCTGCTGAGTGAAAGCCTTTTCTGTTTGCACCGTTACTCTGCATCACTGCTTGTTATTGTCTGGGAGAGAGAGATAAAACCACACGGGCACCGCCGCTGCTGCCGAAAGCTAACTGCTTAACTCTGCACAATTCGAACCCAGACCACAACACTTAACAGATACCTAAATTAAAATACTAAAAATGCAAGTAACCTTACGATAATGTTAAAGATCATTAGACCTAAAACAATTTAAAATAAAAAATGACAACACCAGAAAATCATTTTGGAGAAGAAAAGAACCTCAGACCCTGTTCAAAAGTCTCCTCTTTGCTGCCCGGCATTCAGTAACCAAAGCCTTTCTGAATAGAAACATCTTTGACTGCTGGAGAGAGAGCAAGAAGGGAACCAACCTAATCTCTTATGGAATGGAGTTCCACAGCTTATGAATAGCCATAGAAAAGGCCTTACTAATTTAGTCATCACCAGACATGTCTGAGAGGTCAGTGAGAAATGCTTCTACCAAGATCCTGAAACATGTGAAGGCTTGTATGAGGAGAAGTGGTCCTTCAGCTAGCCTGGATTGAAGCCATATACAGTACAGCTTTATGACAATTAGAAATAGATTCAGAAACACACCCATAGCAAGTGGGATTCTAGGAGCTCCCTACAACTGGCTCTGGTCAGTAGTCTAGCTGTAGGCTTTTTGGACAGCTGCAATTTCCAAACATTCTTCTAAGAGTGAGCATAGACCAATGATGGCCTACCTTGGTACTCCAGATGTTCTTGAACCCCAATTCCCAGAAGCCCTGATCAGCAGGTGTGTTGACTTGGGCTTCTGGGAATTGAAGTCCAAGAACATCTGGAGTGCCAAGGTTGGCCATCACTGGCCTAGACTGCTGTAACTAAGGAAGAACTAATTAGTCAAATTTGATATCTCAGGGAACTGTTACAACTTGTACATCACCTAACGGAAACCTTGGTATCCAGCGTCAGGAATAAATGCAGGAGAACACGCAAGCTGCAAACTTGAGTTTTAAACAGAAAAATAACCTCATCCAAAATTAATTGAGTTGCTATTTCCTGATCTTTTAACGGTTGTGTTATGTTATTCCCTAACCAGAAGGCCAATGCTAATCATGTGGCAAGTTGCTGACCCTATATCCTGGAGGTACTTTTGTACATCACCAGTTTGATTCCTGCATTCCTGCTCCAGTGGTCAGAGGGATCCTGTATATATTTCTTTGAGTAAATCAGGAAAAGAGAGTTATATAACCCCATTAGGTCTCACTTTGTATTAGAAATTTACCTAGTACCCATGGGCTTTAGAATCTTGAGAGTAAATATTGTCTCCCTGAATTTTGAGGAATAGCAACTTCCTTTTGGGAATACTGTATATAATGAAGTTTGAAATTTGGGACAGTATTTTCTAAGCAGAATGCTAACAAAATAACACCTGCTTATTACATTCATTACAACTTCCTGCTGGTTTTATAATAGATCAGCAATTCTCAATATTTTCAGGCTGTGGGCCTGACCACACCTCCTAGGCAGCTGCTCGGGCCAGTCACGTGGTTCCTCCCACCCAGAAGCAGAAGTAAAACAGGTGCCACGCATGTGCAGAATACGTTTTACTTCCGCTTCCAGGAGTGGCGAGGGCGTTGGGGGGGGGGGATGAATTAGCATCAGGGGCCAGGTCTGGCCCATGGGCCATAGGTTGCGAATGCCTGTAATAGATGCTTCTTTCTTGTTTTCTCAGTAATAGGAACTATTCTATATCTATAAAACAAAGGTGTGGTCTTGTATGTCTGCGATGGGCTCCCACACCCCTGGACGGAACCCACTGATACTTGTCACACACCTTACTTGATCTGGCGAGATGGCCACTGGGGGGTGGGGGTGGCGAACCCCAGTTGGTGGTTTATGACCCCAGAAAAGGGTCACAAGGGGCTACCCTCACCGGCAGGGGCAAACACAATGGAACAACACTACTGTGCATGCACGACACAGGCGCACGCGCAGCAAAGCTGGGACACGCTGCCGGGAAAGAAAGCTGTGGCCGTGATTAGTAACCACAGCTCCCTTCAGTGGTGCAGTCTCCGTCCCGTAAAAGAAGAAAACCTGAGCAAGTTCTGCAAGCCTCCCCTTCCCCCAAACCAGGATAAACACAAAGGCACAGCTCACAGACCCACCCGCCTGTCGTCCTTCTCCGGTTCTCCACCTCGTATCCAGGCCTTGCTTGCCTCTCCACCGCCATCTTTAACCTTCTGGCCCCTCCATGGCTTGCCCCGGCCGCCTTCTCCGGCTCTTCGTCTATGCGCCCCCCGCAAGGGTTGTCCCGTCTGCCTGTTGCCCTTCTCCGGGTCACCACCAAGGGGTTCTCCGCCTGGTGTGCGAAACCGAGGATCTTCAGCGCTGTGTGGAGGCTGGGTTACTACAGCCACCGCCACAGACACCAACACCATCACCCTTGCGGGGGCCGCCTATACGAAGAGCCAGAGAGGGCGGCTGTGGCAAGCCATGTAGGGACCGAAAGGTAAAAGAGGGTGGCGGGGGTGGGGAGGAAACCAACGCCCGCATACCGGGCGGAGAACCGGAGAAGGATGACAGGTGGGTGGGTCAGTGGGCCATGTCTTAGTGTTTATCCTGGTTTGGGGGTAGTGGGGGCTGGCAGAACTATACCTACTTTAAAAAAATAAAAAACCTGTGCAACTCTGGGTAATCAGCTATAAAAAATACAATTCAATATCTGTACTGAAGCAAACTTCTATGCTGTTTTAAAATAAAACATTAAATAATGATTTTTTAATTTCTTTGTGTCTTGACTGTCATATGGCAAAAAAATCCTACACTGATGCAACATGTTAGACATTCATGGAGGTCACTCATGAACACAACATTGCTGAGACTTGCACTGGCCAGAGGTTTGTGTAAAACAAAACCTAAACCAATTTTCTTTAATGTTTTTGAGAATGGATTCGGATTTGTCTAGTTCAGTATTTTCATAGCAGAATCCACTATTTCCTATGAAAAGTTCTCTGTACAGCTGTAGCATGGTATACAAAAGCTATCTCATCTCAGTATCTGCTGTATAAATTATTTTGATAGTTTTGGATTGAACGATGATAAAGTTTGTCCTTTTGCACATTTAAAAGTGAACATAATTCCTAAATGTTGTAATGTTATTTCTTCTTCAGAAGTTTCTAGTAAAGTAGACCTGTTGTATCATTGGGATTTGGTGTTCACAATTTATATGAAAAATATAATATATTCTTAGTGAAAAATATCAATTGAATAACCCCAATATTTAACACTAAAACCTGTCTCATTTTCTAGAATGCGCATGTTTGGAGTTTACACTGCTGCACTTGGCTCACTTGGCATTATGCGGTTTTTTGGCATGTCTTGGTCGTGGAGCATTGCAGCAGCTCTTGGAATTTACATTGGCAGTGGTGGCTGGACTTTCCTTCGGATCATCTTTAAAACAGCCTTGAGAGATCTTCTGTAAGTATAACTTCTATATATATATTTATTGCTGGTTTAAAAACAATACAGTATATTTGTAGAAACTTTAATACAGGGGTTCCCACCTAAGGGCCAAGGGCTGGATTTGGCCCACTGTACCAATTCATGTGCCCCTCCACCTCTCCAAGGGCATTAAAGAAACAAAATGGCCTCCCCTTTGAAGCTGTTGAGACAAAATGGCCGTCCCCATCACGCAGGCAGGGCAAAATGGCCATCTAGTCTTCAAAGCTGACCGAGAGAGCATGACCTGGCCCCTGGCATGAAAAGATTGGGAACCCATGTTTTAATGGGACATAGAATATAACTCTGTCCTGTCCAATAGGACACATAGTTGCTCTTCTGAAATGTTGCATACTTCTTTGCAACCCATAATACAATTGTGGAGTTTGTTTGCTTCACCTTCAGAGTGAAAGTGTGTACAAAATTGGCTTTGTTGCTGCTGTTAAGTAAAAAAGGCGGTCAAGCTATAATGTTCTAAATCTTCTCTTTATTATGCCTTGTGTACATATGAGGTAAGTGACCAAGCCTTCAGAAGCCTGGTTTATCTGAGGATATGATTGAGTTGGTTGGTTCATCTACACTAAAGGAAATGTTCTTATTGTGAAATATAAGAAACAACTTATGAAGAATAGACCAAACTGCTTCATAAGCAAAATACCACAAAGTTCATAAACATCTGAGAACACTACCACCCAAGTCACGACTGTTGATGTTGAAATCTATATAGATACAGGTAGACAAAACTTTTAGTGATTGGATTCCATTGGCCTGTTGAGACATCAGGTAGTTGAGGTCTCCTGAGTTGAATCATATGTTCTATCATTCTTTCTGTCTTTTCTTTTTAAGTAGAAAAGAAACTGGAAGAGTTTGGAATGCAGGACCAATTAGTGTGTGAGGGACGGTTTCTTAACCCTTTCCCTGATAGTCATTTGTATGCCTAAATTTCTTGCTTCTGTTCCTATGTGGAGGGAAAGCACAGGAAGAATTAGAGATGTGAAGGCCCAGGGGACACCCCCCCCCACCGAGAAATTAATTGGGAGGGATTTTTTCTCTTTAATCTTTAAATCTATTTTCTTTCACCAGAACTTAAAAAACCTTATTTCAGTTGTCATTTTATTGTTAATCTCACTATTCCAAACCTCCTTACATTATTACTCGAGTTGAAAATCAAAAATAACCTTCCAGTTTTTAGTTATAATTAAACTCACTGCCATGACCAGTATAACAGTCTGTCCCCCTTTCCCTTTCCAGCTGGACTAAACTTTCTACTCAGCCATGATATTCTGTGAATGAGGTTGAACTGTTTGTTAACTCTAACTTCAGAATGAACTCACCCAAAGGTGCCTTCATTTTGGCAGTTTCACTTCTGGCCTAGACACAGAAGAAGAACAAGAAGAAGAAGCTCTTAGCCCAGTGTATCATATTGGATGGATGTGATACTAAGTAAGAGAAACCTCATTGTTTGTTGCAGCAAATAAAAAGTTTCATAAGGCTATCTTCAAACCAGCTTCTTATTTCTGTTTGGTAGTAATACTTGCCTGGGAAATAGTATGAGATTATTATTATTATTATGCTTATATTTCTATACCGCTTTTCTTCCCCTAAGGGAACTCAAAGCGGTTTACAAGATATGAAATATAATATACAGGATAAGCATAGGTACAAAAAAAAGATACAAATTTACACAATAATACAGTAACAACTCGAGCACAATTCAATAATACATTTCATACGTAAACAATTCAATAATACATCACAAAAACATTATTAATACCAAATAAATGTATGTGGATGACTTCCAAGCCTCCAGCACAACTAGGGCGGAGGAACAGAAGGGGCTCAACATCTGTGCTTCTCTCCTCCCTAGCCGATGAAAAAGGACCGGGGGGGGGGGGGAGAGGAGGCAAAGTCCTAGTGGCAAAGTCCCTGGCCAAACTGGCCCAAAGGAGGGGAGAGCGAGCGTCCTGGGTTCTTCATATAGGCACCGCGCCGGCCACCCCAGCTGGAGCTAGTCTCGCCTCTCGACCCTCCCGCCAAACCGGTCCAAAGGAAGGGAGGGCGAGCATCGTAATTTAAAGATAGGTGTATAGTTAATGTTTTTTTACAGATGTTGTCTCAACTATCCAGATGGGCTTTCTGGCTTGGAGATAAGACAATTGTATGTCTGTTGCACTGTAATCAAAATCAGAACTTGTTTGCTGCAGCCCTAAGGTTCCTTTGTTGTCCAAGCATTTAGGACCGTTGCACTCACAAAAAACGATATCACTTTGTGTAGAGGCTGTCACTGCCCTCTGGATTTCCATCTCTTTCCAGTTGCATAGCAAATGAAGAATAGCAGCAGAGAATAAAGCCCCCTTAAAACTATGGGAAGTGCAGCAAATGTTTGAAAAGGGTCTTCTGTTCTTTTCCTGGCAGAGCTTGGGGGTAAGGTCACTATAGCAAGCAAGCAAGCAAGCCTTTTTTGGCAAAATGACAAAAGCCTATTACTAACTCAGTCTCTTTTCCCATAAGGCCGCTGCTTTGAAAGGCCACAGTCAGGAGGAGATATGTGGTTCTTAAGATTATTTGTGTCAGTATTTTATCCCTCTGAGACAACTTCCAGACTTCTCTTTGATCAACAAGAAAAGGATGTTACTTGTCGCTTTCCTGGATGTAGGGAAATGGAATGTTTATGAACAGTAGAGCTGGTGGTTGTGACATCTTTATAGTCTTTTGAGTCTGAACAGTACAACCACAAGGAAATTGAGCAGTATTCTGTTACAATGGAAATTCCTTGAAATAATTTAAAGATCAGAAAAATCAACTACACGCTTGCAATTTTTATTTTAAAGAATCTGTTTCAGTATGACTCCAGTTTCTTCAGGTCTAGTATAAGATCTTAGCTCTGGGTATGCCAACATTCCTTGGCATAATTTCTACGCATAACACCCCAATGAACTCAGTAGGATTAACTTCTGTATAAACATGCTGAGAGTGTGCTGTAATCAGATTTAAGTTGTAATCCATTACCTACATGAGAGCAAATTCTGTTGAACATTTTGAGGTTTGCCCATGAAACCTGTGGAGTAAGCTTATTTAGGACTGGTGTTTAAAACTGCAATGTTTGTCTGTTAATTCCTGAAGTTTATGCAACTGAAATTATGGTTAGCTTTCAGTCAGGGTTAGAAATGTTAAAGGACTAAGGCATACACCCTTGTGCAAGTGAGTTATTTTGCTTGCTCCTTTCTGCTTCACGATATAACCAAGTTTGAAAATAGAGCAAAGTATTTTCTCTGTCCTCCCCCTGCTTTTTTTGTTGATTATCTGATTCATCTCACACATTCATTAAAATGAATGTTTTTGTAGTAAATCTTATGTAATCATAGTAAAGGTAAAGGTTTCCCTTGCTCGAAAGCCAGTCGTATCTGACTCTAGGGTGCAGTGCTCATCTCTGTTTCTAAGCCGAAGAGCCAGCGCTGTCTGCTTCTGCAGATGTTTCCATGGTCATGTGGCAGGCATGACTAGACACCAGAGCGCACGGAACGCTGTTACCTTCCCACCGAATCATAAGACTTTTTAAAAACGCAGCACTTCTGATATAAAAGCTACACTGTTACCTGTAAGTAATACAACTTCTTCAAGAGAAAAACAACCACCATACTTTGTTTTTAAAAAGAAGCTTTGCAATCAGATCTATGTGGAAGTTTTGTCGTGTCCAAGGAAACCTTGTTACTGAATTATAACAGGCTTTGTTTGCGCTAGTTGTTAGATATTATATGTTTAAGTACCTTATAGCATAGGAACCTGCTTTATGCCACATTAGAACATCTGTTTAAATGGTTTAATATTGTCTGCTCTGACTAGTGACAGCTCTTTAAGGGCAACCGTCACGGTCTTCTAGCGCTGCTTCCCAAGGAACTGAACCTGGAGCCTTATGAATGCAAAATGTGTATTTTGCCCCCTGGGCTTTGGCCTGTCCTGTTATTCACTTGGAAAGGGTAGTGTTTTCTGGACAAGTTTTTGTTGCTTATTTGCTGGTACTGTACTTGTTTCTTTAACAAACAGAAATACAGTACAGTGATCAGAGGACAGAGGCAAATTAGCACAGTTGCAAGCAAGAGGGAACAAACTGAAATAAGTTAAAGGCAAAGTGTGTTTGCAAGAGTCTTGTGCCATTGTCTATGAGTGGAAGTTTGGAATGGTGTGCAGAATTTAATTGTGTGCTAAGATGCCCATCACTAACTCATTCAGAAGTGAAGCCCAAGTGAACATCTGTCTCAGGTGGTTAATATAAGCCTAATTCTCCTGTCCTAGATTCCTGAAAATTAGCTTTGAATCTCAATACCATTCCAACTCCATTCCAACTTTAATTTGTACCCCGCCCCACTCAGCACATGGCCGACTCTGGGCGGCATTACAACATAATTGAAAATACAATATACAGAAAAAATATAAGCAAAATTGATTTCTATATAAGCACAATATAATACACATTACAATAAAATACACATTACAATAAAATAAACAGTCCCTAAACTATTCCAAAATAAATAAAATAAAGTACAATATTACAAATTATATAAAATCCACACTTACAAGGTTTACAAAGCAACTACATATCATATAAAAACGCTATTTAAATACTAATGCCGACAAAATTAGATAAACATTATCCTCGGCTACTAAGCATCCCCGAACGGAGCCCCCAATGTTCAACGCCCATAGCCAGAGCCCCATGGTTCAAAAACGTCCATAAACGGAGCCAAGGCTCAAACGTCCTTACTTCCCCCGCCGGGAACGCAGCACAGCTGGACTGCTCCCACCTCCCCTGAGGGCAGCTGCGCTCCAGCCTCCCCTGACCAGCTAGGCCAGGGGAGGGAGCCGAGATGTAGTGGCATTATAGTTATGGAGGAGGTTTTTTCCCCTTCAAAATATACAGATTTAATGTTCAGGGACTTGGAATTCTATGTTTCTTATATCTTAATCTTTGCATGTATATCCTTGTCTTTCTCCTTTACATACATATTGTCTTCTGTCCATTCTTTAGAGATATTTTGTCACTATTTTGTTTGTTGCTTAAAAATATTTTAGATTGTAAAACATGCATACTTCATCTTAAATTCTAGTCTCAAAGTGTGCTCAGTAGTTTAGGAATCTGGCTGTGGAGACAGTGGTTGCAAGTTTGAAACCCGTGGAAGAAGAGCCAGCCTATGTAGTCCTGGGCAAGCTGTACTGTCCCAGAACACCCCCATAAGAAGGGAATAGTAAAACCACTTCTGAGTATTATCTACCTAGAAAACCCTGAAAAGGGTCGCCATAAGTTAGAATTGACTTTGAGAACATGCAATTATAATTATACAAGTAAGTAACTTTATATAAAAAAGGTTCTGCCTAGTGATTGCTGATACTGTACAATTTATTCTAAGTGTTGCTTTCCTTCCTTCTGTTCTATGGTTCTAAGGCAAACAGCTTTGAATTGTAAGTATAGAGCAGGGGTGCCCAAACTTTTGGTACCGCAGGCCTGACCATGCCCCCGGAACAGCTGAGCAGACCTGACCATGCCTCCGGAAGTGGACACGCTTGAGCATGCACATCCCCAACCACTTTGTTGAACTGATAACCCAGTGTATTGTAACCTTTCCTTTTCCATTTGAGAGTATTAACTTATATGCTGAAGTAACTGATATTTTTGTGTCATAATTTCAGGGGGCTGTCAGTGCTTATACAGGTAAAATATCAGTTGTACTGCCATCGGAAAGCCAGTGTCACCAAGATATTTCAGGATTTGGTCCGCAGACATCCAGACAAAATAGCCTTGATCTATGAAGCAACCGATGACAGATGGACGTTCCAGCGTTTGGATGAATATTCCAATGCTGTGGCCAACTTTCTCTACCAGCAGGGCTTTCGTGTTGGTGATGTAATTGCTCTCTTTATGGAGAGTCGCCCGGAGTTTGTGGGCTTCTGGTTAGGGATGGCCAAAGTGGGTATCGAGGCTGCTCTCATCAACTTCAACTTGCGTCTTGATTCGTTGGCTTACTGTGTGAAAACCTGTGGAGCAAAAGCTATTGTCTTTGGTGGAGAGCTTTCAGCAGGTAAGGCTTTGGTTGATTTTGGCTGTGCCCCCTTTAGCCGATAGTGGCTATGTTGCCTGTTTTTGGAAGTTTTGCTGCCATTAAGTAATGTAAAAAACACTGTCTGCAATGTGTGTACCTTGTATTAACTTAGAATTATCTTTCAAGAAGAACAATTCTCTTTTGAAACAAGGTACATTCTCCCCTTCTTCAAGTGCCGTAGCTGATTCCAAATACAGTATTGGCTACCATCATGGTGATCAGCCATGTAGATTGTCCTGGGAGCAATATAATGCAGTGGTCTTCCATTTGCCTTCTGCATCGCAGTGTGACACCTATACCACTGATCCAGTTCCACGAATCACTTTCTGGTTCTGAGCCCTTTTGACACACAAAGTCCTCATCAACCCTAGGCCATTATGGATGAAGCTGCTGCCCTCCATCAAGATGGATTCAAGTGGAATTTAATCCACTTGGGGATCACCACCCTTCCCTGTGGACTCCGTCATCCAAAATTGTTAGTTCCTAGCTGTCAGGTTAGTTAACCGCCGCCTGACAATCAGCTTTGAGTCACTGACAGTCTTGTCTATTCTATTACCATAGTAGGATAAACTAACCAGACTTGTACATTCTCCCCATATGCCTTATTCTACAACTGATTTATAGTTTTTCTTGCAACACATTTGAATTTTCATAGTGTGCAGCTAGAATGTCTGACTTTAGTACATTTTATAATCTGAGAAATTGGCTGCTCCAGAGCTACTAAGGTTGTATTCCCTGCCTTAAGCAATTCTTTTGTTGGTCCACAGGTAATAACTCCAGCACAGTACTATGAAACTAGATTTATTTTATCAGGAGAAAATAATGGAAAGTTGCTTGCTTACTCAAATGTTCAACTAGAAATCTATGGTTGGTTCTTACCAATATTTGGCTGTTTATTGAATTGGCCTGGGATAGGCAGTGTAGCAATGAAACATTTTAGTAGCAAGCTACTCATCTGTAATGATATAGTATCTTGCATCTTGAATATCTGAAATACAATACATACTTGACCCTCCCCCCAAAAATTAAAAAATAAAATAAAACAGTAATTGAGATCAAAATATCCTAAAAACTCAGTTTAGATTTATAAACAGAACTCCCTTAAGTAGTAAAAGGTATTTGCTTATCTTAGCATAAAAGTTCTCACTTCAACATTTTGAATAGCATGTTGCTGTATTTTATGATTGGTCATTTGAAGTAAGCATGGTTGCAAGTCTGATTGCAAATGCACCTCAGGCACCTATTGTGCCATCAACATTATAAGCCCAACAATCTGTGTAGTTTAATTCAAAAGCAAATCCATCATATTAAGCATTGTTGTAGGTTATTGGCCACCTGGAAGGATCTCTGATAATAAAAAGTGAGATATAAATATTTTGTTGAAATATCCAGTGGATGGGATTGTCTCCATCCAAGGGATGGGATTGTGTACATGTAGCTTTTCTTTGCCAGAGGGTGGTGGCCATCTGTGCTACTTTTTATAAATGAGAGAAGTGAGTATGCCAATTCTGAAAGCAATAGTGAGAAAAGTGTTTGCAGGGAATGTCTGAGAAGGGGCACTATGTGGAACAGTGTTAGAAGGGGAAATATGATGGGCATGTATCCTGTATTGAAATATGTTGAGTAAATTTAGCATGGATCTGGAAATTTTTTATTAGTTTGTAGTAAACTAGACATAATCTACAGTTCAGAGTTGTGATTATTTTGAAAATACTGTACTGTAAATGCGATGCCAACCACCTGTGGTGTGGAATCGCATCAAATTGTGATTCTGAAAACTTCATTACATTGAATGCTTACTGTCTGCGATAAAGACTGATTGTTATGTTGCAGCAATAGCTGAAGTGAATTCCTTACTGGGGAAAAATATGGTCAAGTTCTGCTCTGGAGACTTCAGACCTGAATCCATCCCTCCAGACACCAAACACCTGGACCTTCTTCTGGCTAAATCATCAAAATCTCCTCCAGCTCAGATTCCAGCCAGGGGTTTAGATGGTATGTTTTCTTACAAAGTTTTGAATGAGCCACATATTTGCTCACAGAGTCTGGCTGGATGCCAACAATTCATTCCTCTTCCTTGCTTATGCTGTTTGTTACAGGTACACATTTTATCTGTCAGGTTTATTACTGTGCTAGACCAAGAGCTTAGTCAGACACCTAACCTAGTTCCAGGAAGAAGTGGGGCTCATGTGCTTCCGTCAAAGAGGGGGGTGGGGACCTCTCTGATAACAATTACTTCAATTAGGGCAAGCAAGACTTGCCCTTTGCTTGTTTTTCTGTCCTGTGCTTTCAGAATAGCTCCTTATAAGAGAGGTGGATTGTCAGGTTGGATGATAACAAAGACAAAAGCCAAGCTTCTAATTTCTCTTCCGCTTCTGTATTTCCTTTCTAGATCGGCTATTCTACATCTTTACTTCTGGTACAACTGGAATGCCAAAGGCTGCCATTGTGGTGCACAGTAGGTGAGGAGGAGGAGATGTCTTTGAATTTTTTTCTCCTGGCTAATATTCAAGACTGTTTTCATTTGTGGAGATTCTTTTCATGCATCCAGATATAAGAAAGGGCTTCTGACTTCTTGGCTGTGGGATGCTTGTCTTTAAACCTGTTTCCTAAGAGGAACACATTCTGCATCCTCTCTGTCTCTTAGAATTATTGATTATAATACTGTAATAATTTAGTGTCAAATTATTCTGGGTTGAAAGGATTTTTGCGGAAGAAACTGCTCAGGGAGCGCCCAGATGAGGCCAGCCTTCCATCTAACAAGGCAAGCTTCTTGAATCCTGTTGCTAGAAGTCACTCTGTGTAAGATGGTTGAGTACATCAGCATGATCATTTTTCAGAGAAGAATGTTCTGACCTTCATCCCAAAGATCCCGAGGCTCCCCTGGGTCTCTTTCATCATAGAGAAAGCCTTTGAGGGATGTGGGACTTGTGGGGCAGGAGGACTTTAATTTATGGCAATTACCATATGGAAAGATTTTACTGGAAGCAGTAATTTTCAGTAGTTTCCTTATAGCGAAAGGGATTCTAAGTGAGCCTGGGGACCTTTGGAGAAAGATGGGAATTGTGAGTTGTGCAGCAGAATCTGAGCCACCATGGGAAGGTCTAAGTATTGTATGTGTGGCTTCTGATGTTGATATAGTTTGTGGCATCCAGGATACTTTCCTGGGCAATCAGAGGTGTGTACAGCAGCTCAAGTCCAGCTGCTAATGTGAGATAATAACCTGGAGACAAGTCTTTGTACGTTTCAGTTCACTTATTCCCTTGATGCTGACCACACAGGAAACAAAGAAAGAGCCATGGGATTGTTTCCCAGTTAATTTTCTACTTGGAATCAGGAGCAATTAATTGCTGGCCTCAAATGTGGCCTCAAATGTGGCATGCATAATCATTATGAATGTCTGGTGACACAGCCATTGCCCATGATTCTAGTTGCTAAAACTTTAAAGATATCTTACCAGTGGTCAAGATGCAGGGAAGAACTGCAGGAATATTGAGGGCTGGAGGGGGAAAGTTTGATAGAGAGCTTAAGAAGTTTAAAGAATCTGAATTGGGTTGGACTAAATATCTATCTGGCCTAGCATTGGTAGCCAACCAAATATAGATGAGGAGCCCTCAAGCAAGATACAAAGGGAGAAACACCCACTTGCTCCACCCAGCTACTTGTGTTCTCCAGCTAGTGGTATTGAAAATGATATTTTCTCAAGATATTGGAAGTAATACATAACCAGCAAGGCTGAAGCCCTTGATAGTGTTATCCTCCATGGCGTATTTATCTTTAAAAGCCATTGTGTATTGAATTCTGCCATTCAGTTATCTGTAAGGAAGTGCTGTTTTTATTTGTCATGAATCTCCTACCTTGTGTTTCAGTGGGTGATAACATGTTCTAATGTTATGAGTCAAAGAAACATATTCTTACCTGCTTTCTCCATGCCATGCATTTCTAAGCTCCCCTCATCTCATTCCAGATCAACCACAAACATTGTACAGTACTTCTTCTCATAGAGGATTGCTTGTGCCCTTAACTTTGGTTACTGTTATCTCTCATACGCATGCTTCTGAGATATATTTGATAACAGGAATCTAGAATTCTCTTGACAGTTGTTGCATAATATTGCCTCAATTCCTTCATAAGGGGAGATTAATAACTTCAAAGAACACCAAAAATGTTTCAAACACAAAGTTTACTTTCCACTGTCTCTTTAAAGAATAAATGCACAGTTTATACTTGTTTTTCAATGTTCCAAAACATAAATTCCTTTAGCATCTCAGATAAAGTATATTTATTGAATTATTTCTTGAAAAACTGACACAAAATGCTCTTCCCTTCAAAGAAAATTCGATAATTTTTCTTTTCAATTTTTCATCAGGAAGGGAAGATTCCTTAACTTTAAAGTACAGTTTCCACTATATTTACATTTTATATTGCATCCAAGAGCCTCATGTTGTTCATTCTTTCTGGGCTAAGACGTAATGTTGCCTGCCAGTGGTGAAAAGGGTGTCTTTATGCCAGGGGTTTCCAAACCCCAGTCTGTGGGCCTAATCTGGCCTTTGCATATCATTAATCTGTCCCACGGTGGCCACCTGGGCACCTCTAGACCCACCCACCACCACTGGAAGTCGCGATGCATCACTTACCGTGGCAATGGTGGGAATCACAACATTTTTCTGGGTTCTTGGATAGGCTCTGCCACTTCCCAGGGTAGTGGGAGGCTTTTCAGAGCATGTTTGCTCCAGTTTGGGATTTTTCCATCGCTTCTCGGCTGCACTTCAGCAGCTAGAGCGCAACGGTGAGCAACTTCCGGTACCAGGCGGAACTTATGTCAGAGCCTGGGATCTTAGCGCGGAACCAAGAAGTCGCCCATGGCTGCACTATAGCTGCCGAAACACAGAAAGCATTGGGAAAATCCCAAACTGGAGCGAACATGCTCCGAAAAGCCTCTTGCCACCCAGGGAAGCACAGAGCCTGCCCAAGAACCCACTAAAATGGTGCAATTCCTGCCACCGATGATGACAAAAAAGTAAGTAGTGGGCGCAGCCACACCTCTGACCCCACAGCTGAGCACAGTGTTGGGAACTGACCCCTGGTGGGAAAATGTTAAGAACCCCTCCTTTATGCAATCTGCCTCTTGATTGTGCAAAAAACATGCTTTTATCAAGTACTAGTTTTTATCTAGAAACAACCACGAGGGATTATGTGGCCTACTTTTATGCATGCATATTCTCTGTTTCCTTGTAGATATTACCGAATAGCCGCTTTTGGTTATTATGCCTACAGAATGACACCCCAGGACATTGTCTATACTTGTCTACCACTGTACCATTCAGCAGGTAAGCAGGAGTGGTTACCTCTTTTCTTGGGATAGAGGCTGGCCTTAGTAATGCCAGTTATACTTGCTATCGGAAGGGAATGTTTTGCCCCAGAATCACGAGAAGCCAACTTTTCTTTCTCTTTCTCTTAGGAAATATCATGGGTGTTGGCCAGTGTGTGATCCATGGCTTGACTGTAGTAATCAGGAAGAAATTTTCCGCCAGTCGCTTCTGGGATGACTGTGTGAAATACAAATGCACAGTAAGGAAAGCCCCAAACTCTGCTTGTAGGCACCACACTTTGTAGAAAGTGGGAGCAAAAGCATTTGTGGGCCAGGCTCTACATGGCAAGACAGCCACAGCATTAAAACCTCAAGAAGACTACTTTACAAACAACAGTGAGGGACAAAATCAGAAATTACCAGCATGAAACTGTATCAGGGGCATTCCAGAAGGGTGCATGTGTGTTAGCTTTTTACTGCCTCTGCTGTGTCAATCATCTAAAGGCAACTGGTGTTGATGCATTCTACTATATGAGTCTGTTCAGTTGCTACGGCTGATTTTTCTTGCCAAGGGATCATGTTGTTGGAAGTCCAGGAATAAACCACAGGGAAGCTGTGTGTGTGTCTGTGTGTGTAAGTGCAGATGTTACAAAAATGTCCATAACATGTTGGTAGCTGAAGTGGAAAACCTAAACATCCCCTTGCCTTCGAACCTGTGGTTCAATTCTGTCTCTCCTTTTGCTCTATCACTTTGAGACTATTCAACAACCTGCTCTGTAAGCCAGCCATTTCACTAGTGTAGTTGCTTGTAATGCAGATGGACAATTGTTTGTCAATAATTTCCTAGCCCTATGATGAAATTGAGTCCTGTAAATCAGAATTCTCTTAAGTGTAATGTTATCCTTCATAACTTTTAAAATATTTTCTATTAATAAATTATTGCCAGCAACTAACTGATTTTAACTATCTGTGATGCCAATAGCTAGAATTTCTTTATCTTCTCTAGTTCTGTATAGAAGAAAAAAGTTCTGTAACTAAAGGAAAACAATACAGGGGAAGGGGGACATAACTATCTAGTTTTACAGGCTAGAAATAACTGTTCTATTAGTCCATTATTTACTAATATTGTTGAAGTGTTCTTTGAATAGAATTACTCAATTATTTCTTAGTAACACTTCAATTAATATTTTTAATGTTGGCCATCACATCATGTCAAATACCTTGAAAATATCTAATGAACATTTTTTTTAACACTTTCCTAGTTAGGGCAGCTACTTGCATTTAAGGCATAAACCAGTTTGATCTTTTAAAAATATATTTAATAATAAAATTGCCCATTATCTTTGTTAGTATTGCAGTAAAAAATTAGGACACAATGGTAATCAGAGAGATAAGTCTATAAGCCTATACGGTTTGTAAAGCTAATAGAAAAAAACATTCTTTGCTTTGGGTGATGCATGGTCATATTGCAATAGAACCTGTTTCAGATCAGACATTCTTGCTGAGTGTGAAAGAAAGAAGAATACAGTAGAACCTCGGATAACGTCCAAACTCCATTCCACGGAGTTGGTCGCTATGCGATTTTGGACGTTATGTGGTTCCTATGGGGAGATGCCTCGCATAAAGTCCAAAAATGGTCGAAAACGGATGTTATCCAAGGTTCCTTTACCAATACCTCAGATAACATCTATTTTTGAATGGTTTTGGACATTATGCGAGGCATCACGTGTGCATAAAAACTGCAACATGCGAATATGATGTTACCCGATGTGGACGTTATGCAAAGTATTACTATACTAGTTTTTTAAAAGATACCTCCAACTATAATTTTTTCAAAGACACAGTGTTTTTGCCTAATAAATTAGGGCTCATTTTAAATTGTTCAAATTACTTTAAAACAAGTGTAGACAGCTATGGCCGTCCTGATGTTTATGACATGAAACTCATAATTGCTCACCATTGACTATTAGCTAATGGGATTTGTAGTTTTAACACATCTGAAGGACAACAATTGCTCATCTCCACTTTAAATACCACTGTCCATATTTGTGGGAGTTGAACAGAAATTGCATTCCTAGATGTGCAGAAGGCTGTATTAAATTTTAATATTTTTTCAGCAGGAATGGAGAACTTTCAGCCCTCCAGAAGTGTTAGACTGTAATCCCCACAGATTGTTATTTATCTGGAGATTATAAGAATTATAGCTTAAAAACATGGCGAGGGAAGGTTTCTTCACAAATAGCTTATAATTACAGATTTTAGAATGTTAAAAATATTTTTCGTATGCAAGGAATTTTGTTTCTATTTTTTGAAAATGAAAGCAAAAGAAAAAGAATTCTTCTGCATCTTCGAAAATTCTGCAAATACTACATTTTGACTGTGTTTTCATCAAGTTTTACCAAATTACTATTTTAAAGCTAATCTCTCTTGCTTTCTGCAGATTGTGCAATATATTGGGGAGATTTGTAGGTATCTCTTGAAACAACCTGTACGGGAGGCAGAAAAACAGCATCAAGTGCAGCTAGCAATAGGAAATGGCTTAAGGCCCACCATATGGGAAGACTTCACCCAGAGGTTCCAAATTAAAAAGATTGGTGAATTTTATGGGGCTACAGAATGCAATTGCAGTATTGCCAATCTGGATGGAAAGGTATGTGAAAGGACTGCCATGGCAGTTTATATTTTGAAGAACTTCTTTACTTTGTAGAGTGCAGTGGCTCAAGTGGCTAAGATGCTGACTGGGAGGCGGAAGGTCAGCAGTTCAAAACCCGAGTACTGCATGACGGAATGAGCTCCCGTCTCTGTCCCAGCTCGTGCCAACCTAGCAGTTCGAAAGCAAGAAATTGCAGGTAGATAAATAGGGACTACTTTGGTGGGAAGGTAAACAGCGTTCCATGCACTTCGGTGTCTAGGCATGCCTGCCACCTGTCCACAGAAACGTCTCCAGATGCAGACAGCTCTGGCTCTTCGGCTTTGAAACAGAGATGAACACTGAACCCTAGAGTTGGATACGACTGGCTTTCAAGCAAGGGTGACCTTTACCTTTACTTGTGTAGAGACTGGACAATATCCAGATTACTTGTTGCATATGGCTTGTTGGGTGTGGTTTTTTTGAGGACTCTTTCTTGTGATGTTAATTTTTAAAGCAAGTATGCTGGGATACCTTTTAAAAAGATAATTAGCTTATCTTTTTAAGATAAATTAAATATAAATGTATTTATTTATTATTAATTTAATTTAAAATAAATATCTTTTAAAGATAATGACAATTAAGATAAAGACAATTCCATGGTTTAAATCAGGGGTTCCCAACCTTTTCAAGCTGAGGGTCAGGTCAGCTTTGACAGCCGAATAGCCATTTTGCCCTGCCTGCACGATGGGGGTGGCCATTTTGTCCCAACAGCTTCAAAGGGGTGGCCATCTTGTTTCTTGAATGCCCTTGGAGGGGTGCGGGGCCACATGAAATGGTGCTATGAGCCGGATGCAGCCCATGGGTCTTAGTTTGGGAACCTCTGGTTTAAATCTAAGTGCTTCTAGCTCTACCCATTTGAAATACAAAATCCTTCTTCATAGATGCTCAAAAGCAGAGCAGGCTACTGTGAAGCATTCAGTAAAAGGAATGTGAAGTGATTTAAGTCACTGAAGAAGTGATTGGTTTAGTAGACAGCTTCCTTCCCAGAGTAGGTCACTAATAGATGTGATAGTAATTTGTATGTTGAGTTAGAAGGGAACATTTCTCATCACTTTCTATGCTTATGACCAAATTACAGTTTCATTCTTTTGAATGTGGATTAGTGGGAATTTTTATCAGTTACTTATCCTCAATTATAGACTGCTACAAGTAAGATCCGGAACAGACTGTGGCCGTGCATCCTTATTCCTAGAATGGAATGCTCCTGTTTAGAATCTTATTAACCTTGAACAGGAGTAATTACAGCATTGCCAAGGAGTAAAGTCAATTTCAGAAGTAATGAAAAAAACGCTCTCTTTTTTGTCCTCTGGCCTTTCATTGCTGTGCTATGCAGCATGGAAGATCTTGTTCTGAATTTGAATATTTTATTCCTATAAAATGTCTATGGGTTGAGGTAGTTACAAAGATTTGGAAAGAGAGATTTTGTCCTTTTCCCATTTATTTTCTCAGATTTATCGGTATATTTTAGAGATACAGTAGTAGGTTACTTAGATTTTTTCAACCTCACAGCATTTATGCCCCCTTCCTTCTGGTTATATACTACAGTATTTATTTATTTATTTGCCCGTACTTTTATTGCCGCCCCCTTGCCAGAGGTGACTCTGGGCAGCTAACAATCAAAACACAAACAACAATAACATACTAAAACCATTCTTAAAACCATCACTCTTAAAACCCCAGTCTAAAAAAAAAACCTATCCCCCCCTCCCCATCCTTAAGAGAGAGAGAGGGAAGATCTTGATCTACAGTATATAAAGCAGCTGACGAGGGTCACCTCTCCCTCGGTGTCCCACACCTGCCCATTTATATGCCATCATGAGAGATGTCTTGTGGTTGTCCTCATTTCCATTTTAATTTTGCTCTGTCTACTAATAGGTTGGTGCCTGTGGTTTCACTAGCCTAATTTTGCCAAATGTGTATCCTGTTCGCTTAGTGAAAGTTAATGAGGATACCATGGAATTGATACGGGATGCAAATGGACTCTGTATCACCTGCAATCCAGGTAAATATACTGTGATTATCACCTCTTAATCTTAAGAAAGGGATGTAATTCCTGTATAATTGCATCTTCTATTACTGTCTCATCAGATAACTCTTAACTTCAGACCTGAGTATTGTTATATTGTTTTTATCTCTGTTCCTAGAACTGATTGGTCATGACTGGGCACTTTTCGAGTAGGGTTCTTGCTCCACTGTTAATATCAAAATAGGTAGAAACTGAATAGACATCAGGTATAAGGTGCAGGATTCTGTTTTGTCTGAGGAGAAAAGATCTATTTATGGAAACCTCCCTTGCTTCCACAGTTTTATTTAGACATGTGTGCAAGTAGCTTTAACCCTAACTATGGAGCAGTGGGCTATAACAAAGAATAAATACAATGGAACCTCAGTTAACAAATGGCTTGGATAACATAAACATCGCATAACAAAAGGAAACCCATAGAAAATAGTGGCTCGGTTTACGGAATTTTTTTAATGGATTAATTGGTTTTCAATGCATTCCTATGGGAAACTGAGTTTCAGTTAAAGTACCTGTATTTTGGTTTTCAATGCAATCCTATGGGAAATTGCATTCAATGCATTCCTATGGGAAATTAGGTTAAAGAAATTTTCGCTGTAAGAAATGTCCCGGAGAATGCATTACTGTATATACTTGACTATAAATCATCCTAATATAAGTTGAGATACCTGATTTGGACCACTAAAACTAGGAAAATAGAGGGGTGTGGCTAAGATGGTGCCTGGTTAACACATACATTGCTTTGCTCGTGCCGAGAATGGGATTTTAAAGTGGCTAAATAACAAAAAATTGGAACCGACTTGCTAGAGAGTTTATTTCTGGAGCCTGGGAGTCTTTTGAAGTGAGTTTATTTTCGCCGGAGACTGAGTTCGAGGAGCGGGCGGCGAGGGAAGCGCAGTGTCGGCTGTGCTGAGCTCGTGGCTCGGGTCGGACGGGCTTCTGGCGATTTAAAGTGAAATGGGCTTCGGAGCTTTGGAACTTTAAGAGAGAGAAAAGGAAAAATAAAACTAAAGAGGACATTGGCGGCGGTGAACAGGGTCTTGGAGCCGGACAATTGAGAGGGCACAGTAAGTGTTGAGGGAAGGAGGAGGGATAAGCCTGGTAATGGAGGGCAAAGCCGGGAAGGAGTAATGGCGGCGAGGAAGAACAGAAACGAAAGTTAGAAGTTTTGAGGACGGCTGAGAGGAGAGGAGTGGAGAGTGGGAAGCGGTGGTGGAATGGCTGGAATGCTGAAATTGAGGCTGGAAACGGAGGTTGGAGAGGGGGAAGGTGAAGATTTCAGCAGAGTTGAGATGGAATAAGGAAGAGACCGTTTAGAAGGCGTGGAACACGGCTGGTGTGCCTGGGAGATCGGAGGAGAGAACGGGTTCAGGAGCCACCAATGTGGCTGGTTGTATAAATATTTCTTCTTTCATCTGTGCGGGGATGCAGTTGGGTTTTCTGGAGTGAAGGAAATATAGCTGCTTCTCATCTTTTTTTTTCCTGCCCGTTAATGCTTGGAGTTTGGATATAAGTTACCCTGTGGCCCTGCTTTTTTTCCCCCACTTCCTTTGGATATCGTGGATATAAAGTAGTTGGTCTTCCTCCTTGGATATAACAGTACAGCTCTGAGTGATTTGAAGAGTTTTTCCCCCTCTTTCTTCAGTTGGAGTGGGGTTTGGTTGCTTGGGGGGGGATACTAAAGCAAGCTGGAAAAAAATCGGGGTGAAGTGCTTGTTGGGTATAAAAGTGTTTTGGCTCTGGGTGCTTTGTTTGAAGATTTTATAACCAAAATGGAGAAGAGAAAAGAAGATGAGACTGTAAGACCAAAAAAGACTGATGCAAGAAAAGAGGAGAAGAAAGCGCCATGTGCTGATGCATCTTTATCATCTGCAGCAGCAGCAGCAGTAGAGCAGACGGGAGCAATGGACCAAACCCAAATTTTGGTAGAGCTGGGGAAGTTGTTTAAAAAAAATTGATAAGATGGATGAAATGACTACGAAAGGATTCAGAGAAATGAGGAATGTGAGAGTGAAAGATAAGGAGGAGTTAATGGGTAGCCATAAGAAACTTGTCGGTATGTTTACTGATTTTTCTATAAAAGCGGATGCTAATAGTCAGAAAGTGGATAAAGTTCTGAATCTGGTGCAAAAAGATATGAAATTAAGGCAGAATGATATGAAAGGGCTTCACGAGGAACATAAAGAGGTTAAACTGAAAGTGGAGGGTTTTGGGAAGAAATTGGATCTGGTGGAAGAGGTGATGAGAAAACAGAACGTAGTGATGAGAAATTTGTTGGAGAAAACGCCAGATAAGCTAAAAGAAAGAATAGTGGATTGGTTGAATAATTTGAATATGGGGAAAATTTTTGTAAATGAAGATATTGCAAATGTTTTTAGATTGGGCCCAAGGAAGGGGAAAAAAGTCCAAAGGAATGTGTTGATTAAATTTGCAAATTGGGCGGATAAGTTGAAGGTGATGGCGTTTATAAAACAAGCTGGGTCTGGCGTTTTAAAAATTGACGGTTGTGATGTTGAGGTTTATAACGACATATCTGTTGAGGAACGGGTATGGCGCTATAAGATGAAACCTGTGACACAATTATTAAGAGAACGTGAAATTGTTTATCATTGGAAGTTTCCTCAACAGCTCAGATTCTTTTATGGGGAAAAATGCATACAATAGATATTGAAATGGACTCATTAGATTATCTGTGCCAGATTGGATTGGTTAAAGCAGCATCTCGAGAGTGGCGAGCCTTGAGGAAGGCCTTGTTCGAAGCAGGGGGTACACAAAGAGAGTCAGGGATCGAACAAGAGAAGGGGGCCACAGGAGGAGCAGAGGAGGAGGATGAGGGACAGGTGGCGGAGGTGCCAGGGTGAGGCAGGGTACTAGAGAGGGGGATTTGACGGGTATGGGAAAGATGAGGGGCTTTAATTAGGTTAGATTTTGAAGAGGAGAGTCGGCGCTAGAGCTTTAATTAGAATGCACATCTTACATGTCTCCCCCCCTTCCCCCTTTGAAGAATAAGGGCCACTTTTTGGTAAGAAGAGTGGGGAGGGCAATTTTGAACGTTAAATGTTTTTCGATTGTTTTTTTTATTAAAAAAATGTAGTTATATGTATGGTGAAGGTAATTACACAAAAAAGAGTCTGTGGTGGTCAAAATGCATGGATGTTAGATAATTTATGAGGACTTTTAAAGTATTGACGTTGAGTGTGAAAGGTACGGGCAGCCAAATGAAGAGGAGGAGGTTGGAATTTGCTTTGAGGAAAGATAGGCCGGACATAGTCTTTCTCCAGGAAACACATCAAAAAACAGAGGACACAAATAAGATTTATTTGGGTTGGATGTAGATATATGAAAAGTCCTATGGAACCTCTAAAGCAAGGGGGTGGCAGTCTTGATTTCGAAGAGACTTGGCTTTGAGATGTTAAAGAGTATTTCTGATCCAGATGGCAGATATTTAATAGTTATAGGGAAAATAAAGGATGAAGAGATAATGTTGGTAAATATATACGCCCTGAATGATCATCAAGAAGAATTTTTAAATAAAGTATTGGGTATATTGGAAAAAGAGAGATTAGTTAATATGATTGTGTCAGGAGATTTTAATTTGATAAGGGCCCCGGAGGATTGTACTAATGTAGCTAGAGCTGGAAGACCAGTTAAAATGAAGATATTAGATAAATGGATGAAGTGTTTGGGATTAAAAGATGTTTGGAGGGAAATTAAGGGACAAGAGAGGGTTTATACTTATTTTTCACAGGTGCATAATACATACTCCAGAATTGACTATATCCTGGACACAGAAAATTTGATTAAAAATGTAGATGATGTAGAAATCGGGATTTTTAAGGAATCTGATCATGCAAAACTCTGGATGGAATTGAGATTTGATGGTGAAAAAAAGGATAGGAGGAATTGGAGATATGATGAAAAATTATTTTATGATCAAAAGAGTAAAGAAAAGATAATTGAAAATTGGAATGAAAGTTGGGCCTGGAATGATAATGGAGAGGTTAGTTATAATGTGGTTTTGGATACCATGAAGTCGGTATTTAGAGGGGAATGCATTAGGTTGGCTAGTATTAAAAACAAACAACGTAGAGACAAACAGTCTGAGATAGAGAACAAGATTAAGCATTTGCAAGAGAACATATAAAGACAAATAGTAAAAAAGCATTTGATAAAATTCAAAGGTTAAAGTCAGAGTTGATAGGAAAAGATATGCGGAAGGTAAAAAAAGATCTATTATATTTGAAGAGAGTATTTTGAATATAGTAATAGGAATTCTAAATTATTGGCAAGAGCTGCTAAAGAAAAGAGGATGAAAAGAGAGATTGGAATTTTGATAAATAAATCAGGGGTGAGATGTAATAAGGCTAATGATAAGATTGAGATTGTAAAATATTTCTATCAGAGCTTGTATACTAAAAGAGATATCAATATAGAAAAGTTGAGAGAACAGTTAGAAAAGCATGTGCAAATAAAAATAGAATTGGAACATAAAAATAGAATGGAGGAGCGAATAACGGAAAAAGAGGTAAAAGATATAATAGCCAACCTGAAGCTAGGTAAATCCCCGGGTGAGGATGGATTGACAGCGGATTTCAATAAGGAATTTAAAGATAGTGTAGTTCCAAGATTAGTGAAATTGTTTAATTATATATTAGATGGGGGAAAGATACCGACATCATGGAACAGAACTATAATTATTTTGCTGCCAAAGCCTGGAAAGGATGTTGAAAAAGTGGAATCTTATAGGCCTATTTCTCTGATAAATCAAGACGCTAAGATATTTACAGCAATAATTGCAAAAAGATTAAATGGGTTCATGGGCAATTATATAAAAGAGGATCAAGTGGGATTTTTGAAAGGACGTCATATGTCCGATTTGATTAGGAGGGTTCTGGACTTGATTGACATAGCAGGACATACAAAAGAGAAAGTTGGATTATTGTCATTAGATATATTTAAGGCTTTTGATTCTTTGCAATGGGTTACAATTAAAGAGATAATTCGATGTTATGGGTTTGGAGATAGATTTTGTAACATGATAGATCAGTTATATCAATCTGGATTTGCAAAAGTCAGGGTCAATGATGAAAATACAGGAGAGATAAGATTAGAAGCAGGTACAAGACAGGGTTGCCCATTATCCCCGGTATTGTTTATAATGGCAATGGAGTTGTTAGCAAATATTATAAGAGGGGATAAAGGCATCGAAGGGATAGCTGGAAATAAAATGTTTATATGCAGATGATACTTTGATAATAATGAAGCATCCTAGAAAGGCATTGGAAAAAATACAAGGACATCTAAAAGATTTTGAAGAGATAACAGGTCTGAGAATTAATTGGGATAAATCAGAAATGATAGCCTGTAATGTTGAGAAGGAGGAACAAGAGAGAATTAAGGCTAAATTTAAAATTCAAGTTAAAGAATGTCTGAGATATTTAGGAATAAGTATCTCAAATAAAATTGAGGACCTTAAGCGATTAAATTATGATAAACAGAAAAAAGAAATTAAAGAGAAAATAGAATTGTATAAAAAAATCAAATTGTCATGGTTTGGTAGGATAGCGTTAACTAAAATGATGTTGCTGCCAAAAATAAATTTTTTATTTGATGCGTTGCCGATTAGGTTGTTTGATAAGAAAATTAAAGATTTTCAAAACATAATAAATAATTATTGTAATGCAGGAAAAAAGCCTAGAATTGCTAAGATTTTTTGGTACTTATCTCAGAAAGAAGGAGGATTGGGAATACCTAATTTAAGGAATTATTATAGAGCTTTCCAAATTAAGAATATTATAAAACTTTTAGCAAGGGAGAAGGTTGTCTGGGAAGAAATAGAGATGGAGTTAAAAATGGGTAAAGGGGTATTTCTAGGTGACAAGAAAGGGAAAATCAGTGTTAAAAATAGAATGATGAAAACAATGTTGGATGTTTGGAACAAGGTTAAAAAGAAATTGAGTCCAGAACTATCTCCTATAATAGAATTAGATGATATTAAAAGTTTTCCGATACAATTAGATAATAGTTTAAAGATGGTATTGGAAAGGAAAAATGTTTCTTTGCTGAAGGACTGGGTTCGTGCCTGTAAAGATAGTGAGAATAAAGCAGTAATTTATTCACAGTTGAATTTGAACTGGTTTCAGAAGGTAATGTTGGACAGATGGACTGATAAATACAAGGAAGTAATTGGTTTAGAGAGGGATAAAACAGAATTTGAGCAATTGTTGTTAAAAATACGAAAAGGAGATATGGGATTAAAGGGCATAGTAAACAGGATTTATAAAATTTTAAATAATGAAGGTAATCCACAAGAAACTTTGAAGTTATGCTGGGAACAGGATTTGAACATAAAAATTCAGGAAAAAATTTGGAAAGATAAGTGGAGAAAAAGATATATGAGAACTATGTCGGTAAGAATGAAAGAGCACAATTATAAAATGTTATGGAAGTGGTATCTGACTCCTGAGAGATTATTTCAAATGGACAATGCTAAAAGTAAAATGTGTTGGAGATGTAAAAACTCTTTAGGGACATATGAACACATGTGGTGGAATTGTAAAGTGGTAAAAGAGTACTGGGGAAAAATTGAGAAGGAAATTTGTGATATTATGGGGTAGAATGTGAATTGAATTTAAACATGGTGTTGTTAACAGATGTGGAGAATTTGAAAGTAAATGAAGACAATAAGGAACTAATAGCTATTATGTTGATATCAGCTAGAATGTGTATAGCAAGGAGTTGGAAACTGGATAGAGTTCTAAAAGTAGAGGAATGGTATAAAGAGATGTGGGATCTTGCATTGAATGACAAACTGACATGGGAGATAAATAAATATAAGGGAAAATTAAAGAAAATAGATTTTGGAAAATTTGGCAACCTTTTGTGGAATACTCATTGAATGGAGATCAGAGCGATAGCCTTGTACCAGATTATATATATTTTTGGAAATGGTAAAAAAGGCAATATCCCGCAGGCTCTTACAACTTGTAAATACACTGGGTGATTATTAGTGTTTATGTTATGTTTAATGTAATTGGATTTGATAAAAATTGAATATGTTTTTTTTCTTTTCAATTATGTGTTTTCTTTTCTGTATTTTCTTCTCTTTTGTAATGTTTATCTTTTTATTTTCATTAAAAAAATTATTTAAAACTAGGAAAATAGATTGACCCAAGTATAAGTCGGGGGTGGGAAATGCAGCAGCTGCTAGTGAGTTTCAATAATTAAAATATATGAAGATATGGCAAAATTAATTAATTTAGACATTTGTGTGGGTATGTTTTTGAGTGTTTACATTGACCCAAGTATAAGTCGAATCCCATATTTGGACATCATTTTGGGGGCTAAAAAACCCGACTTATACTTGAGTATATACAGTAATTATCTTAACCGAGGTTCCATTGTATGCAGAGGGAAGGGCATAGAGCAGTGGTTATCAACGTGGGGGGAGGGGACTTCAATTACCAGAAGCTTAAGTCAGTCCATTGGCTGATCAGTGCTTTGGGGAATTGACTTAGGCTTCTGGGAATTGAAGTCCAAAAACCAAAGGTTGGGAACTACTGGCATAGAGTCTTGGAAGCATACAAAGGGGTGAAAAGTTAGTCAGTGGCAGCTGGAAAGGGAAAGTGAAAAGAAAAAGGTGAAGGGTGACCTAAGAGTGAAGAAGAAGGTGGGGAAAGAGAAGAAAGTACATGGGCAAGACATCAATTAAAATGGCTACTGAGCTGGTAGAGGAAACTCTTTGTGGCAGAGAATGATGGCTTTCCAGCTAGTGATAGATAAATGATGCTGTTTGTATCATCCTAGCTGAATCTTCCCAGGCTAGCATGCAATAGATTTGTGTTTCTCAAAATTTGGCAAATTCTTGATTCAGAAAATATGCCAAAATACATTCATAATTAGGTGCAGTAAAATCTCTACATATGAGTCCCCCCCCCGTTCCACAAGGTTATTTGTATGTTACTGTATGTCGAAAAAACATTGCATTACCAGAAGAGGCCACTAGATGTCACTGCATATTTTTTCATATGTCAAATTTTTCTTATTAAATATTTGTCTGTCGAATTTTTTTTTTTTAGCCAGGATTTCTATTTGTATGTCGAATTTTTTGTAAGTAGAACCATTTGTATGTCAGGGTTCCACTGTACTTTTGCTAGCTTCATGAAGCTTAATAAAACATGGAGAGTAAAACGGAAATAGGATAGAATGGATGTATGATTGCACATATGCAAAAATGATAAAGACCAAAAAACAAAATGATCTCTTTGCTAAAATTTAAGATCTGATCATTTGTAGGTGTTGGTTTTGGATTTCTAAAATTGGCTCTGTCAACTATTTTTAATTAATAAAGAAATGTTCATAAACATTGCACTGAAATCACTGATAGTGTGCATCTTTTATTTGATCAATTTGTGTCACACGTTTAAAAGTATGAGTTGCAGTACCAGTTTGCTCTCTGTAAGGTTCGGTTCTTTACTCCTATCTGGATCTGAGACAACACTCAGCCAAAATAAAAGATTTGTCCAAAAAAGAGAGCATGGTCATGTGCCTCTTCATCATGGTCTCTGTGAAGTTTGGGTTTTGCATCTGTGCAGAACTCCTCTCCAGGACATACCAGTGCTTTGAAATGAAGGGGAACGGCACTAGGACCACTCACATGCCCACCAGCTCCCTGCCTCAGTCTTGTTCTTATCATTGTGTCTGTAACTTTTCCATGTTCCAGAGACTTTTTTTCTTGCTGCGTCAGCTAGTTCTAGTCTTTTTTTTTTTCATCCAAGTTCGCTCTCCCATTCCTGACTGTTCCTCTTTTAAAATGTTTTTTACTCTTTTTTCTCCCATTCTTGTTTATGGCCTCAGTGGGCCTGTTTAAGAAATGTGCGGCTTGTGGTGCCAAAACCCCACACTCTGATGGCCATTCTAAATGCCTTTTTTGTCTGGGTGAGGCACTTCAGGTGCAGAACTGTCCTCACTTCAAAAACTTTACAAAACTTGTTATCAGGAATTGTCCATCAAGACTTAGATTGTACTTTTGGGAATGCTCTTTTTCTGTTTCCACGGCGATGGACCCAGCGATTCCTGCCGAACAAAGGCCCTAGGCCTCTACTGACTTGAATGTGGCCATGGCTGTTTCTACTCCTCCCTCTCACACTTCATCGAAGAAATCTAAAGCGAAGAAGTGGAAAAGTACAGATCAGCTTGATCCTCAAGTGGAAAAGGCCAAGAAAGCCATGAAGAAGTCTGGAGATCCCAAGCCTAGGTCAACAACGAAACCACCTTGTTGTAGCAAAGAGGATCAACGAATTTAATGCACTGAGATATGATCAGTCCCTTCATGTAGTTCTATCCAGACAAGGTGGTTTAGAACAAGGTGGTGCGTTTTACTTCCGCTTCCAGGAGCGACAAGGACAGCGTGGGCCAAATGAATCGCTGCAAACCTATTTGTGTGGATTCACAGGGGCTTGGGCTTCTGGGAAGTGAAGTTCAAGAACTTCTGGAATGCCAAGATTCACCATCACGGACATAGACAGTTTCTTCAAATCTTTGGATAAAAGTCAAGCCCTTTCGTGTAGCCCTTTCATGTTATATCATTCACGCTGTTAGAACGGATAATAGACTACTTGCTTTACTTACCAAGGAGGCAGAAAAGGGCAAAATATCTAATCCGAGAATTAGATCTAAATGGACAATTAATAAACAAAAAGAGGTTTAAAAGTCACTCTAACAGTTCCACTGCTGCATATTTAACTTACGTTACATGAAAATGCGGAGCACATTGCAAGACATTTACAGAATGGCAACTTGGTTTGAAAAGTAGAGACCGTAGCATCCCTCCAGCTGGTAAATCAGCTTGCTAGTCACCATTTAGGGACTGTGATGGCTCAAGTGGTTAAGACACTGAACTCGACGACTGGAAGGTCAGAGTTTGATTCCCTAGAACTGCACGACAGAGTGCAGCTCCCATCTCTGTCCCAGCTTCTGCCAACCTAGCAGTTCAAAGGCAAGAAATTGAAAGTAGATAAATAGGTACCACTTCAGTGGGAAGGTAAACAGTGTTCCATGCACTTCAGTGTTGAGGCATGCCTGCCATGTGCCCACAGAAATGTCTGCAGATGCAGACAGCGGTGGCTCTTTAGCTATAAACAGAGGAGCACTGAACCCTCATCGGATACAACTGGCTTTCGAGCAAGGGCAACCTTTACCTTTATTAGTCACCATTTTGTGTGCATTCACAGAGACCATGAAAAAGGAGAATAAGTTGCTTGCCTGTCACTGTAGTTCTTCGAGTGGTCATCTGTGAATTCACACATCTCACCCACCCTCCCCACAGTTTGCCACAGTTTTTACTCAGGTGGAAAAGAAGAACTGAGGGTAGCTGTTAAGTGGAAACACAGGAGAGTTGAAAAGGGAGAGGGGCCTAATAGCTCTTTTAGCTCTGGAAGATTCCAAAGATGTTTGCAGGGCTGCCGAATTAACCCATTTGTGTGCATTCACAGATGACTACTCAAAGAACTGTAGTTACAGGTGAGCAACTTGTCCTTTCATTTCAGGGTGTGTGTGATTCATATGCAATGAGATGAAGTGTAGCACATCCTGAAATGAAAAAAAGGAGCGGTTAATCAGTGGCAACCAGCCAATGATGACTTTCCCATTGTGCAGGCAGAATTATGCAGTGGGATGCTAGCCAAAGATTAACATAATAGGGATTAAATGAAAAATTAATCAAGTCCTGGGTCTGAACACAGATACAAGTAATTTTCAGTTTCTCAGCCTTTCTGTTAGAATGCAGTGGCAAAGGTAGTGAAGTCTTAGAAGCAAACAAACTACACCCAACTGGCTGCAATTGCTATAATTCATCATAATTTATTATTCTTTCTGAAATCAATCTTTCTCATTCTCAGGAGAGCCAGGCTTGCTTGTGGGCCGAATAAACCAAAAGGACCCCTTGCGTAGGTTTGATGGCTATGTCAACGAGAACGCAACCAACAAGAAGATAGCCTACAATGTCTTCCAGAAAGGGGATCAGGCTTACCTTTCAGGTACTCTTCAAGCAGTACCTCATGTTGTACTATGGTTGATAAAAATGTCACCCGTTTTGGCCTTATAGAAATGCTCAGGATAAATTACAAAATCATGTTGGTGTAATTTAAACTGGTATAGCCAGGATTGGACACTGGAAGTATTTAATATAAACTAAACCTTCTTATTCCCTCCTTTCAATTTCTAAGGTTACCTAGTTTTCCCTTTGGGAGCTGTAGGAGGAAGGCTTTAATAGTAAAAACATTGCTGGTGGTGATTTTTGGCTATTAAACCCCGACCCCAGCAACATCCCAAAACTCTGACAGGCTTCCCCAGGGGAAAAGGGAGTCCTAGAGAACTTTGCCTGATATGTCTTAATGAAACAGGATTTTGCCCAATAACAAGCACTGCTCCAAGTACCTGACAACTAAAAGTAGCCTTGGATTTTTATCTTGGGCAGTTACAAGGATGGTGAACCAAATGAAAGAAATAATATGTATTCTAGTATTTCCATAGTAGTATCTCAGTCAATTATGACAACTAAAAAAGCATGTGTGTATTTGGCTGGGTTGCATGGTTGAGTCCAACAAATGGTTTGTCACTTATCTTAAATTTTACATGCAACCTGCCAGGAACAGCATGGTGGCTTAATGCCATTAAATGGAAGTCTTGTAAACCATTAGTCATGTTTCTTCTGTGTGACTGCATTAGTGACGGAGCACTGCTTATATGCAAAGAGTTTCACATGCCAGTTATGGTCCTCATATGAGTCCAGAGGTTTAGTTTATTAGCAGTACTATCACTATTTGGACCATAAAGCTGATGGTCTTCTCCCCTATCCTCTAAATCATTTTTGTCTTGATCCAGCCTTTTAGTGGTAGGGGAGCAACATGATCATCTTACTCGGGTTCTCAATCCTCAGTTAAAAGGTACAAGACTGTAAATACTTGTTAATAATGAGGTACAGGAAGTTCTTACTGAACTTGTTTATTTTTTCAAAACAGGGGATGTTTTAGTGATGGATGACCTTGGCTATATGTACTTCAGAGACAGGAGTGGAGATACCTTCCGTTGGCGTGGTGAGAATGTCTCCACTACAGAAGTTGAGGGAATTCTGAGCCACATCCTCAGCAAGACAGATGTTGCAGTTTATGGGGTAGAAGTACCAGGTAATCTAACTCTTGTTTCTGTGTGGTGTATGGGGTACAGATTGGACTGGTAAGCAGACATGTCTTATTTCATTACCTTTTTTTATTTGTGTCATGAGGCACCACAAGCATATAATAATATACAAAGCTAAAATTAACATATCTAAAACAAGAACTTGAATTGGACCAGAAGATTGCTGGTACACAGGTTAGAATTTGATTGTAGGGGAGGCACTCATCAATGGTCTTGTCATCAAATGTTGTACCATTTGAATAACAATAGCAATTATATTTATATACTGCCCCAAAGCACTTTGTGCACTCTCTGAGCGCTTCACAAGGTAATTAGCATTTTTGTTGTCTTCAAAGAAATCTACAGGTATTGCAAAATACAATAACCTAGTCTAATAGTCTGATTTTATGCTATTCTCATAGTGATCCTAAGGTTAATTAATGGCCAGAATCCTATTGGGTTTTTTTCATAAGGTAAGAATAACTTGCTGTAGCTAATTGTAGCTAAGGGATAAGGTGCTGTTGGAATATGTCTCATTTGCACACTTGGTTATGTACACATTTGCACAATTGAGGTGCACCTGAATTAGCTGTGAGCTGCCAAAAATAAATCCAAAACAAGGGTGTGCAAATAGCTTGGTCTTAGTCATGCAGCCAAAGCAACATTGTTTTCCACCTTCCCACCAGAAAGAAGTTTGCTTTTGTAAATCACACTTTAAATGAAATAGGAAGATCACTTTGGCCTCTTCTACAAACCAGAGAACTGCTGAGTCTTTGGTACCTATCTTCGCAGCAAGCACACCAACGAAGGAATATCTGCTTCCCTCCAAGTGGATGTGAATGCCCTGTATGATTTATCCCTCTGCCTAATTTATCTTCCTTCTCTCCCTTGCCTTTCTTTTCACTAGGCTTCCTTGTTTCTCTTCTGGTCATTCAGTTTGAAAGCCTGAGGGCAGGGACTTTTCCTTATTTTTATTTATGTACAGTGTCCTGTGTACTGAATTTTAATTGTTCCAGTTCATCTAAGGAATCGGTTTTGGAATGGGAAGTAGAATAAATATATAACAGGCAAATAAGCAAGGCTGGAAGGATAAAACAATAGCTGGTGGGTATCTTGGTGAAACATTTTCTCAAGGCAAAAGTTAGCTGGTGTCTTGTTGGCTTTAATTCTTCACTCTGAACCTTTCACTTAGATCAACAACTATTATTCAGTTACTCAGCTGAAAGGATGGCTGTGTTTTGCTCTAAAGGTCTGTGCCAGAAACACAGAACAACCAAGAGTTCTTTAGCAGACAGAAATAGGCTGCAGCTTGTATGAGCCCCAAAACAAGGCTTTGTACAATCTGCATCTGTGAGATTTCTGCCTAAGGTAAAGGGTAAAGGTCGCCCTTGCTCGAAAGCCAGTCGTATCCGACTATAGGCTTCAGTGCTCATCTGTTTATAGCCCAAGAGCCAGCGCTGTCGGCATTTGCAGACGTTTCCACGGACATGCCTTAAGGCATGCCTTAACACCGGCGTGCACGGCGTCCACCAAAGTGATCCCTATTTATCTACTTGCAATTTCTTGCTTTTGAATTGTTAGGTTGGCAGGAGCTGGGGCAGAGTTGGGTGCTCACTCTGTCATGCAATGCCTGGCAATCGAACTCGAACCTTTCAGTCAGTGAGTCAGCATCTTAACCACTTGAGCCACCGCAGTCCCATAGATTGCTGCCTAAGAGGAAAATTTAGCAATGGGCTACAGAATTCAGTATTTATTCTTAATTTTGAACATTTATATTCTACAGGAGATCTTAGGATACAACAATTAAATGCAGTATAGAACACATTCAAAATCTTTAAACTATTTAAAATATTAAAAGCTGCATACATTAAAAAAACAGTAGGGAAGCTCTCACAGCCTAGCCTGTTAAAGCCATAATCCTTAATCTCTGAAGACTTTAGTGAATCATCATATTTTAACTTGTTGCTGAAATGAGATTAGCGTCAATGCAAATCAAGCCTCTCTAAAGTCATGGTTCCCAACATAGGGCACATGCTTCATTGGGGGGGGGGGCAATTTGATTTTTAAAGGGGGCAATTCAAGAATGAGGTATGGATGCCATGTTCTTTGGAAGCTTGTTTAGACCAATGGCCCTTTTTTAGGCTTTACTCCCTCCATGTGAATAGGAGTTCACTTTTTGAATACAGTATTAAGAATTATATGTCACGGGGTGTGTGTGTGTGTTTGTGTCAGGATTTAGAGGTGCTTAGATGGGGCATGGCCAACAAAAGGTTGGAAACCAGTGCTCTAAAGATAAAGTACTGTATTCCATAATTGATGTACTGCAGCTAAGAAAACTTTCCCACAACTGCAACTATAAAATCCTTCAGCTTCCTCTGCTTATCTACTTGTATTATATACAGTAGTATCCTTTTAAAAATAGAACACTCTACAAGGGCATGCATAACAATACTGTCACACAATTTCAGGACAATTCTGAAAAGTCTCCTCTTCAGAGTGACTAACCATTGTCTAGTGATACTTTTCTCTTTGTTTTCAATTTATGTCCAATACCCATTGTCCATAAATCTCAGCATTTCACAGTACACAGGAATGCTGCATCCCATTTATTCTAACAGGTGGAATAATTAACAGAGTACCAATGGGCTATGAGTTACCTTTAAAAAATTAAATAAATGTAACAAGCACATTTGCCCTGATATGCCAGTGTATTTTTATTGGAACTGTATTTACTGTATTTGTTGTTGTACTTTTGCCTTTGTATATCATTATGTATTTATTTTGTTTACTGTATTTTGCTTATTGTATGATCTTTGATGCTTTGGATTTTGTATATTATATTACTGTTTCTTGCATTTTTCATGATGTAAACCACTTAGAGTCACCTTTGGTTGAATTAAGCGGTATACAAAAATAAAGTGAAATGAAATTTGGATTCTAAAAAGGAAGAGGCACTTGAGATCATATTGCAAGTATCTGTTGGATAGTAAAGCACACCTAAAAATTTCAGAACAAGATCAGCCTATGCATTATAGACTATAGCAAAGGCTTTGATTGTGTAGATCATGAGAAACTATGGGCTGTTATGAAAGAAATGAGGATGATTCAGCACTTGATTGTCCTGATGCAAAACCTATATTCTGGACAAGAACCTACCATTAGGACAGTGCAGTATATGGAGAGACAGAATGGTTTCCTCTAGGCAAAGATATAGACAAGGATGCATTTTATCCCTTTACCTTTCAATCTGTACACAGAACATATTACTGTATGTGGAAAGCCAAAGTAGATGCAGGTGAAGGAGAAGTGAAATGACTTTTAGTGAAAGTGAAAAAGAACAAGCCAAAGCAGGATTGCAGCTGAACATTAAAAAAACAAGAATTATTACTACAGAAAAACTACACAACTGTATTACACTGAGGCAGTGAAAGATTTTGTATATCTTGGCTCAATCATCAAACTAAATGTGGACTGCAGCCAAGAAATCAGAAGACTTGGAAGAGCAGCAATAAAAGAATTGGAAAAGATACTCAGATGTAAAGATGTTTCATTGGAGATCAAGATCATCCACACTATTGTGTTCCTGATTACCATATATGAATGTGAAAGCTGGACAGGAAAGAAAGCTGACAGGCAAAAATGGATTCATTAGAAATATGCTGCTGGAGGAGAGCTCTGTGGACACCCTGGAACAGGGGTTCCCAACCTTCTCCTTCGTATAGTTTGTGAATCCACACTCATGGGTTATGCGCCTGCGCAGAACGGCCGATCGGAGGCTTGAAAAGCTATTGGTCAAAAGTTTTGGCGGTAAGACCGCCCACCGTACCGCCCACCCTGAGGCGCCCACGCGCCATTTTACCTCAGTTCTCTTCTTTCCGCCGTAGCAGCAGGACGATCGTTGAGAGCTTCCTCAATTTTTTCGCCCTTCTGAGGGAAAGTCTTTTGGCAAATTTCTACAATTTTTCTCGGTGATCTTGTCCTCCGGGCAGGATCGCCACCCCGGCTCTGTCTCTTCTCTCGAGTGGATTCAGTAGCCAATTTTTTCGCATCGATCACCGTCTCCCCCCTCAAGGGGGTGGCGGCTGGTCCGCCCTTCGGGGTACTTGCCTCCAGAAACTTCCACTGGAAGAATTTTTTCCGCGGTTGATGGCTGCAGCGTTTAAACAGTGCACGGCTTGCCTTAAGAAGTTCCCGGCTTCCGACGGACACAGCCTGTGCCTTTTTTGTTTGGGAGAGTCGCATCAGAGCCAGTCTTGCCCGCATTGCAAAAACTTTACGCGCCTCGCGGTGCAGAACCGAAGCAATCGCCTCAAGGCTCATCTGATGGAGCTCGCTCTGGCTCCTGCCGCGTCCGCTTCCACATCCGCCGCTGCCGCCCAGCCACCGCCGGCCTCTTCCTCCATGCTTCCGATGAGGAAGAAGAAAAAGAAGGACAGGAACGGTGAGAAGAAGCGCAAGCGTGGGTCGGAGAAGAGACGGTCGCTTCCTCCCACCCCACGCACACCCGCCTCTCCCGGGCCCTCGCCGCCGTTCTCGACTGCCCGATGTCCTTCTCCGGGATCCTCCATCTGGGGAGGACGGTCGTCTTCCGGGTCACCTGATAAAGGACGCAGGGCTGGGGCTCCAGCTCGCCCACTTCAGGTGCTCCCCTCTCCTCCTCGGGGAAGAAACTCCTCGCCGAGGCAGGCCTCCGTCTCCCCAAGGCCCAGGACGCCGACAGACGACGCGGTCGTCAACGTTCCGACGACCGATTCGCCGACGCCGACACCGGCCACCGTTTCGACGCCCACCGTTTCGTGGGCCACCATCCCGCCGGCTGCCGGGGCTCCACCATCAGCGGACTCGGATGGATCTCAGATGGCCCTCGTCCGAGAAATGTTCCAGGTCATGGCGTCGTTTGCGACCAAGTTCCAGGCCTCCATGCCTGCGGCCTCTGCGGCTCCGGTCCCGACCACTGCAAGCCCCGGGCATCCCGGCCCTGCCGTGGCCCCACCGACCTCCCGTGGGTCGAGTGCCCGCTCCGCCGGCCCACCCAACCCGTCATGGTGTGGTCCGGACGTTGATGCGGTGGACTCCCATCCCGCGGGCCCGCCCAGGCCGTACTGGCGCGGTCCCGACGTGGATGAAAGGCTGCCTCCCTCGTCCTCCGATGAGTCCAGCTCGTCGTCGGAGGAGGACGAGGGAGACGTCGACGCCGAGCGCACGCCGGAGCAGGCTATCGCCTCAGTGGACCCACCGCGTGGTGAGGACCAGCGCTCACTGACCGCCATGCTCACAAGGCTGGGCACCGCACTCAACCTGAAGGTCGATCAGCCGCCGTTGGAGGGTGAGGATCAGATGACCGCGAAGCTCGACAGACGTGCTGTGCGGCCGGTCCACATAACCATGCTCCCCTCCATGATGACTTCGGCGAGGGCGACGTGGAGGAAACCTTTGGCGGCGCACTCCGTTTCGTCCAGGCTTGACAACATGTACCGGGTCCTGGACGAGAACGTCGAGTTCTTGCAGGCTCACCCCCTGCCGAATTCCCTGGTGGTCAAGGCCTTCCAGCACAGGACGGCCACCAGCGGGTTCCCGGTCCCGTCGACGCCGGAGGGAAAGAAACTGGACGCGGTGGGGCGTAAGTTCTACGCCACCGGCTCCCTATTCTTCCGTGCCGCCAACTACTCGGCCGCCATGGGCCTGTATCAATCTCACCTCTGGGAGCAGGTGAAGGTTGAGATAGCGAAACTGCCCTCCGACGCCCAAAAGCGCATTGACGCGCTGGCCACCGAGGGGGACTTCGTCGCCGAGCAGCTGATGCGCACTGCCCGGCATATCAACGACTATGCGGCGAAGGACATGGCCTCCGCAATCTACCTCCGTCGCCACGCTTGGCTCAGGGACACCTCCCTCGATGACGCTATGAAGAAGCTCATCGAGGAGTTTCCCTTCGACGGGCAGGGCCTCTTCGGTCAGGACACCGACAAGGTCCTGAATGAGATGCGCCAGACCAATTCCACGGCAAAGTTCCTGGGGCTCACCACGCCGGCTCCGCCCGCCAGGCCGAGGTTCCAGCCCTTCACACGGCGGTTCCAGGGCAACCCACAGCAGCAGGGACCGACGGAGCAGCCTAGATCCAGCTCCTACAAACAGCGGCGGCAGCACAAGCCCCGCTACCGGCCCTACGGACAGGACAAACGTTCGGGCGCGAGGCCCAAGCCCCGCGTTTGAAGCTGCGACGGCCGAGTCTCTCTCGCTCCACATCCCGTACCTCCCCCTCCGGAACTTCCTCCAGGTATGGTCGGGCATCACGGACGACCAGTGGGTCTTAAAGATCTTGTCCTCTGGCTACGCCATCGAGTTCGTGCGGGTGCCTCGGGTAGGAAGACATCGTCTCACCACCTCGTCCCCCCATTTGGAGGAAGAAATATCAACCCTTCTCTCCAAGGGAGCCATCGAGCGGGTAACACCGTCCGACTGGGACAACGGCTTCTACTCGAGGTACTTCGTGGTCCAGAAGAAGGACGGAGGCCTTCGCCCTATCCTGGACCTGCGCCGCCTGAACAAATGCATCCACACCAGGAAGTTCCGGATGGTGACCCTACAGACCGTCCTCCCCCTCATCAACAAAGGGGACTGGTTCACAGTCATAGACCTCAAGGATGCCTACTTCCACGTCTCCATCCTCGAGGAACACAGACGGTTTCTCCGCTTCCGCATCGGCAATTCCGTGTACCAGTACCGATGCCTACCGTTCGGTCTGGCCACGGCACCGCGGGTCTTCACCAAATGCATGGCTCCGGTGGCCGCGTTCCTCCGCCAACGGAGCATCAGGGTCTTCCCGTACATCGACGACTGGTTGATCGTCTCCCCCACCAAATCGTCGGCCGTTCGGGACACACAATACACGGTCCACCTCATGGAGAGTCTCGGCCTCAGGATCAACTTCACCAAATCGAAGTTGATCCCCTCCCAACGCGTCGAGTACATCGGAGCGGTACTCGACTCGCTTGCTACGAGAGCCTACGCCCCCCAGAAACGCTTACAGGATATTGCGCAGGGGGTGAGCGAACTGCGCACCAAACCGTGCGTCCGGGCGAAGAAGGCTCAGAGACTTCTAGGCCTGATGGCCTCAACGACGGCAGTGATTCCCCATGCCAAGTTGAAATTCAGGTCCCTGCAATCGTGGCTCCTTCACGAGTTCGACGCACTTCGGGAGAGCCAGTCCAAACGGTTGACCCCACCTCCAGAACTGAGGGACCAACTGCTGTGGTGGTCTACACCACTCAACGTGGCCACGGGGAAGAGTTTCTACCCCCCGCAACCCTCGTTGCAGATACTGACCGACGCGAGCAACCTCGGCTGGGGCGCTGCTTGCGGGACTCTCACGGTCAACGACACCTGGACACCGCACGAAACGGTGCACCACATAAATTACTTGGAGCTGCTGGCCATTTGGAAGGCCCTGCGTTCCTTCGAGACTCTGCTCACCAGCAAGGCGGTTCAAGTGGCCTCGGACAATACCACGGCGGTGGCGTACCTCAACAAGCAGGGAGGAACACGGTCCACCACCCTTCTGTACCTGCCAGTGCAGTTGTGGGAATGGTGCCTGGAGAGGCACATTTTCCCAATTGGAGTGCACATTCAGGGCACACTGAATGTCCTGGCAGACCACCTGAGCCGTCTCACTTCGACGACCCACGAATGGGAGCTGGACGACGGAGTGTTCCAGTCGCTTTGCGAGGCCTGGGGGACGCCGAGCATCGACCTCTTTGCATCGGAGTCCAACAGGAAACTCAGCAGGTACTGCTCCAGGGCAGGCATCGGGCTGAACTCCGAAGGCGATGCCTTCATGAAACGGTGGGATCAGGACTATCTCTATGCCTTTCGTCCGTTTCCTCTGGTCCAGAAAGTACTCACCAGGATGTACCAACACAGAACCAATGCAATTCTGGTGGCGCCAGCATGGCCGCGCCAACCCTGGTTTCCGCTACTGTTGCGCATGTCGTCGCAGTATCGCACACTGCCGGAGTCACCGACGCTCCTCCAAATGGAGCACGGCCAGCTGCACCATTCGGACCTGCCCAGCCTCCACCTCACCGCGTGGGGGATAACCCCAGACTGTCCAGGATCCTTGAACTAGCGCGGCGCCCTTCCACAAGGAAGTCCTACGCTTCCAAATACAGGCGTTTTTGTGCTTTCCTGGCCTCCCGGCAAACGCCCCCCCCCCGCAGGTGGGACTGCAGGACATTTTAACCTACCTCCTCCAGCTGGCGGAGTCTGGCCTTAGCATCACCTCCATCCGAGTGCATCTCGCAGCAGTAGTAGCACACTCTCCTGCTGGCTCGCCCGCTTCTGGGGCCTTCCGCGACCAAACGGTAAAGCGCTTCCTCAAGGGGCTAAGGAACGCTTTTCCGCCGGCCCGGACACCGACGGCTCAATGGTCACTGTCCACCGTTCTCAACGCGCTCACCAGGACCCCCTTCGAGCCCATGGCTACCGCCGATGTTCGTCTCCTCACATGGAAGACAGCATTCCTGGTGGCTATCACGTCTGCACGTCGAGCTGGTGAACTGGTTGCCCTGCGAGCAGACGCACCTTTTCTCCAGTTCTTCAACGACCGCGTCGTCCTCCAAGCGGACATCACCTTCCTACCCAAGGTGGTCTCCAAGTTTCACATGGCACAAACTATCTCCTTGCCAACCTTCTTCCAGAACCCCACTAACGCCCAAGAAAGGACTTGGCACACACTGGATGTGAAACGAGCTTTACTGTTTTACACCAGCAGGACTAGAGAGTTCAGGAAGTCACAACGCCTCTTTGTGGCTTATGGGGGAAAGTCCAAGGGTGAACCCATCTCTGCTCAAAGGTTCTCCAAATGGATCACCTCTACCATCTACCTGGCCTACGAGTCAGCCTCACTGCCACCTCCACCGCATGTCAGGGCGCATTCCACCAGGGCGGTTGCCACATCCACTGCCTTTCTGGAGGGCACACCGCTTGAGGACATATGTAAGGCTGCCACCTGGTCCAGACCTTCCACATTTGTCCAGCACTACAGGGTGGACACCAGAGCCACTGCGGACGCCAGGCTTGGCCGTGTCGTCCTCACCAGAGGGCTCCGGACTCAACGCCCCTGACGGGTCCACCTACAGGATCTTCAGCTCATCGTGGGACCATCTCATCCGACTGCCCACCGACCAAGTAAGTGTGAGCTTGCTAATCTCCCATGAGTGTGGATTCACAAACTATACGAAGGAGAAAGTTCGGTTTCACTTACCAGTGATAACTTTCGTTCTTCGAGTATATAGTTTGTGAATACACACTACCCACCCTGCCTCCCCTCTTGAGCTGCACGGATGAGATCAGTTGGTTTATCCTGTGCTTGGCTTAAGTATGGAACTGAGGTAAAATGGCGCGCGGGCGCCTCAGGGTGGGCGGTACGGTGGGCGGTCTTACCGCCAAAACTTTTGACCAATAGCTTTTCAAGCCTCCGATCGGCCGTTCTGCGCAGGCGCATAACCCATGAGTGTGTATTCACAAACTATATACTCGAAGAACGAAAGTTATCACTGGTAAGTGAAACCGAACTTTTTCAAGCCGGGGGCCGGGTCATGCTCTCTCAGTCAGCTTTGAGGGCCAGATGGCCATTTTGCCCTGCCTGCACGATGGGGGCAGCCATTTTATTTCTCAAATGCACTTGGGGGGGGGTGCTGCTGCAGGCATGAAATGGTGCTGCAGGCAGGATCCTGCCCATGGGCCTTAGGATGGGAACCCCTGCCCTGGACTGCCAGAAAGTAGAACAAGCAGGGACCAGGGTTCAATGTTGACTCAGTCTTTCAAGGTCGGTAAAATGAGTACCCAAGCATGTTCGGGGCAAAATGCAAATTAACTTGTGAACCGCCCAGAGAGTGTACTAAGTGTATGGTGCAATATGTAAGTGTGATTGTTTTGCTTTCTAGAGCATGTCAGCTCTGAACTGTCTCTGGAAGTAAAAATGATAAAGCTGAGACTGTCCTACTTAGGGCACATCATGAGAAGGCAAGATTGCCTGGAATTGAAGTCAGATTGAAAAGAAGACAACTAAACATGAGATGGATTGATAAAGGTTGATTTTTTTAAAAAAAATAGTATTTCATTCCCATTACTCATTTTGTTGTTTGAAAAATGGTTAGTTATTGTTATTCATTAAATGCTCAGAAGCAAATAATTGCATTATCTATCATTTTCTGTTGGCCAGAATCCTATTGGTGATTTTATAATGTTCACAGCTAATTGAAAACGGCTGGCTTTTGAGCTCCCAAAAATAAAATAGCAGTTCAGTACCCGAGTACTGCACGATGGAATGAGTTCCCGTCTCTGTCCCAGCTCCTGCCAAGCAGTATATTTAGGACAGAGCAGGATTGCAGACCTTCAGCTACAATGCTCAACTTGCCTGAGCTGTAATGCTCACCATGCCAAGCTTTAATGTTAACTTTCCTCTGCGGATAGTCTGGATGAAGATTCCTGTATCTTCCGGAACCTGCTACGAGCACTGAACTATTGCCACTGTCCCTGCTGATGGCTTTTGCTGGATATGCCATTTGTGCTTACTGGACAAAGGAGAACTAACTGGGGCAAGCCTCCATTGGGAGGACAGAAGCTGTAGAACTCTTTGGCTCTGTTTGTGGTTACAGAGCTTGCCTTTACCCTGCTGAACTAAACTGTTGCTGAACTGTTAATGGACTTGTATATAGCACAACTGTACTGTTTCAGTGAGGTCAACTGAGCAGCCCGAGAGAATATATATTTTGTGTTATAAGTAAACCTGCTTTGAGTTTTTCTTCTACACCAAACTCTGGTCTGCCTGCCTTTCTGACAAGAGACCACTTGGCCCAGGTGCGAAGCTCTTGCTGGCCACTGCATACCACTCTGCTGACCAATTACATCAACACGGTGTCTAGGCATGCCTGCCACATGTCCACAGGAAAGTCTGCAGATGCAGACAGTGTTGGCTCTTTGGCTATGAACCAGAGATGAGCACTGAACCGTAGATCGGGATATGACTGGGTTTCGAGCAGGGGTGACCTTTGCCTTTATCACCTCATAGCGCTTAGCACATTTTGTCCCCAATATGCTGGGTACTCATTTTACAGAACTTGGAAGGAAGGCTGACTCAATCTTGATCCCCATCAGGATTGAACTCACAACATCAGCAGTTTTGGCTGCAGTACAACAGTTTAACTACAGGATCCACCAGCATCCAGTTTCCAACTCTGGATTTTCAGATGTTGAAAACTAACTGTCTCTTTGCTAATGCAAACTGCTTTTTATTGGAATCTGCATTATTTCTTCCCACTTAAGCCTTCTTTCCATATTCTAGGGGTGGAAGGCAAGGCTGGGATGGCAGCTGTTGCTGATCCGGAAGCCAAACTGAACCCTAATGTCCTCTATCTGGGGATGCAGAAGGCTCTACCTCCTTACGCATGGCCCATCTTCCTTCGACTCTTGCCACAGCTCGAAACTACAGGTAATGACGGTACATGAGCAGGAACATTTTGTCACACAGTTTAGGAAGATGCTTAAACTCTCAGTGGTTGCCTGGATTTTTGTGATACTTTTATACTATAATTCCTTTGTTTTGCTTATGGTTATTCCCACTTGATCCTTGTTTCCAATTTCTTAGTAGACTGAGGATTGAAGAATGTGGTATTTTTAACCCACAATCGGGCGTACCCCAGGAAACAGCAACTTTGCTAATCTTTCTTACACTAGGTCAGGAGAAAGGAACTGTGGAATGAATTCACCCAAAGGAGGATTCACTTTGGCAGTTTCACATCTGGCCTAGACATGGAAGTAGACTGAGGATAAAATAAAGACACAGTAGTAGTTTCCTCTCAACAGCATTTTTACTACTAAGTAACAAGTATCAGCAGAGAGCATATGGCTAGTTTATACCCCAAGACTATCCTCATGATATCTTTTGTGTGTGTGTGTGTGTGTGTGCGTGCGCGTGCGTGTGTGTGTGTCTAACAATACAATAAGGCTTTCCCCCCTGTGGGATTGGTGACTTCCTAGTCATCAAATATAGCAATATACACTAGAACCCCTACTTCCGTAAAAAGTCTGTTCCGTAGGCTTTTATGTAAATCGTTTTTTTACTTAATTCAAAGCAAACCCATAGGAAAAATGAATTTTTACATAACTCAAAGCAAACCCATAGGAAAAATGAGTTTTTATTTAACTCAAAGCAACCCCATAGGAAAATGATACTTGTGTAAATCGAAGCAACACCATAGGAAAAATGAATTTTTTACGTAACTCGAAGCAAATCAATAGGAAATTGTGTTATGTAAATCGGGACATTTATATAAATCGGGACATGGTTTTAGTGCAAAAATCATTACGTAAGTCAAATTTTATGTAACTTGAGGCATACGTAAATTGGGGTTTTACTGTAGATACAGTACTTGTATATTCCAGCCAAGAAAAACTGCTGGTGGGAATTGATTTGCATGCATGCATAACAGACACACACACAATCCCGCTCTCCATTCCTACACATCATGAAGCAACTCTGTGTGTGTGTGTGTGTGTGTGTGTGTGTGTGTCACCAAATTCTGTTGCTCATTTTCCTAGAGGGAAACAGGATGTGCTGTGAGTGGATTTCTTCAGTAGGCACCAGTTTCCAAGTAGGCTGTTGATCAAGCTTCTTGTTAAAGAGGCCATTGTCTGTACCCACAAAGAAACTGCCTGTTTGCTTCCGCATGCTGGCATGCTTGTTCACACTGGCTTGTGTTAGAATTAAGAACCTTTCCATGATTGGTGTGGGCTTGAAAAGTGAGAAATGGCAACTCTTGTAAGAACAGTGAGGGGCAGCTAGATCTAAACAATCAAAATAAAACAATGTACATCACAGGTGGAGAATTAAATGTTTTAAAAGGTAGGTTTAGTTAAATGAAACAAACAAGGAATTGTGTGAGCTTTCACTGCTAAGTAACAAGTCTTCACATAGGGCCTATGGCTGGTTTGTACTCCCAAGACACCCCAGCTATTGTTGTCAGGGGAGCCTGGATGTTTTGTTGCATTTTTGGTTGACATCTTAAGATTGATCTAATTAAAGTTGATAAGCACTGATTTTCAAACGTACTTGCTCACTCCTGTCTGACTATCTTTGTAATAGTAATAGAGTAAGTAAAGGTAAAGGTTTCCCTTGCACGAAAGCCAGTCGTATCCAACTCTAGGGTTCAGTGCTCATCTCTGTTTCAAAGCCGAAGAGCCAGCGCTATCTGCTTCTGCAGACATTTCTGTGGTCATGTGGCAGGCATGACTAGACACTAGAGCACACAGAACGCTGTTTACCTTCTCACCGAAGTGGCCCGTTTATCTACTTGCAATTTCTTGCTTTCAAACTGCTAAATTGGCAGGAGCTGGGACAAAGATGGGAGCTCATTCCGTCCTGCAGCACTCGGGAATCAAACTGCTTCCCAGTCAGGATCTTAGCCACTTGAGCCACTGAGAGAGGACTCAGTAAATTATGCTGCTTACCAAAAGTGTGTGGACAACTTAAATATTATCTGGAGGAGCAGCTGAACATGCAGATAAATCTCTAACCTAGAGAGGAGAGGCAGAACTAATGGCTAGAGTTTAAACACAGACACTTGTCTTGCTGTGTCATCCTGTACATATTTATTCAATTATAAGCCACCTGCTTATATTAAACTTGTGTAAGATTGCAGTTACACAACTGGACAGGTTATCCTGCCATGGTAATAAAGTAGATCATACTGCCAACGACTCAATGCCAAGCGTCAGATGGCGGTTAACTAACCTGACCACGGTGAGGACTAACGGCCTTGGGTAGGCAAAGTCCACAGGGAAGGGTGATGGTCCCCAAGTGGATTAAATCCCACTTGAATCCATCTTGATGGAGGGCAACAGCTTCATCAATACTGGCCTGGGGCTGCGTGCCAAAAGGGCTCAGGACCAGAAAGTGACTTGTAGAACTGGATCAGTGGTATGGGTGTCAAGCTGCGATGTGGAAAGCCACTGCATTATATTCTCAGGACAATCTTCATGGCTGATCGCCATGATGATTGCCAGTATTTGGATTTAGATACAGCAGAAGAAGATTGCAGTTACCACCTGTTGCAGCTGCAGAACAAGAATCTTTTAAAATGGAAATCATTGGAGAAAAAGCTATTTACATAACTATGACATTTCCAACCAGAATATATACTTGTTTCTGTCTTTCTCACAGAACATTCATTGTGTATCAGCAATTCCTGTCTTCCACTATTTTTGCCTCATGAATTATCAGTGTGGAAAAAGGAATAATCAGTCTTATCTTGCTGAATATTAAACTGTAATTGTGTCTTGAAGGGGCTGGAGTGGCTCAGTGGTTAAGAAGCTCGCCTTCTTAACTAAAAGGCCAGCAAGTTGGCAGTTCGAAACCCAGGTACTGCATGATGGATTGAGCACCCATCTCTGTCCCAGCTCTTGGGGACATGAAAGGAGCCTCATTTAGGCGTCCCCTGAGCAGAGTTTCTCCTGCAAAAATCCTTTCAACCCAGAATAATTTCTGACACTAAATTATTATTGTCTTGCAGTTATGAGTAACTGCAAGGTGGGAGGTAAGCAGTTCGATTCCTGAGTGCTGCAAGGTGGAGTGAGCTCCCGTCTTTGTCCCAGCTCCTGCCAACTTAGCAGTTTAAGTAACTTACTTTGGAAGGTATATCAGAATAAAGCCTACAATCTGATCGTGTTCTTTAAACTTCAGATACAACTGTTATTTTTCATGCCTCTGCACTTGTTTTCTACTTTACTGAAAGGTGGATATACTTTTCCCAGTCTCTTATTTTCATTTTTACAATAGGCACTTTCAAGATTCAGAAAATCCGTTTGCAAAGGGACAGCTACAATCCCCACCAGACATCTGATCGGTTATATTTTTTGGATGTAAAGCTTGGCAAGTATATACCACTGGATGAGCATGTATATGAAAATATCCAGTCTGGAAAGATGTCTCTGTGAATTCATCATATGAAGCCACAAGTGAAGGTGTTTATATTAGAGGCCTTGCTGGGATAGATACAAACTTTGATAAGTGAAGCAAGGCTTTTATTCATGGAGACAAAACTGCTATGGAGTGGGATCGGTGTAGCCCTCATATTTAAAAACAACACCATTTTAACCACTGCCTGAGTGAAGAGAGTGGTCCTTTTTTATTGTTCAGTCTTTAGAATTGTTATTTTCTTTTTCTCTGCAACCACTGCGTTGAGGGGATCCAGGTAAAAAAGAAAGTTTATGGCCTTCCCGAATACCTTCTGAAACTCTCAGTGAGATGGGCATGACAGCCAGCAGTAGTATTGATCAAATAGTTCCCTGCAGTTTGGTTTGGCTGTGGGTAAAGCCTCTAATTTGGGAGTTTTGAACAATTACTTGTTGCAATCCATAACCTTGAGAAACAGTTCCAATCCCTGTTGACTAAGGGTGGCAACACTGCCTGATTTTCCTAATCTATTCTGCTCCGTGTAAGTCAATGACCAACATAAACTCTTTGTTTCTTTCCTATGACTGAGGGTATTGCTAGAGTTGGCAGTAGCCTTTTTTAAAAAAGAGTAGGAAAAAAGGGATTGTTGAGTCTTTGGGGTAACTGTATGTTCAAAGATGCTACCCAGAATTCTATTTCCAATCATGGTTGCAAAGAGAAAATCTTGTCTTAGTGGCAAATTGCTCATTCACAAATGAGATGCTGGTCGTGTTCTTCAGGTACACAGTCAGGTGCACACCCAGGATACCCCCAGCACTTCATTAAGGGGCATCAATTTGCCACCGAGACTTACATGATTTCCCTTAAACAAACTTAGATTGCCATTAGGATTCTGGGACCTGTAATTCTTTGTGATAATGATGGTTCAGAAGAAATGTTTAATTGCTGCAGTAGGTTATTCAATGATAGTATTCTAATGAATATTCATTGAATTATTTTTCTGAAACATATTCCCTTCTTTATTGTCCTTGGCTACTTTAGATGCAGAGATTTTAACTTAAACCAACCTTTTTCTTATTTGGGGCAGAAGGAAACTTTGCATTAAGGCCTTCTATCAAGGCTTGTGCAGAGCAATGTTATGTTGTGCTACTGATTGCACAGTGGTAGACAGCCCATTGGTAAGTAATTGCTCAGAAACCAGTCAAAGTGTTTTCTTCTTCTTTTTTTATTAATGTAATGTGCCTTCATAGCTTCTCATCAGAACAGTACAGAGTAGGTTAATGTAGTGGTGTTATTAATTTTCATTTAGAGCAAAGCTCTACTGCTAACAGAGTCCAATTGTTTGGGGGGAAGCCACAGATTAAAAGCAAATTCTTACTAAAGTCCACTCATTATTTGAGTGAAATCATGCACTGACTAACTCAGTTATTTGAAGCAAACTTATATTTTCAGGTGAGGACAGTACTATCAAAATATAATTTTGTTTCATGAAAAAAATAAATTACTTTTAAAGCACATCTGATGTTTTTCTCCCTTGTATGCATATTTTCTTTGACTCATTAATATGTTTAAATTGTCATTTTTCATTCACATGTAGAAGCCAACCTTTATTTAGACATAGTCAACTTCAGTTCTGCCCCCTTAGGAATTATATGGATGGATGGAATTAACCAAGCAGAAGGTTACAGAGGATCAGATATTGTGACTTTTTATCCCTGTATGGGAAAGCCACATACTCCTCAGAGGAGTTATCTGCATTCAAGTGACTTAATTCACATTGCTAGTGTGTGGTGCTGCAGTTTTTTTGTGCATTGAGAACTGATCTGGAGCTAAAGGGTAGCACATTGTGTTAATGGATGACCATTGCTCTAAGAATACAATCATGTAAAATTTATATTCTCAAGATACAAAGGTCATGCTTCACCTTCTCTTCCAGAAACCTCCCACAGCAATGTAAAATTTCTGTAGATTTCTGCAGCACAGAAGTGTCTCTTAATCAGCTGAGGAATCCAATACAGTGATACCTCATACAACATCCAAACTTGGTTCCACAAGTTTGGACTTTATACGGATTTAGACTTTGTATGAGGCATGCAAAATCCTAGCCATGATGCATCATACAACGTCCAAATCCTTGCCGCGATGCCTCATACAACGTCGTTTCCATAGAGATACATTGTACTGTAACAGCACAGACTTCAGGGCAAAGTCAAGGAAACAGACAGGAAACTGACAGAACTTTAAGAAATCGTTGTCTAAAGGCTAAATACATTACAAAAACACGTCAAACAACTCTGATTGTCCAAGAATCTGAATAATGCTGCAAAAATCCCAGGAATGCTTCTAAAAATTCTGACGAAAAAAATAAAAAAATCCAAAATCGTGCTCAAAACCACGCCTTAAACACTCTTCGTCTCATGCAAAACCCACAAAAGCAATGCACGCATGTGTCCTGCCTTTTATAATGCCCAGGCACAATGCAACCTGGGAAAAACCCCAATGCCTCATACAAAGTCACACGACTTGTATGAGGCAACTTTTTTCAAGGAATTAGGCGATGTTACATGAATCCGATGTTGTATGAAGCGGACTTTGTATGAGGTATTACTGTATTTCTACCATAGGAATCATTGGATTGGCATCCTTCCAAAAACATTAATAGCAGAGACCATGCTTTCTCTCATTTCAATTCATGTAAAAATCTATGGGTTTTAGTCTTTGAATATACATCACTCATAAATTAGTTCTATTGTATAAGCCAAGAGCTGAAGAGGATCTCTATTTGCAGACTGATAGAACACCAGGTTTTGCATGTTCATTAAGGGTTAGGTACTGGTTACGTGCGATTGCACTGCACAAGCTGAAATTGGATGCCAACTGAAAAGAATTTGGCATTTCTGGCAGGAAACTGCCAATAGCACATGCAGCATTAATTAGGTTTTACACAAGTTTAGCCAGTACAAATACCAATTACTACACTGCCCCAGCAACTGGAACATTTGTACTTGTCAAACTCTAATTTTTACACACTTACCAACAATAACTCAACAACCCAAGCAAAATAAGACTCGATAGAAAAAACATGGACTCTTGTCAGGTGCTAACCGTTTTTTCATGATGGGAAACAGACTGGTATCTAACTGCAGCTGAACAATAAAACCTTAAATTACTTGAGGGTTTCAGTAAGCCATTTCTCAGCCTGAAATACCAATCCAGTAAAATTTGGTGGTGGTGGTGGTGGGGAGAGAGAACAACAGAAACCAAGGTCAGATAACAGCACATCACTTGTAATAACTTAGTTCCTAGCTAAAATGACTCAAACATATCTTCCACACTATGCAGGCTGTCTTGAATAGAGACATCTCCCTTGCCTTTCAGGGTGGGAGGCTTATACTTAGATACAGACTGCTACTGAAACCTGAAAAGATAACTTGTCAGCAACAGCAGATACTGATGCAGGAATCAGATCCCGTTTAGAGACTAGGAGGCCAACTCTATCTTCATGTATACGTTGAAGGGTCTAATAATGCAATCATAGACATATTACCTACTCACCATCTTAAGTGATGCGTTTTGCTAACAATGCCCAGAGGATTTTACATAAGGAAAAATTGAAAAATAATACATTAAGAGATTGAAATCTTATCCCTCTTGGATTAAACAAAAATAGCTGTTTTTTATCTCATTTTATAGATTAGTCAGTTTATCTACACAGGTTCGTTCTTTCCGCATACAACATAAACAATTTTCTGAAAAGGACTATGAAAGGAAACGGGTCATTGCTGGCATCAGCTAAAATTTATTTATTGAATTCCTATACCGTCCATCTGGGTGTTATCCCACTCTGGGCTGTGAACAAACAGAAAACAAATAACAATACCCACAACAAATCAAACCCACCACCAACAAATACATCACAAACTTAAACTAAACTAAAACACATTGAAATTGAAATGTTTGCACGGGAATCTTGGGCGAGTGGCTGGCTTGTGCAACTAGCCTTGCTGTTCTCAGAATATTTAGGGTAACCAACCCTTTCAACCCTTTAGCAATTTATAATATGTGTAAAACAACAACTGGCTTTTTCTGTATCCCATTCCACTCCGTCCTGTCCATAGCCAACATCACTTGTTATTTTACACCCTGCCTCTGTGAAAAGAATACGCTCAGTAACACCTTGGCAGTCAGCTCAAGGGTGCCCTAGAGACAACTTTTAAACTCCTTGGCTGTTCTTATTTAGCTTGAGAACAGCAATAGCCATTCTACTTATAATTAATTACTTTAGCGCTTAGTGCACTATCTGCGTGGTTTACAAGGTGATTAGCATTTTGTGTACACACACACACACACACACACACACACACCAAATGTTGGGTCCTCATTTTGCCGATGGAAGGCTGAGCCAACCTCGTGCCTGGCTGGGATTGAACTCACAACGTTTAACACCACTGCGCCTCCAGGGCTTCCCCTCTGATCACTGGAGGTCTCGGTCCAGGATCTAAACACCACCCGAATATGTCTTGACTCGGAAGTAGATCCTCCCGAGTTCAACAGGGTTTGCCGCCCATTCTGTTGTTCAGTCGCAGTCAATTGCGACCCTATGGACCCTTTTCCTCCAGGCCCTTCTATCCTCCACCATCCTCCTCAGCCCTCCCAGTTCTGTGCCCATTGCATCCACAATACCATCTATCCATCTTATCTTTGGACGCCCCCTTCTTCTCTTGCCCTCCACCTTTCCCAGCATCAAGGCCTTCTGAAGTGAGTCCTCCCTTCTCATTTGATGTCCAAAGTACTTCAGCTTCATTATTTGTCCCTCCAACGAACAGTCAGGGTTGATTTCTTCTACTATTGACCTATTTGTTCCCTTTGCTGTCCAGGGGACTCTCAGGACTCTCCTCCAACACCACATCTCAAAGGCCTCTATTCTTCTGCGCTCAGCTTTCCTAATGGTCCAGCTCTCACTCCCATACATTGCCACCGGGAAAACTATTGCTTTGACTATGCGGACCTTTGTTTTTGGGTGATGTCTCTACTTTTCACTATGTTCCCCAGGTTTCTCATAGCTTGTCTCCCCATAATCAGTCGCCTTTTTATTTCACGGCTGCAATCTCCATCTGCAGTGATCTTAGATCCCAGGAAAGTAAAATCTGTCACTGCTTCTACTTCTTCCCCATCTATTTTCCAGGGACTGATGGGACCTGTTGCCATTATTCTGTTGGGCCCTACTAGGGAAAGTGCGCCCACCCGCGTCGTCCTTCCTTCCTGAGCCCGGGCGACGGAGGCCGCCTGGCTGCTGCTGCTGCTGCTCCCTTCCGGTGGCCTCCTCCCAGCTCCCGCCCCTGCGCCTTCATTCTGGCGTCTTCCTAATCCTTCGCCTCCCTCCCGCTAGTTCTCGGCCTTCCCTTCCTTCCGCCCGCCCACGGGATCCTGACTTCCGCCCTCGCTTCCGCCCGCCTCTGCTCCCTCCTCCGCCATGGGTCCGCCCGGCTTCGTTTGCCCAGCCTTTCAGTTCCCGCTGCCGGCTGTTCCCCGCCACTCGCCCCGCCGCGCCTCGTATCCTCCGCCATGCCCGGCTCTTCTGTGTCCCGGCGCGGCCCGGCCGCCTCGCCGCCGCCCCAAGTCTCAGTCTTCCCTTCCCCGCAGGAGCTGGGCTCGGCCTTGGCCCAGCTGGTGGCCCAGCGGGAAGCCCAGTCCGGACCGGGCGGGCGTTTCAGCCTGGGCCTCTCCGGGGGGAGCCTGGTGCGGATCTTGGCCCAGGAGCTGCCCGCCGCCGCCGCCGCTCCGGCCCGGTGGCTCCTGGCTTTCGTGGACGAGCGCTGGGTCCCGCTCAACCACCCGGAGAGCAACTACGGCGCCTACAAGGTGCCTCTCGAGGGGGGTGGGGTGGGGTGGAGGAGGTGGACTGGGCGGACCGCCAGGGGGACTGACGGGAGGGTGGGTGGATCCCTGTGGGGCCGGTTGCCCTTGCCGGGGGGGGGAGGGGACCCACCGGGACGGAGGGATCTTCCCAGCGGCAGGGCTGGGCGTCCACTCCACTCCACCTGGGGGGAAATGGTGTCGACCAGCCCAGGCCTGGCCTGCCTTGATCCCCCGCCGGGGCTCAGTCACCACCTCTGGGCTTGGTTGATTTCTTATTTTTTTATAATAAAAAATGCTTTCAATACGGATCCTACAGGTGAAACTCGGGAAAATTAGAATATCGTGTTGCAAATGTTCATTCAGTTCTGTAATGCAACTTAAAAGGTGAAACAAATATATGAGGTAGACTCGTTACATGCAAAGCGAGATAATTCAAGCCTTACTTTGTTATCATATTGATGCTTATGGCTTACAGCTTATGAAAACCCCAAACCGCCCCCCCCGTCTCATGTACCCCATAATCATCACATAATCTCATGTACGCTGCACGCCATGATCATGACAATTACAACGAATTAAGGCATGACATCTCTCGCTTTGCATGTAGTGAGTCTATCTCGTATATTTGTTTCACCTTTTAAGTGAAATGAATGGACATTTGCACAATATTCTAACTTTCCGAGCTTCACCTGTATGTGCCAGTGGCATTGCCGAGGTGGAACGGATCTTACTCTTAGCACTAGAAAATACTTTTTACAGGAGAAGAGGTAGCTCAGGAGGAACTGTATATCAGGGGTGCCCAAACATTTCGGGCTGCGGGCCGGTCATGTCATTCCTCTCACCGGAAGCGGAAGTAAAACACACCTTGCAATCTTTTTAGCAACAGGATGAGATAGATTTTAAGTTGCCATTTCTCTGCTTAAACCCGGGGTGCCCAAACTATGGCCCATGGGCCGGATCTGGCTTCCCGATGCCAATTCCTCGGACCCGCACCACTCTTGCCACTCCTGGAAGAGGAAGTAAAACACACCCATACGGGCGTGTTTTCTTTCCATTTCCAGGAGCGACGAGGGCGGTGCGGGTCGGATGAATTGGCATCAGGGGGCCAGATCTGGCCCGTGGGCCATAGTTTGGGCACCCCTGGTGTATATAAAAGAAATTTTGCTCAGCTGTTCTTTATTAAAATCTCAAGGGATCCAATTCTTCTGTGTCTAGGCCAGACTTGAAACTGCCAAAATGAAGATATCCTTTGGTGAGTTTATTCTGCAGTTCCTTTCCCCTAATAATTTAGTGTCAGAAATTCTGGGCTGAAAGGATTTTTGCAGAAGAAACTGCTCAGGGGATGCCCAAATGGGGCTCCTGTCATGTCCCCAAGAGCTGGGACAGAGACGCATGCTCAATCTGTCATGCAGTACCCAGGTCTTGAACTGTTCACTTGCCAGCCTTCCAGCTAACAAGGCGAGCTTCTTAGCCACTAAGCCACCACAGCCCCTCCCCCTGACCTAGTGTGAGAAAGATTAGCTGGCAACACAAAGAGGCCATTACCAGGGTACACCCAGTTGTGGCTCAAGAACACCACAATCTTTGAGGAGGCTCTTTCTGTGTACCCCAAGGGATCCAATAATAATCAAATAACTCACAGAAGAATAACTACTTTCTGGCCAGAGTAAATCCCTTTCCTTCAGAGTTGCTCTTTTGGGTGGTACAGTCGTACCCCTAAACACGAGAGGTTTTGCTCCTGTGGATCTCTATTCTACCCAACATCATATCCGAGTATCACTTAATATGAGTTTCTTCACCAAGAATTTATTTTAAACCCTTCCCAACAATGGCTGTGCTGTCTTACCAATACCTACCGGTATTAAGTGACTCTGCTTGAAATTTCACAAATACAGTAGTTGCTCCATTTCTAGATGTAGTTAACAAACATGGCAACTGTATTTCCCAACAATCTGTTGTGTAACGTATGGTCAGCTCTGGTTGGAATGACTGTGTACATTTTGTTAATTCTTCTCTTTGCCTCCTTTTTTATGCCAGTAAAGTTTTAATAATGATGATGATGTTAAAGAGATGTAGCAATGATTCCAAAACTCATAATGTTAAAAACAGCATCCCATGTGGGCATGAGTGGACCATCCTAACTCTAATGTGAGTTGCCCACATGCTCCTGAAAGGCCTCTGGACCGGGATGAGCCGGCTTGCCAAGCACACGCACACACTGGCACACTTTTAAAGCTAGAGTCCCTGTGGTCTGCCAATACATGGTAAACTAAGAAGAGTGCAAACTTGGGGTCTTTTAGCATGCAATTGTGTGTATGACGTTTTGCTACATACACGTTTTTCTGTTTAGAAAAGCCTTACACAAATTCATTAAAATCGTTTGCGGTCTTTTGTAAAGGTAACCTGAGTAGACCAAGAAAAGTCTACATGTGGCTGTGCCTGAAGTCAGTTGCACTGAGCAGTATGTTGGACTCGATGACCCTTCCACGTACATTTCAGCTCTATAATTCAGAGAAAAATCATAGTCATTTCTTCCAGTCTCCCATACCATGTATAGAATTCAGAACTCCTTAAGTGAAGGACTACCCTCAAACCATTTGGACATAAGATTTAAATTACCGTATACAAGGCAGATTGGTCTTACACTACTAACTCATAGATTCTTTTCTTTTTAACCTGGTAGTCCTTGTGTCATTAAAAAAAAACCACTGCCTTGTAACCATTGTGGAGATGCTGTAATAGGAACAGTCTTGCTCGTTTTACTTCTTAAAAATCTGGTTTTAATTGCACATGGCAATTTGCAAAGAGTCATAAGCAGAAAAAGGCAAACCCAGTATCCCAAAGGACTTATACTGAGTTTAACTTGAATTTAAATTTCAGTTGAGTTATGCGAGATGACAGGCAGGTACAGTAATGGTTGAGTTGTGTTGGATCCAGCTGAGTTCTACTCATTAGGATCAGCAGAGATGGAAGGCAACCTTTGCTGATTCACCTTCACTCTATGGCCCCCAGCACCATCTCTGAGTGTGGGACAGAAGAAGGTATCAGGGACTGTGCAGAGAGATGAGAATGGAGAAAGATCTGTACTTTCACCAGCAAGGTTCCCCCCACTCATTCATTGACTTTTCACAGATGAACATTTCTGTGGTCTGTAGGAGACTCATGCCACACCTTTACGTAGGGTTTGGTACAGAAGAATATCAAAGATTTAAGCCTAATTAGAGCTCATTTTTTAAAAATTACTTTAATGTGACTTGTGATTATTTATTTCAGACATATCTCCTTCCTAAACTTGTTGTACCCGAGGACCAAATTGTAGTTATCAACCCTTCACTGCCAGTAGAAGAGGCAGCTGCAGATTATGCTGTAAAACTGAAAGAGGTATGGTTGGGTTTCTCTGTGCTTCGATGTTTATAATATTGAAATTGTACCATACCTAACAGCAAAGGACCTCAAACTTTTTAAGCTGGGGGCCAGGTCACATTCCCTCAGACTGTTGAGTGGCCAGACTGGTCGTCCCAACACTACTGCCCTGAGCCCAACACACACACCAAAAGCCCCTCCCCTGCTTACCAGCTTGGAGGAGCTGTGTCACGTGGGTGAAAGAAATGCACACCGCCGCCGCCTTAATCCTTGTCTCCTCCGCTTGGCTAATGGCGGAAGCAGCGGAAGCGGCTGCTGGAGTGATGGTGTGGGCCAGATCCAGCCCACTGGCCATAGGTTGAGCATCCCTAACTAACAGTATGATGTACTGACAAAACATTGGACCCTGTCTGTTGCCATCACTTTGGCTTAGCTCCCTCAAGCAAGTACAAAAGGGGATACTTTCTCCTAAATCAGTGTTTCCCAATCTTTGTTTTTTGGCCTTCAATTCCCAGAAGCCTAAATCAGTTCCCCAAAGCACTGATTGGCCAGTGTATTGACTTGGGTTTCTTGGAATTGAAGTCCACCAGTGTTCCACAGAACATAGTTTGGGAAACGCTGGTCTTAGTCATGGAGCACCACATCTTTGCAGCAGGAATGTAGAGCCTATCATACTCAAGTTGCACATCCAGTCATCACTAATCAGTCGCTCTGCGGGTTAGGGAAGATGGGAATTGTAATCCAGTGATATCAGGAGGGCCACATATTCCATCTTTGCTATATATCCATTGTTGAAATCACTTAATTCAACTATGAATTAGAGGGGGGAATAGCTGGAAATAGGGCAGTTGATTATTCCTCTTAGAAGAAAACTATTCCCAAAACGTTAAGAGTCTTTTATAATTACCAGGTAGAGGATGTTTATTAATAGTAGAAGGTACTCTTACAGTGCTTTAAAGATTAACTAGTTTAATCTGCATCTGAAGAACTAGCTACTGTCCACAAAAGCTGATCGTGCAAATACAACTAAAAGTGTGCACAACATATGTGTGCATGCGTATGTGATTTGTTTATCTTTCTTGCTCTCAGAACTGGTAAGGGCCAAGGAGCACAACATTTGGCATGGGTATTACTGAGGTCCCAATGAAATTTACTGGGTGGATTATCTTCTGACTGGCTTTATTGGCACAGGGTTTCTGGAGATTGTATGCCTCTGATCTTGAAATTTTAATCCACTAACCAGATCAAAGCCAGAAACATAGTGTTTGCATGTATACTACTGATTTCCCACCTTAAGTAACTAGACAGATTAGATCTTGACTAGCAGAGGTTGCCCGGTGTTGCCGGGCTGTTTTAGATTGTGTTGGAAGGTTAAATTGTGTTAATGTTTTTTAAAAATTGCTTAGTCTGAAATTTTAAATTTTAAAATGTTTATTTATGTAAAAATTTTTTTGGCTTGGCTGTTATTATTATTATTATTATTTATTAAATTTATATACCGCAGTTCTCTGCCCAATGGGAGACTCAATGCGGTTTACAAAGTACAATTTACAAGTTACAGTATAAAAATATCACAAAATGTTGGGGTTTGGCTAAGATGGCCGCTGTGTAACATCTAGTTTCGGACGCTCGCGCTCAACAAAGTGGTGAACGATGTGAAGGAGCGGAATAGAAAAATTTTCAAGTGGTAAAGCTTAAAGTTAAGATCCTTGCCTGTCTCCTTGGAAAGTTTGCTGAGCTTTTGAAGCTGGATGATCGAAGTTCGGGAGGTTTTTCTGGGCGGTTGAGCTGTGACGGCAGTCGCGGCTTTTCCGCTGGAGAGCCGAGGAACGGGATCAGCGAGAGTGAGGAGAAGGCTTTGGAACTGGTTTTGGAAGTGGCAAGAAGCGGCTGGAGTGAAGGCAATTTGTGTGTAAGTGCCTGAAGGGAGCTACATTCTTAGCTATAAGCTATAAAACCGGCTGAGTTTTTCAGAAGAAAAAGAAGGGGGGGAAGAGCTGGAGGTACTGTAATGGCGACGGTCAGGGAAAACGAAAGTGATCGTGTATAGACTGTGGTTTTTTTTTTTCTACATACCAGAGGACCGCGCCACATTCTGAAATCAATAAGGTGGATTAATTTTCCTTTTTCTTTTTTTCCACCTCCTCTCTGGACTGGAAAAGAGTAGAAACTGTGGGAGTTTGTTTTTTTTTTCTCTTCTCTTCTCCCTAAGCTGCCTGCTCATTTAGGGAAGAGGGGGAAGAGGGGGGGCCTCTTCTCACTTCAAAGTTAAGGCACTCGCTGGAAAAGGGTGCTTTGATTATCCACTTCAAAGGAAAGATTATGTGGCTTTGATTGAAGGGTTCTATCACTGTGTGGATTACAAATAGCTGCTCAACTTCTCACCTTAACCCCTTGGTGGCTGGATTTTTCTTTCCTTCTGAGCTCCCCCCCCCCTCAGCAACCTGATTAACTGTTTTTCTGAAGCCTTTTTGCTGTGGTTGGAAGACGTCATTTGACTGCTGGCTTTGTGGGAAAGGATTATTTGTGGTTAACAATTTTTACTTTTAAACTGCCTGTTTGGAGAGCTGTTTTCTTCTGTTTTCCTTTGTTTCATTGTTGTGGATTACAGTAAATTTTGGATCTTCTGCTGACATAAGAACTTGCCGGTTGTATTGGTGGAACCTATGGCTGCAGTGTAGTAAGCCTTACTGTATTGGAATTGTTACAGCGATCTGCAACATTGGGTTTGAAATATATTACATCACTATGGATAAAGGTACGAGAGCGAAAGCAAAAGAAGAAGAACAGGTTGTAAAACCTAAGAAGATTGAAAAAGCACCAATGGATGAATCTGTTCAGCCAACAGCTCTGCCCACAGTGTCATTGGACCAGACTCAAATTATGGTGGAAATTGGCAAGTTGTCGCAAAAAATGGAGAAAAATGAGGCTTCAAGGGTGAAAGATAAAAATGAAATGTTTAAAAGGCAAGAAAAGATGATGTCAACACTGACAGATTATACCAAAAAGGTGGACTTAAGTTTGAATAAATTTGAGGGAATGTTGAAAGTGGTTCAAATCGAGGTGGATGCGGTAAAGAAGGAAGTAAAAGGGACTCAGGAGGTGGTGCGGGACAGTAAGTTAAAACTGCAGGAACAAGAAATGAGGATAGATGCTGTCGAAGATATGATGAGAAAGCAGAACATTTTGATCCGTCAGGTACCGGAACGCACTCCGGATCTGTTAAGAGAGAGGGTGGTTCAGTGGTTAAATGGTTTAAAAATGGGGAAGGAATTTGTTCAAGAGGATTTAGGAAGTGTATTCCGGGTGGGTCCAAGAAGAGGGAGAGTGGCTCAAAGAAATGTGTTGGTTAAATTTGCAAATTGGGCAGATAAATTAAAAGTAATGGCTCATCTGAAAAGTGTTGGTTCAGACGCGTTGAAATTTGATGGCTCAGATGTAGAAGTCTACAATGATATTTCACTAAAAGAAAGAACATGGAGATATAAGATGAGGCCTGTTACTAAATTATTGATGGGTAAAAATATAAGGTATAATTGGAGATTTCCACAACAATTGCGCTTTTTCTATGATAAAAGAATGCAAGTTATTGATGAAGGCACTAATCCATTGGAATACCTGAGTTTGTTGGGATTGGTACAAGTAGATTCGGAAGAATGGAAAAATCTTAAGAAGGAAATGATGGATTCTGGAGCTTTGGGGAGGGAATATGGGAGGGAGGAGCCCGGTGGGGCAACAGGTGGAACACCACAACGAGGGGAGGAGGAGGAGGAGCCGTCCTTGATTATGATGGAGGAGGAGATAGGTAAGGAAGGATGAGCATTAGATAGTAGTAATCTTAAATATCTAATAGAGGTAGAATGGGTAAGTAGCGCATAGCGCCGGCAGTAGGGCGCATCTTGCAGGTCCCCCCTCTCCCCTCTTTGGTTGACAGAGGCGACTTTTCGTTGGAAGGTGGGGAGAGTGAAAAATGTGTGTTTTATGTAGTGGGTATGGTGAAGGGTTTTTGGTGGCACGCCCGATGGAGAGTTTAAAGTTGGGAGAAGAATTTGGTTATGGATAGTATTAAAATAATATCGTGGAATGTGAAAGGTACAGGCTCTGTTCTTAAGAGACGGAGGGTGGAATCGGCGTTGAAAAAAGATAGACCAGATATTTTATTTTTACAGGAAACACATCAGAAATCAAAAGATACGAATAAACTTTATCTGGGTTGGATGCAACACTATGAGATGGCGTTTGGAACATCTAAAGCAAGAGGGGGGAAAGCATAAAAGTGGCAAGTCTCAAATATAAAAGGTATAAAGCAGAACACATAGAAAAAGAAAGGGAAATAAAACAATTACAGGAAGAACACGTAAAGAGTAAAGATAAAAATTTTTTCTTGAAACTACAAGGACTCAAGGCAGAAGTAATGGGTAAAGATATTGATAAAGTTAAACGAGATTTGATTTATTTAAATAGAGAATATTTTGAATTTAGTAATAAGAACTCAAAGCTATTAGCAAGAGCAGCTAAGGTTAAAAGGGAAAAAAGAGAAATTGGGGTGTTAGTTGACAGGCAAGGTTCAAGGTGTAATAAGAATAGCGATAAATGTAAAATAGTTAGGGAATTTTACCAGGTGTTATATGCAGAAAAAGAAATAGATAGGGAAAAGCTTAAAAGGATATTGGAGAGGCAGTTAGGGAATGGGATAAAGCAAGAGCATAGGGAGAAAATGGAGGAAAAGATAACTGATAAAGAGGTTAAGGGGGTAATAAGCGGATTGAAGATAGGGAAAGCCCCGGGGGATGATGGATTATCAACAGAGTTTTACAAAGAATTTAAAGAGGTGGTGGTCCCGAAATTGGTGAAGTTATATAATTATATACTAGATGGAGGATCAATCCCGACTTCATGGTATAACACTACAATTGTTCTTTTGCCAAAACCTGGTAAGAATTTGGAAAGAGTGGATTCGTACAGACCAATTTCGCTTATAAATCAAGATGCGAAGATCTTCACGGCAATATTGGCTAACCGTTTAAATAGTTTTATGGGGGAATATATAAATGTTGATCAAGTTGGGTTTCTAAAAGGACGACACATGGCGGATTTGACTAGAAGGGTATTAGATTTAATAGACAGTGTTAATCAAACAAAGGAAAAAGTGGGACTACTATCATTGGATATTTTTAAGGCATTTGATTCATTGCAGTGGTCTTCAATTAAGGAAATAGTTAGAAAATATGGGTTTGGAGATAAATTTAATAGGGTTATAGATTTACTATATCAAAAAGGAAATGCCAGGGTTAGAGTAAACGAGGAGCTCACGGATGTGGTAAAGCTAGAGGCAGGTACTAGGCAGGGTTGCCCATTATCTCCTATTTTGTTTATAATGGCAATGGAGATTTTAGCTAAAAGTATAAGGGAGGATTCAAATATAGAAGGGATTATGGGTAATAAAGTGAGCATGTATGCTGATGATACATTGCTTATGGTGAAGCACCCAGAACAGGTAATGGACAGGATTAAAGATCATCTACAAGTATTTCAAGCTATAACAGGATTAAAGATAAACTGGGATAAATCTGAATTGATGTTGTGTAATTTGAAATTGAGCGAGATGGGTAGGACGGTGTCGACACTTAATATACAAATCAAAGATAAGTTGAAGTATTTAGGGATAATTATTTCAAACAAATTAGAAGAACTTAAACGATTGAATTATGACAGCTTGAGAATTGAATTTAGGAATAAAATACGAGGACTTCAGAAGTTAAAGCTGTCATGGTTTGGAAGGATTGCTATGTGTAAAATGATACTGTTACCAAAGATTAACTTTTTATTTGATACGCTCGCGATCCATTTAAAAGAGAAAGAAATCAATGAGTTTCAAAAAATGTTTAATGACTTTTGTAATGGAGGAAAAAAATCTAGGCTTCCAAAGAAACTATGGTATTTGTCTCAGAAAAAAGGGGGGTTGGGTATGCCAAACCTCTTAGTATATTACCGAGCATTTCAAGTCAAGAATGTTGTGAAGATCTTGGCAAGAGAAAAGGTAATTTGGGAACAATTGGAAATGAAAGAATACAGAAATATTGGAAACTTGAATTTTCTGGGAATGAAGGATAAGGCGAAAAGGTCAAATAATACTATGATGAAAGGTCTCATGGAGGTGTGGAAGAAGGTAAAAAAAGATATGGTTCCGAATCTCTCCCCAATCTTGGAATTGACTGATATGATGTGTTTCCCAATAAAATTAGACAAAGAAAAAATAGAAATATTGGATAAAAATGGGACGTTGTTATTGAAGGATTGGTTAAAAGCATGTGATGTTGATGCCGAGCGGAAAAAAATGTTTGAGATATTAAATTTGAATTGGTTTCAGAAGTTAAAGGTGGACAATTGGAATAAAAAATATAAAAGAGAACTAGGATCAGATAGAGTACTTACGGAATTTGAGGAATTGGTAAGGAAGATTAGAAAGGGCGAAAGTAGTATTAAGGGTCTTGTAAGTAAGCTTTATAATATATTGAATAGAGGTGCAGATCCACAGGAGGATTTGAAACGGAAGTGGGAACAAAATTTGAATATAAAAATTGGGGAGACTGAATGGAAAAATAAATGGAAAAAGAGAATTATGAGAACAATGTCTGTAAGAATTAAAGAACATAACTTCAAGATGTTGTGGCAATGGTACCTGACACCATTAAGACTTTACCAGATGGATAATAAAAGAGATAAGTTATGTTGGAGATGTAAAGAATTTGATGGAACATATGAACATATGTGGTGGAGTTGTAAAAAAATAAGGGATTTTTGGGGAAGAATAGAAAATGAATTTGGTGAAATATTGGGTAAAAGTGTTAAGTTGGTGTCGGGTACTATTCTTTTAACGAATGTGGAAGATCTGGGTTTAAACAAGGAGGAAAAAGAACTACTGGAAATTGTACTGACAACGGGTAGACAATGTATAGCCAGAAATTGGAAAAACGATGTAGACATTCAGGTTGGAGAATGGTATAAAGAAATGTGGAGTTTAGCATTGAACGATAAATTGACATGGGAGATTAAAGTCAAAAGAGATAATTTAAAAGAGAATAGATTCTGGAATATATGGAAACCGTTCGTGGATCACTCTATTATGGCAGGTGATAGTTCAGGACCAGTACCATCTCAAAGAAGTTTCTGGACTTGAGTAAAAAATAAACTCTCCGGGCATTGTATATATTCACAGGGTGTTGTTTTTTTTTTATTGGTTAAAAAGATTAGTGGTAGTACAGAAAGTTTCTTTCTATTATTTTGGATTTTGAAATAAAGGTTCTTAATATTTGGTGGTTAAATAGTAGTTAATGAATATAGATATTGTTATGTGCTAGCATATAGTAATGTTTGTTAGTATGATATTATGGACTTGTTAGTGTAATGTACTGTTAATGTATTGTTAATGTTTTCTTTTCTTTTTCTGTATGTTTATTAAAGATTTAATTAAAAAATTAATAAAAAAAATATCACAAAAATATCACAAAAAATACAACATATCAATATCATCATAACAACATCGCAATAAAGTATCAAAAATCAATATCACAGTAAACAAAGAATTACAAAAGCAAAATCACAGAGCATGAAATACAATGTTAGAAATACAGATACAATACAGTAATTTAAACAGTAAAATATGCAATAAACATTCAAGCACCAACACAACAAAATCAACTACGCAACCCCTCGGTTACCAATGTCCCCAAAACATAGCCCCATTGCTCACATGTTCTAACAGAGCCAAAGAAGAGGACGATCCAGCCCCAAGGCAGCCGAGGTCAGGCAATACACCGGCATTGGCTACTCTGGTAGTAGCGGTTTTTAAAAGTCCCGCCGGATCAATGTCAGTCAGCTGTGCTCCTACCTCCCCCGCCGGGCGGGGTGGGGGAGGGAGCCGGTGATGGAACTGTGATCTGCTTTTTTTGGGTTTTTTTGAGCATTAATAAAAGAACAAAGTATGATATAATTTTTTCAAATTGTTTTATATAAGCGAATAATGTTTTAGTTTTTTGAATTTTTTTAATTAGTTGTACCGTAGGTAATAATTTTAATAATGTAAAAGTAAATGTTTTTTACATTCAATGTTTTTAAAATGTGTTTAGATGTTTTGGGTTTTAATTTGAGTTAAAACTCAGCACAGGATTTTTAAAAGTTTCTATTGTATTTTATTGACATATGTTTGTGATTTGTGTCAAAGTGTGTGTTAGTGTAATTTTTTTGACTTGTTTTTATTGGTGTGACCTTTTGTGTAAAATTGTGAATTTGTGTTATGTTTTTTGATTTGTTTTTACTCTTGTGGCCTTTTGTTTGGGGCTGTTGTGTGTTTTTGAATTGTTTTTACTATTGTGGCCAGCAGGTGGTGCTGGTAGGGGTTATTGTATTTTGACAGTTTTTTCTCTCCTGGCCTCTGGGTGGAGCTTCTTCTGGTAAGTAGTCTCTTTATTCATTTATTTTCCGGTCCTCATGGAGGTAGGACATCTTTTGGTAAGTTTGCTTGTTTTCTTTGTTTTGTGTGTGTGTGTGTGGGGGGGGTTGGTTGGAATTTGTATTTTTGTCTGTTTGTTTTGTTTTTTATTGTGTTTTTGTTTACTTTGTATTGTTTTTGGTGTTTTTGTTTGTTTTTGTGTATTTTGGATGTTTTTGACTGTGTTTTTAGTAATTTTTTAAAAATTATTTATTTATTTGGTGGTGGGGAGGGGCCGTGGTCGTTGGGGGTTAGGAAGGGTGGGCTACGTGGTGGGGAGGGGGCATGGTCGTTGGGGGTTAGGAAGGGTGGGCTAGGTGGTGGGGAGGGGGGCATGGTCGTTGGGGGTTAGGAAGGGTGGGCTAAGTGGTGGGGAGGGGGCGTGGTCATTGGGGGTTAGGAAGGGTGGGCTAGGTGCTGTGGAGGGGGCGTGGTCGTTGGGGGTTAGGAACGGTGGGCTAGGTGGTGGGGAGGGGGCATGGTCGGTGGGGGATAGGAAGGGTGGGCTAGGTGGTGGGGAGGGGGGCATGGTCAGTGGGGTTAGGAAGCGTGGGCTAGGTGGTGGGTGGGGAGGGGGCATGGTCGTTGGGGGTTAGGAAGGGTGGGCTAGGTGGTGGGGAGGGGGCATGGTCGGTGGGGGATAGGAAGGGTGGGCTAGGTGCTGTGGAGGGGGCATGGTCGTTGGGGGTTAGGAACGGTGGGCTAGGTGGTGGGGAGGGGGCATGGTCGGTGGGGGATAGGAAGGGTGGGCTAGGTGGTGGGGAGGGGGGCGTGGTCGGTGGGGTTAGGAAGCGTGGGCTTGGTGGTGGGTGGGGAGGGGGGCATGGTCGGTGGGGGTTAGGAAGGGTGGGCTAGGTGGTGGGGAGGGGGCATGGTCGGTGGGGGATAGGAAGGGTGGGCTAGGTGGTGGGGAGGGGGCTTTATTGTGTTATGGTGCTTTGATTGTGTTATGGTGCTTTGATTGTGTGGAGTCATGAAAGTAGATCAGGGTTTCCCCTTTAATATCAGTGGGTGGGGGGTTGCGACCCCCCTCTCTGCTGGCTCCCCTGGGGTTCAGAGTTTTGGGGGGACAAAGGGGGTATGTCCCCCCAACCCTTCTGGACCCAGGAGACCAGGGAGAGTGGATCGATCCCCCCCCCCTTAAAACAACTCCATTTTTAAAGAGAAGAAACCGCTTGGTTTCTGCTCTTTAAAGACGGAGTTTTTTTTAGGAGGGGGGAATCGATCCACTCTTTCTGTTCTCCTGGGTCCAGAAGGGTGGGGGGCAGGGGGGGCATACCCCTTTTGTCCCCACAAACCTCCCAACCCTAGGGTACCCAGCGGAGAGGGGGATCGCAACCCCCCACCCACTGATATTAAAGGGGAAACTCCAGTCGGGACCTTCAGGCGCCGTTGGTGAGGGAAAGAAAGCCGGCTGGTGTTTGCTTGGCTGTGAGGCGGTGAGTTTTTCTTTTTAATTTTTCGTGCGCCGGTTTCCTCAGCGTTCTGCGCACTTATGTCGCGCAGGACTCTGGGGCTTGTAGTTATGGGTTTGTGATTTGTGGTTGTGCATTTTTTTTCCTGCGGCTCGATTTTGATTGGCTGCGGCGCGTTTTTCAATGTTCTTTGTGGTCGTGCCTCTCAGCCTGATTGGCTGTGGTGCGGCGCGGAGCAAAGAACATTGGGAAATGAAGTTGTTTCCCTTTTTTTGCATTTGTGGGGCTCTTGCCCCCTGGCACATTTCTCAATCTTGCGTTTACCTGCGTACCCAGTTTGGGCGTGTGCACGAATGGTGAGTGCAGGCTAGTAGGGCCTGGCTAAGGAGCCTATGCAAAGTTCCAACGGTTAACCCTCGATTTTATAGGTTAAGATTAAAATCTGTTTTCCAGGGGATTTTGCCAGTTGCAGTCTCCTTACTTGAAAAGATGCCAGAGTCCCCCTTTTGGGAGCTCAAAAATGGAATTTTATGTGGCTGCTACTATCCTGACATATAATTTGATGACTTCCCATCTTAAATAACAGTTTAGGTAATGTCTTGACAAGCCATGTGGGCTGGACAATGCTGAAATTTATATTTCTCTTATATTTATTTATTTATTACATTTATATCACACCTATCTGGGATATTTTCCCACTCTGGCCAGGTATAACATAATAATAATAAAAATCTTTACGATTAAAAATATGTAGACATATTGAATAAAATTATAAATATCATGAAAGCAAAATACAGTGATACCTCATACAACGTCCAAACTTGGTTCCACAAGTTTGGACTTTATACGGATTTGGACTTTGTATGAGGCATGCAAAATCCTAGCCGCGATGCCTCATACAACATCCAAATCTTTGCTGCGATGCCTCGTACAACGTCGTTTCCATAGAGATACATTGTACTGTAACAGAACAGACTTCAGGGCAAAGTCAAGGAAACAGACAGGAAACTGACAGCACTTTAAGAAATCATTGTCTGAAGGCTAAATACGTTACAAAAACATGTAAAACAACCCTGATTGAATGCTGCAAAAATCCCAGGAAAGCTTCTAAAAATTCTGATGAATTTTTTTTTAAAAAAATCCAAAATCACGCTCAAAACCACTCCTAAACACTCTTCGCCTCATGCTAAACCCACAAGAGCAATGCACGCATGTGTCCTGCCTTTTATACTGCCCAGGCACAATGCAACCTAGAAAACCCCCAATGCCTCATACAAAGTCGCTGTGACTTTGTATGAGGCAACTTTTTTCAAGGAATTAGGCGATGTTGTATGAATTCAATGTTGTATGAAGCAGACTTTGTATGAGGTATTACTGTAACACCTACACATTTTTTTAAAATGCCAGAAACAAAAAAACCTATTGGCAACGGGGAAAAAAACTAATGCTCAATGAAGTGACCTCATTGAGAGACACCAAATAGTGCTTGAATACAGCTGATTTTCCATCTTAAATAACTTGATAGGTTAGATCAGGGGTGCCCAAATGTTTCGGGCCGCGGGCCCAGTCATGTGATTCCTCCCACCGGAAGTGGAAGTAAAACACACATTGCAATCTGTTTTACAACAGGATGACTTAAACAGGACGAGATAGATTTTAAGCTGCCATTTTCTCTGCTTAAGCCAGGGGTGCACAAACTATGGCCCACAGGCTGTAGTTTGGGCACCCCTGGGTTCGATGATTGCCTATGCTGATTAGGAAATTCTGGGACTTGTAGCCCAGAAGAATTAGCTTGGTGATTTTTGGGTGTTGTAGTCTTCTTAAGGAAATAATATTATCTAGGAACAAACAGCAACTAGATATTTTAATTCAGAACACCACAGGCTGTCTGATTTGATAGTGATTGAGATAAAATTCCGATATATGTGTAGAGTTAGGGTTATCTATTAGAGTGAAGAAGAAGAAGAAGAAATATCTGTATTGCATAACTGCCACCTTGGATCAAGCACACTTTTATCCAGACAAAGAAACAGGGATTTTTAATACTGTACACAATATTGCCTGGAAATGTCTTAATACTTTACCTCATAACTTGTTATCTGAGGTATCAGAAGCTTGGGATAAACAGCCTGGTTAAAATTGCTTCAGATTTGTTGCAGGATAAGGATTTGTTGTGGCTGCTTGCAAGTGATACTTTTACACTTTTGACATGTTGAGGTAAACCAGTGCTGTCAGATTAAGCAAGCAGAGTCAACTGTAGGAGAAAATATTGGGATGTGGGAGTTTTTGCTACCAGCTTGTGTGCCAAAAGTTTGTAAATTTTGAAAAATGTGGATGACTTTAGTCTAACACGAGGATGCAATGGGTATAGCTCTTAAAATGCTGGATTACAATTTCTACTGTTCCTGACTGCTGGCTGTGGTGGCTGGGGCTGATGGGCTTTGGAGTCCAGCAATATCTGGAGGATCACAGGTTTTTCTAACCATAGCCTAACACTTTTGACTGAGCACAGCCTGACTGTCCCTTGAAGATACCAGTTACTATGGAATTAGTAGCATGTCCCATCTTGTAATACCTTTCCAAAACCCAGGTGAAGAATCTTTTCAAAAATTGTATTGTAGATAAAAAGCAAGGGTCCTCATGATTTTTCTGATGTATATTTTAAAGTTTAATTTAAGTTTGTAAACTGTCCTAATCGTTATTTATTGAAGAGCTGAGTAAAAATCAGAAGGGTCAGTATGCTTATTCATTCCTATCTTGTGTTTCTTCTGTCTTTTAGGCCTTCCAGGGAGAGGATATGCCTGTGTTTGATCTCTTAATCTTGGGAGTAGGGCCTGATGGACATACTTGTTCTCTCTTTCCAGATCATCCCCTCCTGCAGGTGAGCCAAGTGGACAAGCTATAAGATGAGTCTTGGTTTGCTTTTCTTGGGTGGAGGCCATAGTACCTCCAAGGGGCTGCAATGAATAGAAGTGGAGCAGGATGGTGCCTACCCAGCCAGCTACACCAGGAGTACCCAAACTACAGCCAGGGGGCTGGATCCAGCCCCTGGTGCCAATTCATCCAGCCTGTGCCGCCCTCATCACTCTCAGAAGTGGAAGTAAAACGCGCCCACATGGGCGCGTTTTACTTCTACTTCCGGGAGCAATGAGGGAGGTGTGGGCTGGATGGATTGGCATCAGGGGCCGGTTCTGGCCCATGGGCTGTAGTTTGGGCACCCCTGCTTTAAGCAGAGAAAATGGCAGCTTAAAATCTATCTCATCCTGTTGCAAAACAGATTGCAAGGCACGTTTTACTTCCGTGGGAGGTACGTGACTGGCCCATTGAACCATGTGAACAGCCCGTGGCCCAAAAAGTTTGGACACCCCCGAGCTACACCAAGAAAGCAAATTGAGCTGGATTACGGCTTACTTGTATTTTATTCCATCTTTAGCCTGATGGAGGCTTAGCCTATTTTCAACGTCATGGGGAGATTATGGGATCTCTTCCAAGCTCTGGTGTTAACTGAAAAGTATGTTGTTCAAGCACAATGTTTCCCAACCTTTGGTTTTTTTTGGACTTCTATTCCCCGAACCCTAAGTCAATTCCCCAAAGCACTGATCAGACTTCTGGGAATTTAAGTCCCCCTGTGGGGCGTAGGCCCCACTGTTCTAGCAGAATTGAGGCAGTGCATATTGAGACAGAGGTGTTAAATCTGATATTCCCCTCAACTCTGAGAATGTATGTCTTTTCAGATATGTTGGACTGTAGATCCCATAGTAAGTCACAGCCTTTATAGGTGACTAGCAAGGGTTGCCCGGCGTTGCCGGGCTTTTTTGGGCTTTTTGTTTTTTTTAAAATATGAGAAATGGTATTGGATGTTTTTTGTTGTATGTGTATTTAAATTAGTTCTCCTTCGTATAGTTTGTGAATCCACACTCATGGGTTATGCGCCTGCGCAGAACGGCCGATCGGAGGCTTGAAAAGCTATTGGTCAAAAGTTTTGGCGGTAAGACCGCCCACCGTACCGCCCACCCTGAGGCGCCCGCGCGCCATTTTACCTCAGTTCTCTTCTTTCCGCCGTAGCAGCAGGACGATCGTTGAGAGCTTCCTCAATTTTTTCGCCCTTCTGAGGGAAAGTCTTTTTGGCAAATCTTAACAATTTTTCTCGGTGATCTTGTCCTCCGGGCAGGATCGCCACCCCGGCTCTGTCTCTTCTCTTGAGTGGATTCAGTAGCCAATTTTTCGCATCGATCACCGTCTCCCCCCTCAAGGGGGTGGCGGCTGGTCGGCCCTTCGGGGTACTTGTCTCCAGAAACTTCCACTGGAAGAATTTTTTCCGCGGTTGATGGCTGCAGCGTTTAAACAGTGCACGGCTTGCCTTAAGAAGTTTCCGGCTTCCGACGGACACAGCCTGTGCCTTTTTTGTTTGGGAGAGTCGCATCAGAGCCAGTCTTGCCCGCATTGCAAAAAGTTTACGCGCCTCGCGGTGCAGAACCGAAGCAATCGCCTCAAGGCTCACCTGATGGAGCTCGCTCTGGCTCCCGCCGCGTCCGCCTCCACGGCTGCCGCTGCCGCTCAACCACCGCCGGCCTCTTCCTCCGTGCTTCCGATGAGGAAGAAGAAGAAGAAGGACAAGAACGGTGAGAAGAAGCGCAAGCGTGGGTCGGAGAAGAGACGGTCGCTTCCCCCCACTCCGCGCACACCCGCCTCTCCCGGGCCTTCGCCGCCGTTCTCGACTGCCCGATGTCCTTCTCCGGGATCCTCCATCTGGGGAGGACGGTCGTCTTCCGGGTCACCTGAGAAAGGACGCAGGGCTGGGGCTCCAGCTCGCCCACCTCAGGTGCTCTCCTCTCCTCCTCGGGGCAGAAATTCCTCGCCGAGGCAGGCCTCCGTCTCTCCACGGCCCAGGACGCCGACGGACGAGGCGGTCGTCACCGTTCCGACGACCGTTTCGCCGACACCGACGCCGGCCACCGTTTCGGCTCCCACCGTTTCGTGGGCCACCATCCCGCCGGCCACCGGAGCTCCACCGCCAGCGGACTCGGACGCGTCTCAGATGGCCCTCGTCCGAGAGATGTTCCAGGTCATGGCGTCGTTTGCGACCAGGTTCCAGACCTCCACGCCTGCGGCCTCTGCGGCTCCGGTTCCGACCACCGCAAGCCCCGGGCATCCCGGCTCTGCCGCGGCCCCACCGACCTCCCGTGGGTCGAGTGCCCGCTCCGCCGGCCCACCCAACCCGTCATGGTGTGGTCCGGACGTTGATGCGGTGGACGCCCATCCCGCCGGCCCGCCCAGGCCGTACTGGCGCGGTCCGGACGTGGACGAAAGACTGCCTCCCTCGTCCTCCGATGAGTCCAGCTCGTCGTCGGAGGAGGACGAGGGAGACGTCGACGCCGAGCGCACGCCGGAACAGGCCATCGGCTCAGTGGACCCACCGCGTGGTGAGGACCAGCGCTCACTGACCGCCATGCTCACGAGGCTCGGCACCGCCCTCAACCTGAAGGTCGACCAACCGCCGTTGGAGGGTGAGGATCAGATGACCGCGAAGCTCGACAGGCGTGCTGTGCGGCCGGTCCACATAACCATGCTCCCCTCCATGATGACCACGGCGAGGGCGACGTGGAAGAAACCTTTGGCGGCACACTCCGTTTCGTCCAGGCTCGACAGCATGTACCGGGTCCTGGACGAGAACGTCGAGTTCTTGCAGGCGCACCCCCTGCCGAATTCCCTGGTGGTCAAGGCCTTCCAGCATAGGACGGCCACCAGCGGATTCCCGGTCCCGTCGACGCCGGAGGGAAAGAAACTGGACGCGGTGGGGCGTAAGTTTTACGCCACCGGCTCCCTATTCTTTCGGGCCGCAAACTATTCGGCCGCCATGGGCCTGTACCAATCTCACCTCTGGGAGCAGGTGAAGGTTGAGACGGCTAAACTGCCCGCCGATGCCCAGAAGAGGATTGACGCGCTGGCCACCGAGGGGGACTTCGTCGCCGAGCAGCTGATGCGCACTGCCCGGCATATCAACGATTATGCGGCAAAAGACATGGCCTCCGCAATCTACCTCCGTCGCCATGCTTGGCTCAGGGACACCTCCCTCGATGACGCTATGAAAAAGCTCATCGAGGAGTTTCCCTTCGACGGGCAGGGCCTCTTCGGTCAGGACACCGATAAGGTCCTGAATGAGATGCGCCAGACCAGTTCCACGGCGAAGTTCCTGGGGCTCACCACGCCGGCAACTTCCACCAGGCCGAGGTTCCAGCCCTTCACACGGCGGTTCCAGGGCAATCCACAGCAGCAGGGACCGACGGAGCAGCCTAGATCCAGCTCCTATAAACAGCGGCGACAACACAAACCCCGCTACCGGCCCTATGGACAGGACAAGCGTTCGACCGCGAGGCCCAAGCCCCGCGTTTGAAGCTGCGACGGCCGAGTCTCTCTCGCTCCACATCCCGTACCTCCCCCTCCGGAACTTCCTCCAGGCATGGTCGGGCATCACGGACGACCAGTGGGTCTTAAAGATCTTGTCCTCTGGCTACGCCATCGAGTTCGTGCGGGTGCCTCGAGTAGGAAAACATCGTCTCACCACCTCGTCCCCCCATTTGGAGGAAGAAATAGCAACCCTTCTCTCCAAGGGAGCCATCGAGCGGGTAGCACCGTCCGACTGGGACAACGGCTTCTACTCGAGGTACTTCGTGGTCCAGAAGAAGGACGGAGGCCTTCGCCCTATCCTGGACCTACGCCGCCTGAACAAATGCATCCACACCAGGAAGTTCCGGATGGTGACCCTACAGACCGTCCTCCCCCTCATCAACAAAGGGGACTGGTTCACAGTCATAGACCTCAAGGATGCCTACTTCCACGTCTCCATCCTCGAGGAACACAGACGGTTTCTCCGCTTCCGTATCGACCATTCCGTGTACCAGTACCGATGCCTACCGTTCGGTCTGGCCACGGCACCGCGGGTCTTCACCAAATGCATGGCTCCGGTGGCTGCATTCCTCCGCCAACGGGGCATCAGGGTCTTCCCGTACATCGACGATTGGTTGATCGTCTCCCCCACCAAACCGTCGGCCGTTCGGGACACACAATACACGGTTCACCTCATGGAGAGTCTCGGCCTCAGGATCAACTTCACCAAGTCGAAGTTGACTCCTTCCCAGCGCGTCGAGTACATTGGAGCGGTACTCGACTCGCTTACTACGAGAGCCTACGCCCCCCAGAAACGCTTACGGGACATTGCGCAGGGGGTGAGCGAACTGCGCACGAAACCGTGCATCCGGGCGAAGAAGGCTCAGAGACTTCTAGGCCTGATGGCCTCAACGACGGCAGTGATCCCCCATGCCAAGTTGAAATTCAGGTCCCTGCAATCGTGGCTCCTTCACGAGTTCGACGCACTTCGGGAGAGCCAATCCAAACGGTTGACCCCATCTCCAGAACTGAGGGACCAACTGCTGTGGTGGTCTACACCACTCAACGTGGCCACGGGGAAGAGTTTCTACCCCCCGCAACCCTCGTTGCAGATACTGACCGACGCGAGCAACCTCGGCTGGGGCGCTGCTTGCGGGACTCTCACGGTCAACGACACCTGGACACCGCACGAAACGGTGTACCACATAAATTACTTGGAGCTGCTGGCCATTTGGAAGGCCCTGCGTTCCTTCGAGACTCTGCTCACCGGCAAGGCGGTTCAAGTGGCCTCGGACAATACCACGGCGGTGGCGTACCTCAACAAGCAGGGAGGAACACGGTCCACCACCCTCCTGTACCTGGCAGTGCAGTTGTGGGAATGGTGTCTGGAGAGGCACATTTTCCCAATTGGAGTGCACATTCAGGGCACGCTAAATGTTTTGGCAGATCACCTGAGCCGTCTCACCTCCACGACCCACGAATGGGAGCTGGACGACGGAGTGTTCCAGTCCCTGTGCGAGGTCTGGGGGACGCCGAGCATCGACCTCTTTGCATCGGAGTCCAACAGGAAACTCAGCAGGTACTGCTCCAGAGCAGGCATCGGACTGAACTCCGAGGGCGATGCCTTCATGAAACGGTGGGATCAGGACTATCTCTATGCCTTTCCTCCGTTTCCTCTGGTCCAGAAGGTACTCACCAGGATGCACCAACACAGAGCCAATGCAATTCTGGTGGCACCGGCGTGGCCGCGCCAACCCTGGTTTCCGCTACTGTTGCGCATGTCGTCGCAGTATCGCACACTGCCGGAATCACCGACACTCCTCCAAATGGAGCAGGGCCAGCTGCACCATTCGGACCTGCCCAGCCTCCACCTCACCGCGTGGAGGATAACCCCAGACTGGCCAGGATCCTTGAACTAGCGCGGCGCCCTTCCACAAGGAAGTCCTACGCTTCCAAATACAGGCGTTTTTGTGCTTTCCTGGCCGCCCGGCAAACACCCCCCACGCGGGTGGGACTGCAGGACATTTTAACCTACCTCCTTCAGCTGGCGGAGTCTGGCCTCAGCATCACCTCCATCCGAGTGCATCTCGCAGCAGTGGTAGCGCACTCTCCTGCTGGCTCGCCCGCTTCCGGGGCCTTCCGCGACCAAACGGTAAAGCGCTTCCTCAAGGGACTAAAGAACGCTTTTCCGCCGGCCCGGACACCGACGGCTCAATGGTCACTGTCCACCGTTCTTAACGCGCTCACCAGGACCCCCTTCGAGCCCATGGCTACCGCCGATGTTCGTCTCCTCACATGGAAGACAGCATTCCTGGTGGCCATCACGTCTGCACGACGAGCTGGTGAGCTGGTTGCCCTGCGAGCAGACGCACCTTTTCTCCAGTTCTTCAACGACCGCGTCGTCCTCCAAGCGGACATCACCTTCCTACCCAAGGTGGTCTCCAAGTTCCACATGGCACAAACTATCTCCTTGCCAACCTTCTTCCAGAACCCCACTAACGCCCAAGAAAGGACTTGGCACACGCTGGATGTGAAACGAGCTTTATTGTTTTACACCAGCAGGACAAGGGAGTTCAGGAAGTCGCAACGCCTCTTTGTGGCTTATGGGGGAAAGTCCAAGGGTGAACCCATCTCTGCTCAAAGGTTCTCCAAATGGATCACCTCTACCATCTACCTGGCCTACGAGTCAGCTTCACTGCCACCTCCACCGCATGTCAGGGCGCATTCCACCAGGGCGGTTGCCACATCCACTGCCTTTCTGGAGGGCACACCGCTTGAGGACATATGTAAGGCTGCCACCTGGTCCAGACCTTCCACATTTGTCCAGCACTACAGGGTGGACACCAGAGCCACTGCGGACGCCAGGCTTGGCCGTGTCGTCCTCACCAGAGGGCTCCGGACTCAACGCCCCTGACGGGTCCACCTACGGGTTCTTCAGCTCATCGTGGGATCATCTCATCCGACTGCCCACCGACCAAGTAAGTGTGAGCTTGCTAATCTCCCATGAGTGTGGATTCACAAACTATACGAAGGAGAAAGTTCGGTTTCACTTACCAGTGATAACTTTCGTTCTTCGAGTATATAGTTTGTGAATACACACTACCCACCCTGCCTCCCCTCTTGAGCTGCACGGATGAGATCAGTTGGTTTATCCTGTGCTTGGCTTAAGTATGGAACTGAGGTAAAATGGCGCGCGGGCGCCTCAGGGTGGGCGGTACGGTGGGCGGTCTTACCGCCAAAACTTTTGACCAATAGCTTTTCAAGCCTCCGATCGGCCGTTCTGCGCAGGCGCATAACCCATGAGTGTGTATTCACAAACTATATACTCGAAGAACGAAAGTTATCACTGGTAAGTGAAACCGAACTTTTTTTTAAAATGTGTTGTTTTTTATACGTAGGTAGTGTTTTAAACTGTTATTAAAAAATTTGGATTTTAAAAAGAGATAAGGTTGATATATTTTTTTCCAATAATTGCATTTTTAAAAATAATGTGTTCCTATGTGGTTTTTGGTGATAGGTGTACTTTGGATAAGATTTTTTTAAAAATGTGTAAGTGTATGTTTTTTGTAGATGGTTGTAGATCAATTTGAATTCATTGAGTGTAATATTTCCTGTGGCCACTTGGTGGTGCTGTTGCATAATGTTTTAATGTTGATTTTGTCCTGGCCTGTGTATTCTTCCTGTTCTTTTCTCATTTCAATTCTGATTCTTGGTGAGGCTGCACGTGTCTTGGTAAGTTGTGATCTCTGTTTTGTTAGGGGTGGCTTTGTTGTGATTTGTGGGGGGTTGTGTGTGTCCTTGTTTCGCCACCTCCTCCCACTGATGTTAAAGGTGAAACTCCATTCGGGAGCTTCAGGCGCCGCGGGAGAGTAAAAGAAAGCCGGCTGCTGTTTGCTTGCCTGTAAGCTGTTTTTCTTTTTAACTTTCCGGGCGCCGTTTTCCTCAGCGTTCTGCGTGGGCGCGCAGGACGCTGGGGCTTGTAGTTATGGGTTGGTGCTTTGTGTTTTTGCTGGGTTTTTTTTAAAATGCGTTTCTTTCGATTGGCTGCGGCGCGTGTCGGAACGCTGCGCCGTGCGAGAGCCTCTCAGCGTGATTGGCTCTGGCGCGGCGCAGCGCAAGGAATGTTGGGAAATGAAGTTCTTTCCCTTTCTTGCCGTTTGTGGGGCTGAGGCCCCCGTGCCGGATTTTTAAATCCTTCGTTGACCTGCGTAGGCAATTTGGCCGTGCGCACGAAGGGTGGGTGCGGATCAGTAGGGCGACGCATAGCAACCTATAGCCAGTTCCAACGGTTAACCCTTGGATTTATAGGTTAAGATTATTAAGAGCAAAGGGAACTTTAGTCTGACAAGATTCAGAGAGTGATACTTTTGTGCCACTCCTGTTTTACTGCTGTCTTTTAGTGACAAGTTGGCTCTCAATAAAACATGTTGATGAAGCAGTGGAGTACATTCTGTCTGTAATTTAAAAACATGCAAGAGTAGATGGCAAAGATTCACTTCCTATATGAGGTCATCAGCACCAGCCTTCTAGGGCAGGGGTCCCAACCTTTTCAAGCCAGGGGCCGCGTCAGGCTCTCTCAGTCACCTTTGAGGGCCAGACTACCATTTTGCCCTGCCTGCACGATGGGGGGGGGGGCGGCCATTTAGTCCTGATTTTTTTCTCAAAAACCCTTGGAGGGGGTGGGGAACCACATGAAATGGCGCCACAGGCTGTATCCAGCCCACGGGCCCTAGGTTTGAAACCCATTCTAGGGAGATGGTTCTTACATGGTACTGTTTGCCTAACATAAATACATTTTGTTCTAGAAACCCCAGTCCCAAAACTTAACAGCCTATAGAGCAGTGGTTCCCAACATGGGGCCCATGCCCCTCAGGGGGACTTTAATTCCTAGAAGCCTCAGTAAGTACATTGGCTGATCAGTGATTTGGGCTTCTGGGAATTGAAATCCAAAAACCAAAGGTTGGGAAACACTGCTGTAGAGTGAAATATTTGGTGTATTTGGGAAATCAGAGGGGGCTTTGGATACAGCCTGATAGGATCAACAAGTTTCCTCTGTTCTTTTCCCAGTATTTCCACCTTTTCTCTTTAATTTGCATTGACTGTTTTCATTATATGCATGGTCATTCATATTTTCCTTTTGTCCACCTACCTTTAATAATTCTCCAGATAGAAGTGAAAAGCTGAGGATATTTAAAATACACCTCCAAAGAGATTGACCCAAACAGAAGGCAGGTTGCTTAACCACCTGATTTGTAGCTAACTAATAAATTCATTTAGAATATAACAATTTTATGCAGTGCTAGAACTACAGTACTGCTGCTTTTAAGGTAAGTATAAGATAATTTGTAGTTTAGTAAACAAAATCTACTGGTTGTTGATAAGAATGAACAACTGTAACATTTTCTTATTTCATTTCTCACAGTAACATGTCAGAACCAAAATAGTTTCAAATCAAGTAAATGTGCAGTTAATATGCAGATTCACAGATTAAAATTGCTTCCACTTAGTCATCAAAGTGCTCATTTAGTAAATATCCAATTAGATCATTAAAGGATATGGTATTTTAGTATTTATATATGTGTGCATGAATGAGTTTAGTGACAAGAGTTAAAAATAACTGGCTGAAAAGAAAAAAGCTTATTTTTCAATATTTTGCATTTTTCCAGGGATTGAAAACAGTTTCTGAATTTACTTTACAAGCAATGATACTAGTGAGCTACACGAGCAGTCAGTTGTAAAATAGGATGAGGACTCCATTAGGAATTGAGACTTTCCTAGAGATGATAAAATTCTGTATGAACATTTTCTGTATTTATTATCTTTTGTTTCTTCTTCAACTCCTGTTTTAAAAAGTATCTGTGCACCTGAGACTGGAAGCATTAAAACCAATTACTGCTTGCTTTATGTTACCAAGTTAAGCGTCTGCGGCCATTGCTAAGTTTTTTAAATGGCTAGATCACTTGGGATCCCACCACCACACAATTTTGGGGGAATATATTATTTTATGGCTGGCAGCATTTCTGTTTCAGACAAGTGAAGCTGATGTAGCACCCTGACTAATCCCTTCCATTTAATTGGATTTCTCATTTGCCTTAGGGGCCATTCAACAATTATGCGATCATTTTTTTGGGAAACATTGACCCGCTCTCCCCTATAATCTGGCCGTAATTTTAGCTTCGGCCCCTTCCCCCTTTTAAAATTATGTAATCCAGAGCTTTTGTATCGAAACTCTAATTTTTAGAACCTTTCACTATTGGTGCCTAATGCACAACAGCTCCCAAGTGGATTACGTAATCTTTGACCTGACCCTACTCCCCCATGTAATTTTTCCATAATTCAGACGGCAGACCCCCTCCCCCTCTTTGAGGATCACATAATTGTTGAATGGCCCCTTATCAATGAGGGCTTAAATTGGGGGAAATAGGATGGATATCACAGGGATTGTTTTAGCTGTAACAAAGAAGTGCCCCTTTGTTTAACAAGATGAAAGGGAGTGCTTGTGCAAGACTGAAAACAGCACAGAAGCTTCTTGTAACTAAGGAGATTCTTAGTTCAACCTCTTCATAAATGATCTAGAAGTTGGAGCAAATAGCAAGGTAACCAAATTTGCTGATGACACTAAATTACACTACAGGGTAGTGAAAACTGAGAGATTGTGAGGAGCTCCAGAGGGATCTTTTGACACTGGGGGAGTGGGCAAAACAGTGGCAAATGTGCTTCAATACTAGTAAGTGCAGAGTGATGCACGTTGGGGCAAAAAAAAACCCCAATTACATTTATAAACTGATGGGGTCTGAATTCTCTGTGACAAACCAGGAAAGGGACCTTGGTGTCCTGGTGGACAGCTCAATGAAGGTGTCAACCCAGTGTACCAGCAGTGAAAAAAGCAAACTCAATGCTAGGGATCATTAGGAAGGGTATAGATATAAGTCAGCAAGTGTCATTTTGCCTCTTTATAAATCTATGGTGAGGCCCCATCTGGAATACTGTGTACAGTTCTGGTCGCCATACCTCCAGAAGGATATTATGGAGCTGGAAAAAGTGCAGAGGAGGGCATCCAGAATGATTAGGGGACTGGAACACCTTCCCTACCATCTGAGGCTGCAACGGTTGGGCCTCTTCACTCTTGAATGACGGCGTCTAAGAGGTGACCTGATTGACGTTTATAAAATCATGCACGGTGTGGACAAAGTAGATAAGGAAAAACTTTTCCCTATCGTACAACACTAGAACTAGGGGGCACTCCATGAAACCTTTGGGTACTAGTTCTCAAACAAATAAGAGAAAGTGCTTTTTCACCCAGAGGATCCCTGGTCTATGGAACTCCCTGCTAGAAGAAGTGGTGACAGATGTCAGTCTTTAAGAAAGGATTAGACAAGTTCATGGAGGACAAGGGTATCAATGGCTATAATTATGGATACTTAAGGACAACCTCCGGGTTGGAGAGATAGGCAGGATATCTCTCAATGCCATTTCCAGGGAATCCTAAGCAGGTGAAGGCATCTGCTTGGGAATAATACCCTGAAGCAAATGGTGAGCCACTGTGTGAGACAGAATGCTGGACTGGATGGGCTGTGGCCTGTTCCAGCAAGGCTGTTCTTATGTTCTGTTGTTGTTGTTGTTGTTGTTGTTGTTATTGTTGTTGTTGTTATTGTTGTTGTTGTTATTATTATTATTATTATTATTATTATTATTATTATTGTTATTATTATTATTATTGTTATTATTATTATTATTATTATTATTATTATTATTATTATTATTATTATTATTATTATTATTATTATTATTATTATTATAGTTTGACTTATATGCCACCCCACTCACGAAGTGCAACTCTGGGTGGCTCACAAACATATGGGATCAGTATCCCTACATATCAGCATGGCAAGCTGTAATTCAGAAAGCCGTGACCCCCCCCCCTTGGCTACGGAAACGCCAGGCTGAATGTGTAAAAGCATATTTAATGAAGGAAAAGAAATCCAAAGATAAGAAATCTAAAATAGGAATGAAAGTGGTCGGAACACCCAATACCCCAGAAATAGAATGGCAGACAGAAGGAAGATTGAAAATTTTAAACAGAAACGAAAAAGATGAAATTCTGTTTCAAAGACCTCCACCTTATGTCATGCCAAAATCAGCGCCACAAGATGGCCAAGATCCACATATTTATCCAGACCTTGCATTAGCAAATACAGGAAGCAGTCACTCTGCAGGAAAATTTCAGACCCCAGACAGAAGTGAGACTTCCCCAACCACAGAAAAACTAAGAAAAGTAACTGGAATCTTGAAAGATGTAATTGAACAGGGAGAAGAAAAATTCAAAAGGTACAGCCAACCTTCTCCCTACAACAATAATATGGATAGAGAACCTCCTCCAAACACAGCAGCAACAGCATATTTCTCACCAGTAACCAAAGGAGGAAAGAAAATGATGGCCCCACTGAGGGAGATGATAACCAGCCATATGAGGGAAGATGATGAGCCAGTAAATCACTCAATCTTCCAATATGTACCATTTACCACAACAGACTTGTTAAATTGGAAACAGCATTACCTTTTAGTACCAAGCCAAATGAGGTGTTTGAACTAATTGGAACCATAGTCCAAACACATAACCCCACATGGAGAGATATGCAGCAAATAATAAATACGCTCCTTAATATGGAAGATAAGCAAAAATTAAAACTGGCAAAAGACAAAATACTCCGTAGAAATTTCCCAAGCGCAGATCAGACTGTAGTGCGTATGGCAGCAGCTGCTGAACAAAACCCAAATTGGAATCCTAATGATCTAACACACAGGACAAGTCTTCAACAGTATTTCAACAAGTCTTCAACAATATTTGATTTTGGAAAGCTTAAAGGAAGCAGCAAAAGGTCCTGTCAATTTTAGCAAACCTGCTAATATAATTCAAGAGAAAGAAGAATCCCCTGAAAGTTTCTTAGCCAGGTTAATTGAGGCATATAAAGTGAACACAGGGATTAATATGGAAGATCCTGAAAACCGCCAGATGTTAAATGAGATTCATTACTCAGAGTGCGCCAGATGTAAGAAAGAAATTACAAAAGCTGGAAGGAGCATTGGGAAAGAACACAAACGAACTGCATTATTCTTCGAAACACTCTATAAGACCCAAATCTAAGGAGCCTTCCGGAGGCCACCCTACTTGGAAACTGGGCCATTCATATTCACAAAACCTTCTTAACTCAAATTTTGTTAAAGGGGGTTCATGTGTCTCTGGTGTAAATATCTCACAGTTCTCAAGGAAACACCATAGTGGCGTTCTTGGAACGCCACTACCACCACCCATTCTAAACTAAACACTACCACCGGCCTGGGGCACCTGAAGAATCAAGGGCTACCGTCAGGGAACGCGATGGTTTAACCACCCACACACAATATATATATAAAATCTCATACACAAAAATCAGGTTCGTTGCCCTGATTTTTCCAGGAACACTGGGTTACCGCCTGTGGTTCATTAAGGACTTAGGAATCGCCATCCCATCCCCTTGAAGGTGATCAGGCTCCACTTCCACTCCTCAAATGAGTGGGCACACATAAGTATACTTCTACAGTTTCATACAGTTTCATTCAGTTTTATACAATTTAATACTTGCCTGCAGGCTTTTGAAAATCCACCTTCTAGAGTTCTCCGTCTGTCTTAACCTTCCAGATCCTTGACTGGTCTGTTTCTTCTGACAGTTACTCGCCGCCTCTTCACTGATTTCCTAGAGTAGATCAAAGGTCTACTATGCCAGCATTTTAGGTTATCCCTGGAGAGGCGCCGTTTTATCCCATCAGGAACAGCCGTCTAGAGTGACAATGGCACCTGCTGTTTGTCAAGTCAGTCCCCGGCGGAGTTTGCCAAAAATGTTATGGAATACTGAACTAGACAAAATCACATTCCACACACTAAGACAGATTTAGGAGTTTTACTTGGCCAAACAGATTCAGGAACGCTTTACCAAGCTAATAATCCCTGAATGAATATACATTTTCAGAGCCATCTTTTTATAGCATAAAATTTGGAAATTTCTACACATTTCATCACTATGGGATAAGCCAAAATCATTAATTAATCTTTTGACGTTGTCATTCATATCAGGTCAGAACATTCAGAATATTTGTTCATGTCATGTCATATAAGGAAAATATCATGTCTCATGTCACATCATGTCATGTCACACAAATATTATTCAGCATTACAGTTCCCTGTCAGCTGTACAAACTGCTGAGCTTGTGGACACAAGGCCTTCTGTTTACTTTAGCCTCGTCATCAGAGTACTGAGAAAATAATTTTTACTTTTAAACCAGAATTAATATTAGAATTCTTTCACCCCTATTTCAACTTGGCTGCAGGACAAATTTTCTGTGAATGTAGAGAAATTCAGTTTATGTGTATGCAATTTGTCACTTCATGTACAAAAGGAGAGCCAGTAAATGGCTGGGATAACATAATTGAAGCAGCCTGTTTCTGGTCATAAAAGTCTTAGCTATTTTAACATTTTTGTTTTGAATTTTACCCATATTTCATATACTGTATGTCCATAATTTTAAATTGTGCAATATTTAGATACCAATAAAGAAAGAAGACTCTAACATTGAAAAACCTATTTTCATCTCTCCCCCCCTGCCCCCCATGAATTTGTAGACTTGCTCTTGAAAATCATATTCTCAAGTAAATGTGTGGTATTTGCTCATTTATTATTTGGCAATGAGCAAAGAATTCTTTTCCTGCTGTTATACCCTCATTTCTCTCCTCCCTCTTTTCTCTGTGACAGGAGCGGGAGAAGATTGTAGCTGCCATCAGTGATTCTCCAAAGCCCCCTCCAGAGCGGATCACGCTGACCCTGCCGGTGTTAAACGCAGCAAGGAGTGTGGTTTTTGTCGCCACCGGTGACAGCAAGGCTGCTGTGATAAAGGTAACTTTCCTTTGTGTGGCTTCGCTACTAAGAGACTGGGGCAAAGGCTTTCCCAGGTAACTGGACAGAGAGTAGAGGAAGTGTTCTATGTATTTGGACTACAGTGCCTAGACAATTCTGGGAACCGTACCCCGCCCCCCCCTCCCAGTGGGGAATTTCCACTGGTCATATTAGTCCAAGAGGATGGAGGTTCCATCCCTTGCCATAGAAGTTGATTGCTCAGTTCTCTTATGTTCATATGTTCAGTGAATTCCTCCATTGAGCAGGGAGTTTGGACTCAATGGTCTAAAAGGTCCCTTCCAACTCAGTTATTCTATGATTCTATTGAGGTATAAATTCAGCCTGCTTCGAAGCCAAATGGCTGATTTGGTCCAGATCATCCTAGTGAGGATGTATCCATAGAGCACCCCTCTTTGGCTTGTCCAGGATAGGGAAAAAGGACAGCAAGGCTCTAACCATCAGCACACGGACCATCCTTCTCGGTGGTGTCCTAGGGAGGATAAGATGGAGTCCTGCAATGGTAGTCTTGCTTACTCTGGCAATAAAGCCCTGCATAGACGTTTTAGGGGTCTCCTGCCAGCAAACATGGGCTCTACCACCACACTATGTCACCTTATGTAGTCCTGGAATTTGGGGAATGATTTATGATGACTCAATAGAGATTAATAGTTGATGTAGCACATTAATAGGGGTTTGCATGAACTCTGCTTCAAACCCCAAAGAATGTGGAGCACATGTTTGGTCAGTTTATCTGCCATGCAAAATAGAATCATAGACTCACTGAGTTGGAAGGGGCCTTTAGGTCATCAAATCCCACCCCCTTCTCAATGCAGGAATCTGAATCAAAGCATATTGCATAAGATTACCATGATTTCCTGCAGCTAGTGGTAGCTAATTGCCAAGTTGCATCTTAGCCATATGTGGCTAAAACGTGTCCCAGCATCTTGTTGGTTAGCCACAATTAGCCCTAACAAGTTACACAAACCTTATGTAAACACCAGTAAGTTTCCAGCCAATGCAAATTAATTTGTATGCATGTATGCAAATGCATAAAGCACTCTGAGTTATTTACAAAGTAATTATGCAGACTACATTTTGTCCCCAACAAAGCTCATTTTACCAGCCCTGGAAGGCTGAGTCAACCTTGAACCCATCAGAATCATTCTTAGGTACACTGTACCACAGGATTCACTCTGTTTGGTTCTCTTTCTGCTAGCAGTGGGGCAGAGGAAGCTTATACTGTATAGAGAACTGAAGTCATAGCCCTAACCACTGGGCATCTGTCTTGACAAGCATTTACAACAAGAGGAGTATTTTTGCCCTGTCCCATCTGTTGTCACTTCCATTGCCCTCCTACAAATCGAGGGGGAATTCATTTCTCTGTGGAAGCTCCATTTAAGTTGGGACCTTAAAAAACTAGGATCCCAGTTCACGCAGAAAGTGCATGGAGCTTTAGCCTTGCTTGCCCTCTCAATGTAGAAAAGCATGGAAGTGAACAGGACTAACCTGCCCCCATTTTTGCACGAACGTTTTGAAAGATTTTTTAATGCCAGAATATTTCAGTTGCCAGTCTATATATTTTAAGCCTATACTTGAAAAAGCCTTAGACCGGGGTGCCCAAACTTTTTGGGCCATGGGCCAGTCACGTGGTTCAGCAGGGCAGTCACGTGCGTGGTTCAGCGGCCTGGTCACGTACCTCCCACTGGAAGAGGAAAACACCATGAAATCTGTTTTGCAACAGGATGAGATAGATTTTAAGCTGCCATGTTCCATTACTTAAACCATGGGTGCACAACCTATGGTTCGGATTAAGACCCTTGAAGGTAATGCTGGTGGGAAGTGAAAGTAACCTCTGTCTCTTCAAACCTTTGGACCATCATGTGCTTACTGTAGAGATCCACGCTATGAGAATCTAACTTCTCTTTTTTTGGGGGGAGGAACAGCGTATTTTGGAAGGTGATGAGGAAAACCCGTTGCCAGCCGCCCTTGTCCAGCCTCATACTGGGAAGCTATATTGGTTTTTGGATGAGCCCGCTGCCAAGGAGTTGACGATTCCTTTTGAGAAGCACTCTATCTTGTAGAAGGTCTTGTCCTGCAACCTTTTGGGTTGAAGAGGAAATCCACCATGTGTGGGCTGTAAGTCGAGCCCAGCCCATTAACATTCCAGGTCACGGTCTCCACGTCTGGTTGTAACGCTCAGGAGCGGCACTATAAACTAACACTGTCTTATATTTTCTCCCTTACCCCCTTTCTTTAAAAAAACAACAAATTAACATTTTAAGAACGGTACGTTTGTGGAGCACTGTGTAACCAATACGATTATTTCTTGTAGTCAGGGCGAAGTGTGAAATGGGAACACTTGGGTCAAACTGCTTGTTGTAGACGGAGTCGCAGGCAATGACATTGCAATCTTTAATCATGTGAACGGTCTAATGTGGTGTGAAGTGAATGTACAATTAAAGACATAAATTAAAGCCACCCTATGCTGGCACAATAGGTTTCTGTGTGTGGTTTTTTTATTGAAATCTTAACTATGAGGAGAAGGAAGGCCAGTTCTGTGCTGGAGGTACAGTATGTATATGTTCAATTACTACCTGCTTAGCACACAGCATACTTGTGCATGGACAGAGAACATGTGACCTTCCTGATATTGTTGGGCTGCAGGTTTCCCTTATAATAAGCCATCATAGCTGATGGTGAGGAACAGTACTTACATCTTTTGCCACCTCAAAACTGGTGAAATCTGCATGGCTGTTAGGGGAGCCTTCCTTTCCAGGGTTTTCTACTTGTACTGTAATGTATTCAGAAGTAGTCTCCCATTCCCTTCTTCTGTATTCACTCTTGGACTGTGCAGGTTGCCCAAGGTTGGCTCTCCAGACTTACATGGCTGCTTTTTCCTTTGCATATAATTAAGGGGGTAGCTGGCTGAATAGCTTATTGATTTAGAGAACTGACTGTGGAGCCAGATGTGGAAGATTGATTTCTCACTGTGCCTCCATAACTACACCCACCCTTTGAAGTCATGGGGAAGCTGCACAATCTCACAGTTCCCTCAGAAGAAGGGAATGATAAACTACTTCTAAGTACTCTCTACATAGAAAATCCAGGAATGGGTCTCTATAAGTCAGAATCGACTTGATGGCACACAATTATATTATTATCTGCACCCTTCTTTCACAGTAGGATTTGTGCACCCGCCATTCCTGCAGCTGGACAAGAACTTTATTGGCTCCAAACCAATGGAACGACAGCGGTAGAAGCCTCTGAACTCTGCTGGCCCAGATGTAAATAAGAAGGGATCTAAAGAAAATAAATACAGTATGGATTTTTAGCATTTTGATAGTATATTTGCTGCCATAGCTGCATTCTTCAGAAACTTGGGATTTGTAGTTTGACAACAGACTTAGAATTCCTCGCTGCAGTTCAGGAGATAGCATTAGAGCTATTTGCAAAAATTACCTAGAGGTGTTAGTAGAACACATGCTATACAGGATTCAGCAGTGTGATACAATAGCAAAAAAGCTAATACATAACTGTGGACAGGATTAAGGGAAATGACGGTACCAAAGTTTCGGAAGACAAGTTGAAAAATATCTGGAGCCAGCAGCCTCCATCAGAAGCTGCCTTCCAATGCTTCTTTGTAAGTCTCACAATTTTTGCAATGTAGTAGGGCAGATTTTCCCTTCTCAACAGAGATGTGGTGCAGAAACAGCTGGGAGGTAAGATAGATGCCTTATCTTCTGCTGGTTTGTGGGCTCTCACTCCCATAATTTAGTCTGCGGGTTCTCACCAAATTATGGAAGCAGAAGTCCAAGAATTTTGTTAGTCTCACACCTAGTAGAGTCTTGGCACCATACAACCATATGTCTATTTTACTCTAAACACCTACACACAAACACATGTACTAAAAGCTAGACATAATGTGGATAGCTTGACAGCAAAAAAATGTATTGGTATTTTATTTATTAGATTCCTATACTGCCCATCTGGGATATTTCCCACTCTGGGTAGTATACAATAATTAAAATGCAGAAATATACACACACTGACAATTGATTGCATCCAGGGGTGGCATAGTCCAATTATACATTTATTCATTGGCTATAGGGAGAATGTTCTTAAAAGCCTCTTTAAAGAATACGGTTTCAAGATGTTGCTTAAAAACATTAATATTAAAATGCAATCTTCTAAAAATAAAGTCTTATTATCTTGAAATTAATGTAAAAATAAAAATTTTAAAACATTATTTTTAGAAAATTATGTTTTTGTGTCCTCATGTTTAATGCAAAAGCAGCTATTTCAATACTCCCTTTTATGTATTGCTTCCAAGCTCTGAAACATGTTGTTTGACCTAGAATTCGAGTTTCTCTTGATATGTTCTTGTGCCTTTCAGAGCCATTCGTTAGGTAAAACACAGCCAGTAAAGTTTGGGATATGTGAATTAAAATTATATATTAATTTTTATAAAGTACAGTATGTTGTTGTTTTTTTGTTTTGTTTTTTAAAAAATTTATTGGTTTCCTTAAAATACATACATACATAAAACAAAACATACAATTCAACAAACAATTGACATAAAACCCACACCACCAACCTCCCCACAATTTACACTCCCACACCCCGTGCTAAAGTTGAAAACTGTCAATCCTACTACCAAGCAAATATTTACAAATTTGTCCAGAAACTACTTTCTTCCTGTACTGGCTTTATTCCATCTTTGCCCGCCAGACCATATTCTATCCAAGATCTCCAAATTTGCCAAAATAAATTACTTTTAGCTTCTCTTTCCACTTTCATTTCTGAAGTTAATTTATCATTTAGAGTCAACCGCCATATCTGTTTATACCATCTACCTCTACTTATCTTGAACTTATTCTTCCACTCCACAGCAATTATCTGCCTTGTGCCAGATATTATTGCCAATGGGGAACTCTCTCTTATTGTCCTTGAGCTTTATATCTTCACACAGCCCCAGTAAAGCTATTTTTGGATTTAGTACTATACTTTCCCCCAAAATTTTCCTATCTCTTGTTCAACCATCTTCCAACATTTCTGTGTATATTCGCAGCTCCACCACATATGTAAATAGGTGCCCAACTCTTTATTACATCTCCAACACCTATTTGAACTTGTTCTATCTATATGGTGTAGGATAATCAGGGTCAAATACCACTTCCAAATCAACTTGAAGTTATGTTCTCTTTCTTTTATTGAAAGCTGACGCATTAATCGCTGATTCAGTTTTCTTTTACATGCTTGTTCTGATATCTATATCTATATCCTCTTCCCATCCGTTTCTTATTAACCTTATTAACAACAGTATGTTGTTTTAAAGACCAAAAACAAAGTACTGTAAATTGCTAGCAATTCTATTCATATTCATTTTCTAAGGAATTCTATGTATGCCATGCTTTAGTTAGATGGTTTGAACATACTGTACAGTGGTACCTCGCTTAAAGAGCATAATGCGTTGCATAGGATTGCTCTTTAAGCGAGTTTGCTCTTTAAGTGAAACACGATTGTAAGTGACTGATTGTGACATCTGGTGGGGTGGATTGTGAACCCCGATTTAGTTGTTAAGCGAGTTTTTGGTTGGTTTTAGTTGTTAAGTGAAGCAACCATTCAGAGAAAATTCTGCTCTTTAAGCGAGTTAGTCTCTATGCGAGGCGCTTTTATGCGAGGTTTTACTGTATTCTCTAAAAAAGAGGGGAAAGGAAAATAAAATTTTATTATGAGGTTTTGTAACAGAATTTCAGGATGCACTCCTCAGATGGGGGGAAAGCGCTAAAGTAGTTGGTTCCAGCAAGATATTTTCCCTCTCATTGGTCCCTTAGAAACAGTCCAAGGTGTATGCAAAACAGAATTAGCTTAGCTCAGCTCCCAGCCTTAACATGTCGAAGAGATTTATGCCTGTCCAAGCTCACCTGAATGTTGATGAGATCCAGAAATATACTTGTTCTTAAAGAAGACTGATAATATCCGGGGTGCTCCTCCAGATATTTTGGCCATATTCCCTAACCACTTACCAAGTTGGATGGGAATGATAGGAGTTGTAGCCTGAAATAGCTGGAAGGTCAACAGTACTCCACAGCTGCCAATCTTTAGAATTTAAAGTCTAAACACTAGCCTTGCCAATAACTTGAAATTCAGACCTTTTCAAGGATGCATTGAGTCCTACCTAACATAGCTGTTTCCTAGGCTCCCATTGTCACCACAGCATTATGATGTCATTTGTGAGCTGTGCTTAAACTGGAGATGAAATTTCTAAGATGGAGATAGTGAACCTATGGTTTCCACCACACATGAGGGGAGTAAGTATCTGGATCTAGACTGGGGTGCAAAGGAGAAAGTATACCGGTCTATATGTTTAGAGATGAAGATCTCAAGGAATGAGAGGAAAGACAATAATGCTAAGCTAATCAAGAGGCTTCAGCAACATTAGTAATTTTCTTTAAGAAACACCCACTTCTGACACCCACCGCCCTGGGTGGTGATCGCATCAAAAGGGTGCGGTATAAATGTGAATACTGTAAATAAATAAACTTTTTAAACCCATAATAAAGAGTTGTTCAGTTGCACAGTTGAGTCTGACCCTTTGTGACCCAATGGACCACCACACACCAGGCTCATCTGTCATCTGCCATCCTCCATAGCCCGCCCAGATCTACACCAACTGCATCAACAATTACATCCAGCCACCTCATCTTCTGCCGCCCCCTTCTCCTTTTGCCTTCATTCTTTCCCAGCATCAAGGCCCTCATGTGTCCTCTCGTCTCATTTGGTGGCCAAAGTTCTTGAGCATCTTCAGTATTTGTCCTTCCAATGAGCAGTCAGGGTTAATTTCCTTCAGGATTGACTGATTTGATCTTGCAGTCCAGGAGACTCTCAAGGGTCTCCTCCAGCTAGGGTTGCCATAATTATCTCCTGCCAAATCGGGACAGCCATTGCGTTCTTCAAACTGTACATGCATTGTACAGGGCTGTCAGGGAGACTGCGGCTCTAAGACCCCACAGAATCCCTGTCCAGGGCAGACAGGGAATACCGACCCTATGTAATTAACCCTTTGTGGTCACATGAAGAAGGAATCCTTTCGTCCCAGTGTATGGTGGAGGTTTGGCTTCTTAGATATGGGTATTTCTTGCTCCCTCCCGGCTTTTGAGGAAAAGGGCTCAGGACGACCACCTGTCCCCCAAACTTCAAGGTGAGCCAAGGGATTGTTGCACAGAGTTATTTCACTGCCTCCGTGCCTTTCTTTCAGTTATCTCACTTGCAAGTGTCTCCTCTCCCCGGCGGGCATCTCAGGGTGCTGTTTTGCCTTCACTGCTTTCAAGCAGGATAATTGAAAGAAAGGCAGGGAGGCAGTGAACTAACTCTTTGCAAAAATCACTTAGTGAGGGGTGATCTTGCTTCTTGTGTTCAAATTTAAAAATCCGGGACTTTTACATGTTTTTTCTTGAACCGGCCAGGACAGCTTGAATCCGGGAAAATCCCGGAAAACCAGGACATATGGCAACCCTACCTCCAGCACCAATAAAGAATGTATCAGCCAACTGCCAGGAAGACTTCAGTTGATGCAAAGTTTTATCCATGACTGTGCAAAAAGCACTCAACAACCAGCCACAGCCATTTCCAATTTGGGGGACGGGCTTCCAGGGAAATGAAGAGCATAGTTTTCAAACGGACAGAAAGGTCATAGGTCATAGGGATACTGACCCAGCCAGAATGAAAAATAACACCCCAATCTGGTCTGCTCGTGAGATGGCAACAGTGTCTTGCCATCCAGAAACTAGATTTGTATTTATAAAGTATCAACTCCATTAAGGCCTGGTACTGTCTACATTGCAAGGTATGTATATTTATTTACTCAATTTATGAAGACACCTATAAAGCTGATTCAGATAACTGTACTGTGCAATGTTAAGAAGCCAGCCAGCCAACCAATTACACTAGAAAAATTACAAGGGCTAAAAATGCAAGGCAAAAGTAGCAGTAAAAATTATATACACACACAAAACAACAGAATTAAAAACAACCATAAAATCAAAATGATTGAAATGAGGAACTAAAAAGCAGCCAAGAAATAAAACAGATGTAAACCATCGACACACGAGAGAGATCAAAATAGCAAATATGTTACTCTTAAAAAATAGTAAGGAGCAGAGGATAGTATAAAAAAGTTGGCATCCTTACCTTAGTCTCGGGATCTTTTTTGTGTTATTCTATCAAATTAAGCACACATCTTGGGTTTTCTGTGGAGTTCCCCCTTTTCAACTACAGGGTTTGTTGGGTTTTGGCAGTTGGGTTGCTAGAGTAACACCACAGCTTTCTCTGAGCCTTAGGATTCCATAATATTGCCTGGAATAATATCTTCCGAGGTGACCGCTACCTTGGGTGACCAAGGTAGGGTGCTACCAAGGCCAGCCCTACTATTAGGCAAATGTGGCAGCTGCCTTAGGCACTATATTTTTGGTGTCACAAAAGAACAGCAAATTGTTAACTGTTTATGTTGTGATTATTATATATTTACTGCTAGGTTTGGGGAGAGATCTTTCTTTTTGTAAAAAAAATGCCTTGTCTGCCAAAATAACATTACTTGGTTTGGGTATTATATGTGTAGTAGGTAGGTGTTGTTTTTTCCTTAAAAGAAAAAAGTATGAGAAAGAAGTGCCATATCATTTCCCCCAGCTCTGTCCGATGGGTAGAGGGTCCTAGGTATAGGATCACACTCTTAAAGCAGGAATTTTCAACCTGTGGCCTATGGGCTGTATGTGGCCCATGGTGCCATTTCATGTGGGGGCCCCACTGCCTCCACCACACCAGGAGGTACCATGTGGTGGAGGAAGGGCAAAATGTCTGTCTGGCCCCCAAAGCTGTCTGAGGGAATATGACCTGGCCCCCGACTTAAAAAGGTTGAGAACTCCTATCTTAAAGGTACTGTACAAGCAATTCCTAAAATTAAACAACTGGATGGAAATAGACCATGAAGGACAGGAGTAAAATGGAATTAGGGTTTCAGCAGAGCTGATGGAGCAGTGCTACAGCCCATTTATTTCCCTGCAAGAGCCAACCTCTATATGTAAATGATTATTTGAATACAAAGGGTTTTGTTATGGGCCACTGAAGTGTTTCCAATTTATGGTGAACCCTATGAATTAATGACAGTGAGTGTGGTGTAGTGGATATAATGAGAGACTGTGTTCAGCATGGCTGCTTGACCATAGGAAGGGTTCACCGGTGATGGAAAAACCACACTTTATATGTCTCATAAACCTTTATAACCCTATTAGGGTTATTTTAAATCACATGTGACTTGTCTGCATGTAACAATCAAAATAAATTAATGGCCCACAAGAAGTCCTACTTTTAACAGCCCTGCCTATCGCTCGTGGCACCTGGTGACCCCCCCACCATGAATCTAGGGACCGATGAGGAGACCCTTGTTGACTCGCCCCGGTTTCTTGCGCCTGCAACTGGCGTACTTGTGCTACCCCCTGCTGCCTGGGTTGGGGGTCTCAGTGATGGGGTAAACTCTAGAACAAAAGGACTGGGAGGACTGGAAATACCAGGGGCTGAACTAAAAACCCTCTTCTCGCTCGGACGGGTGGGGGACCACTCCGCGACATCCCCCTGGTATGGCAACATAAAATCAAACTCATCCCACTCTTTCAAAGTATCCTCCTCCCCGTGTGAAAATCCAGGGTATGCATTTGTAACTGGGGACGACCCTGTGTCTCCCCCTTGGGCTAAACGGGTGGGGGAGAACCCTAACGTTGACTCCCTCTCACTGGTAACTCGCCGTCTGAGTTGGTCAGCGTGCCTTCTCCACAGCAGACCTGTACTTGTTTCAACCCTGTAGGACACTGGCCCCGTTTGTTCAATCACCACTCCTGGAACCTATGTCGGTCCTGCGGATGCGTAATTCCTACAATGAACCGGGTCCCCTACCGCAAAGCTTTTGGAGCTCCCTATCTCTATATTTCTCCCCTCATCCTCCACCCTGGTTGGATCCAACTGATCAAAAAGCGTTACCGGCTTCCTCCGCACAAGGAGCTCAGCCGGTGAAAGTCCTGAAGCTAGGGGAGTTGCCCTATAACAAATGAGGAATTGACATAGCTGGAGGTTCAATTCACTGGGACCCATGCGCCGCAGTGCGCCTTTCGTAGTGCGCACTTGGCGCTCTACCTGACCGTTTGTGGCGGGGTAAAACGGGGCAGAGGTAATGTGCCGGATGGCATTCGTCTCGATGAACGCCTTGAATTCCGCAGACATGCAAGTACTGGCGTTATCGCTCACAAGGACGTCCAGCAGGCCGAAGCAACTGAAAACCTTGCGCAATTGTTTAATGGTTGCGGCAGATGAGGTGTTGGACATGGGGATGACTTCCAGCCATTTGGAATATGAATCTACTATCAGCAGAAACATGGACCCCCGAAAGGCGCCAGCGAAGTCGACGTGTACCCAGGACCATGGCCCGCGGGCCGTGTCCCATTCCCTCTGGGGCAGCCGGGACTCCTCGGGCCGAGAGCTCTGGCAGCTCTCGCACGTGCCCACCAGATGCTCTATATCCGCGTCTATCTGGGGCCACCAGAAGTAGCTCCTGGCTAGTGCTTTGGAACACATTATTCCCGGGTGGCTGGTAGGCAGTAGCCTCAGCACCTTGGATCGTAACTTCTCTGGGATGACCACCCTCTGGCCCCAGAGGAGGCAGCCCCTTTCAAGGGAAAGCTCTACTCTGCGCCTGAAAAACGATTTGAATTCCTCCTCGGGGGGAGTTGTGGGCCACCCTTTTCTAACCCAGGAACTGACTTGGGACAGGATTTTGTCGGCCGCCGTGGCTTTGGCAAGGTCTGCGGGAACTAGGGGGGTGAGTCGAGAGACTCGATCAGCAGGACTTGGTGATCCTGCTCTACCTCGCATTTGGGGTCTCCTAAACTAGAGAGGGGAGATCGGGACAGCGCATCTGCATGGGAGATCTCCTTCCCTGGGCGATGGACCAGTTCGTACTGGTAGGCGTTGAGGAAAATCGCCCAACGCAGCATTCTGGGGGACAGGATTTGTGGGGTAGGCTTGCCTGTAGTAAAGATTCCCAAAAGGGGCTTGTGATCGGTCACGATTGTGAACTTGCGGCCGTACAGGAAATCGTGGAACTTCTTTGTTCCCGCAATTATGGCCAGGGCCTCTCTGTCTGTTTGCGCGTAATTGCGCTCCGCCTTTGAAAGTGACCTGGAATAGAAGGCAACCTGGGCTTCCTGCCCGTTCTCTAACATGTGGCACAGCACCGCCCCCACCCCCACTGGTGACGCATCACAGACCAAAACTACCAGTTTCCACGGGTCGAAATGGGTCAGGACGGTGTCTGAGGACAAGAACACCTTGAGCTCTTTGAACGCTTTCTCCTGCCTATCTCCCCACCGCCAAACTGCGTCTTTCTTAAGTAGCCCGTGCAGTGGCTCAGCAACGGATGCCTTCCTGGGCAAGAAGGAATGGTAAAAATTCAGGAGCCCTAGAAATGACTGCAGCTCCGGTTTCGCGGTGGGGTGAGGGGCCTTTTGCACAGCCGCAACCTTGGACTCGGATGGCTTGATGCCCTCTGGAGTTATTTTGAACCCGAGAAACTCAACCTCCCTCGCAAAAAACACATTTGTCCCTTCTCAACCTCAGTCCCGCTTTCTCAAATACAGTTAGGACCTTGTCTAGTCTTTTCGCTAGTTCCGATTCGCTCCCCGCTGTTATCAAAACATCGTCAAAATATTGGCGCATGCCTGGAAGCCCCTTTAAAAGGCGTTCCATGAGTGCCTGGAAGATCCCGGGGGCGTTACCTTGAATGCCCCCTTATGCGTGATGATGGTTTGCGCAGCGGCAACAGCTGGGGTTACTGTGAGCTGCTGGTACGCCTGCGCCAGGTCTAGCTTTGTGAAACACTTCCCCCCCGTGTAATGTGGCCAGTAAGTGGCTAACTACTGGCACCAGATATGCATTTGGCCGAATGGCCTTGTTGATTGTACATTTGTAGTCAGCGCAAATCCTGACCTCCCCATTGGATTTTAAAGCTGTAACAATCGGAGTTTCCCACTCCACAGAATCAACTGGAACTAAAATCCCCTGCCCCACCAATTTGTCCAATTCCACCTCAATCTTGTCCTTGAGGGTGAAGGGGACTCTTCTTGGCTTGAGACGTATGGGCCGGATTTCTGGGTCCAACTCAAAAGAGACCAGGGGCCCCCTGTAAGTCCCGAGCTCCTTCTTGAAAACTGCAGGGTGCGCATCGCACACGTCCCGAATTGGGTCAGTCTCTATGGCGTTTATGCCGGACAGTTCAATTCCCAAGGGAGCAAACCACTAGGTTCCCAAAAGGCAACAGGTCCCCTCCTTGAGAACTACTAGGGACAGTTTTTCCGTGAACCTTTTGAACTTCACTGTGAAGTTTCCCACCCCCAACACCGGGTCCCATAATCCTGCACGTCCCGTAAGTTCAACTTTATGGCCCGCTACCTGGGGTGCGCATTTGAGCCGAAGTCTGCCGGGCCGTTTGCATGGGTGACTTGGCCCTCTCAGGTGCGGCCCCCCGGGACTTGAAGACTTTGACCCCGCTCCTCACCGCCTCGGCCACTTGGGCCTCTCGCAGTACCTCATTGAACGTGAGGCGATGGTCGCGGGTCATCAACTTTCTCTGGACCTCCTCGTCCCTTAAGGCCGCACAGAATGCGGTCTCAAAGGGCTATGTCCAGGTCCTCCCATTGGCAGTGGATGGCCGCCAGTCTGAGGGCCGCCGCATAGGTGGACACGGATTCTTCCGGGCGCTGGTCCCGCCTGTGGAACGCGACCCGGGCCGGAAAGATGGAGATGGGTGGCTGGAAGTGTTCCCTCAGCGATGTGAGGATGCGGTCAATGGGTACCGCGTCGACCTTCCGGGGAGCCAGCAGGTTCATCAGGATGCACAGCGTGGCCGGCCCCACCTGGGCTAGGAAGTGCGACCGCACCTTCCCTTCGTCGTCGATGCCTGCAGCATCCATCGCGTGCCAAAACTGGCACTCGTACAGCTCCCATTGCTCAGGATCGTTGATGTCGAATTGGTGAGGCTTGATCTTGGGATATGCCATGAATCCCACCTTCGTCGCCAATTTAGTGTCTTGCACGGAAGACAAAGAAGGAGCCGCAGTAAGGACTAAAACACAGCTTAATTGCATGATGGTCAGGATGAACATGTGGTAATGGCGGAGGTACAGCTCCTTTTATATTGCAACAATACATTTGAAAAGGGTTACACGGTAGCGTATTGGCTGCTACCTGCGTGACATCATTCTGAGTCACACCCTTCTTCTCCAGGTGTTCCTTGCGCAGGAAGGTTCCTGCGGCTGCCGGTGATTGGAAGAATTTGAACCATATGAGCTGAACGCTCGCAGCTGCCCTCTATGGGTAGCTAGCTCGCGTTCCTTTAACAGCTGAGTTACATTGTGATCATTGTCAGGTTACATTCAGACATTCTTAAAGTGATACAGCACGGACGTCCCTCCCCGCCCCCTTCCATCGGGCGGGGAGTTTAAGAGGGCTCCCCGTGGCTCTGAAGAGCCGAAGATGACGACGCGGTGCACGGACGTCTCTCCCCGCCCCCTGCCATCGGGCGGGGAGTTTAAAAGGGCTCCCCGTGGCTCTGAAGAGCCGAAGACGCCACCGCCGCGCACGGACGTCCCTCCCCGCCCCCTGCCATCGGGCGGGGAGTTTAAAGGGGCTCCCCGTGGCTCTGAAGAGCCGAAGACGCCGCCGCCGCGCACGGACGTCCCTCCCCGCCCCCTGCCATCGGGCGGGGAGTTTAAGAGGGCTCCCCGTGGCTCTGAAGAGCCGAAGACGCCGCCGCCGCGCACGGACGTCCCTCCCCGTCCCCCGCCATCGGGCGGGGAGTTTAAAGGGGCTCCCCGTGGCTCTAGGGAGCCGAAGACGCTGCCGCCGCGCACGGACGTCCCCCCCCCGCCCCCTGCCTCTGCCCTTCCCACCTGGGGGGAAGAAGAAGGAGATGTCGACGCCGGGACTTGCCAGCGTTCCCTGCTCGTTCCGGGAGCCCATGCGTGTTGCTGGAACCAGGGGGGGATTGTGGATGGGGTGGGAAGAGAGAGAGTTGGTCCTGCAAGCCAGGAAGGAGGGGCAGCATTTCATCTAGGGAGGTTCCAGGGATCCATATAGGTGTTGTGACGGGCATGGGGTGGTATGGCGGGTACCATGGGGCGGGCCGCACTCTTGGAATGCGGGCCCGATGTTTAAGTGCGGTCCCTCATTCCAGCCCTGCAGGTACATCTCTGGGCCCTGAGCAGCAGATCCACAGTGACCCCACCCTTAGGCTGCTGCTGGTGAATGCCAGATCGGTATGTAATAAGGCCCCCCTGATTCAAGATGCTATCCAGGAGGGGCTGGCCGACCTGGCATGCATCACCGAAACCTGGCTGACACCTGAAGATGGAGTACCTCTTTCGGATATGTGTCCAGCTGGGTTCGGTATCTGGCACCAGCCTAGAGGTGAGGGGAAGGGCGGTGGTGTCACCATTGTTGCCAGGGAGTCCTTGGGAATTGCTAGGGCCACTGCTCCACAAGTGTCTGGTTGTGAGGCCCTGCTTCTACGGTTGGGCCCCAAGGGTCAGTTGGGGATCTTACTCCTGTACCTGCCCCCTTGCAGGGTAAGGGATGCCCTGCCTGAGCTCCTCGAAGCCGCCTCGATGCTGGCGTTGGAGTTCCCGAGGCTCATGGTTCTGGGGGACTTCAACTTGCCATCGTTGGGGATGGCTTCTGAGGTGGCAAGGGAGTTCACGGCTTCCATGGCAGCCATGGGCCTGACTCAGGTAGTGCGGGGTCCGACCAGGGGCAGTGGTCACATGCCAGACTTAGTTTTCTTGTCGGAGCAGTGGCAGAGTGACCTGAGATTACAGGATTTAGCCATCTCACCTGTGCCATGGTCAGATCACTATCTGGTGACTCTTGACTTCCTGGGGGCGACGCTTCATCGTAGGGAGGCAGGGCCTATTAAAATGGCCCGCCCTCGGCGACTAATGGATCCAGATGGATTCCAGAGGGAACTAGGGGATGTTCCTCTGGATCGGCTCCACGATTCACCCAAGGCACTTGTCGACCTGTGGAACAGGACGGCAACAGCAGCCTTGGATGAAATCGCGCCACTGCGGCCTCTCCGCACCGGTGGGGTTAGGTCATCCCCGTGGTTCACAGATGAACTGCGGGATCTCAAACGGGCAAAGAGACGCCTAGAGCGCCGCTGGGTGAAGACCCGGGATGACTCCGATTGGACACTGGCTAGAGCTGCTATTAGGGCCTACCTAGTGGCGATGGGGGGGGTGAGGCGTCAATACTTCACCACCCTTATTGCCTCCGCTGATAATCGCCCAGCCGCTCTGTTCCGGGTAACCAGGTCCCTCCTCGGTAGGGGGAGATCGGTGCCCGGTTGGCAGGGTTTGGCTGAGGACTTTGCTGACCATCTGGTGGAGAAAATCGATCGGATTCGTTCAGGACTGAGTCCCGGCGTGGATAGGGAGGGTCGGGGGGGTGCCGGAGCACAGTCTTGCTGTACGATCTGGGATCAGTTTGATCCTGTTGTCCCTGATGAAGTGGACAGGCTCCTTGCAGCTGTATGTGCCACTACATGTCCTTTGGACCCCTGTCCCACCTGGTTGGTGAAAGCCTCCAGGGTGGGGACAGGTGGCTGGGTTGGGGTGATAATAAATGCATCCTTACGGGAGGGGGTATTTCCTGCACCATTAAAACATGCTTTGGTGCGCCCCCTCCTGAAGAAAATATCCCTTGACCCAGCTGTCCTTAACAATTACAGGCCGGTTTCCAACCTGCCCTTTTTGGGTAAGGTTTTGGAGAAGGCGGTGGCGCGCCAGCTGCAGAGTGTCCTGGAGGAAGCGGATTATCTAGACCCCTTTCAATCAGGATTCAGGCCCGGGTATGGTTCGGAGACGGCATTGGTCGCACTAATGGATGATCTCTGGCGGGAGCGGGACGGGGGTTATCCATCCGTCCTTGCTCTTCTTGACCTCTCAGCGGCCTTCGATACCATCGACCACGGTATCCTTCTGGAACGGCTCAAAGGATTGGGGATCCAGGGCACTGTGTTGTCCTGGTTTTCCTCTTTTCTGGAGGGCCGTACCCAGTCGGTGTGGTTAGAGAGTGAGAGGTCCAGCCCTAGGTCCCTCAAGTATGGGGTTCCTCAGGGCTCGGTGGTTTCTCCCCTCTTATTTAACATCTACATGAAGCCACTGGGTGAGATCATTCGTTCCCACGGGGTGCGGTACCATCAGTACGCGGATGACACCCAGTTGTATATCTCGGCCCGTGGGGACCCCAGTGATGCTGTTGAAATCCTATCCGGATGCCTGGAGGCCATTGGGGTCTGGATGGGGGCCAATGGGCTTCGGCTGAATCCCAGCAAGACAGAGTGGCTGTGGATAAGGGGCCCCGTGTTATCCAGGGAGTTACCACCTTTGGTACTGGATGGGGCAGTTTTGCCCCAGACAGACCCAGTGCGCAACTTGGGGGTCCTTCTGGATTCACGGCTGCTGCTGGAAGAACAAGTGGCGGCTGTGGCCAGGAGGGCTTTTGCCCAACTTCGGGTGATTCGCCAATTGCGCACGCTCCTGGACCGGGGCTCCTTGCTTATGGTCACCCATGCTCTGGTTACTTTCCGACTAGATTATTGTAATGCGCTCTACATGGGGCTGCCCTTGACAACCATTCGGAGGCTGCAGCTGGTCCAGAATGCAGCAGCCCGGGTGGTGATGGGATGTGGGCGATATGCCCATGCCTCACCGCTACTTCGGGAGCTGCACTGGTTACCAGTTTGTCTCCGTGTTGTGTCCTAATAGTGTAATCTTCTACATGTGATGTCAATGTATCTGAACCAATGTAACCTTGCCAATGAGTAACAATGTAACCTTCAGCTGTATCACATAAACCCTGTAATAGGACGCGAGCTAATGACCACCAGCTGGCAGCAGCGAGCGTCCAAGCTCTCTTGGTTCAAACCCATCAAAGACCGCAGCGCGGGAAGTTTCCCGCCGCTACCTACACCTGGACAAGAAGGGCGTGACCAGCCATGACGTCACGCGGACCAGTAGCCAACGGGCTACCGTGGAGCCACATTCAAATACGTTACTGCCTTATATATAGAGCTGTTCGTCCGCCATTACCTCATGTTCCCTCTGTCCACCATGCAATAAACCTGAGTTAACCCAGCCTTTGGCTGTGCCTTGTGTCTTGACTCTCATACACTAAATTGGCGACGAAGGTGGGATTATGGATCCCCACGGAGCCAGGACACAGAGCGGGTTCAACATCACCAAACCGCAAGACTGGGAGCTTTTTGAGATGGACTTCCAGGCAGCACTGGTGGAGCTCAAAGTCAAAGAAGACGACGAGGAAAGGAAGAGGGCCATCCTCACCCGCATGCTTGGGATGGAAACCAAGCGGACGCTGGTGGGCATCCTTGCACCGAAGAAGATGAGCGACATCATGAAAATGCTGCGTGAGCGTTTCCGACCCTCGAGGGCAATGTTTCCCGCTCGGAGTGCGTTTTGGAGGCGAGTTCAAGCGCCGGACGAGTCGGTAGAAGCCTTCGTAACGGCTATGAGGGTAGCCGCCGCCCCCTGCAAATGGGACCACATCCTAGAGATGGCCCTCAGGGACGGAGTGCTGTGTGGCCTGAAGGACAAGGAAGTACAGTGCAGCCTGATGAACAAGGAGCCACCACCCACACTGGAAGAGGTTGTAGAGGCCGCGGAAGCCGCGGAATCCACGAATGCTGGAGTAGACGAGATGCACAAGTGGCGTGAGTGGCGTCCGAGGGCCGGCAAAGCGGAAAACTCGTCGCACGGGAAGTCCGGTCAGTCGGTGCATGCAACCCGACCGACCTCGAAATCGTCTTCAGAAAGTAGCGATGGCGAGGAGGTCCAGAAGGTCCGGAGAGGCGGGCGCCGCTGCGATGGTTGCGGAGCGGCCCATGAGCGCGTGAAGTGCCCATTCAGGAAAGCCGAGTGCTTCAACTGCGGACGTCGGGGGCACATCGCCAAGGCGTGCAGGAAATGGAAAGAGGGCCGGAGACAGTCGCAAGACCGTTCAGCCAGACCGGACCGTCCAGCGAGGCCCAAAGATGGCGCCCGGGCTACGAGGAAGCAGGACGGCGTGGGCCGCATCTCGGACGACAGCGAGGGCGACGCTCCTGTGTTCAACGTGTCTGCGGGACAGCCCCATTACTTTGTTGAGGTACTAGTACAAGGGACCCCTATTAGGATGGAAGTTGACTCGGGGTCCTCCTATTCTATAATCCCCCAGAGAGAGTTCTTGAAAATCGACCCCCACGTGCGGCCCAAACTTAAAGCGTTGAGGGCCACACTACGGGACGTTCAGGGGAACAGCATTCCAGTGTTGGGGGTCGGAACGTTCCGGGTCCGCTTTAAGAGACATTCTGCGGAACTTCCCCTAGTGGTGCTAAAAGGGGGGAGTTGTAGCCTCCTCGGAACACAGTGGTTTCAGCCTTTAGGCCTGTTCATAGGGGGGGTGCATGCCGTAGGCGAGGACCCAATACAAGCAGTGTGTGACGCACACCCCGCCGTTTTTAAAAGTGGACTGGGAAAGTTCAAGGGACCCCCTGTAGCCTTCGACTTAGACCCGGAGGTCCGCCCGATAAGACTTAAACCGCGCAGGGTACCGTTCGCGCTTAAGGACAAAATAGAGGCGGAACTGGACAAACTGGTGGGTCAAGGAATTCTCGTTCCTGTGGATTCCGCGGAGTGGGAGACTCCAATTGTAACAGCACTGAAGGCTAACGGGGAGGTGCGCATTTGCGCTGATTATAAGTGTACCATTAATAAGGCAATCCGCCCTAATGCATACCCGGTGCCAGTGGTCAGCCACCTTCTGGCCAGGCTGAATGGGGGAAAGTGTTTCGCTAAACTCGATTTAGCACAGGCCTACCAGCAACTCCCGGTAACCCCCGCCACAGCGGCGGCACAAACAATAGTCACACATAAGGGGGCGTTCCAGGTGTCGAGGTTACAGTTCGGCGTGAACTCGGCACCTGGCATTTTTCAGTCGCTGGTGGAACGCCTCCTGAAGGGGTTGGAGGGGGTGTTGCCATATTTTGATGACGTGTTGATAACGGGGGGGAGTAAGGCCGAGCTGGCCCACAGACTGGATAAGGTCCTGGCCGTGTTCGAGAAAGCGGGGCTGCGACTGAGAAAAGACAAATGTGTATTTTTCGAAACAGAGGTCGAGTTTTTAGGGTTCCGTGTCACACCCGAGGGAATTAGGCCGTCCAAATCTAAGGTAGCCGCCATTAAGAAAGCCCCTCGCCCCACTTCCAAAACCGAGCTTCAGTCATTTCTGGGGCTTCTCAATTTCTACCATACCTTCCTTCCACGGAAGGCGTCTGTTGCCGAGCCGCTCCATCGGCTGCTTAAAAAAGAGGAAAAATGGCTGTGGGGTGACGAGCAAGAAAGAGCGTTCACAGAGTTAAAGCAACTCCTCACATCCGAGGCAATCCTGACTCATTTCGACCCCAAACGGCCCATAGTTTTGGTCTGCGATGCATCCCCGGTGGGGGTGGGGGCGGTGCTTTGCCACGTGTTAGACGACGGAAGGGAGGCCCCGATAGCGTTTTATTCAAGGTCCCTGTCCCAAGCAGAGCGGAATTACGCACAGACCGATAGGGAGGCACTAGCGATAGTAGCGGGAACCAAGAAATTTCACGATTTTCTCTATGGTCGGCCGTTCAAGATCGTTACTGATCACAAACCCCTGTTAGGAATCTTCACTGCAAATAAGCCCACGCCACAGATCCTGTCCCCGAGGATGCTGCGGTGGGCTATTTTTCTTAACGCATATCAACATGAGTTAGAATACCGGCCAGGGAAGGAAATCAGCCATGCAGACGCGCTCTCACGGTCGCCGTTACCATTGTCGGACGACCAGAAAGCAGGGGTAAGAAGAGACCGCCAGGTATTGCTAATAGAGGTTTTAGAGTCACCCCCGATAGTACCGGCCGACATTGCCAGGGCGACCGGAAAGGATAGAACACTAGAGAAGGTATGCTCGTGGGTGCAGAAGGGGTGGCCGGCGTCATCCCCAGGCACGGAATTCGACCCATTCTTCCGAAAGCGAGTGGAGTTGTCTTTAGAGAGGGGGTGCCTTTTGTGGGGCCAACGGGTGGTGGTTCCTACGTCCCTGCGGCCGAAGGTGCTAAAGCTGTTGCACGTCAGCCACCCGGGGATCGTCCGTTCCAAGGCGTTGGCCCGGAGTTACTTCTGGTGGCCCCAGCTGGACGCCGACATAGAGCAGATGGTTGGCACTTGTGAGGCATGTCAATGCTCTCGACCGGAGGTGGCCCGCCTACCACATAGGGAATGGGACGCAGCAAGGGGACCGTGGTCCAGGGTGCACGTAGATTTTGCTGGCCCATTCCGGGGAACCATGTTTCTCCTGGTGGTGGATGCATACTCAAAGTGGCTGGAGGTCATTCCGGTAAAGAGCACATCCTCCGCCACTACCATTCGCCAGCTAAGGAGGGTCTTTTCTACGTTCGGTTTACCCGACACTTTGGTCAGCGATAACGCCAGTTGTTTCACGTCCGCTGAGTTCGCGGCATTCATGGAGGCAAATGCAATTCGGCATGTCACATCCGCGCCGTTTCACCCGGCCACGAATGGCCAAGTGGAACGGTTGGTGCGCACCACAAAAGATGCGCTGCGGCGCATGGGCTCGGGAGATCTACATCACCAAGTTTGTCAATTTCTATTAGCGTACAGAGTGACCCCCTTAGCGTCTGGTTACTCGCCGGCCGAGCTGCTGATGCGGAGGAAACTGACCACGCTTTTGTCCAGGCTAGACCCGTCGAGGGTCGAGGACAAAGGGAAGAACATAGGGTTAGCGGTCTCGAAAGGTTTCGGCATAGGCGATCCTGTACATTGCAGGAACTATGCCAACGCAGGCCCAGCCTGGGTGCCAGGGACGATAATAGACCAGACGGGGCCAGTGTCCTATCGGGTGGAAACTAGCACCGGCCTCCTCTGGAGGAGGCACGCTGACCAACTGAGGCACCGAGTGAGCGAGGGGCCGACCAGTGGAGCACAGCGACAGGATTCAGCGATAGGGTTCTCCCCCACCCGTTTAGCCCAAGGGGGAGACAGGGGGGAAAGCAGCGAGCCCGACTCATATCCTTTTGATACCCCAGTTCTATCCGAGCCCGGGGGGAGGGAAAAGGAGTGTGCGGCCGCCGCTGCCGCTTCCCCCGAATCCGATTTTGATTTTGATTTTGCGAGCCGGGGGGGTTTTCCGGAGTGTTCCCCCACCCATCCAAGCGAGAAGAGGGGTTTTTCGTTAGTCCCCAGTGCCCCCGGTTCTTCCCAAACAAAGCACACACCTCCCAACAAAGCCGCAGAGCCGCGGCAAACCACTAACAAGTCATCCTCTCCGATTGCAGGGCAGGAAGCCAGGGAGCAAGGAGGAGGGAGCGGAGCCGGGGCAGGGCAGCCCGCGCCGAGACCCCAGCGTGTTCGAAATAAGCCATCTTGGCTGAGAGACTTCGTCTCATCCTAGGGGGGAGGAGTGTTGTGTCCTAATAGTGTAATCTTCTACATGTGATGTCAATGTATCTGAACCAATGTAACCTTGCCAATGAGTAACAATGTAACCTTCAGCTGTATCACATAAACCCTGTAATAGGACGCGAGCTAATGACCACCAGCTGGCAGCAGCGAGCGTCCAAGCTCTCTTGGTTCAAACCCATCAAAGACCGCAGCGCGGGAAGTTTCCCGCCGCTACCTACACCTGGACAAGAAGGGCGTGACCAGCCATGACGTCACGCGGACCAGTAGCCAACGGGCTACCGTGGAGCCACATTCAAATACGTTACTGCCTTATATATAGAGCTGTTCGTCCGCCATTACCTCATGTTCCCTCTGTCCACCATGCAATAAACCTGAGTTAACCCAGCCTTTGGCTGTGCCTTGTGTCTTGACTCTCATACACTAAACTCCGGGTGCAATTCAAGGTGCTGGTTTTGACCTTTAAAGCCCTATATGGCAGTGGGCCAGGATACCTTAGAGACCGCATCGTCCCAAGAGTGTCTGCCCGTCCAACTAGAGTGGACCGGAGGGGCTCTCTAATGGTGCCATCAGTTAGGGGTGCACATCTGTCTAGCACCCGAAGGAGGGCCTTCTCCGTGGCCGCACCAACTCTCTGGAACCTCCTGCCAACAGATCTAAGACTTCAAAGAGAATTGCTGCCCTTCAGGAAAGGATTGAAGACCTGGCTGGCAGGGCAGGTGTGGGGCCCGAATGGGATCACGGTCCCCGCCTGCTGGCTTACGTAAAGAATTAAGAACTCTCTCTTCCTTTTTTAGAGTGGGTGGGATGGATGGGTGGGATAAGGGGTTTTTAAAGTGGTTTTATATGTTTTTAGAATTTGTTGTAATGCCGCCCTGAGTCGGGTTCTGCCTGAGTGGGCGGCATATATAAATACGACTAAATAAATAAAATAAAAAAATAATAATACACAACAGTATTGTTGACGCAATTTGGGGGAAGAGCTGAGTGGGCTGCGGAGGATGGTGTAGGATAGGGGTGTCTGGTGTGCGATGATCCATGGGGTCAGAAAGGGTCGGACTCGACTAGGCGACTGAACAACATGTGCATTAACAGGGAATACACAGGAAGGAGAACTACCGTAGGTACTTATTATCAGCATTGACCACTAGATGGTTCTCTTGGGCCATCATTGACACCCTGCCTGCTGCCATATTAGGTTTGGTTTGGCTTGGCAGTCAGCTCCTTGGCTGCTTGTATTTTTTGTTGCTTCTGTCACAACACAAAATACATCTTCTTCATTGGTGTCAAAAGCAATCCAGTCGTACTTCCAAAGTGGAAGGATCGGCCAACAGGGAACTGTTGTTGAATCAGGTGAAGTAAAGATTTAAATATGTTTATAGTTGATGCCGATAGTCCATTGCACAATCTTTAAATCAATTCCTTCTCCAAGAAGCAGAGGAAGTGATTCATTTGCCAGTCTCCTGAAATGGCTCATTTACTAAGCCACTTCATGATAATGGCAAATTCAAACAGCAAGGTTTGCTTTGGATCGGTTCTACCGATCACACAAACTGTAACTGAAAAGCCCCACAGTGAACCTAAAGGCAAAGGTCACCCTTGTTCGAAAGCCAGTTGTATACGACTCTAGGGTACAGCACTCATATCTGTTTATAGCCAAAGAGCCAGTGCATTTGCAGATGTTTCCGTAGATATGTGGCAGGCATGACTAGACACTGGACTGCATGGAACACTGTTTACATTCCCACCGAACTGGTACCTATTTGTCTACTTGCAATTTCTTGCTTTCGAACTGCTAGGTTGGCAGAAGCTGGGACAGAGATGGGAGATTACTCAGTCGTACAATACTTAGGTTTCGAACTGCTGAGCTGCCGACTTTCCAGTCATCAAGTTCAGTGTCTTAACCACTTAGCTGCCGCAGTCTCATTTGGAGTGATTCTACCCACACCAAAAAGGTAGAAGCCCCTGGAAGAGTCTCAGAAAATTACAGGGAGCAGGTTTAAGAGTGAACTAGATTGTTCCTGCAGCAGACCAAACACCTGGCTAAATACTATGCTGTCATCCCCAGTTTTTTAAGCTACCAGTAATGCAAAAGCAGTCACAATACATCTAGCTTTATGTTCTTACAATCTTTAATGAGATGGATTGGGTGGGGGAGAGAGCACAGCAAGGCACAGTTCTTAGCACTCGAAAGGTTTTAAGGACATCTGGATGAATACTGCTAAAAAGAAAGTGCTGGATTAGATACATGCCTCCAGTTTATTCTAGCAAGGCAAATGTTCTGTTGTTATATATCTCCCAGGGGGGAAAGAACTATCAATGAATTGCTCTTCACTGGAGGATAATGTCCTTGGATCACAGCCTTTTTCTGATGCAATGACAGATGTTAAATGCTTTAAAAATCTAAGGGGATTGACTATGATTCCACATCTCATGTAACATTACATGCCAGAGTCCCTGTGATTCAGTGGTTAAGCCAAAACTGTGCTCATGGTCTGAGTCCAATCCTGACAGACTCCAGGTTGACTCGTCTTCTGTCCTTACAAGATTAGTAAAATGAGTACCCGGCTTGTTTGGGCCAAAATGCTAATTAATTTGGAATCTGTTCAGAGAGTGTTGTAAGCACCATGGGGAAGTATATAGCTGTAATTACTATTAAAATTGCTAATACCTTTGCTTGGTAGCCTTGGCTACATGTGGTTACCTTTGCAAGACCACCTGCTGGACATCTGCTACAGATTTCACGGTCTAGACTAGAGGGCAATATAACACTTGGAATGTTCATTTTAAAACATAATTTGTTTGGTTTAACTTTTTGGAAATGTTTTTATTTGCTGTTACTGACCACAGCATTTGAAAAGCCACATACTGCATTACTTGTTAGACTTCAGTTTAGGACTAATAATAAAGCAGCATTAAAAAACCTTGGAACCTTCTTGTTTGATTAGCTCTAAAAATGACTTTTGAAGTTATCATAAAAGCTACAAAATATGCTTCATTACATCAGTCAAGTGATAATTGTTCTCCCTTACTGTAGGAAAAAAGCTAATTACTTTGTGAGCTGCCCAGAGAGTGCTCTAAGTGCTATGGTGTGAGTGTAATTGCTATTATTTAATACACCCTCGTTTATACAAAAGTTAACCATTACAGGTAATTATAATATATTATCAGTAACATGTTACTTCTAAGCTTTTAAATATTGCTTTGGGGTCCCAAAGTGGAGGACAAATGGTTCCATGCATTAATCTTATCCGAGAATGCATTTTTTCCCCCTGAAACAGGAAAAATGTCATTGGCGTGAATTTGTTTAAGGTGGATACCAGCTTGCCATGAAGTGACTATGATCTCGGTTCCATTTTTAGGGTAAGCAACATGTTTCTGTATTTTATTGTATTTTTATTGTATTTTATTACACCCTATTGTATTGCACAGATTTAAATTCTTTTGTTATGTTATTGATAAGGTCATAAGACTAATCAATTAATAAACATTCATTCATTCACTATGATTTTGGAGCCATCCCCTACGGCACACATGAAATGAGACATGTAGGATTTAACATCAGAACTGCAATGGACTGTTGCAACCTTGAGGATATTGACAAGGTGCACCTTCACAGCCTGTCCATCTGGCATGGCCTCTTCTGCTTCCATGACTGTTGGGAATCAGAGTTCCTCCTCCACTCATTTTGCCATTGGGCCCAATAGGATGGTTTCCAGTGGCATTTCCTCCACTGAGGGGGACCATCACCCCACCTAAAGGGGCTCTTCCACCCATAGCTGTTGCCACTTTTAGGGAGTCAGGTTAGTTAACTGCCACCTGACACTCAGCATTGAGTCGTTGGCTGTGCGGTCTACTCTATTATTGTAGAAGGATGTCCGGCCAGACATAATAAAATTGAAAAAGACAATTGTTACCTGTAACTGTAAAAGAGATTTATTAACAAAAGAAATTCAGTAGAGAAATATGCATATGTGGTGCCCAGGTCAAAACAGACCTAGGGACCCGGATTGATGGTTTAACAATGCTTTTATACTGTTTGATAAGTTTCATACATCACGTGTGCTCCCTGTTGAATTGCACATGTGCTCTTACTTAGCCCTTTGTGTGCAGGCTAAACTCTTAGGTAGACCCAACCTAGATAAGTGAAACGGGGGTTTCACTGGGTTGCTGATGCAACATCAAGAAGATATTTCTCTTTGAATTCTACATATTCGTAAAATGGCTTTTTCAAGGTCACGCTATAGACCACCACAAATAACTATTTTAAATGGTTTTGTTGTTCAGTTGCATAGTCAAGTCCAACCCTTTGCGACCCCATGGACTGCTGCACGCCAGACACCCCTATCCTCCACAATCCTCCACAGCCCGCTCAGCTCTACACCCATTGCATCAACAACACCATCTAGCCATCTAATCCTCTGTCGTCCTCTTCTCCATTTGCCTTCGATCTTTCCCTGCATCAAGGCCTTCTCGAGTGAGTCCTCTCTTCTCATTTGGTGGCCCAAGTACTTTAGTTTCATCTTCAATATTTGGCCTTCCAAGGAGCAGTCAGGGTTGATTTCCTTCAGGATCAACTTATTTGATCTCTTTGCTGTCCAGGATACTATTGTGATCTTAACTGCAAGCTTATCTTGTCAAGAGACGCTGCAGTGGCTCAAATGCCTAAGACGCTGACTGGGAAGCGGAAGGTCAGCAGTTCGATTCCTGAGTACTGCAGGACGGAAATGAGCTCCCGTCTTCGTCCCAGCTCCTGCCAACCTAGCAGTTCGAAAGCAAGAAATTGCAAGTAGATAAATAGGGACCACTTCGGTGGGAAGGTAACAGCGTTCCGTGCGCTCCGGTGTCTAGTCATACCTGCCACATGACCACGGAAACGTCTGCAGAAGCAGACAGCGCTGGGTCTTCGGCTTAGAAACAGAGATGAGCACTGCACCCTAGAGTCGGATACGACTGGCTTTCGAGCAAGGGAAACCTTTACCTACCTTTACCTTATCTTGTCAAGGGTCAAACTGTTTAGTTCACACTATGGATATTGACAGATGCAGCTGATGTCCAGTGTGATTAATTGGCCAATCTTGACCAACCCAATTTTTCTTAATCATAGAATCATAATTCAGTGCTATGGCATATCCTCATCTGTTCCTTCCCTAACATGCTAGTCAGAGTAGCCAGGGGGTCTAAAGCCAGAAATGCAGAAAGCAAGTTTATGTTAATTCCGACTTGCAAAACCAGATTTCAAAAGAATCTTACGTTTAAATTCTAAAGACCAAACAAAGGAAGCTGGTTTCTAGATCCCTTTCAGAGGGGAAAGAAGACCTTTCTGTGATACCCAGGCACTTTCCTTACTAAAGGATTTTCTTCTTCAAATCATGGGTAGAAGGAACAGAGGAAACTCAAATATGAGATGGATTGGCTCAGTAAAGAAAGCCAAGTCTACAGACAACCTCTCTTCCATACAACTGTTAAAAGTTCAAGAACACTTTTTCATACAGTTGTCCTGTGTGGCACACCAACTGCATCTTAATATGGCATGCAAATATGGGCTGCAGTGGCTCAAGTGGCTAAGACGCTGACTGGGAGGCAGAAGGTCAGCAGTTCAATCCCCGAGTACTGCAGGACGGAGTGAGCTCCTGTCTTTGTGCAATCAATCAGTCAATGTGGACTGGCCCTGAATCCAGTTCATTAAAGATCTGTGGGCAAGTTTCCATTTGCTGCTCCGCCTCAGGCACCAAAATGTCTCAGGGCAGCCACATCTGTGAGCCCTGTTTTGGAGGAGAAGCCTGTCATGTTTGAAAAGTGAAGCCTTTCACCGATTTTGGGGGACTTGATATTAGACATCGTTTACAGCCGTGATGGCGAACCTTGGCACTCCATATGTTCTTGAACTTCAATTTCCAGAAGCCCAAGCACCCCGCGAACCCACACAGATGGGTTTACTGCGATTCGTCCTGCCCGCGCTGCCCTCGTCGCTCCCGGAAGCGGAAGTAAAACGCGCCCGTACGGAGGAAGGGTTAACCCGGAAGAGCCTTAACCTTACGGGCGCGTTTTACTTCCGCTTCCGGGAGCGTCGAGGGCAGGACGAATTGCAGTAAACCCATTCGTGTGGATTTCGCAGGGTGCTTGGGCTTCTGGGACTTGAAGTCCAAGAACATTCTGGAGTGCCAAGGTTCGCCATCACGGGTTCACAGAAATAAGTTTGCCATCCGAAATGGGAATCAGGCTGAGAAAACGCCGAAGGCTAGGCTGCCGCGGGCGAGGAGGCAATGTTTTGACGGACAACTAACAGCCAGCAAAAGAAATGACAACAAATGAAACAAGATAAAACTCGCCTTAAAGGGACGCCGGACGCAGCCGCGCTCCTCCAACCCCCCCTTCTCATTTTCTGTCGGAGGGCAGCAGGACTCGAATGGGTCTCCCGCCTGCCTGCCCCTTTAAAGCCCGTGTTTCCTGTCGGAGGGCAGGAAAGGGGACCAGGCGGGTGCGGCAGCAGCAGCAATAGTAGCCATGAAACCCGGGTGGCTCTGGCTGGGGTGGCTGCCGTGGCTGGCCGCGTGGCGTCCCGGGCCGGCGGGCGCTTACTTCCCGGAGGAGCGCTGGGTGCCGGAATCTGCCGTCCGGCCTCCCCGCGTCCTGCTGGCGCTGCTGGCCCGCAACGCCGCTCATTCGCTCCCGGCCGCCCTCGGGTGCCTCGAGAGGCTTCGGCACCCGAAGGACCGCCTCGCTCTCTGGTGAGTGGCAGCCCCGGGATGTGTATGTATGGGGGTGTCGCTCGGTGGTCCCTTCCCTTCTTAGGCTCTGCTCCCTTTCCTTCGCGGGAGCAGACGGAGACCCTCCCCAAAACGTGGTCTCTCTCTCTCTCTCCCCCCCCCCCCGGGCTTCTAGAGAATCGCTTTGCACTTTTAGAAATTGCTTTGCACTCGCTTTGTAGTTTGGGACTGCGGTGGCTCAAGTGGTTAAGACGCTGCTGAACTCGCTGACTCTAGGATCGGAGTTTGATTCCCGGGTATTGCACCACGGAGTGAGCCCCTGTCTCTGTCCCAGCTCCTGCCAACATAGCAGTTCGAAAAGCAAGGCATTGCAAGTAGATAAATAGGGGTCGCTTTCAGGGGGGAGGGAAACAGCGTTCCGTGTTGAGGCATGCCTGCCCATACCTGTCAAGTTTTGGAAAAATTCTGTCAAATGAAATTTCCCGGCCAAAACGGGAAACTGGACAGCTATGCTGATCCTGTGCTGGCCTCCAGTCTATCTCCAGTCTAATTGCAGTCTAACTAATACAGGATGATGGCGGGAAAGAGTGCAAAATACGGGGGTTTGACATAAATTTCCCGAAACTTGACAGGTATGTGCCTGCCACGTGTCCATGGAAACATCTGCAGACGGCGCTGGCTCTTTGGCTGTAAACAGAGATGAGCACTGAACCCTAGAGTCGGATACAGCTGGCTTTCGAGCAAGGGCGACCTTTTACCTTTACCTGCAGTTTTAGAAATTTGCAGTTTTAGAAGTTGCTTTGCACTCGCCTTGCAGGTTTGCTCTCTAGATGGCTTTAGTAATAATAATTACGTAATTTATATAACTGCCCCAATCGACGTGGGACTCTGGACGGCGTACAGCATTCAATTCAGATACAGGTGAAATAGAATATCGTGCAGATGTCCATTCATTTCACTTAAATGGTGAAACAAATATATGAGATAGAGTCCAGTGCTTCTCAACCTTTGGTTTTTGGACTTTAATTCCTAGAAGCCTAAGTCGATTCCCCAAAACACTGATCAGCCTAAGTACTGGCTTAGGCTTCTGGGAATTGGAGTCCAAAAACCAAAGTTTGAGAAGCACTGAGATAGACTCACTTCATGCAAAGCGAGAGATGTTATACCTTAATTCGTTATAATTGTGATGATCATGGCGTACAGCGTACATGAGATTATGTGATGATTATGGAGTACATGAGACGGGGGGGCGGTTTGGGGTTTTCATAAGCTGTAAGCCATAAGCATCAATATGATAACAAAGTAAGGCTTGAATTATCTCGCTTTGCATGTAATGAGTCTATCTCATATATATTTGTTTCACCTTTTAAGTTGCATTACTGGACTGAATGAACATTTGCACGATATTGTAATTTTCCGAGTTTCACCTGTACACAAAATCCCCAACGCTTAAACTATAGAAGCCCTTAAAATCCCCAAAAGCATGGAAAAACTACCTCCCACCTGCAACAATTAAAAATCTAGTTGAAAAACTATTAAAAGCATGAGTGATCCTCCTCTAAATGAGCGGCCGGGGGGGGGGGGAGTTGCTCCCTCTCCACCTCCCCACACCTGCCCTGCCAGTCAGGTTTTCATCTCTTTCCTGAAGGGCAGCAGCTCTGTCTGGAGATGCAGTTCAACTGGTAGGAGGTTCCACAGGGCCGGAGCAGATACCGAAAAGTACTGTAGTGTACTTTTAAAGAGCCCCTCTGGTCCACTCTAGTGGGGTTTGCAGTGACTTCGCCGTTTGGCACTCTCAGTCCCTCCACTGATGTATGGTTTCTTCCAGACGCTCACCTTATGTCCATTACGGGCACTTTGCCCAAACTGATTGGGTTCAGCTGAACCAGTGGCAAAGATAAGGGTAAAGGAGAGCAGCCTGAACAAGATGCACTCTATAAAGGGGTGGTGTGGTAGTAGTGGTGGTACCTTTTTATCATAGGCAGTTTCTTATGGCTTAAGGCTCTTGAAACTAAGCTTCTAGGGGTTTGGACATACAGTACAGTAGGTTCATTTATGGTGGGATTGTGAATTTGTTAAGATAATTTGGGGTGGGGGGAGGTTTTGAAGAAATTAATCAAATATGACCGTTAAAATTAGAGATGTGTCTGAGAATAGTTTCATTAATGGGTTTTGGAAATAAAACAAGAGAAAGAAATAAAGAAAAATTGTTTTAATGGTAACAGCTATGAGATTACTTGTTGTTAAAAATGGAAAATATATTGTGGATTTAAGTTGGATAATTGGTTTAAAGAATTATGGAGTATAGCAGTGGTGGCGAACCTATGGCATGCGTGCCAGAGGTGGCACTCGGAGCCCTCTCTGTGGGCACCTGTGCAGTCACCCCAGCACAGAGTTCTCTCTGCCCCTTTGCCCAGCAGCCCAATGGGAGTGTTTCCTTCCTCCCCTGTTACTGTGTTGGCAGGCTCTTTGCGATAAATGTTTTTGGGGTTGCAGCTTGGGCACTTGGAATCTAAAAGGTTTGCCATCACTGGAATATAGCAATAGATGTTAAATTGATACAGTGTGAATTAAAGTTAAAGAAGGGATTAACAACAATGACTTTGAAGAGCATTTCTTAAGTATGTTGGTATCTCATTCTCATCCAGTTTATTTGGTTTGCAAAGACACATGTGTCTGTTTCCTTTTTACAGTCAGGCACAGTTCCTCTTTGACTTGCTAAATATCAGTCTCCTTGTCTTTGGAAACTGTGGGACAAACACTTTTCTTACAGTTCCTCAAGCTTTTTGCTCAGGGTCACTGAGCCCATGCATTGGTTTTGGATCTTCTCAGTCATTATGGACAAATCAAGCAAATTCCCTTTTTTATGTATTTGAAAAAAAAATCTCATTCCTGTAGAAGATAGGGGTTGCTAGATGTTCTTTAACAGACAATCCTTATTCCATAATCTACATTAAGATTATGGATGTGAATAAGGATAATGTCCATTCACGGTTTGTCTAAGATGTTAGAAGATATTTAATTTTAAATTAAATTAAATTTAATTGTTAGATTTATATACTGCTGAACGTGTGACTATTCTTGCTCTGCACAATTACTAGGAGATTGCAGAGTTAAGTGGTGGTAGTTCTGCAGGCTTTCATATATTCCATCAATTCTGAATATGCTTTCAGTCATATAGTGAAAGCAGCTATCGTATGTATTGCTGAACTTGCGGGAAAGCTGAGCATAATGGATAGCTTGTTTGCCAAATGTTCAAGTTGTAATGTGGCCTGTTAAATAAAAATAAATCCATGTGGCAATCCTCATTCAGATCCAGGAATAGACATTCCAATTCCACAGTGTTGTACATTTTTTTGGATTTCAGTTTGACAGAGCTAATTGCAGTGTGGAGATCTGGGTGAACAGATGCATATATGTCTATACAGTACCTGTCTGGCCTGTTAATTGTGAGTTTAAGACATACTCAAGTACTACTGCCCTGTGTTTTGTGCAGCCATGTTGGATGATTCTTGACAAGCCTGGAATGTGGGAAGGAAGAGTGGAATGAAATTTAGAAATACTGAATAGCAGTTAGCAATTATACTTTTATACCGTCCCATAGCACTTAGTGCACTCTCTGGGTGGTTCACAAGGTACTTAGCATTTTGCCCCCAACATGCTGGGTCCTCAGTTTACCGACCTGAGAAGGATGAAAGGCTGGGTCTACTTGGATCCCCATCAGGATTGAATTTACAACCTTCTTGTTGCAGTGCAGCAGTTTAACCACTGTGCCACCAGGGCTCTTATAATCCTGTTTCATTGTCCAATATTCTTGCAGGGTAGCAACTGACCACAGTGTGGACAACACGACTGCTGTGCTTCGGGAATGGCTGACCAACGTTCAGAGCATGTATCATTCTGTGGAGTGGCGACCCATGGAGCAGCCCTGGTGAGCAAGTCTGAATTATGGGGAAGAAGATTCGGAAAAAATAACTCTCCCAGCTAGGTTTCAAGATGGAGCAGGTTTCTAAAATGAGAGAATATGGAAGCTGTTCTGGTTTCCAGATTTGCTTCCTCCTTGTCTTTTGCACACAAAGACTGCCTGGCAGACAACTAGAAGAGGTCAAACAGATTGTATATGGTCTCCTTTGGAGCAGGCAAGACCAGTGTTTCCCAACCTTTGGGGTTTTTGGACTTCAATTCCCCAAAGCAATGATCAGCCAGTGTAATTACTTAAGCTTCTGAGAATTGAAGTCCAAAATGCAAAGGTTGGTAAACACTGCCTTAGACCAGGGTTTCTCAACCTTGGGCTTCCAGATGTTCTTGGATTTCAAAGCCCAGGTGTGCTGACTTTGGCTTCTGGAAACTGAAGTCCCAAGTATACACGGAGGCCCAGGGTTGAGAAACCGTGACTTAGACAGATGTCTCCAACACCCCCACTTCCTGACAATTCTGTCTCTTTCCTGGCATCTTGAATAATATAAATTAAATGCCCCCTAGAAGCATGTGGGAGTATGACTTGCCATTTTTTTGTGGGAGGAGGTTCCCTCAGGTTTTGTGTGGGCTTGAAGAGGCTCATGAGCAACATTTTGCACACATGCTTTGACAATAAATCATATATACGCACTTGAAACTTATCTGTGCAATAGACAGTTTTCTTTAACTTCTTTTTCTAGGCAGACTTCCATGCAGGACAACGGTATTCTTTTGTAAATCTTAAATCAGCTACCTCTCCAGCTTCCAGTGGCTGTTCCTCAAGGGTGTCTGTACTAGAGATGTGAAGGCCCAGGAAAAAACTGGGAAAATTCAAAGAAAAAAAACTGGGTTTTTTCCTGAAGCCTTTTTGGGTTTTTTTCTAGAAAAATTGAAAAAATAAAAAATATTTATTTATGTATTTATTTATTATTTTATTTCATATATTTATATCCCGCCCTATTGGTGCGAACACTACTTAGGAATGGAATGTTTTATTTTAACATGATGAATAAAATATTTTAAGATCAGGCCGGGTTCAAATATTTTATAAATCATTTCTAAAAAAATATGTATGGTATCAAATTATTTTCAATTTTTCCAAAAATTTCCGTTTGTTTTTTTCTGTTTCCCCCCAGGAAAAAAATGGGTTTTTTTTCCCAAGCTTCAAAATTTCCGGAAATTTTACATCTCTAGTCTGTACAGCTATCAAAATTAGAAACTTGGTTTTAAAAATAATAACAAATGGCCATAGCTTATTGCCAGCCTGGACTGTGGTGACTTAGTGGTAAGACGCTGAACTTGACAACTGGAAGGTTGGCAGGTCAGCAGTTCGAGACCCAAGTGCACGACGGAGCAAGCTTCTGTCTGTCCCAGCTCCTGCCAACCTCGCATTTTGAAAGCAAGAAATTTCAAGTTGATTAATAGGTACTGCTTTGGCAGGAAAGGTAACAGTGTTCTGTGAGCTCCACATGATGGAGACATCTGCAGTTGCAGACAGCACTAGCTTTTTTCCTGTAAATGGAAATGAGCACCCCCCACTAAAGTCGGATACAACTGGCTTTTGAACAAGGGAGATCTTTACTTTTACCACAATTTTTGTCCTCCTTTACCATACAGAGGTGCCCCCCCCCAGTTTTACAGTCTGCTATCTTGCAGTGGCTAAGATGCTGAATGGGAGGTGGAAGGTCAGCAGTTCGATTCCCAAGTACTGCAGGACGGAATGAGCTCCTGTCTTTGTCCCAGCTGCTGCCAGCCTAGCAGTTCGAAAGCAAGAAATTGCAAGTAGATAAATAGGGACCACTCCGGTGGGAAGGTAACAGCATTCCGTGCACTCCGGTGTCTAGTCATACCTGCCACATGACCACGGAAACGTCTGCAGAAGCAGACAGCGCTGGCTCTTCGGCTTTGAAACAGAGATGAGCACTGAACCCTAGAGTCGTATACGACTGGCTTTCGAGCAAGGGAAACCTTTACCTTTATCTTGCAGGGGCTCAGTTGCTGAAGAATACTCTTTGCCCCTTCTCCAACTGAGATAAATTAGGATAGGACAGGAAGAGCAGCTTTTTGAGTAACTGACCCTAAGAGCCATTGAACCTCAGCTTGAGAAAGTCTCAGCTTTCCTTTTTGCCTGACCCGAAATGGTCTCTTGGCTCTTTTGCTCTGGCTGAAATGTTAGGTTAGGCTCTGATGTTTTCAATTTGATTGTTGCTGATGTGGGATGTTATTTTTCCTGTTTGTGTCTTGTCTTATTGTTAGGGTTGTTTCATGTGTGATTTATGTTTTGGCTTGTAAGCTATTTTTGATTTTATTTTGTCTTTGCCAGTTTTATAGGAGAGAGTGAAAGTTTACCAAAAAAAAAAAAAAAAGAGCAAATCTGCAGAATGAGGATGAGGAACAATAGAAAGGGTGAAGTTTAATTAATTTAATTTTAATTTAATTTAATATTCATTTTTGTACTGCCGCCTCCTCGCTGGAGCGACTCTGGGCGGCTAACAATAAAAAGCATAAAACACACATAAAAACTGCAATAAATAAAACATTTAAAATACCCACAGCATTGGGAAGCCCCACCCTCCCCGTCCCTAAAAATAGGGGGATCTAATTAACCAACCAACAGGCAGGGGTCACCCTGCCATCGGTGCCCCACACTTGCTCTGCCAGCCAGGTTTTAAGATCTTTCCTAAAGGGCAGCAATTCCGTCTGGAGCTGTAACTCTATTGGCAGGAGGTTCCATAGGGCTGGTGCAGACACAGAAAATGCCCTCCTTCTTGTGCTAGAGAGACAAGCCCCTCTAGCTAATGGTACAATTAGAGAGCCCCTCCGGTCCACTCTGGTTGGATGGACAGACGTTCTTGGGGTGATGCGGTCTCTTAAGTATCCTGGCCCACTACCATGTAGGGCTTTAAAGGTCATTACCAGCACTTTGAATTGCAACTGGAGGCAAACTGGTAACCAGTGCAGCTCCTGAAGCAATGGCGAGGCGCGGGCATAACGCCCGCATCCCATCACCACCCGGGCAGCCGCATTCTGGACCAGATGCAGCCTCCGAATGGTCATCAAGGGCAGCCCCATGTAGAGCGTGTTACAATAATCTAGTCTGGAGATGACCAGAGCATGTGTGACCATGTGCAAGGAGTCCCGGTCCAGGAGCAGCCGCAACTGGCAAATTACACGAAGTTGTGCAAAAGCCCTCCTGGCCACGACTGCCACCTGCTCTTTGAGCAGTAGTCGCAAGTCCAGGAGGACCCCCAAGTTGCACACCGGGTCTGTCTCGGGCAAAATAGCCCCATCCAGAACCAAAGGTGGTAGTCCCAGGATAACGCAGGGCCCCTGTTCCATAGCCACTCAGTCTTGCCGGGATTCAGTTGTAACCCGTTGTCCCCCATCCAGACGCGACCAATGCCGTCTCTGTACCATATTCGGGCCTGAATCCTGACTGAAAGGGGTCCAAATAATCCACTTCATCCAGGACCCCCTGCAACTGCTGCACCATTGCCTTCTCCAAAACCTTTCCTAAAAGGGAAGGTTGGATACAGGCCTATAATTAGTTAGTACCGCCGGGTCGAGCGATGGTTTCTTTAGTATGGGGCGCACCAAAGCATGTTTTAAAGATGCAGGGAACACCCCTTGCCGTAATGATGAATTAATTATTGCCCCGACCCAGCTGCTTGTCACCACCTTGGAGGCTTTCACCAACCAGGGATCCAAAGGACATGTGGTGGCACGAACAGCTGCAAGGAGCCTGTCCACTTCCTCAGGGACAACTGGATTGAACTGATCCCAGGTAACCTGGCTAGACTGCAGTCCAGTCCACGCCAGGCCCTCACACCCTGAACGAATCCGAGCGATTTTCTCTACCAGAGCAAAATCCTCAGCTGATCCCTGCCAACCATGCACCAGCCCCGCTCTACCAAGGAGAGACCTGGTCACCCGGAACAAGGTTGCTGGGCGATTATCCATGGAGGCAATAAGGGTGGTGAAATGTTGCCGTTTCACCACCTCTATCGCCACCAGGTAGGCCCTAATTGCGGCTCTAGCCAGTGTTCAGTCGGGGCCGCTCTGGGTCTTCACTCAGCGGCGCTCTCGGTGTCTCTGCACGTTTGAGCTCCTTCAACTCCTCCGTAGACCACGGGGAAGAGCGGGCCCCACGTGCGCGGAGAGGCCATAGTGGCACGATTTCATCCAAGGCCGCCATTGTCATCCTATGCCACAGGTCCAGAAGCGCCTTGGGTGAATCATGTAGCTGATCCAGAGGAAAACACCCCAGTTCTCTCTGGAATCCAGCAAGATCCATCAGTCGCAAGGGACGGGCCAATTTAATAGGCCCTGCCTCCCTACGATGAAACGCTGCTCCCAGAATGTCTAGAGTCACTAGATAGTGATCTGACCATGGCACAGGTGTTATGTCTAATTTCTGTTTCTAATAATGAAACTGTTACTTCCTTTGTCGTCGACTGCAACTCCTATCCAAGAATGCATTTTTTCCCCGGAAGCAGGAAAAATGTAATTGGTGTGAATTTGTTTAACGTGGATCCCAGCTTGCCATGAAGTGACCCACACACTATGATCACGGAGCTAACCCGTACAACACACATGACATGAGACATGCAGGCTTCAACACCGGAACTGCGATCGACTGCCACAACCTTGAGGATATGGACAAGGTGTGCTTCCTTAAGATCACACAACAGCAGTGATCTCAAAGAAACTAACTGAATGGACTTTGCAGGCCTGCCTGAACTCTGTGGTACATTATAAAAATCAGCTTCATAATCATAAACCAGTGTTTGTGGCTTCTCTTTAAATTATGCAGATTAAGCACTTTATGTGCATTTGTGTGTGTATGTGATTTAAAGTGTTTCTGCTAGTCATAGGAAGGAGGAGGCTTTATGGTATGATGGAAGTTCTACCCCGTAGCTGCTAAAAATCTTGCTTAGGTTGATTCCCCCCCCCCCCATTTTTCTTCTAAAGTTTTTACTTGAGGCTTTTAGAGCTGGCTTTGCAATTACAAGGACTAGAAGATTGCTTTTAAATTTATTTTTAGAAATCAAATTGGCATCACTGATGGGTTGAATTCTGTAATCAGAACCAGTGTTTATTCAGTGGTTCCAATGTGGGGCCCATGCCCCACAGGGGAATTTCAATTCCCAGATGTGTATAGCTCTGGTCGCCATACCTCCAGAAGGATATTATGGAGCTGGAAAAAGTGCAGAGGAGGACAACCAGAATGATTAGGGGACTGGAACACCTTCCTTACCATCTGAGGCTGCAACGGTTGGGCCTTTTCACTCTTGAACGACGGCGTCTAAGAAGTGACCTGATTGAAGTTTATAAAATCATGCACGGTGTGGACAAAGTAGATAAGGAAAAACTGTTTTTCCTATCGCACAACACTAGAACTAGGGGACACTCCATGAAACTTTTGGGTACTAGTTCTCAAACAAATAAGAGAAAGTACTTTTTCACCCAGAGGATCACTGGTCTATGGAACTCCCTGCCAGAAGAAGTGGTGACAGGTGTCAGTCTTGACAGCTTTAAGAAAGGATTAGAAAGTTCTGGAGGACAAGGGTATCAATGGCTATAATTATGGATACCTAAGGACAACCTCCAGGCTGGAGAGATAGGCAGGATATCTCTCAATGCCATTTCCAGGGAATCCTAAGCAGGTGAAGGCATCTGCTTGGGACTACCCTGAAGCAAATGTGTGAGACAGGATGCTGGACTGGATGGGCTTCTGTGGCCTGTTCCAGCAAGGCTGTTCTTAGGTAGATGCCTAAGTCAGTACATTGGCTGATCAGTGCTTTGGGGAATTGATTTAGACATCTGGGAATTGAAGTAAAAAAAAAACACCAAAGGTTGGGAAACCGTGGTTTATATAGTGTTTGTATGTCATGGGGGTGGGGGGTGGGGTGTTGTTTCTTTAAATGGGTGACCATAAAAATGAATTGTAATTTTTAAAAAATTCTATATGTTAGAGGTGTAACTAAAAGATAGGTATCTGTTTCCATTTATGATGGTAATATGTGAAGAGATTCAGAAAATATGGGAAATGGAATTTAATGAAAAGAGACGTTTTATTTGTGAAACATGTCCAAAAATAGCACTGTTTACCCAGCTTTGGAGATGTCCTATTGAAATGGCAAAAAGGGGGAACTACAATTTTGGTAACCGCAGCTAGATTAATTATAGCAACAACAAAAAAGGGAAAGTAAGATTTAAATTTTGACTTATTGAATAATATAAAGACATTTTGAGTACAATATAGCTATTAATGATAAATTTACATGAAATTAAGGTAAAGGACTGTTAAAAGTGAATAGATATCAAGATATGTAGGGCTATTTTATTGAATTTGTCCTATTGAAGGGGAAAGATCAGACGCTAGGGCATGAAATGACGTCTTTTTGCAACATGGTGGGGTGTGGTAAGAAAGAGTGATAGAAGAAAAAGAAAAAGAATAGATAAATTCAAGGTCCTGAAGGTAATGGTAGTCACATAGTTTGTATTATAATTTGTTATTATGTTTGTATCTTATGTATATTGATTTATGTTTATGTTGAGTGGAAATCTTTTTTAAAAAATGGTGACCATAAAAAGTTTACTTGCTATGGACAGCCTCTGGCCTTGAAAATCTTGCCAACTTGCAGCGCCCATGAAGCTGTAGCTAATGGGAGCTGTAGTCCAATGAAATCTTGAGTGCTGCGTCTTGTCCTCCCTGCTTTAAATGATTGTTCCATGCTATACACTGACTTCCAGTTTGGAAGGCAAGTGTAGAATAGACTGGGCAAGGCTCAGTGACACTGAAGTATACCCTTCATCTCAAAATACTGATTTGGATGTATCTTTCTTCATCTCATCCCTGAATCTTTAGATAATTGAATTATAATGAGCAGAAATCCTGTTGGTTTCCAGTGATCTACCTGCCAGATCCAAGCTTAGAACCATGGCAGAAAATGAATAACATCTCTTTTATTGCAGGAAACAATTGGTGGGCTTTGCCTCAAAACATTTGGCCTTGGTTGCCATTGTGTAGTAATGGTTTCCATCTGTTGGAGTGTTTGGTGGAGAAGAAGCTTTTTCCGTTCAAAAACCTCAACCTTGGGGCTGGTTGGTGAAGAAGAACCTTGTTCCTTTCAAAGATCTCAACCCCATCTTTCTTATCCCTCGCAGGTCCTACCCGGATGAGGAAGGCCCCAAGCACTGGTCCAATTCCCGTTATGAACACGTCATGAAGCTCCGCCAGGCAGCTTTGCAGTCTGCCCGGGACATGTGGGCTGACTACATTCTGGTAAGAGTACGACTGGCTTTCAAGCAAGGGCAACCTTTACTTTTAAGAGGCCTGATAGGAGTTCATTCTGCATTTCCTTTCTCCTGACATATTGTGAGAATGATAAGCCAGCAGCACAAGGTTGCCGTTACCAGGGTAACCTGATTGTGGTTCAAAAAGACCACAATCTTTGAGGAGGCTCTTTCTGTGTACCGCTCTGCTGAATTTGTTTCCTTGTGGCATTTTGCAGTCTGTACACGGTGGCTGTCTGGCCCCCAAGCAGTTTCATGCACAGAGGCAAGTCAGATGATGGTCATTCACAGATCAGTGCCAGGCTGTGCATTTGTATTTCCCCACGGCCAGCACAGTGATATTGGGTAGGGAAACAATTCCTCACCTTTCTAGGGATGTTATGGCAAAGAAATAGTGAAGATAGGGCTTTCTAGACCAATGTTTTCCAACCTTTAGTTTTTGGATTTCAGTTCCCAGAAGCCTAAGTCAATTCCCCAAAGCACTAATCAGCCAATGTACTAACTTAGGATTCTTGGAATTAAAGTCCTCCAGTGTTGCGCGAAACATTGTTTGGGAAACACTTTTCTAGACATTGGACTGTCTACATCTCCCTTGATATATACAAATGATGAATCTGTTCCTGGCAATACAAAATTGTCCATCTATGTATGTGGATGATACTGCAATGGCCATACAAGGATCAAGCTTTGATGAGGTAACTGGAAATCTTACTGGAGCACTTGAAGAATTAGGACAGTATTACAACATCAACCATTTGAAGCCTATTCCAAGCAAGACTCAAGTGTGTGCTTTCCATCTTTGAAACCGAGATACAAGGGTTGAGTTGGATTTTATGTGGCAAGAGAACTGATTACAGCAATGTTCAGCACCAAAAATACCTTGTGTGATGTTTGACATACTTTCTTTTACATTCACATGCTGTGTGAATGTAGAAAGATACAGAATCTGGCTCATTTACTGGTCTCCCAATTACTGCCAGAAGCATGTACTGATGAGAACTTAAGTTTGGCTAGTGAGACACGAAAGAAAAATAATCTCCCTTGAACTTTCACTGATGCCTGTGCTAATGGGAGTTGCAGTTGGACATCATCTGTAAGGCTGCTTGTTCCCCTGCTATTATATCTGTCTTTTCTACCTGACTATGAAGCAAAAGCATAGGCTTTGTTTTCCACATAATGCTGGGATGAGGATTCATACTGCCTGTTCTTTTGGCTCTTTCCTGGGCAATTCCAGATGATGTAGAAAAGGCAGGGAATAAGGTTTGAGACTGATTGACCAAAGAGAACCAAATAGAAATAATCAAAGATAGTATCTTTAATTCATGGTCTCCAGTTATGCTGTTCACCCCACCCTTTTCCTTCTGCTAGTATAAATACGATGTAGTCTGCCAAAAATGAAAATAGCAGGTGCAGCCAGTCTGTTGCCTTACGTAATTTATGCAGGAATGTTGCCTGTTTGGGGCAAAGGATATTTCTAGGGGCTGTCCAGTTTGTCCTTTATCTTTAATGTTTTATCTTGCCCTGTTAACATAACATGCCTTGCTGTCAAGTGTGGCCGGTGTTGCTGGATATGCCCTGTTTGCTTCCCCCCACCCCACCCGTTTCTTGCTCCCAGGCAAGAACAACCATGCTGAGGGTGGAATGGTAGCCGGCCAGACAGTTGTTCCTGCTGGAAGATGGCCTTGTTGGCTTGTTATGCCTTGTAACTTCCGTTCTGGTATCAGATGCTGGCCAGCAACCCAGAAATGTTGGTATTTATTTATTTATAGGCTGCCTTTCCAAGGCGGCTCACATCAATTAAAACGCCTCATACGTTAAAAACCCACAGCTAAAACAATAAAATGATTAAAAACTATTGAGAACCCATAGCCCCTTATTTTTTTTTAAAAAAACCACAGGGCTAGATGAGCCAGCAAGGCTGGGATGTGCTGCCAGGCGCCCCCCATGCCTGCTGGCAGAGCCAGGTTTTTAGAGCCTTCCTGAAGGGGTACAGCTCTGCCTGGAGGCGCAGTTCTGGTGGCAAGATGTTCCAAAAGGCCGGGGTGGACACTGAGAAGACTCTCCTCTTGGTCCCAGTAAGATGTGCGTCCCTGGCTGATGGGACCACCAGAGAGCCCCTCCAGTCCGCCCTCGTAGGACGGGTCAACAACCTTGGGACGATGCAGTCTCTTAAATATCCTGGCCCACTGCCATGAAGGGCTTTAAATGTCAAGACCAGCACCTTGAATTGGTAGGCTGTGATTTGTATCTGTCAATATCTTTTGCTTGGATGGGCAGTGGCTCTTTTTTATTGTATTTTCTGCCTTGCTCTTGAAAAGCAATACCTGTCTATCTGTCTCTATTGACAAGTTATTTTAATCCAAGTGACCTTATTGCTTTTTAAAAAAATATGTAACCCACAACGTGCATCTTGTACCAGAATTCCCAAAAGTGCTGCACAAGACTTTAGTTGCGGAGGGTAGTTTGTGATGAATTTAAAATATATATATATACAGTATCATTGTAACAGTTTTCCTGGCTGCTAACTTGATCTTCCCTGCAGCTGCAGTACAGCAAACGCCATGGGCTCCAGGCCTATAGCTTCACAAGCAGAAAGTGTGACGATAATTTAGAACAGGGGTTCCCAATGTTTTCCCGCCAGGCACCATTTCCTGCCACCGTGCTAAGCTGTGCGGGCAGGAGGCGTGGTTGCACCCACAACTTACGTTTAGGTCATCGTTGGTGGCGGGAATTGTGTGGTTTTTTTGGGGGGGTTTGCACAGCCCCTGCTGCTTCCCCAGGTGGCGGGAGGCTGTTTGGAGCATGTTCGCTCCGTTTTTGGAATTTTCCAAGCCTTCTCCGCTGCACTTTGGCAGTTGGAGAGTGGAGGTGGGCAACTTCCTGGTTCTGTGCCTACGTTAGCTCTGTCCACTGCTGAAGTGCAGTGGAGAAGGCTTGGAAAATTCCAAAACCTGAGTGAACGTGCTTCAAAAAGCCTCCCACAACCCTGGGAAGCGGTGGAGGTTGCACAAAACCCCGGAAAAACTATGTGATTCTGTTGCCACGGTAAGTGACGCATCATGACTTCCGGTGGTGGGTGGCGGATCTAGAAGTGCCCGGGTGGCCACCGCGGGCCAGATTAATGATATGCATGGGCCACCCTTGATTTAGAAGGAAGGCATACAGGAGGGTCAAAACTGACCCTGATAAATAACAAAGCCCATGCATACAGTGTACCTCGGGAGAACAGGTTTGGCCCTGGTTAATGGTATTAGGGATACTTTAAAGTGATAATAAAGTGATTTGCCCATTTCGAGAGAATGTCTTGGAATTCCATACCCTACAAGGCTTATGTGCAAAGAGGGGAAGGACAAAAACATCTAACATCTACATGAAGCCGCTGGGTGAGATCATTCGTTCCCATGGGGTGCGGTACCATCAGTACGCGGATGACACTCAGTTGTACATCTCGGCCCATGGGGACCCCAGTGATGCCATCAAAGTCCTTTCCAGGTGCCTGGAAGCTGTTGGGGTCTGGATGGGGGCTAACGGGCTACAACTGAATCCCAGCAAGACTGAGTGGCTATGGATAAGGGGTCCTGCGTTAACCCGGGAGCTACCATCTTTGGTTCTGGATGGGGCTATTTTGCCCCAGACAGACCCGGTGCGCAACTTGGGGGTCCTCCTGGATTCGCGGCTACTGCTAGAAGAACAGGTGGCGGCTGTGACCAGGAGGGCTTTCGCCCAACTTCGGGTGATTCGCCAGTTGCGCCCACTCCTGGACCGGGACTCCTTGCTCATGGTCACTCACGCTCTGGTCACCTCCAGACTAGATTATTGCAATGCGCTCTACATGGGGCTGCCCTTGACGACCATTCGGAGGCTACAGCTGGTCCAGAATGCAGCAGCCAGGGTGGTGATGGGGTGTGGGCGTTATGCCCATGCTTTGCCACTGCTCCGGGAGCTGCACTGGTTGCCAGTTTGTCTCCGGGTGCAATTCAAGGTGCTGGTTTTGACCTTTAAAGCCCTATATGGTAGTGGGCCGGGTTACCTAAGAGACCGCATCGCCCTGAGGACGTCTGTCCGTCCAACCAGAGCGGACCGGAAGGGCTCTCTAATTGTTCCATCAGCCAGAGGGGCTCGCCTCTCTGGCACAAGGAGGAGAGCCTTCTCCGTGTCTGCGCCGGCCCTCTGGAACCTCCTGCCAACAGAGCTACGTCTCCGGACGGAATTGCTGCCTTTCAGAAAAGAACTTAAAACCTGGCTGGCGGGTCAAGTGTGGGGTGCAGGTGGAAGGGTAACCTCCATTGGGTGGTTGGTGTAGAAGAACTCTTCCCCATGGTGCCTTTGGATCCTGCAGCCCTTGTTTTTAGGGGGTGGGTAGTTTTAACTGTTTTTAACATGTGTTTTTTAATTTTTATTGTGAACCGCCCTGAGTTGGCTTTGGCCGAGTGAGCGGTATATAAATGTGACAATTAAATTAAATTAAATTAAATTAAAAACCATGAGGCAGACCCAGAGGAAGCTGGAGAGATAACATTGAAGAAATATTACAAGAACACCAAATAACACTTGTGGAGGACGCTACAAGTGCAAGAGCAAGAACCTTACATCCTCAACACCTGATGAGGTAAAAGAGGATGCAAAGAAGAAGAAGTATACTCTCCGTACCTATGGTAGCTTGATTTTGGGAAGAAAGGGGGGGGGCGGGATCCCAAGTGTTTCCTTTTCCAAGCAGCTGACTGGGTGCCTCTGTCGGAGGCCCTGCAGATGCTAAGGTTTTCTTTTCTCTTTGGGCCTCAGTCTTTTTTGAAATAATTCCATTATGGTTGATTGTGCATTTGCAAGTTAATAGTCTGAGGGCTGAGTTTTGACTAAGTGGCCACCCCTTAATGATCTCTTCACCTGTTTCTGGTTTGAATTGGCTCTTAGTATCTCAGATCAGACTTTGAAATTGTGCCATGTGTCATTTGAATATTGCAACCTATTGTTAGCCTAAGCTAGAAAGGGATTTGAATGAGAACACAAAATGATAAATAGTTTAGCTTAAGGTTCCATCCCAAACAAAAGGTGGAGCAGATGAGCCATGGAACTCACTTCAAGCACAGTGGAAACCCGGACAATGATGCGTTCAGACAACTTCATTTTCGGACAATGACGCGGTTTTTTTCTGAAAAGTCATCTCCTGGACAATGACGTTAAGTTGTTATCCGGGAGATCATGTTTGGTCTCCTACCTGTTCACCCTGGTTGGAGACTAAAAAATTGCCCTCTTCGGGTCCCTGTGTCCGGCTCTCCGCTTACCTAGGAGTGGCTGGGAGGACCTATCCTGCGTTTCCGCCATCCTAGCACCTCCCTGGCCTGCCCAACAGCTGAGAAAAGTTGCAGCCGCCATCTTTTTTTTTTAGCTGTCCAGCCATCTTTTAATTGTGTACCATCAAATCAATTCCAACTTTTGTTGACTCTTTCTAGGGTTATGCCATCTTGTTTTTGAAAAATAAAAAAACAAGATGGTGGCCGCAACTTTTCTCAGCTGTTGGGCGGGCCAGGGAGGTGCTAGGAAGGCGGGAACAGTGCAGAATAGGTCATCCCAGCCTCCCAGACACTCCTGGGTAGGCGGAGAGCCAGACACAGGGACCCCAAGATGGCAATTTTTTCATCTTCAACCAGAGTGAACAGGTAGGAGACCATGGTGATGGAATTTTTTTCACCCATTTCAGCTTCTCCGCCAGTGCGGGTGCCTCTGTTAGGCTCCAAGTAGGCGATCCGTGTTGTTTCCGACCCCCCCCCCCCCGGGCGATGCTGCAAGGAAAAACCTCAAGCTGACGATTGAGTTTTCCCTGGCGTTTTGGCTTGCAGCATCGCCCGGAGGGATCGCGAGGGGTCAGAAACAACGCTGATAGGGTCCCTTGAGCCTCTCAGAGGGGGCAGAAGTGGCAGAGAAGCTGAAAAGGGGTGGAAAAAAATTCGATGGTGACGCACTAGGCCAGTTTTCCCTCCAGAAGGTGAGCGTTTTTCTGTCTACCGGACAACAACACAACTTGTGGAACCAAGTTTTGTCGTTGTCCAGGGTTCCACTTTTAAATTGGAACAGCTACTGGAAAATTAATTCAGTTTGCTTCTCTCCCCCCCCTCCCCCTATTCTTCTTCCTTTGTCTTTTTCCTCTTTTGATTTAACACACATCTTTTGCAGTTTGTGGATTTAGACAATCTCCTGACAAACCCAGACACTTTGAGCCTTTTGATAGCAGAGAACAAGACCGTGGTGGCTCCGATGCTGGATTCGCGAGCAGCTTATTCAAACTTCTGGTGTGGGATGACCTCACAGGTAAGCAAGACTACATAGTCTCTTACTCCGTCACATTCCTCATGTGCTCGCATTCATGACTGAAGCCACAGTGGGTAGCATATAACATACTAGGGCAGACATACACTGGAGGCAGAAAGACTGGGCTCTATATATCCAGTGCTATGTACTGTTTTCTCTGGTTGGCTTCTTCCAAAGTTGCAGTCATGCAACTTAGAATCATAGAATCACTGAGTTAGGAGGAGGCTTTTAGGCCATATAGTCCAGCTTCCTGCTCAATGCAGGAGTCTGAATCAAAGCAGATCTGACAGGTGGTTATCCAATTCTCTCTTGAATGCCTCCAGTGTTGGAGCACTCACCACCTCTCGAGGCAGTTGGCTCCACTGTCGTACTGTTCTAACCATTAAGAAGTTTTCCTTAATTAATATTCAGCCTATATCTGGCTTCCTGTAGTTTCAGCCCATTATTCCGTGTTCTGCACTCTGGGATGATGGAGAATAAATCCTTTCCTTCTTGTGCAGAGTTCAATGATTATGAAGAAAGCAAGCCAGAAGTGAAGAATCTTAGGGCCTTGAGGTCAGATTCAGGCCACTTGATGTCGCAAAACAGGCCAAAATGGGCAATCCATGTTCCCAGCAATATGAAGGCTTGGTTGGTTCCTGGCTTCGGTACATGGCTTTCTGAATTCTGGAAGACTGAAATTCCTCTTCTAATGGTTAATTTACTCACATATCTTCTGGCTAAAAGAGGCTGTTGCTTTTGGCCTTCCTCATCACTTGGATATCAGTACCCAGGAACAACTCTGCAATTGACCTTTACTGTCAATGCTGAAAGAGTTTCCCCACTTTGGGTCTAAAAGGTAATATGACAGGAGAAAAGCCCAGGATTATTTGGGTGGCCAACGGAGTCTCAAGCCGAGCCTTGACAAAGTGGCTGATGCATTAATGTTGAACTCACCCAAAGTGTCCAAAAATCTGTCATTCACTTTTCTTTTTAAGGCTGGGTGAGGATGACCCTGAGAAACATAGCATAATTCCCACAAACTCTAGAAGGGACCAAGAAAAGTTTTTGAGCCATATATATATATATATTTTACTTTCTATTTTTTTTTAGTAGAGGTGACATTTGGCCCTCTAGAGCAGTGTTTCCCAATCTTTGGTTTTTGGACTTCAGTTCCCAGAAGCCCAAGTCAATTCCCCAAAGCACTGATCAGCCAATGTACTGACTTAGGCTTCTGGGTATTGAAGTCCACCAGTGTTCTGCAGAACATAGTTTGGGAAACGCTGGTTTAGAGGTTGCCTGTTATCTACCCCTGTTTCATGTCGAGCCTTTGCATACATTTTTCTACATATCCTTAAAGATTTGCATGTGTCCTGGGCCAGGATCTGTATGGACTTCTGTGTATTAAATCTTACATGGCATTATTTCTCTTTTGCTCCTCTTAGGGCTATTACAAGCGCACTCCTGCTTACATCCCCATCAGGAAACGCGACCGCCAGGGCTGTTTTGCCGTTCCCATGATCCATTCCACCTTCCTCATTGACCTGAGGAAGGAGGCCAGCCAGAAAATTGTCTTTTACCCACCTCATCCGGATTACACTTGGGCATTTGATGACATCATTGTCTTTGCCTTCGCCTGCAGGCAGGCGGGTAAGTCCAAATGCCGCCACCTCCTCTGAGTAAGAATGTTCTCGGCCCTGCTGAACAATTCTGTTCAATGAGTGGCTCCTTGTAGTTGAAAGGGATCTGTTTGGTAGGACAGTGGAATTACTATGAATAGCTTTGGTTTGTAGAGCTCTTTTGCTCATTTTTGTTCAGTGGAGCCTTATCCTTGTCCCTGCTTTGGTTGCCAGCAATGCTGTTTGTGTCTTTTCCCAACCTTTAGACCCACCTCACTAATCACCAAGTTTGTTTGAAGCCAGATGGCAGGAATGGGGAATGTGTGACACACACAACCTGGACCAGTGGTGGTGAACCTATGGCATGCATGCCAGAGGGGGCACTCAGAGCCCTCTCTGGGCACATGCACTGTCTCCCCAAGCAAGGTGAGGTGACCAGACACCCCCCCCACACACACACACACACACTATACTTCCAATTGTGTGTGCATGTGTGTGTTGCCCTATGGAGAGAACGTGCGCACACACCCATGTGACATCACTGGTGCGCCTTGAGCGGTACACACACGGTGCCTGCCCACACACTGCCACGTCCTCCTCCACCTCCTTGGGCACTCAGTCTCTAAACGGTTCTCCATCACTGCCCTAGACATTATTGGACTGGAACTCTTGCCAGCATAACCAAGGGTTGAGCAATGTTGGGAAGTTACAGACACACAACATCAGGAAGGTCTCACATTGTCTGTCCTGACCAAGAATTGGAGTGATATGATTTTCTGTGGGATGGGGAATGCAAATGTACCACTACCACTCTGATCCTTTTTTCTTCACAGAGGAGGTGGTGGTATGTGGCTATCTTTGGGGTTTTAAATGGGCAGGTTTGTACTGCAGGAGGCTAATTCAAATCAGCTGGACCTGATTTGGCTACCTGAATGGTCCAATTCACTTCAGGTCTTGTAAGTGGCTTCTAAATTTTTAAAAAAAGAAGAGATGAACCTAAGGTGGCATTCTTGAGATATCACTTGAAACAACACTACATTCTACCGTGAAGACCAGAGTAGTAAATTTGGAAGTGCAGGGTTCATTTTGATAGTCCTGATATCCACCACGAGATGCCAAACATGGGTATTACCAATCTGTGCAACAGCAATTACACTTATATACAGGTAAAACTCAGAAAATTAGAATATCGTGCCCATTCACTTAAAAGGTGAAACAAATATATGAGATAGACTCACTACATACTAAGCGAGAGATGTCATGCCTTGATTCATTTTAATTGTGATGATCATGGCGTACAGCATACACGAGATTATGTGATGATTATGGTGTACATGAGATTGGGGGAGTTGGGGTTTTCATAAGCTGTAAGCCATAAGCATCAATATTATAACAAAGTAAGGCTTGAACTATCTCGCTTTGCATGTAATGAGTCTATCTCATATATTTGTTTCACCTTTTAAGTTACATTACTGAACTGAATGAACATTTGCACGATATTCTAATTTTCCGAGTTTCACCTGTAATGCCCCAAAGCACTTGGTGCACTTTCCGGGCTGTTCACAAGGTAATTAGCATTTTGCCCCCATCATGTTTGGGTACTCATTTTACAGACCTCAGAAGGGTGGAAGGGTGAGTCAACTTTGAGCCTTACCAGGACTGAACTCATAACGTCAGCAGTTTTGGTTGCAGTTCAGCAGGTTAACCACTGTGCCACCAAGGCTTTTTAAATGTCTTTTTAATGTCCTTTGTAATATTAATGGATCTCAATTGCATATTTAATATCAAACCATTCTCAGATGTGGGCATTGCATCAATAATGGCTTCCAGCAGGCTCCCCACAATCTACATTTCTGGGAAAAAAATCAATATTTCTTCTAGCATCTGTGAGGAATGCAACTAAGCTTAGGAGAAACAAGAAAGACAAAGATGATGTCCTCCTAGGGCGAGCTCTGCCACTCAGAAAGTCCCAGGGATTTGATCCTTGCCCCACTACAGTATCATAGAGGATGTAATTTCAATTCCTGAAGCGTAATCCAGGATGTATGTTCTCTGTACCATGGTGTTATTAATTTCTTCTTCCTCTCCTCCCCACCATCATTGTCACCATAATTAATGGACTTCAGCAACCTGTGTTAATTACTGTATGCGTCTTAACCAAATTGCCGTAGTTGATTTCATGCTTTATTTTTCTCTTTTAGAGAATTCGGAATCTTTCATTTTTGTTTTTGTTAATCAAAAGCAAAGGTGTAGAAGAAAACCCTGTTGAAATAGATGAAAATCCAGTCACTTCTCCCATTTTTTAAAGTTAATATGGCAGGGGTTCTGTTTGCAGACTTTGAATGCTTTTCTTTTCTTTTTTTTAATAAGAAAAACATAAAAAGGGAAATTGAGCCTCTCAAGAAAGTTGACTTCTGCACTTAACCCCACCTGTGGCATTGTGTTTTGCATGGCTCACTAGGGTCTGGGCTTCATGTTGCTTTAATTGGTGGCACAGCTAAAATCTATAGGCAGAATGTTGGGCCATTACACAGTTGTGCAGCAGGGAGTTTGTACCAGGGATTTACCAGGGTTCACTAAGATGGGGAGAAACATAGCGTTGGCTGGATCTCTCCAATCTGGCAAGGGGATGAGAAATGGGTACTGTAATGGCTCAGTGTCATCCAGTTCTTGTGTACTCAACTCTGTATCTCCTCCCCCTCTTCCTCCTTTGTTTAGAGGTTCAGATGTACGTGTGCAACAAAGAGGTATACGGTTTCCTACCTGTACCGCTGCGATCTCACAGCACCCTGCGTGATGAAGTGGAGAGCTTCTTACATACACAGCTGGAGGTCATGGGTGAGTACTTGGTGATTTGAGAGAACTCCTCATTCCAGAATCATGTGTGTGTGTGCGCACGTGCACATGTGCGCATCAGCACCGTATGCTGTGCTTGGTCTTTAGCAATAGCAATGACATGTCTATACCACCCCATGGCACTTAGTGCATTCTCTGGGCAGTTCACAAGTTAGAGCACTTACTTTGCTGGATTGCAATTCCCAGAATACCCTGGTCAGCATAGCCAGTGAGCACTGTCGTCTTTAAAAGAACACACACAACTTTTCCAAGTTCTGCATGTGAGATATACTTGGCCCTGGCCAATTTGCAGAGCACTGTTGTGCCCACTGAACAGAATATGCAGCAAGGCTTATCTTTGAACAGGCTTGCGTAGGATTGAGTTGTGAATGTGCCAGTGAAATTGGAGAGCAGCAACTTTCAGTGAATATAGCCAGACCCTCTCTTCATTGCTGTAGCCTTCCTGCTTTTCCTGTCCAGGATCATGACTTCTGGCATCAAAAGTGCCTGTATGGCAATCCAGCCTCTTTTGCCTCTTTTGCCTTCTGGAGGAGTTTGCTTGACTCCCTCCCTCCCTGAGGGGGAAGCCTTACAGTATCTCTTTGTCTATGTGCTGTAGCTACACAAAGGTCCTTTTACTTCAGTCCGGTTTCCCTTAAAGAGGAAATGGTCACCTCTTGAAAATATGCCCAGCATGGAGGGTAGGAGAACTCCGAGAATATGTTTTTATTTTTTTTTATTTTTTTATTTATCAAACTTATATCGCCACCTTCCTCGCCTTAGCGACCCAAGGTGGCTCACATCAGTATAAAACAACCTTAAAACCAAATTAAAACAGTAAAATGCTTAAAATGTCCGCAAGGACACACACACCCTAACCCTTTCTTACCTACCACCCACCCCCTCATCCCAGCAGGGCTGAGATATAGAGCCAGATGCCCCCCACGCCCGCTGGCACAGCCAGGTTTTTAGAGCCTTCCTGAAGGGGTGCAGCTCCGCCTGACGGTGCAATTCTGATGACAGGAGGTTCCAAAGGGCCACAGCTGTTACCGAGAAGGCTCTCCTTTTGGTTCCAGTAAGGCGAGCCTCACTGGCTGATGGAACCACCAGAGAGCCCCTATGCTCTGGCCTCGTAGGGCAAGACGAAAGCCTTGGGGCGATGCGGTCACTTAGGTGTCCTGGTCCACTACCATGAAGTGCTTTAAACGTCAAAACCAGCACCTTGAATTGCACCCGGAAGCAAACCAGCAGCCAATGTAGCTTCCGTAGCAGTGGCGAGGCACCGGTATACCGCCCGCACCCCATCACCACCCGGGCAGCCGTATTCCGCACCAGCTGCAGCTTCCGGATGGTCATCAAGGGCAGCCCCATGTAGAGTAAGTTACAATAGTCCAATTTGGAGGTGACCAGAGCGTGGGTGACTGTAAGCAAGGAGTCCCAGTCCAGGAGTGAGCATAATTGGCAAATAATTCGAAGTTGAGCAAAAGCCCTCCTGGCCACAACTGCCACCTGCTCTTTGAGCAGTAGTCGCGAGTCCAGGAGGACCCCCAAATTACGCGCCGGGTCTGTCTGGGGCCAAGGATCCCCATTCAGCACCAAAGATGGTAGCTCCAGAGATAACACAGGACCCTGAACCCACAGCCACTGAGTCTTGCCGGGTTTCAGCTGGATCCCATTGTCCCCCATCCAGACCCTCAGAACTTCGACTGCATCGCTTGGATCACCACGGGCTGATATATATAACTGAGTATCATCAGCGTACTGATGATACCTCACCCCATGGGAACAGATGATCTCACCCAGTGGTTTCATGTAGATGTTAAATAGGAGAAGTGAGAGCACCGAGCCCTGAGGCACCCCATACTGGAAAGTTCTAGGGCTGGACATCCCCACCCTCCACCAACATCGACTGAGTTCGGCCCTTCAGAAATGAGGAAAACCAGGACAACACAGTGCCCTGGGCCCCCACTCCTCGGAGCCACCCCAGAAGGATACCATGGTCAACAGTATCGAAAGCCGCTGAGAGGTCAAGAAGAGCAAGGACAGAGGGATTGCCCCTGTCCCGCTCACGCCAGAGATCATCCAACAGCTCGACCAATGCAGTCTCAGTACCATAACTGGGCCTGAATCCTGACTGGAAAGGGTCCAGATAATGTTGCATTAATAACTGCATCTTTTTGCAAACTGAAAAACATGTACCGTATTTGCCATTCACTTTCGGACTTGACTATGCGACTGAGCAACAACAACAAAAGACACACTTTTCTCCCCTTAAAATACACCAGAAAAACGGGGTGTGTCTTATACGCCGGTAACAGCACCCCCACCTCCCCACCCCGCTGGTGCAATTCGGAAGCTAGAGAGGATTGGCAATTGGAGACAGGAAAAGACTATTTTTAAGGCCACCCTCAAAGCCACAACCCCACCCTGCGCTGATGCAGTTTAGCAGCTGCCCTGACCGCTAGGAACCAGGCAAAGAGTGGCTTCCAAAGGAGCTCTTTTTTCCATGAATTTCCAAAATTAACCCCAGTGGGATTGTGGGGGTTGGGGGAATAGGTTTAAAGGAGCCTTCTTATCCCCCCTCTATCCTACTCTCCCTGGCTGGTGGTGGGATGGGGGGTGGGGAGGAAACAACTTTAAGGGGGAAAGAAGGATCCTTTAAGACCCCTCTATCCTACCACCAGTCGGGGAGAGTGGGATAGAGGGAGGAAAGAAGGAATTTTTAATCCCATTTCCACCCCACATCCCACCACTAGACAGAGAGAGTGGGATAGAGGGTGGAAAGAAAGATCCTTTAAGCCCGTTTCCACCCCACATCCCACCACCAGCCAGGGAGAGTGGGATAGAGGGGGGATGGGACAGAAGGATCCTTTAAGCCCGTTTTCACCTCACATCCCACCACATCCCATCCCAGCTGGGGAGAGTGAGTTAGAGGGGAGAACAGTGTATTACAGCACACATACATACCTGAGTCATACAAATAGAGTATATGTGCATGCAAATGTCTCCATCAGTCTTTCATAGTGTGCTCATGAAATGGCTTCACTAGAAACAATCCTAAATTCTCAAAATCACATTATAGTGGCCTCTTGTGGCCACCCCTGGTAATACACCTTGGAATACACAGTATTTGCCTCGTATAAAACACACCTCTTGATTGGATTGAAGGAGGAGAGTGCAAAAGCTGGCTTGAGACTTAATATCAAGAAAACCAAGATAATGGCAACAGGTCCGATCAGTCCCTGGAAAATAGATGGGGAAGAAGTAGAAGCAGTGACAGATTTTACTTTCCTAGGATCTAAGATCACTGTAGATGGCGACTGTAGCCATGAAATAAAAAGACGACTGATTATGGGGAGACAAGCTATGAGAAACCTGGGGAATATAGTGAAAAGCAGAGACATCACCTTGAAAACAAAAATTCACATAGTCAAAGCAATGGTATTGCCAGTGGTAATGTATGGGTGTGAGAGCTGGACCATTAGGAAGGCTGAGCGCAGAAGAATAGATGCCTTTGAGATGTGGTGTTGGAGGAGAGTCCTGAGAGTCCCTTGGACAGCAAAGAGAACAAATAGGTCAATATTAGAAGAAATCAACCCTGACTGTTCATTGGAGGGACAAATAGTGAAGATGAAGCTAAAGTACTTTGGTCATCAAATGAGAAGGGAGAATTCACTTGAGAAGGCCTTGATGCTGGGAAAGGTGGAGGGCAAGAGAAGAAGGGGCGTCCAAAGATGAGATGGATAGATGGTATTGTGGACACAATGGGCACAGAGCTTGGCGGGCTGAGGAGAATGGTGGAGGACAGAGGTGTTTGGAGGAAAATGGTCCATGGGGTCGTAAAGGGTTGGAATCGACTGTGCGACTGAACAACAACAACAACAACAACAAAAGCTAGGAGTTGGGTGAAGGGCAGCTTCCAAAGGAAGAATTAGGATGAAGACATCATAAAGCAGGAACGCTCAACCTTTTAAAGCCAGTGGCCAGATCATGCTCCCTCAGACAGCTTTACGGGCTGGACGACCATTTTGCCCTTCCTCCACCACATGGCACTTCCTGGTGTGGTGGAGGCGGTGGGGGGCCACATGAAATGGTGCTGTGGGCTGCATCACATCTGCAGGCCACAGGTTGCGAATCCCTGCTGTAAAGTATCTCTTGTATTTAAAACAAGGGATTAAAAAAAGAGATTTGAAAGGAGGTGCTCACTTGTTCAGCAGATGGGCATAACAATCCCTTGAAGATGTTTGTATATCTCACTGTATGATGTCACTTTTGTTTACAGTCAAGAATCCTCCAGTGGAGCCTTCCCAGTATCTCTTTGTGCCTCCCAAAGTTCCAGAGAAAATGGGATTTGATGAGGTAAGGAGTCAAATTGCTATGGAAAATAAGCAGATCTACAGAAATATGCTTTTTTTACATGCTCTAGGTCTGTGGTTCTCCACTTTTCATAGCCTACAAATCATTTTGACAGAGAACCCAAGTCCCATTAGACTAGAAATAAACACAAACCTTCTTTTCTGAAGAAGCTCATTGTTCTGTTTACAAGAATTTGGTTATTCTGCTTATACTTGCAGTAAATTAATGGGTAGAAGAGGATAGAATTTTTGCCAAATAAGTAAAGTTCTCCTTTGCTCGAAAGCCAGCCGTGTCTGACTCTAAGGTTGAGTGCTCATCTCCGTTTATAACCAAAAAGCCAGCACTGTCTGCATCCGCAGATGTTTCCATGATCATGTGGCAGTGGTGACTAGATGCAGTACCTATTTACTTGCAATTTGTTGCTTTCAAACTGATCTGGGCGGGTTGAGGAGGATGGTGGAGGACAGAGGTGCCTGGAGGACAATGGTCCATGGGGTCGCAAAGGGTCGGAATCGACTGTGCGACTGAACAACAAAACTGCTAAGTTCACAGGAACTCACTCTGTCACACAGCACTCTCGAACGGTTGACCTGCCAACCTTCCATTGGTCAAGCTCAATATCTTAACCACTAAGCCCCCGTGGCCCTTCCTTGCAGAAATATTCAGAGTCTCAATTTATTACTATTGTGCCAGAAGGACACACATGGGGAATCTGAGAGGAATAGAGTTAGTAGCAGACGACACATCAGGGCTGAAAGAAGAAGTGGAGTTAGAAAGAGAGTAACTTTTGAGTAATTGTTATGAAAATCTCACATTCCTCCTGGACTGCTTCAGGGTTCCACCAGTGCTACGTTACCACTGCTTCAGAGTCACTGATATTGTTAATAAAATCAGATCCTAGTTATGCTGATCGCATACAGGCTTGCCAGTCCTCCCTCCTGGTGATGCCCTGAGGCTGTGCAGCCTGACCAAAGCTAAACAGGCTGGCGGTTCTCTCAGAAAGCACAGGAGGGAATTGGATGCCTAAACTCTGACTCCACAGCCAGACAGATCACTGAGCTGTCTGGCTAGATGGGCATATGTAAGGTTGTGTTGCTTCTTCTCCTGCTTTGTTTCTTACCTGTCACATCTCATCTCCCCCCCCCCCAGGTTTTCATGATTAACCTGAAGCGTCGGGCAGATCGCCGAGAGCGGATGCTGCGGGCCCTGTATGAGCAGGAGATCGACTGCAAAATCATTGAGGCTGTGGATGGGAAGTGAGTATCGCGGAAGTGAGATGAAATCCTTGAGACAAGACCTAGTGCCAGAAGATTGAAAGAAGGAGTCGGTTGCCTTTCCTCTTCCCGTGGCATAGGATGCTTGCGACTTGATTGTCCACATAGGAGATCTCAGTTCTTTACCGTAACAACCTGGATTCATTTTCATCAAGCAGCATATATATAGAGAGAAGGTCTGTCGTTAATGGAGGTGCTATGGCTTTGCATGCAGAAGGCCAGAGCTTTATTTTCTGGAGAGAAGGGCCATGGCTAGCATATGACAGGAAAGAGTCTTTCTGCTAGAAGACCTTAGCATGCTGTTGCCACGCAGAACAGATGGCAAATACCCTGGACTAGAGTCGGGCAAATTCCTGCGATTGTGCCTTCATCAATTCCAAAGAGCAAAAGATTAGTTGTGTTTGTCCTGATGCGTACGAGGACAGGAATTAATGAATTGGTCAAGGAAAGTAAGGAATGATGTAAAGCTTTGTATTGGACCAACTCTGACTAGGGTAAAAATATAAAAGCTTTTGAGGTTGAAGCTACACAGGCATCCAAATTCTTCTGATTCGGATTTAAAACTGATTGATTCAATGCCTCCTGTGGCTCAAAAAGGCATCATTGACAACTATTTGAAAATGTAAAATAATCTGGAGTAATTTGATGCAGGTGTTGCTGCATTATCTGGACCCCTTTCAGTCTGGATTCAGGCCCGGATATGGTACTGAGACTGCATTGGTCGAGCTGTTGGATGATCTCTGGCAGGAGCGGGATTGAGGTCATCCCTCTATCCTTGCTCTTCTTGACCTCTCGGCAACCTCCGATACCATCAACCATGGTATCCTTCTGCAACGGCTCCGAGGATTGGGGATCCAGGACACTGTGTGGTCCTGGTTTTCCTCATTTCTGAGGTGCCGGACCCAGTCGGTGTGGTTAGAGGTGCTCTCACCTCTCCAACATCTACATCAAGCCAGTCTGGGTAACATCATCCGTTCCCACGGGGTGAGGTTTCATCAGTATGCTGATGATACCCAGCTGTACATCTCGGCCGTGGTGATCCAAGCTATCCAGGTGTCTGGAGGCTGTTGAGGTCTAGATGGGGGGCAACGGGCTACAACTGAATCCCGGCAAGACTGAGTGGCTATGGGTCGGGCCCCCCCGCATTATCTTGGGAGCTACCATCTTTGGTTCAGGATGGGGATATCTTGCCCCAAACAGACCCGGTGAGTAATCTGGGGGTCCTCCTGGACTCGCGACTCCTGCTCAATGAGCAGGTGGCAGTCGTGGCCAGGAGGGCTTTGCACAACTTCGTGTTATACGCCAGCTATGCCCATTCCTAGATCGGGACTCCTTGCTCATGGTCACGCACGCTCTGGTCACCTCCAGACTTGACTATTGCAATGTGCTTTACATGGGGCAGCTCTTGACGACCATTTGGAGGCTTCAGCTGGTCCAAAATGCAGCTGCTCAGGTGGTGATGGGGTGTGGGCGTTATGCCCGTGCCTCACCACCGCTTCGGGAGCTGCACTGGTTACCAGTGTGCCTCCGGGTGCAATTCAAGGTGCTCCATGAGCATCCATGAGGGATCTTTCCATAACTTATTCAGGCTATGTTTTATTGATATGATGACATTATATATATTTAAAATTAGACCACTTAGTGGTTCGACCTTTTGACTGCTTTATTTAAATGCTGCTCTTCTTAAGCAACAACACAATCTCCATTGTGATGATCATTGCGAACAGCGTACATGAGATTATGTGATGATTATGGGGTACATGAGGTTGGGGGGTTGGGGTTTTCATAAGATGTAAGACATAAGCATCAATATTATAACAAAGTAAGGCTTGAACTATCTCACTTTGCATGTAATGAGTCTATCTCATATATTTGTTTCACCTTTTAAGTTGCATAACTGAATGGACATTTGCACGATATTCAGAAAAAAAGATGATGCAGGTGTTGCACGCTGATTCATGTTGAGCTGTACATCATATAGCCAGTGGAAAATACTGGATGTCTAACCATGCCTATTTTGGAGCAATTCTTGTAAGGATGGAAACTGAACAAAAGTGTTTCTGCCTTCCTTCTCCCTTTTGCCAGCATGCCTCCTGTTGGCTCTTCTTTCTCACTCCTTTCATTCTCTTTGTCCTCAGAGCCATGAACAGCAGCCAAGTGGAATCCATGGGCATCCACATGTTGCCAGGTTACAAGGATCCATACCACGGCCGTCCACTCACCAAAGGTGAATTGGGTTGCTTCCTCAGCCACTATAAAGTTTGGCAAGAGGTAAGTGATGCTGGCTGTTTTTAAAGCAAGCCAAAGAGGGACCCTTTGGCTCTCCAGGTCTTTTGGCCTTTGACTGCAATAATCTCCCACTATTTATTGCCAGGGCTGGGCAAGAATTGTAACTGAAACTTCTGGAGGGCTGAAGGTTCCATGGCCCAAATGTTTTAAAAAAGGCCAATTACTCTTTTTCAAAGAATTCAGATGCATCGGTGTTATTTCTGCGGTGGCTCAGTGGTTAAGAAGCTCGCCTTGTTAGCTGGAAGGCTGGAAAGTTGGCAGTTCGAGACCTGGGTACTGCATGATGGATTGAACGCCGGTCTCTGTCCCAGCTCTTAGAGACATGAAAGGAGCCTAATTCGGGCATCCCCTGAGCGAAGTTTCAACCCAGAATAATTTCTGACAAAATTATTATCATTATTTTTGAATAAGATTGTGTACAATCACAGCTGCACTGCAGGATGTTGTAGAGAGCACAGAAATTTGCTTTCTAGGGAATTTGAACTTTCATTTAAAAATAAAAGGGAAGTTTGTAGTCCTTACAATTAGGCTTGCAAGTGAGTAGCCATTGCCTGGTGGAATCTCGAAATCTTAAAAGAGTTGAAGGCTCCGTGTAACATAGGATTTCTTATTTGTAGAGGCAGCTATGGGTTATTGGCACTAATGCAGTGTTGGCTTTTTTTGGCATAAGGGCTAGACATAGGGACTACTTGAGGCTGTGTTTGTTAGCAGTCTGCCAAAATAGCAGGAAGGATAAATGAAGGCACAAAATCTAATCCAGAATACAGACATTTGCACAAAAGATGAGGAATTGTGCACTTATATTCAATTTTCACACTGTCTAAACAGTGATCCCCAAATTCAAATTGCATTGAGTTGTTCCATCACATATATTTTTTAAAGTATGAAAATGTATTCCTGGCTGAGGAACTGGTGAATTAAAGTAAACAGCCAGTTACTTTTCTCGGCAATGTGAGTTGTAGACAAAAAAAATGCTTTTGCGGGGAGTGGGGGAGGATGTTGGTAGGATGGCTGTAACAGACAATATGATAATCTGCAAAATGGGAAGAATAAATAAGGAAAAACTAGAAGTTGCTGCAAATAAACCCAAGGGCCTTGTGTTGGAAAATCGGGTTGCAGAAGTTCAGTCTAAAAATCAATAATTTAAGGAACAAATGTTTGAAATGGTAGCCGTGCTAGTTGTGCAAACATATCAGAGTAAATAAAACAGAAGAGCAAAACACAAAAAATGTGGCAACCTAAAGACTAACTCCTTTATTTAACTGTGAGGTTTCATGGCTCAAGTGCCTAAGACAGGGAGGCAGAAGGTCAGCAGTTCGATTCCTGAGTACTGCAGGACGGAATGAGTTCCCGTCTTTGTCCTAGCTCCTGCCAACCTAGCAGTTTGAAAGCAAGAAATTGCAAGTAGATAAATAGGGACCACTTCGGTGGGAAGGTAACAGCGCTCTGTGTGCTCCGGTGTCTAGTCATGCCTGCCACATGACCACAGAAACTTCTGCAGAAGCAGACAGTGCTGGCTCTTCGGCTTTGAAACAGAGATGAGCACTGAACCCTAGAGTCGGGTGCGACTGGCTTTCGAGCAAGGGAAACCTTTACCTTTACTTCATGGACCAAGTTCATCAGAACAAAGAAGCAGAAACAAGGCCACTGAAGTCTTTGCTTATTTTTGCCAGATTGTGGAGAGAGGCCTGGAGAAGTCAGTGGTGTTTGAGGATGACCTGCGCTTTGAGATCTTTTTTAAACGGCGCATAATGAACCTGATGTATGATTTGGAAGAAGAGGGCCTGGACTGGGATTTGATGTGAGTAAGAGTTGTGTTGGTGCTGCTGCCACCTGGAGAGCCTTCACAAGAACTTTGACTGACAGGGAACAAAACTTGATTAAGATTTGATCAAACAGTGTTGTGTCACATCCGTACATCTGCAGATACACAGGTTGACCTGAAGATTAGATAACAGGAGAAATGAATCTGGCTCTTCTACTTTCATGTCTAGTTCAAACTTTAAACTGCCAAAATGAAGCCACCCTTTGGTCATCTTTCATGTCCCGATCAAACCCTGGACTTCCAAAATAAAGTTACTTTCTTGACTTTGTCGTTGGCCAAACTTAAGTCCTCTCATCGGTGCATGTTTCTGGCAGTAATCGGCCGACTAGTAAATGAGCTGGATTCTGTATCTCTCCATATTCACATCACATGTTGTACACTTGAGCATGTGTACCGTTTGGTGAATTCATTCCATAGTTCCTTTCACCTGACCTAGTGTGAGAAATATTAGCTGGCACAACAAGGTTGCCATTGCCCACCATGCGCCCGATTGTGGTTCAAAATATCATAATCTTTAAGGAGGCTCTTTCTGTGTAGCCCATGGGTGTTGAAAGGAGATGTGTGTGGGTGTGTGTGTGTGGGGGGGGGGGGCTGCAGCTGAATGGCCTTATGTTAACTGAATGTGTTTCATAGATAAGAGGCAAAGCTGTGAGTATCTTGTAGATAAAAAAGACAAACAGGAAAGACCAAAGCAAGCCTGCAAGGTATGAAGAGTCTTGATGCAACTGAAGTTATTTAGTGGCTGCTTGACAACCTCCTTGTCTCAAATCAAATAGAGATAACAACTAGAATGGCCTACTTTATGGGGTTATTGATTGAATCGATAAGACTCAGTTTGTGACAAAATACTGTGTACCTAAGCAAAGAAAAGATGTGGAAAATCTGTCATTCCAATTATGCATTTTCCAAAATTCCATCAGTTTTTTCCATCCCAATTTAATACTAAGTTGTGAGACTTCCTTCAAATGCAGGCATCACCCCTTCCCTCCCCCAAGTAGGCATCTTCCTATTAAACATTCGCAGGAGAACACTATATTTATTAGAATATCTTTAATTAGATTAAATATCTCCATCAATGTCTTTAGGGATATCTATTACAATTATATCTATGAGTTATTCTCATTTAGCTGAGGAACACAACCTCCCCTACATCACTTGGAGAACTCTGAGTAGGCTAAGGGTTGGAGTGCCTAAATGTAAGACCAACATGCTCAAGTGTGGGCTGCTGGCAGACAACAACACGCTGTGTGAATGTGGAGAGATACAGAATCTGGCACATTTGCTGATCTGCTGATGACTGCCAGAGGCCACTGACAAAGTCAAGAAAGTGGCTTCACTTAGACTGTCCAGGGCTTGATTGGAACACAAAAGAAGACCTCTACGAATTAATTTTGTTTTTGTTTTAATGGTTTTTATTTTTGCAGATTTAACATAATACAAAATGAAATTGAACTTTAAAAAAAAGAAAAGCAGAGCAAAAAATATTAACAGTAAATAATTTTAATGTTAGTTACCATAAATCACCTTTGTAGATTTGCTGTAAGAATGTAGTTGTAACAGTTGCTGCATCCTTCTCAAGTTAAGCATATTAATTAGTGTAGGCCTTCAAGGACTTTGGAAGGAGTCTTGTTTTGTTGTGGACAAACACAACAACCTCTGTGTGTTTTAATATAGGAACCTGTTGATATAATCTGTTCTTTCTGATCACCTGGAGATACTTCTGACTTGTTGTAGGTGATGATCACCCCATAGCGCTTAGTGCACTTTTTGGGTGGTTCACAGAATAATTAACATTTTTTGCCCCCAACATTTTACCAATCTTGGAAGACTGAATCAAACTTAATCCCCATCAGGAGCAAACTCAGATTGTGAGCAGAGTTTTGGATGCAGTATAGCAGCTGAACCACTGCACCATAAGGGCTGTATAACTAGGTATTAGAGTTTGGGGGGGACTATTCTAAGAATAAAATAATGGGGCAATAGCACAACCAGTGATCATTTGTAAGAGAGTATGGGTTGTTTGTTATTAGCAAGTGAAATATGTGACAGCCATTGAAGAAGAACTTAAAATGGGCTCACAAGAGTTCCATTTAAGCATCATGGCCAAGTGACTTTTGAAAGCCTGAGATCATGGTTGCAAACCATGTCAATCTTGAAAAAAGTGTCTATGGTTCTTTATTCGCTTTCTCCCTTTAGCTACATTGGCCGGAAGCGCATGCAGGTGGAGCATCCAGAGAAGGCCGTGCCTCATGTCCGCAACCTGGTGGAAGCTGACTACTCTTATTGGACACTGGCCTATATCATCTCCCTCCAAGGTGCCAAGAAGCTGCTGGATGCTGACCCTCTTACCAAGATGTTGCCTGTGGATGAGTTCCTGCCCATCATGTTTGACAAGCACCCTGTGTAAGTCTAGACTTCCAAACGGTTGAGAGAAAAGGACAGATGTTACTGCAGCTAGTACGGCTCACTGAGACTTTTTGTTATCCTTGTACCACTGGCATAGGACCGCGGTGGTGAACCTTGGCACTCCAGATGTTCTTGGATTTCAATTCCCAGAAGCCCCCGTGAATCCACACGAATGGGTTTATTGCAATTCATCTGGTCCATGCTGCCCTCGTCACTCCTGGAAGCAGAAGTAAAATGCGCCTGTACGGGCACGTTTTACTTCCGCTTCCATGGGCGACAAGGGTGGCATGGGCCGGATGAATTGCAGTAAACCCATTTGTGTGGATTCACGGGGGTTGCTGGGAATTGAAATCCAAGAACATCTGGAGTGCCAAGGTTCACCATCACAGGCATAGGATGGCCGGAATCCTCTTCCGCAGCTGTCAATGCTGATAATATCATCAGTTGCCAGCATTAATCTTTAGTGTTTCCTTGGCCTGCAAAGATGCTGTGGGCCGTGAAATCACTTCTGATTTATGGTGACTACAAGATAATGACCTCCAAAATGTTCTATCATCAACAGTTCTGCTCAGATCTTACAAACCAAAAGCATCTTACATTACGTTCTCTCTTCCTGTGTCCTCCCCTGCTTCCTAGCAATGCTTACTTTTCCAGTAAGTTTTGTTCTGGTCTTGCAAACTAACAGCTGTGGCCACCTTTATTGAGTCAATGCATCTAATGTTACATCTTCCTTTCTCCCCCACCCCATTTCCTCACAATATTGTTTTTTTCTGAACAGTTATGTACAGTAAAACCCTGATTTACATATGCATCAATTTACGTAAAATCCAACTTGCATAACGATTTTTTTGCGGAAAACGCGTCCTGTTTTATGCAAATAAATCATTTTACGTAAGGTGTTTCCCTCCATCTTGTCAGTCTAAAATGGCGGTGCCACCATTTTACATTCTAAAATGGTGGCCCCGTATGATTTTAGACTTAAAAATTCCACCCCGCGCCACCCACACCCACCCCCGGAAGTTGCAAGTCATCACTTACCATGGAGGCAGCTCTGAAAATTTTCCGGAGTCCCTACTACTTCTACTGGCACTGGTAGAGCGTGGGGGGCATAGCTAGTTTAGGTGTGCAGCTAGTTTAGGTGTGCAGCAGAGGAAACACATCCTTTCATGTGCTGTTTTCTCCCCCACAGTTCTGAGTACATGGAGCACTTTGAAAACCGGAACCTGCTGGCCTTTTCAGTGGAGCCCCTGCTGGTCTACCCGACACACTACACGGGTGACGACGGGTACATCAGTGACACGGAGACCTCTGTTGTGTGGGACAATGAAGACATCAAAACTGACTGGGACCGGGCCAAGTCCCAGAAGATGAAGGAGCAGCAGGAGCTGAGCCGTGAGGCAAGGAACACTGATGTGCTCCAGTCGCCTCTCGACAGCACAGCCCGTGATGAGCTATGACCCTGAAGCAGTGCAGATGACAGAATGGGGACTGAGGGGTGTGTCGGTCCTCTCAGATGCCTTGCAGGGGATCCGTTTCAGGCCACATAACCTGTGGCAACACAGTAGGATGGATGGACAGAGATGTGTTTTGAGTTTGCTTAAGGCCTGTCTTTTCCCCTATTGTGCTGGTCCTCTTTTTCTGTTTCGCTGCAGGTGCGGCCTTAACATACTCATTTATTTAAGAGAAGTTTTATTCTCTGAAAAATCAGTACCATATGGGGAACCCTATACCTGCTGGGAGAAGGCTGGGATGTGGCCAGAGAGATGTATTGACAGGCTGTAGCATCGTAATCCTCTATGCCAGGTGAAAGCATCAGGCCTTGGTGTAAAATGGAGACCTTTTTGGTTATTTTTATATAAAACCTTTACAAGTGTGGCCTTTGTCCCTCTTTTCTGAGGAATCTTTAATTTTGTCTCTTTCCTTGGTGCCTTGACAGCATTGTAGCTATGGGCAGCGCATGAATTACACGGTGGCGGGGGTGTCCTGTCTTGGAAGAGTTTGCTTCCTACTCCACTCCAACTAATCACAAACTACCTGCCATTGTGTCCCTGTGCTTTTGATCATGGAAGGACACACATGATCCAGGCTCCAGTGGGCTAGTGAACTTGTCAACCTTCTCTGGTGAGGTTGCCCTAGTTCCGTGATGGTGAACCTTGGCACTCCAGATGTTCTTGGACTTCAATTCCCAGAAGCCCAAACACCCTATGAATCCACACGAATGGGTTTACTGTGATTCATCCAGCCCACGCTGCCCTCGTCGCTCCCGGAAGCAGAAGTAAATTCCTCTAAAGGAATCCAGCCAATGATCATACAGAATAACATGTCCATCACACATTAGGTTTCATTTTCCAACCCATGAGGCCAGCATGTTTACACATTTCAATCCTCTAAGGTATGTCCTAAAGGTTCTCCCACACATGGAAATCTCCATCTTGGATGAGGCTGAACCCAGGGTATAAATCATACCCTGGCAGCTTGATTATACTTGGTAATAGCCAACAGCTCAGCTATCAACATTGTTCTGAGGGCAACAGGAATTTAGCACAGCCCCTAAAACAGGGCTGGATCACCCCCGCCCAGTGTTAGATCAGATTGATTGATTGATTCATTTTCTAAGAAATTTCTTTTATTTAGAGGCAGACAATGAAGAGACCTATGTCATAAAGATGAAAGAAAATTGCTGGTAAACAAAAAAAAGAGAGGTTTAAATGGCGTGTTCAGGACTGCAGCCAACTAGCCAGTCATGGCCTTTGCCAAGAAATTCCATTCCATAATCATAGCATTCTCTGCCCATTTACTATCCTTCGATGAGATTTTTCCCCGTTTACCTGTTGAAAAACTGTGTTCAGTATTATTATGAATTCTGGGCTTTTCTCAACCTTGCTGACATCTAAGCATGGATGATACTGTTTGGGGTACACATGGATTGAGTCTTGAATAATCACTGTCTGCCGTCTTTGTAATGTGGCAAGTCTTGGTATATGATGAGCATTATGAAAGTTACATGAAAAGAAGATGCATATTTTGTGTTTATTACTGATTGAAACCATGGCTGTGATTTTAATTTTTTGATTTTTATTTCACTTCCCCTGACTATTCAAAAACAATCAGGAGACGTGTTGAATTACTCAAAGGGTTGGTTTTCATTCCAATGGGATGATTGCATGGAAATCACTCCTCCTGAATTGGAACCAATGCGGTTTTATTTTATTTTTTGCCAATCGTATTGCGTGGGCCATCTTGATCGGCCCTGAGGTTTTTTGGATTCAGCTAAGGTGCGCCTGGAGGCAAAGCAGCAAGACAAGAAGCTCTTCTTGTCTCTAGGCCAGACATGAAACTGCCAAAATGAAGGCACCTTTTAGTGAGTTCATTCTGCAGTTCCTTTCATCTGACCTAGTGTGAGAAACATTAGCTGGCAACACAAGGTTGCCATTGTCTGGGATACACCCAGTGATGTATTCAAAAAAAAATACTACCACACTGTGGGCATGGCTAACTCTGTGGACGTGGCTAACTGTGGGCGTGACCGAGGAAACGGATATGGGCTTTGAGCAGCAGCGACCAGGGGAACATAGTAATAAGTAGAGACATCACCTTGCAAACTAAAATTTGCATAGTCAAGCAATAGTTCCGGGATCCTGGTGGTCTTTCACCGGGACCGTTTTCCTCGTCCCACCTCCCAAAGAACAAAAACCGGTTGCCTACCTCTGCGCCTGCCACCGCTGCCTCCCCGCCTGCCGCCTCCAAAGGCCCACCGCCGCTCTCCCGCTCTCCTTTGCTGCCACTGCCACGGAAGGCCCGCCGCTACTCTCCTCTGCCACTGCCGCACTCTACAGCCGCTGCCAAAGGCCCACTGCTGCTGCAAAAGGGCCGCTGCCGAAGGCCCGCCACCACTCCTCTGTGCCACATCTGCTCCTCCCACTCCAGGTGCAGAAAAATGGCTGCATGCGCCATACGGTAGGGAGGTGGGTGTGGCCAGCCAAGTGGACGTGGCCTGGGGAAATTTCCGCTACCGGCCTGCCCGGACCGGACAGGACTGGCTTCAGTGCGTCACTGGGTACATCCGATTGTGGCTCAAAAATACCACAATCTTCAAGGAGGCTCTGTGTACCCCCAACAAGAAGGTGATTGACTGACAGGTCCAATTTCTCATTCTTAGGTGAGTTATCAGACTATTTCCAACCATTGTGCTTTCCATATAGGATTCTAACAGGTTTCCCTCCCCTCTAATGACACCACTGTTCACTTAAAAAACAAAACAGCTTGAGAGTATTTTCAAGCACTAGGGCTCCCTAATCCTCATATTTCTCTAGCTCTATACACCAGGAGAACAGTAGGATAACTGACTTAGAAATTAGTGAAACACATCTCCCCCTAATAACTTGTGCCAATTCATGTGGAACCTGGTAGCCAGGGGTGTGCAGGCACCATGGGAAGGCGCTGGACAGGGAGTGGTGGGGGTGCCTATTTAGGGGGGTTGGGAGGGAATCTCATACATTCCATTCATTCATACACTCCAGGGCACCAGAGGTGAGGGCAGGGTGGGACAAAGCCCGATTGCCCGATACACCAGCCCAGCATGCGCCTGATGGTAGCTTTAAAATCATCAAAAGAGGCAACTCTGCTTATAAAATTCCATCCAATTCTTCAGTGCAATAAGAGTTATTGGCATATCCATTCCAAACCAACCACCCCTTTCAAAAGTGTATAGCACAAAACCACTTGCCTGTATTTTTGGCTTGAAGTGCTGTTGCATTTGCCAACTTCCTCTAAACTGCTGTCACTTCCATCTAAGGTTTAAAGAACCTAAGAGAAGAGCACCTATGGAAACTAGAATTGATAATGTTTGCTCAATGTACCAATAATTCTCCACCAAAATACTGGTGGGTTTGCGTAATACAGTTTTTATGTAAATCTAAGCAAATCCATAGGAAAAATGATTTTTTACATAAAACAAAGCAAACCCATAGGAAAAATGATTTTTAATGTAAATCGAAGAAAACGCATAGGAAAATGAAACTTTACGTAAAACAAAACAAACCCACAGGATTTTTTTTTACATAAAACGAAGCAAACCGATAGAAAAAATTATTTTTTTACGTAAATCGAAGAAAACCCATAGGAAAATGAATCTTTATGTAAAACAAAACAAACCCATAGGAAAATGAATCTTTATGTAAAACATAGCAAACTCATAGGAAAATGAATCTTTATGTAAAACAAAACAAACCCATAGGAAAAATGAATTTTTTACATAAAACGAAGCAAACCCATAGGAAAAATGAATTTTGTACATAAAACAAAGCAAACCCATAGGAACTTGGGAAATCGTATTACATAAACTGGGACATTTACATAAATCGGGACATGATTCTACATAAAACAAGGTGTATGTAAGTCAGGGTTTTACTGTACAGTACTGGTAAATTATGGGATGGATGCAACCCTGTCTGAGATGCTTCAGGTTTTTTATACATACATTCCAACAAATAATCATCATGCCATTATAGATGTTAGGCAGTATTTGCTGGAACTACGTAACATGAATAACAGCTGTGTGTTTTTTTAATGTTTCATTACCCTTATGGCCAAACAGCATTTTCTACATGTTTTCACAGAGCAGCCAATTTTCAGTGTTTCCATAGGGGAGGCTGACTTTTGCGACAGAATTCCCTTGGTAATTAAAAGTCTGGCCAGGTTATCCTGCTATGGTAATACAGTAGACCATACTGCCAGCGACTCAACGCCAAACGTCGGGGTGATTAACTAACCTGACAACCCTGAGGACTAACGGCCTTGGGTGCCGAAGTCCACAGGGAAGGGTGATGGTCCCCAAGCAGATTAAATCCCACTTGAGTCCGTCTTGATGGAGGGCAGCAGCTTCATCCATCCTGGCCTGGAGCTGAGGAGGACTTTGTGTGCCAAAAGGGCTCAGGATCAGAAAGTGACTTGCAGAACTGGATCAGTGGTACTATGGGTGTCATGCTGTGATGTGGAAGGCAGATGAAAGGCCACTGCATTATATTGTTTCCAGGACAATTTTCATGGTACGGGTACACAGAAAGAGCCTCCTCAAAGATTGTGTTCTTTTTAAACAACAATTGGGTATACCCTGGTAATGGCAACCTTGTGTTGCCAGCTAATCTTTCTCACACTAGATCAGGCCAAAGGAACTGCAGAATGGACTCGACAAAAGGTGGCTTCATTTTGGCAGTTTCATGTCTGGCCTAGACACGGAAGAAGACTTATTAATTTCTTCTGTTTTTAATACATAATAATATTAGACTTACAGTTATATTTTAAAATATGCTTTTGGCTAAGTTCAATTAAATACTGTAGTTTGGAAAGAGTAATAAATGAGTCAGAAGCTCAGCCTGTCGTAGCCCTCCTTGTGTTTACAAAAACGATTAAAGCTGCGAACCAGTAAAAAATGGCCAAAGGAAATGTTATGAAAGTTTCAAACTTGGATGCTAATTTATTGGTATTTTTCATTTTCATCGGCACAAACAAGAAAGCTTGTTACTGGAAGGAAAAGTTTGCTGGACTGTGACTCCCTACTCTCTAAATGAGACCAAGCTTCCTTCTGCCATTTGGGGCTTGGCAGTCTGTTTCTAAAACATAACTCCCACTCCTGAGAGCCTACAAATAAGTTTCCTCCTCCCACGACATTAGAAACTTTTGTACACTTTTAATAAGGCCCTTTGTGCTACCATTCAGACTATACTTTTTAGAGGGACTTTTAATTAAACAACTTTTCCCTTAAGGGCAATACTCTCTAGATGGATAATTATTTCCAAGAGAAGGTGGCAAATTTCATTACTCTGTTTATGCTTTGTGTTCGAGTTTCTTGAGTACTTCTGATGGAAGACTTTTGTGTTATTGACCTGCAGCTCCTTGCATCTTAAACTCTATGCTGTGTTGGCTAGCAATGATGGATACTGCAGTCCAACAACATCTGAAGAGCCACATGTTGACCACCACTCCTTTAAAACTGAAAATTCCTGATCCCTATTATTAAGTGAGAGTGGCAATTAGCACAAAATCAGTTAATTGGCAGGTCTGGCACAGGGCATTGCCCAAGGTCCAAATCTTGGATGGACCTTCAGCCTCCTAGCCCTCCTCCTCCTCCTTCTTGCCCAGACCACCACCCTCTTAAGCATGAAAGTTATCAGGAGAACAAGAAGTATTAACTCATTTCCTGGCAAATGGTACAAACCAAGACAACAGAAGGAGGAAACAGGAAAATGTCATTGGTGGTAAAGGCTAATAGATGGGATCCCTCTGTGAGGGTCTCTCATGGACAGCATGGTGTCCACGCTCCCAAACTTCAAAAATCTGTTAATATTAAGTCATTTACAGGTTTAATACATAAATGCTAAATCATTGTAAGGAAAACTGGAAGATTAATTTGCTATGCCAATCCTTAATTTCAAAAGAAAGTGATCATTTGAGAATACTAAAAATGCTCAGCCCTCTAAAATTATCAAAAAACCTTGTACATGTATTCATCTGATCATTCAAGAAATTATCAAATGTGACAAACTGAAATAATATCAAAGATTAATCTCTGCCTACAAAATTATAATTGCTGGAATGGAGCATTTAAAATGATTGGTTGTTACAAGATTACCTAATTAGAAATACCAATTTAGTTTTAAACTAATTCTTACGCATTGCCACAGTCGGAACTGACTTGGAGCTCTTTAGGCAACAAGGTACTGTTTGTATAGCCAAGATCTGAACACAAGTCATAATTGGAATTATTTCCTGTATGTACATGTGTATGTAGCAGTCTAAAGGGATAACGAAGCATTTTTAGGTTAACAAAAATCCACAGTACCTCATTACCCTCACCTAAGAACATCTCCAAAGGATCCTTTGTGGTGCACTGGATAGAACAACAGACCAAGATTTAGGAGAGCTGGCTTCAAATGCCTGCTCAGCCATGGTAACTCAAAGGGATTGGAACTGGTAAAATCACTCTCACTTGCCATGAAAGCTCTATTAGCATTTCTAGAAGTCGGCACCAATTTGATAGTACCTAACAGAGACAAAATCTGAAGCCGGTCCTGTCCGATCGGGGTGGACTGGTAGCAGAAATTCCCCCAGGCCACGGCTACCTCCCTACCCCATGGCGCGTGCGCGCTACGCCAAAGTCTTCAAATTATCTGCCAAGTCATCAAGCTCAGCATCTTAACCACCAAGTCTACTCAGAGATAAATACTATTGAGTCCAGTGAATCTGAAGCTGCAGCAATAGGTTTTAGCTGAAGATCATTTTCATTCTAGCCCAGTGATTTAATGTTTTTAAAATGTAGCAGCTCTCCCAGGTTTCAAAATATACATTCATTTAGAAAAACAATGATGTATAGCAGGAAATGAATTTGTTTATAACTATGTAGCAAACTCCATCAATCTTAAAACAGAAAAACTGAGCAGACACATGCCAGAAGTAAAATATCTTCATTCCACCTGAACTAACCAACTCATCCGACTCATCAGGTACAGCTTTAGTTGATCATGACAAGCACTGTAATTTTTGGTTGTAATTTGATTACAGTGGAAACTCATACAACAATCACCCCGTATAGCAATGAAATCGTATAACAATTAGGTTTTGGGGAAAAAATGGGGTTCCACATAACAATTTCCCCTATGGAAAAAAATCGTACAACAATTTTTCAATGGGAAAAAACACTTTGCAAAAAAAAAAAAAACACGTTGTACGATGCATCTCATAGGGAAAATAGCTATATGATGCATGCATCATATAGCAATTGTTTTGTACAATAATGAGCCCCATGGAACCAATTAAAATCGTTGTATGAGGTACCACTGTATTTGAATTGTGTTGCTGCTTTTAAACACTGACTCACACTTTTGTTTTCTAATTGACAATCTTAGTTGTCAGGAAAAGAGGGAAACAACATTTAAGGCATATCTGCAGATCATTTTCTTTAAAAACTGCCACCCATCTCCACCTCTGTCACAATGCTCAACTTAACTTGATCTGAAGACAAGACATGTGGTATTGAGCCGTATTGAAGCATTTCAATATGCAAGCAATTTAGTATCAGCAATATCCCTTTTCAAATCCTTTTAATTAAATCTGTAAAGTGGAATGACATACATTTAAGCTTTTGAAACAGCACCAATAACAGTAAGGCCTTTTCTCATTATTGGGGGTGGGGGAGATGTCCCTGATTCAACATTTAAGTCAAACTGACACAGAATTAGTTTAGAGCGGTATACAATATTTATTAGCTGTTATTTACTAAATTTCAAGATAACCTGGCATTTTTTTGTTTGCTTTCTTTGGCTTTTGATGGTCAAGTTTGGACCTTATATTAAGTCACTTTGAGGTTTATCTTGAGGTTTGACTTGTTGAGTCAAAATTTATCCCTGCATGTAAACTATAGTTTGTCAGATATACATAAAAACCATTTGAAGATACAGTAATGTGTTTTTTGTTGCTTATAAACTTTAGGCTTTGTTGCCCATTCAGAACAGTATCTGACAAAAACAGAAGGCAAGAAATGGCCTAGAAATTGTGAATATACAGTAGCATTTGTTTGGCTGCATGCTCATTCATGGCTAGTGCAGTGAATCATGCCCACTCTGCTAGCCACAAACCCATTAAAACAGTCACTTACAAGAGAAATACTATATCTAGAAACTGTGTTTTCAGATTACTAGCACACAAAATTTCATAGTCAAATTTTGCATCTTAAAAACAAGTAAAATTAGGAACTGAAATCCTGTTGTACAGCTCTGCTTGCACAACAGCAATTACATCCTCAGCATTAAATGCTTCCTTTAGTGATTTTGGTGTGCTTGTCAGTTCATTACACTGTGTACGAGCTGCATGCAACCCGTAACTACTTTTAATCAGCTTCTGATTTGCCTCCAGTCAGTGGCAATTTGTGACTCTTGATGACATCATTCCCACTGCACATACAGAACTGTGCAACAGGATTTTAGCTACTGACTTTTCTAACTAGGTTATTAAATAACGGTCAGGCTTATGTTACAAATTACACAGTCATTCACAGGATTTCAGTATCTTTTTTTAAAAAAAACCCCTTGTAAATATTTAATCTGAGCATCCCAAACAAATGGTATTGGTAGCCCAGGGGACTCTCAAATTCAAAAGGCTTTCTAATGTCCCACATTTCCCCATTCGCACCATTAGAAACACCATTCTTTCCCATAGGAATGTAAGCTGTTATACAAGAAGATCATGGATGCATTTCCCTAAATCAAGAACCACTTGCAAGATAACAAAGAAAAATCAGTGGCTCCATGCAGGCTTCCTCCTCACATATTATGAAGCATAGGCAGAGCACAAATGTTTTAGCTACCTTTGAATCATCCACTGAATCACCAACATCTGTGCAGGACAGTGATGCCAGCAGCGAGACCGAGTTATGCAGCAGAACAGAAAAATATCTGTAGAGGACTATTGTAAAGCGAAGTTTTAAAACTCCAACCTGTATAGCCAAGTAATGATGTGCTATTTGAAGGCCAAGGTTTCAGAGCACAGCATGGGGGGTGGGGGAATAATGCTAATATTTTCAGACTTGTGCATTAATTCCCCACCTCATGCTAGTGTATAACATTAAACAACACATTCCTCTTTCTCCTAGTGCAAACCAGAGAAATGGGTTTTCTGTCAGAAGTCATTTGCATACCTGTCAACCATCCCGATTTGGCTGGGAAAACCCCGTAATTTGACGTCTATTGACGTCATAACCCGCCCTGCGCTGCCAAAACCCCATAATTTGGCAGCAGGGGGGAGAAACACTTTCCGCGCATGCGTGGAAGCACTATGCCGCTTGCACAGCCCCTACGCAAGCGGCGTAGCACTTCCGCACATGCGTGGAAGGGTTTTACCCCTTCCACGCATGTGCAGAAGCACTATGCCGCTTGTGTAGGGGCTGTGCAAGCGGCGTAGCGCTTCCGCGCATGCGTGGAAGAGGTAAAACCCTTCCACGCATGCGTGGAAAGCGACCTGCGCACAAGTGATGTGCGCAGGTCCCGTATTTCCGGAGCCGCGGGTTGACAGGTATGGTCATTTGCTAATATAAAGGTAAAGTATACTGATTTACAATTTAAGTGTTACCTCTAAAACTGCATATATACTCCACAGAAATATTATAAAAGCTTCAAAAGCTTCCCTAATTCATACAACACGTGTAATACCCAATTATTTCTTATAGTGTGCCATTTTCAGTAGTTATCTTTTAAAGGCACCCTGATTCATTTTGGCATAAGGATTCTCGAAATGGTAATGGTCAAAACAGGTAGCAACAGTTCTGAAGGGTGTATACACATATTTTTTGGGGTGCAAAGGCTTCCTCTATCAAAGAAAACAATTATCAGGTTACAAACTTTGGTCAAAAAGATATGTAAGGAGGTGTAGGCTCATACATTCAAACATGACTGCCCTGAACACCCGATCCCAAATATTTTAAAATGAGTGGAGTAGAGCATTTTGGCCATATTCCTGAGCTGGCAGCCATCCCAGCAATTTATGAGGCTCCCACAAAGCAACCCACCCCACCCCACTACTTTATCCCTCCAAGGGCATGAATGGCTTCATTTTCCAGCACCTCCACCTTCTGCACATCCTTTGCTGGCATCACCACATTGTTCACCATTGCCCGGGCGACTGTCACTGTGGGGATCGACATAGCAGTGGGGAAGACATACGCTACCACTCCTAGGAATTTCCTGGTCAACCACTCTGGTAGCCGAAATTCTCGACGGTCACACAGAAGTACCCTGTGATAGAAGACAAAATGAGGACTTTCTTTCTTCTCTATTTAGAACACACTCCCATTCAAAGTGGCAGAGAAATGGGCTACAGGGGCTTTCAGACAGAGCAGGATAATTCAGGATGATGATAGTTCAGGGAGGCAATATGGGGAAGTGAGATGAATACAGTGGTCACCGGATTACATCTATGGCTTGTATTTCAGTATAAGCTCTTCACCTCAAACTAAATCTATATAACTAAAATCAAGGTCCGGCGCTGTATGTTCCTTATACAAATCCATACCCCTGCACCAATCACGCTGAAAGTCAGCACACACGTTCCTTGGGCCGAAGAGACGGTCACTGCGGGGGTGACAAGCCCCATGGGTCTCTCCTTGGCCTGGGTAGGGTACCCCTGGGCAACGCTGGGTCCTCTGCTAGTATAACACTAAATAAAACACCCTTCTTTCTCCTAGCACAGAGAACTAGGCTTTCTGTCAGAAGTCATTTGCTAATATGCAGATTCATAGTTCAAACTTTACCTCTAGAAATAAATACATACTCCATAAAACTATTACTAAAGCTTCCCTTATCCATTTTCATGCAACAGAGTTGTGTAACACAGTATTCCATTATTTCCATTTACAGCAGTTGTATGTTATGGCATCACAGTTCCTTGCATACGTTGTACAAGGACAAACTGCCTTAGATGTTAACAGGGAATAACAGACAGTGGCCTTGAGACAAGCCCTACATATCTATCCCAGGCCACCTGTGCCATCACAATGGAATACACACTTGCATTGAGATATCAAACCACTTGACACAGAGGTGAGTGACACTAACAGCTGGGTTATTCCTATGTTGCTCTGAGAATGGTGGCACCTATGTTGATCAGCTAATGTTAAAATGACTAGTAGTGCATCAACAGTCATCTACTGTGATCTGCCCCAGCAAGAAGTAGTATAATATGGTCAGGAGCGCTGAACCTAAACTGCTCAGTAAACACACTTGGTCATCCTCAGGTGAGTTATTTTCTCTCTCAGCCAAATTTCCCTTCTCAGGATGTTGTGTGGATTGCATCAAACCTCCATACTCATCTCCATGAATGTATTTGAAAAGAAGAGGCAGAATATTGACTTGAAGGATCCTACATGCTTTTGGGTACTGCATCTGCCCAATGTTATAGCCCATTTAGTATGGATTGATGAAACCAAACTAACTAAGTTCTTGAATCTAGCCTGGCATTCATGGCAATTAACTGTTAATTAGATTTATTACCTCATGTAATACTGGCTTTCTTCATCCTTTTAAAGGTTGAAAAAGTATCCATTTTAGCAACTTCAAACTTCCTGCCTCACATAAAAAAGTGATCAAATGTTCAAAGTAGTAGTTTAGTGTAATTGAACTGGTCTGATCTTTATGTTTGAAAAATGGTATACTGTAGACCCTCGCATAACAACATTACTTGGTTCCCCAAGTAGTGTTGTGAAGCGATTTTTGTCGTTATGCGGGTTTCTATGGAGTTCCACACATAACAATGTTTTTAGCGTTGTTATCCAGATAACGACGGTCATTTTTATCCAGACAACAATGCTAAAACGTCATTATGTGGGGGAGCACGTGGCGCATAATGATGCGTCGTTAAGCGAAAATGACGCCATCCAACCGCGTCGTTATATGAGGGTTGACTGTATTTTGTTAACAAGCTGACCCACATCCATACTGTGTTTTTTAGACTCCCATTGCTCAACAGCTAGGAACAGAACGTTAATTAGTTTCTTCAAGTAATAGTCATGAAAATACATGTGTCTTATTTTGCTGTATGATGGAAAGACAAAGTTCAAGCAAGTTCAGAATTGCAATGGCCCTGTGGGTATAATTTATTCCAGGATTCTCCTGACAAATGTTTATGATCTTGACCTTGCAGTCAACAGTTTTGACTTCTCCTTGTTCTATACTCCACTCCTGAGTCGGCCTACAAGCTGAGTAGGGCAGGGTACAAATTAAAAATCAAATCGAATCGAATCGAAACATAAGGAGGAAAAAGTGTGTGGCACTTCAGATTCTGGTATACAATAGGCACCAATTTAATCACTGGCTATGGATGTTGTTTTGGAACATATGGAAGGCCCGTTGTTCCCACGCCAGGCACAATACTTACGCTGGTCTAAATATGGAGCAACGGTCAAACCCAACTGCTTGAACTCTGGCCTCCACTTCTCCCTGTGAGAGTAGAAGAAAGCAGAAATTAGCCATAAAGGGCAGAAACTCTCCTTCCACATACAAATGTCAAGAAGTCAAAAACCCAGAACAGTGTTTTGTTTTGTTTTAAAGGCAGACTTTCGAAAGACCAGCATCTGGTAACAGAGAAAGCATCTTTTTATCAACTTAAATCAGGGGTGCCTAAACTTTTTGGGCCACAAGCTGATCACGTGGTTTGCCGGAACATAAGAACATAAGAATAGCCTTGCTGGAACAGGCCACAGCCCATCCAGTCCAGCATTCTGTCTCACACAGTGGCTCACCATTTCATTCAGGGTATTCCCAAGGAGATGCCTTCACCTGCTTAGGATTCCCTGGAAATGGCATTGAGAGATATCCTGCCTATCTCTCCAACCCCAAGGTTGTCCTTAAGTATCCATAATTATAGCCATTGATACCCTTGTCCTCCATGAACTTGTCTAATCCTTTCTTAAAGCTGTCAAGACTGACAGCTGTCACCACTTCTTCTGGCAGGGAGTTCCATAGACCAGTAATCCTCTGGGTGAAAAAGTACTTTCTCTTATTTGTTTGAGAACTAGTACCCAAAAGTTTCATCGAGTGTCCCCTAGTTTTAGTGTTGTGCGAAGCGGAAGTAAAACACACCTTGCAATCTGTTTTGCAATAGAATGAGATAGATTTTAAGCTGCCGTTTTCTCTGCTTAAACCAGGGTAGCCCGAACTACAGCCTGTGGGCCGGATCCTGCCCCCGTACGGGCACCTTTTACTTCTGCTTCCGGGAGCGATGAGGACGGCGTGGGCTGGATGAATTGGAATCAGGGGCAGGATCCGGCCCACGGGCCATAGTTTGGGCAACCCTGACTTAAACTAATTCTGCATTCACAAATCATGGGCCAGACTGCAAAGTGAAGTCCAAAATTCTCTGAAGTTGAATGACTGCCTCAACCAAAACTGTTCCCTTCCGTGAAAATGAATGTTGTCGCACATGATGGAGAGAGGAAGAGGCCTGAGTACAATAAGGTTTTGGATTAATATAGCAGAGGCACAGGATGGCACAATGAACCCAAAGTGTCATGAGGCTTAATTTTGATGTCAACATACTTATGCACCAAAAAACAGAGATCCAAGCGGCCTTCCTAAACTGACAGGACGCAGGCGCTAACCCTCTTTAAATTTAACCATAAATATATACTTTTAATTATTTAGTGGTTACAGTCTCAAAGAAGGGGTACACAGGAAAAGTCTCCTCAAAGATTGTGGTATTTTTGAACCCCAATCAGGCATATCCTGGGCAACGGCAACCTTGTTGTGCTGGCTAATCTTTCTCACACTAGGTCAGGTGAATAACTTCACCAAAATTTTGGCAGTTTCAAGTCTGACCTGGACACAAAAAAAGAAGTTTCAAAGGAGGCCTGAGCAGACCTAGTTTCAAAAGCCAATTTAACCGAGAAGCTTTCATGATGATCTTGAAGCAGTTACTCACTAACTCACATAACTCTTGGGATGTCTTCACAGATTAAATGGGAGAGACTATATGCATCATCTTAATCTTTCTTCAGCAAGAACAGGATAAGAGTATTCAAATAATAATATAATGTGATGACTAAATGCCTGTTACATAAATTAGACTTGCTTAAAGGTGATTACATTACTGGCAGAAGAGATTTCCAAGTCAGACATAGCACAGAAGCAGGAAATCTTCAATTATTGAAAATCTCAATCTGCTGGTGATGTTGTAACACTTATGCAATCATAATTGCAGAGGAAAATTTTGGCCATCACGTAACATATAGTATATCATTTATGACTTCAAAGTTATATTCTTTTGGCTAATAATCCAGAAAGGCAACAAACTTTGGGGGGTATCTGGTAGCATCCACAATTAGTCTTAACCCTAGTGGTTGGCTTTGGAAGGGCAGAATTTAAGAGTGAATTAAAGAGTAATTTAGAAGACAGAAGATGTTTCTGTCCATGGACCTGAATTGCAACGAATAATCTCAAACATACCTTCACCCGGAGATACAAGAAGTGGCTGGAACTATCAGCCCCCTTGGACGATTGAAGGACAAAGTGGCGGCAGCCTCCTGCTTTGGCTAGCTTTGCAGACTGCTCCACGTAGTCCCGGTCAACACGTACAAATCCATCCTGGGACAGAGAAGAACATGCCAAATACAGTACTGATATAGTCTATCTAGTCCTTAGGGTTAGTCAGAACATACTTAAAAAACACACAACCTGCCCAAGAATCTCATTCATTATGGGGAACATGCTAATTAAACTGAAATAAAGAGATATCCACCAGAGGAGTGGAGAAGGATCAGAGTTGGCAAGACTTGGGTTCAGTCTTCAGGCAGCCATGATATCTCAATCCAACCTATTTCATAGTGTGGTTACGAGTCCCTAATTGAGGTAACCTCCACATATCCAGACCTTCTCAAAGACAGTGTAGTACACATTTATAATCAAGTAGCTACAACTCCCCACTCCCCTCTGTACCAGTCTGGCAATCCCTCACCCCACCATGCGTCCTGACACTCTTATATCATTCTGACAACTGTCAGATCTGAGGGGAATCAAGATGGATTTTATTTACCATCCCACCAGATCTCTGTAAAGGCCAAGTTTCCTGAAAATCCTTCCATCCCCTCTAATTCCTCCAACACCCTCAGTTCTTCGCACACAATAACTATAAAGCCCTGCTACCCCATTAGGTAGGGGACAGGCTCCTCCTCACCGCTCCAGCTTTGGCTCTGGTGGTTCCCAGGCAGCAGAATCCAACGCCATGACCTTGAAAAGCAGCAGCAGATTCGTCCAGTTTCTCAAAGTCTACCACTTCCTGGGACTAGAAGGTGGAGTCCCAAGAAAAAGCCCAAAGAAGGAAAGGAATTAAAAACTCATGTGGAGGAACAGAGAGTTAAACATTTATCTGCTCTCCGTTCATAACTTGAAAAAAAATATTCTGATTGGTCTAGGAGCCTTAAAACAAACCTAAAACATATTTCAAAAGCATAGTGAGGTTATTTAATGAGACAGAGATTTGCTAACAGGCATTGTTGCCATTGGGCCCATCTCAATGTCACAATGGAGCCAGGGTTCATAGACTCAAGGCATGGAAACTTTTAGGGTGTGTCTTGACCAGGGCTGGCCAAACTTTTCAGGCCGGTCACATGGTTCCATCAGAAGCAAAACATGCATGTGCTGGATGCATGCATGCGCAGAATGCTGCTATAAATGACCCGCATTTACAACAGCTGTAGGTCATTTATGGCAGCATTCTGCGCATATGTGAGTGTGAAACACATCCCATACATGCACAATTTACTTTTGCTTCTGGGAATGGTGAGGGTGTCAGGGGCTGGATGAAATTGCTTTGGAGGCTGGATCCGGCCCATGGGCCACAGTTTGGGCACCCCTGCCCTGGTCTTGACTGTCAAAAGAATTGGGTTTCCAACTGAGTTTTTTAAAATCAAGACTCAGGTTCAAATCCCTCCTTCATCCAGTTATACTTGGAGTATCTATAGTATTTGTTATAGTATTTTCTTGAAGTGGAAGCCAAGGTACAGTTGTTGATCTGTAGTATAAATTCTCTTAGTTTGGGGATGTACAATTTCAACTACAGTATAACTTATTCTAAACTTTAAAGTGATGGTTTCATCTCATGCTGAGATTTCCCTGTTCTCTAAAATTCTAGGAACACAGAATATTAATACTAAAGATGTGTAAGGCACTATGTTGTTGCTGAATATTGACTATCCGTTTCATACCACATTGATGTAAAGTGGGCTATTCAAATCCAGCTTCCGGCGGCCAATGAGTGTCACTTTAGAGAACAACTGCTGTTGCAAGATCTCAGCCAGCAGTTCTTTCCCTGTTTCGCCAGAGGCACCCAAGATGAAACAGGAAGTATTTCCCCCCTGAAAAGTCTCTCGTAAGGTCTTCAGCTCTTCTGGTGTGGGAACAGCCATTCTGCTTGTAGGTGGTAGAGATGGTGCAGAGAAGATAGTGAGCTGAGCAAGAAAGGCACCAACGTGAAAGGCCTGGCTTGATGCTTGCTAAGATTTGGAAGGGACAAGTCCTCAGCATCTAGAAATAAATTAAGCATCCATATTCATACATCGCTCCCGTACCACATGACCACGGAAACATCTGCAGAAGCAGACAGCACTGGCTCTTCGGCTTTGAAACAGAATTGAGCACTGAACCCTAGAGTCGGATATGACTGGCTTTTGAGCAAGGGAAACCTTTACTATTTATCATAGTGCTAGCTGTGTGATGTAGTGTGTTTAAAAACAGAAGATGCTACTATAATACAATAGAACAAAAACTTATGTGTAGCAGACAACAAAACACTTCAACATGTAAAATCAGAATTTGCAGTAGAAAGTCAGAAGTGAATCACTTAATCTGTTCTTAAAACTCTTTGAAAAATATAAGACAATAATATAGGTGCCAGGAAAATACTGTATCTTGTGTGACAGCATTCCACACAAAGGATGCTCCACTGAGGCGGTCTTGTAGCTACTTGTCTTTAGTGTATGAGAACCAAGACACAGGAACAGCCGAAGTGTTGGCTTAACACATCTTTATTTCATGGTGGTCTGGGGGAACATGTGGTAATGGCGGACGAACAGCTCAATATATACGGTGGCTATACATTTGAATGTGGCTCCACGATAGCCCATTGGCTACTGCCGGCGTGACGTCATTCCAGGTCACGCCCTTCTTGTCCAGGTGAGGTAGTGGCGGGAATCTTCCCGCGCTGCAGTTCTTTGGGAATTGGAACCTTGTGAGCTGGGCGCTCGCTATTGCCACCAGGTGGTCATTAGCTCGCGTCCTAATTACAACGGGTTACATTGATACAGTTGGTGGTTGATTTAATGCATATAATTGAGAACACAACATCCCTCCCCCCTAGGATGAGACGAAGTCTCTCATCCAAGATGGCTTATTGCAAACGCGCTTTGGGCGTGATGCTGGCTGGCTTGTCCCGGGAGTGCTACTGCTTCTCTGTCCCCTGGTTCCTTGTCCTCCACCCTTGTGGGGTCTAGCCTGGTCAGAATCGTGGTCAGCTTCCTATGCATTAAGAGTTCTGCGGGCGAGTACCCAGAAGCTAGGGGGGTAACCCTGTAGCCCAGCAGGAACTGGCACACTTGTAGGTTGAGATCCCCGGGGCCCATGCGCCTCAGCGCGTCTTTGGTCGTGCGCACGAGGCGCTCAACCTGGCCATTTGTTGCCGGGTGGAACGGGGCGGAGGTGATGTGCCTAATGGCGTTGATCTCGGTGAATGCCCTGAACTCTGCGGACGTGAAACAACTAGCGTTATCGCTAATTAGGGTGTCGGGTATGCCGAACGTGCTAAAAACCCTACGCAAATGCTTCACAGTCGTTGCCGAGGAGGTGCTCGTAACTGGGATGACTTCCAACCACTTGGAGTAGGCATCTACTACGAGGAGAAAAAGAGTCCCTCTAAATGGGCCCGCAAAATCAATGTGCACCTGGGACCATGGCCCCTTTGCCGCGTCCCATTCCCTGTGCGGCAGACGCGCCTCTTCGGGTCGGGAGCATTGGCAGCTCTCGCAAGTGCCTACCATGTGCTCGATGTCGGCGTCTAACTGGGGCCACCAGAAATAGCTCCTGGCCAGAGCCTTGGAGCGGCCAATTCCAGGGTGGCTGACGTGCAGCAGTTTGAGCACCCTCGGCCTCAGGGATTCGGGGACCACCACCCGCTGGCCCCACAGAAGGCACCCTCTCTCTATGGACAACTCTAGCCTCTTCCTGAAAAACGGGGCGAACTCAACCGCCGGGGAGGACGCTGGCCACCCTTTTTGCACCCAGGAGCTGACTAGAGCTAGTGTCTTGTCCTTCCCGGTTGCCTTGGCGATGTCTGCGGGTACAATGGGGGGGGGCGAATCTAAGACCTCTATCAGGAGTACCTGGCGGTCTTTTTCTTCCTCGCCCACGGTGCTGCTAGTGGGGGGAAGGGGAGACCTCAACAGGGCGTCCGCGTGGCTTATTTCTTTCCCTGGGCGGTACACCAACGCGTGCTGATACGCGTTTAAGAAGATGGCCCACCATAACATCCTAGGGGACAGGATCTGGGGTGTGGGCTTGTCTGCAGTGAAAATGCCTAGCAGGGGCTTGTGGTCAGTAACTATGGTGAAGGGGCGGCCGTAGAGGAAATCGTGGAACTTCTTAGTCCCCGCTATTATTGCTAGCGCCTCCCTGTCTGTTTGGGCGTAGTTTCGCTCAGCCTGGGACAGGGATCTGGAGTAGAATGCTACCGGGGCCTCCCTCCCGTTTTCCAGCACGTGGCACAGCACCGGCCCCACCCCCACTGGGGATGCATCACATATCAGAACCACCGGCTTCTTGGGGTCAAAATGGGTGAGGATGGCATCAGACGCTAGGAGTTGTTTCAGTTCAACGAACGCCCTCTCTTGGCTCTCGCCCCACTTCCACGCCTCGTCCTTCTTGAGCAGCTTATGCAGCGGCTCCGCTACCGAAGCCTTCGGAGGCAGGAAGGAGTGGTAGAAATTTAAGAGCCTTAGGAACGACTGCAATTCGGGCTTGGAGGTGGGGCGAGGGGCACCTTGAATCGCGGCTACCTTTGATTTGGAGGGCTTAATTCCCGCAGGGGTCACCCGGAAACCCAAGAACTCAACCTCTTTCGCGAAGAAGACGCATTTGTCTTTCCGCAACCTCAACCCCGCCTTTTCAAACACCGCCAGTACTTTGTCTAGCCTTTCAGCCAACTCCTCCTCGCTCCCCCCGTTATCAATACGTCATCAAAGTATGGCAAGACCCCATCCAGTCCTTTCAAGAGGCGTTCCACAAGCGACTGGAAAATGCCGGGCGCCGAGTTCACGCCGAACTGTAAGCGCGTCACCTGGAACGCCCCCTTATGCGTGACTATTGTTTGCGCAGCAGCTGCAGCTGGGGTTACTGAGAGTTGCTGATAGGCCTGCGCCAGGTCAAGTTTTGCAAAACACTTTCCCCCATGTAATCTGGCCAACAGATGGCTGACTACCGGCACCGGATACGCATTAGGGCGAATCGCCTTATTAATGGTGCACTTATAGTCAGCACATATGCGGACCTCCCCGTTGGCCTTCAGTGCAGTTACAATCGGAGTCTCCCACTCCGTGGAGTCAACAGGAACAAGAATCCCCTGGCCCACCAATTTGTCCAGTTCCGCCTCTATTTTGTCCTTTAGTGCGAAAGGCACTCTGCGCGGCTTGAGTCTTATTGGGCGGACTTCCGGGTCCAGGTCGAATGCTACTGGGGGTCCCTTGAATTTTCCGAGTCCTTTCTTGAATACTTCGGGGTGCGCGTCGCACACCTCCTGTATTGGGTCAGTCCCAATGGCATGCACCCCCCCCCCCAATGAACAAACCCAGGGGCTTAAACCATTGAGTCCCGAGGAGGCTGCAACTTCCCCCCTTGAGAACGACCAGGGGCAGTTCTGCGGTGTGCTGCTTGTACTGGACCTTGAATTTTCCAACCCCCAACACCGGAATACTATTACCCTGTACGTCCCGCAGCGTGGACCTCAATGCTTTGGGGGGACATTCCCAAGAACTCCCGCTGGGACATGATTGAATAGGAGGAACCCGAGTCTATCTCCATCCTAACAGGGGCCCCTTGCACCAGTACCTCAACAAAGTAACGGGGGTGTCCCAAGGACACGCTGTACACTGGGGCGTCGTCGCCGCTGTCGTCGGAGATGCGGCCTACGCCGTCCTGCTTCCTCGCGGGCCGGGCGCCCTCCTTGGTCCTCGGCGAGCGGTCTGGCGAGCTTTTCCGGTCCCTGCGCCGTCGCCTGCAGACCTTGGCGATGTGCCCCCGGCGGCTGCAGTTGTGGCACTCAGCCTTCTGGAACGGGCACTTTATGCGGTCGTGGGCCACTCCACATCCGTCGCAACGTCGCCCTTCCTTCCGAACCTTCCGGACATCCTCGTCGTCGCTGCTCTCCGTGGAAGATTTCGGCGTTCGTCTGGCCGCCTGCACCGACCCCGCTGCCTTGTCGGCCTGTGGGGGCCTTTCTCTGAACCCCTTGACTCCGGCCCTTGTGGCTTCCGTGGCCTGTGCCGCCTTCACAACCTCGCGCAGCATTGGGGGTGGCTCCTGGTTCATCAGCTTTCGCTGAACCTCCTCGTCCCACAGGCCGCACAGCATGCGGTCCCTGAGGGCGATTTCCAGGTTTTCCCACTTGCATGGGCCGGCGGCCAACCGCAGGGCCGCTGCAAAAGCGGCGATGGACTCACCAGGCGCTTGGACTCTCTTCCAGAACGCGTCTCGAGCCGAGAACATCGAAACCGAGTGCTGGAAATGGTCGCGCATCGCCTTCAGGAGCTATTTGACCGTCAGCTCGCTCACCTTCTTCGGTGATACCAGGTCCACCAATACTCTTTTGGCGGCATTCCCTAGCATCCGGGTGAGGATGGCCCTCTTCTTTCCCTCGTCCGTAATGTCGGACACCACCAGCGCATCTTGGAAATCCATTTCGAAGAGTTCCCAATCTTCCGGCTTGTTGATGTCGAAGCCGGCATGACTAGCGTGTGTCTTGATCTCGTGGGGATCCATTATCCCATCCTCGTCGCCAATTTAGTGTATGAGAACCAAGACACAGGAACATTGATACAGTTGGTGGTTGATTTAATGCATATAATTGAGAACACAACATTGTCATATCTTACCGTACTTGGTTGGGCAACTGAGAAATTGCTTTGAATGATGACGCAAGTGCTTTGATACTTTTAAGACAGTGATAGCAAACTGTTTAGATACTGAGTGCCCAAACTGCAACCCAAAACCAACTTATTTATCGCAAAGTGCCAACATGGCAACAGAGGAGGGAGGCAATGCTCCCACTGGGCTGCTGGGCAGAGGGACAGGTGAACTCTTTACTGGGGGAGGGAGGAAGTGCTCCCATTGGGCTGTTGGGCAGAACAAACTCTGTGCTGGGGCAACCGCATGGGTCCCCACAGAGAGGGCTCCGAGTGCCACCTCTGGCACGCGTGACATAGGTTCACCACCACTGTTTTAAGATGTACTTTCACTAATCCTAAACCTAAGATGTTTAGGATTTTAGAAGTTGAAAACAACATTTTTAATTGGGCTCAGAAACAGACTGACCAGTGCAGTTTTCAAAGCACGGGCATATGTCCATACAAACCAATTCCACTTCACCATCTTATGTGCCTTGCTTTGAACCAAAGGAAACTTCTTGTGAATGCTATTTTACTACAAAAGAGCATGCATGCTAACATATGGCATTAGTCAATTCCATGGTAAGTACAAGTTTTTTGTCCATGATTGGGTTGTTGCAGAAGGGCAAACGGTGGCCCTTTAGCTGTTTGTTGAACTACAAGTCCAATCTGCCCCAGCCAACACAGCCAATTGTGATGAATGCTGGTAACTACACTTCAACAATATCTGCAGCATCGAGATACAGACAATAAATTTTGGCTCTCCCTCAATATACCAGTGAATTATGCCAGTGAGCCGGCGTATGCTGAGTGGGCGGCATACAAATTGAATAAATCAAATCAAGAATGAAAGTGTCCCTCTGTCAAAGTATGCTAGAATTCTGGCTTATTGTGAGGTAAGGATCCACTCATTATTAGGATGTTTGCACAATCTTTTGCACAGTAGACCCTAACTGCCATATCCTGGTTATTCTACTAGCTGGATACACCATCTTGAAGCAGAATGACACGACATTGAGGCTGCAGTTCTTCCCAAGCTTCCTGGAGAATAAGGATTGTATCCTAAGCATACGGTACATAGATAAGAGTCTGCTGCCTAACAACTCAACTCTGCAGTAATCTGAAAAATGCTGCTCCTTGGATTGGAGGCCGTCAGGAAATACCAGGGATTGCTGACGTAGGTCAGCAAAATGATCCTCCTTGAATTCTGGTGGGCCAATCCCAGAACTGCCAGTGCAGAGCCAGACAAATTACTTGCTTGACTCAATATAAGGCAAGTTCCTCTTGTCAATATGGAATATTGGTGTCCAAAAGGACCTATCCCCTCTTTGGTCTTGCAAGCTGACGGTTGCGGTTCTTTAATTGAGTCAATCCATTTTGTGTTTGGTCTCCCTCCCCCCCCACCAACCATCTTCCCCCTTTTCCTACAATATTGTCTTCAGCAGTGTGTCTTGGCTTCTCGTCTCGTCTTCCAAAGGATGACAGCCTATGTTTAATAACTTTTGCGTCTTGTGAGAATTAATGTTTGAGATGAATTAGAACCCACTCAATTGTTGGCTTGAAGATCCAACAGTATTTTAAAGCTCTCATCCACCACCTTAAGAATGAATAATTCCCGGTTCTCTGTCATTTTCTTAATCACCCAACTTTTGTATCCACAAATTGTAATCAGGAATTGCCATAAGATGAATGATCTTGGTCCTGTTTATTCAGCAACACATCCTTACTCTTGAGGATCTTTCCCCAGCTTCTACCCTTCCAAGTATCAGCCTTATTGTTTTCCTAGCTGCAGCTTTCATTTAGACCAATGGTTCCCAACCATTTTTGGGCCATGCCCCACCTAAGCATCTCTAAAATCCTGACACACACACACACACAGACACACCATATAATTCACCATGATCTAGTGGCTGCAGTCATCCACGGAGCTAGGGAGATCTTTCTTTCACTCTTCACTGGGCCATGAAATGCTTCGTTCCCCTAAATTCGACAGTTAGGTTGAGTCCCAATGTCCTCTGACGACAATTATTTTTATTTTAGTTTGGTTTAGTCTATGATATATTTGTTGGTGGTGGGTTTTGATTTGTTGTGGGTATTGTTGTTATTCATTTTCTGTTTGTTCACTGCCCAGAGTGGGATAACACTCAGATGGGCGGTATAGAAATCCAATAAATAAATAAATAAATAGATAAATAAATAAAATTCTTATTCAAAAAGTGAACTCCTAGTCTCCTATTCACGTGGAGGAAGCGTAAAAGACCGTTCACTGTTAATAGCTCATTCTCGAATCCCCCCCCAAAAAAAATCAAACTGCTCCTGTGGGTCGTGTACCCCACATTGGGAACCTCAGCTTTAGATGGATGACATTAAAAAGTATTGAGGCAAGTTCTTCTGGACCTAAAAGACCATCCACTAACAAACTGGGGCTTCCTTCCCAGAGCAATGAACCAAAAAGAAAAGAAAAAAACGGATATTCCTCATCACCACTGTAAGGTAAAGGTAAAGGTTTCCCTTGCTCGAAAGCCAGCCGTATCCGATTCTAGGGTTCAGTGCTCATCTCTGTTCCAAAGCCAAAGAGCCAGCGCTGTCTGCTTCTGCAGACGTTTCCGTGGTCATATGGCAGGCATGACTAGACACCGGAGTGCACGGAACGCTGTTACATTTCCCACCGAAGTGTCTTGCTTTCGAACTGCTAGGTTGGCAGGAGTACTACTACTGTACGTACTGAATATTTCTTGCGGATCTGGATATGATCCGTTTTCCTTTGCCCTTTCTTGAACTGCTCCTCCATCCCTTCCCCAAATGAGACTGATCAAATTGTTAATGCTAATTAATTAAGAATTTATTTAATGAATTAAATTCTAATTAACTTGTGAACCGCCATGGGGCGGTAGACACTGTAAGTGTCATTGCTATGGTGGCAATTCCTGTCCCAAATGCAGCAGCACCTCTCTCTCTCCAATTCGGCTGGGATCTATCCCACTTGAAAGGAATTATTTACTTCTTCCAAGCGGGGGGGGGGGGGGATCGATCCCTTGTTCCAGAGTTTCTACTGCCGGCTGGGACCGGAGGGTGTTTGTTTTCCCAGTTGCAGCATGGCATTTAATGAAACGAAGAGGAGGGGGGAATTGAGGAGGGGAAGGAGGAGCGAGAGGTCTTTTTCCCAGGCTGGAGGGCGAGGGAGGGGCAGCCTGGCAGGGAGAGCCCACCCAGCCCCCAGCCCCGCCTCACTCACCCGTAGCAAAACCAGGGAGACTCAGCGCAGCGGCCTCTTAGCTGCTGACACACGCACACCAGTTGCGCATGCGCAGAGCTCAGCTCGCTTTTCCAGTTCCTAGTGAGCCTGTCCCTGGAGGCGAAAGTCCGCCCGCCCCGTTCTTTTTGTTACCTTGCTTTATATTGACGCCACCCTAGAGCTGTTTGCTTAATAAAGGAGCTGTTTTTTCCCAATAAAGCACCTGACCTGCACCACCGTTGGCAGAAGAACACCTGACAAGTGTCGCCTTGGTTCTCTCTCTCTCTCTCTCTGTGTGTGTGTGTGTATATATATATATATCACAATACTAATATACTAATATATATACTAATATAATATAATATATAATAATAATAATAAATTATATATATATATATATATATATATATATATATATATATATATATATATATATATATATATATATATATATATATATATATATATATATATATATATATATATAACATAATATAATATAATATAATATAATATATATTATATAATAATAATATTATATATTATATTATAATAATAATATTATATATATAGATAGATAGATAGATAGATAGATAGATAGATAATATAATATAATACTAATATATTGTGGACTACAGTGGCTCAAGTGGCTAAGACACTGACTGGGAGGCGGAAGGTCAGCAGTTCGATTCCCGAGTACTGCAGGATGGAATGAGCTCTCGTCTTTGTCCCAGCTCCTGCCAACCTAGCAGTTCGAAAGCAAGAAATTGCAAGTAGATTAATAGGGACCACTTTGATGGGAAGGTAGCAGTGTTCCGTGCGCTCCGGTGTCTAGTCGTGCCTGCCACATGACCACGGAAATGTCTGCAGAAGCAGACAGCGCTGGCTCTGGCTTTGAAACGGAGATGAGCACTGAACCCTAGAGTCGGATACAACTGGCTTTCGAGCAAGGGAAACCTTTACTAATATACAATATACTCAATACACAATACTCAATACACGTTAATTATGCAGTATTCAATCCAAACAATATGCAGTATTCAATACAAGCAGCACCCTCACACATGTCAATGTGTGCCTTCACAGTCAGTCCATTTGGCTTGGCCTGTTCTGCCTCCATGACCATTGGGAACCAGTTCCTCCTCTGCTCATTTTGCCCTTTGTTGGCCCAATATGATGTTTTACAGTGGCATTTCCTCCACTGATGGAACCATCACCCATCTTGCCGTTGGCCCCTTTGGGGAGTCAGGTTATTTACCACTGCCCAACACTCAGTGTTGAGTTGCTGGCTATACTACAGTTTACTCAATTACCGTAGTGGGATAATATCCTCAAGGCTGGGGCAGTCCATTGCAGTTCCAGTGTTAAATCCTGCATGTCTCATTTCATACGTGCTGCAGGAGATGGCTCCATGATCATAGTGTGTTGCAATGGCTCTCAGGTGTTGAAGTGGCTGGCCGCAAGGAAGACACACGAGACAATTGTGCGGTGAAGTCCAGCCCCGATCTGGGTCAGGTGGCATGTATTTATTACCCTGCCTTGGGGTGATGCGCGCCTAGGATGCGCGTGACCCCCTAATACAGAAGGCATGAATATGTGACCTCTTCCGGTGGCCCAGTTGCCATGCCGGTTCTTAGGAAGGTTTGTTGTCGTTGTTGTTCAGTCGCACAGTCGATTCCGACCCTTTGCGACCCTATGGACTATTGTTCTCCAGGCGCCTCTGTCCTCCACCATCCCCCTCAGCCCGCCCAGCTCTGTGCCCATTGTGTCTACAATACTATCTAGCCATCTCATCTTTTGCCCTCCACCTTTTGCCTTCTTCTTTTGCCCTCCACCTTTCCCAACACCAAGGCCTTCTCAAGTGAATCCTCCCCTCTCATTTGATGTCCAAAGTACTTTAGCTTCATCTTTACTACTAGCATATTTTGCCCGGCGGTGCTGGGCTTTTTAAAATTGTGTTGGATAGTAAAGGGTTTCATTTTTTTTTTCTTGAACCAATGGTGCTGGGCTGTTTTAAATGGTGTTGTAAGGTTTTGTGATTTTTTGGCTTCGAGGCGCTGCGTCCGCCTGCGGCGGACTTGCGCTCCCAGTGGTTTTTTTTGTTTTTGTTTTATTTTTGCATGCCGGCTTCCTCAGTGCCGGGCTCTTTAAATTGGTTTTTGAAGATTTTTGTTTTCTGTTTATGCAAATTTTATTTTAATTTAATTAATTTAATTTAATATTATTTAGTTTAAAATTTAATTTGTTTTTTTAAATCTTTATTTTTATGCCTTTTTATTTTTTGTTTTGGTTTTTTTTGAGTGAAAAGTGATTTCACTTTTTTTTGGTATTTTTTGAGATTAGTGTGATTATTTTTGTATGTTTTTATAACTTATTTGATTAATTTTTGAATTAATCTTATTAGTTTCAATATTTTGAATGTTTTTTCTCTTTTGGCCTCTGGGTGTGGGTGGTGAGCTTTTCTGCCTCTCTACAATTGTTCTCTTCTGTCCTCTGGGTGTTGCTTCCGGTAAGTTTTTTTTCTTTCCTCATTTGATTTCCGGTCCTCATGGATAGAAGACGTGTTTTGGTAAGCTCTCTTGGGTGTTTTTTTTTGGGGGGGGTGTTTGGGATTGGGGGGGGGGGTCTGTGTGTTTTTTCTTGTTTGTTTTTGGCTATTTTTGTGTTTCATTTTTGGATTTTGGAGTGTTTTTGAGTGTTTTTGTTTTGTGTTTACTTTTTCGGGGTGGTGGTGGCTTTCTTTCCCGCGGGCCATGCTGGCTGGCCCGTGGGAAGGAAGGGCATTGGCTGGGGGTTTTTTTTCCCTTTTTCACCCCGCAGGCCAAACTTTTATTTTTCTTGCGCCGGCTGGCCCATCGAAATGAAGGGCAGTGGCGGTGGGGGGGTTTCTCTTTTTTCCCCACAGGCCATGCTGGCTGGCCCGTGGGGAAGAAGGTCAGCGGCAGTGGGCGTTTCTTTTTACTTTTATTTTTTGCGCGCAGGCCGCCTCAGTGTTTGGCGTGCTAATGGCACACAAGACGCTGGGGCTTGTAGTTTTGCCTGCATGTGTTTGCTTACTGTGGCAGTTTTTTCCCTGCGGCTTTTTTTTTTATTGGCCGCGGTGCGTTTCCGAACATTCCTTTTGCTGCGCATCTCAGCCTGATTGGCTCTGGCACGGCGCGGCGAAATGAATGTTGGGAATTGAAGTTCCCTTTTTTGTTTGCGACTGGGGGGCTCCTGCCCCCAGGTCGAAAATTTCAACCCGACAGTTACTTGCGAACCCTGTTTGGGCGAGTGAACGGAGGCTCGGATGGGGCTAGTGGGTCCTGGTGCAACATCCTTTGTCACATTCCAATGGTTAACGCACCATTTTATAGGTATAGATTTGACCTTCCAATGAGCAGTCAGGGTTGATTTCTTCTAAGATTGACCTATTTGTTCTCCTTGCTGTCCAGGGGACTCTCAAAACTCTCCTCCAACACCACATTTCAAAGGCATCTATTCTTCTGCGTTCAGCTTTCCTAATTGCCCAGCTCTCGCATCCATACATTACCACTGGGAATACCATTGCTTTGACTATTCTAATTTTTGTTTGCAATGTGATGTCTCTGCTTTTCACTATGTTCCCCAGGTTTCTCATAGCTTGTCTCCCAAGAATCAGTCACCTTTTTATTTCATGGCTGCAATCCCTATCTGCAGTGATCTTTGATCCTAAGAATGTAAAATCTGTCACTGCTTCTACTTCTTCCCCATCTATTTTCCAGGAACTGATCGGACCTGTTGCCATTATCTTGGTTTTCTTTTGCACTCTCCTCCTTCAGCCCAATCAAGAGATTCTTTAGGTCTTCCTCACTTTCTGCCATTAGGGTGGTATCGTCTGCATATCTCAGATTGTTGATGTTTCTCCCAGCAATTTTAATCCCATATTGTGATTCCTCCATCCCTGAAGGGCGCATTATGCATACCTGTCAACTGCAGCTCCAGAAAATACAGGACCTGCACAAACGGTTCTGCGCAGGTCGCCTTCTATGCATGTGTAGAAGGCTACACCGCTTGCATAGCCTCCTACGCAAGTGGTGCAGCCTTCTATGCAAGCGGCGTAGCCTTCTACGCATGCGTAGAACGGGGCTACGCAAGCGTAAAACCCTTCTACACATGCGTAGAACGGGGCTACGCAAGCATAAAACCCTTCTACGCATGCGTAGAAGGTGACCTGCGTAGGAAGGGCTGTGCAGTACCTCCTTTTCCCCACTGCCAAATTCCAGGGTTTCAGCAGGGCGGGGCAGGAAATGGTGCAAATTGGCGCCGAAAACCGTGAAATCCTGGCCAATCCGGGAAGGTTGACAGGTATGGCATTATGTACTCTGTGTATAAGTTGAATAAGCAGGGTGACAAAATGCAGCCTTGTCTTACTCCTTTTCCTATTCCAAACCACTCCGTCATTCCGTGTTCTGTCCTAACTGTTGCTTCTTGATTCATGTACAGATTTCCCCGGAGGCATATGAGGTGCTCTGGCACTCCCATCTCTTTAATTACTTGCCACATCTTGTTGTGGTCCACACAGTCAAAGGCCTTAGTGTAGTCAATAAAACAAAAGTAAACTTGTTTCTGGTATTACTTTGTTTTCTCCATGATCCAACGTATGTTGGCAATGTGGTCTCTAGTCCCCCTGCCTCTTCTGAAACCAGCCTGCACCTCTGGTAATTCTCTCTCCACATGCTGCTGAAGTCTATCCTGTATTATCTTGAGCATCACCTTGCTGGCGTGTGGGATGAGTGCAATTGTTCAATAATTTGAACATTCTTTGGCATTGCCCTTTTTTGGGATTGGAACGTATACTGATCTTTTCCAATCCTGTGGCCACTGTTTGTTTTCCAAATCTGCTGGCATATTGAATGCAGTAATTTGATGCCATCACCTGATTACCTTGGGTTGGCGAAACCCATTGTTCCTGCCCTAATCTCGGAGTCCATGTGTATTGATTCCGGGTGCCTAATTCTTCTGCTGTCTAGCGCGGCTTGTTTGCCCAACCTAATGTGCAGCCAGAAGTGGAGGATTGTGTATTTCCATTAGAGTCATCACCTTTGACCTATTTCTATCGTAGCCACCAGCCAAGGCTTTATGAATTGCCTCCCAAACTATCTAACTAGCCCGAATCCCAATTGCCTTTCCAGCAAAGTCCGGTTGGTACCCAGATGTGTTCAAGACTGGGCGAACCCCTTGGGAAAAGTTTGGCCAATTATTCACACGGGCAACCCACAATAGTGTGTAGGTCACTTCATGACAAGCTGGGATGCACCTTAAACAAATTCGCACCAATTGCATTTTTCCTGCTTCAGGAAAATGTATTCTCAGAAATAAGTTGAAGCCGATGACAACTTCCTGATATGATTTCATAGACTAACACGACTAACACTTCAAAAACTTCAACTATGTCTTGGTTCAGTAGAGGAAAAAAATGATTCTCCAATCCAAGAAACAGCATTTTCCAGAGTTGAATTGGGTTACCACTGCTTTGACTTGCATTGCAGGTATTGGAGTGCTCTCCTGCAGGGTAGGATTCCAGGTTGTAGACTGCCTGCCTGCCTGCCTACCTACCTACCTATCCCTCCATCCATCTTTTCTTAGACTTGTAATTACAGTTGCTTATTATTGTTATTATTGTTATTATTATTTTATGACTTGACCATGCGACTCAGGGTGGCTAACAAAAATGCAAATCATAACAGCAAATAAATCACATAACAGCAAATAAATCACATAACAGCAAACAAATCACAATATAAAATGCAACATCATAAAACATCATAGAAATACTCATAAATGTTCATAAATGTCCATAGTGCGTTCCCACACCCCTGGACCGATCCACGTCAAAGTTGGCACACAACTGCCTTGGGTGTCCAGAATCATGAATGTCAGGGTCCTGGGGCTGGCAGTGGGGTGCACGCCCCACAATGTGGGGGAAATGCAAAGACTACACCTCTCAGCAGCCACTGCTGCACACAGCAACCAATTGGCGAGGCCGGCCTGTGCACATAATGGGCAGGGCAACGGCCACATGGCTGGCTAACAAATGGCCAATGCATGTGATGCAAGTGGCCATGGGGAACTCCAGCACCAAGGCCCAGGCTATCGTCGTCACCCGTTGCCTCCGGTGCATGGCGCACGGAGCGGAGAGGACCCTGCGGCCAGGGCCACCACAACCAAGAGTCAGATTGGGAGGCAGCGCCAGAGGAGACTTGAGGGAGCAGGGCTCCTCTCCCACCCAGTGTAGCATGGCAGCGAGGGCTGAGTGACAGAGGACAGAGGGGACCGGGGCGAGCCCCCCCCTTGGCCCAGGTAAGGGCCTTCCCCTTCTCTCCCATCCCGCCAACATGCACACACCCCAGCCATGCCATCCTGGTGGGTGGGGGCGGTGACAGTGGTGGCGGCAGCTCTTCCCCTTCTCTCACACCCCCCCCCACACACATACACACACACTCAACTCTTCCCACACCCCCTTTCCTGCCTTTCCCTACTTGCGTGCATGCACGCACACACACACACCTCATCTTGCGCCCCTCTTTCCCTCCCGCCCCTCTGTCCATGGCTTACCCATTGGCACACCACAGAACGAGCCCCCCTTCGACACTGGGAGGGCGATGTGTGTGTGAGCACGAGTAGGGAAGGGCAGAAAAGAGTGCACAGGAAGAGCCAAGTGTGTGTGTGTGTGTGTGTGTGTGTGTGTGTGTGTGTGTGTGAGTGTGTGGGCGGGGTGGGAGAGAAGGGGAAGAGCCGCCGCCACCACTGTAACCCCCCCACGCCAGGACAGCGCGGCTGGGGCAACCAGAAACCCCCACCTTATGGCCACGGTGGCTTTCCGGCCTCAGCCCGGCCTGGCCCTTCCAAGTCTCAGGAGGAGGAGAGGGGGAAATTACTCCCGAGCAAAGCCGGGCACTCAAGCTAGTACATACAGAAGGTGCCAAAAACGTATACACATTTTAAGAGATGTTATGTTTTACTTTTCAAAGTTGAAGTGAACTATGATAGCATTGTGCAGTATAATATTTGCTCAAAAGAATTAAAGGTAGAAAACTGGCTATACTGGTGGTACTTCAGGAAGGAATTCAAATGGCATGCACAACGATACAAGTGGACACTTTGATCAACATTGCTCAAGTAGTAGTTCAACGTAATAAGAAGTGTCAGGATCCTGATGGTAACTGCTCTGAATACCTCTTGTAATTGCGGAAGTCAAACGTGACTTGTATTCATCTTTTGTTATCGGTATATATTGACTATTACAATTTTTAATACAGTTTTTTCCTTTCCTCAAATGTGTATACATTTTGGCATCCTTCCTCTGTATATTACAATATATAGCACTAGAATAAGAAGAACCAGAAATTAAGGAGCCCTTCCTCTCAGTTATACTGAGTACAATTAATCCATTGACAGTTAATAATCTGAAATTATTGTATCTGATTGATTTGCTCATTAAAATATTATCTATTTGAAATATGTTCTTGTTATAAAATTGGATCAGAAATGAAAAGCGAGACAGTGTGAGTTGGGGAGAAAAAACGGAAGCAGCATTCTAAAAGAAATTGCTGTAAATTTCTGAACTGTAAATGTAGTGTTTTAATGTGTAATCAATTGACTACAAGCACGTGCAATGCCAATAGGACTCAGATGGAATTGGTTTCCAAAAGTCTGAGTAAACATTACAGTTTACCTCAGCTTTTTGTTTCCTCCTTTCTGGAAGACAGCCAAGACAGCCCATTGGATAACAAGTGTGATTACAGAAGCAAAACATAGCAATTATTCAATAAATGTAACTTATATAGCACAAGTAATTCAATAAAGTACTTCCTGTGGCATAAACACTTCTATAATTGCCAAAGCTGAACTTTCCCACCAGGTTTATGACCTAATCAACTTGATAACTGTTCCAGACAATTCAACAGGATGTAGCTAACGCAATATATCTATAATATAATATATCTAATAATATATATATGCAGTGATGCACTGTGGAAATTTTTACTACCCACTTGGTGGGCATGGCTATCGGTGGGCGTCGCTATCTGTGGCCGTGGCCTCAACCCCCCCTCCCCCTGAAAAAATAAGAAACCAACCTTGCTCGTGGAGATGAGGAGGAGTCCCAGAACAGCAGAGGTGAGTGGGGCGAGTTGGTGGGCTGGCGTTGGCTGGCCTCCCCTTCCTAGCGCCGCTGGAAATGCATCCCTGCTGGCAGCGCTGCTGGGAGGTGAGTGGGGTTGGTTGGTGCTGACCGGCCCCGCCTCTCCCTCCCAGTGCCACCGGAAACGTATCCCTGCTGCCGGCACTACTGGGAGGTGAGCGGGGCGAGTTGCTGGGCTGGCGCTGGCTGGCCTCCACCTCCGCCTCCCAGCGCCACCGGAAACACGTCCCATTTGCCTTGCCTAGGGCCGAAGGCGCAAGTGCGGAGATGAAAGTGCACGGCACCTTCGGCCCTGGGCGAGGCAAATGGGACGCGTTTCTGGCGGCGCTGGGAGGGGGAGGCTGAGAGGTGGGTGTGCCCAACCAAGTAGGCATGGCCTGGAATTTCTACTACTGGTTCGCTAAAACCGGTGAGAACCGGCCACAGTGCAACACTGTATATATGTAACAAACTAGAAAATGAAACAATACAAAGGACTACCCATAAAATGTAAACCAATGGCTACACTTAACATTAGACATATAGTAGAGTACAATCTATTTTCCAGAGCTAGCATTTAACAATTAGCTAGCACTTAGCTAGCACTCTATATTTTATGGGATTTTAATTTTTATGAACTTTTGCCCTTCTCATTCTTTCTAAACCCGCTTCATCAAGACTCCTGAGCACATGTATCCTTTGACCTCATTTTGTGAGTAAATGATATTTTTCTTTCTTTCTGATCAAGTGTGTTTATTAGCTGGGTAAAAACTGGGAGACTTGTATTTGAACATAAAACCTTGACACCTGAAGGGTTAAAATAGGAAGTAAAGAAGATTTGCAAAGTATATTAAAAGAATGTTTCTTAGAATATGTTGTGAAGAATAAAATGCATCAAATGGTCAAATTTAACAGTGTCCAACTGTCCAGATCCAAATTTATATCAGTAACCAGTATAGTGTATTCAATTCAGTACAATCATATGGGAGAAAACTGTGGAAATGAATATACTTAAGGTGGTGACAGTATCTGCAGTACTACCGAAACTGCTAGGCCAGAAGCTATTGCTCTTTTAGTCCAGTATAAGTGAAATTGTGTATTCAGCATGTTACCTGAAAAATTGTTACCTTTTAAATTTAGGGGGACGTCCCACAGGCAGGGTTGAATCAGGAACCAAAAGACCACATTAAATTGTGGGTTCAAATCGAAAGGAAATCATTCAATTGAAAGTACCATTCCAATTCAATAGAGTCCACCCACAAAATGAGCCCCAAACTTTTATTTATTTATTTATAAATTTTTATTGGAAATTTTTGCAAATACAAATAAAAATTTTAAAAAAAGAAGTACGATGCATAATAAGATACAAAAATACATAAAAATGCAAACTAACATTAAAACATCAAAAAGAAATAAGTACTAACTATCCTAGTACACTTTTCCTCTATCTTAATACTTTGAAAACCTTAATTCCACACTTAATAATATGCTCCCTTATTTTTAACAAAATAATTATTAATACACTTTTACTCAGAACCTTCTTTCTAATATTACTTATTTACTAATACTAATACTACTAATTCATAGTCCCTTTAGTACAAATTATTACTAATACAGATAGGAAGCAAAAACAAAATATACATGTTTAACACCCAGTGTTTATTTACATTGCCCTGGAGAACTCAAAATAACTCATTAATTTACCTCCAAAAACTACTTTGTTTGGGTACAGGCCTATTTCTCTCAACACCCCTAAGTGAGTGAACCACAAAAGGTTTCCATATAATCCAAAATCTGTTCTCTCTCTTATTACCCTTCTTCTCTTTTATCTCGCATGTTAATTTGTCATTCAATGCTAAGTTCCACATTTCTTTATACCATTCCTCCGTCTGTATAATTATATCATTTTCCCAATTCCTAGCAATACATTGTCTACCTGTTGTAAGCATTATTTCGAGTAGTTCTTTCTCATTTTTATTTAAATTAGTAAATTCAACATTTGTCAGCATAGTGGTACCTGACCCCAGATTAATTCTCTTTCCCATTATTTCACCAATCTCTTTTTCAATTATTTTCCAAAAATCCTTTACCACAGTGCAACTCCACCATATATGTTCATAAGTTCTTATTGTATCTTTACATCTCCAACACATTTTATCCTTTTTATTATCCATTTGATGTAAACTCACTGGGGTAAGATACCACCGCCATAACATTTTATAATTATGCTCCTTAATTCTAACCGACAAAGTTCTCATTATCCTTTTTCCCCATTTTCTTCTCCATACATCTTTTTCTATCTTTATGTTCAATTCTTGTTCCCATCTTAATTTCAAATCCTCCTGTGGATCACCCTCCTTGTTTAATAATATATACAATTTACTAACTAAACCCTTAATATTCGTTTCTCCCTTTCTAACTTTTAGAATCAATTCCTCAAATTCCGTCTTTTCTCTATCCCAGTCAAAATCCCTCATAAATTCACTATTCCACTTATTTACCCTCATTATCTGAAACCAATTCAATTCTAATTGTTCAAACAAATTTGTCCTTCTTCCATTGTTCCTACAGGTCCGTAACCAATCTTTCACCAGGAAAACTTTATTCCTATCCAACATTTCTTTACCTCTTTGTCTATCTTTATCGGAAAACTTGCCATGTCTGTCAAGTCCAAAATTGGAGAGATATTCGGGGCCAAATCCTTTACTTTTTTCCATACATTCATAAGAACATAAGAACAGCCTTGCTGGAACAGGCCACAGCCCATCCAGTCCAGCATTCTGTCTCACACAGTGGCTCACCATTTCCTTCAGGGTATTCCCAAGCAGATACCTTCACCTGCTTAGGATTCCCTGGAAATGATATTGAGAGATATCCTGCCTATCTCTCCAACCCGGAGGTTGTCCTTAAGTATCCATAATTATAGCCATTGATACTCTTGTCCTCCATGAACTTGTCTAATCCTTTCTTAAAGCTGTCAAGACTGACAGCTGTCACCACTTCTTCTGGCAGGTAGTTCCATAGACCAGTGATCCTCTGGGTGAAAAAGTACTTTCTCTTATTTGTTTGAGAACTAGTACCCAAAAGTTTCATGGAGTGTCCCCTAGTTCTAGTGTTATGCGATAGGGAAAACAGTTTTTCCTTATCTACTTTGTCCACACCGTGCATGATTTTATAAACTTCAATCAAGTCACCTCTTAGACGTCGTCGTTCAAGAGTGAAGAGGCCCAACCGTTGCAGCCTCAGATGGTAAGGAAGGTGTTCCAGTCCCCTAATCATTCTGGTTGCCCTCCTCTGCACTTTTCCCAGCTCCATAATATCCTTCTGGAGGTATGGCGACTAGAACTGTACACAGTATTCCAGATGGGGCCTCACCATAGATTTATAAAGAGGCAAAATTACACTTGCTGACTTATTTTCTATACCCTTCCTAATAATCCCTAGCATTGAATTTGCTTTTTTCACTGCTGAGGCACACTGGGTTGACACCTTCATTGAGTTGTCCACCAGGACACCAAGGTCCCTTTCCTGGTTTGTCGCAGAGAGTTCAGACCCCATCAGTTTATAAATGTAATTGGGGTTCTTTGCTCCAACATGCATCACTCTGCACTTACTAATGTTGAGACTTATTTGCCACTGTTTTGCCCACTCCCCCAGTGTCAAGAGATCCCTCTGGAGCTCCTCACAATCTCTCACAGTTTTCACTACCCTGTATAATTTAGTGTCGTCAGCAAATTTGGCTACCTTGCTTTTTACTCCTACCTCTAGATCATTTATGAAGAGGTTGAAAAGCAGGGGTCCCAGTACTGAACCTTGGGGGACCCCACTCTTTACTTCCCTCCACTTGGAGAAGTGTCCATTTAGTGCTACCCTCTGTTTCCTGTCCCTTAGCCAGTTGCTGATCCAGGACAAGACCTGTCTCTTTATTCCATGACTGGTAAGTTTATTCAAGAGCCTTTGGTGTGGGACCTTGTCAAAAGCCTTCTGAAAGTCCAGATAAACAATGTCAACTGGATCCCCCTTATCCACATGCTTGTTGACACTCTCAAAAAATTCCAACAGATCAGTGAGGCATGATTTGCCCTTGCAAAAGCCATGTTGGCTCTTCTTTAGCAGCGCCTTCTCTTCTATGTGCCTATTAATTCTATCTTTTAGGATGGTTTCCATCACTTTACCTGGGACACATGTCAAACTGACAGGTCGGTAATTTCCTGGATCACCCCTGGATCCTTTTTTGAAAATTGGTGTTACATTCGCTACCTTCCAGTCATCAGGCACAAAGCCTGATTTGAGGGAAAGATTATATATTTTGGCTAGGAGATCAGCAATTTCATCTTTAAGTTCCCTGAGAACTCGTGGATGGATGCCATCTGGTCCTGGTGATTTGTTAGTGTTTAGCTTAACAAGACATGCAAGGACCTCCTCTCTGGTTATTTCTATCTGGCTTAATTCTTCGGTTTCCCTCCCTACGCAGATAGGCTCTGTTTTGGGCATGTGGCCTCTATCTTCTTCAGTGAATACTGAAGCAAAGAATTCATTGAGTCTCTCTGCAATCTCTGTTTCCTCTTTAATAACCCCTTGCCTTCCATTGTCATCTAATGGTCCAATGGCCTTCCTAGTTGGGTTCTTACTTCTAATGTACTTAAAGAAGTCTTTGTTATTTCTCTGAGTATTTTTAGCTATACGCTCCTCAAAGTCTTGCTTTGTTTTCCTGATTGTTGCCTTGCATTTGTTCTGCCAGAATTTATGTTTCTGCCTGCTGTCCTCATTCGGACAAGCCTTCCATCTTCTAAATGAGCTTTTCTTGCTCTTGATCACTTCCCGAACAGCTCCTGTAAGCCACATTGGAGTCCTCTTGGACCTGGCAGTGCCCTTTTTCCTTTTGGGTATGCATTCCAATTGAGCTTCTGTTATTGTTTTTGTAAACAGCCTCCATGCCTCTTGGAGTGTTTGGACTCTCTCAATTTTCCCTTTCAGCTTCTTTTTTACTAGTTTCCTCAACTTTGGGAAATTTCCTTTTTGAAAATTTAAGGTCTCTGTGTTAGATTTTATCAGTGACTTGCGGTCTATGATCAAGTTAAACATAATTGAGTTGTGGTCACTGTTCCCTATTGGATCAGTCACATTAACATCTTGCACCAGATCCTGACTATTACTCAGGATCAAGTCAAGGATTCTTGTACCTCTAGTTGGGTCTTCAACCATCTGTCCCAGGGAACAATCATTTAGCATATCTAGGAACTTTATCTCTTTATCATGTGCTGAACAACAGTTCACCCAGTCTATGTGAAGGTAATTGAAGTCCCCCATTATAACCAGGCTTCCCTTCTTGGATGCCTCCTTTACAACATTCTCCAACTGCCAGTCTCCCTCAAGAGTTTGGGTCGGAAGCCGATAGTATATGCCTACTGTTAGACCATCCTTGTGGCCTGGTACTCTTACCCACAGAGCTTCTAATGGTGACTCCAGATCACCTAGATATTCCAATTCATACGATTTTATCACTTCTTTGACATACAAGGCCACACCACCTCCCATTTGCCCCTTCCTATCCTTCCTGTACAGTTTGTAGCCTGGGATAACTGTATCCCATTGGTTATCATCCGTCCACCAGGTTTCAGTGATACCAATAATATCAATATTCTTATCTATTGCTAAGTATTCCAGCTCCCCTATTTTGTTCCGGAGGCTTCTGGCATTTGTATACAAGCATTTATATATGCTTTTCTGACACAGTCTTTTGTGTCCAGTTGCATTGTTAGACTGCCTCTTGCATCCTTCTGCTAGAATGCTAGTGACTAGCTCCTCGCTCTGCTCAGTAATTTTTGCATCCTCCTCAAATACACACTTTCCCGAACCGGATGCTGCCCAGCTCCTGTCGGCTTTCCCCCAGTTATCAGTTTAAAAGCTGCTCTGCAGCCTTTTTGATGTTGAGTGCCAGCAATCTGGTCCCATCATGGTTCAAATGCAACCCATCCCTCCTGAACAGATTTGGCTTGTCCCAAAATGTTCTCCAGTTCCTGACAAATCTGAAACCCTCCTCTCGACACCACCGCCTCATCCACGCATTGAGGCTTCTGAGCTCTGCCTGCCTGGTAGGTCCTGCACGAGGGACAGGCAGCACTTCTGAAAATGCTACCTTGGAAGTCCGGGACGTCAATCTTCTTCCTAACAACCTGAATTTGGCTTCCAGGACAGACCGCTTGGCCTTCCCAACATCATTGGTACCAACGTGTACCATGACAACTGGCTCGTTCCCAGTTCTCTCTAACAATCTATCTAGATTTCTTGTGATGTCTGCAACTTTTGCACCTGGCAGGCAAGTCACCATACGGTTATCATGTGCATCACAAATCCATTTCTCTGTATTTCTAATTATTGAATCGCCTAGTACAAGGAGCCTCTCTCCTGCAATCTGTTCCTCTACATGCACCTCATTAACCATATTAAGGGAGAGAACCTCAGTTTGTTCCTGTTGTTTATCTTCCTGGATCTCATCAAGTGTGATGAAGGAGAGATCATCAGGTGGAACCAGTTGTTCCTCTGTGTGTTCCTCATCAGGTGTGATGAGGGAAAGAGCCTCAAATTTATTCTGTAATTTCAGACTCTCAGAGTGATCCCCTACTCTCCTCCTCCTTTGAGTCACATTCCTCCAACCATCTCCCTCCTGAGTTAGTGAAGGGCCTTCTCCCTCAGAACTGTGCCCTGTCTCTTCTTTGTCCAGCATAGTCTGCTCCGCTCTGTCCAAGCACAGCTCAAGCTCCTTAATTTGTTGATGGTTAGATATGCGGGCCTCTAGCTGCTGGACCTTCTCTTCTAGTAGTGCAACCAGCTTGCACTTGCTGCAAGTGTAGTTCTCCATATGCTTTGGCCAGAACACAAACATGGCACAAGTATTGCAGGTAACTACAACTGTTCCCTCAGAATCCATTTTAACAAGTGCAGTATTCTGGGCCTCAAAAATGTACACGTTTACACCCTTTCTACCTAGTAAGACTATATTCTTCCTTTGTTACTAGTTTGTAATCTCTAAAGCAGCTCTACTCCAACTGCAAAACTTACCAGTGCTCACTTCCTTTGTTTGGCTCTCCTCAGCAGCAGCTCTGCTTAAGAGCACATGCAGAGTCAAAAAGGATTCATTAATCCTTTCATCATAGTATTTTTAGTTACTACCTTTCCCACATTACCTCCTAAGAAAACCATTTTACCTATAGTCCCTCATCTCAATTTCTTCCCATATTGCTTTTTCCTTTGCCAAGATCTTTCTTAATTTGAAAAGCACGGTAGTATACCATCAAGTTCGGCATTCCTAAACCACCCTCTTTCTGAGGTAGGTACCATAATTTTTTTGGTAACCTAGACTTCTTTCCCCCATTACAAAAGTTATTTATCAATTTTTGGAATTCCATAATTTCCTTATCCTTCAATTGAATTGCTAATGCATCAAATAAAAAAATTATTCTGGGTAGCAACATCATTTTACTAAGTGCAATTCTCCCGAACCATAACAGGTTCAACTTTTGAAATTTTTGTATTTTAAGCTTAAATTCACTTTTCAAACTGTCATAATTCAAACTTTTAAGCTCATCCAACGTATTTGATATATTTATACCCAAATATTTCAGCTTATTTTTAATTTGAATATTGCTCATTCCCCTTATCTTCTTCCGATCCTCTTCACCCGTGTTGCAGAGCATCATTTCCGATTTATCCCAATTTATCTTCAAACCCGTAATATCCTCAAAATCCTTTAATTGTATTCCAATTCTGTTCATTACTTTCTCAGGGTGTTTCACAATTATCAATGTATCGTCCACACACATACTTATTTTATTCCCCATAATCCCTACTATTTTCCATCCTCTCATAGCTTTTGCCAAAATCTCCATTGCCATGATAAACAATATAGGAGACAAAGGACAACCCTGTCTCGTACCTGCCTCTAATTTTATCTCATCAGTAACCTCGTCATTTACTCTGACATTAGCTATTCCTTTCTGATATAATTGATCTATTACCCTTCTAAATTTATCACCAAATCCATAACTTTTTATTATTTCCTTAATTGAAATCCATTGTAAAGAATCAAATGCCTTAAAAATATCTAAGGAAATTAAACCCACTTTTTCTTTCGTTTGACTCACAGTGTCTATTAAATCTAATACTCTTCTAGTAAAATCTGCCATATGCCTCCCTTTCAAAAAACCCACTTGATCTATATTTATATAATTACCCATAAAACTATTCAATCGCTTAGCCATTATTGCTGTGAAGATCTTGGCATCTTGGTTTATAAGCGAAATTGGTCTGTAAGATTCTACTTTTTCTAAATTCTTTCCATGTTTTGGCAACAATACAATTGTGGTCCTATACCATGAAGTCAGAATTTGCCCACAATCTAATATATAATTGTATAATCTAACCAACTTTGGTACTACTATATCTTTAAATTCCTTATAGAAGTCAGTAGGTAGTCCATCCTCCCCAGGAGCTTTTCCCAACTTTAAACCCGCAATTACCTCTTTTACTTCATTCTCTGACACTTGTTTTTCCATTCTATCTTTATGTTCCTGCTTTATTCCACTACTTGGATTATATAATTGAGGAAACAGGAAAACTCCATTTGAGGCACAGGAATGATAATGTGTTGTTAATAGTTGATTTTAATTTCACAATATAAAATAGTAGACAGTCATCCAGTAATGCTATGTTGTGAAAGTTGACCGGTAAACAACTCTTTCGGGGGAACTTCCCTTCTTCAGACAACTTAATAGCTTTACTTTCCAACTTCTGTAAAAACAATTAGTACACACTAAATTGAATGACATTAACTTTGAAATATAATATTCTTATTAACAATTATAATAACAAATATAATAACTATAATAACAACTCACCTGGTTACATCATATATATATGCATAGTAGCATCATTCTTTTATTGGGTCCTAACCTCACATTGTGTTTTCTTTCTGGGCTACGGACTTACTGTATCTAAATGCTATGTCCTTTTATATGGTGATGAATCAGGTGAGTATGAGAGCGTGCCCCTCCCGGTCCTCCCAATGCAGCTCCATGTGTATACAGCATACTAATCACAGTTTAGGGGCTAAAAATTCTAACACTAGCCATATATGCCAGGATATATCTATATAAGTACATATCACCACAATATAATTAGTTACAAAACTTCAAAAAGATTAAGCCAGAAAACAATGGAAATAAATGTACAAAACAACAGTGGGAAGAGGTCTCTTTATCTCTAAGTCCCGGCTGAATAAGTGTATATGAATTGGGAAAGCCTTGCATATTCTTATAGAGCGAGTCAAAACAGAGCTGCATACCTAGTACAGTTTAAGGGCTAAAATTCTAACACTAGCAATGCATCACAGGATATATCTATGTGAGTACACATCACCACAATGTAATTAACTACAAAACTTCAAAAAGATTAAGCCAGGAAACACTGGCAGTTAATGTTCAAAACAACAGTGGGAAGAAGTCTCTTTGTCTCTGAGTCCCGGTTGCATACGTGTAAGTGAATTAAAGAAGCCCTACATCTTCTTATGGAGTAAGTCAAAACGGAGGTACAAACGTGGAGGTTCCGCAAAAATTCCAGCCATAAAGCCAAAAGTTCCAAGGACAAAGACAAGGGCCAAATGGATTATATAATTGAGGAAACAGGAAAACTCCATTTGAGGCACAGGAATGATGTGTTGTTAATAGTTGATTTTAATTTCACAATATTGTGAAGAAGGGAAGTTCCCCCGAAAGAGTTGTTTACCGGTCAACTTTCACAACATAGCATTACTGGATGACTGTCTACTATTTTATATTGTGAAATTAAAATCAACTATTAACAACACATTATCATTCCTGTGCCTCAAATGGAGTTTTCCTGTTTCCTCAATTATTCCACTACTTATCTGTTTCTCCAATTGCTTTTTAAGCTTCTCTACATCTATTTCCATTTTTGCATATAAAGCTTGATAAAATTCTTTTACAATTTTACATTTATCTCTAATTTTATTACATCTTATCCCTTGATTATCAATCAAAACTCCAATTTCCTTTTTTTATCTTTTGCTGCTTTTGCTAATAATTTAGAATTCTTTTTACTATATTCAAAATATTCTTTTTAAGTAAATCAAATCTCTTTTCACTTTTTCTATGTCTTTACCTACCACTTCAGCCTTTAATCATTGTAGATTAACGAATACCCTCCTATCCTGTGTCTTTGAATGTTCCTCCTGTAACTGCTTTATCTCATTTTCAATTTTATCCTGTGCTAACTTATGTTTTTTATATCTGTTACTTGCATACCTGTCAAGTTTTCGATTTGGAAATAAGGGAAATTCCCCGGCAAATACGAGATACTTGACAGCTATGCTTATCCTGTGCTGCCCTCCAATGATGGCAATAGGGCATTGCAGTCTAATTAATAAGGGATGACGGTGGGAAAGAGGGTCAAATAAGGGGTTTTCCCTGCCAATAAGGGATACTTGACAGCTATGATTACTTGCCATCTTAATACACACCCCTCTAAATACCAACTTCATGGCATCCCAGACCATATTAAAATTTACCTCCTCGTTGTCATTCCATTGCCAATTTTCCATCCAACTCTCCATAATTTGTTCTTTACACTTTTGATCTTTAAATAAATTAACATCTTATCGCCATTTCCTTATCTTTCTACTTTCTTTTTGTATAATCTATTCTGGAATATGAATTATGAACATGTGAAAAATAAGAATATACCCTTTCTAACTTCTTAATCTCTCTCCATGAATCTTTCAAACTTAAGGCAGCAATCCAGTTATCCACGATCCACCCTTTAATACCTTTTCCACATCTTGCTATATTCGTACAATCCAAATTTGATCTTACTAAATTGAAGTCACCGGCCACGATCATCTTTGTTGCTTTTTCAATTACCAAAATTTTGTGCATTTTTTCTAGAAATTCAGCCTGATGCTCATTTGGGGCATAAATATTCACCAATGTTACTTCCTCTTCATCTATTTTCCCTTTTATTATCAAATATCTACCCTCTGGATCCGAAATACGATTTATTATTTCAAACCCCAATCTAGCCGAAATCAAAATTGCAACTCCTCTTGCTTTTGATGTGCCATATGACATTTCATAATGTTGCATCCAACCCAGAAAAATTTTATTCGTATCTTGAGATTTTTGATGAGTTTCCTGTAGAAAGACTATGTCCGGTCTGTCCTTCCTCAAAGCTAATTGCACTCTCTTCCTCTTCAACACAGATCCTGTACCTTTTACATTCCACGATAAAACTTTAATACCTCTCAGTTACAAATTGACACCCTCTTCCACCTATTTCAAGCTCTCCATTAGGCATGCTACCTACAAACCCAACATATTTAAAACAAAACTTGAAACAAAAAACAAAACAAAAAACACTCATTACCACCCTCTCCACTTTCTCCTTTAAAAAGTCACCTTCATCTTCCAAAGAGGGGAGGGGGGATGTGTAAGATGGACATGCTGATTGGAGCTCAAGCGCGCCCCCACATTTAAAAACAAATTTACAAGCGCTTCTTCTCCTAAAAAGAATACCTGCTTTTTTCCCTTCCCTTCTACCCCTTGCTTGACTCTTCCTCCACCACAATCAGAGACAAATCATCCATTGCTCCACCTGGTTGTTCTCCTCCTGCTGCGTCACCCTCGTCTGCTCCCCCATAATCCCTTCTTATCCCTCCCGACCCCAACAAGTCCTTCCTTAACTCTGTCCATTCATTTGAACCCGGCTTGACCAGATCAAGTAAAGACAAATACTCCAGTGCATCAGTCCTTTAATCAATCACCTGCATTTTTCTGTCATAGAAAAATCTTAACTGTTGTGGAAACCGCCAATATATTTTATCCCTTTTTTCATCAAAAATTTTGTTACCGGTTTCATCTTATATCTCCAACCACATTCCTTAATAGAAATGTCATTGTATACCTCCACATCACTTCCATCAATTTTCAGAGCACCAGAACCAGCTTTTTTTTAAAAAAAAGCCATTACCTTCAACTTATCCCCGCAATTTGCAAATTTAACCAAAATATTCCTGTGAACAGTTTGCCCCTTTCTCGGACCCACTCTGTAAACACTTGCAATGTCATCCTTGGCAAAATATTTCCCCATTTTCAAATTATGTAACCAATCAACAATTCTATCTCTTAGCTGGTCTGGCGTTCTTTCCAACAGATGGCGAATCACAATATTCTGTTTTCTCATCAATTCTTCCATGACATCTATCCTTTTTTCATGCTCCTCCATTTTCATCTTATTTTCCTTGACCTCTTCATGTATCCCTTTCATTTCCCCTTTCACCGATTTCATATCATTTTGCATCAATTTAACATTACCCTCTATCTTATGAATATTGAATTCAACTTTTTAAGAAAAATCCATAAACATTGTAGCCAATTTATCCTGTTTCCCCAGAATTTCATTTTTATCCTTCACACTTGCCTCCTCCATCTCTTCAAATTTCTGAAACAATTTACCCAATTCAACCATTATTTGAGTCTGATCAAATGCCATTGGTTCAGGAGATGCTGATGCTGATGCTGATGCAGGGGCCTCTGCACCTACTGATTTGCCTTTTTTCTTAAGTTTCACCACAACCTCCTTCTCTTTTCCTCTTGTAATCTTATCCATTGTGATGTCAAATAAAAGTTTCAAAGCTGCAACACTCTTTACTCAGGCAGACCTCTCTCCTTGGAACTGCTCCAGCGCTCCTGTACAACAAGCTTAAAAAGCCAAGAATAAACCCCAGTTTTCTTCAAACACGTTATAGCTCAAATACCACTCTTTGCATGCTGTATTCCAATTGCCAAACTGATATAAAACCCAATGAAAGAATCCACCAGTATAAAATCACTGTAAATCCAGCCCTTTATATTCTCCAGCCTCCCTTTTGTGCTCTTCGTTGTAATCCAAGTAAAATGTATCCAATTGTATCTGTCCAAGCTGCCAAACAGGCTGAAAACTCTGTATCCAAGGAGTAACACAGGAAGATAGATCTCTTAAAACCACTTGAACTGTTGCCAGATCTCCAACAAGGAAAAGAGAAAAAAAGAGAGAAGAGAGAGAGAGAAAAAAAGACCCCTTCCACTAAGGCAAGAATCGATCCAACTCACTCCGTCACATTCCCACCAGAAAAAGGGAAGGAAATCCTGAAGATGATGCTCCCAATAAATTGAAAAAAGACCAAAACCCCCCCCCCCAGTATTTAGGCTCAATAATAAACTGTATAAATCCATGTTCAAATGCTTACATCCGAGGAGGTAATTATATATTCACCAATGCCCTCCAAGCCTCGGCCATGGCTTCTGGGGGGGGGGAAGCCCCTTCCTTCTTCACCGGACGCTCCTTTTCTTTACCTTCCTTACTTTCCGGACCCTTCATTCCAATTCCTCCCAAGCGCTTCGCTCCGGCACTCAACCATTAAACACCAGCCTCCATTATTACCTTCTTCTTCCTGCCGTGCTCTTAACTTTCACTTTCCCCCACAGCAGTCGCAATTAAACCCCTTCTCTCCTCTGTCCACTCTGCTTTCAAGTGCCCACACACTTACATTCACTGTCCGTTGCTCCACCCACTTCCCCCGTTCTCCGTCCGCCGCCTCTTCCACCACTTTTAAGTTGTTTTTAAGTCAAATTTGTTATGTTTGCTTCTCGCAAATCCCGGTGCTCTCGGCAGTCCCATTTGCCACACACCCACAGGGCAGCCGCAGCTTTCACTGCTTGTCCCTCTGATGTGCCTCCCAAACTCCGACCACCAATAACAAAAATCCAATTTCAGCAACCACAAGAAAGACAAGCTTGTATACCTCCTTCAGGTTAGTTTTAAAGACTTTTTGTCTCTTTTATCGCTAGTTTCGCCTTATAATCCACATTGTATAGCGCGAGCTCCCGGATAATTATGTTACTCGGTCGCCATATTAAGCCACGCCCCCAGCCCCAAACTTTTAAATGAATCACAGACAATTGCTTGATGCAAATTAGAGAAGTTTACTTAGAAAGAAAATAAGAAAACAATAAGCAAAATTAAACATTGGGTGGAGAAAGAAAAACAAGAACTGTGAGGCAAATTAATCACCCCATAACACATGGCCAATATGCTATGGGAAAATGCTACCACAGGGCAGAACCAGAAAGGAAGGGGGTTGTGCCGGTGTGCCAGTCAGACAATGGGAGAAGCCAACTTATATGTGCATTCAAATGGAGCAGGAAGGGGCTTGCACAAACACTATTGGTCCAAGGCATCACATGGGAGGGGAATGGGTCTGTCCCCATTTTTGATTTGCTCAGGAGTGTCCACATGAAAGAGGAGAAGTCCACCCCCAAACTTGGTTGGTCCAGGATGTCACATGGAGAGGTGGGAGGAGTTTCACCATGTGACCTGCCTCCGGAGGCTGCCATGATGGGAGGAGTTGAGGTCAGCTACAAATGTCCATCTATGGTATTTACCCCAAAACACACTCTTGATTGGAGGAAATCATCCAGAAGCCCAGCCCAAAGTTTCCTGGTTGTTTGTCATCTTCCTTGCAGACAGCTGCAGAGAGCAAATTTCCTTAACAAAGAGGTTTCCTCCTTCCTGATGGGCTTAAATGGCACCCATTATTCTCTCTCTGGCCTTTCCAATCAGCCAGCAACATCTCTGGCTTTTGTTCCTAATTTGTCCTTTTCAATTTGACCTTCTAAGACAGGAAGCAAATTTAAAATGTTAGTTTTTACCTCTTATATAGCAGCTTATAAGGAAGAACCAATGCTTACCAAAATAATATTAAAATATGGAGCTCCCCATGTTATTCAATAGCCCCCAAGTAGGAAAACCCTATCACTATTGTGTACACATATGCTAATTTCCTAACATCCACTTCCCCAGAAACAATAGAATTAGGCTTTAGGGCAAACAGAACATCAGGAGAGTCTTGAGAAGCTTTAGTGATGAATAGAGCTTCCTTGCCTGAGATCCTCCTTGCTCAAATATGGTCTGAGCATATGAAGAGGAAGTTAAGAGATTCTTGTTTGAATAGACAAGAATTGAACAGTTTAAAGTACATGAAAACATGTTTATAGTAAAACCTCGGATAACACTAAAACTTGGTTCCACAAGTCTTAGCGTTATCCAATTTTTAACGTTATCCGATGCATGTATCGGATAACGTTAAAATCCTATGGGATGAATCATATAACATTAAAACTCCATAGAGATACATTGTAACCGGCACAGGCTTTAGCGAATGTTATCCGATGCATCCCATAGGATTTTAAAATTATGCGATGCAATTTCATTTAATTAATTTTAATTTATTTTTTTAAATTTCTATGCCGCCCACTCAGCCGAACCCAACTCAGGGTGGCTTACAACAGGCTAAAAACATATAAAACAGATTTAAAACCCCAAGTCACCCACCCACCCATTACCCCCACCCTATTCATAAAAAGAATAAAAAGGGATATAAGCGATACAGAGGGAGGGACACTCTAGATTTAGCTTGAGATGAGCCAAAAGGCTGGGGGCATACTACCATTAAGGCCCCTCACCTACCCTGCCAGCCAAGTTTTCAAACCTTTCCTGAAGGGCAGCAATTCTGTCTATAACCTTAATTCTGTTGGCAGGAGGTTCCAGAGGGCTGGTGTGGACACAGAGAAGGCCCTTCTTCGTATGCTAGTTTAGTGTTCTGGAAAAAATGAGCCTCAAACCTGGAAAGTCATAACGGGCCAAACACACAACTTTATTCGGGAATAAGAACACAATTTTAACTGCACCACAGCGACTTATATACAGTTAGAGAAATATGCATTTTGGCAGGAATCAACAGGATTGGTCAATATAACTCAGGAGAGAATGGGGTGATCCTAGTCTGGACACCACTCGCGCTTCTCTGAGTAAAATGGCACGAACCCCAATCTTGCATTACTTTAGAAATTGAGGAGAACGTAAAATGGCGGATCAATTTTATTCAATACACAACAGCTGGAGAGGCGGGTCTCTCTAGCTGATGGTATAACTAGGGAGCCCCTCCGGTCCGCTCTGGTTGGATGGGCAGACACTCTTGGGGCGATGCGGTCTCTTAGATATCCTGGCCCACTGCCATATAGGGCTTTAGAGGTCAAAAACAGCACCTTGAATTGCACCCGGAGGCAGACTGGTAACCAGTGCAGCTCCTGAAGTAGTGGGGAGGTGCGGGCATAATGTCTGCACCCCATCACCACCTGGGCAGCTGCATTCTGGACCAGTTGTAGCCTCTGAATGGTCATCAAGAGCAGCCCCATGTAGAGCGCATTACAGTAATCTAGTCTGGAGGTGACCAGAGCACGAGTGACCATGAGTAAGGAATCCCGGTCCAGGAGCAGGCGCAACTGGCGAATTACTCGAAGTTGAGCAAAAGCCCTCCTGGCCACGGCCGCTATCTGCTCTTCAAGCAACAGTTGCGAGTCCAGGAGGACTCCCAAGTTATGCACCGGGTCTGTCTGGGGCAAAACTGCCCCCGCCCGATTGCTTAACATTATGTGGTTTTAGCGTTATCTGATGCAAGCGTTATCCGAGGTATTACTGTATTAATTTGTTTGACATCCTAGGTATAACTGCTAATGAAATAAAATTAATCAGGAGTGAAAGGGTTAGGTCTGCTGTGTCTATTCACTACTGCTAAGGCTTGGCTTAAATAGGAAGAGAGAAGGGGGGACCCTTGACCGTGGCCTTTTTAAATAGTGGTTTGAGATCTTTATAAATTTATTAAAAATCAACACTTGCAGTTATATTTCCTGCAAATGAATCATGGTACAGTGTGGTGTTTGTGGACATGTAAGCCTACTGGGTATAGTCAGGGGGGGAATGGAAAAGTAATTTTATAAAAAAACTAGCAGAGGTTGCCCGGCGTTGCCGGGCTGTTTTAAATTGTGTTGGAAGGTTAAATTGTGTTAATGTTTTTTAAAAATTGCTTAGTCTGTAATTTTAATTTTTTAAATGTTTATTTATGCAAAAAAATTTTGGCTTGCCTGTTATTAACCGTGATCTGCTTTTTTGGTTTTTTTTTGAGGATTAATAAAAGAACAAAGTATGATGTAATTTTTTCAAATTGTTTTATGTAAGCGAATAATGTTTTAGTTTTTTGAATTTTTTTAATTAGTTGTACCGTAGGTCATAATTTTAATAATGTAAAAGTAAATGTTTTTTTACATTCAATGTTTTAAAAATGTGTTTAGATGTTTTGGGTTTAAATTTGAGTTAAAACTCAGCACAGGATTTTTAAAGGTTTCTATTGTATTTTATTGGCATATGTTTGTGATTTGTGTTAAAGTGTGTTTTAGTGTAATGTTCTTGACTTTTTATTGGTGTGACCTTTTGTGTAAAATTGTGAATTTGTGTTATGTTTTTGATTTGTTTTTACTCTTGTGGCCTTTTGTTTGGAGCTGTTGTGTGTTTTTGAATTGTTTTTACTATTGTGGCCAGCAGGTGGTGCTGGTAGGGGTTATTGTATTTTGACTGTTTTTTCTTTCCTGGCCTCTGGGTGGAGCTTCTTCTGGTAAGTAGTCTCTTTCTTTATTCATTTCTTTTCCAGTCCTGGTGGAGGTAGGACATCTTTTGGTAAGTTTGCTTGTTTACTTTCTTTTGTGTGTGTGTGTGTGTGGGCGGGGGGGTTGGAATTTGTATTTTTTGTCTGTTTGTTTTGTTTTTGATTGTGTTTTTGTTTACTTCGTATTGTTTTTGGTGTTTTTGTTTTTGTGTATTTTTGGATGTTTTTGTCTGTGTTTTTAGTAATTTTAAAAAATTGATTTATTTGGTGGTGGGGAGGGGGCATGGTCATTGGGGGTTAGGAAGGGTGGGCTAGGTGGTGGGGAGGGGGCATGGTCGTTGGGGGTTAGGAAGGGTGGGCTAGGTGGTGGGGAGGGGGCGTGGTTGGTGGGGGATAGGAAGGGTGGGCTAGGTGGTGGGGAGAGGGGCGTGGTCATTGGGGGTTAGGAAGGGTGGGCTAGGTGGTGGGGAGGGGGGCTTTATTGTGTTATGGTGCTTTGAGTGTGTGGAGTTATGAAAGTAGATCGGGGTTTCCCCTTTAATATCAGTGGGTGAGGGGTTGCGACCCTCCTCTCCGCTGGCTCCCCTGGGGTTGGGAGGGTTGGGGGGACAAAAGGGGTATGTCCCCCCAACCCTTCTGGACCCAGGAGACCAGGGAGAGTGGATTGATTCCACCCCCTCCTTAAAACAACTCCGTTTTTAAAGAGAAGAAACCACTTGGTTTCTTCTCTTTAAAGACGGAGTTTTTTTAGGAGGGGGGGGAATCGATCCACTCTCCCTGGTCTCCTGGGTCCAGAAGGGTTGGGGTGGGGGGCATACCCCTTTTGTCCCCACAAACCTCCCAACCCTAGGGTAGCCAGCGGAGAGGGGGATCGCAACCCCCCACCCACTGATGTTAAAGGGGAAACTCCAGTCGGGTCCTTCAGGTGCTGTTGGTGAGGGAAAGAAAGCCAGCTGGTGTTTGCTTGGTTGTGAGGCGGTGAGTTGTTTTCCGTTGGGGTTATGAAGGGTGGGCTAGGTGGTGGGGAGGAGGGCATGGTCGTTGGGGTTATGAAGGGTGGGCTAGGTGGTGGGGAGGGGGGCATGGTCGTTGGGGTTATGAAGGGTGGGCTAGGTGGTGGGGAGGGGGGCATGGTCATTGGGGTTATGAAGGGTGGGCTAGGTGGTGGGGAGGGGGGCATGGTCGTTGGGGTTATGAAGGGTGGGCTAGGTGGTGGGGAGGGGGCATGGTCGTTGGGGTTAGGAAGGGTGGGCTAGATGGTGGGGAGGGGGGCATGGTCGTTGGGGTTAGGAAGGGTGGGCTAGGTGGTGGGGAGGGGGGCATGGTCGTTGGGGTTAGGAAGGGTGGGCTAGGTGGTGGGGAGGGGGGCATGGTCATTGGGGTTAGGAAGGATGGGCTGGGTGGTGGGGAGGGGGCATTGTCGTTGGGGTTAGGAAGGGTGGGCTAGGTGGTGGGGAGGGGGCTTTATTGTGTTATGGTGCTTTGTGTGGAGTCGTGAAAGTAGATCAGGTTTCCCCTTTAATATCAGTGGGTGGGGCTTGCGACCCCCCTCTCCGCTGGCTCCCCTGGAATTGGGAGGTTTGGGGGAAGAAAAGGGGTATGTCCCCTCCCCAACACTTCTGGACCCAGGAGACCAGGGAGAGCGGATCGATTCCCCCCCCCTCTCCTTAAAACAACTCCATTTTTAAAGAGAAGAAACCGCTTTGTTTCTTCTCTTTAAAGACGGAGTTTTTTTAGGAGGGTGGGGGAATCGATCCACTCTCCCTGGTCTCCTGGATCCAGAAGGGTTGGGGGGGCATACCCCTTTTGTCCCCCCAAATGTCCCAATCCCAGGGGAGCCAGCGGAGAGGGGGATCGCAACCCCCCCACCCACTGATTTTAAAGGGGAAACTCCAGTCGGGACCTTCAGGAGCTGTTGGTGAGGTAAAGAAAGCCGGCTGGTGTTTGCTTGGCTGTGAGGCAGTGAGTTGGTTTTCTTTTTAATTTTTCCGGCGCCGGTTTCCTCAGCGTCCTGCGCGCTTATGTCGTGCAGGACTCTGGGGCTTGTAGTTATGGGTTTGTGATTTGTGGTTGTGGTGCATTTTTTTTGCTGCGGCTCAATTTTGATTGGCTGCGGTGCGTTTTTCAATGTTCTTTGTGGTCGTGCCTCTCAGCCTGATTGGCTGTGGTGGGCGCGGCGCAAAGAACATTGGGAACGGAAGTTGTTTCCCTTTTTTCGCATTTGTGAGGCTGTTGCCCCACTGCCTGTTTTCTCAATCCTTTGTTGACCTGCGTACCCAGATCGGCCGTGTGCACGAAGGGTGAGTGCAGGCAAGTAGGGCGAGGCATAGCAACCTATAGCAAGTTCCAACGGTTAACCCTTGGATTTATAGGTTAAGATAAAATATAAATGAAAATAAAGGGGGGAAGTTTATTTATTTATTTATTATTAGATTTGTATAGCCGCCTTCCTCACCTAAGCGACCCAAGGCGGCTCACAACATTAATTAATACCATCCCTAAAAACTATTTAAAACCAAATACAATAAAACCAACTAAAAACATTAATAAAACCTCCTTGAGCTGGAGCACCCAGGGAGGGGTAATAACCCCCCCCCAGGGTGGGGCTAAAGAAGACAGCGGGGCTGGGCTGTAGTGCCAGTTGTGCCCCACACCTGATGGCATAGCCACGTTTTTAAGGCCTTCCTGAAGGGGAGCAATACTGCCTGGAGGCACAATTCAGGCGGCAGGAGGTTCCAGAGGGCTGGAGCAGATACCAAGAAGGCTCTCCTCCCGGTCCCAGAGCGATGTGCTTCTCTAGCTGATTGGACCACTATGGAGCCCCTACGTTCTGCTCTCATAGGACGGGTCAAAAACCTTGGGGTGACGCGGTCTCTTAAGTGTTCTGGTCCACTACCATGAAGGGCTTTAAAGTTTCCAGATTTGGGGCAACAAGCATTAGAAATTAGCCACTAATCATCTATTTCAATGCATTACTAAAGAAAATCAAAAGGTTTCTAAGAGTACAGACATGTACGTCATTAGTTCCTACCTGTGCCTTGAAAGCTGAAAAGGAAGGAAGAATAGGGGTTATCCTGGATTAAAGGAAAGGTAGAGCATGAATAGAATAATTAGTAGTAGCCATAATAATTGCAAAAAAAAAAGTTAGCAGCAATAAGTGTACATGTAATAACAGTAGATAATTTTATCCCATCTGAATGGGATCAATTCCCTTCATAAAGAATGTCGCCTGAAGATAAATTTAAGTCTACAATTTGGTTATAAAAGGGCAGAATTTTTAAAAAAATCATGAAAGAGGAACAGTTAAGCATCTCTTACCAGCCTGCAAAGGTTTAAGAGGGAATCAGGATTATGTATGTTTAGTATTCAAGGAATGAAGAAGCAGACGAATGTAGTAAAATTCAGCTCTTTATTAGTGGGGTTTGAACACAGTTTGGATGGGGCAAAACTCAGACTTATATACACTATAAACAGTAATAGTAACAAAAATACAACAAGCCCATTGGCTAACAGAGTGTGCACATTTTTAGATCCACTTATTTGCATAAGAATAGATACATGAGAAAAGATACATTCCACTCCTACAAACAGTAACAGTAACAATAATACAACAAGCCCATTGGCTAACAGAGTGTGCACATTTTTGATCTACTTATTTGCATAAGAATAGATACATGAGAAAAGATACATTCCGCTCCTGTCAGAAAACACAGTTAACATACATAACATTCTTCCCCCCTAGGTAAAAACAAAATCCTTTAACCAGGATGGCAGTCTAGTTTCCCTTCTGGGTCGGACGCTTGGCTGAGCCGGCTCAGGGGCTCATAGGATGGGCGACCCGACTGGTGTGAGGGATTGACTAGAGGGGGAGGATTGTAAACCCAAATTAAGAACATAAGAACATAAGAACAGCCTTGCTGGAACAGGCCACAGCCCATCCAGTCCAGCATTCTGTCTCACACAGTGGCTCACCATTTCCTTCAGGGTATTCCCAAGGAGATGCCTTCACCTGCTTAGGATTCCCTGGAAATGGCATTGAGAGATATCCTGCCTATCTCTCCAACCCGGAGGTTGTCCTTAGGTAGCCATAATTATAGCCATTGATAGCCTTGTCCTCCATGAACTTGTCTAATCCTTTCTTAAAGCTGTCAAGACTGACAGCTGTCACCACTTCTTCTGGCAGGGAGTTCCATAGACCAGTAATCCTCTGGGTGAAAAAGTACTTTCTCTTATTTGTTTGAGAACTAGTACCCAAAAGTTTCATGGAGTGTCCCCTAGTTCTAGTGTTGTGCGATAGGGAAAACAGTTTTTCCTTATCCACTTTGTCCACACCGTGCATGATTTTATAAACTTCAATCAGGTCACCTCTTAGACGCCGTCGTTCAAGAGTGAAAAGGCCCAACCGTTGCAGCCTCAGATGGTAAGGAAGGTGTTCCAGTCCCCTAATCATTCTGGTTGCCCTCCTCTGTACTTTCTCCAACTCCATAATATCCTTCTGGAGGTATGGCGACCAGAACTGTACACAGTATTCCAGATGGGGCCTCACCATAGATTTATAAAGAGGCAAAATGACACTTGCTGACTTATTTTCCATACCCTTCCTAATGATCCCTAACATTGAGTTTGCTTTTTTCACTGCTGAGGCACACTGGGTTGACACCTTCATTGAGCTGTCCACCAGGACACCAAGGTCATTTTCCTGGTTTGTCGCAGAGAGTTCAGACCCCATCAGTTTATAAATGTAATTGGGGTTTTTTGCCCCAACATGCATCACTCTGCACTTACTGATGTTGAAGCTCATTTGCCACTGTTTTGCCCACTCCCCCAGTGTCAAGAGATCCCTCTGGAGCTCTTCACAATCTCTCACAGTTTTCACTACCCTGTATAATTTAGTGTCGTCAGCAAATTTGGCTACCTTGCTTTTTACTCCTACCTCTAGATCATTTATGAAGAGGTTGAAAAGCAGGGGTCCCAGTACTGAACCTTGGGGGACCCCACTCTTTACTTCCCTCCACTTGGAGAAGTGTCCATTTAGTGCTACCCTCTGTTTCCTGTCCCTTAGCCAGTTGCTGATCCAGGACAAGACCTGTCCCTTTATTCCATGACTGGTAAGTTTATTCAAGAGCCTTTGGTGTGGGACCTTGTCAAAAGCCTTCTGAAAGTCCAGATAAACAATGTCAACTGGATCCCCCTTATCCACATGCTTGTTGACACTCTCAAAAAATTCCAACAGATTAGTGAGGCATGATTTGCCCTTGCAAAAGCCATGTTGGCTCTCCTTTAGCAGCGCCTCCTCTTCTATGTACCTATTAATTCTATCTTTTAGGATGGTTTCCATCACTTTACCTGGGACACATGTCAAACTGACAGGCCGGTAATTTCCTGGATCACCCCTGGATCCTTTTTTGAAAATTGGTGTTACATTCGCTACCTTCCAGTCATCAGGCACAAAGCCTGATTTGAGGGAAAGATTATATATTTTGGCTAGGAGATCAGCAATTTCATCTTTAAGTTCCCTGAGAACTCGTGGATGGATGCCATCTGGTCCTGGGGATTTGTTAGTGTTTAGCTTAACAAGACATGCAAGGACCTCCTCCCTGGTTATTTCTATCTTGCTTAATTCTTCGGTTTCCCTCCCTATGAAGATAGGTTCTGTTTTGGGCATGTGGTCTCTATCTTCTTCAGTGAATACTGAAGCAAAGAATTCATTGAGTCTCTCTGCAATCTCTGTTTCCTCTTTAATAACCCCTTGCCTTCCATTGTCATCTAATGGTCCAATGGCCTTCCTAGTTGGGTTCTTACTTCTAATGTACTTAAAGAAGTCTTTGTTATTCCTCTGAGTATTTTTAGCTATACGCTCCTCAAAGTCTTGCTTTGCTTTCCTGATTGTTGCCTTGCATTTGTTCTGCCAGAATTTATGTTTCTGCCTGCTGTCCTCATTTGGACAAGCCTTCCATCTTCTAAATGAGCTTTTCTTGCTCTTGATCACCTCCCGAACAGCTCCTGTAAGCCACATTGGAGTCCTCTTGGACCTGGCAGTGCCCTTTTTCCTTTTGGGTATGCATTCCAATTGGGCCTCTGTTATTGTTTTTGTAAACAGCCTCCATGCCACTTGGAGTGTTTGGACTCTCTCAATTTTCCCTTTCAGTTTCTTTTTTACTAGTTTCCTCATCTTTGGGAAATTTCCTTTTTGAAAATTTAAGGTCTCTGTGTTAGATTTTATCAGTGACTTGCGGTCTATGATCAAGTTAAACATAATTGAGTTGTGGTCACTGTTCCCTATTGGATCAGTCACATTAACATCTTGCACCAGATCCTGAGTATTACTCAGGATCAAGTCAAGGATTCTTGTACCTCTAGTTGGGTCTTCAACCATCTGTCCCAGGGAACAATCATTGAGCATATCTAGGAACTTTATCTCTTTATCATGTGCTGAACAACAGTTCACCCAGTCTATGTGAGGGTAATTGAAGTCCCCCATTATAACCAGGCTTCCCTTCCTGGATGCCTCCTTTACAACATTCTCCAACTGCCAGTCTCCCTCAAGAGTTTGGGTCGGAGGCCGATAGTATATGCCTACTGTTAGACCATCCTTGTGGCCTGGTACTCTTACCCACAGAGCTTCTAATGGTGACTCTAAATCACCTAGATATTCCAATTCATAAGATTTTATCACTTCTTTGACATTAAAGCCCCGTTTGTCAGATGGAGGAGCAGGGGATCGCTCAAAACCAAAATCTAATTCTGTGGATGAATAAAACAACTCAGGGCCCTTTCTGTGTGTACTAAGAGTGGAGGGCGACTCCAAACAAATTTGGTCTTCATCAATAAAGGAATCCAGAGTGCTAGGCTGGGACAGTGTAGGGGTACACATGGCCGGAGTAGGGGAGCATTCCACAATTTCCCCTTGAAATCGGTCCCTAGTCAGCTTGCTGACCCCTGGGTTTAAATGGGTGGGGGCCAACCCTAACATTGAGTGTCTGTATTCGTCCTGTGGGTCCAGTATTCTGGGTCTCAATTGATCCGCATGCCTCCTCCAGATCAGACCAGTGGCTGTTTCGATTCTGTAAGAAACAGGACCAGTCTGATCAATCACAAACCCAGGCACCCACGTAGGACCACCAGCTACATAATCGCGGCAATGTACAGGGTCTCCCAGAGAAAAACCCTTCTGGTGTTGGATCGCTATATTTGTGCCTTTGTCCGCCACCCTAGAGGGATCCAATCTGTCCAGCAAGGATGACAGTTTCCTTTGCTGGAGCAATTCAGCAGGGGACAGCCCTGAGGCAAGGGGGATGAGCCTATACGTGAAAAGAAACTGGCATAGACCCATACGCTGAAGCAGGTCTTTAGTTGTGCGCACTTGCCGCTCCACCTGGCCATTGGTGGCTGGGTGGAATGGGGCAGCAGTGATGTGCCTAATTGCATTCCTTTCCATGAAGGATTGGAATTCTGCAGATGTGAACGTTGATGCGTTGTCGGACACCTGTACATCTGGAAGTCCAAATGCTGCGAACAGCCTTCTCAGGTGCATTATCGTGGTGGCAGAAGTGGTATTAGGCACTTTAATCACTTCCAGCCACTTAGAGAATGAGTCTACAACCAACAAAAATAGGGCACCCCTAAATGGACCTGCAAAATCTATGTGCAACCTGGACCACGGGCCCCTAGCAGAATCCCATTCCCGAGAGGGAAGGTGGGATTGCTCTGGGTGAGAGGATTGACAGCTGGCACAAGTGCCGACCATCTGCTCTATGTCTTGGTCCAGTTGAGGCCACCAAAAGTAGCTACGGGCAAGGGCTTTGGAATGTACAATTCGCGGATGACATATGTGAAGTAAATGTAAAACCTTTTCCCTGAGAGTGACAGGAATGACCACCCGCTGGCCCCATAGAAGGCAACCTCATTCCACTGACAATTCCAAACGCTTGCGGTGGAATGTTCTGATTTCCTCAGCTAGAGGAGAGACATGCCAGCCTTTTTGTACCCAAGACATTACTTTAGTCAGTGTTACATCCTTGGCTGTAGCTTTGGCTATATCTGAGGGGACGACTGGGGGCGAGTCTAATGCCTCAATCATGAGGACCTGGTGGTTGCTTTCGATCTCGTAATCAGCTTCCCCGACCCCTGGCAGTGGAGAACGTGACAGGGCATCAGCGTGGCTGATGTCCTTGCCAGGCCTGTGCACCAAAGTAAAGTCATATGCATTTAGGAAAATTGCCCAATGCAACATCCTTGGGGACAGAATTTGAGGCGTGGGTTTCCCGTTCACAAAGATTCCAAGGAGGGGTTTGTGGTCAGTTACGATGGTAAAAGGCCTTTCGTAAAGGTAATCGTGAAATTTCTTAGTGCCTGCCTCGATTGCCAAAGCCTCCCTGTCTGTCGGAGCATAATTTTTCTCAGGCTTTGAGAACGAACGGGAATAGAATGCTACGGGGGCTTCCCTCCCATCACTTAGTACATGTCATAACACAGCTCCCACCCACACAGGGAATGCATCACACACAAGTACAACTTCTTTGTTAGGATCAAAATGAGTTAATACAGCATCCGAAGATAGCAGCCTTTTGAGTTCTAGGAATGCTTTCTCCTGGCAATGGCCCCAGTGCCAAACAGTATCTTTCTTATGAAGCCGATGTAATGGTTTGGCAACTGAGGCTTTGCAATGGAGAAAAGCATGATAGAAGTTTAACAATCCTAGAAATGTTTGCAATTTGGCTTTACATTTCGGCCTGGGTGCATTCTGCATGGCCGTCACCTTGGAGTCAGAGGGCATGATACCTTGGGGTGTAATGCGGTACCCCAGGAACTCCACTTCCCATGCCAAAAACACACATTTGTCTCTTCTGAGATGTAGACCGGCCCTCTCGAAACATAACAGGACATGATCGAGCCTGTCCGCTAGTTTGACGGTATCCTTAGCGGTGATCAGGACATTGTCAAAATATGGCAGGACACCGGGCAAACCTTTCAAAATACGTTCTACAAGAGATTGAAATATTCCAGGGGCCACATTCACTCCAAATTGTAGTCTAGTTACCTTAAATGCCCCCCTTTGCGTTACTATGTTCTGGGCTATGGCAGCAGCAGGAGACAAAGTTAATTGTTGGTAAGCCTGGGCAAGGTCAAGTTTTGTGAAGCAATTTCCTCCATGCAAGGAGGCAAGAAGGTGGCTTACCATGGGCACAGAATATGCGTTTGGGTGAATAGCTTTATTGATGGTACACTTGTAGTCAGCGCATATCCTGACCTCCCCGTTACTTTTCAAAACAGTCACAATTGGTATCTCCCACTCTGCGGAGTCCACCGGCACTAGGATGCACTGCCCCACCAGTTTGTCCAGCTCGGCTTCTATCTTCGTTAAAGCAAAGGGTACCCAGCGTGGCTTCATCCGGATGGTCCGGATGGTTGGGTCAAGCTCAAAGTCAACGGGGTCCTTTGTATAAACCTAAACCCTTTTTGAATACCTCAGGATGTGCAGCAGAAATGTCCCGGATTGGGTTGTGTGGATGCCAGAAAGCCGGATTCCCAGGGGCCTAAACCACTGGGTCCCAATAAGACAGTTAGTGCCCTGCTTAACTACAACCAATGGCAAGGAGGTGCGAATGTTTTTGAATTTAACCAATAAATTACCCACCCCCAGGACCGGAATCTGGCAACCTTGCACATCCCGGAGGGAAGTTTTAAAGGATCTAAGCTTGGGCCGAGAGGCAGGGTGAATTCTCAAAAATTCCCACTGTGGGATTATGGAAAAGGTAGTACCTGAACCCACCTCCATCTTGAATTGGGACATCCTGCAGGCTCAGGTCTGCGAAGAAACGCTCACTGACGATGCCCATTTGGCATGGCTCAGGCTCGGGTGACACTTTGGCGATGGATGTGTTGTGGTGATGACTTTTCTTGGGCACAGGCACTGGAGGTCTTTGCTTTTGCTGTCGGCATACCTTAGCAATGTGCCCTCTTCGCCTGCAGTTGTGGCATTCTGCGGTGCAGAAGGGGCACTTCTTGCGGTCATGCCGGGCTCTGCAGCCATCACACTTGTGAAGGAATTTCTTCTCCCGATCGTCACGGTGCTCTCGGTGCTTTCATCGGACTGCTCGGACTTCTCCCTCTGCGTCGCTGGACTCCGATGAAGAGGTGGAACCAGGCAATGCTGAGGAGGATGGAGGTGAACTTTGCTGAGCTTGCACAGCTGAGTCGGTGGCACTGGTGGTGGAATGGCGATGCCGGAAAAGCTTTATCCCGGACCATGCGGCCTCAGACACTACTGCCTCTTCTAGGACATCCGTGAAGGTTAGCGTCTTTCTGATCATGAGGTGACATTGAACATCTTCATCCCTCATGCCGGCCAGCAGATGGTCCCGTAGTGCTTCTTCAATGTTGTCCCACTTGCACGGGGCGGCAGCAATGCGCAGCGCGGTGGCGTAGTCTGCAATGGATTCACTGGGTCACTGCTCTCTTCTGTGGAAGGCCACCCTGGCCGGGAAGATCGAGACCTCCGGCTGCAGGTGCCTCCTCAGTGCGGACATGATTTCTGCGAGCAGCACCACATCCACGTCCCGTGGAAGAACGAGGTTGGTTGCCAGCTCAAGCATCTCAGAACCGCACTGAGTGAGGAAGCAGGAGCGTTTCTGGTCTTCGTCAGTAATCTTTTGCGAGGCCATTGTGCGGCGGAAACGGTGTTCGTACGTTGCCTATTTCTCTGGACGAGCTGGGTCGAATGGGCCGATGTTGCTGCCGTGTGGGGATGCCATCCCACCTTCATCGCCAGTTTAGTGTTCAAGGAATGAAGAAGCAGACGAATGAAGTAGTGAAATTCAGCTCTTTATTAGTGGAGTTTGAACACAGTTTGGATAGGGCAAAACTTGGACTTATATACACTATAAACAGTAACAGTAATAATAACAATAATACAACAAGCCCATTGGCTAACAGTGTGCACATTTTTTGATCCACTTATTTGCAGAAGAATAGATACATGAGAAAAGATAATTCTGCTCCTATAAACAGTAACAGTAATAGTAATACAACAAGCCCATTGGCTAACAGAGTGTGCACATTTTTTGACCCACTTATTTGCATAAGAATAGATACATGGGAAAAGATACATTCCGCTTCTGTCAGAAAACACAGTTAACATACTGCATAACAGTATGCATAAGTTTTAAAAAAGTAACCTGCCCCCTTCACATTTGATGTACTATTTTTTTTTCATTCCACACAAGAGATGACAGACATGATGCTGAAAGATGCAAACTAGTGAATTAAATACAGTTCAATTTTAGAAGAAGAAAGAAGAGGAGAAGAAATCTGAAATAGCCTTTTTGTGTTCAGAAACATGCAGCTACAGAGAAACAGAAACAGAACGAAAGAGACAGAGACTCAAAAGTGACAGGTAGCATATGCGGATTTTCTCCTAAACAATGATTCAGCATCCTAATTGAGGCAAATGGCAGAGGGTTTTGGTAAGACTTGAAGAAAAACCTGTCTTTAACATGGTATTCTAGATGAGTTCATAAGCGGTCTATCCAGCCAGCTGCAATAGCACAGCATCCTTCACTATTAGCATAAACAGGCAGTTGAACTTGTTAATCTTGTTGATGGTGCAAGCCTGACACCCTTATGATGACTTGGTAATTAAATTGTAAAGCCTTCCCAACTACAAGTCCCAGCTCTGATGTCTAACCGAAGATAAGCAGACAAGAGAAGAGTGTGCTCTGTAAGTGAGTAGATGGACTCAGGGGCAGAAAGTATTGTTAAAACTAAACTTAGATCATGACCCAATGTAGAATGTGGAGTGTTTTCAGATCTTCTGAAGATATTTAACACAGCCAAGCAGACCTAAAATTGGATTATAGAATTGGATTATAGAACTAGGGCAAAATCTTTTATCTCATTTTAAGAAAGTTTGGCCACAAGCTGAGAAGTTAACCCTGTATGTCTGTCGGGCAGGTGTGGGTAAAAGGCAGCAGAATTATCAGTTATTTAATTTGTTGTTAATGCATTATTAGGTGTCACCAGGAGAATTTCCTGCCTCAAATACCAAAGTAACTTGGCCAGCTTTGTCTACTATTCATCTTGACTGGGGTAAGTATAGCAAAATGTCCTAAAGTTGATATAGGGCAGGCCAGAATATGTACCCAGTGTTGTGTGGTAGATAGACTAGGACTCAGGAGACTTGGATTTGAATCACCATTTGGCCAGGGAAACTCATGGGAGGGAGAGGTAAAGTGATAAAACTACTGCTTAGATATTTCACTTATCTTGAAAATTACTGTAAGTAAGATGCTACACAGCACACAACACGATATAAGCTGATGGATAGCTCAGTGAGAAGGAGGGCCTGGGATAGAAATTCAGCTCTGCATTGTGATTTTTAGAAGAGCCAGCCTTTGTAACCTTGGGTAAGTTGCACAGTCCCAACACACCACCGAAGAAGAGAATGGTAAACTGCTTCTGATTGTTCTTTATACCTAGGAAACTCTATAAAGGGTTGCCATACATTGGAATTGAGTTGATGGCATGAAGGTATCACTTTTTGTAAAACCTGGATATCTAAATTGACATGGTACTGGTGGATAATTTCTGGTGGATTCTGTAGAATATTCATTCATTCATTACATTTATATATCACCCATCTCGGTGGTTTTCTCTCTTTGGGTGGTGTACAACAGAAGATAGTAATGACATAGTTTCTCAAATTCTTGAAATCTAGCAGATTCTTTAAAAGAACATGCTTTTTAAAAGAACTCCATGCTTTTCATATCTGAAAAAAGACGCTTATTATTTCTTTTCAAACTTTTGTCTGAGACCTTACTCCCTTGTGCATCAGTATCACACTTTTTTTTTTACCACCTAAGCCCTATTCAGGTATTACCATCCTTGTCCTAATCAGCCTACAAGGAAGGGAATACCGAGGCCCACACCTCATTCCCCCATCTCCGTTTGTGGACAGTTTCCTCACACAGAAAGGGGCAAATCTGAAAAAAAATGAGTTATCTGACCTAGAGAGTCCACCTGTGAGTAAGGAAGCTGGCAAAAGTGGGCACTGGTTCACGTGAAAAGTATCTTTTGCCCTCAGATCTGTTTGCTTTCCATGTGAAGAAATGAAAACTGGAAAGGAACGGGACCAGGTGCTCCCCTGCTTGTGTGCGGATTAAAACATGAACAGTTACACTTGGGGAGGGCTCTAGTATGATAAAGTGTTCTGGAGAACTTGAAATCTACCCCCCACCCCTTGCGCCATTTTAGCAAATGCTAATAAAGGCATTACCTAACTCTGGGTGTCCTCCTCCACATTCCTACCATGTAATCAGAAATGCACCTGAAGAAAAAAAAACTGATTAAAACCAAATCAAATGTGAGAAGAACTGAAACTATTAGGGTTGTATAGGTCAGTTCTGGTTGTTTGGCAGATGATGGAACAGCCTGAGATGATCAAAGCTAGAAGGGAATGTGAAAAGGAAAGTTGGCTTCTATTTCTCCTACTACTCTACAAGGGAATTAAAGGTAGATCTGTGTTGCCAGGACGGGTCTGCACTTAAGAATATTTGTGTCTTAAATTCTGAGCCATCTTTCCCTTCATACAGAAAATATGCCTTCCCCTCTAAGGAAATATTTAGGGTGTTTCCTATTTCCTTCAGGTCCATTCGTTTGTACCATGGAGACTGAAAAGATAGAGCAAACACGGTCATTTGACAATACTTCCTGGCCTGCTACCTCCCTCCCTGACTGGATGGCAAGTTTACCTGACCATTTTTCTTTGTCTGAAATTTCAATCCCTGGTACCCATGACTCCATGAGCCTGTTTGGTGGTTCAAGGATCCAGTGCCAGAGCTGGCCACTAGAGGGTCAGCTGGTTGCTGGTGTGCGCTTCCTGGACATTCGCTGCAAGTTAGAAAGTGGCCATTTCCTCATCTACCATGTTAACACATTCCAGGAAGCCAACTTTTCTGAGGTACTTAAGGGCTCTTTGAGCTTCCTAGAGAAACATCCACAGGAGACAATACTCATGAGGATCAAAGAGGAACTTCCAATTATTCCCAGTGCAGACTTTGCCCCCCGCTTGCAGCATTATCTGGATGAAGAAGGCCAGAGCCGAGTTTGGGCAAAAGAAGCCATTCCCACTTTAGGCCAAGCTCGAGGAAAAGTTGTCATCTTGGAGGAACTAGAAGAAGAGGTGCTGGGAGTACCCTACGAAAAGCTAAGTGTTGGTGATGCTTGGCATGTTCTCTCACCAGAGTGCAAATGGGACCAAGTTAAGAAGCACCTGAGCATGGCAGTGAGTGGTGACAAAGCTATCCTGCACCTTACCTTTTGCTCTGGTAATGGCCTCTTCACCAACCCTGAGGAACTGGCCAGAGACATCAACCAACGCTGTTATGAACATCTGAAGGCTCAGGCTAAGCAAGCTGAGCGCTGGGGTATAGTAATTATGGATTTTCCTGGAACAGGACTGATTCAAACTATTGTGGAAAGTAACTATAAAACAGGGGACAACAACATCATTGCTTAGCATTTGTGATGAAACAAGGTAGGAATAGCCATGAATGTTCTGGAATAACCAGCCTCCCAGCTTGGGATGGAATGCTTGCTAGCAGTTAATCTATACCTATAAGAAGGTGGATGGGTGGTGATTGTCCAGCATTAGAGCCCACACCTGGCCCACCCATCCTGTACCGAGCCGCCCACACTTACTTTAAGACCCAAAAAGCATCACCGCAAGGGTCCCGAAACACTGAGTGGGGTAAACGGCCCACAAACACGAACAAAAACACCCCTACACATCCCAGCGTCCTCTGTGCCGCGCCACCCCTCAGCCAATCAGGTTGAACGACACGAGCACAGAGGAGGCTGGGAAAGCCAGCGCGCGCAAAATTAAAAATGCCTCATGCAGCGGGAGCGCAAGGGTGCCGAAGACGGACGCAGTGCTTCGCCGCCCTAGGGTAAGTTGAGGGGAAAAAACCAAAGACAGCAGCCAACAATTCATCAGGGGATGTGCTCTCCCTGCTGGATCGCTGGCTGCCACCTTTGTATTACCCCCACTGCTGTTTTGAGAGCTGACACGAAACAGCAGTGAGGATAATAGAAAGGCAGTAGCCAGCAATCCGCCAGGGAGAGCGTCTCCCATCACGAAACACTGCCTGCCACCTTTGTATTTCTCCCCCAAATGTTTCGAAGGTTTACACACACAAAAAACCATCGAAACAGTTGAGGGGGAACAAAGGCCTTCCACACCCCCATGGCAGGGAAAGGGGGAAACGGAAAGCTTCCACCTCCTGCCCTTCCCTGCTCCCCCCCCCTGGCAGGGAAAGGGGGAAATGGAAATCTTCCGCCTCCCACCCTTCCCTGTTTCCCCACCCCACCCCAGGCAGGAAAAGGGGGAAATAAATGCTTCCGCCTCCCCCCTTCTCTCCCTCCTCACTCGGGCGCAGCCTCCACACCTGCAGCCTCCTCTCTCTCCCCCCTCTCTCTCACTCTGCCCCCCTCTCTCCCCCCTCTGTGTGTGTGTGTGTATATCACCCAAACCACCCCAACCACCAGCACACAAGTTATCTCTGCCTGGCAGTGCAGGGCAAAAAATGCTAGTATTTGTTAAAAGGACAGGATAAATTTAAACCCCTGTAGATCACAAGCCTGCCTCCTTGTCTGGCTGGCCCATCTGTTGGGCAGGAGCTGGAACAGAGACGGGAGTTAACTCCAATGTGCAACACTCTGGTCTCGAACTCCTAACCTGCCGACCTTCCAGTTGTCAAGTTCAGCATCTTAACCACTAGGCCATTGCAGCCTTACCATTTCCCTCATTTCTACTCTTTAACAGAGTAATGAAATTCTGTCTCAGTAATTAATGATTAACTAATTAATAAATAATTAATAATTATATCTGCTGGAGGCAGGTGTAACTAGAACTGAATGTACTTTAATGTTGCAGACCTGTGACTGATATAGCCTTTTAGATCAGACTTCAAAGGAATCCCTTACGTAAGATCAGCCACTAATCATAGCAAGCTAGTGTGCCTAATTCCAGAACTGAGAGAAGCTCATGGTACAATATTCAGATGTTCACATTAGTCAAGATTTTCTGGGTTATTTTTCCATTGAAAGGCCATCTCTAATGTTACCTCAATTTTGGCTAGCCTGCATTGGCTACCCATAACATTCTGTGCAGGTTCAAGGTTCTGGTAATGATTTATAAAGCCCTATATGATTTAGGACCATGTTATCTGAAGGAGCTGCTGGTGCCTATGTCTGAGTTTAAAAAAAATCTACCACTAGAAAGCAGAGTGTTTTCAGCAGTGGCACCCATGTAAGGTCCAGAGTGATTTCCAAATGGAGGTACCCTGGTTCTGAAAGTCAACGAGGGCCCCCCTGGGTTTTATTAAGCATTTGCAAGGGAGAAAACCATTTTCCCTGGAGAATCACCTTGCCACCTCTGCAGATCCTTATCAAGCTTTGTGCCAGTTCTTCATAACATGGCTAGGCCACTGCATTGCTCCATAGTAATCTTGGTTTCCACTAAGGCTTGGGAAGGGGGTGGGGGCAGCCTATTGTTCCCGTGAAAAGCAGTCTAAGCCAGTGATGGCGAACCTTTTAGAGATCGAGTGCCCAAACTGCAACCCAAAACCCACTTATTTATCACAAAGTGCCAACACAGCAAGAGGGGAGGAAGGAAGCACTCCCACTGGACTGCTGGGCAGACTGCATGGGTGCAAACATTTGGCTGAAAACGTTTTGCTGAAAACGTTTTTCCTTACAGAGGCTTTTCCAACATAGATCATCCCATAGCAAATTTCTTGACACTATGAACTATTGTGATTTTTGTTTTTTATTCAATTGATACTTGTAGAAGCTTATTATAGGTATTGGAGGCCATCAATATTTTTATATTGCTATATAGTTGTCCTAGTGGTTTGTTGTTCTTGCTGCTGCTGCTTTTTTATTGTGCAATTTGGTTGTATTGTTGACTGCAACTCGTATCCGAGAATGCACTTTTTCCTGAAGCAGGAAAAATGTCACTGATGTGAATTTGTTTAAGGTGGATCCCATTTTGCCATGAAGTGACCCACACACTATGATCACGGAGCCATCTCCCGCAGCACACATGAAATAAGTCATGCAGTATTTAATACCGGGACTGCAATGGACTGCCTCAGCCACGAGGATATGGACAAGGTGCACCGTCACAGCCAGTCCAGGTGAACGGCCGCCACCCGTTCTGGCCCAGGTGGGGGCAAAGAGGCCCTCCGGCCACTCCACTGCCGGCCTGCTGGCCCCCTTCCCCCCTCGGACTTAAAAGGCAGGGGGTTGCCAGGTGAACTGCCGCCACCGCACGTTCTTGCCCCGGTGGGGGCAAAGAGGCCCTCCAGCCACTCCACCGCCGGCCTGCCAGGCCCCACCCTCCCCCCCATGGACTTAAAAGGCAGGGGATTGAGATGCCATTGCTGTTAACTCATTCCCCGTCGCCCTCACCACCTAAAGGGGCTTATCTGCCCATAGCCATTGGCCCCTTTAGGGATTCAAGGGGGGAAAGGTACTGATGCCTCCCCCCTTGAAAGCGAAACAATTCTATCGCAAAGGAAAGGCAGCGAACGGCGCTTCGGCCGCTGCCTTTACTTTCCGAGTAAGTGTTTTGCTTTCAAGGGATGGTGAAGGCATCAGTGCCTCCCCCCCTTGAAAGCGAAACAATTCCTCCGCAAAGGAAAGGCAGTGAACGGTGCTCCGGCCGCTGCCTTTACTTTACGAATAAGTGTTTCGCTTTCAAGAGGGGGCAAAGGCGCTGGTGCCTTGCCCCCCCCTTGAAAGTGAACCCATTCCCAGGGAAGCAAAGCCAGCGGACGGCGCTCCGGCCGCTGCCTTTACTTTCCTTAAAAGTGTTTCACTTTCAAGAGGGGGCCAAGGCACCAGTGCCTCCCCCCCTTGAAAGAGAAACAAAACTAAAAAACACAAACACCAAAATAATTAAAATAAATAAACCATTAATTAAAAAACACAAAAAACAAAAACATCCAAAATTAACCAAAACCAAAACCAAAAATAACAAACAGAAAAAACACACAGAAAAACACCAAAAAAGAAAAACAAAACAAACCCACAAAAGAAATTAAACCAGCCAACTTACCAGCATGTCCTACCTCCATGACGGCCGGAACTGAAATGAGGAAAGAAACATACTACTTACCAGAAGAAGCGCCACCCAGAGGCCAGTAGAAAAAAACAGTCAAAGTAAAAGAAATACTCAACAGCCCCACCCAGAGGCCACAAGAGATAAAACAGTCAAAAACATAACATTACATCACACATTCACACAAATCACAAACAAATCACAAAATAATAAAATAAAAACATTTCTAAAATCCTGTGTAGAGTTTTCACTGAAAAAAAACCAAAACATCTAAACACAGTTTAAAAACATTGAATGTAAAAAAAAAATGTACTTTCACATTTTTAAAATTATTATCCAAGGTACAACTATTTAAAAAAATCACATACTAAAACATTATTTGGTTAAATAAAATAATTGTAAAAAATTATATCATCCTTTCCTCTTTTTTTTAATCCACAAAAACAAACCCAAAAAAGCTGATCACAGTTTATAACAGCCCATGTGTATAAATAAACATTTTAAAAATCACAATTACAGACTAACCTTATTTGTACAAACATTAGCAAAAAAAACCTTCCAACACAATTTAAAACAGCCCGGCACCGCCGGGCAAAATCTGCTAGTTATATATAAGAATTGTTATAGATTTATTAGCTTATTATAAATAACATCATTACAAGAAAATGGGCACGATCTTCTTGGACACAGAAAAAGCTTTTGATAACATCTCCTGGTATTTCATGATTGTGATGCAAGGGGCTGTGGTGGCTCAGTGGTTAAGAAGCTCTGCTGGAAGTCAGCAGTTCGAGATCCAGGCACTGCATGATGGATAGAGTGCCCATCTCTGTCCCAGCTCTTGGGGACATGAAAGGAGCTTCCTTTGGGCATTCCCTGAGTGGAGTTTCTTCCGCAAAAATCCTTTCAACCCAGAATAATTTCTGACACAAATTATTATTATGATTGCAGTATTGAAAAAGATAGACATGGATAATAAATTTTTGGGATGGATGAAAGCAATACACTATATCACAAGCAAAGAGCAAGAATAATTTTAAATGGTGAAAAGATAGAAGTATGTGAAATATCCAAAGAATCATGCTAAGAATGTCCATTGTCACCTCTCATGTTTATAACTATGTTGGAAGTGCTCTTACGAAAGTGCAAGGCATTAAAGGCTTGAAAATAAAGGAATACATTATAAAGTAAGAGCATTTGCAGATGATATGGTGGTCTTTCTACAGGAACCATCAGAGAGTAAATTTACCGCTGTTGTAAACATGTTTATGACAGGTATAAATACGGCCACTTCTGCATTTACAACAGCTGCAGGCGCATTTACAGCTGATGTAACTGCGTTTACAACAACTGTGGGCACCTTTATGGCTGACATAAATGTGTCCACTTCCCCATCTGGGTGCGGTGGGAGCAGCAGGCCACATGAAATGGTGCTGCAGGCTGGGGCCGGCCCATGGGACATAGGTTGGGAACCCATGAACTAGAAAAAAAGTCAGGTTATAAAATAACAAAGAAAACTCAATTCTTGGGGATAATAGAAGTTGGATCACATAACTCCTGTCAAAATTATTAATTAAGAACATAAGATAAGAACAGTCTTTCTGTACCAGGCTACAGCCCATCCAGTCCAGCATTCTGTCTCACACAGTGGCTCACCATTTGCTTCAGGGTATTCCCAAGCAGATGCCTTCACCTGCTTAGGATTCCCTGGAAAAGGCATTGAGAGATATCCTGCCTATCTCTGCAACCCGGAGGTTGTCCATAATTATAGCCATTGATACTCTTGTCCTCCATGAACTTGTCTAATCCTTTCTTAAAGCTGTCAAGACTGGCAGCTGTCACCACTTCTTCTGGCAGGGAGTTCCATAGACCAGTGATCCTCTGGGTGAAAAAGTATTTTCTCTTATTTGTTTGAGAACTAGTACCCAAAAGTTTCATGGAGAGCCCCCTAGTTCTAGTGTTGTGCGATAGGGAAAACAGTTTTTCCTTATCTACTTTGTCCACACCGTGCTTGATTTTATAAACTTCAATCAGGTCACCTCTTAGACGCCGTCGTTCAAGAGTGAAGAGGCCTAACTGTTGCAGTCTCAGATGGTAAGGAAGGTGTTCCAGTTCCCTAATCATTCTGGTTGCCATCCTCTGCACTTTTTCCTGCTCCATAATATCCTTCTGGAGGTATGGCGACCAGAACTGTACACAGTATTCCAGATGGGGAATTGCCCCCCCCCCCCTGTCCCCAGTCCTAATGCCCATCCCTTCTTAAGCTATCTTTGCTTTCCCCTATCCCTTAGCTTTCTTCTAGCCTCATGCAAGGAATGATTGTATTTAGAGTAAATGGATGAATGAGAGTTTGTGCAGAGTGGGGTAAGAATGGATAGAAAGTAGCCTTGGTAAAATTAGTGCAGACAAAGAGGGGGGAAAAACAGAATGGGTAGAAACAGAATGTTGAGAAGAGCTAATTTGCATAATTGACAGGGATTGGTTGAGAGTGAATGATTGATGTGATGAGGACTGGTTTTTATTATCTACTGGCATATTTGTGCCCGACCAGCCAGGCAGTTTTTATTTGTGTGGTGTTTTTTGTTTGTTTGTTTGTTAAGGGTGGTTTGGGTAGGGGTGTTTTGCATTTGTGGTTTGTGACTTTTTTTGATCTATTTTATTAGATTTACTTGTGATTTGGATTTATTTCTTATTTTTCTGACTTGTTTTTACTCTTGTGGCCTCTAGGTGGGGCTGTTAGTAATAGTGTTGGATTCTCTTTTTGTTTGACTTGTTTTATTCTCTCCCGGCCGCTAGGTGGGGCTTCTTCTGGTAAGTAATCTTTGTTTCTTCATTTCTGTTCTGGAGTTGTGGAGCGAAGACGTGCTGGTGAGTTCTCTGGTTTTTTTATCTGGTTTTTTGTGTGTGTGTTGGACTGGTAGGTGTTTCTGTTTCTTCTTTTGTGGTTTTATTGGGTTTAGATGTGTTTAATTGTTTTGTTTATTTCTGGTTGGTTTTTATGTTTCTGATTTCTTTTGTGATTATTTGTTTAATTTGTGGTATTTTTGTTGTTTGAGTTAGGTATTTTTGTGTTGTAGTTAGGTGTTTTTTCTGTGCTTTCATGGTATTTTGGGTGTTTTTGTTTGTTGATTTTGTTGTTTATTGTTTTGTTGGTTAATGTGTTTGTTTAATTATTCATTTATTTGTGTTTTACTAATTTTGGTATTTGGCATTTTGGGTAAATGTTTTGTTTTGTTGTTGTTGTGTATTTTTGCGTGAAAAACGGGCTGCATGTCGGTTCCTCTTTTCCCCATTGCTGCTTTGAATTTTGGTTTCGATGCAGCAATGGGGAAAAGGAGGAGCCGGCAGTCAGCCCGTTCTTCCCCCAGTAAGGTTTGTTAGGTAGGTCGGGGGAGAAGGAGGCAGAGAAGAGCTATCTGTCTGATGATGGTTCTCTCCTCTCTGTCTCCTTTTTCTCCTGGCTTACCTGACTGGAGATCGGCAGGCAGCAATCCATAAGGGGTGGTGCTCTTCCTTGCGGATTGCTGGCTGCTGCTTTTGTATTACCTCCGTCGGTAGTACAAAGGCAGCAGCCAGTCATTCGCCAGGGCGTGTGCTTCCCCTGATGAACTGCTGCCTGCTGCTGGTATTTTTTCCCACCCCGGCTCAACTGACCTTGAGGCTGGCGGTGGTCACACCATGTCTTCGGCAGGGTAGCGGGGAGGAGAGGGAGTCTCTCTTCTCGCCGTTGCTCCGGGAAAGAAGGCCGGCGGTGGTCTCACCATGGTTGTTTGTATTTGTTTGCAAGGCCATGAGGCACTGCGTCCGCCTGCAGTGGACTTGCGTTCCTGTTGCGGAAGGCTGGCGTGTTTTTATTTTATTTTTTGCGCGCTGGCTTTTTCAGTGTTCTGTACACTCACGCCCTTCAGCCTGATTGGCTGATGTGCTCACGGCACGTAGGACGCTGGGACTTGGAGTTTTGTTTGTTTGCGTTTGTGTGGTGGTTTTTCCCCTGCGGCTCGATTTCAATCGGGCCGCCGCGTTTCCCAACGTTCTTTTTGCTCACGTCTCTCAGCCTCATTGGCTGAGGCATGGCACGGTGCAGAGGACATTGGGAATTGGTTCAGCTGTTGCCCCACTGGCGGCTTCGGCAGTGTTGCGGCGCTCTGTGGTCCGGGTATGGGATACGATAGCTGAGTGCAGGCGTGTATACCGGAGTTCAACGTTTAACACCCCTCTTTATAGGTTAAGATTATCTTTACCTATAAGGAGGCCCGTTAACCGTTGGTGTCCGGCATGCATGCCCGCACCTGGCCCAACCATCCCAAACCAAGCCGCCTACACTTACCACCCTTGGACCATTGCCGCAAGGGTCCACCAGCCACGAGTGGGGCAACCACCCCACGAATGTGGCAAGGAAAAAACTACAAGGCCCAGCATCCAATGTGCTGCGCCACCCCTCAGCCAATCAGGCTGAAGAGCGCGAGCACGGAGGAGGCCGGGAAAGCACCGTGCGCTAAAAAAACAGCTGACGCGGCCTTTCCCCACTTCCTCACTGAAGCCACGCGGGGAGAGAAGGGGCTGCCCCTCCCCCCGAAGCTATAGCAAGGCTGGCTCCGGCCTCCGGGGCCATGGGGAAACGAAGTGCTTTCTCCGGGAGACAAAGGCCACGCCTTTGCCTCCCGGAGAGAAGGAAACCCCTTCCATGGAGGGGCTTAGCTTTTCTCTTGGTTGGCTGGGGATGAAGCTTTCATCCCCAGCCAACCAAGAGAGAAGCGATTTCCCTCTCTCCAGGAGATGAAGGCCGCGCCTTCACCTCCCAGTGAGAAGGAATCACCTTCCCCCCAATCCCTCTCTCTCTTCCCCCCACTCTCCTTCTCGTCCCTTTCTCTCTCCCCACCTCTCTCTCTTTCTCCCCACCTCTCTCTTTCCCACCCTTTCTCTCTCTCTTCCCTCTCTTTTTCTCTTTCCCCCTCACTCTGTCCCCCTTTCTCTCTCTCTCCCCCTCCTCTCTCTGTCCCCCCTCTCTATCTCTCTATCTCTCTCACACACACGACACCCCTGCCTTGCTGGGCAAATATTACCAGTGTGTTGGTGGTTGAGGTGGGTTTTTTGGGGGGAGGGTGTGCACACACCCCAAAACCACCCCAACCACCCACTCACACATAATAACTGCCCGGCAGGGCCAGGCAAAAAATGCTAGTAGTTACATAAGAAATATACTTTACCTAACACATTGCATTTATCCTTACCATATTAACACACATTGCATTTATCCTTAGTATATCTCTACATTACACCTAAAACATATTGTATTATTCTTACTGTATCTACTTTATGAAACACTATTAGAAATGTAGTTTATAATACTCTTAAGAAATACTATGCAAAACTAGAATATTGTTACATGATAGCAAGTTTTTTTACGCATGATAGTTTTTATATGCCTATATGCTTAAATACAAAGAAAGTTATATTATCCTTATATGTAACTTCCTTTATTATTTAATTCTTTTATTTAGGACACTCACGTAATGATAAAGTACAGTAATACGTCATACAAAGTCGGCTTCATACAACATCGGATTCATACAACATTGCCTAATTCCTTGAAAAAAGTTGCCTCATACAAAGCCGTGTGACGTTGTATGAGGCATTGGGGTTTTCCCAGGTTGCATTGTGCCTGGGCAGTATAAAAGGCAGGGCACATGCGTTCATTGCTCTTGTGGGTTTTGCATGAGGCGAAGAGTGTTTAGGAGTGGTTTTGAGCGCGATTTTCGATTTCTTTGAATTTTTCGTCAGAATTTTTAGAAGCATTCCTGGAATTTTTGCAGCATTCTTCAGGTTCTTGGACATTCAGGGTTGTTTGACATGTTTTTGTAATGTTTTTAGCCTTTAGGCAATGATTTCTTAAAGTTCTGTCAGTTTCCTGTCTGTTTCCTTGACTTTGCCCTGAAGTCTGTGCTGTTACAGTACAATGTATCTCTATGGAAACGACGTTGTATGAGGCATCGGGGCAAGGATTTGGACATTGTATGAGGCATCACGGCTAGGATTTTGCAGGCCTCATACAAAGTCCAAATCCGTATAAAGTCTAAACTTGTGGAACCAAGTTTGGACATTGTATGAGGTATCACTGTATATTCATTCATTCATTTACTATTTAGTAGTAGTTAATATCCGTAGCCTTAGAACCTTATAAGCAAGATAGGACAGAGAAAACCAAGAAAAGCTCTTTTGTAAGCATCTCTTTTGAAGCCTTATTGTAAGACCTTGTGGGTCGTTAAGAGATTAAGAAGTTGGCAAGATGCTTTCCTCACCCAAATACACAAACCAGTCTAAACATACAAACTATTCATCAGTTTTGTTACATCCCTATGGCAAAAAAAGAAAGAGTGAAAATCTCCAGCATTCTCCAAGGTTAGTACACTAAATGTTACCTTCTTAGCCTTCTGAAGTTCTGTCTCTCGCTTCCCCGCAGACAAGAATTCTGAGACAGCCAATCAGGGGAGAGGAAAGTATCAAGACACTTGTGGTTTTTTGTTTTTTAGATCAGAGTAAACGTTAATTACTTACTAACAAAACAGTTTTTATTTTTAGTTTCAAAGGGAAAAAATGTATATAGCCTACATCTTTTCTTTGTTTGGGGTGTTACTTTGATGAGCACCCCAGGCTCTGTAAGGTACCCCAAATTGCTTCTTTAATATTGATCAATAATAAAGAGTTCCTATTTTAAATAACTTTCTCCTGGACTGTTTTATGTGGGTTGTCTGCGTGCATAATTGGCCAAACCTTTCCCGACAGGTTCGCTCGGCTAGCACACAGCTGGGTACCAACCAGGCTTTGCTGGAAAGGCAATTGGGGTACGGGCTAGTTAGATAGTTTGGGGGGCAATTCATAAGGCCTTGGCTGATGGCTACAGCAGAAGTAGGGCAAAAGTCAAGAGGTGATGAACCTAAGGTGATACGCAATGTCTCACTGCTGGCTGCAGATTTAGTAGGCAAATAGAGCCGCGCCAGACAGCTGATCAAGTTAGTTGCCCGGAGTCAATATACATAAAGCCCCTGAGATTAGAGCAGGAACAATGGGTTTCACCAACCCTGTTAATTAGATTCCCAGTGGGGTCCAAGATACTCAGTATCTTCTGAGTAACTTCCGAGAGCTGTCAATGTAACTCGACCAACGGAAATGCCACGTATGCAAGCCTTCTGTATTAGGGGTCATGCACAACCTAGGCGCGCATTACCCCAAGGCAGGGTAAAAAAATATGCATCCCCGACTTCGTTCGGGGCTGGACTTCACTGCACGATTGTCTTGCGTGTCTTCCTTGTGGCCAGCCATTCCAAAACCTAAGGACCATTGCAACAGCTTTCTGACTCAATTGATTCATGGGGGTCTAGAGGACGGAGAGAGAGGCCAGCTGCAATTCAGCCGTGAGCAACTGCTTAAGGGTGAGTGAAAATGAGACTCATCAACCTAAAATTCTTCTAAAAGTATTGGATTTAAACTTTTAGAACTAAATTATATTTCTGGCCATAATTGGAATATAAGTGTTTAGAATCCAAGAGCCCCAGCTTCCAAAAACTCAATTGGATATAAGGGTTTTGGAAATATATATCGAACCACACCACATAAATACATATAAATTTGGGACACAACAGATGGAGAAGGTTCTGGAGAACCCTGAGGAGAATTAAGAGAAAGAAAATGGAGGGGTTTTGGAAATGGCTGCTGTCCAGGAATCATCCAGCTGAGTAGGGATAAGATGGCTTCCCTAGAATAGTAAGAGAAGTTTATTATTTTGGCCTTGGAGTGTGTAAAGTGCTGATCTGTTGCCTGAAGTGTTTTATTAGTATTTGATGAAACTTTCATTTCCCCCTCCTTTTTGAAATCTGACTGTTGATGTTTGTAAATACCTGAGTTGTGTTCAAATAAATCTTTTTAAAAACTCAAACCCTTGTGTTTCCAGTAAAGGGAGTTTGTTTCTTTTTAGTTACACGCTACCAAGATTAGGACGAAACACTGGTTATTGGCTAACTCTAGGACAGTGTTAGCAAACCTATGGCATGGATGCCAGAGGTGGCATTCAGAGCCCTCTCTGTGGGCACCCTTGCAGTCACCCCAGCACAAAGTTTGCCCCGCCCCCTGCCCAACAGCCCAATGGGAGTGCTTCCTCCCTCCCCCTAGCACAGAGTTAACCCCACCCTTCTGCCCAGCAGCCCAATGGGAGTGTTTGCTTCCTTCCCTGTAGCTATGTTAGTACTTCGCGATAAATAAGTGGGTTTTTAGATTGCAGTTTGGACATTCAGTCTCTAAAAGGTTTGCCATCACTACTCTAAGAAGAGGGCAGGCTGCAATTTGTCAAGGCAGGCCAGGATTGGATTATTGAATATCCCAGGGTTTGCCTGGTGTTAAGAAAAATCCAGACCAGACTTTGCAGTTAAAGCATCTTGGCCTGGTACGTTCCCTGACCAAAATGATTGATTGCTCCCCCACCCTATCCCCAGCCCTAACGCCCAGCTCTTCTGAACCCCTAACCCTTTGCTTTCCCCTAGCCCTTAGCTTTCCTCTATCCACATACCTCCTCCCCTTGCCACTGCCCTACCCTTGCCCCTTCTCTCCCATCCCTAAATGGGCATGCCTGGGCAAAGATCCCCTTGTGGCAAAAGCTTGGGGCATGTGTTGTGCTTGCAATGTCACCGTGGACCAAGAGGGCTGGTTCCAGAGCCCCAGGGGATATGACATCTACTTGCTGAGATAAACGGCTATTTGACTTGCCCAGGCAAGTACAGGGAAGTAAAGGGGAAGCAGTGGGATTTTTACAGGACCGGATACCCTCTGAAGAGCGAAATATGAAGTCTGCAAGCACCCAGTAGACTGAGGGAAAGCCTTTATATGTGATGAAATTGTAACGTAGTAAAGAAATTTCGGGGAAAATTATAAAGGTTTTGTACAAAAAATTAAAATAAACCTGGAAAGGAAACCAGAAATATTTCTTTTGAGCTTGATAAAGCATAAAACAAAATAGGAAAGTAAAATTATATTACAGTAAAACCCCAACTTACAAATTGTGGATTGCCCGCTCACGCAATTGGCATAAACTCTTCCCGTGGGGTCTGCTCGGCAGAGAAAACCGCCTCGAGAACCACCCTGGTTCTAAGGGAACAGAAATTGGTTTGGGCTATAATTTGATAGTCTTATTAATTCACCCATAAACCATGGCTGATGACCTGGTCAGAAGTAGGCAATTCTCACAAGCTGGTTAACCCTGATAAGCATGCACAATAGCATGACTCATGCCCACAGGTCGTGGGTAAGGTCAGATGGTGGTAAATAAGCTGACCCTAAATTAGACCCGGGAAAATCCTAAAATAGAGCGAGAACAATAGTCTCGCAAAACCCCTAGCTTATCAGTAGAAAGAGAACTTCCCTGTGATGTCAAAGCATACTCCGCATTGTCTTGAGTAACTTCTGTAACCCTGAGAATGTAACTTATCAATAAAGTGCCACGTTGGCAAAAACCTTCTGAAAAAGAATTCCCACGCAACCTATCGGTGTGAGAGGTCAATAAATACGAGTTTCCGGACTTAGTTCGGGGCTGGACTTTGCTGCAGCTTCGCCTCGTGTGCCTTCCTTGCGTCCAGTCACTCTCGCCTCCGCGATCCTCCACAGCAACTCCCGTTGCCATCCCAACAACAAATGCCCCGAGTTACATAAAATTCGACTTACATAATGCTTTAGTGCTAAAACCATGTCCCGATTTACACGATTTCCTATGGGTTTGCTTTGAGTTACATAAAGATTTTTTTCTATGGGTTTATTTTGGGTTACGTAAAAATTCATTTCTCTATGGGTTTGCTTCGATTTACATAAAAATTCATTTTTCCTATGGGTTTGCTTCGAGTTACTTAAAAAAATAATTTTCCCTATGCATTTGCTTCGAGTTACATAAAAAACCGATTTAAGCAAAAGCCTACAGAATGGACTTTATCGTAAGTAGGGGTTTTTACTGAACAGTATTCATAGTAACAGCAGTAAGGATTCACATAGCAAACACTGGAAAGGAGAAGAGGAATTGCTGTTGGACAAATGTTTGATTAAATTACAAGAATTTATTTTTAGAGATAAATTGACACTATTATTAAGAGGAACACTTCTATCAGTTTATAGGAAACAGTGGAATATTGAAGAGACATACAGTGTACATGGAAGCAGTGCCAGATTAAGCTAGCACGAGGCTTGTAGCAAATTGTGTGCTTAGATTTAGGATTTTGGATACCTATAAAATAAAACACCACTAGTAAAAACAAACTTTTTTTGAGATAACACTAGTCAAATCAATTTCTCTAAGTAAATCACATACGAAAGCACTAGAAGATCAGTGCTGGATTAAGCCTATGAAACAGAACACAGCTCACACATCGATCGACTCAACACACATTTGCGCTACTACAGAGTAGCACATTAGATGCACGCACAGACAAAGACGGCTCTGCCTGCGTGCACATCTTTACTCTTTGGCGTGCATTGAATGGTCCAATGAGGTGTTGACGAGTCTCTGAGTGAACATTTTTTGAATATTCACACAAATGCACGGAATATTTATATTTGGATTTTCATTCTAACCGAGTCTGGGGGGGGGGGCAGAGATGCAGGGCTCGTAGCATTTGCTATTCCTGCTATATGGCTGATCTGGCACTGAATGGAAGAAAGATGGAAATTAAAAATGAAATCATAAATTCATAATGGAATAGGAAATTGTTCAAAAGAAGACTAGTTAGAGAATTCTTGTAATAATGGCCCAACGATAAAACATTATTAATGGATAAAATTGCAGGGGAACTTGATAAAAGCAAGGCACGTTCAAAAGAGTCTGATGAATTTGATAAGATAATAGAAGTGAATGTCTTTCAAGAGTAAGATTGGAACTCTATTTCAAAAAACCATTTTGTTTTAATTATTTTTAAATTAAAAATGAACAAAAAACATTTAGTTGAACTCCCTTTTCTTGTCATTTGACATTGTTTTATGCATTACATGTACTCTAAAGCAGCTGGAAAAAACCTGCTCCATAATCTGTATGTCTGTCTATCAAATACCTTATTTTATTGCTTTTTATTAATAGTAGACTTATTGATGAGAGGAAATTTTGGAGGTCACTAATTCAGAAGGTCACCTTGACTCAGAGACCACTTGATAGCACATAACAGCATAGTCTCAGCCATCAGTTTTCCAGGCAAAATACACCCAACTGATTCAATCTTTCCTAATAGAATTTTTCTCCAGGCTCCTTAGCAACTTGCTCTGATCTTTATGCATTTCAGGTTGTTGTTTTTTTGGTAATTATAGTACAGTATTACATTTTTCCTGGTATTGGTTCATGTGACTAGGCAAAAGTTTCATCATGAGTCTTTTTAAGTTCAATCATTTAACTATTTCATTATACTGCCTCAAAGCGTTAGTTACTGTATGATGCCAAGGCTGACACATTCTTAAGGGGGAAATGCAACAACTAATGCACCTAAGGGGCCATTCAGCAATTACTTGATCCATTTTGGGGGGAAATTGACCCCCTCCCCCCATGTAATCTGACCGTAATTTTTGTTTTGAGACACCCCCCCCTTAAAATTATGTAATCCAGAGCTTTTTTATTGAAACTCTAATTTTTTAGAGCTTTTCACTATTGGTGCCTAATGCAGAACGTATCTGTGAGGATTCTTGATGCATCACACCCTTTATGAAGAGAAATTTTTTTTGTAGGGAGGAATGAGGATGTCAGGTAAATTCTGATAGTGTTCTTCTACTATCTTCTTTATAAGGATTATACTGTAAATTTATATTGGTTAGAAATAGACTGCACAAGCAATTCAATAATCTCAAATCAGATCAAAATTCCCAGAGATCATTTTTAAACCTAAAAAAGCACCATGTTTCAAAACCACAACAGCTCCAAATGGATTACATAATCTTTGACCTGGGGACCCCCCCCCCTGTAATTTTCCATAATTCAGATGGCAGACCCCCTCTCCCCTCGAGGAGCACGTAATTGTTGAATGGCCCCTAATTTGCACATATGCAAAATTGCATATTAGGTAGACAAGTCTCATTGGTATGCAGATTATCTGGTTTAAAGAACTGGGATATCACAGATCCCTGCGGGAGAACCCCAGGGGTTCTCCCCCATATTCTTCTATCAGTAAAATATTTCAAGTGGAGCCTGGAAGTTTGTTATCAGTATATCAGCTCATGTTGTGGTATGCCTGACCCAGGATCTGAAGTCAGTTGTAACACTGCTTCTTCTTAAAAGTAGGTAAATAGCTGAAAGGTTTCAAAATATTTCTGTTAGTAAAATACTGGTGCTTTCCGAAGAGCCAAGCACTGACAATACATGTCCCCCTGAGGTATGGCAGTGGCATGGAAATGGCATAAAGAGATTATTTGCCTCAGATTAATCCATGTGATAGCGATGATTCAGTTCATTTTGTATGAAGACCCTCCATCTTGGAACAAAAGTTCTGCTGTTTTGAGGAGGCACCAGTTCTTCATCAAGAGCTAATGAACTTCATGGTTATGTGGGAATTTGAGCCTCTCCTGTGGAACATCATCCTAATCCTTGGAGAATGATACATATTTATCTCACTTTAACTCATTATTCAGAAATAATGTTGACATCCCTTTAGCATTTCCGAAAAAATAATGTGCATGGAATTTTTTCCCATGTGGACCAATAGTTTCTTGAAATAGCTCACAGATCATGCTCTTCTCTCTTTGCTGTGTCCATCAATGCCACCTTCTATTAACAGACACTCAAATTTCTGGAAAGGAATAAACCATCCTCCTCAGGCTGATAACATCATCTACCGCTATATTGACTGGGAGAAGGAGAGAATGGCTGATTCTTGATTAACAAATGACAAAATATCTCATTTGAAAGGTGGCAAAACAAACTAGATTCCCAACAGGTAAGAAATCAGAGCATTTCTAGGATTCATATTATTTGCAGGGCAGAAGAGAAAATTTCTTGTGATGGACTTTGTACATTAAAAAAACCCATTAGGGTTCAGTTGCTTTAAGTATTATCTTGTGCTCTTTGTATTAACTTTAGTTCAACGTTTGTTTCGAATAAGAGCAGAGAAGAGGCAATTGTAGTCCAAGTGAACATTTCAGCCAATGCAGCTTTGCAAATCCAATTGGAACTATATAAGCCAAATTTGTAAAAGTGCAGTGAAAGGTATGTATAACTTCTCAATGAGTAAACATATTTTTGCAACAGTAGTGGGAAGCAACTGTTATGATTTCCTCATCCCACTGGTGTTTCTCTGTCTCTTGACTCTGTCTCTTTGTCTCACTCTCTCCTCTTCCAGAGACAAAACAATATCTGAAGAATTAAAACTAAACTACTCTAATAAAATTCCTACTGTTTATACATCAGTTCCTATGATTTGAAAATTTTAGTACTGTACCTATAAAAGCTAAAAATTATGCAGCCAATACTCTCCTGTTTTACATTTTCAAAATCTTTGCTTGAAGGAATTATTTGTTTTTGAGGAGTTATTATAATAGATTTATATGAACTATTTTTCAAGTGCAGCAACCTAGGCCAGATCAAACCAATAGTCTGTGTAGACAAGCGGAAGAACGTTTGTCCCTTTGAGATGTTGTTATATTGTAGTTTCCATCAGTACTAGCCTACAGACTCAGTAGAAGGATGAAGAGAATTAGGATCCGAGAGCATCTGCATCATGATGATGGTGATGGTGATAATGACGAGGAGGAGGAGACAGATATATCATAGGGCCAATATTCTCCAGCCCTAGCTGAACTCAATATTGGCTTGAATATAGTAGCAGTTGTCTAAAGACTTGGATTACTTTTTTAAAATCATTTTTATTGATTTTAGTTAATTAAAAAAACAGACACCAATACATAACATATAATGAAGCAAACAAAAAAATCCATTCAATATAGTCTAACTTATTTTATCTTTCCCGTTACAGTTGTTTTTAAAGCAATTCAGCCTCTTTATAGACTTTATCAGAACACCCCTAAATCTCCCCCCCCCCGCCTGTGCTATACATATTGGAATTTGTCTTATGCTTAATTTCAACTTTCTCAAAATTCACAAATTTCTGGGCTTGGCTTCATCCCATCGCCACTCATTAATGCATATTCTACATAGGGCTTCCAAACTTTCCAAAATTCGTTATACTTCATTGGATGATTTTTATCTAGGCTTTCATAGAAACACCAAAAATAAAAAATGAAATATTTACATGTACTGTAAGCCATGCATTAACTTGTTGAGTAATGCTTTTCTTGCAGCAAAATCTTTATAGGAATAGCAATTACACTTATTAAAATGTTGCCCCAACATGCTGGATACCCATTTTACTGATCTCAGAAGGATGGAAGGCTGATTGAACTAACAACTTTTTGTCTAGTACAGCAGTTTAACCACTGCACCACCAGGGCTCTTTGAATATAGATAAGGTTTCGATTTGGTAGTAAAGCCATTGGGCATGGAACAAGAGCATAGAAGAGAACAAAAGAGGTAGAGGGTCCAAGTAGTTGAAGCATGGGAAAAAAAGTAGCCTGCCATGAAGCTAGTGGGCAATCATGTTTCTTCCAGGTACTGACCTAGGAAAAGATGAGCCTGATGCTGTAGGTACCAGATGTTGGAATATCCACTCACCTCTCTAATACATGGGTGACCAACCTTTTCACACTGTGGGCTGGACCATGCCCCCTCAAACAGCTGAATGGGCCAGAGGCATGGATCCTCCTGCCTTAAATGCTGCATTGTGTCTAAGAAAACCTGGAGAGCCAAGTTTGAGGATCCCAGGTCTAGCTCATTTCCTAGCCCAGGTTTTAGCCAATATCCAATACTGATTTGTCATTAAATCAGCTGAATTCCAAAATATTCTATCCTTTGCCTTCTGTTTCCATCTCTGGACAAATAACTTTATCATCGGCTCATCCCATCATTTTGGGGTCTGCCTAGTGGTCTTTTGTGGTCCCTTGGTATCCAGTCTGTTAGCTTATAGGTGCATCTGTTATTTTTTAGGTGAGTTATATGGCCTGTCCATCTTCTTTTTGCTACATGCAGTGATTCATCAACCACATCACACAGTCTGGTCCTTTGGCATAATTCCTTATTGCTGACCTTATCCCTGATTGTTACTCCGCACATCCATCTTTCAATTGCTCTTTGGGTTACCGCCAGTTTTTCTTCCTCTGATTTTGCTATTGCCCATGTTTTGGATGCATACAACATTGCTGGTAACACTGTCATACTGAATACACTTTCCCTGATATTAATCTGCAGACTGTCATCTGTTAGCACTGTTCAGTTTATATTAAAGGTAATCCAAGCTGCTTTGCATCTTCTTATCCACTCACTACGTGGTATGTTATCTGGTTGAATTTCCTAACCGAAGTAGACATAATCAGTTACTTCTTCAATCTTGGTTCCCTTTATGGTGATGGAACCTTGAGTACATTGGCTGTTTCTCATCCATTTTGTTTTTGTTAAATTCATCTCCAACCCAACATGCTTAGAAGGGTTTGGGGCTGTTTGCAAAAAGGATGCAATCATCAGCAAACAGAAGATAGGCCAGCCTTTCTCCATAAACCTTAATTTGATTTTACAAAAGAGACTTTCCAAAGTTATTGCAAAAAGCTTCAACAATATTGTGCCTTCTTGATGAACACCTTTATTCATTGTAATATGACATATTTCAGACAGCAGTTTTATATCAGTAGTACATCCCATAATAATAATAATAATAATAATAATAATAATAATAATAATAATAATAATAATAATAATAATAATAATAATAATAATAATATTATTATTATTATTATTATTATTATTATTATTATTATTATTATTATTATTATTATTATTATTATTATTATTATTATTATTATTATTATTATTATTATTATTATTATTATTATTATTATTATTATTATTATGTGTCAGAGATTATTTTGGGTTGAAAGGATTTTTGCTGGAGAAACTCCACTCAGGGGGCACCTGAATGAGGCTCTTTTCATATCCCCAAGTGCAGCCTTCTGGTATTGAAACCCAACCTTCCAGTCTCCAAGCTAAGCATCTTAACAACTAAGCCACCAGGGGAGCTGCAGTACATCCTGTATTAATGCTTCTTATGACATTGACATACAGTAATACCTCGGATAACACTAAAACTTGGTTTCACAAGTCTTAGTGTTGTCCGTTTTTTAATGTTGTGCGATACATTGATTGTACAACGTTAAAAAAAAAGCCTGGTTCCCTTTCCAAAGAGTGGAATCCCCGCTGCCCTTTCCAAAGAGGCAGGTGGATCGAGCCAAGCCCCAAAGTCGGCAGGACTGGTCTCCAACTTTTGAGATTGGCTCTCCAGCGGTCTGAGTGTCTGAGCACTGGTTTCCTTGGAGTAAGGGTGCACGCGCCTGGCCTCCCCCCAAGGAAACCAGCTTGTCTGAGCATCTGAGTGCTGGTTTCCTTGGAGTGAGGGTGCGCATGCCCGATCTCCCCCTAAAGAAGCCGGCGATCTGATGCTTGGGTCTATGGAGGCCCCCTTGCCCTCCCAGCAAGGGAGCCTCCAGAGATCTTTCCCCAAGGTCCGCAGGGCTGGTTTCCAGCCCTGCGGGCTTTGGGGCAGAGATCAATGTTGGGGAATTTGAGGAAAATTCTTGCATCGCACAATGTTATCTTAACGTGCGGTGCAAAAGTTTTCCTCAAATTCCCCAAGGTTATCTGATTTTAATGCTGTGTGGTGCACACGTTAACCGGGGTATTACTGTGTGTTGGATTTATCCCGGCTTCATGAAGCTGCTGAGAGTAGCATTTGTCTCCCCTGAGTTGAATGCCTTTTGGTAATTAACAAATGTAAGGCATCCTGACACCCTATATTCTTTGATTTTCTCTAGTTGTTGTCTGACTGCATGGATGAGGTTGAGAGTGGAATGGCCTCTTCTAAAGCTCGCTTGTTCTTTGCTGAATTCTACATCTTTGAATATTTTTTGCAGAAGAATTCTAATAAACAATTTATAGAGTTGAGAAAGGAGGGTGATGGGATGATAATTTCCCAGAACTTCTGTATCGCCTTTCTTCATGAGTAGCATGGTTTCAGATATCATTCAAACTCAGGATAAACTACTAGTTCACAAGTAGTTTGTAAAGCATTCAGCAAGTGCCCTATGGAGTGAGTGACCTTCCTTAAGATGCTCAGCTGTTATTTCATCTTTCCTGGGACATTTGTCTGGTTTTGTCTTTCTTATAGCTGCGTCCACATCAATGCATGTTACTGAAAAAATTTCCTCTGATTTGGCGTGTGAGGTAATTTCATTCGTACTTCACATATCTCCTTCATTTCCAGTTTATCTGTCACTCGCATTCCATCTTTATTTTTAAAAATGATTGGTAATTTTATTTTTAATTGTGACTGCTTTTCTGCTTTCTTCAGACTTTTCCTTTTTTCTTCAGTCTCTCGGAGGCATGTTTTGTGTCTTGCCGGATCCTTCTGACTTTGGTTGGAAGGATGAGTTCACTTGAAAGGTCAATCGCCTTTTTTATTTTTTCACCAACTTTTCATAAACTTCATCCATATCTACACTGGTTACAGGTTTTAGGGGTTTCAATAAACATCAGCCTGTGCTTCCCAAAAACTGAAACATGTTACCATATTCACAATCACCTTTGCTATGCAGTTGCTATTGTTCTGAAGCAGTTGTACGAAGCACCCGCATCATCGTACAGTTCATTAAAAAGTACAGTATTTTACTTTCTGTGTATTGCTGATCAAAACTGCTACACAGTGACAGTTTTGATCAGAAATACACAGAAAAGGGAAAAATAATGTAACTGATTCAGCAAACCAGTGATAATCTACTAGATATAATTTAAACATCATTTCACTTCCCTTCTCCCTCTGCAGTTAAGCAGGGAAAGTGTTCACTTTTCTGATTTTGTGAAGCAGCTCATAAGCTGCTTGTGATACTGGAAATTTGCAACAGAAACAGCTTTTGACAGCTGCAGGGCTCTAATTTAGTCCATTCCAAGTGATGACATGTGCTAGAACAGACTAAAATACAGTAAAACACCGACTTACAAATGCCGCGAGTTACATAAAATTTGACTTACATAATGATTTTGTGCTAAAACCATGTCCCAATTTACATAAATGTCCCGATTTACATAAATTTACATAACACGATTTCCTATGGGTTTGCTTCGAGTTATGTACAAATTCATATCCCTATGGGTTTGCTTTGATTTACATAAAAATTTCATTTTTCCTATGGACTTGCTTCGAGTTACATAAAAATATTTTTTCCTATGGGTTTGCTTCGAGTTACATAAAAAACAATTTAAGCAAAAGCCTATGGAACTGACTTTTTGCATAAGTAGGGGTTTTACTGTACAGGCCACCAACCCACACCATTAATGGACCAAGGTTTGCATATGATCAAGACATGACAATGAAAAAGAAAATGTCTCTTTCATTTTGAAATAGTGCACACTTGTTCTGCTGCAGATTCCATTGTAGAGGAAGATTATTCCTTCTTGTGTTATAGTTCCCCTGATGTATTTCCTGATTCTGTATGGCTCTACCAGAGGTAAGCAGAATGTTGCTGCAGTCAGATGACTGGAAAGATATGTGTCTGATTCCATTGGAAAGGGCTGCTTTACAGTGAGCAATTTCACTTAAAGTGACTCTTCCATCTGCTGGGGAATTGCTCCAGCCTGCCCCATTCCTCATAGAAATACTACAACTGGACCAAAAAAGTTCGGGAAACAGATCCAATCAGGTGACTCCACAATGGTAAAAATTGTCTTTGTCTGGTTACACTCGGTTATCCTCCCAATGTCAGTTTGCAAATATCATTAGCTCTTGTCAGAACACCAATGTAAGATCTAAACTCTAGTACAGGGGTGGGCAACCTATGCCACCCAGTCCAGACCCAGACCACAGCACCAAATCATCCAGCCCATGCCACCACTGCCAGAAGCGGACGTGTATACAACAGCCATAAAAGCTCCTGCAGCTGTGATAAACGTGTTTACAACAGCCGTGTACACATTTTACGGCAGCATTTACAGTGGGGGGAGGGGAACAGTCTGGGCTGCTCGACTGTTTAAGGGAGTGTGACCCGGCTCCTGACTTAAAAACTTTGGTAACCCCTGCTCTAGTAGCTCCAGAATGGCCACCACTTACCTCCCCATCCAAGAAATTCCTTAGTAAAACTGTTTCAGCTGGGTCTACCTCTCCACAATCCCTCCACCTCATAAACCTTGCTTTATGTTTCACTTGCTTTGTCCTGCATCTTCGAAATTAGCATGTTACCCTTGTGTGTGACATGGGACCCAAATTCTATCATAAGTGTTGAAGAATGATCAAGTCCATAGTCAAGTCTATGGCCTTCTAAAGAGCAGATCGAAGAACTGGTGTCCATAGTTCTATATACTTGATAGGTCTGCGGTCTACGGATTATAGGAATGAACCTCTAATCTTTTACCTGCTTCAAATGACATCACAGTGGCTGCTTCATGGATATGACTGTGTGTTGTCTATAAATATGTAACAAAACAGCTGCTTCTGTTAGGTCAAGGTGGCCTCAAGTGCCCTCAGGCTATTTTTGTGACTCTCCAAATGATTAGAAAATCCCTTTCTGATGAGAGAATGGGAGTCCAGCTTGTCATGTTTTGAGGAGGCTGCCACCCCCCGCCCCTGGAGTCAACCATACTCCCAATTATTAAATAATAATAATTGAAATAATTTAAAAATAGAGAACAACTTTTCAGTTTATTTTTAAAAAGTGTAATCCATTTTTACAGTTAATAACCCAGTATACAGCTGCTAAATTTTTCAAAGCTAATTAACAGCAACAGCCCTTGACAACCATTCGGAAGTTGCAGCTGGTCCAGAATGCGGCTACCCGGGTGGTGATGGGATGCATTTGCGGGTGTTATGCCCATGCCTTGCCACTGCTTTAAGAGCTGCACTGGTTACCAGTTTGCCTCCAGGTGCAATTCAAGGTGCTGGTAATGACCTTTAAAGCCCTACATGGTAGTGAGCCAGGATACCTAAGAGACCGCGTCTCCCCAAGAACGTCTGTCCGTCCAACCAGAGCGGACTGGAGGGGCTCTCTAACTCTACCATCAGCTAGAAAGGCTCGTCTCTCTAGCACAAGAAGGAGGACCTTCTCAGTGTCTGCACCAGTCCTTTGCAACCTGCCAACAGAGTTAGGTCTCCAGACGGAATTGCTGCCCTTCAGGAAAGAACTTATAACCTGGCTGGCTGGGCAAGTATGGGGCACTGACGGACGGGTGATCCCTGCCTGTTAGCTGGTATAGCAGAATCTTCCCCCCTCTCACTTTTAGCCCCCCCCCTTTATGGGGTGGGTGGGTTTTTAATTGTTTTATGATGATAGTGTTTTTAATGTTTTATAATGATTTGTATCTGTTTTTATGTTTTATTTGTTTACATTGCTGCTTGTGCAATGATTGTTGTGAGCCACCCTGAGTCGGCGTAAACTGAGTGGGCGGCATACAAATTGAATAAATTGAATTGAATTGAGCAGCAGCAGCAGCAACAACAACAACAAGAAGAAGAAGGAGCAAATTTCCCCTTCGGATATGTTACATTTTGGATTGTGGCCTTTGTGCTGCCGGTAGATCTGAAAAATAGTTCTTGGCCCACTAAGGTTATCACCTCCATCTTGAGATAAAGGAGCTTTAGGAAATAAGGTACTTAACACTTTTCTTCTGACTTCTTTTCCATTATTGCTTCTGCCCTAAATTCCTTTTTACTGTCAGTGTACTGAATGTGTCAACAATAAATAAACTTCTGAATGAAACCTTATTGTGAGGGTAGTTAATGTGCCTACTTCAGTTGGGATTATATATTGGATTCTGTTGCCTTCTTAATCCTATTATTTTCCTTCCTTTTTATTACAAAGATTGCTGCCCACACAGAATCGCAACCCTTGATTGCAGAATATAAAATGGAGGTGGAGCAAAGACAGAATGACAGCATGTTTTTTGAATTTATTATCTTGGGTTTTGGAACCAGTGGAATTCTGCAGATGGTATTTTTTGCTTTGTTCCTTCTCATACACCTCAGCACCCTCTTGGGTCACATGATCATTGTGATCATAACGTTGGCTGATCCTGTCCTCAATACTCCTATGTATTTCTTCCTGCGCAGCTTGTCGTCCATTGAAATCTGTTATATTCTGGTCATTGTGCCCAAAATGTTAGTCAACTTCTTGGTTAAGAGCACAAGAATCTCCTTGACTGCGTGTGCTGCACAGATGTACTTCTTCATTGCCTTTGGAGGTTCTGAGTGCTTTCTGTTGTCTGTGATGGCTTATGACAGGTATGTAGCTGTATGCAACCCACTGCACTATGGTGTCATCATGAGCAAGAATGTCTGCATGCAACTCTTATCGGTAGCCTGTTTCAGCGGATTCACCATCTCACTGGGGTTGACCATACTGATTTTCAGTCTTCCATTCTGTGGCTCCCATGACATCAACCACTTCTTCTGTGATATCCCACCTGTGTTGTTTTTGGCTTGTAGTAACACACACCCCAAAGAGGTGGCTGTCTTCCTTGTCTGTATGATGATCTTGCTCATCCCTTTACTTTTCATTCTGGTTTCCTATGTATTCATTGTCCATTCCATTGTTAAAATCAAATGTTCTGATGGGAGGAAAAAAGTCTTCTCTACCTGTGGTGCTCACCTGGTTGTGGCCATGCTCCATTATGGGTGTGCGATCTTCATCTACATCCGTCCAAAGGCTAGCTACTCCCTGGATAAAGACAAAGTGGTCTCTTTGGTTTACACCAATGTCACTCCAATGCTGTACCCTATAATTTATAGCCTCAGAAACAAGGAAGTCAAGGGAGCACTCAAGAGAGTATGGGAAAGAAAATTTGTTTCCATATCAAGATAGTGCCCTATGTATTGTTGGACAAGTGCTATTAACCAAATTATTACCTGCAAAGAACAAGCGTAGATATGGCTACACAAGTAGAAAATATCTCAGACAAGGAGAATTCACAGATGAGGTCAACAGCCAAGGTAGTTAGCAAGGGATCAATATGGCAACAAGGCAGTTCTGTGCAGTGATTAGAATGTTGGAGTTCTGGGTTCTAGTCTCGACTGAGCCATGAAACTGACTTTTTTGGGGCCAACTTTGAAGACTATAAACTCTGATGTTGGGGGGATGGGAATAAACAATTTGTTGTCCCAGTGCAAGCAATAAATTATTCTAGTCTGGCTCTGCATGGGGTTTTGGGACAGTATGCATTGGCATTGGAGAATGGTTAGGTAAGAAAACATTGTCCAATTTATGGGATATTGCCAGTTCAAATTGCAGGGGCATGCAGGTTTGGATACTTCCCAACAGAAGACAATTAGCATGTGAAGAATTCATAAAAGGAACATTCAGTATTCAGCTCCATATACCTGTAATCTCTATGAGGAAAATAATTTTCTTCTCCTAGGAACACATTGCCCCTGAACTGATATTGTTCTTGACAAAGAGTACTGTTAATAGGAGCAACACAAAGATTCAAGGGATACAGGAAATGTGAAACAATTTAAGGAGCCTGAAACATGAAACAATTTGTTTAAGAATTTTTTTGGAATAGAAGCTGTGTTAGTCTGTGGTTCAGGCATATCAGAAAACAAAAACAAAAAATAATAAAACAAAAACAAAAACACTGCAACACTTTAAAGACTAACTGCTTTATTTTTACTGTTAGTTTTCGTGGATCAAGTCCACTTCTTCAGACAAGGAGTAAAACTTTGTTTAAGAAGGCATTCCTTCCTCATTTCTATATCTTGTTGACAGTAGTTTGTGAAGCTTTTAAAAACAAACAAACAAACAAACAGGACTGCCCACCCAAGTGGGAGCTGTTAAAAAGATAGAAGAAATGTCTTGAGGGGGGAGAGGATGTGCAGAGAGAGGTGAGTATTGGTGCTGCTTTGGTGAATGAGTGAGTGTGCAAGATAGGGATGGAGGGAGGGAGGGGGAGAGAGTGATCATTGTCTTCTCCCAAGAAGCAAATGGAAAGGTGCTTTATCAAAGCACCACTTTGTATGTATAATTGCATGCTGCTTGGTATTTCCTTTCTGCATTTTTAAAAAAAGTGAGCACACACTTTGAACTGAAATGAAAGAATTTCATTTTTCGAAAGTAGACGAGTTTCTGGTGGAGAGGAAAAATCTATAGATTGGGGCTCTGGGACTTCATTAATTTAATTTAATTTAATAGATTTATATACCACCCTATCCAAAGGACTCTGGGTGGTGTACACAAGTTAAAACCAACATACTGGTAAAACAATTTTTAAAAACCTTAAAAACATAACAATATTACCACCCGAATCAGCCAGACTTCAGGCTGATTCATGTTTCCCCATTACATCATGTGGTCAATGGGGGTAAATGTGAATCAGCCCATCCCAAACCTGTAGTATTTCCCATATTGCCTCCCCTTCCACACAACAGCAGCAGCAACAACTATCACAAATGTATCTGAGAATTTGCAAAAGAAAATTCCATTATATCTCAAGGAAGAGGTCTTTTGAGTCAGAGAGGATGATAGCTCTTTTATGCTTTAAAATTCAAAATCACACTTCAAGATTGTTGTGAGGCAACTGATCTGTGATAATTGATTGTAAGCAGAACATTTAGAGGGATGTATGTATTTATGTTTGTAGATGATGGAGAACAAGTCTTATTTCAACCCAGAATAATTTCTGACATGAAATTATTATTATTTCAAAACTGGAAAATGACAAGACTTATGATCATCGCAGAAAATGTATTAACAAATATTTAAAGTTGTAAGAGGCAGCCCTGGTGGTGCACTGGTTAAACTGCTGTACTGCAACAAAAACTGCTGACGTGAGTTTGATCCTGATGGGACTTAAGGTCGACTTAGCCTTCCATTCTTCTGAGGATAATGAGTACCCAGCATGTTGAGGGCAAAATGCTAACTACCTTGTGAACTGCCCAGAGAATGCACTAAGTGCTATGGGGCAGTATATAAGTGTAATGGCTATTGCTACAGCCTGCCATCAGGATGAAAGAGTCACAACTAGTCTGTTATATAATTTGCCACTTTTAAAATAAAATAATTCCTAAAAAAGAAGAAGAAACTTTGAAGAAGTTTAAGAGTTTGTAGGTTCTCCTCCAAGATCTGAAATCAACCCTCTTATTCAACTGCCTTCAATAACTTAGTATCCCAGATACTGTTAATATTAAAGTTTACTTTTCTGTTTTATTCTCTGTCTCTCTTTGTACTTTTTCTTTTCACCATATCGTTTATTGTTATAGGGAGGTCTGTGGGATTTGTAAAATTTAACTTGTAAACTACCCAGAGTAGTGCTTACCCTTATTCTTTTGTGTCTAGGCCAGACTTGAAACTGCCAAAATGAAGGCAACTTTTGTTGAGTACATTCTGTGCGGTTTCCCCATGCCCATCGGGCATGGAAACGGCCCTTGCAGAGGCCGCTTCAGGAGGACGCTCCTTGAGCCGCGGGCTCTGCGGGCAGACAAATTAAGGGGGGTGAATAAAATATAGGGTTTGATTCACCCAATTACCGTGACCTGACCTGCGACTCGGCCAAGTAAGCAGATAGCTGACTCCGGTCAAACATTAAGTGCATAGTTCATCTCCCGGCTCGGGAAATCCCTGGCGCAAATAAGCCATGTTTGTCCCTGCCTAATCCCCAAGACAATGAGGTCCCTAAACCCATGTTTGCCCCAGCTGATTAAACTCCCCTTTGAAGAATTCCCCATTAACCCGTGTACGTGGGTGAGGTAATTTTCCTGTCAGATGACAGCCTGCCACCGTTGCGCTTTTTTCCCTATAAATGATGTTGCCTTTTTCCAATAAAGTACTGATCTGATCTCGCTCCTGTTGCCTCGTGTTGTCATTGATCAGTCTCCTCCGGGCTCTAACGCCGCCCTAGCGGCCAGGTATCGCTACAGCTGGTGACCCCGACGTGATTTACTTGTGAGTAAGAGACCCCGGAGAGGTCTACTCGTGAGTAGCGCTCCACGCGGTCCGGTTCTGCGCTTGAACCGCGACCCGCCAGCCCGGAGGATAGCGCGGCGCTCTGGTCGGCAGCCAGCCGGACAGAGAACGGCCCGCCGCGAGGCATTCCAGAGAGACATTCCTACCGCTTCCTCCTCACTTTCGAGAGGTTTGCCATAGAGGGAAACGCGTTCCGCTCAGGGCAGGCTGTGAGCCCCTGACATCGCAGAGGCCGTTAGAAGGGCCCGTGGCAGAAGGTCCACGCTCCGAGGTCTACCCCAGACACCCGTCGCCCGAACCTGTTGCCTGCAAAGACGCGTCGATCTTCGTCCCGAGAAGGAAACTTCGGAGGACCATCGCAGGTAATATGGGGACTTGTTCTCCTCGACCAAGTCCGTCCGCTAGCCAAAGAACTCGGGAGCAAGAGTTCATAATCCTGGCCAGGGTTTTTAAGTTCCGATTTCACAGCAGGGAGCTAGCGAGACTTTTGGCGTACCTCAGGGAACACTGCCTACTTTACCCAGAAGTAGGTACGTTAACCCTGAAGCTCTGGGATCAGATAGGAGACTGCATTCAGCAAACCCCGAAAGCTCCAGGAGGGATAGTCCGCACATGGCGGAAATGTAGGAGGCTCTTAGAGCAGATCGAGCCAGTCCGGGTAGAAGCGGAAGAACCCCCGTTAGAGAAGCCATCAGGCATGCCAGTCGAGCCGACTGCGCCCGCCGCACTCTATCCGACATTCCAGTATCAGCAGAGTAGCGCAGGGAGCCTTCCCGCGGTGGCAGCTGCAGACGTCACCGAGGGAACGCAAGGAATGAGAGGCGCTGGCGCTTCTCTGACAGCCCCAGGTTCCCTAGTCGTGAAGAGTGCCCTTCAGCGCACAGCTGAGATAGAACTCAAGAAGGGGGAATTGCCAGTTGAACAGCTAGCAGAACTTCGACAGATTTGTCCCATCCGCTGGAGATGGACGCGCTCACGGGCGCACAGCAGATAGTACACTCCCCAGTCCCGTACAAGCTTCTCATGGCTTTACGGAAAGCAATTTCAGAGACAGGGCTCCAAAGTCGTTTTACGAGGGGCACGCTCCAGCAAGTGTGCGAAACCACCATGTGGATTCCTCATGATTGGAAAGCCGTCATGAGGATGATGCTCACCCCCAGCCAGTACATGATTTGGGACAGCGAGTTCCGCCTAGAGGCGCAAGCTCGGGCTGCCAGGATGGGAGGCGCGGTAATCCCTGACCAGCTGTATGGTTCAGGTGCCTTTGAGTCCATCAACGCTCAAATCAACTTGCCTCTCGCCACCCTAGAGATGTCAGCCGAGGCTGCCTATAGGGCATACTTCAAGGTCCCAGCGTCTGGCAAAACGGCCAAAAATTACACCGCCATTAAGCAGGGAGCCCAAGAGCCCTACATGGACTTCATCAATCGCCTGGAAGAAGCAATTAGCAGGCAGATTGACAATGAGCACGCCCAGGAAGAGCTCATGATTAAGCTAGCCAAAGACAACGCCAACTTGGACTGCCGTAAAATCTTGCAGTCCCTGGGCAATCGCCCCGACATAACCTTAACGGACATGATTCGAGCATGCTCCGACGTTGGCACAGACTCCTACAAGATGGGTCTGCTAGCGGCAGCGGTGCAGGGGGGAAGAAGACCTAATGGCAAGAACAAGGGGGCATGTCACACTTGTGGCAAGGTCGGTCACTTCGCTAGGGAGTGCCGATCCAAGGGAGGCGGACAAAAGTCCGGCCGTCCCAAGGCTCCGAACACCCCCTGCCCGAAGTGCAAGAAAGGCTACCATTGGGCCAGGTTTTGTCCGAATTCGGGAAACCGGAATCCGGGCACGTCTCTGGCCCCAGTCCAAACAGAGGCTTCCTTCACCCAGATCCAGAACTCCCCAGACCGAGACTAGATTCTAGGCACATCCCAGGCACTGCGAGGGCACAGGCCAGCCCCAAGGGCAGCACGGGGCTAGAATTGACTTGCCAGGCGGACGTTACATGCGACCTGCCAGGCACAGTCTATCTAGTCGACACCCAGTACATGGGACCCCTGCCCAGAGGCTTTATAGGTTTAGTTTTGCCCCGCAGTGTAGCTGGAGCACGCGGAATTTTCATAATTCCAGGAGTCATTGACTCGAATTTTTCAGGCATTCTCCAGGTCCAGCTTTGGGCGCACCTGCCCCAAACAATCCACAAGGGAGACACGTTAGCGCAACTGATCATGGTTCCTTGTCACTCGCCAGCAGGCAGCCAGGGAAGGCTCAGGGACAGCTCAGAGTCCGGTTCAGCAGACCGCTCGAGCGCGAGTGAGGCAGTGCAAGGATACCAGGTCTTAGCGACAGTGGAGACCAACATTGAGTGGAAACAGCGCCCCGTTATCGAGGTATTTTTGAACAAAAGGGTGTTCTCAGGGTTACTCGATACCGGAGCGGATGTGTCAGTGATAAGCAGGAGCCAGTGGCCAAGAGAGTGGGCCATTGAGCCGGTCTCCGATGTGTGGGGGGGGTAGGAGGCGTCCAGGAAGCGTTCAGGAGCCGAGAGTGGGTAGAGGTCACAATCCCAAAGGCTGACGGCACAGCGGTAATTCGGCCGCACATTCTTGACGTGCACATCAACCTTTGGGGGCGAGACATTCTCCAGCAGTACGGTGCTACGCTTACCTTCGGGTAATGGCGTTGCCACTTAAATGGCTCACCGACACTCCGGTATGGGTAGAACAATGGCCGGTAGTGGGAGAGAAATTAGTTGCCCTCAAGCAGCTAGTTAAGGAACAGCTAGACGCAGGACACATAGAACAGTCCACAAGCCCCTGGAATTCGCCAATTTTTGTGATTAAGAAGAAGTCGGGGAAGTGGCGACTCCTCCACGATCTCAGGGAGATCAATAAATGCATTCAGCCGATGGGTCCGCTTCAATGCGGCATCCCAAATCCTAATATGATTCCCGAGGGGTGGGAGATCCTAGTTGTAGATCTCAAGGATTGCTTTTATACAATCCCCCTAGACCCCAGGGACTGGGAAAGGTTCGCCTTTACAGTGCCGGTCGTGAACCACGGCGAGCCCACGCAGCGTTACGCGTGGAAATTTTTGCCACAGGGCATGCTCAATTCGCCCACCCTGTGTCAAATTTATGTTCACGGCGCACTGGCAAAGTTCCGAAGCCTTTACCCTAAAGCTATTGTTTGTCACTTCATGGACGACATCTTAGTAGCGTTGCCACAACTTGGCAGCGAAATGTTTTCTGACCTCCAGGCCAGCCTGGGGGACAAAGGCTTACTCATTGCCCCTGAGAAAGTGCAGAGAACCGAGCCCTTCTCATACTTGGGCCATCGGCTTCTCCGCTCTTTTGCAGCACCAGTCCTGCCTCAGATAAATTTACAAGACTCAGTCACCCTTGTAGAATTGCAGCAAGTTTTGGGGAACATCAATTGGGCCAGACCGTATTTTCGTTTAGATACGGATCTTCTAAAACCGCTCTTCTCGCTGCTAACCTTAGGTAAGCAGCCGGCAGACCGGATAAAAATCTCTCGAGACGCGCGCTTGGCGCTCGAGAAGGTGAACCAAGCTCTCAGCCAGAGGTGGGTGGATAGGATCGCCCCGGGGCCATATGCCCCGATCCTGAATTTGTACATCGTGCGGTCAGGGTCCATGTTCACTGGGGCGCTAGGAGTAGACTCAGAGAAGGGAGCGAAAATTGTGGAGTGGGTATACCTACCAAACACCTCTTCTCGGAACATTGTTCCGCCCCAAGAACTGGTCTCCGCGGTGATCTACCGCGGCAGGCTGAGAGCAAGGGACATTTCTGGGCACGATTTAGCTAAGATCATAGTCCCATTCACCAAGGAACAGATCCATCAGTTGATGCAGCTAGGTGACTCGCTTCCAATAGCTTTGGAAGGATTCACTGGAAGCTTGGCATACCATTTGCCCAAAGACCCTAGACTTGTCTCACTTCAGACAGGAACAGTCAGTTTGTTCGAATTGCTCTCGCTGGTCCCGCTTCAGGGGGCCAAGACAGTTTTCACCGATGGGGGACGCACATATGGTGTCCTGACTTGGCAGGAGGGCGAAGCTTGGCACACGCTGCTAACTCTTCCACAGAAGTCCGCGCAGCGGGCAGAGTTGGCAGCCGTGAACCTTGCCTTGCGCACCTTCGCCGAGGAACGTTTAAATATCATTACTGACAGTCTGTAAGTAAGGAATTTGCTTCACAGCCTACAGGGAGCTTACATTACTCCCGCGATAGACAAGAACTTGCTCAGTCTGTTTCTCACTGCTCAATTTCATTTGCGGAACCGCACAGAGCCGCTCTATATTGCCCACATCCGAAGTCACCAAGACCTACCGGGTCCGATTTCCGCGGGCAATAGCAGAGCGGATGCGGCGGCAAGGGAAGTTCAGCAACGTTCAGTTTTGGGAGTTTTCACTACTCCAATCCAGAGCCATGCCTTTTTTCACCAAAACGCCAAGGCACTCGCCAGACAGTTCAATCTGCCACTCTCTCAAGCCCAGGGCATAGTCCGCTCTTGCCAGCATTGCGCAGGAGCGCCGGGGGGGCCCTCGTGGGGGGTCAACCCACGAGGGACAGAGGCTAATCAGGTATGGCAGATGGACGTCACGCATGTGCCGCAGTTCGGCAGATGGCAATACATGCACGTCTGCATTGACACCTTTTCTCAGTTCGTTTGGGCAACGGCGCAGAAGGGGGAGGCTGCCACCCACGTGGAGCAGCACCTCCTTTCCTGCATTGCGGCGATGGGCAAGCCGCGGCACGTGAAGACGGACAACGCGCCGGCCTACAGTTCCAGGCAGTTGGCCGCCTTCATGGCTACTTGGGACATCAAGCACACATTTGGAATTCCCTACAATCCGCAAGGGCAAGCGATTGTAGAGCGGGTCAATCGGACGCTAAAGTCCTATATTGACAAACAAACAGAAAGGGGGGAGCCACCAGCCCTCCCCAAGTCACAGGGAGAAGCACAGATGTGTCTCAACAAGGTATTGTTCACTTACAATCACCTTAATGTTTTTTCGGATTGCACGCCGCAGGAGAAGCATTTCCGCCGTTCGGAAGCTCTCCCGCGACCTATGGTCCGGTACCGAGTGCCACCAGACCCTTCTTGGAGGGGCCCGGTGCCGCTCATAACCTGGGGAAGAGGGTATGCTGCAGTTATGTCTCCTACAGGTGTCGTTTGGATTCCAGCTCGGTGTGTCAAGCCTCACTTGGAACCACATGGCGTGGACCCAGGCTGACCCGAGTCCGATCCCGGAGATGGAGGACCTCACGCTGGCCAACAAGACCCGCCGGAGGAGACGGCCACCGGCGGCGCCGAAGATCACCTGGGGGATGGTCAAGGCACTTTGCAGTAAAGCTGAGGATGCCCTCCAGCGCGGGGAGAAGGAGCCGACACCGGAGAACCTCGCAGCAGCAGTCTTTGCCCAGATTCATGCCAACTCCATGGCGATCATCGTCATCCTGGCCCTCACCCTGCTTCTGGGGGGAGGCGTTCAGGCTGCTCCGATCCAGGCCGACGGTTTGCCGCCTGGTGAAGATCTTTCTGCACGAATGCAGTACAACTTGTGGGAAGGTTGGCGGGTCTCGTCAACCAGTCCGATTTTTGTCTACAGCAGGACATTGGTTCTGCATCTATCCTCAGCACCTGTCTCATCCCCGTGTGCCACACTCTGGACGCGCGCACCAAGGATGGCGACTGGTTGCTGAAGGCGTTCTTTGGCCCACACACTCCTACCACCTTCTCAGCATACGCACGCTGGGGGGGACGGCGACTTGCATCAACCTTGCCGGCTGACGCAGCCACTCTTCATACCCCTCGAGTGGCGGTCAGCCCGGACGCTGCTTGCACCCGAATGACCGGCTGCACCTCAGGCGGTCCGACTCGGCGCCGCTGCCTGGACCCCGGCAGTGGCAACTGGACTTGCAATAAACCAGAAACCCTCATTTCGCTGTACGCTCATGTCACCCTACCTTCAGGGTGGTTTTTCACCTGCAACCAGTTCACATGGAACTATATTCCTGCGAATCTGTCGGACTCAATGTGTTGTATCAGTCGTTTGACACTGTTACTTCCTACTAAGGACATGATTGCCCCAAGCACAAATGTTTCTAATGTTTCACATGTTTCCAATGTTTCAAATGTCTCCCCACTCATACGGCACACACGCACAACCCAGTTAGACAGCTCTTGTGACAGCAGCTTCAGAGTAATGAGTCCCGCTGAGTATGTATCCCTAGCAGTCAGCCTTGTCGGCGTGCCAGGCTTGGCCGTCGGCAACGCACGGAGGATTGGCCGCTTGGCTTGCGGTTTGGCCAAAGCCATTAACCATACCTCCACAGCGATAGCGCTCCTCAATCAGGAACAGGCAGAACTTCGCCATGCCGTTCTTGACAATCGAGCGGCTATCGACTACCTCCTCTTGCTGCACCACCTGGGTTGCGAATCCTTTCATGGAATGTGCTGCTTCAATCTTACTGACAACTCCCGTAAGATCCAAAGCCAGATCACGAACCTCCACACCATAGTCCAGGGTATTACTGAGGGTTCCGCATGGGGGGCTTGGTGGAGTTCCCTGTGGAATTGGATGTGGTCATGGATCCCCTGGGGGTGGCTGCAAACGGTGCTTAAGGTAGTGGTGGGGATAGCCATACTAGGCATTACGCTTTGTTGTTTTGCTCAGTGCATTCCCTCACTGATCTCCAAGTGCCGCCCCAGAGAGAAACTCCGTGACGTCATACCCGCTCAACAGCTGATGCCGCTCTTGCGCAAGGTCGCCAGTCAGGTCCTTAAATAGAAAATAAAGGGGAGATACGGTTTCCCCATGCCCATCGGGCATGGAAACGGCCCTTGCAGAGGCCGCTTCAGGAGGACGCTCCTTGAGCCGCGGGCTCTGCGGGCAGACAAATTAAGGGGGGTGAATAAAATATAGGGTTTGATTCACCCAATTACCGTGACCTGACCTGCGACTCGGCCAAGTAAGCAGATAGCTGACTCCGGTCAAACATTAAGTGCATAGTTCATCTCCCGGCTCGGGAAATCCCTGGCGCAAATAAGCCATGTTTGTCCCTGCCTAATCCCCAAGACAATGAGGTCCCTAAACCCATGTTTGCCCCAGCTGATTAAACTCCCCTTTGAAGAATTCCCCATTAACCCGTGTACGTGGGTGAGGTAATTTTCCTGTCAGATGACAGCCTGCCACCGTTGCGCTTTTTTCCCTATAAATGATGTTGCCTTTTTCCAATAAAGTACTGATCTGATCTCGCTCCTGTTGCCTCGTGTTGTCATTGATCAGTCTCCTCCGGGCTCTAACGCCGCCCTAGCGGCCAGGTATCGCTACAATTCTGCAGTTCCTTTCACCTGACCTAATGTGAGAAAGATTAGTCAGCAACAATATTGCTGTTACCAGGGTACGCCCGATTGTAGTTCAAAAATACCACAATTTTTGAGGAGGCTCTATCTGTGTACCCCAGTGCTTACACTAATGGAGCAGTACAATCAATTCTAGTTCTAGTTAGGCAACTACTACACTACTATGAACCCTTTTCCTGGGAAGAAGCCTCATTGAACATAAGTTTCCTTGATGCATGTTCAGAGTACAGAATATACACAAACGACTGCAAGCTGGTTACTTAATTATTAACAATGCAAGGATACAAGATTGCAAATCATTTGGTAGTAATGGCATCTTTAAAAGGAGTTTGTTCTTCTTTAACCCAAGGTGATGGTTGTGTCCTACATTAGGCATCGTATACAGGGTGCCTCATCTATTCTAGGACACTAACATTTGACTTCCTGGGACTATTTCTGGAATCATCATGGGAGGGAGAAGTATGATTATACATTTACTAGCAAGGGTGCCCGGCTCTGCCCGGGATGTTTTTGGGGTCCCTGCCCTACCTTTGGGAGCTTGTGGTGCCACCGACCCGCCCAGGGTGTTATTGCCTGGTGCGGGTTCAGGCGCCAAAGTTTTTATTTTTGACAAGGCATACATGTGTAATAAGAAGTTGTCAGAATGTGGCTGGGGGTCTGTGCCAATGAAGGAAGTACGCAGAGGTGTGTGAGATGTGAAGTGGAACACACAGAGATACTCAGGCACACACACTGATTACTTTGCCTTGGTCGTGTCCTGTGTGCACTGCAGGCACTCTAGAGGTGGAGGCAACCGTGGGGAGGGAAGGTGGAAGAAGCAGGAGAGGGAGGGAGGGGTGGAGAGTTTTCCCCTCCGCTTCTTTCTCTGTGTGTGCCTCTGCTGTCATTCCCTGGCGATATTGTTTGAAAACAACTCAGTGCACATGCATCCGAACCCACACAGAAACACACAGATGTAGACACAGACATACTCGGATTACTGCGCCTGTTTTGTGGTTTGTGTGCTCTGCAGGCATTCCAGAGGTGGAGGCGACCATGTGGAGGGTATTTAGAGGGGCGGGGTTGGGAAAAGCAGGTGAGGGACGGAGGGGAGAGGAAAGTTTGTTCCACCACATCTTCCTTGGTTGTCGCCTCTCCTGTCTCTCCCTGTTCCCATAGGTGCAAAACAGCAGTATACACATGCACCTGAGCGCACACACACAAACACACTCTACCTTGTGTTGCTTGTGTTGAGTCCCCCCCCCACTGGCCACAATCTCACCTCAGCCTGAGTCGGACTGTCCCAGGCTTGCGAGGAAAAGGAAGGTGCAGAACCTCCCCATAGCTAAGTGGGTGGTGGTTGGTTGGTGGGGGAGGGGGATTACGATGGGCTGCCCTTTGCTCTGGTAAGAATAATTTACCTGGTTGGTTTTTTTGGGGGGATGTTGTGTTCTGTAAAGCTGTGCCTTTAAGAATGTACCTTTACCATGTGTTATCAATGTATCCTTTCTGTGTGCAACATTATAACCATCAGCTGTATCAATGTAAACCTGATAAGGGGACGCGAGCTAGTGACCACCAGAGGGCAGTAGCGAGCGTCCAGCTCTCATGGCTCAGATTCACCTGGTTCAGCAGCGCGGGAAGATTCCCCGCCACCTCTTCACCTGGTCAAGAAGGGCGTGACCTTCTACGATGTCACGCAAGCAGCAACCAATAGTCTGTCGACGAGCCACATTCAAATGTATAGCCAGCTGTATATATTGAGCTAACCATCCGCCATTACCACATGTTCCTCCGGATCATCATGCAATAAACCTGTGTTAAGCCAAGCCTTCGGCTGTTTCATTGTCTTTGGTCCCTTACACTAAATTGGCGACGAAGGTGGGATATGGCAGCCCACGGGACCAAGACATGCGCCGGTTTCGAAATCAGGAAACCGGGCGACTGGGAGATCTTCGAGATGGACTTCCAGGCAGCACTGATCGAGTCCGAAGTTACGGAAGAGGCAAAGAAAAGGGCCATCTTCACCAGGATGCTCGGACAAGAAACCAAGAGGACCTTGGTGGACCTGATTGCACCGAGGAGGGTGAGCGAATTCAAGGCCAAGGAACTCATGCAAATGCTGCGTGAGCACGTCCGGCCCGCCACGGCGATGTTTCCCGCTTGGAGTGCGTTCTGGAGGCGAGTCCAAGCGCCCGGGGAGACGGTCGCCGCATTCGTGGCGGCCCTGCGGCTGGCGGCCGGCCCGTGCAAATGGGAGAATGCCGAAATCACCCTCCGGGACTGTGTGCTGTGCGGCCTGAACGACGCCGAGACCCAGCGCACATTAATGAACCAAGAGCCGCCTCCCACGTTGCAGGAGGTTGTCAGAGCGACCCAGGCTGCAGAAGCTACGAAGGCCGGGGTCCAAGAACTCCAGGACTGGCGGCCCAAGTCGAGCAAGGCAGAGGCTCCGGTACAGGCGGCCCGGCGAACTTCGAGGTCGTCCACAGAGAGCAGCGACGACGAGGACGTCCGGAGGGTCCGGAAGGAGAGCCGGCGATGCGACAGCTGTGGAGCGGCCCACGACCGTGTAAAGTGCCCGTTCCGGAAGGCCGAGTGCCACAACTGCGGCCGCCGCGGGCACATCGCCAAGGTGTGCAGGAAAAAGCGCGAGACCCAGAGGAGCTCCGCAGACTGTTCCGCGGGACAAGACCGCTCATCGAAACCCAAGGACGGCGCCCAGGCCACGCGGAAGCAGGACGGCGTGGGCCGCATCTCCGACGGCAGCGAGGACGACGCCCCAGTGTTCAGCGTGTCTACAGGACACCCCCGCTATTTTGTTGAGGTACTAGTCCAAGGGGTTCCCATTAGGATGGAAATTGACTCGGGGTCCTCATATTCAATCATTTCCCAGAGGGAGTTTTTGGGAATTGCCCCCCACAAGCGACCCAAGCTCAAAGCATTGAGGTCCACACTACGGGACGTGCAAGGGAACAGCATTCCAGTGTTGGGGGTTGGAGAGTTTCAGGTCAAATTCAAGGAGCACGCCGCGTCCCTTCCCCTAGTCGTGCTCAAAGGGGGAGATTGCAGCCTCCTCGGGACTCAATGGTTCCAGCCCCTGGGGTTGTTTATTGGGGGGTGCACGCCGTGGGGATGCACGCCGTTGGGACTGATCCAATTCAGGAGGTGTGCGAGGCGCACCCCGAAGTTTTCAAAAAAGGACTGGGGAAATTCAAGGGGCCCCCAGTGACTTTCGACCTGGACCCGGAGGTCCGCCCAATTCGCCTTAAACCACGCAGGGTGCCGTTCGCACTTAAGGACAAGATAGAGGCGGAACTGGACAAGTTGGTGGGCCAGGGGATCCTTGTGCCTGTAGATTCTGCGGAGTGGGAAACTCCAATTGTAACCGCACTAAAGGCCAATGGGGAGGTCCGCATATGCGCCGACTACAAGTGCACCATCAACAAGGCGATCCGCCCGAATGCATATCCGGTGCCGGTAGTCAGCCATCTGCTGGCCAGGTTACACGGGGGAAAGTGTTTCGCTAAGCTCGACTTAGCACAGGCCTACCAGCAGCTCACGGTGTCCCCTGCCGCAGCTGCTGCGCAGACCATAGTCACCCATAAGGGGGCATTCCAGGTGACACGCCTCCAGTTTGGCGTGAATTCAGCGCCTGGAAATTTTCCAGTCACTCGTGGAACGCCTCCTGAAGGGATTGGAGGGGGTGTTGCCTTATTTTGATGACGTGTTAATAACGGGGGGGGGAGTCGGGTTGAATTGGCCAAGAGGTTGGGGAAGGTCCTGACAATATTCGAAAAAGCGGGGCTGAGGCTGCGGAAGGACAAATGCGTCTTCTTTGCAACCGAGGTTGAGTTCCTAGGGTTTTGTGTGACTCCTGAGGGGATAAAACCATCCAAGTCCAAGGTGGCAGCCATTAAGAAAGCCCCCCGCCCCACCTCCAAGCCCGAGCTGCAGTTGTTCCTAGGGCTGCTCAACTTTTACCACTCCTTCCTCCCCCGGAAGGCAGCGGTGGCTGAACCGCTACACAAACTGCTAAAGAAAGACCAGGCATGGAAGTGGGGCGAGGACCAGGAGAGGGCATTTAGTGAACTAAAAAGCCTATTAGCGTCCGATGCCATACTGACCCACTTCAACCCCAAACGCCCAGTAGTCCTGACCTGTGATGCATCTCCAGTGGGGGTGGGGGCGGTGCTGTGCCACGTGTTGGAGAACGGAAGGGAGGCCCCGATAGCATTTTACTCCAGGTCCCTGTCCCAAGCGGAGAGAAACTACGCACAGACAGACAGGGAGGCACTAGCAATAGTCGCGGGGACGAAAAAATTTCACGATTTTCTGTACGGCCGCCCCTTCACCATTGTAACAGACCACAAGCCCCTGCTAGGCATTTTTACCGCAGATAAGCCCACCCCACAGATCCTGTCTCCAAGGATGCTCAGGTGGGCCATTTTTCTCAACGCGTATCAGCACGCGTTGGTCTACCGGCCCGGGAAAGAGATCAGCCATGCGGACGCTCTATCTAGGACTCCCCTCCCCCTAACGCCCAGCCAGGTGAGCAAGGGAGAGCGGGACCATCAGGTTCTCATGATAGAGGTACTGGATTCGCCCCCCGTAGTGCCCGCCGACATTGCCAAAGCGACAGAGAAGGACAAGACGTTAGCGGCGGTGAGCTCCTGGGTGCAGAAAGGGTGGCCCGCGTCCTCCCCAGCGGAGGAGTTCGCTCCATTTTTCAGAAAAAAGTTAGAACTGTCCCTAGAGAGGGGGTGCCTCTTGTGGGGGCAGCGGGTGGTGATCCCCACTTCCCTTCGGCCGCGGGTGCTCAGGCTGCTGCACGTCAGCCACCCCAGCATCGTGCGATCTAAGGCGCTGGCCCGGAGTTACTTCTGGTGGCCCCAGCTGGACGCCGACATTGAGCACATGGTCGGCACTTGTGAAAGTTGCCAATGCTCCAGACCAGAGGAGGCCCGCCTTCCCCACAGGGAATGGGACGCGGCTAAGGGGCCATGGTCCCGGGTGCACGTTGATTTCGCGGGCCCGTTCAGAGGCACCCTGTTCCTTCTTGTAGTGGACGCTTTCTCCAAATGGTTGGAGGTTATCCCAGTCACGAGCACCTCCTCAGCCCAGACCATTAGGCATTTGCGGAGGCTCTTTTCCACGTTCGGCATACCCGACACGTTAATTACCGACAACGCTAGTTGTTTCACGTCCTCCGAGTTTAGGGCATTCATGGAGATTAACGCCGTTCGGCATATCACCTCCGCCCCGTTTCACCCAGCCACCAATGGCCAAGTAGAGCGCCTCGTCCGCACCACGAAGGACGCGTTGCGGCGCATGGGCCCCGGGGATCTGAACCTACAAGTCTGTCAGTTTCTGCTAGGGTACAGGGTGACCCCTTTGGCGTCAGGATACTCCCCCGCAGAGCTCTTAATGCGTAGGAAACTGACCACCATCCTTACTAGGCTAGACCCCACGAGGGTGGAGGACAAAGGAAGGAACATCGGGCTAGAGGCCACAAAGAGTTTCAGTGTAGGCGCCCCCGTGCATTGCAGGAATTACGCCGGCGCGGGCCCAGCCTGGGTGCCGGGTGTAGTTGTGGAACAAACCGGCCCCGTGTCGTACCGCGTGGAAACCAACACAGGGCTCCTGTGGAGGCGGCACGCGGACCAGCTCCGACGCAGGGTCTCCGATGAGCAGGGCACAGACCAAGCAGAGGAAAAGTCAGCGTTAGGGTTCTCCCCCACCCGTTCAGCCCAAGGGGGAGGGAAGGGGGACCGCGGGCCCCCACCAAGGGGGGGAGGAGGATATCCTCGTAGATACCCTGGGGGATCTTTCCGAGGAGGAGGAACCCGACCCCATACATATCTCGCGGAAGGTCCCCGCAAATGCGGATACCCCTACTAAGTTAGATTTTAGTTTCCAGAACCGGGGGGGTTTTCGGAGTGGTCCCCCACCCGTCCAAGCGAGAAGAGGGGTTTTTCGTTAGTCCCGACTGCCCCCGGTCTGCCCACCATGGAGTTTTTCCCTTCCCCTAAGGCCGCCAGACAGCGGCAAGCCACTAACAAGTCTCCCTCTCCCATTTCAGGACAAGGGACCAGGGAACAAAGAAGCAATAACGCCCCCGGGGGGGGCAGCCCTCGTCACAGCCCAAACGCACATGCAACAAGCCATCTTGGCTGAGAGACTTCGTCTCATCCTAGGGGGGAGGGATGTTGTGTTCTGTAAAGCTGTGCCTTTAACAATGTACCTTTACCATGTGTTATCAATGTATCCTTTCTGTGTGCAACATTATAACCATCAGCTGTATCAATGTAAACCTGATAAGGGGACGCGAGCTAGTGACCACCAGAGGGCAGTAGCGAGCGTCCAGCTCTCATGGCTCAGATTCACCTGGTTCAGCAGCGCGGGAAGATTCCCCGCCACCTCTTCACCTGGTCAAGAAGGGCGTGACCTTCTACGACGTCACGCAGGCAGCAACCAATAGTCTGTTGACGAGCCACATTCAAATGTATAGCCAGCTGTATATATTGAGCTAACCATCCGCCATTACCACATGTTCCTCCGGATCATCATGCAATAAACCTGTGTTAAGCCAACCCTTCGGCTGTTTCATTGTCTTTGGTCCCTTACACTAAAGGGGACGTAAAGGCAAGTGGAGAAAAGGGAAGTGGCTGGCGTGTCATTGTTTTCGGGCAGGCGGCGGTCGAGGCAACAGCTTGCCAAGGAAGTCTTTGCTGCGCGTGTGCACGCGCGGCCGCGCCTCCAATGGTTTTCTCCTCGCAAGGCACAAACAGTGCTTTTCAAATCAAATCTTTATTAAGGCGCCTGACTAGCATAGTACCATACCTGTCAAGTATCCTGTATTGGCCGGGATTTCCCGTATTTCAGTCCTCTTCATTGGCCCTTCTTGCGGCCACCCCGTATTTTGGCCGGGGAGGAAAGGGGTTACTGCGCATGCGTGCCCATTCTGCTCATGCATCAAAGGGGTTCTGCACATGCGCAAAGGGGTTCTACGCTTGTGCAGGCACACCTGGTCCGGAGCAGTTCCCGTATTTTCTCCAGCAACACTTGACTGGTATGCATAGTACAGCAAAAGATAGACATTAAGATGATGATACTTATAATATATTTTAAGAGGATTGTATCTGCTCAGAGTTAAAGGAGTGGTAAAATTAGAATTTAAGATTAATGTTGCTACAACTACTACTAAGCCTATGATGTAGTCCTGGTAGTTTATTTAGCTGAAGGACCTGTAAAGATTGCTTTTGAAAAAGGGGGCATTTAATTTCACCCTGCAAACTGATAGCCAAGTAAAATGGACGAGATCAGGAGTTCTCAATCTTTTTAAGCCGGGGGCTGGGTCATGCTCCCTCAGACAGCTTCGGGGGCCAGACAGACATTTGCCCTTCCTCCACCACATGGCGCTTCTTGGTGAGGTGGAGGCATTGGGGGCCACATTAAATGGTGCCATGGGCCACATCCAGCCTGCTGGCCGCAGGTTGAAAATCTGTGGATTAGATTAAAATAGTCTCAAGGAGGTATTGTGACATGTAAGTTGTTCAAATGAATAATTGAATAGCTAAGTTGTACAAATGAACAATCAGTTCATAGATTGAATAAATAAGTAATAGGTCTGTCTCCCTTGCTCAAAAGCCAGTTGTGTCTGGTGTGGTGCTCATCCATTTACAGCCGAAGAGCCAGTGCTGTCACTTGCAGATGTTTCTGCGGTCATGTGGCAGCCATGACTAGATGCTAGCTAGAGTGCATGGAACACTGTTGCATTTCCCGCTGAAAAGGTCCCTATTTATCTAGTTGCAATTTCTTGCTTTCGAACTGCCAGGTTGGCAGGAGCTGGGACAGAGACTAAAATCAAAGTCCGGTGCTGTATGTTGCCCATACACAGCGCCGGACCTGCACCCCCTGCCCGGACAACGCCGGCTCCCCCTACCTCAGACCTCTGGTGTGTCCAGCACGGGGTACCACCAGGCCATTTCAGGGTCTTGCACCCTGAAAACTGGATGCAAAGCCCCCCTGGCAGCATGAAATGGCCGGAGAGGCGGTAATAGGCATGCGCTACAATATGCACAGGCGCAGAAGCCTGCCAGGAGTTACAGGTGCCGCCACCTGAAAGTCCGGGCAGGCTACTGCGCCTGTGCGGATTGTGGTGCATGCCTATTACCCACCTTCCCAGGTGGGAGGATCCACTGGCTGGCCGTCTGCTGGCACCATTTTGGCCACCTGCCTCCCGGAGAGGGCCGGGAGGCCTCCGCCTTGCCTTTTCCAGGAGGCCTGGGCCGCCCGCAGCGCTCCATACTGCCCAGGCCTGCCAGAGAAGGCAAGGCCCTTCTCCGGGAGGCATCAGCCAGCCAGGGCACCCGGGTGCCACCCGCCACCCGGAGAGGGCCAGGAGAGGCCTCCGCCTTGCCTTCTCCGGGAGGCCTGGAACGCCCGCAGCGCTCTGCACCAGCCATGCCTGCTAGAGAAGGCAAGGCCCTTCTCCGGGAGGCATCAGCCAACCGGAATGCCCGGCACGCTCAAAGGCAAACCCCGGGAGGTAGGACAGGGCCCCCCAAACCACACCCATGCGAAGCAGGGCACCCCTGCTAGTAGCAATATAAAAATATTGATGGCATCCAATACCTATAATAAGCTTCTACAAGTATCAATTGAATAAAAAACAAAAATCATAATAGCTCATAGAGTCAAAAAATTTGCTATGGGATGATCCATGCTGGAAAAGTCTCTGTAAGGAAAAATGTTTTCAGCAAAATGTTTTCAGCTAATGGAGTAGTAACTGTTCTAATTTCAGATGGGTTGTCAAATTCCCCTTACTCTTGAGTAATGCCTTGACCTGCAAGTGAGCGGGAACCCAGCAGAATTGGTGCCCTGGGGCGGACAACCCAGGATTTTAGCTAGCCTTTTCACAGATCCTGACCTAAGTCAGTCTGTAGGAAGATAGTGCAAAGAAAAATGCACTCCAGCTACTTCATTTAAAATGATGCTATATTTTAGAAAAATCAGGTTACAATTCCAAATTGCAGAACACAAAAAGATTTCTTAGGCAAATGAAACATCTTCAGGATCGTGCTTAGTACATGGGAACCTAAGACAACAACTCTTCCCCCCCCTCCCAGTCAATTTCTTGGCATCCTGAAGTAACAGGACTGCTCCTTCTACCCCATCAGGCAACGAGGCCAACAGGATCAATTTGCTTTGAGATATGTATGTGCAATTGGCTGAGGTCAGGGTCCCAATTTCTGTATCAAAACTCATTTAGCTATTCCCCAGCCTCATGTATGGCTGAAAGTCCAGTTCAGGATTAGCCAGTCCTAATGCTGGGGCTTCCACTAGTTTATGTTTGAACTTTTGCACCAGTCTCTTGACCTCCTGTGACCCTTTTATCTAGACATCTCCTGCCTTAGCCCTTGCAAGGATCTCATACAGGGGCTTAGTTATTTCAAAATAGTCACAAATCCAAATTGTGCAATATCCTATCATTCCTAAAAATGAATGCAAAGCCTTTGGTGTTTCTGAGACGGGAGCTTAGCAAATGGCTTCCACCCTTTCAGGGGCCAACTTCCTCTTCACTTTTTCTATGCCATGTCCCAAAAACCTTACTGCTGTACAAACCAGCTGGGCCTTGTTTTGTGTCACTCTGTACCCTCTTTCTGCTAGGAAGTTTAACAGTCCAATTGTGTCCTTTCTACAATTCTCAAAGGTCTGAGAAGCCAAGAGAACATCATCCACATGTTGCAAAATTTCAGTACATCCCTCTGGAGTCCATTCTTTTTAATTCATTTGCCAGGGAAGTACCAAATATCACTGGACTATTTTTGAATCCCTGTGGAATTTAAATCCACTGGAATTGGGATTTTGGCCCTCCCTCTTCTTCCTGCCACATGAAGGCAAATATTTTTCCTGAGTCCTTGTTGTGTATATAATATTAGGTAATGTCTTGTGTAAATACTTGATCCTCGATTTTGAGTCTCCTCAACATCGTAATATCGTGAGACTTGGTTCACGCCTTTTTTCCCTCAAGAAGTGTGAAGGTTTCTTAGCCAGGATCACCCCACTTTCTCCCCACCAATCCTATTGTTTCTTGCCAAAATGTATCCTTCCCCAACCTGTATATAAGGCACCATTGCGCCCCTGTTCTGTGTGTCAGTACCCAAATAAAGTTGCATTTGGCCCCGTTATGCTGGCTGCTTCTTCTTAATTACTGAACACCAAATTGGCAACGAGGATGGGATGGTGTCCCAAAAGAACATCACGGGTCCCTTCGATGTGGCAACTCCTGAACAATGGAACCACTACAAAAGGCAGTTCTGCCACTATATGGCGGCCGAAAACATCATGGAAGAAGACCTAAAATGGTCACGTTTCCTGTCATGAAGTGGCCTGGCCACGCTCAAGCTGGCGATCCATCTAGTCCTGCCACGGGACATAGATGAAGTCCCCCTCACAGACATCCTTTCGGTTTTGCGAAATCACTTCCAGCCAAAGGTGTCCATTTCCCCCACTTGGGTCGCATTCCACTGCCATGACCAATTCCCCAGGAAGTCTGTGGCCAACTATGCTGCTGCCCTCTGACTGGCTGCAGCCCCGTGTCAGTGGCCTAATATTGAGGACACCCTCCGAGACCGTCTTTTAGCTGGTTTGTGGGACAGAGAAGCCCAGCACAGGCTTATGACCCACAAGACGCTTACCTTCAAGTCGATCCTGAGGGAGGTGTTGGCGTCCGAGGCAGCCCGGTCTGGTGTGAAGAACTTCAAACAGTGGCTTGTTGCCTCCGGGGCTCCAGAGTCTGCTGTACAGATCCACTGCTGCTCCGCATCATCCAGCTCATCATCTCCAGGTCCAGCAACAAAGACGGAAAGGTCCGGAAAGTCTGACGGAAGAAAGAGAAGGTTGCCACGAAGGCCCAGGGCAGGTGCGATGGCTGCGGAGGCAAGCACGACCGTTGGAAGTGTCCCTTCCGAAAGGCAGACTGTCATCATTGTGGCAAGCGTGGGCACATTGCAAAGGTGTGCCGGCAAGGGTGGAGGCCGGTTCCAGCGTTGTTCGAGCGGCCGAGATGGCAGGGAGCATCCATCTCTAAGATCTCTGCATTGGAACTGCCCCACAGCAATGTCTCCAATGTGTCCGGCCGGTTCTTTGCTGACCTGAAGCTGCAGGGCGTACCAGTTCAAATGGAAGTGGACTTGGGTACATCTTATTCTATTCTGCCCCAGATAGAGTTCTTGAAAATCCCCCACCCACCTTGCAGCCTAAGCTGCAAGTGCTGAATACATCCCTTCAAGACATTCAAGGGTGCCAAATTCCAATTCTGGGGTGGGGGATTTTTCCATGCGTTTCAAAAACATTTCCACCAAGTTGCCCCTTGTGGTGGTGAAACAAGGGACTAACTGTTTGCTTGGAGTTCAGTGGTTTGAACTACTGGGCATTAGACTGTCTGGAATCAACTCCATAAGCTCCGACCTGGTGCAGGACATTTGCAATGCACACCCGGAGGTCTTCAAGAAAGGACTTGGGACTTATGTGGGGGCCCCGGTTTCATTTGATGTTGACCCAGCCATACGGCCTATCCGCCTGAAACCTTGCCATGTTCCTTTTGCCCTGAAGGACAAAATTGAGGCAGAACTAGACAAACTTGTGGGTCAGTGTATACTGGTGCCGGTTGATTCTGCAGAGTGGGAGACTCCCATAGTATTGGCCATTAAGTCAAATAGGGAGGTTAGGATCTGTGCCAACTACAAGTGAACAATCAATAAAGCAGTCAGGGCCAATGCATACCCAGTTTCTGTTGTAAGCCATTTACTGGCTACCTTACATGAGGGAAAGTGTTTCACTAAACTAGATTTAGCCCATGCCTACCAGCAGCTAATGGTTATGCCTGCTACTGTGTCCATGCAAACCATTGTCACTCATAAGGGGGTGTTCAAAGTCATTCATTTGCAGTTTGAGGTCAATGCAGCCCCTGGTATTTTCCAATCACTTGTGGAACACCTGCTCAAGGGTCTCCCCGGGTTCTCCCCTATTTTGATGATGTATTAATCACTGTGGGAGACAAATTCGAACTTGCAGAAAAGTTAGACCAAGTGTTGCAAAAGTTTGAAAGGGCTGGGCTCCGTTTACGGAAAGACAAGTGTGTATTTTTTTGCAAAAGAGGTTGAATTTCATGGGTTCAAAATAACTCATGAGCGGTTCAAACCATCTGATTCTAAGGTTTCTGCTGTGCATAATGCTCCCCCCGGCCATCCTGCAAAACCAAATTGCAATCTTTCCTGGGTCTGTTGAACTTTTACCATTCCTTCTTGCCCAGGAAGGCTTCTGTAGCAGAGCCGCTTCATCGCTTGCTCAAAAAAGACGCGGTTTGGAGGTGGGGGCAAATCCAGGAAAAAGCATTTGGGGAGTTAAAAGAGCTTCTGTCTTCCAAAACAGTTCTCAGCCACTTTGACCCTAGAAAACCTGTGGTACTGGTTTGCGATGCATCACCCGTAGGGTGGAGGCTGTTCTCTGTCATGCAATGGATAATGGTACTGAGGCCCCGACTGCATTTTATTCAAGGTCCCTTTCAAAGGCAGAAAGGAACTATGCCCAAACAGACAGGGAAGCTCTGGCTATAGTTGCTGGAACTTAAAAGTTCCACAATTATTTGTACGGAAGGGAATTCACAATTGTGACCAACCACAAACCGCTACTGGAGGATTTTTGTTACTTCCAAGCCCACTCCCCAAATTCTATCATCCCACATGCTGAGATTGGCTATATTTCTGAATGCATATCAGTTTTCACTGATTCACCACCCAGGGAGAGACATTAGCCATGCAGATGCTCTGTCTTGATCTCCTTTGCCCGATTTGGGGGAGCTGGATTGCGAAATAGAATGCGATCATCAGGTGCTGATGATCGAATCTCTCGATTCACCCCTGTTGTTCCCTCTGATATTGCTAAAGTTACTGCAAGGGATAAAATGCTATCAAAAGTAGTTTCCTGAGTTCAAAAAGGTTGGCCCACAACTCCTCCCTCAGAGGAATTCAAAGTGTTCTATAGGAAGTGATTTGAGCTGTCACTTGAGAGGGGTTGTTTATTATGGTGCCAGAGGGTAGTAATTCCTGCTGTGTTACATTCTAAAGTCCTCAGACTTCTGCACATTAGTCACCCAGGAATCGTGTGCTCCAAAGTCCTGGCTTGGAGCTATTTCTGGTGGCCACAAGTTGACAAGGACATCAAACAGTTAATGGGTACTTGTGCCAGCTACCAGAGTTCTAGGCCTGAGGAGTCCCAACTTCCCTCCCAGGCATGGGACACGGCTCGAGGACCATGGTCGCGAATCCATGTTGATTTCACTAGTCTGTTTCAAGGCACTCTTTTTCTTTTAGTAGTTGACTCTTTTTCAAAGTGGTTGGAGGTTATTCCTGTGCCAAGTACTACCTCTGCAATGACCATTAAGCAATTATGTAAGATATCCAGTTGTTTTGGGATACCAGATGTGCTAGTGTCTGATAATGCTACGACCTTCACATCTGCCGAATTTCAAGCGTTTCTCAAGAGGAACACTATCAGGCACATTACTTCTGCTCCATTTCACCCTGCCACCAATGGTCAGGTGGAAAGACAAGTCCACACTACAAAAGAAGTGATAAAGAGAATGGGGCAGGGGGACATTGAGCTGGAGCTCTGTTAATTCTTATTATGCTATAGGGTAACTCCCCTAGCCTCAGAGCTATGCCCAGCTAAGCTCTTAATGCGCAGGAAACCAGCATCCTTGTTAGACTGACTAGATCCTTCCAAGGTGGAGGATAAAGGGTTAAATATTAGAATTCAACATAAAAAGGGTTTTGCACCAGGAGATCCGGTACATTGTCAAAACTACGTGGCTGGTGGGCCAGCATGGGTTCCTGGTTATGTGGCAGAGTAAACTGGACCAGTGTCTTATAGGGTGAAAACAGGGAATGGTTTGTTGTGGCGGTGATACGCTGACTAACTCAGACATAGGGCCACTGACCTGTCCTGGGAGGAACAAGGAGAAATACTGGATTTCGAGGTGCCCTCAGCAGACAATGCTCCAAATAATTCCACGTTAGGATCCTCCCCCACCCACTTATCCCAAGGGGGAGACGAGGAGGGTGCAGCCTCGAATGCATCTTTTTTTCGTTGGAGGTTGTCAGAAAATTGCAAACCCCAGCTTGCTAATTCTGAGCAAGCAAGCGAGTCCCAGGGACTTGGTAGTTCATCCTATGATTTACAGGATCGGGGAAAGTTTTGCGAGTGTTTCCCTACTCGTCCTTGCGAGAAACGGGGTTATGATTTCTCCCCTGATGCCCCCCATCCTCCTGTGTTTGAATCTACCTCTACTCCAACCCAAACGAGGAACCTTTGTTTTGAGTCGCCCCCTACTCATGGTAAAAGGAGGAAATTTCAGTTGAGTTTTCCACCTTTGGAGTCTGGGTTTGAGTTTGAGCGATCCCCTGATCAATCTACAAGAAAACGGGGTTATGATTTTGGCTTCCCCCCTCCCTCACTTCTCATTCCGGTCTGGGCACTTGCCCCCACAATGCTAGTAATTCTAGCGGTATGCCCATTGGGGAACATTCCACATAGGTACCAGCTAGCCCTTGGGCTCAGCCATCTTAACCAGTGTCAGTATGGCCAAAAAGACAGTGTGGCCCCCCCGCAATGGTTACAAGACTTTGTGCAATTCTAGGGGGGAGGAATGTTGTGTATATAACATTATGTAATGTCTTGTGTAAATACTTGATCCTCCATTTTGAGTCTCCTCAACATCGTAATATTGCGAGACTTGGTTCGCGCCTTTTCCCTCAAGAAGCGTGAAAGTTTCTTAGCCAGGATCACCCCACTTTCTCCCCACCATTCCTATTGTTTACCGCCAAAATTTATCCTTCCCCAACCTGTATATAAGGCGCCATTGCGCCCCTGTTCTGTGTGTCAGTATCCGAATATAGTTGTGTTTGGCCCCGTTATACTGGCTGCTGCTTCTTAATTACTGAGCATCAAAGTCCTCATCCAGGGGTATACAGAAGAACCCATCTTTTAAGTCCAGGCAGATGAAATAAGCAGTTCCTGGCATCAAGGAACTTAGCATGGTGTAGGGGTCTGGGACTAGTTGAGTTAAGTCCATAGTCCTCTCATTTACTGCCCTTAAGTCTTGTACTAAGTGGACTCTACCATCTGGTTTGGGGACTCAAATTATTGGAGTGTTCCATGGGTTTACACATTCCTTTAAAATGCTTCCCTTAAGAAGGAATTGAATGACAGGTTTAAGTCCTTCTTTGATATTTTGACTGATGGGGTATTGTTTGACGTATACTGGGCTCACTCCCTTCTTTATTCTTATATGGACTGGCTGTACATATTTAGCTAGACCATACTTCATGATTTATTGCAGTCAAATCTACTTTTAGTGTTTCTTCATCATTGAGGACTAGTGGCATGACTCCTCAAAAAATCAATGGGAGTTTGGAATTGTACTTCAGTAGTACTATCAGGATTACAGGTAATCACTGCCTCTAATTTGCAAATCAGATCACTTCCCATTAGGTTTGTATGTGCTTCAGGCAAGTAAATGAATTCAGACTCCAAATTGTAATTATTTAGCTGGCAGTGGGTAGGTTGATAAACTGGAGTTTGTGCTGTCCCTGATGCTCCTCCCACTGTAACCATCTCTTTAACAGTTTGATTAAGGCTGTGATGGCAAACCTTGGAACTCCAAATGTTCTTGGACTTCAATCCCGAGAAGCCCAAGCCCCCGTGAATCCACGCGAATGAGTTTGCTGCGATTCATCTTTGCTCCTGGAAGCGGAAGTAAAACGCGCCGAGGAGTGACAAGGGCGGCATGGGCTGGATGAATCGCAGCAAATCCATTCGTGTGGATTCATGGGGGCTTGGACTTCTGGGAATTGAAGTCCAAGAACATCTGCAGTTCCAAGGTTCGCCATCACGGGATTAATGGGTTCATTCATTGCAGAACACACTGTTCCAGTATCAATCAAAAAGTCCATCTCACTTTCTCCTGCCCTCATTTTTACTCGGGGTTCAGCGGGGAGGAATGATCTTTGCCCCCAACACCTTCAGTCAACTTTCTCAGCATCCACCTCCTGGATGTGGATAGTTTTCTGTCCTCTCTGCTCATGGAGTGGGCATCCCTGCTTCCAGTGCCCAGATCTTTTACAGATGACACACTAATCCTTTCCTAGCTTTCTCCACTCAGTTGAGCCTGGCTGGTTCTGCTGCATCAGCCCTGGCCGGTGCTTCTTCTTCTCTTGACCATGGTCATCATGGCCTTCCTTCCTTTTTCCTTCTCTACTTGTCTCATCCCATAAGCTTTCTGTGCTGACTGTAACAGTGCAGATAATAGGAGCCCTGTCTCTCCTTCTAACTTTAGCAGCTTCTTTTGGATATCTGGGGCTGCATGGGTTACAAATATATGATTCAGAACCGTTTCCATATGCTGATCATCAGGATCAGAGGACGTGTAGTTATGCACAGCATTTTGAATGTGCTGAAGAAACTCTGTGGGAGATTCATCCTTAACCTGATAAATCTCCTCTACCTTTGGCCAGTTATCCACATGAATTATATTGCAACATATCTCCCTCTCTCCCCCTCCTCTCTCGTTTAAAGTATAACTAAATATTCTTTACACAATCAACATTCTGTTTGTCATCCAACCTGAGGCACTTGAGTTGGCTATAAAAGCCACTTGAGATCTGAAGGACTCCACTCATCATCCTTGATAGACTTGCAGCCATGAAAGGTCTTCTGATCATCACTTTTCTCTGCCTCCTTGTTGCAGTGAATGAAGCCAAAGTGTTGACGAAGTGTGAATTGGCTGGAATTCTGAAACAGCAAGGGATGGATGGCTACTATGGCTACAGTCTGGGCAACTGTGAGTTTTGCTTCTGCCTTTACTTGATCTTTGCCACCACTGCCACCCATCTTTGCCATTTTCCTGCATCTGTGCATTGCTTGGTAATTTTCCTAAAAAGTATCAATGTCTACATTTTGGTGAAAGACAAAAGAGAAAATCTTGAATGTTGTATTATGGTACTTGCTGTTTCTGTTAAAGGTACCTTGATAGAGAAGGCTATGGAAATGACCATCCACTACAATCCTTGGGGGAAATTGTTGGCTTTCTAAAATATATTGGGTTTCACAATATTCCAGTCTTTTCAAAATTCTCACCTCTTTCTTTTCTCCAGAATATTAACTGCCAAGTCCTGCTCATCTCTCTCTCTCTCTCTCAATCTCTCTCTATTCCCCCTCTCTTTCTCTCACATGCACAAACACAAAATCTATACATTTTGCAAAACATTTAAAGGTTGCTTTTAAAATGTTCACTGACTGAAAATGTTGCCTTTTCTTCCCATTTCCCTTGTAAGATGTCACTATTGACTCTTTAGATCACTTTCTGGTATCTTTTTTATTCCAGGGGTCTGCATGGCTTATCATGAGAGCAGGTATAATAGCAGAGCTGTGGGACGGCCAAACTCAGATGGCAGTCGTGATTATGGGATTTTCCAGATAAACAGCCGCTACTGGTGTTCCAATGGAGAAGGTCGAACATCTAACGGATGCTCATCTTCCTGCAATGGTAGGCAACTTGGTGCTATGTGTGATCCCAAAAGCTAGCAACAGACCTGTAAAACCTACCAGGTGTATGTATGGGGGGGGGGGGAGATTAGTTGTATTTCTTTACTGTACTACACTACACTAGTATTAGTATAATGTATTATAAATTCTGGTCAGAAGAATGTTGTTGACGCATAGTCAAGTGCAACCACCGCACGCCAGGGTCTTCTGTCATATGCCATCCTCCACAACCTGGCCAGATCTGCACCCACCACTTCAATGATGGCATTCAGAGACCTCATCCTCTGGTGCCCCTTCTCCATTTTCCTTCGCTCTTTCCTAGCATCAAGCCTTCTCAAGTAAGTCTCATTTGATGGTTGATTTCCTTCAGAATGGACTGATTTGATCTCCTTGCAGTCCAGGGGCCAGAAGAATAGCCCTCTTCTATTTGGGGGCTGTCTGTAATGAACAGTAGCAGAAGGACAATCATGTAAAAACACATGTGCACACAATACACAAACTTACACATGACTGGTAGCAGGTTCTCCATACAGCAGTTGTATGGCCAGTTTTACAACCAGCTTAACACCCTCTGCACATAGGGGCAGACAACGGGGAGTCTGATGGAGCAGGGGCTGCAGTGACACAGCTACCCTCCCACTGAACTCTTTTCCAAAAAGATACAGGCAACCTTCTTTCCATACCCCAAGGCACTCTACCTGCTATTCCTATATTACACATATTACACATATTACACATATTTTAACAATAAACTGTTTAACAATCCCCAGTAACCTCCTTAATTTTTTTTATCAATCTTGTAACAGCTTTCATAGATGACAACATCACAAATGATATCAACTGCGCAAAGAGAATTGTCCAAGACCCTAACAGGATGAATGCCTGGTGAGTCCACCTTTAGTTCTTTCTGCTGAGGAGCTTTGTAGCGTACGGAACTATACCTTTGCTTGGCTCCAGTTCTCCACATGGTTACTCGGAATTAATGCCCACTGAATTCACCACAGCCAACTTTGTATCAGACTGCTGCTTTAGCCTTCACTGTTCTTCAAGCCCTTCCTCAATAGATAGATCTGCTATTGCACTGGAGTTTCAGTCAGTGGTGGGTATCAGCAGGTTCGCACCAGTTCGCCAGAACTGGTAGCAGAAATTCTGGCTGGCCCCACCCTTCCAGGTTTTGAAATAAAGTAGTCCTAATTCGTGTGCAATGCAGCTGCAGGGGGGCTTTCCCCCTGGCCATGCCCACCATGCCATGCCCAGAGTGTGGTAGTAATTTTTTTGGGAGCCCACCACTGGCTTCAGTGGCTGCATTACAGGAGAATCAGTGGAAAGCAATCTTAAAAGTGATTCAAACAGGCCACCTGTCACCTTGACTTATGATGTTAAAGTCAGCCAGAGAAACATGAAGTATCTAAAATGCAAAAAAAGTTCTCATCATTGTTGAAGACAATGGAACAGCTCAACAAAACTATTTATATTATACAATATATTATATGATACAAATAAGATGCCTTCAGACATTATATGATATAGATAAGACACATATAAAAGCGAGTCATCTTATGGTACCAGAGACAATCTAGAAAAATATTTGTAACTAGCAATAATTTTGGCTTAGGAGCCTCTCTCAGCCAGTGCCTTGAGCCAAGTTAGTCTTACCCTCTTTGGAGATAGCTTCACATACTTAAGATTTTTCTCCATCAGGTCAGGTGCCCACATTCATATTTACCCATTTGAGGATCCTGTGGTTCCAGTTGCATCTCTGCCAGTAATAATGATGAAGATATAGCTACGTTTGAATTCAGATTCTGGTCTGCGTCTTCATTGCAGGCTGGGTGGAGGGACAAATAGTGATGTGACTCAGTTCCCCCATTCCTCTAAAAAGTTCTCATCTTGGTTTTCAGGTATGGATGGGTGAGCAACTGCAAAGGAAGAGATCTCTCAAGCTATACTCGTGGCTGCAGACTGTGAATCTGACCATCCTATAGAGATCCAAATTTTATCTTCACCCTTCGTCTAATAATCCAGATTGTTTTTCCTTTATGATCAGATTTCAGTTAGGTTATAATTATTTCTTTCTGTCCATATATTAGTATAATCTACACTACTTAGTGAACAAAATGGGCTTCCTTTCATATAACTGTCTAGTTAAAATGATAGACCTTGATTGAACTTGTCTGTTGCTTTGTTGAAAATTCTGCAATGAATTGAGCATAATCATGTTTCATTTTCTGCTTAATCAGTGAATCGGGAGAAATTAAGTAAAAAGAAAAGTATGTTGCATTGAGCATTAATCCAGCTCAGGCGTGCAGATTTAAAATGTCTGTACTATACCATCACTCCCTCCCTGTTGTGTTCTCAATACTATGCCTTTAAACATGTAACAATCATCAGCTAACCCAATGTAATCAGGACGCGAGCTAATGACCACCAGGTGGCAATAGCGAGCGCCCAGCTCACACGGTTCCAATTCCCCAAAGAACTACAGCACGGGAAGATTCCCGCCACTACCTCACCTGGACAAGAAGGGCGTGACCTGAAATGACGTCACGCCGACAGTAGCCAATGGGCTACCGTGGAGCCACATTCAAATGTATAGCCACCGTATATATTGAGCTGTTCGTCCGCCATTACCACATGTTCCCCCGGACCACCATGCAATAAAGATGTGTTAAGCCAATACTTCGGCTGTTCCTGTGTCTTGGTTCTCATACACTAAATTGGCGATGAAGGTGGGATGATGGATCCCCACGAGATCAAGACACACGCTAGTCATGCCGGTTTCGACATCAACAAGCCGGAAGATTGGGAGCTCTTCGAAATGGACTTCCAAGATGCGCTGGTGGTGTCCGACATTACGGAAGAGGGAAAGAAGAGGGCCATCCTCACCCGGATGCTCGGGAATGCCGCCAAAAGAGTATTGGTGGCCTGGTATCACCGAAGAAGGTGAGCGAGCTGCCGGTCAAACAGCTCCTGAAGGCGATGCGCGACCATTTCCAGCCCTTGGTTTCGATGTTCTCGGCTCGAGACACATTCTGGAAGAGAGTTCAGGCGCCTGGTGAGTCCATCGCCACCTTTGCAGCAGCCCTGCGGTTGGCCGCCGGCCCATGCAAGTGGGAAAACCTGGAAATCGCCCTCAGGGACCGCATGCTGTGTGGCCTGTGGGACGAGGAGGTTCAGTGAAAGCTGATGAACCAGGAGCCACCCCCAACGCTGCGCGAGGTTGTGAAGGCGGCGCAGGCCGCGGAAGCCACGAGGGCCGGAGTCAAGGGGTTCAGAGAAAGGCCCCCACAGTCCGACAAGGCAGCGGGGTCGGTGCATGCTGCCAGGCGGACGCCGAAATCTTCCACGGAGAGCAGCGACGACGAGGATGTTCGGAGGGTTCGGAAGGAAGGCCGACGCTGCGACGGAAGTGGAGCGGCCCACGACCGCATCAAGTGCCCGTTCCGGAAGGCCGAGTGCCACAACTGCGGACGCCGGGGGCACATCGCCAAGGTCTGCAGACGGCGGTGCAGGGACCAGAAAAGCTCGTTAGACCGCTCGCCGAAGACCAAGGAGGGCACCCGGCCCGCGAGGAAGCAGGACGGCGTGGGCCGCATCTCCGACAACAGCAGCGACGACGCCCCAGTGTACAGCTTGTCCTTGGGACACCCCCGTTACTTTGTTGAGGTACTGGTGCAAGGGGCCCCTGTTAGGATGGAGATAGACTCGGGTTCCTCCTACTCAATCATGTCCCAGCGGGAGTTCTTGGGAATTTCCCCCCATGTGCGCCCTAAGCTCAAAGCGTTGAGGTCCACGCTGCGGGACGTACAGGGTAATAGCATTCTGGTGTTGGGGGTTGGAAAATTCAAGGTCCAGTACAAGCAGCACGCTGCAGAACTGCCCCTGGTTGTTCTCAAAGGGGGAAGTTGCAGCCTCCTCAGGACTCAATGGTTTAAACCCCTGGGGTTGTTCATTGGGGGGGTGCATGCCGTGGGGACGGACCCAATACAGGAGGTGTGCGACGCACACCCCGAAGTATTCAAGAAAGGACTCGGAAAATTCAAGGGACCCCCAGTAGCGTTCGACCTGGACCCGGAGGTCCGCCCAATAAGACTCAAGCCGCGCAGAGTGCCTTTCGCACTAAAGGACAAAATAGAGGCGGAACTGGACAAATTGGTGGGCCAGGGGATTCTTGTTCCTGTTGATTCCGCGGAGTGGGAGACTCCGATTGTAACTGCGCTAAAGGCCAACGGGGAGGTTCGCGTATGTGCTGATTATAAGTGCACCATTAATAAGGCGATCCGCCCAAATGCGTATCCGGTGCCGGTAGTCAGCCACCTGTTGGCCAGATTACATGGGGGAAAGTGTTTCGCAAAACTTGACCTGGCGCAGGCCTATCAGCAACTCTCAGTAACCCCAGCTGCAGCTGCTGCGCAAACAATAGTCACTCATAAGGGGGCGTTCCAGGTGACGCGCCTACAGTTCGGTGTGAACTCGGCGCCGGGCATTTTCCAGTCGCTCGTGGAACGCCTCTTAAAAGGACTGGATGGGGTCTTGCCATACTTTGATGACGTATTGATAACGGGGGGAGTGAGGAGGAGTTGGCTGAAAGGCTAGACAAAGTACTGGCGGTGTTTGAAAAGGCGGGGTTGAGGTTGCGGAAAGACAAATGCGTCTTCTTCGCAAAAGAGGTTGAGTTCTTGGGTTTCCGGGTAACCCCTGCGGGAATCAAACCCTCCAAATCAAAGGTAGCCGCAATTCAAGGTGCCCCTCGCCCCACCTCCAAGCCCGAATTGCAATCGTTCCTAGGGCTCTTAAATTTCTACCACTCCTTCCTGCCTCGGAAGGCATCGGTAGCAGAGCCGCTGCATAGGCTGCTCAAGAAGGACGAGGCGTGGAAGTGGGGCGAGAGCCAAGAGAGGGCATTCGTTGAACTGAAACAACTCCTAGCGTCTGATGCCATTCTCACCCATTTTGACCCCAAGAAGCCGGTGGTTCTGATATGTGATGCATCCCCAGTGGGGGTGGGGGCGGTGCTGTGCCACGTGCTGGACAACGGGAGGGAGGCCCCGGTAGCATTCTACTCCAGATCCCTGTCCCAGGCTGAGCGAAACTACGCCCAAACAGACAGGGAGGCGCTAGCAATAATAGCGGGGACTAAGAAGTTCCACGATTTCCTCTACGGCCGCCCCTTCACCATAGTAACCGACCACAAGCCCCTGCTAGGCATTTTCACTGCGGACAAGCCCACACCTCAGATCCTTTCCCCTAGGATGTTACGGTGGGCCATCTTCTTGAACGCGTATCCGCACGCATTGGTGTACCGCCCAGGGAAAGAAATAAGCCACGTGGACGCCCTGTCGAGGTCTCCCCTTCCCCACACGAGCAGCACCGTGGGCGAGGAAGAAAAAGACCGCCAAGTGCTCCTGATAGAGGTCTTAGATTCGCCCCCTATCGTACCCGCAGACATCGCCAAGGCGACCGGAAAGGACAAAATGTTAGCTCTCGTCTGCTCCTGGGTGCAAAAAGGGTGGCTGCCGTCCTCCCCGGCGGCAGAGTTCGCCCTGTTTTTCAGGAAGAGGCTAGAGTTGTCCATAGAGAGAGGGTGCCTTCTGTGGGGCCAGCGGGTGGTGGTCCCCGAATCCCTGAGGCCTAGGGTACTCAAACTGCTGCACGTCAGCCACCCTGGAATTGTCCGCTCCAAGGCTCTGGCCAGGAGCTATTTCTGGTGGCCCCAGTTAGACGCCGACATCGAGCACATGGTAGGCACTTGCGAGAGCTGCCAATGCTCCCGACCCGAAGAGGCGCGTCTGCCGCACAGGGAATGGGACGCAGCGAAGGGGCCGTGGTCCCGGGTGCACATTGATTTTGCGGGCCCATTTAGAGGGACACTTTTTCTCCTCGTAGTAGATGCTTACTCCAAGTGGTTGGAGGTCATTCCAGTTACAAGCACCTCTTCGGCAACGACAGTGAAGCATCTGCGTAGGGTCTTTAGCACGTTCGGTATATCCGACACCCTAATTAGCGATAACGCTAGTTGCTTCACGTCCGCAGAGTTCAGGGCATTCACTGAGATCAACGCCATTCGGCACATCACCTCCGCCCCTTTCCACCCGGCAACGAATGGCCAGGTCGAGCGCCTCGTGCGCACCACCAAAGACGCGCTGAGGCGCATGGGTCCCGGGGATCTCAACCTACAAGTGTGCCAGTTCCTACTGGGCTACAGGGTGACCCCCCTAGCTTCGGGGTACTCGCCCGCGGAACTCTTAATGCGTAGGAAGCTGACTACGATTCTGACCAGGCTAGACCCCACAAGGTTGGAGGACACAGGGAGGAACATCGGGTTAGCAGACACGAAAAGTTTCGAGGTCGGTGCCCCAGTTCATTGCAGGAACTACGCTAGCGCGGGGCCAGCCTGGGTCCCGGGCGTTGTCGTTGGGCAGACGGGTCCCGTGTCGTATTGCGTAGAGACCAGCATGGGTCTACTCTGGAGACGACACGCAGACCAACTCCGGAGCAGGGTTCCGGGACACCAGAGCGCGGACGGCGCGGAAAAGGATTCAGCGTTAGGGTTCTCCCCCACCTGTTCAGCCCAAGGGGGAGGAGAGGGGGGCCAGTGGTCCCCACCTAGGGGGGAGGGGAAGGAATCTGTCCTCGTAGATATCCTGCGGGATCCCTCAAATGGCGTCCCAGGAGATAATTTTGAGTTTCAGTTACAAAACCCGGGGGGGGTTTCGGAGTGGTCCCCCACCCATCCAAGCGAGAAGTGGGGTTTTTCGTTAGCCCCCAGTGCCCCCGGTTTTTCCACAATGGAGTTTGTCCCTTCCCCAAAAGCCGCAGAACCGCGGCGAGTCACTAACGAGTCTCCCTCTCCCGTTGCAGCACAAGAGCCCAGGGGACAGAGAAGCAGTAACACTCCCGGGACAAGCCAGCCAGCATCACGCCCAAAACGCGTTTGCAATAAGCCATCTTGGATGAGAGACTTCGTCTCATCCTAGGGGGGGAGGGATGTTGTGTTCTCAATACTATGCCTTTAAACATGTAACAATCATCAGCTAACCCAATGTAATCAGGACGCGAGCTAATGACCACCAGGTGGCAATAGCGAGCACCCAGCTCACACGGTTCCAATTCCCCAAAGAACTACAGCGCGGGAAGATTCCCGCCACTACCTCACCTGGACAAGAAGGGCGTGACCTGAAATGACGTCACGCCGACAGTAGCCAATGGGCTACCGTGGAGCCACATTCAAATGTATAGCCACCGTATATATTGAGCTGTTCGTCCGCCATTACCACATGTTCCCCCGGACCACCATGCAATAAAGATGTGTTAAGCCAATACTTCGGCTGTTCCTGTGTCTTGGTTCTCATACACTAAACTCCCCCAGAAGGAACTTTGCAAACGGACAGTCACAAAGTCCCTTCTGGGGCAGCGAGAGAGACCCTCCCTCTCCCTCCCCCAGAAGGGACTTTGCAAGCCAGTTGGGGTTTCTGAGGAAAGTTGGCTCAGAAGCGTCCCCCCCCCCCATGAAGAACCCAGTGGAAAAGATGTTTTTCGTTGTACGGGGTTCTACTGAATCTCTTTTCCAAACCATTTCTGGAGCTGTGATGTCCACTGAGCACTCTTGGACACTCAGTCCAGTTCCTGGTTCCTAAATATAGAGAGCAGCTACAGCTCAGATAGAGAGCAGCTACAGCTCAGGTCAGCTACCCAGAAGGAAGGGTGTGCAGAGACCTTGCAGTACCACTCAAAGCATGGCTAAGGATCTGCTGGCAGAGAGGTGGTAGTTTCTCTGACCTGGTAGCTGAGAGAGTTGTTGGGATGGTGTTTAGAAGCACCTGGAGTGGACAGTTTTGCAACCCTCCAGAAAGTTGTCTTCTGTGAAGAGTTTTGCTGTACTGTTCCAGAATAACTCATCATCTCACTTCTGGAATGACAGGCTACATCTAGTCGAGACTTGTCATTGTTTGGCAGACTAAGTGTGGAACTTCAGAGAGACAGAAAAATATGGATGCTGGTGCTCCACTGGGGGTCAATTTGACCTAGCAAGAAGAAGAGCAGTGTAGGACGCAACCATTTTGGCCGTTGTGCAAAAGGTGTGATTCCCTATGTTCAGACAGTTTTGTATGTTACAAAATGATGACCTAATCGTAAGTACTAGGATAGAACAAACAAGAACACATTTGGCTTGAGACTAAGAATATATATACAGTATATTTATAGTAGAAGATGACAGGGAAAATAATATTGCATTTTTCCTGCTTCAGGCTACCAGGAAACACCTTGGGCAATCAGGAAAAACTATTTATCAGATGTTAGTGGCACTTTGAATGGTTTGCTCTGGTCAGAACAAAATTACTCAATAGTTATTTGGATTTCAGTTTTGTTTATTTTTCGTTTAGGGGGATAAGAGGGATATTACTGTAAACGTATTGATTTCTCACAGTCATTTGCGAGAAATTGATTTAGTGTTATTTGCTTAAAGTCTCTACCCTCGTGATATTGATCACATTCTCAAGCATAGGCATGCAACCAAAAAAAAACACATATAAAAATTATTGTGGTGCAATAAGGGGCAATTCAACAATTATGTGATCCATTTTTTTTTGGGGGGGGGAGATTGACCCCCTTCCCTCCTATGTAATCTGACAGTAATTTTAGCTTTGACACACACACCCTTTTTAAAATTATGTAATCCAGAACTTTTGAATCGAAACTCTAATTTTTAGAGCTTTTCACTATTGGTGCCTAATGCACAACAGCTCCACCCCCACGTAATTTTTTTGTAATTCAAATGGCAGAGCCCCTCCCCCCTTCAAGGATCACATAATTGTTGAATAGCCCCTAAAGGCTAACAGTTCTATTATACTGAGCTATAGACCACATTTCAATAATATATCTAGATCATTCAGGAGTTCTCTGACAGATGCCATGCCATGTTTGTTGTTGTTCAGTTGCACAGTTGATTCCGACCCTTTGCGACCCTATGGACCATTGTTCTCCAGGCGCCTCTGTCCTCCACCATCCCTCTCAGCACTCCCAGTTCTGTGCCCACTGTGTCTACAATACCATCTAGCCATCTCATCTTTGGCCTCCCCCTTCTTCTTTTGCCCTCCACCTTTCCCAACATCTAGGCCATCTCAAGTGATTCCTCCCTTCTCATTTGATGCCCAAAGTACTTTAGCTTCATCTTTACTATTTGACCTTCCAATGAGCAGTCAGGGTTGAGTTCTTCTAAGATTGACCTATTTGTTCTCCTCGCTGTCCAGGGTACTCTCAAAACTCTCCTCCAACACCACATTTCAAAGGCATCTATTCTTCGGGAGTTCACCACAAGTACACACACTAGGACCATATCTTGCCACAAAATATTATTAAACAATGCATGAATGAACAAACAAACAAATGAGTGAATAACAAAGTTTATATCCTTCTGCTGTTGAATGCCAGGTCGGAAAATAATTGGTCTCCAGGATGCCAGGGTGGGGGTGGGGAGGTGTTGTCTGTCTGAGCTGATTCATGCTCCTCTCACTCAGTGGCATTCAGAGGTGATCCAAATAATTAAAACAACTGCTCCTAAATGCTCTCTCTGGTACAGAGCTTGATCTTCATGGATGGTTTACAAATGATATAGCAGCAAAGGATGAAGACAGATCCTATCAAATATACATTTAGCTGCAGTGAGAAAACTGACTAGCTATTCTGCTAACACAATAAAATCTGCAAAACATATTTATAACATCAGGCACATTTTTAAGGCTAGAGGTCAACAAGTCAATTTTTATTGTATTGTTTGCAACTTCACTGAGGGTGGTCAGTCTCGGGCAAAACAATCTATGGTTATGTGTAACTGTTTTACAGCATTTTTTCAATCTGAAATTGAAAACATCCAGGGGGGCCTTAACTACTGTGTTAGCACATCGGATCTATCACTCTTTCTCATCCTTTGCAGTAGATGCAGTAAGAAATAGGAATACTATTTTGTGTTGATAATGGGTTGAAGCCAAAACATGACAAGACAGAGATCATGCTGGGAGTCTCCTGCTAGTTTGGAAGAGCTAACCTCTTGCTCAGAGGGGTATCCTTAGGGACCAGGTTTGCAACTTGGGTGCTCTGCTGTATGTGGGTGTCAGGATTCATTTTGATTGATTGGCCCATTTAAACCAATTTTTGAAAAAGGAAGAGATTGGTCCCAAATTACCAGGGACTGCGGTATCTCAAGTGGTTAAGACTCTGAACTTGACAACTGGAAGGTCAGAGTTCAATTCCCAAGTACTGTACAACAGAGTGAGTTCCTGTCTTTGTCCCAGCTCCTGCCAACCTAGCAGTTTGAAAGCAAGAAATTGCAAGTAGATAAATAGGGACCACTTCAGTGGGAAGGTAAACAGCATTCCGTGTGCTCCGGTATCTAGTCATGCCTGCCACATCACCACGGAAACGTCTGTGGAAGCAGACAGCGCTGGCTCTTTGCCTTTGAAACAGAGATGAGCACTGAACCCTAGAATCGGATATGACTGGCTTTCGAGCAAGGGCAACCGTTACCTTTACCTGGCCCTAAAATAAGGGTTAACTGTCTGCCAAAATGCCTCCAAGCAATGTACACCTATATACAGTCTCATGTCAAGGACTGCGGTGGCTTAATGGTTAAGATTCTGAAGTTGACGACTGGAAGGTCAGCAGTTTGAGACCCGGGAGCTGCACAATGGATTGAGCTCCCATCTCTGTCCAAGCTCCTGTCAACCTAGTTTGAAAGGAAGAAATTGTAAGTAGATAAATATTTACCAGTTTAGTGGGAAGTTAAACAGCATTGCGTGCACTCTGGTGTCAAGTCATGCCTGACACATATCCACATAAACATGTACAGATGCTGAAAGCATTGGCTCTTTGGCTATAAACAGAAATGAACACCAAACTCTAATCTGATATGACTGGTTTTCAAACAAAGGTGACCTTTATTTTTACCTTATCACCTCATCATGCTTAGGGCAGGGTTTCTCAACCTATGGTCCACGGACTGGACACAGCCCATGGTGCCAATTAATCTGGCCTGCAGTGAGGAACCCACTGTTGCAAGTGCCGAAATCGTGTCAGAAGTGCCAAAATCACTCCAGAAGTGCAGAAATTGCACAAAAATTGCACAATAAGTGCCAAAAATGTGCCAGAAGTGTCTAAATCACATCAAAATCACACTGGAAGTGTCAAAATCGCACCGAAATCATGCCGGAAGTGCCAAAAACATGGCAAAAATGTGGCAAAAACAGCAAAAAAATGCAGCAAAAATGTGCCGCCTTTGTGGAAGTGCCACTCAGCTGTCCAAGGGGGCATGGTCTGGCCCATGCCGTGAAGGGTTTGGGAACCCCTGTCTTAGAGCACTCTCTGGGTGCTTCACAAGTTAATTAGCATTTTGCCCCAAACATGGTGGGTACTCGTTTTACTAACCTCGGAAGGATGGAAGGCTTTCAACATTGATTACAGTACAGCAGTTTAACTACTGTGCCACCAGGGCTCTGCAAAGCTTAAGTGGAAAGAAAAGGAGGCCGTTTATAGCATTCAAGAGGCTCTTTGTGGCTTCCATGGGGAGTGATTCCCCCAGCTTCTTGCTCTGGGAAGCAAAAAAAAAAAAAGGTAACAAAAATCAGCATGGTGCTACCCCCAAAGGTACAGGGGGAGGATGAAATCCCCTCCCCAGCCCCCCCCCCACTTACTAGACTATAAAAGGCTAATTCTCATGCAGCCTAATTGGTCATGGTTAGGACTTTTGTACTCACATGCCCCAGAAGATAAGAAAACATCACCATGCAGGCAGTTGTGGGATTTATCAGGTTTGCCTCAGTGTTTGCCAGAACCAGTAGCAGAAATTCTGGCTGGCCCTGGTCCTGCCCATCCAAGTTTTGAAACAATACAGGGCTTTCCCCTGGCCACAATTTTACACTCTAAACTGCAGCTCCGCACCACTTTAGACTTAGAAATTCCTCCCCACGCAACCCGCCCCCACTACCAGAATTCGCAAGACATCACTTACCGTAGCAGTGGTGGAAGCAGCAGCGGCAATGATTTGCACCAGTTTTGCAACGTTTTATGGGCCAGGCTGAGAGCTTTCTGTGGCTGACATCAGTAGCAAGAGAGAATTTACGTAAATAGTTCATTCTGTAGCTTTTTAAGTATTACAACTTTTTACGTAAATCACTACATCCCCATAGGAATGCAATGAAAAATTAAAAAACCGTCCCAACCGGACCCAAAAAAACATGCCCGCTCCCTTCTGCTCTTCATCTGAGGTTTCTCTGGGGCCGCTTTAACTGGGAACGTGTGTCGGATGAAACCTCAGACGACGAGTGGAAGGGAGCAGAGATACCCCCTGCACTCTCCCAGTACCGGTAGCGGCAACAGGGGCAGCAGAGGTAGCACTGGTTGCGGCAGCAGTTCCCGCTCCCCCAATGGCCAGCAGCAGCAGCATGGAAAAGGTAGGGAGATCGCTCCATTTACATTCCCTTTGTGCTGATTTTTTAATTTTATTTTTGTGGGTTGCCCGCAGGAATAATTGGCAATTAAACCTCTCCTCAGGGGTTCGCTCAGTGTCAACAGATCCGGGGACCAACCGGGCTCGGCTGGTGAGGAAATTGGGAAGATAAGCGGGCTAGTTAAAGATGAACCATAGCCCAGGCTGAGGGCAAATAGAGCAGGGCAAGCATGCAGGGGCAAACAGGGAACAAAGATTAGGTGCCCGGGTCAATACACATAGACTCCGAGTATAGGGCAGCCACAGAGTAGCCCCCAGTCATGGGAATGTCGGGACTCATGGGGAAATGCCACGTATGCAAGCCTTCTGTACAGGGGTGACACGAGTGCCCTAGTACGTGTCCCAACCCCTAGGCAGGGTAATAAATACATACCCCCGACTCTGGCTGGGGCTGGACTTTGTCACATGGCTGCCTCCATGCGTTTTCCTTCCGGCCCGCCATTACAACATATGGTGATACTGACATGATTCTGAAGGAAGAGAAACCAGACGTGATCTGAAGCAAGAAGCCAGACATGATCTGAAGGAAGAGAAGCAAGATGCGATCATAAGCCCCGGCAGACCCCACGCATCAGAATGGATGCATTCCAAAGCAAGGGGAGAGCCGCAATCCTCAGCAGCAAAGGCAGACTCAATGACCCACAGCAGAGAACCGCCACCGTGATCCTGACCAGACCCGATACCCGAGGGACATCGTCCTTTGCACCATCCGCCCTGCACTTACTACCTCCAGGTGCGCTGACTCATCCTGCGGAGGCAACTTCGAGGACCCCCTCAGGTAGTATGGGGGCATGCATGGGGAAAGCATAATTCATCCGTTAGGCAGCAAGCTCAGGTGAGGGAGCTCAAAGGCCTGGCCAGGCAGCACAGAATAGGGTTGAGGACAAAAACCCTAATGGAATTAATAGTGTACATGGGAGAACATTGCCTGTTCTACCCAGAAGCAGGCACGATGGACCCAGAGGTATGGGAGATAGTAGGAAGGTGTCTGAAGGAGGAACCCCAAGCCCCACCTAAAATCATAGGGGCTTGGAGCAAGCGTCAGCAGGTAATTGCAGCCGTGAGTCCAGCCCGGGTAGAGACCAAGAAACGCCCAGAACCATCTGCCCCAGCGCGTCTATACCCGACCATCAAATTCAAGCATGGGGGCTTGGGGACTCCCCCTCTGTTGTGTATGTAACTGTATCACTTTAAGAATGTCTGAATGTAACCTGACAGCGATCACAATGTAACTCAGCTGTTAAAGGAATGCGAGCTAGCTGCCCATAGAGGGCAGCTGCTAGCGTTCAGCTCACATGGTTCAAATTCCCCCAATCATTGGAAGCCGTGGGAACCTTCCCATGCAAGGAACACCTGGAGAAGAAGAGCATGACTCAGAATGACGTCACACAGGTAGCAGCCAATACGCTACCGTGTAACCCTTTTCAAATGTATTGTTGCAGTATAAAAGGAGCTGTACCTCCGCCATTACCACATGTTCAATCCTGACCATCATGCACTTAAGCTGTGTTTTAGCCCTCACTGCGGCTCCTTCTTTGTCTTCCGTGCAAGACACTAAATTGGCGACGAAGGTGGGATCCATGGTGTATCCCAAGATCAAGCCTCACCAGTTCGACATTAGCGATCCTGAGCAATGGGAGCTGTACGAGTGCCAGTTTCAGCACGCGATGGATGCTGCAGGCATCGACGACGAGGGGAAGGTGCGGTCGCACTTCCTAGCCCAGGTGGGGCCGGCCACGCTGCGCATCCTGATGAACCTGCTGGCTCCCTGGAAGGTCGATGCGGTACCCATTGACCGCATCCTCACAACGCTGAGGGATCACTTCCAGCTACCCGTCTCTATTTTTCCGGCCTGGGTCGTGTTCCACAGGCGGGACCAGTGCCCGGGAGAATCCATGTCCGCCTATGCGGCGGCCCTCAGGCTGGCAGCCGTTCACTGCCAATGGGAGGATCTGGACATAGCCCTTTGAGACCGCATGCTGTGCGGCCTAAGGGACGAGGAGGTCCAGAGAAAGTTGATGACCCGCGATCATCACCTCACATTCAACGAGGTACTGCAAGAGGCCCAAGCGGCCGAGGTGGCAAGGAGCGGGGTCAAAGTCTTCAAGTCCCGGGGGGCTGCACCTGAGAGGGCCAAGTCACCCGTGCAAGCGGCCCGGCGGACTTCGGCGCAAGCAGCCTGGCGGAGGCCCCGGCCACCCACAGGCACCCCAGCAACCTCCGAGGAGTCGTCCACGACTGCGGACTCCTGCTCCAGCGAGGACGACGATGTGCAGAGAGTCAAGAGGAACGGAGAAAAGCGCCGAGCCAGCGAGAGAGGAAACCACCATTGCAATGGCTGCGGGGCATCTCACGACCGAACGAGGTGCCCATTCCGGAAGGCCGAGTGCCACAACTGCGGGTGGAAAGGCCACATCACCAGGGTCTGCAGGCGTTGGTGAACGGAGGACAAGGGCTCATCGAGACACCTTCAAGCACCCCAACGCAAGGCGGCCGACATCGGAAAGGTCTCAGCCAACGACGACGACGCAGCGGCTGTGAACCGCGTGGGCCTGGAGCACCGGTGCTTCTTCATAGAGGTACTGTTACAAGGGTCCTGGTTAGGATGGAAATAGACTCGGGGTCGTCCTACTCCATCCTGTCCCAGAAGGCGTTCCTGCGCATTCCCCCAAATGCGCGCCCCAAGTTGCAGGCCATGAAGTCGAACTTACGGGACGTGCAGGGTTATGGGATCCCGGTGTTGGGGGTGGGAAACTTCATGGTGACATTAAAAAGGTTCACAGAAAAACTGCCCTTAGTAGTTCTCAAGGAGGGGACCTGTTGCCTTTTGGGAACCCAGTGGTTTGCTCCCCTGGGAATTGAACTGTCCGGCATAAACGCCATAGAGACTGACCCAATTCGGGACGTGTACGATGCGCACCCTGCAGTTTTCAAGAAGGGGCTCGGAACTTACAGGGGACCCCCAGTTTCTTTTGAGTTGGACCCAGAAATCCGGCCCATATGTCTCAAGCCAAGAAGAGTCCCCTTCGCCCTCAAGGAAAAGATTGAGGCGGAATTGGACAAATTGGTGGGGCAGGGGATTTTAGTTCCAGTTGATTCTGCAGAGTGGGAAACTCCGATTGTTACAGCTTTAAAATCCAATGGGGAGGTCAGGATTTGCGCTGACTACAAATGTACAATCAACAAGGCCATTCAGCCAAATGCATATCCGGTGCCAGTAATTAGCCACTTACTGGCCACTTTGCATGGGGGGAGGTGTTTCGCCAAGCTAGACCTGGCGCAGGTGTACCAGCAGCTCACGGTAACCCCAGCTGCTGCCGCTGCACAAACCATCGTCACGCATAAGGGGGCATTCAAGGTAATGCGCCTACAGTTCGGCGTAAATTCGGCCCCCGGGATCTTCCAGTCCCTCGTGGAATGCCTTTTAAAGGGGCTTCCAGGCGTGCTCCCATATTTTGATGATGTTTTGATAACAGCAGGGAGCGAATCGGAACTAGCAAAAAGACTAGACAAGGTCCTATCTGTATTCGAGAGAGCGGGACTGAGGTTGAGAAGGGACTAATGTGTGTTTTTTGCGAGGGAGGTTGAGTTTCCCGGGTTCAAAATAAACCCGGAGGGCATCAAGCCATCCAAGTCCAAGGTTGCGGATGTGCAAAACGCCCCTCGCCCCACTGTGAAACCAGAGCTGCAGTCATTCCTAGGGCTCCTGAATTTTTACCATTCCTTCTTGCCAAGGAAGGCATCCGTTGCAGAGCCACTGCACAGGCTACTTAAGAAAGATGCAGTTTGGTGGTGGGGAGATAGGCAGGAGAAAGCGTTCAAAGAGCTCAAGGCGCTCTTGTCCTCAGACGCCGTCCTGACCCATTTCAACCTGAGGAAACCGGTAGTTTTGGTCTGTGATGCATCACCAGTGGGGGTGGGGGTGGTGCTGTGCCACGTGTTAGAGAACGGGCGGGAAGCCCCGGTTGCCTTCTATTCCAGGTCACTTTCAAAGGCGGAGCGCAATTATGCGCAAACAGATAAAGAGGCCCTGGCCATAATCGCGGGAACAAAGAAGTTCCACGATTTCCTGTATGGCCGCGAGTTTACAATTGCGACCGATCATAAGCCCCTTTTGGGAATCTTTACTACAGGCAAGCCCAACCCACAAATCCTGTCCCCCAGAATGCTGCGTTGGGCGATTTTCCTCAATGCCTACCAATACGAGCTGGTCCATCGCCCAGGGAAGGAGATCTCCCATGCAGATGTGCTGTCTTGATCTTCCCTCTCTAGTTTAGGAGACCCCAAATGCGAGGTAGAGCAGGACCACCAAGTACTGCTGATCGAGTCTCTCGACTCACCCTCCATAGTGCCTGCAGACCTCGCCAAAGCCACGGTGGCCGAAAAATCCTGTCACAAGTCAGTTCCTGGGTGAGAAAAGGGTGGCCCATGACTCCCCCCGAGGAGGTATTCAAATTGTTTTTCAGGCGCAGAGTAGAGCTTTCCCTTGAAAGGGGCTGCCTCCTCTGGGGCCAGCGGGTGGTCATCCCAGAGAAGTTACGAGCAAAGGTGCTGACGCTACTGCATACCAGCCACCCGGGAATAGTGCGTTCCAAAGCACTGGCCAGGAGCTACTTCTGGTGGCCCCAGTTAGATGCAGATATATCTGGTGGGCATGTGCGAGAGCTGCCAGAGTTCTCGGCCTGAGGAGTCCCGGCTGCCCCACAGGGAATGGGACACAGCCCACGGGCCATGGTCCCGAGTACATGTCGACTTCGCGGGCCCCTTTCGCCGGTCCATGTTTCTGCTGATAGTCAATTCATATTCCAAATGGCTGGAAGTCATTCCCATGTCCAACACCTCATCTGCCGCAACCATTAAACAATTGTGCAAGGTGTTCAGTTGTTTTGGCCTGCCGGACATACTTGTGAGCGATAACGCCAGTACTTTCATGTCTGCAGAATTCAAGGCGTTCATCGAGAGGAATGCCATCCAGCACATTACCTCTGCCCCGTTTCACCCCGCCACAAACGGTCAGGTAGAGCGCCAAGTGCGCACTACGGAAGATGCACTGCGGTGCATGGGTCCCGGTGAATTGAACCTCCAGCTGTGTCAATTCCTCATTTGTTATAGGGCAACTCCCCTAGCTTCAGGACTGTCGCCAGCTGAGCTCCTCATGCGGAGGAAGCCGGTAACACTTTTTGATCAGTTGGATCCGACCAGGGTGGAGGATGAGGGGAGAAATATAGAGATAGAGAGCTCCAAAAGTTTTGCGGCAGGGGACCCGGTTCACTGCAGGAATTACGCAACATCGAGACCAATGTGGGTTCCAGGAGTGGTGATTGAACAAACGGGGCCAGTGTCATACAGGGTTGAAACCAGTACAGGTCTGTTGTGGAGAAGGCACGCTGACCAACTCAGATGGTGGGTTACCAGTGAAAGAGAGTCAGCGTTAGGGTTCTCCCCCACCCATTTAGCCCAAGGGGGAGACACCGGGATTCCCCCAAATACAAATGCATACCCACGATCCTCACATGGCAAGGAGGATAGTTGGGAAGAGGGGAATGAGGAGCCACCTGATGAGTTTGATTTTATGTTGCCATACCAGGGGGGTGTCGCGGTGTGGTCCCCCACCCATCCGAGCGAGAAGAGGGGTTTTAGTTCAGCCCCTGGTACTTCCAGTCCTCCCAGTCCTTTTGTTCTAGAGTTTACCCCATCACCAAGACCCCCAATCCAGGAAGGAGGGGGAAGTACGTTCACCCCATCCCCAAGACCACCGAATCAGGCAGCAGGGGGTAGCACAAGTACGCCAGTTGCAGGTGCAAGAAACTGGGGTGAGACAACAAGGGTCTCCTCATCGGTCCCGAGATTCGTGCTGGGGGGGGGTCGCAAGGTGCCACGAGCTATAGGCAGGGATTCACATCCCAGTTACATATTCCGTTTCCCTCTCCAAATGCAAGGTTGCCACAGAATCCCCACCTGACAACTAATGAGTTCCCCCTTTCCGTTACAGGATGAGAGTCTGCAGAACTCGGAGCCCCTAGTTCTCCTGAGCTCAGCCAAGCAGTTGTATGCCCCAAGCGCACATGCGGGAAGCCACAATGGTTGAGGGACTTCGTCCCATCCTAGGGGGGAGGAGTGTTGTGTATGTAACTGTATCACTTTAAGAATGTCTGAATGTAACCTGACAATGATCACAATGTAACTCAGCTGTTAAAGGAACGCGAGCTAGCTACCCATAGAGGGCAGCTGCGAGCGTTCAGCTCACATGGTTCAAATTCCCCCAGCAGCCGCGGGAACCTTCCCGCGCAAGGAACACCTGGAGAAATAGGGCGTGACTCAGAATGACGTCACGCAGGTAGCAGCCAATACGCTACCGTGTAACCCTTTTCAAATGTATTGTTGCAGTATAAAAGGAGCTGTAGCTCCGCCATTACCACATGTTCATCCTGACCATCATGCAATAAAGCTGTGTTTTAGCCCTTACTGTGGCTCCTTCTTTGTCTTCTGTGCAAGACACCAAAAGATGGCAGGAAAGGAAGGAAGGAAGGAAAATTACTTTCCTCCTTCCTTCCCTCCCTCTCCCCTTCCTTCTCCTACTTCCCAACTCCCTTCTTCTCTCTTCTTTCACTTTTCCTTTCCTGCCCTTCTGACACTTGCAAGGCTACTCTAAGAGCATTGAAAGAGCCAGAAGGAAAGAGGGGAGGAAAAGAGGGAGAGAAGAAAGAGAGTGAATACAAGTGGAGAGAGGAGAAAGAGGGGCAGGGAGAACCCTCCTTCCTTCTCTGCCATTGTCTCTGTCCAGCACCATCCCTGGAGCACCATATTTGATGCATAGTTGTCAAGTGTCCCATATTGGCCGGGAACCTCCCGTATTTTACCCTCTTTCCCGGCAGCGTCCCCTATCAGTCAGACTGCAATGCCCGAATGCCACCACTGGAGGGCTGCACAGGATAAGCATAGCTGTCAAGTTTCCCATTTTGTTCGGGAAATTTCCCTTTTTTTCAAATCCAAAACTTGACAGCTATGATTTGATGGAGCCCAGCAGCTCAAGTAGAATCTTGAAAATTTGAAAAGTTCAGAATGTTAATAGAATTATAAACCATATTTTGAAACCTGGTGGCAAGTAGAGGTCATCATGACCTGCGAGTCAGTTTGGGAGGGAGGGAGGAGCCATGGAGATGAAGCCACGACCCAAGATGGAACTAGTTGTCATCAGAGATTGTCACGCCATGTAATTTAGGAAACCATTCTGAATATGTTCTAATTTGTTTAATTTGTGAGAAGCTGATCATTTGGTGTTATTGGTCACTCAGTTTTACTTTTAATCAATTTTTTATAAAAGGAATGTGTATTTATTTATTTATTTATTTATTAAATTTATATACCGCAATTCTCAGCCCAAGGACCGACTCAGTGCGGTTTACAAGATAGGAATACAATACAGTAATACAGCATAACAATCCCACAAAAAAAAAATTTCCCAATGAGGCAGAAAGAATATACAGTACTCTTTAAAATGGCACAACTGAATATTAACATCTAATGTACGTATCTTACCTAGGTTCTTAGCCCAGTCCTTTACACATGATCAGTGCCTGTTACTGGACATTGTCAATGTTTATTGTGAAAAGTGGCATGGTAGGAGCTCATTTGTTGGTATTCAACATTAGGGAGAGAGCTGTGTAAATTTTTTAAAAACAATGCTACTCAGTGAGACAATTGTCTGGGTTACGTAGGAGACAAATCAGAATTCATATAAAAATACCTGCAAGTGCAAACCCAAATGTTTCATTGAGAAAGTGGTGTACGAACTACATTTGCACACTAACTACTTATCCATCCTGAAACAAAAAAATATGATGCCCAGTAAGATTTTGGTGGCGTGTTTCTGTACACGATAGGAAGAGGTGGGGGCTCTTGGAATAACACCTAACAAAACTCATAGAAGGGTCACTCCTGAGCAGACACTCACAAAGTACCCCTAAGGTACTACAGTTACAGCATTGTTATAGCATTATTTTCCAAAATTAGTTCTTGGACATCAATTCTCAGAAGCCTAAATCAGTACATTGGTGGATCAGTGCTTTTGGGAATTGACTTAGGCTTCTGGGAATTGAAGTCCAAGAACCAAATGTTGGGAAACACTGATCTACAGTGATAGTATCTGAGGGGGGCATCTAAGCCTGTGAGCCAGATCCTATAGCCATGTGTCAGGAGGATCAAACTGCAATCCTGAGTGTTGGACAATTAAGATCTATCCCAAAAGAGTCCTGAGTGGGTCTCAAAGGTTCAATTTGAATTTGTCTTTTTGAAAACTGGTGATTTGATGTTTTGGGAGCCCAGTAGGTAGATCTTAAGCCAGCCCAGGGAAGAATCAGGCATGGCCAGATGCAAGGCTCATGTTGTACCCATTTCCTTCTTACCCTTTTCTTTCAAAGGAAGGCAAGCAAGCGTAAACTCCTAAAGCATACAGTATTTTTATTTGGCCATGCAGAAATGTGGGTGTGGTGTCTTCCCCACCCCGAGACAAAGAAAACTTCAAATATACATATAACCTTCCTTATCAGTTCTACACAAGCGTTCAGACTGTCTGTCTGGACATCCCGCGACTGTAATGGAGTAGAAGGTACAGCCAACGACTCAATGCTGAGTGTCAGGCAACGGTTAACTAACCTGACTCCCTAAAGGGGCCAACAGCTACAGTTGGATGAGCCCCTTTAGGTGGGGTGATGGCCCCCCTCATTGGAGGAAATGCCACTGGAAACTATCATATTCGGCCCAACTGCAAAATGAGTGGAGGAGGAAGTCTGATTCCCAACGGTCATAGAGGTGGAAGAGGCCATGCCAGATGGGCAGGCTGTGAAAGCATGCCTTGATAATATCCTCAAGGCTGTGGCAGTCCATTGCAGTCCCGGTGTTAAATCCTGCATGTCTCATTTCATATGTGCCACAGGAGATGGCTCCAAGATCATAGTGTGTGGGGTCGCTTCATGGCAAGCTGGGATTCACCTTAAACAAATTCATGGCAATGACATTTTTCCTGCTTCGGGGTGGTGGGTGGGTGGGTGGGTGGGGGGATGTATTCTCGGATACAAGTTGCAGTCAATGATGACATGCGTACAAGTTAAGACTTCTATAAGCCTACTCCTCCCAGTGTCAGGCATTGCCAGGAGTACATTTGACACCTTGCTGGACCATCCACTCTGCTCATTTTTTCCTTTCTTTTCCTCTGGAACTCATCAGAATCTTAAAGTTTTTTCATACAATGATGTGGCAAGACAAAAACTGGTCAGAGTTTATAATTCAAGGCTGTCTGGTTGTGATTTGGGAACCATTAGCTATCCCACACATTGCTACTAATGCAGCAACATTCTTGGGCATTGCGGGAAATTAAAATGGGTATGGGTAATATAGTCCTGCTCTTGCTCACAATAGGTTCCATCACCTAGAATAGCAGTGTTTCCTGCAGCAACTTGAAGCCTTCTCTTTTTAGAGAATTGTCATCCCATTCTTATATCAGTTAGCCAACCTCCGTTCTTATTCCGTTTTGCTGGAAAGAGTGGGTAGCCAACAACACAGAGCCGTAGCTGAGCTATAAAGCCTGGGATTTTGAGCATATTCTTCTCTAGAGACAGGTAGCAATGAAGATACTTTACCTCACCTTCTCTTGCCTGTTTATTGCAGCAAATGAGGCAAGAATGTTTGAATCATGTGAACTTTATTACAAACTCAGAAGCCTTGGGTTGGATGACTTTCACTGCTACCATGTAAAACAATGTGAGTTCGGCTTATTGGATGCATAAATGCTCTTTCCTCTGTTATGGTTAATTTGAATCTAGCTTGGGTGGGTGGGTGCTGAGCTTCTCTTTTGTAAATTTTATTTTGCTTATTATGGCATTAAAAAAATCACAATCTTTTTTCGACAATAAGCTGTTTCAATTACTGTGAAATTTTTTGGAACAGGGGTTCTAATAAGCTATAGAACTAGAATATTCAAATAATCCATGAGGAATTAAAAATACTTTAGAAATGATGTAAAGTGTTCAGAACAGCTGTTCCCTCCACCCCCAACATTATCAGAAAATATTGATTTTCCAACCATAATTATCAAAACTAACTACCATTAATGTTAAGATTTTGCAACTTTCAAATTTGAGAATAAGCAACTTCAAAACTGACATGGGACCTGAATTCTGACCATGTTTTGTTTTGCCTTTTAAAAATTCTTTTTCTTTCTTTCTTTCTTTCTTTTGGTACTGACTTTGACGACAAGAGACACCCCACATTTTAGATGCTGGTTTTCTTTTCATTTACCATGGTGGTCTTGAAAAGTGACAATCCTTTCCGTCACTTGGTGTCCCTTTCCAATGCCATCACAAATTTTGGGTAAAGGTGCTTCATAAACTATAGAATTGGCAAGAATAAAATAATGCACAAAAAAGTATGGTTCTCAAAGAATTATTTAAACTCTCGAGGAATTGTATACAGCTGACAAGTGTGGTTTGTTCTGCAATACTGTTAAGAGGGAAAATGAATTGCATGCCATTGTTATCAAAACAGAGGATATGGTGTGTGTTTTTTAAAATTAAAATTAATAGTACAAGTGTTAATGTTTTAAAACTGGCCTGTAAATTTGATTGAGGGTTTTAAAAATACTTTGCTATTTTATCATTGGTTGAAGACCCAACTAGAGGTACAAGAATCCTTGACTTGATCCTGAGTAATACTCAGGATCTGGTGCAAGATGTTAATGTGACTGATCCAATAGGGAACAGTGACCACAACTCAATTATGTTTAACTTGATCATAGACCGCAAGTCACTGATAAAATCTAACACAGAGACCTTAAATTTTCAAAAAGGAAATTTCCCAAAGATGAGGAAACTAGTAAAAAAGAAACTGAACGGGAAAATTGAGAGAGTCCAAACACTCCAAGTGGCATGGAGGCTGTTTACAAAAACAATAACAGAGGCCCAATTGGAATGCATACCCAAAAGGAAAAAGGGCACTGCCAGGTCCAAGAGGACTCCAATGTGGCTTACAGGAGCTGTTCGGGAAGTGATCAAGAGCAAGAAAAGCTCATTTAGAAGATGGAAGGCTTGTCCAAATGAGGACAGCAGGCAGAAACATAAATTCTGGCAGAACAAATGCAAGGAAACAATCAGGAAAGCAAAGCAAGACTTTGAGGAGCATATAGCTAAAAATACTCAGAGGAATAACAAAGACTTCTTTAAGTACATTAGAAGTAAGAACCCAACTAGGAAGGCCATTGGACCATTAGATGACAATGGAAGGCAAGGGGTTATTAAAGAGGAAACAGAGATTGCAGAGAGACTCAATGAATTCTTTGCTTCAGTATTCACTGAAGAAGATAGAGACCACATGCCCAGAACAGAACCTATCTTCGTAGGGAGGGAAACCGAAGAATTAAGCAAGATAGAAATAACCAGGGAGGAGGTCCTTGCATGTCTTGTTAAGCTAAACACTAACAAATCCCCAGGACCAGATGGCATCCATCCACGAGTTCTCAGGGAACTTAAAGATGAAATTGCTGATATCCTAGCCAAAATATATAATCTTTCCCTCAAATCAGGCTTTGTGCCTGATGACTGGAAGGTAGCGAATGTAACACCAATTTTCAAAAAAGGATCCAGGAAATTACCGGCCTGTCAGTTTGACATGTGTCCCAGGTAAAGTGATGGAAACCATCCTAAAAGATAGAATTAATAGGTACATAGAAGAGGAGGCGCTGCTAAAGGAGAGCCAACATGGCTTTTGCAAGGGCAAATCATGCCTCACTAATCTGTTGGAATTTTTTGAGAGTGTCAACAAGCATGTGGATAAGGGGGATCCAGTTGACATTGTTTATCTGGACTTTCAGAAGGCTTTTGACAAGGTCCCACACCAAAGGCTCTTGAATAAACTTACCAGTCATGGAATAAAGGGACAGGTCTTGTCCTGGATCAGCAACTGGCTAAGGGACAGGAAACAGAGGGTAGCACTAAATGGACACTTCTCCAAGTGGAGGGAAGTAAAGAGTGGGGTCCCCCAAGGTTCAGTACTGGGACCCCTGCTTTTCAACCTCTTCATAAATGATCTAGAGGTAGGAGTAAAAAGCAAGGTAGCCAAATTTGCTGACGACACTAAATTATACAGGGTAGTGAAAACTGTGAGAGATTGTGAGGAGCTCCAGAGGGATCTCTTGACACTGGGGGAGTGGGCAAAACAGTGGCAAATGAGCTTCAACATCAGTAAGTGCAGAGTGATGCATGTTGGGGCAAAAAACCCCAATTACATTTATAAACTGATGGGGTCTGAACTCTCTGCGACAAACCAGGAAAGGGACCTTGGTGTCCTGGTGGACAGCTCAATGAAGGTGTCAACCCAGTGTGCCTCAGCAGTGAAAAAAGCAAACTCAATGTTAGGGATCATTAGGAAGGGTATAGAAAATAAGTCAGCAAGTGTCATTTTGCCTCTTTATAAATCTATGGTGAGGCCCCATCTGGAATACTGTGTACAGTTCTGGTCGCCATACCTCCAGAAGGATATTATGGAGTTGGAGAAAGTACAGAGGAGGGCAACCAGAATGATTAGGGGACTGGAACACCTTCCTTACCATCTGAGGCTGCAACGGTTGGGCCTCTTCACCCTTGAACGACGGCGTCTAAGAGGTGACCTGATTGAAGTTTATAAAATCATGCACGGTGTGGACAAAGTGGATAAGGAAAAACTGTTTTCCCTATCGCACAACACTAGAACTAGGGGACACTCCATGAAACTTTTGGGTACTAGTTCTCAAACAAATAAGAGAAAGTACTTTTTCACCCAGAGGATTACTGGTCTATGGAACTCCCTGCCAGAAGAAGTGGTGACAGCTGTCAGTCTTGACAGCTTTAAGAAAGGATTAGACAAGTTCATGGAGGACAAGGCTATCAATGGCTATAATTATGGCTACCTAAGGACAACCTCCGGGTTGGAGAGATAGGCAGGATATCTCTCAATGCCATTTCCAGGGAATCCTAAGCAGGGGAAGGCATCTCCTTGGGAATACCCTGAAGGAAATGGTGAGCCACTGTGTGAGACAGAATGCTGGACTGGATGGGCTGTGGCCTGTTCCAGCAAGGCTGTTCTTATGTTCTTATGTTCTTATCATTTTGGAGCTGACTTTGGCCAACAAAGAAGATCCCACTCCCATCCTAGACAAATGTAAAGGTCACCCTTGCTCAAAAGCCAGTCATATCCGACTCTAGGGTTCAGTGCTCATCTCTATTTCAAAGCTGAAGAGCCAGTGCTGTCTATGTCTGCTGACATTTCCATGGTCATGTTGCAGGCATGAGTTGGCACCAGAGTGCATGGAACACTATTACCTTCCTACCAAAGTGATATCTATTTATCTACTTGCAATTTCTTGCTTTCAAACTGTTAGGTTGGCAAGAGCTGGGAAATGGGAGCTCACTGCCTCATGTGGCACTCTGGATTAGAACTGCTGACCTGTCAACCTTCCAGTCATCCAGTTCAGCATCTTAACCACTATACCACTTTCACAGTCCCTACCACCATCCTCTCTCTATGATATTCACTCTATGCCTTCCCACCAGTTGTCTGTTTGGCACAGAATCCAGCTGCCTACAGTACTGAATACTATGTTAATGAATATGGCGACCCTCGCTATGGATTGTTCCACCTGAGTGGCCTAGAGTGGTGTTACAATGGGAGGCACAAATCACCAAACAAGTGCAACGCTACCGGTGACCGTGAGTGACTTCTTTGTCCCACCTTAGCCTTCTGAGGCTCAAAGTGAGGGATTTATTTCTGAAAGGTGAAGGACCAAAGATGATTATTATCTTTGAGCCATGTGTCAATGTGGTCAAAATTGTGTTTCCAGATCGATATACCAGATCTGCAAGATCCAGTCCCCCCCCCCCCTTGCAATTAGTGAAACAAATTACTTGGGCCATCAAAACTACCCGCCCTGAGCAAACCCAGAACTATAAACAAAGACATAATATTCAAGTTGAAATGTGTTTTACTTCCGCTTCCAGGAGTGATGAGGGTGGCGCAGGCTGGATGAATTGGCGTCGGGGGCTGGATCTGGCCCATGGGCCGTAGTTTGGGCACCCCTGGTCTAGAGGGCCAGACACCCTCCTCATAAATTCCAGGTCTGACAGCAACAACCACACCATGAGCACATGGCAGATAAGACCAGCCAAGCACATCAACACGGCTGTAATGTGTTAGTATTGCAGATGGTTGAGATCAGTGAAGGAGACTTAACTGTCCCAAGCTCTCCTCCCACACTTGAAGGACCAACTACAAAATGCTATGTGTTGCTTCTAAGGGTAGGTGAGAAAGATGTCTGGTGGAGGACGGAGCAAGAATGAAAAATCCAGGTTTTATGATGTAACTATTTATGTGTGCATACTAATGCATGTTGCCATTCCTATGTCCCCGAAGCCAGAGAAGACGGCCGGGGTGTAATATAGCAAACTAGTAGAAACAAGCACTCCCGGAAAAGTAGCACATAGACAAAATTTAATAACCTAGCAGATAATAGTGAGAACAATTGGTGGTACACTGAACTACTGCTTGAGGGGTCTTGAAATTATTATAGTATATCTGCATATATATCAACAAGGTACATCAAGTGTATAAAATAAAGACCAGTACCAGATTCAGTACCCCTCCCTACCCCCCTTGGAAACAGAGCTGGGTGTTCTCATGAGGATTCCGCGTGCCCGGTTGGGCATCGGTGGCCTCTGGCAGAGGTTAAACCAGCGGGCAGGCTCCTGGCCTCTGGCCCCTGTCAGAGGGCAAGGGGGGAGATTAATTATAGGAATTAATCCGGCCACTTATTGCCTGACCAGCGATTCTGCGAGAAGCTCATCTCGCTGACCCCAGTTACCCATTAGAGTAAATGAATGATCTCTATGCCCGGTGCAAATAAGGGCCATGTTTGTCCCTGCCTAATCCCCAAGACAATGAAACTCCTAAGTCCATGTTTGCCCCGGCTTACTAACTTCCCTTTGAGGTGTTCCCCATTAACCCGGGTACGTGGGTGAAGTAATTTTCCTGTCGGATGACAGCTTGCCACCGTTGCTCTTTTTTCCCTATAAATGATGTTGCCTTTTTCCAATAAAGTACTGATCTGATCTCGCTCCGTTTGCCTCGTGTCGTCACTTGATCAGTCTCCTCCGGGACGTAAACGGCCACCCCAGTGGCCCCGATTCCTACATCTGGTGACCCCGACGTGATTTACTTGTGAGTAAAGGGACCCTGGAGAGGTCTACTCGCGAGTAACGATCCACGCGGTCCGGTTCTACGCTTGAACCGCGACCTGTCAGCCCGGAGGACAGCGCGGCGCTCTGGTCGGCAGCCAGCCGGTCAGAGGGACGGTCAGCGGCGAGGCATTCCAAGAGGCATTCCTACAGCTTGCTTCCAGCTTTCGGGGAGGCTTGCACCAAAGGGAAAAACGCGTTCCGCTCAGGGCAGCTGTGAGCCCCTGACAGCGCAGAGGCCGCCAAGGGCCCGTGGCAGAAGGCCACGCTCCGAGCTCTACCCAGACGATCGTCGCCAAGACCTGTTACCTTGCCCCTAGACGCGTCGACCCGTCCCGAGGAAGGAAACTTCAGAGGACCACTCGCAGGTAATATGGGGACTTGCTCTCACAGACCAAGTCCGTCCGCTAGCCAAAGAACTCATGAGCAAGAGTTCAAAATCCTGGCCAGGGTATTTCAGTTGCGCTTTCACAGCAGGGAACTAGCGAGACTTTTGGCGTACCTTAGGGAACACTGCCTGCTTTACCCAGAAGCAGGTACGTTAACCCTACCGCTCTGGGATCAGATAGGAGACTGCATCCGGCAACCCCCCAAAGCTCCAGGGAGGATATTTCGCACATGGAGGAAGTGTAGGGAGCTCTTAGCTGAGATCGAACCAGTCCGGGTAGAGACAGAGAAACCCCCGTTAGATAAGTCATCAGTCCAGCCAGTCGAGCCGACTGCGCCCACAGCACTCTATCCGACATTCAAATACCAGCAGAGTAGCGCAGGGAGCCTTCCCGCGGTGACAGCTGCAGACGTCACCGAGGGAATGCAAGGAATGAGTAGCGCAGGCGCTTCTCTGACAGCTTCGGCTTCCCTAGTTACCAAAAGTGCCCTTCAGCGCACAGCTGAGGAGGAACTCAGAAAGGGGGATTTACCTATAGAGGAGTTAGCAGAACTCAGTCAGATTTGTCCCATCCGCATGGAGATGGACGCGCTCACGGGCGCACAGCGGATTGTTCATTCCCCAGTTCCGTATAAGCTTCTCATGGCTATGCGGAAAGCAATTGCAGAAACAGGGCTCCAAAGCCGTTTCACAAGAGGCACGCTTCAGCAGGTGTGCGAGACCACCATGTGGATTCCTCACGACTGGAAAGCCGTCATGAGGATGATGCTGACCCCTAGCCAGTACATGATCTGGGACAGCGAGTTTCGCCTAGAGGCTCAAGCTCGAGCTGCCAGGATGGGAGGCGCAGTGCTTCCTGAGCAGCTGTATGGCTCGGGTAACTTCGAGTCAATCAATGCTCAGATCAACTTGCCTCTCGCCACTCTTGAGATGTCAGCCGAGGTAGCCTACAGGGCTTACTTTAAAATCCCAGCCACTGGCAAAGCGGCGAAAAATTACACCTCCATTAAGCAGGGAGCCCAGGAGCCCTACATGGACTTCATCAATCGCCTGGAAGAAGCAATTAGCAGGCAGATTGATAATGAGCAAGCCCAGCAAGAGCTCATGATTAAGTTAGCCAAGGACAACGCCAACCTGGACTGCCGCAGAATCTTGCAGTCCCTAGGCAATCGTCCTGACTTGACCCTATCGGACATGATTAGAGCTTGCGCCGACGTTGGCACAGAATCCTATAAGATGGGTCTGCTAGCGGCAGCGGTACAAGGAGGGAAAAGATCCAATGGTAAGAGCAAGGGAGCGTGCCACAATTGTGGCAAGATCGGCCACTTCGCTAGGGAGTGCCGATCCAAGGGAGGCGGACAAAAGTCCGGCCATTCCAAGGCTCCAAACACCCTCTGTCCGAAGTGTAAGAAAGGCTACCATTGGGCCAGATATTGCCAGAATTCGGGAAACCGGAACGCGGGCATGTCTCTGGCCCCAGTCCAAACAGAGGCTTCCCTCACCCAGAACTCACCCGAGCTAGAATAAATTCCAACCCCATTCCAGACACTGCGAGGGCGCAGGCCAGCCCCAGGGGCAGCACAGGGCTAGAATTGACTTGTCAGGCGGACGTTACATGCGACCTGCCAGGCACAGTCTATCTGGTCGACTCCCAGTACATGGGTCCCCTGCCCAGAGGCTTTTTAGGTTTAGTTTTGCCCCGTAGTGTAGCTGGTGCGCGTGGAATTTTCATAATTCCAGGAGTCATTGACTCGAATTTTTCAGGCGTTCTCCAAGTTCAGCTTTGGACACACCTGCCCCAAACCGTTCTCAAGGGAGACACCTTAGCGCAACTGATCATGGTCCCTTGTCACTTGCCCGCAGAGAGCCAGGGAGGGCTCAATGACAGCTCAGAGCCCGGTTCAGCTGACCGCTTGAGCGTGAGCGAGGCAGTGCAAGGATACCAGGTCTTAGCGACAGTGGAGACCAACATTGAGTGGAAACAGCGCCCCGTTATCGAGGTATTTTTGAACAAAAGAGTGTTCTCAGGGTTACTCGATACCGGAGCAGATGTGAGTGTGATAAGCAGGAGCCAGTGGCCAAGGGAGTGGGCCATTGAGCCGGTCTCCGATGTGTGGGGGGTAGGCGGTGTTCAGGAAGCGTTTAGGAGCCGGGAGTGGGTAGAGGTCACAATCCCAAGGGCTGAAGGCACAGCGGTAATTCGGCCGCACATTCTTGACGTGCACATCAACCTTTGGGGGCGAGACATTCTCCAGCAGTACGGTGCCACCCTTACCTTCGGGTAATGGCGTTGCCACTTAAATGGCTCACCGATACCCCGGTCTGGGTAGAACAATGGCCGGTAGTGGGAGAGAAATTAGTTGCTCTCAAGCAGCTAGTGAAAGAACAGCTAGACGCAGGACACATAGAACAGTCCACAAGTCCCTGGAATTCGCCAATTTTTGTGATTAAGAAGAAGTCGGGGAAGTGGCGACTCCTCCACGATCTCAGAGAGATCAATAAATGTATTCAGCCAATGGGTCCGCTTCAATGCGGCATCCCTAATCCTAACATGATTCCCGAGGGGTGGGAGATCCTAGTCGTAGATCTCAAGGATTGCTTTTATACAATCCCCTTAGACCCCAGGGACCGGGAGAGGTTTGCCTTTACGGTGCCGGTTGTGAACCACAGTGAGCCCACTATGCGTTACGCGTGGAAATTTTTGCCACAGGGCATGCTCAATTCGCCCACTCTGTGCCAAATCTACGTTCACGACGCACTGGCAAGGTTTCGAACCCTCTACCCACAAGCCATGGTTTGTCACTTTATGGATGATATTTTAGTAGCGTTGCCGCAGCTTGGCAGCGCAGTGTTTTCAGACCTCCAGGCCAGCCTGGGGGACAAAGGTTTACTCATTGCCCCGGAAAAGGTGCAGAAGTCCGAGCCCTTCTCATACTTGGGCCATCGGCTTCTCCGCTCTTTTGCAGCGCCAGTTTTGCCTCAGATAAATCTACAGGACTCAGTTACCCTGGTAGAATTACAGCAGGTTTTAGGAAACATTAATTGGGCCAGACCGTATTTCCGATTGGATACAGATCTTTTGAAGCCGCTCTTCTCGCTGCTAACCTTAGGTAAGCAGCCGGCAGACCGGATAAAAATCTCTCGAGACGCGCGCTTGGCGCTCGAGAAAGTGAACCAGGTTCTCAGCCAGAGGTGGGTGGATAGGATCGCCCAGGGGCCATATGCCCCGATCCTGAATTTGTACATCGTACGGTCAGGATCCATGTACACTGGGGCGCTAGGAGTAGACTCAGAGAAAGGAGCTAAAATTGTGGAATGGGTCTATTTGCCTAACACATCCTCACGGAACATCGTTCCGCCCCAAGAGCTGGTTTCCGCGGTGATCTACCGCGGCAGGCTGAGAGCCAGGGACATTTCAGGACATGATTTGGCCAAAATTGTGGTTCCGTTCACCAAGGAACAAATTCATCAGTTGATGCAGCTAGGTGACTCGCTTCCGATAGCTTTGGAAGGTTTCACCGGCAGCTTAGCATATCACTTGCCCAAGGACCCTAGGCTTGTCTCGCTGCAAACAGGAACAGTCAACTTGTTCGAATTGCTCTCACTGGTCCCACTTCAGGGGGCCAGGACGGTTTTTTCTGATGGCGGTCGCACCTATGGTGTCCTGACCTGGCAGGAGGGCGAAGCTTGGCACACGCTGTTAACTCTTCCACAGAAGTCCGCACAGCGGGCAGAGTTGGCAGCCGTGAACCTTGCCTTGCGCACCTTCGCCAAAGAACGTTTAAATATCATTACTGACAGTCTGTATGTGAGGAATTTGCTTCACAGTCTACCAGGAGCTTACATTACTCCTGCGATAGACAAAAATTTGCTTAGTCTGTTTCTCACCGCTCAATTTCATTTGCGAAACCGCACGGAGCCGCTCTATATTGCCCACATTCGAAGTCACCAAGACCTACCGGGTCCGATTTCCGCGGGCAATAGCAGAGCGGACGCGGCCGCAAAGGAAATTCAGCAACGTTCCGTTTTGGGAGTTTTTACCACTCCGATCCAAAGTCATGCCTTCTTTCACCAGAACGCGAAGGCACTCGCCAGACAGTTCAATCTGCCACTCTCGCAAGCCCAAGGCATAGTTCGCTCTTGCCAGCATTGCGCAGGGGCACCGGGGGGGCCCTCCTGGGGGGTCAACCCACGAGGGACAGAGGCTAATCAGGTATGGCAGATGGATGTCACGCATGTGCTGCAGTTTGGCAGGTGGCAGTACATGCATGTCTGCATTGACACTTTCTCCCAGTTCGTTTGGGCTACAGCGCAGAAGGGGGAAACTGCGACCCATGTGGAGCAGCACCTCCTTTCCTGCATAGCTGCCATGGGCAAACCACGGCACGTGAAAACGGACAACGCGCCCTCTTACAGCTCTAGGCAGCTGGCCGCCTTCATGGCTACTTGGGACATCAAGCATACTTTTGGAATTCCCTACAATCCGCAAGGGCAAGCGATTGTAGAGCGGGTCAATCGGACGCTAAAGTCCTATATTGACAAACAAACAGAAAGGGGGGAGCCACCAGCCCTCCCCAAGTCACAGGGAGAAGCACAGATGATTCTCAACAAGGTATTGTTCACTTACAATCACCTTAATGTTTTTTCGGACTGTACGCCGCAGGAGAAGCATTTCCGCCATTCGGAAGCTCTCCCGCGACCTATGGTCCGGTACCGAGTGCCACCAGATCCTTCTTGGAGGGGTCCGGTGCCGCTCATAACCTGGGGAAGAGGGTATGCTGCAGTTATGTCTCCTACAGGTGTCGTTTGGATTCCAGCCCGGTGTGTCAAGCCCCACTTGGAACCGCATGGCGTGGAACCAGACCGGCCCGAGTCCGATCCCGGAGATGGAGGACCTCACCCTGACCGAGGAGACCCGCCGGGAGAAGCGGCGGACGCGGGCCCCGGTACAGAGGATCACCTGGGGGATGGTCAAGACCCTCTGCCATGAGGCCCGGGACGCCCTCCAGCGCGAAGAGAAGGAGCCGACACCGGAGAACTTCGTTGCAGCAGTCTTCGCCCAGATTCACATTAATTCCGGGATCTTCACCATCATCCTGGCCCTTTCCCTGCTTTTGGGGGGAGGCGTTCAGGCTACTCCAATCCAGGCCAACGGCTTGCCGCATGGAGAAGATCTTTCTACACGAATGCAGTACAACTTGTGGGAAAGGTTGGCGGGTCTCGTCAACCAGTCCGATTTTTGCTTAAAGCAGGACATTGGTTCTGCATCCATCCTCAGCACCTGTCTCATCCCCGTGTGCCACGCTCTGGATGCACGCGCCAAGGATGGCGACTGGTTGTTGAGGGCATTCTTTGGCCCACACACTCCCACCACCTTCTCAGCATATGCACGCTGGGGGGGACTGCGACTTGTTTCAACCTTGCCGGCTGACGCAGCCACTCTTCATACCCCTCGAGTGGCGGTCAGCCCAGATGCCGCTTGCACCCGAATGACCGGCTGCACCTCAGGCGGTCCGACTCGGCGCCGCTGCCTTGACCCCGGCAGCGGCAATTGGACTTGTAATAAACCAGAGACACTCATTTCGCTGTACGCTCATGTCACCCTACCTTCAGGGTGGTTTTTCACCTGCAACCAGCTTACATGGAACTATATCCCTGCAAATCTGTCAGATTCAATGTGTTGTATCAGTCGCTTGACACTGTTACTTCCTACCAAGGACATGATTGCCCCAAGTGCAAATGACACAGATGTACCAAATGTTGATATTTCCCCACTCATACGGCACACACGCACAACCCAGTTAGACAGCTCTTGTGACAGCAGCTTTAGGGTAATGAGTCCCGCTGAGTATGTATCGCTAGCAGTCAGCCTTGTCGGCGTGCCAGGCTTGGCCGTCGGCAACGCACGGAGGATTGGCCGCTTGGCTTGCGGTTTGGCCAAAGCCATTAACCATACCTCCACGGCGATAGCGCTCCTCAATCAGGAGCAGGCAGAACTTCGCCATGCCGTTCTTGACAATCGGGCGGCTATCGACTACCTCCTCTTGCTGCACCATCTGGGCTGCGAATCTTTTCATGGAATGTGTTGTTTTAATCTTACTGACAACTCCCGTAAGATCCAAAGCCAGATCACGAATCTCCACACCATAGTTGCAGGCATTACAGAAGGCTCCGCGTGGGGGGCTTGGTGGAGTTCCCTGTGGAATTGGATGTGGTCGTGGATTCCCTGGGGGTGGCTGCAAACGGTGCTTAAGGTAGTGGTGGGGATAGCCATATTAGGCGTTACGCTTTGCTGTTTTGCTCAGTGCATTCCCTCGCTGATCTCTAAGTGCCGCCCCAAAGAGAAACTCCGTGACGTCACTCACGCCCAACAGCTGATGCCGCTTTTGCGCGGGATCGCCGGCCAGGCTCTTAAAATAAACAGAAAGGGGAGATGAGGATTCCGCGTGCCCGGTTGGGCATCGGTGGCCTCTGGCAGAGGTTAAACCAGCGGGCAGGCTCCTGGCCTCTGGCCCCTGTCAGAGGGCAAGGGGGGAGATTAATTATAGGAATTAATCCGGCCACTTATTGCCTGACCAGCGATTCTGCGAGAAGCTCATCTCGCTGACCCCAGTTACCCATTAGAGTAAATGAATGATCTCTATGCCCGGTGCAAATAAGGGCCATGTTTGTCCCTGCCTAATCCCCAAGACAATGAAACTCCTAAGTCCATGTTTGCCCCGGCTTACTAACTTCCCTTTGAGGTGTTCCCCATTAACCCGGGTACGTGGGTGAAGTAATTTTCCTGTCGGATGACAGCTTGCCACCGTTGCTCTTTTTTCCCTATAAATGATGTTGCCTTTTTCCAATAAAGTACTGATCTGATCTCGCTCCGTTTGCCTCGTGTCGTCACTTGATCAGTCTCCTCCGGGACGAAAACGGCCACCCCAGTGGCCCCGATTCCTACATTCTCACTATTATCTGCTAGGTTATTAAATTTTGTCTATGTGCTACTTTTCCGGGAGTGCTTGTTTCTACTAGATTCCTATGTCCCCGGCATGCATATTTATAAGCATACAAAATACAACTGTTATGCACATGCATATGAGCTGGTTATGTCATAGGCCCATGATGTAAGGATTAGACTACTAGAGGAACTAGTAGTTTTTTTTATTGTTTTGCTTATATATATTTTGTATTTATTGTATAGGGAATAATACATATTGTTAGATTTTTTTGCTATGCTGTGTGGCTTCTAATCTAATCTAACTTTTCATTAAACAATGTTTCCCTTAAGGGCAATGTTCTATCAGTGATGGCTAGCCTTGGCACTCCAGGTGTTTTTTGCTAAGCCCTGAGTGGCTTCTAATCTAATCTAACTTTTCATTAAACAATGTTTCCCTTAAGGGCAATGTTCTATCAGTGATGGCTAGCCTTGGCACTCCAGGTGTTCTTGGATTTCAATTCCCAGAAGCCCAAGTCAGCACTCCTGCTGATCAGTGCTTCTGGGAATTAAAGTTCAAGAATAGCTGGAGTGCCAAGGTTATCCATCAATGTGACCTAAGCTCTAGCAAACTGGGATGTTCGGAATGCAGGAAGGGAGAAGGACCAGAGGTTCCCAGGACATGATTTTGTCTGATACCGATCATGGTTTTTACAAAAACTTGCCCTCCACACATCCTGAGGTCTGATCTAGATAAACTTGTCTTTGTTATCCTTTTTCACAGAGTTCCTGGATGATGATATCAGAGATGATGTGCGATGTGTTAAGAAAGTTATCAGGGAGCATGGGATAAAATACTGGTGAGTGAAATGGAAATGGAAATTTTATTTATACCCCGCCATCCTGGTGCTAGCACCACTCAGGGCGGCTTACAACATGAAGAAAAAATTAACAATATTTAACAAAATCCAGTGCAAAATCCAGACAAAGATACCGTATACAATAGCACAAATAAATTACAAAATATAATAGCATCTCAGTTACAAAACACAATAAAATGTGGTAAACATCTCACACAACTTCCCTATTGTTTTTTTTAAAGTAGCTGAGTTTATTATTGAATTCAGTAAATAAGGAGTCATTAGCTGAACTCCTGTTCCCATAGCTGCACTATGTAAGGCATCAGTTGTGGTGACCTTTTGGAAATGAAATATTTCCAGTTTCCACTGTAAAGTCCCAAAGTTCCTGTGGGGGTCCTTTTCATCACGGGAAAGCCATCAAGGAGACAGGATGGTGGCGGGGAGAGGTTATTTTCCTAAAATCATACTCACCACACTGAATTTGTCCGTTATGGTGAATTTTCAAGAGTTAAAAACTTTTCTTCGATTTCACAGCCTACAGAACCCTCCCAGCCCCCAACCCCAAAGCCTCAGGACCCTGCAGGACTCATTCCAGTTTTAATGTTTTTGATCATCATCCCACCCAATAGAAGAAACAATTCTTTCCAGCCTGTTGGAGTCAGGAGGAAGTGCCATTAAATATTTGGTCAGGAAATGTTCAGTTCCTTTGGCTTCCACATCCATCACCCACTACCTCTGTTCGACAGCACTTTGGGAGGTCATGATGTGAATTGATTGAAAATAAAAGATAAAGTAACAGATTAACATTTATAAACATATTTCCCATGGGCTGCATGATGAAAGAAGCCTCATTTGGGCTCCCCCTGCAAAAATCCTTTCAACCCAGAGTAACCTCTGTGTTTCCAGATCGATATACCAGATCTGCAAGATCCAGTCCCCCCCCCCCTTGCAATTAGTGAAACAAATTACTTGTGCCATCAAAACTACCCGCCCTGAGCAAACCCAGAACTATAAACAAAGACATAATATCCAAGTTGAAATGTGTTTTACTTCCGCTTCCAGGAGTGATGAGAGTGGCGCAGGCTGGATGAATTGGTGTCGGGGGCTGGATCTGACCCATGGGCCGTAGTTTGGGCACCCCTGGTCTAGAGGGCCAGACTCCCTCCTCATAAATTCCAGGTCTGACAGCAACAACCACACCATGAGCACATGGCAGATAAGACCTGCCAAGCACATCAACACAGCTGTAATGTGTTAGTGTTGCAGACAACGTCAAAGCAGATGGTTGAGATCAGTGAAGGAGACTTAACTGTCCCAAGCTCTCCTCCCACACTTGAAGGACCAACTACAAAATGCTATGTGTTGCTTCTAAGGGTAGGTGAGAAAGATGTCTGGTGGAGGACGGAGCAAGAATGAAAAATCCAGGTTTTATGATGTAACTATTTATGCGTGCATACTAATGCATGTTGCCATTCCTCTGCCCCCGGCATGCATATTTATAAGCATACAAAATACAACTGTTATGGACATGCATATGAGCTGGTTATGTCATAGGCCCATGATGTAAGGATTAGACTACTAGAAGAACTAGTAGTTTTTTTATTGTTTTGCTTATATATATTTTGTATTTATTGTATAGGGAATAATACATATTGTTAGATTTTTTTTGCTATGCTGTAAACCGCCCTGAGTGGCTTCTAATCTAATCTAACTTTTCATTAAACAATGTTTCCCTTAAGGGCAATGTTCTATCAGTGATGGCTAGCCTTGGCACTCCAGGTGTTCTTGGATTTCAATTCCCAGAAGCCCAAGTCAGCACTCCTGCTGATCAGTGCTTCTGGGAATTAAAGTTCAAGAATAGCTGGAGTGCCAAGGTTAGCCATCAATGTGACCTAAGCTCTAGCAAACTGGGATGTTCGGAATGCAGGAAGGGAGAAGGGAGAAGGACCAGAGGTTCCCAGGACATGATTTTGTCTGATACCTATCATGGTTTTTACAAAAACTTGCCCTCCACACATCCAGAAGTCTGATCTAGATAAACTTGTCTTTGTTATCCTTTTTCACAGAGTTCCTGGATGATGATATCAGAGATGATGTGCGATGTGTTAAGAAAGTTATCAGGGAGCATGGGATAAAATACTGGTGAGTGAAATGGAAATGGAAATTTTATTTATACCCCGCCATCCTGGTGCTAGCACCACTCAGGGCGGCTTACAACATGAAGAAAAAATTAACAATATTTAACAAAATCCAGTGCAAAATCCAGACAAAGATACCGTATACAATAGCGCAAATAAATTACAAAATATAATAGCATCTCAGTTACAAAACACAATAAAATGTGGTAAACATCTCACACAACTTTCCTATTGGTTTTTTTTTAAAAGTAGCTGAGTCTATTATTGAATTCAGTAAATAAGGAGTCATTAGCTGAACTCCTGTTCCCATAGCTGCACTATGTAAGGCATCAGTTGTGGTGACCTTTTGGAAATGAAATATTTCCAGTTTCCACTGTAAGGTCCCAAAGTTCCTGTGGGGGTCCTTTTCATCACGGGAAAGCCATCAAGGAGACAGGATGGTGGCGGGGAGAGGTTAATTTCCTAAAATCATACTCACCACACTGAATTTGTCCGTTATGGTGAATTTTCAAGAGTTAAAAACTTTTCTTCGATTTCACAGCCTACAGAACCCTCCCAGCCCCCAACCCCAATGCCTCAGGACCCTGCAGGACTCATTCCAGTTTTAATGTTTTTGATCATCATCCCACCCAATAGAAGAAACAATTCTTTCTAGCCTGTGGGAGTCAGGAGGAAGTGCCATTAAATATTTGGTCAGGAAATGTTCAGTTCCTTTGGCTTCCACATCCATCACCCACTACCTCTGTTCGACAGCACTTTGGGAGGTCATGATGTGAATTGATTGAAAATAAAAGATAAAGTAACAGATTAACATTTATAAACATATTTCCCATGGGCTGCATGATGGGGGACATGAAAGAAGCCTCATTTGGGCTCCCCCTGCAAAAATCCTTTCAACCCAGAGTAACCTCTGACACGAAAATGAACGAACAAACACATTTCCCAAGGAGAAGAAAGGTTATCTTGAAGAAAGATTCAAAACTTGAAATATTGAAATCCAACTTCAACCTTTATTTTCACTGAACCTGTTGACACACAAATACACTCTCCTGAGATTCCCAGGCACTTGAGAACCACCCAAAATTTGTATTTTAACAGGAAGATCAAGGTGTTCTGTTTTATTGTTTTAAATTTGGGATGACTTGTTTCATAGTTAATTGTTTTAGAGAAATTGTAGTACAATAAAACCTCGGATAACGCTAAAACTTGGTTCCACAAGTCTTAGTGTTATCCGATTTTTAACGTTATCCGATGCATGCATCGGATAACGCTAAAATCCTATTGGATGCATCGGATAACGTTAGAACTCCCTAGAGATACATTGTAACCAGCACAGGCTGTAGCAAATGTTATCCGGTGCACCCCATAGGATTTTAACGTTATGCGATGCAAATTTTTTTTCAGATTGCTTAACGTTATGCGGTTTTAGCATTATCTGATGCAAACGTTATCTGAGGTATTACTGTATCTGAATTTTCAATGTATCCATTCTAAATGACCACTTGGTCCTTTCCAAAGCAAAATGGAATTTGCTGTTGTTCCATTTAAATGGGGGAGTGCTTTGGAATAAAAACCGAATGACAGCAAATGTGAAAGAAAGACTACTTGTCATTTAGGAATGCCTTCAAGTACCCTGGAAGATGTTCAGTCTGTGCAAAAAACACAGTCAGAGTTTTAAAAATAAGGGAGCATAATCCTAAATTGTGGACTGGCTGAAGTGTCCACACAACTAGCTTGCTATTCAAATAACACGTGCATTTATCAAATACTACAAAGCAAAATCAATCTTAATGTGGTTGCAATGTGTGTGTGTCATCACAAGAGTGTATAGAAACACATCAGTATTGTCGAATAGGATGTATTGTCAGGATGTTTCAGTGCACTCTAATATGTTTTACAAAGTGGTTTAAGCCATAGAGGTTTACATTTCAAAATAAATATCAGTCTACCACATTCATGTGAGGTTTTTTTAAATTTAATTTTGGTTTTGTTTGACTACATGTAAAGAATGTTGATCATCTTATTTATAACTTGCTTTCTCTGCTTGTAGGACACACTATAAGAAAAACTGCAATTTTCGAGTTCTCAACGTAATTAATTTAAAATGCACTTATTGGTTTGAACAACAACCCTGGTATACAGAATTAATGAAGAAAATAGCAAAAAATCCAATGGCAGTGCACTTACATTTTCCCTGAGATTAGCCAAGGTACCATAATTTGTTGGCAAGTGTTGTAAATGAGTTCTAAAAGACAATAAAGTTAGATCAACATTTCAATAGGACTGTGGTGGCTCAGTGATTAAAAACACACACGCATATCTTTATTCGATCGTCAGTCAGTACGAAATAACACACAGAGATTTAAACCAACATTTAAGCCTAACAAACTTTACCTTCAGGATATACATACTTTACCTGTTAATAGGCCCGAGTCAATACTGTCAATTTTAATCTTGCAAAGTTTGAGTGCCAAAAATAGGAATTTAGAAACTCGTATGGCTGACAAAGCAGCAATGCTATTCAAGAGAAATTGAACCTGATTTTCTCTAGGCTCAAATTTGATTTGGCAAAGAAGAGGAGCTATGCATATTTACCTAATGTCAGCATAGAAAGGACAATTCAGAAGGATATGGTCAGTTGACTCAACCGCTTTCTGGGGACAAAGACAGGTTCTTTGGGCATATGGTATACCTTTGTATCTTCCCAATAGAACAGCTGTATTGAGGGCGTTCAATCTAGCAGTCGTATAAAGCCTACGATATTCCACATAACAAATTTCGGCCAAATATGGAGCTGGAGTGCTCTGCCAAATCTGGTCCCACAAATACATCTCCGGTTTCAAAAAAGCAATATCCTCTTGCTTGCCGATATCGCTCAGCCTTTGGGCTACTATGGCTCTAGCTTGGGTGTAAGTCATGGATTCTAGGTACAAATGGGACAACCCGCAAACCTGAACTCTATCAATAATGTCCCTTTCCCAGGATGATTGGAAATTATCCCTTCATATTAAAGGGGCTAGGCCCACAGGTTTAAAACACAGCTTGAGCCACAGCCACAGCTTTGCTTTCCAGGCGACTTGCCGAAAAGCTTGCTAACCAACTTCTAATCTCATAAATGCTCCTGCTATTGACGGTGGAAACCTAAGTATAGATCTAAGGAACCACGAGTGAATTGACTCCAGTTTCAAATAATCTGAATGGGAACCCAGAGGGCTACCCACCAACATAAGAGGAAGGACTTTCATTTGGAACAATCTCAGGACAACCTTCACAGATTGAGCTTGTTTCTTAGCATACAGGGATCTAATTGATAGGGCAGCTTTAGGTGCATTTGTAGATACATAGTCTCTATGGGCCAGAAAGGACCTATTAGATCGAATTACTTGGTCGAGGTATTTAAAGCAATGGACTTGCTCCAATGTAATTCCATTCAGAGCCCAGGTATAAAGTTTTGGCCGGGGAAAGAAGACCATTATTTTAGTCTTGATATAATTTAGTTGGAGCTCCTGTTGCTGACAGAAATCGTGGAGTGCTTGAAGCATTCTTCTTAGCCCAATGGGGGTCTGGGTAAAAGTGCAGCAGCATCAGTGTACCAAAGTACATTCAAAGGCTGGCTCGCTAGCTTTGGGAGATGGAAATCATTATTGGCCATGTGAGACACGAGAGGGTTAATATAGAAATTAAACAAAGCTGGAGCCAACAGGCAACCCTGCCTCACCCCTCTAAAGGTTTTAACAGGATTAGAGGTGAGACCATTATTGTTCAACCTAATGCTTAAGGAAGTGTCCATATGCAAGTTGATGATCAGATACAAAAGCTGTCGATCGATCGCTATAGGTGCCAATTTTGACCATAAGAGTTTTTCTAGAAATTCGGTCAAAGGCCTGTTTAAAGTTGATAAAGGCCACATATAAAGCTTTTGGGGCCACCTTGATATACTTTTCAGCCATATGGCGCAAAACTAATATCTGACCTATCGTTGATCTTCCGGCGTGGAAGCCAGCCTGTTCCTCAGCAAGAATATTATTTTCCTCCATCCATTTTGTTAGTTTAGTGTATGAAACTAAGACACAGGACACAGCCTCGGGCTGGGTTAACTCAGGTTTATTGCATCGTGGACAGAGGGAACATGAGGTAATGGCGGATCGATAGCTCTTTATATACAGTAGGGATACATTTGAACGTGGTGCCATGGTAGCCCATTGGCTACTGTCTGCGTGACGTCATTGTGGGTCACGCCCTTCTTGTCCAGGTGTAGGTGGTGGCGGGAAAACTTCCCGCGCTGTTGCCTTTGATGAGTTCGGACCAAGAGAGCCTGGACGCTCGCTGCTGCCAGCTGGTGGTCATTAGCTCGCGTCCTATTACAGGGTTTATATGATACAGCTGAAGGTTACATTGTTGCTATAGGCAAGGTTACATTGGCTCAGCTACATTGTAATCCATGTGGAAGGTAAAACCATTAGAACACAACACCCCTCCCCCCTAGGACGAGACAATGTCTCGAGCCCACACTTCAACACACTCCCCCCCCTTAGGAGACAAAGTCTCTCAGCCAAGATGGTTTATTTCGAACACGCTGGGGTCTCGATGCGGGCTGCCTTTCCCCGGGTTTGCTACCTTCTCTTTGTCCCCTGGTTTCCTGCCCTGTAATTTGAGAGGGAGACTTGTTAGTGACTTGCCGCGGCTCCGCGGCGTTGTTGGGGGGTGTGCTCTTTCTCGGGGAAGAACCGGGGGCACTGGGGGCTAACGAAAAACCCCTCTTCTCGCTTGGAAGGGTGGGGGAACACTCCTGAAAACCCCCCCGGCTCGCAAAACCAGAATCAAAATCAAAATTACATTCGGGGGACGCGGCGGCGGCCGCACATTCCTTTTCCCTCCCCCCGGGCTCTGATAGAACTGGGGTATCAAAAGGATATGAGTCGGGATCACTGCTTTCCCCCCCGGATTCGGATTGATGTCCCTCATTTTCTCCCCCTTGGGCTAAACGGGCGGGGGAGAACCCTATCGCTGAATCCTGTTGCTGTGCCCCACTGACCGGCCCTTCACTCACTCGGCGCCTCAGTTGGTCAGCGTGTCTCCTCCAGAGGAGACCGGTGCTCGTTTCCACCCGATATGACACTGGCCCTGTTTGTTCTACTATCGTTCCTGGCACCCAGGCTGGCCCTGCGCTTGCATAGTTCCTGCAGTAAACAAGGTCGCCGGCGGCGAACCCTTTCGAGACTGCCCATCCTATGTTTTTTCCTTTATCCTCGACTCTCGTCGGGTCCAGCCTGGTCAGAAGCGTGGTCAGTTTTCGCCGCATCAAGAGTTCTGCCGGCGAGTAACCCGACGCTAAGGGGGTCACCCTATACGCTAACAAGAACTGACATACTTGGTGATTTAGGTCCCCCGGGCCCATGCGCCGCAGCGCATCCTTCGTTGTACGCACCAACCGTTCCACTTGGCCGTTCGTGGCCGGGTGAAACGGCGCGGATGTGACATGCCGAATGGCGTTTGCTCCCATGAATGCCTCGAACTCCGAGGAGGTGAAGCAACTCGCGTTATCGCTGACTAAAGTGTCGGGTAAACCGAACGTGGAAAAGACTCTCCGTAGCTGGCTAATTGTTGTGGCGGAGGACGTGCTCTTTACTGGGATAACCTCCAGCCACTTGGAGAACGCATCCACCACCAGGAGAAACATGGTTCCTCGGAATGGGCCAGCGAAATCTACATGTACTCTGGACCACGGCCCCCTTGCTGTGTCCCATTCCCTATGAGGGAGGCGGGCCGCCTCTGGTCGGGATCCCTGGCATGCCTCACAAGTGCCGACCATGTGCTCGATGTCCGCGTCCAGCTGTGGCCACCAAAAGTAACTGCGGGCCAGCGCTTTCGAACGAACGATGCCCGGGTGGCTGACGTGCAGCAGTTTGAGCACCCTCGGCCGCATGGCTGCAGGAACCACCACCCGTTGGCCCCACAATAGGCACCCCCTTTCTAGGGACAACTCTAGCTTTTTCCGAAAGAATGGGTCGAATTCCGTGCTTGGGGACGATGCCGGCCACCCCTTTTGTACCCATGAGCTGACTTTTTCGAGTGTCCTGTCCTTGCCTGTCGCCCTCGCAATATCGGCTGGTACTATTGGGGGTGCATCTAAAACCTCAATTAGTAACACCTGGTGGTCTCTTCCTACTCTAGCCTTCTGGTCGTCCGACAAGGGCAAAGGGGATCTCGAAAGTGCATCAGCATGGCTGATCTCTTTTCCGGGCCGGTACACCAACTCGTGTTGGTAAGCGTTGAGAAAAATGGCCCATCGCAGCATCCTCGGTGATAGGATCTGCGGGGTGGGCTTGCTTGCCGTGAAAATCCCTAACAGGGGCTTGTGATCCGTCACGATTTTGAACGGGCGGCCATACAAAAAATCGTGAAACTTTTTGGTCCCCGCTACAGTTGCCAATGCCTCCCTGTCGGTTTGTGCGTAATTTCGCTCTGCCTGGGACAGGGACCTTGAATAAAATGCAACCGGGGCCTCCCTTCCGTCATCCAACACGTGGCAAAGTACTGCCCCCACCCCCACCGGTGATGCATCACAGACTAGGACCACCGGCCGTTTGGGGTCGAAATGCGTTAGAATTGCGTCAGAGGTCAAGAGTTGCTTTAATTCTTTGAACGCCCTCTCGTGCTCGTCACCCCACATCCAAGTCTCCTCTTTCTCAAGCGAGAAGAGGGGTTTTTCGTTAGCCCCCAGTGCCCCCGGTTCTTCCCCGAGAAAGAGCACACCCCCCAACAACGCCGCGGAGCCGAGGCAAGTCACTAACAAGTCTCCCTCTCAAATTACAGGGCAGGAAACCAGGGGACAAAGAGAAGGTAGCAAACCCGGGGAAAGGCAGCCCGCATCGAGACCCCAGCGTGTTCGAAATAAACCATCTTGGCTGAGAGACTTTGTCTCCTAAGGGGGGGGGAGTGTGTTGAAGTGTGGGCTCGAGACATTGTCTCGTCCTAGGGGGGAGGGGTGTTGTGTTCTAATGGTTTTACCTTCCTCAGTCTCAGCCCCGCTTTCTCGAACACCGTTAGTACTTTGTCCAATCTCTTTGCCAGTTCGGCCTCACTCCCCCCAGTTATTAATACGTCATCAAAATAAGGCAACACCCCCTCCAGCCCCTTCAGGAGGCGTTCCACAAGCGACTGGAAAAGGCCGGGTGCCGAGTTCACGCCGAACTGTAAACGCGACACCTGGAACGCTCCTTTATGTGTGACTATCGTTTGTGCCGCGGCCGTGGCGGGTGTTACGGGAAGCTGCTGATAGGCTTGTGCCAGGTCGAGCTTAGCGAAACACTTTCCCCCATTTAGCCTGGCCAAAAGGTGGCTGACCACCGGCACCGGGTATGCGTTAGGGCGGATCGCCTTGTTAATTGTACACTTATAATCAGCGCAAATGCGCACCTCCCCGTTAGCCTTCAGAGCTGTTACAATTGGAGTTTCCCACTCCGCGGAATCAACAGGAATAAGAATCCCCTGGCCCACCAATTTGTCCAGTTCCGCCTCTATTTTGTCCTTTAGTGCGAAGGGCACCCTGCGCGGTTTGAGTCTTATCGGGCGGACCTCCGGGTCTAGGTCGAAAGCTACAGGGGGTCCCTTGAATTTTCCAAGTCCTTTTTCAAAAACGGCGGGATGCGCATCGCACACCGCTTGTATTGGGTCCACCCCCACTGCATGTACTCCCCCTATAAACAGGCCTAAAGGCTGGAACCACTGTGTCCCTAGGAGGCTACAACTCCCCCCCTTGAGGACAACTAGGGGCAGCTCCGCAGAGTGTCTCTTAAACTCAACCCGAAATTTCCCGACCCCCAACACCGGAATGCTGTTCCCCTGTACATCTCGTAGCGTGGACCTCAATGTTTTAAGTTTGGGCCGCACGTGGGGGTCGATTTTCAAGAACTCTTTCTGGGGAATTATGGAATAGGAGGACCCCGAGTCAATTTCCATCCTGATAGGGGCCCCTTGTACTAGTACCTCAACGAAATAATGGGACTGTTCCGCGGACACACTGAGCACTGGGACGTCGTCCTCGCTGCTGTCCGAGACGCGGCCCACGCCGTCCTGCTTCCTCGCGGTCTGGACGCCATCTTTGGGCCTCGCTGAACGGTCCGGTGACTGCCTCCGGCCCTCCTTCCGTTTTCTGCATGCCTTGGCGATGTGCCCCCGACGGCCGCAGGTGTAGCATTCGGCCTTTCTAAATGGGCACCTCGCACGCTCATGGGCCGCTCCGCAACCATCGCAGCGGCGCCCCCCCTTTCGGACCTTCTGGACCTCCTCGCCGTCGCTGCCTTCCGAAGACGACTTTGAGGCCCGTTGAGTTGCGTGCACCGATTTTTCCGCTTTACCGGCTCTGGGACGCCACTCACGCCACTGGTGCATCTCGTCCACTCCAGCATTCGTGGACTCTGCGGCCTCCGCGGCCTCGACGACCTCTGCCAGCGTTGGTGGCGGCTCCTTATTCATCAAGCTGCGCTGCACCTCCTTGTCTTTCAGGCCACACAGCACGCCGTCCCTGAGGGCCATTTCTAGGATGTTGCCCCATTTGCAGGGGGCGGCGGCTACCCTCATGGCGGCCACGAATGTCTCGACCGACTCGTCCGGCGCTTGGACTCGCCTCCAAAACGCGCTCCGAGCGGGAAACATCGCCCTCGAGGGTTGGAAGCGCTCCCGAAGCAGCTTCATGATGTCGTCCGCCTTAAATTCGCTCACCTTCTTCGGAGCGATGATGCCCACCAGCGTCCGCTTGGTCTCCATCCCAAGCATGCGGGTGAGGATGGCCCTCTTCCTCTCCTCATCGTCTTCCTTGACTTTGAGTTCCACCAGCGCCGCATGGAAGTCCATTTCAAACAACTCCCAGTCTTGCGGTTTGGTGATGTTGAACCCGCTCTGTGCCCTGGCTGCTCCTTGGGGATCCATGATCCCACCTTCGTCGCCAATTTAGTGTATGAAACTAAGACACAGGACACAGCCTCGGGCTGGGTTAACTCAGGTTTATTGCATCGTGGACAGAGGGAACATGAGGTAATGGCGGATCGATAGCTCTTTATATACAGTAGGGATACATTTGAACGTGGTGCCATGGTAGCCCATTGGCTACTGTCTGCGTGACGTCATTGTGGGTCACGCCCTTCTTGTCCAGGTGTAGGTGGTGGCGGGAAAACTTCCCGCGCTGTTGCCTTTGATGAGTTCGGACCAAGAGAGCCTGGACGCTCGCTGCTGCCAGCTGGTGGTCATTAGCTCGCGTCCTATTACAGGGTTTATATGATACAGCTGAAGGTTACATTGTTGCTATAGGCAAGGTTACATTGGCTCAGCTACATTGTAATCCATGTGGAAGGTAAAACCATTAGAACACAACAGTTAGCCTGTTTAACAAATATCTGGAGTAAAAGTGATTAAAAAGCTTGCTTTGTTAGCTGGAAGATTGCTTCTCTTTTCTTCCTCAAAGGAATCTTTAAGCTACAAATACCTTTTCACCAGTTCATTGTGATACATCAGTCCTTAGCAAACTTCACAAAATGTCCTGTTTTTGAACCAATAGGAAAAATATATTTCAATAATCTGTCAGTTTAGGCCATCTCCAAATTTTTCAATGTAATTCTCAGATCGTTTAATACACACATAGTTTCACATACAGTATTTCTACACATTTCTTTTGACATATCCATGTATGCCAATGTATAAGTTTTGCACTAATGCCCAGAGTTTTGACCGCATGTTTCTGTTGTAACTGCTTTTGCATACATATAAGCCTGCAAGAAATTCATGCATTAAAAGAAATGGCATATTAATAAACATGGGCATATTAATAAACATACATGTTAATAAACATACATTAGGAAGAAAAATATGTGAATATGCATATACTGTACCGGAAGAAATGTATACAAAAATATGACTTTTTAACCTAAAATCTACAAGGTGATATGGGAGAGAGGTGGGATTATTCCTTTGTTTTCAAATAGTTTAAAAGATTTATAAAATATTCAGAATTGTAGAAATGAAGAAAAATCTGTTTGTCCTTTCATCACGACAGTCCAAGCCAGAAAGATTATTGGGTTGATGACATCAAAAACTATCAAAATATGCTGAAGAAACAGAGAGGGAATTCTTTGACTGGTATACATTGTCCATCAGCATCATCGGAGGCATTTCAGTGCAGGATTCAGACTGGGTAAAGAAAGAAATCTGAAATAGATCCAGATAATCAGTGTCATCCACATTGTCTAGCATTGTAGGGCCACACCCTTAATGCTAAGAGGATCTATTCCCTAAGAGAAATACCCAAACTAGTCATCTTTTTTTAAATTCCAAATTTTTCACAGAGGTAATAAAGAGAAGGATCCTCAGATACTATCAATGTAGAGCACAGCCAAAAACGAGATGCATTCACAATCAAGGAGAGAAGGTTTATGCATATATTTCCTTAATTTCCTTAGCCTGCTGAGAATACAGTTGATGATGTCAGGTGTAACAGAATGAAGTATACCCTGTGCTTTATTCTCATTCAATATGGCGATTTCAGATCAGGGGGAGAGAGAAAATATGAAAACATCCTTGCCTCATGAGTTGCCTCGTGGCTTTAGTGAAATGAAAAACCAAATGTGTGATTGATATGTCTTGCTGTAAGATCATTGGTTGGAATCCCTAAGGGTGAGGGCCAAAGGTGGACCCTGTGGGAGGAGATATAACCCAGAGACTCATGCGCACACACAGACAGACACAGAGACACTCTCTGGAATGCTGTGCTCTTAAGCTGTCAAAATGTAGAAGCTTGTGAGAAAGGGGGACCTATGGGCTATCCCTTAGAGAACCAGTTTGTTTTATTTCCTTGCTTTGTAATGCCTTCTAAGCTTTTGATGGACTGTATCCTTGTTGTGTTCTAATAGTGTAACCTTCCACATGTGATATCAATGTATCTGAACCAATGTAACCTTGCCTATGAGTAACAATGTAACCTTCAGCTGTATCACATAAACCCTGTAATAGGACGCGAGCTAATGACCACCAGCTGGCAGCAGCGAGCGTCCAAGCTCTCTTGGTTCAAACCCATCAAAGACCGCAGCGCGGGAAGTTTCCCGCCGCTACCTACACCTGGACAAGAAGGGCGTGACCAGCCATGACGTCACGCGGACCAGTAGCCAACGGGCTACCGTGGAGCCACATTCAAAATACGTTACTACCATATATACAGAGCTGTTCGTCCGCCATTACCTCATGTTCCCTCTGTCCACCATGCAATAAACCTGAGTTAACCCAGCCTTTGGCTGTGCCTTGTGTCTTGACTCTCATATACTAAATTGGCGATGAAGGTGGGATGATGGATCCCCATGGAGCCAGGACACAGAGCGGGTTCAACATCACCAAACCGCAAGACTGGGAGCTTTTTGAGATGGACTTCCAGGCGGCACTGGTGGAACTCAAAGTCAAAGAAGACGACGAGGAAAGGAAGAGGGCCATCCTCACCCGCATGCTTGGGATGGAAACCAAGCGGACGCTGGTGGGCATTCTTGCACCGAAGAAGATGAGCGATTTCAAAGCCGGTGACATCATGAGACTGCTGCGTGAGCGTTTCCGACCCTCGAGGGCAATGTTTCCTGCTCGGAGCGCGTTTTGGAGGCGAGTTCAAGCGCCGGACGAGTCGGTAGAAGCCTTCGTAACGGCTATGAGGGTAGCCGCCGCCCCCTGCAGATGGGACCACTTCCTAGAGATGGCCCTCAGGGACGGAGTGCTGTGTGGCCTGAAGGACAAGGAAGTACAGCGCAGCCTGATGAACAAGGAGCCACCACCCACATTGGAAGAGGTTGTAGAGGCCGCGGAAGCCGCGGAATCCACGAATGCTGGAGTAGATGAGATGCACAAGTGGCGTGAGTGGCGTCCGAGGGCCGGCAAAGCGGAAAACTCGTTGCACGGGAAATCCGGTCAGTCGGTGCATGCGACCCGACCGACCTCGAAATCGTCTTCAGAAAGCAGCGATGGCGAGGAGGTCCAGAAGGTCCGGAGAGGCGGGCGCCGCTGCGATGGTTGCGGAGCGGCCCATGAGCGCGTGAAGTGCCCATTCAGAAAAGCCGAGTGTTTCAACTGTGGACGTCGGGGGCACATCGCCAAGGCGTGCAGGAAATGGAAAGAGGGCCGGAGACAGTCGCAAGACCGTTCAGCCAGACCGGACCGTCCAGCGAGGTCCAAAGATGGCGCCCGGGCCACGAGGAAGCAGGACGGCGTGGGCCGCATCTCGGACGACAGCGAGGGCGACGCTCCTGTGTTCAGCGTGTCTGCGGGACAGCCCCATTACTTTGTTGAGGTACTAGTACAAGGGACCCCCATTAGGATGGAAGTTGACTCGGGGTCCTCCTATTCTATAATTCCCCAGAGAGAGTTCTTGAAAATCGACCCCCACGTGCGGCCCAAACTTAAAGCACTGAGGGCCACACTACGGGACATACAGGGGAACAGCATTCCAGTGTTGGGTGTCGGGACATTCCGGGTTCGTTTTAAGAGACATTCTGCGGAACTTCCCCTAGTGGTGCTCAAAGGGGGGAGTTGTAGCCTCCTCGGAACCCAGTGGTTTCAGCCCTTAGGTCTGTTCATAGGGGGGGGTGCATGCCGTAGGCGAGGACCCAATACAAGCGGTGTGTGACGCACACCCCGCTGTTTTTGAAAGTGGACTGGGAAAGTTCAAGGGACCCCCTGTAGCCTTCGACTTAGACCCGGAGGTCCGCCCGATAAGACTTAAACCGCGCAGGGTACCGTTCGCGCTAAAGGACAAAATAGAGGCGGAACTGGACAAACTGGTGGGTCAGGGGATTCTTGTTCCTGTGGATTCCGCGGAGTGGGAGACTCCAATTGTAACAGCACTGAAGGCTAACGGGGAGGTGCGCATTTGCGCTGATTATAAGTGTACCATTAATAAGGCAATCCGCCCTAATGCATACCCGGTGCCAGTGGTCAGCCACCTTCTGGCCAGGCTAAATGGGGGAAAGTGTTTCGCTAAACTCGATTTAGCACAGGCCTACCAGCAACTCCCGGTAACCCCCGCCACAGCGGCGGCACAAACAATAGTCACACATAAGGGGGCGTTCCAGGTGTCGAGGTTACAGTTCGGCGTGAACTCGGCACCTGGCATTTTTCAGTCGCTAGTGGAACGCCTCCTGAAGGGGCTGGAGGGGGTGTTGCCATATTTTGATGACGTGTTGATAACGGGGGGGAGTAAGGCCGAGCTGGCTCACAGATTGGATAAGGTCCTGACCGTGTTCGAGAAAGCGGGGCTGCGACTGAGAAAAGACAAATGTGTATTTTTCGAAACAGAGGTTGAGTTTTTAGGGTTTCGTGTCACACCCGAGGGAATTAGGCCGTCCAAATCTAAGGTAGCCGCCATTAAGAAAGCCCCTCGCCCCACGTCCAAAACCGAACTACAGTCGTTTCTGGGGCTTCTCAATTTCTACCATACCTTCCTTCCACGGAAGGCGTCTGTTGCCGAGCCGCTCCATCGGTTACTTAAAAAAGAGGAAAAATGGCTGTGGGGTGACGAGCAAGAAAGAGCGTTCACAGAGTTAAAGCAACTCCTCACTTCCGAGGCAATCCTGACTCATTTCGACCCCAAACGGCCCATAGTTTTAGTCTGCGATGCATCCCCGGTGGGGGTGGGGGCGGTGCTTTGCCACGTGTTAAACGACGGAAGGGAGGCCCCGATAGCGTTTTATTCAAGGTCCCTGTCCCAAGCAGAGCGGAATTACGCACAGACCGATAGGGAGGCACTAGCGATAGTAGCGGGAACCAAGAAATTTCACGATTTTCTGTATGGTCGGCCGTTCAAGGTCGTTACTGATCACAAGCCCCTGTTAGGAATATTCACTGCAAATAAGCCCACGCCACAGATCCTGTCCCCGAGGATGCTGCGGTGGGCTATTTTTCTTAACGCATATCAACATGAGTTAGAATACCGGCCAGGGAAGGAAATCAGCCATGCAGACGCGCTCTCACGGTCGCCGTTACCCTTGTCGGACGACCAGAAGGCAGGGGTAAGAAGAGACCGCCAGGTATTATTAATAGAGGTCTTGGAGTCACCCCCGATAGTACCGGCCGACGTCGCCAAGGCGACCGGAAAGGATAGAACACTAGAGAAAGTATGCTCGTGGGTGCAGAAGGGGTGGCCGGCGTCATCCCCAGGCGCGGAATTCGACCCATTTTTCCGAAAGCGAGTAGAGTTGTCTTTAGAGAGGGGGTGCCTTTTGTGGGGCCAACGGGTGGTGGTTCCTACGTCCCTGCGGCCGAAGGTGCTAACGCTGTTGCACGTCAGCCACCCGGGAATCGTCCGTTCCAAGGCGTTGGCCCGGAGTTATTTCTGGTGGCCCCAGCTGGACGCCGACATAGAGCATATGGTTGGCACTTGTGAGGCATGTCAGTGCTCCCGACCGGAGGTGGCCCGCCTCCCGCATAGGGAATGGGACGCAGCAAGGGGACCGTGGTCCAGGGTGCACGTAGATTTTGCTGGCCCGTTCCGAGGAACCATGTTTCTCCTGGTGGTGGATGCATACTCGAAGTGGCTGGAGGTCATTCCGGTAAAGAGCACATCCTCCGCCGCTACCATTCGCCAGCTAAGGAGGGTCTTTTCCACGTTCGGTTTACCCGACACTTTGGTCAGCGATAACGCCAGTTGCTTCACGTCCGCTGAGTTCGCAGCGTTCATGGAGGCAAATGCAATTCGGCATGTCACATCCGCGCCGTTTCACCCGGCCACGAATGGCCAAGTGGAACGGTTGGTGCGCACCACAAAGGATGCGCTGCGGCGCATGGGCTCGGGAGATCTAAATCACCAAGTTTGTCAATTTCTCTTAGCGTACAGAGTGACCCCCTTAGCGTCTGGCTACTCGCCGGCTGAGCTGCTGATGCGGAGGAAACTGACGACGCTTTTGTCCAGGTTGGACCCGTCGAGGGTCGAGGACAAAGGGAAGAACATAGGTTTAGCGGTCTCGAAAGGTTTCGGCGTAGGCGATCCTGTACACTGCAGGAACTATGCCAACGCAGGCCCAGCCTGGGTGCCAGGGACGATAATAGAACAGACGGGGCCAGTGTCATATCGGGTGGAAACTAGCACCGGCCTCCTCTGGAGGAGGCACGCTGACCAACTGAGGCACCGAGTGAGTGAGGGGCCGATCAGTGGGGCTCAGCAACAGGATTCAGCGATAGGGTTCTCCCCCACCCGTTTAGCCCAAGGGGGAGACAGAGAGGGACACCAGTCCAAAGCCAGGAGGGAAAGCAGTGAGCCCGACTCATATCCTTTTGATACCCCAGTTCTATCCGAGCCCGGGGGGAGGGAAAAGGAGTGTGCGGCCGCCGCTGCCGCTTCCCCCGAAGCCGATTTTGATTTTGATTTTGCTAGCCGGGGGGGGGGTTTTGGAGTGTTCCCCCACCCATCCAAGCGAGAAGAGGGGTTTTTCGTTAGCCCCCAGTGCCCCCGGCTCTTCCCAAACAAAGCACACACCTTCCAACAAAGCCGCAGAACCGCGGCAAACCACTAACAAGTCATCCTCTCCCGTTACAGGGCAGGCAGCCAGGGAGCAAGGAGGAGGGAGCGAAGCCAGGGCAGGGCAGCCCGCGCCGAGACCCCAGCGTGTTCGAAATAAGCCACCTTGGCTGAGAGACTTCGTCTCATCCTAGGGGGGAGGAGTGTTGTGTTCTAATAGTGTAACCTTCCACATGTGATATCAATGTATCTGAACCAATGTAACCTTGCCTATGAGTAACAATGTAACCTTCAGCTGTATCACATAAACCCTGTAATAGGACGCGAGCTAATGACCACCAGCTGGCAGCAGCGAGCGTCCAAGCTCTCTTGGTTCAAACCCATCAAAGACCGCAGCGCGGGAAGTTTCCCGCCGCTACCTACACCTGGACAAGAAGGGCGTGACCAGCCATGACGTCACGCGGACCAGTAGCCAACGGGCTACCGTGGAGCCACATTCAAAATACGTTACTACCATATATATAGAGCTGTTCGTCCGCCATTACCTCATGTTCCCTCTGTCCACCATGCAATAAACCTGAGTTAACCCAGCCTTTGGCTGTGCCTTGTGTCTTGACTCTCATATACTAAAATCCTGTATCTTGCTATGCTTTCAATATACTTCTAAAATACCAGTCTAAAATACCCTCAAAGCTGCAGGTTCCCCATCTCTGATCAATAGTGAAAGGTGTGAACCAGCCTGTCCCCACAGTGGACCAAATAGCAAGCTAAATGCCCATGTGGTCCTCCTCTCAGTAACCTGTCATGCCAATATTTCACACACAAACGGAAACAGGCAGCCATCTTGTCCTTCTCTTCAAACAGCAAAATGTCAGTTGGCTAAGCTTGGCAGATGACACTTATTCACAAACACATGTTGACCCCTAGCTGTGCCTACCCCATAAAGCTCCCTCAATTAACCCATTAAGAGAATTGTAATGTCAAAATGTTTATTTTAGAAACCTAACTCCTCAAACTGACTTCCACCGGAGATTTTCTGCTGTAAAATGTTTTATTATTGGTTGTAAATACCTCATTGATTTCCACATCTAATGAGCCTTGCCCAGCCACTGCGTGTCTCCAGACCAGATATGTGGCTAAGACGCTGACTGGGAGGCAGAAGGTCAGCAGTTCAATTTCCGAGTACTGCAGGACGGAATGAGCTCCCGTCTTTGTCCCAGCTCCTGCCAACCTAGCAGTTTGAAAGCAAGACATTGCAAGTAGATAAATAGGGACCACTTCGGTGGGAAGGTAACAGCATTCCATGCGCTCCGGTGTCTAGTCATGCCTGCCACATGACCACAGAAATGTCTGCAGCAGCAGACAGCACTGGCTCTTCGACTTTGAAACAGAGATGAGCATTGCACCCTAGAGTTGGATATGACTGGCTTTCGAGCAAGGGAAACTTTACCTTTACCTATTCCCTAAGAGAAATACCCAAACTAGTCATCTTTTTTTAAATTCCAAATTTTTCACAGAGGTAAAAAGGAGAAGGATCCTCAGATACTATCAATGTAGAGCACAGCCAAAAACGAGATGAACTCACAATCAAGGTTTATGCATATATTTCCTTAATTTCCTCAGCCTGCTGAGAATACAGCTGATGATGTCAGGTGTAACAGAATGAAGTATACCCTGTGCTTTATTCTCATTCAATATGGCGATTTCAGATCAGGGGGAGAGAGAAAATATGAAAACATCCTTGCCTCATGAGTTGCCTCGTGGCTTTAGTGAAATGAAAAACCAAATGTGTGATTGACATGTCTTGCTGTAAGATCATTGGTTGGAATCCCTAAGGGTGAGGGCCAAAGATGGACCCTGTGGGAGGAGATATAACCCAGAGACTCATGCACACACACAGGCAGACACAGAGACACTCTCTGGAATGCTGTGCTCTTAAGCTGTCAAAATGTAGAAGCTTGAGAGAAAGGGGGACCTATGGGCTATCCCTTAGAGAACCAGTTTGTTTTATTTCCTTGCTTTGTAATGCCTTCTAAGCTTTTGATGGACTGTATCCTGTATCTTGCTATGCTTTCAATATACTTCTAAAATACCAGTCTAAAATACTCTCAAAGCTGCAGGTTCCCCATCTCTGATCAATAGTGAAAGGCGTGAACCAGCCTGTCTCCACAGTGGACCAAATAGCAAGCTAAATGCCCATGTGGTCCTCCTCTCAGTAACCTGTCATGCCAATATTTCACACACAAACGGAAACTGGCAGCCATCTTGTCCTTCTCTTCAAACAGCAAAATGTCAGTTGGCTAAGCTTGGCAGATGACACTTATTCACAAACACAAGTTGACCCCTAGCTGTGCCTACCCCATAAAGCTCCCTCAATTAACCCATTAAGAGAATTGTAATGTCAAAATGTTTATTTTAGAAACCTAACTCCTCAAACTGACTTCCACCGGAGATTTTCTGCTGTAAAATGTTTTATTATTGGTTGTAAATACCTCATTGATTTCCACATCTAATGAGCCTTGCCCAGCCACTGCGTGTCTCCAGACCAGATATGTGGCTAAGACGCTGACTGGGAGGCAGAAGGTCAGCAGTTCAATTTCCGAGTACTGCAGGACGGAATGAGCTCCCGTCTTTGTCCCAGCTCCTGCCAACCTAGCAGTTTGAAAGCAAGACATTGCAAGTAGATAAATAGGGACCACTTCGGTGGGAAGGTAACAGCATTCCATGCGCTCCGGTGTCTAGTCATGCCTGCCACATGACCACAGAAATGTCTGCAGCAGCAGACAGCACTGGCTCTTCGACTTTGAAACAGAGATGAGCATTGCACCCTAGAGTTGGATATGACTGGCTTTCGAGCAAGGGAAACTTTACCTTTACCTATACCATGATATCCACTCTTATGTCTGATGAAGTGGACTTGGTCCACGAAAGCTAACATTAAAATACAGGAGTTAGTCTTTAAGGTGCCACAGCTTTTTTTGTCTTTTGTTTTGTTTTGTTTACTCTCTGATATCACAGACAAATGTGTGTGTATAACATGTAAATCCACATGAAGCCACATCATCAGGCTTAATTTTTACAATGTGGACTCTTCCCCAGTGAAGGCAACTGAACGACAAGAAAATAAACCATATGTTGGGCATAGTATTTATTTATTTATTAAACTTATATACCAATCTTCTAGGTAGCAGCATGGTAGAGATCCTTCCCTCCCTGTGTACTGCTTCACTCTTTTTCTCTTTCTCCCATCCTCTGGTCATAGAACATAGACCATTTGGAAGCAATTTCCAAAGAAGCAATAATGGGCCTTCTGTACTGGAGAACCAGTTGATGTTGAGGGCCTAGTGAAACTAGGCTGAAGGTTTGACAATTCCACATGGCATATATCTTGCACATTGCTATCTATTCATAGGCATGTCACATTTGACTGGGTTTTGATTGACAATGATGGTGTGGATGTGTGCCAGGAGAGTCTGTTAAAACCACCTGGGAAAGTAAATAGGATGTGTGTAAATCGAGTTGTGTGCCAATTGGTTGTGTAGTGTGTGGCTATAGGGCAGTGGTGGTGAACCTATGGCACGTGTGCCAGAGACATACTTGTCAACCATCCTGATCTGGCTGGGATTACCCCGTAATTTGACGTCGATTGACGTCATAACCCGCCCCGTGCTGCCAAAACCCCGTAATTTGGCAGCGGGGGGGAAACGCTTTCCACACATGCGTGGAAGCGCAATGCCGCTTGTGCAGCTCCTACGCAAGCGGCGTAGTGCTTCCACGCATGCGTAGAAAGCGACCTGCGCACAAGTGATCTGCGCAGGTCCCATTTTTCCAGAGCCGCGAGTTAACAGGTATGGCCAGAGGTGGCACTCAGAACCCTCTCTGTGGGCACCCATGCAGTAACCCCAGCACAGAGTTTGCCCCACTCCACTGCCCAGCAGCCCAATGGGAGTGCTTCCTCCCTCCCCTCTGCACAGAGTTCACTCTGCCCCTTTGCCAAGCAGCCCAATGGGAGCATTTTCTTCCTCCCCTGTTGCTATGCAATAAATAAGTGTTTTTTGGGTTGCAGTGTGGGAACTCAGCCTCTCAAGGGTTCGCCATCACTGCTATAGGGAGTTTTGGTTGAAATCTAATTAGGAGGTGCCTGCTAAGGAGAGTGGAATTCCATTTAGTTTTAGTTCAGTGGGCTTTCTTAAAAGCAGTCAGGAGAGTTTTATGTCAGGTTAGAATGATGTCTAAATCTAAGACAGAAGGCTATGAGATAAACAAGGAAGATTAGCTGTGTGGTCCATATTCAGATTGTAAAGGATGCAAAAGATGAAGGAGGCAGATGATACCTTTATTAGATTACTAAGAAAAATAAAATGTTGTCCGAACTTTCATGGTTCAAGACTACTTCTTCAGGCATTTATTAAAATGTTTATGGCGCCCTGTCCAATGTATGTTGTGAACTTGCGTAGAACCCAGAATCTATACAGACAGGCATGAACATTCAATTTGTGTAACCTACAAAGAAAGAAGTAATTGATGGTCAGGGGGAACATGTGGCAATGGTGGGCGAACAGCTCCTTATATACGGTGGCTGTACATTTGAATGTGGCTCCTCGATAGCACATTGGCTACTGTCTGTGTGACGTCACCCTTAGTCACGCCCTTCTTGACCAGGTGAGGTAGTGGCGGGAATCTTTCCCGTGGCTGTAGGTATTTGGAGAATTTGTACCATGTGAGCTGGATGCTCACTACAGCCCCCAGTGGTCACTAGCTCGCGTTCTCATACAGTAGGTTACATTGTTTGTTATACATGATCGAGATTGTTACATTCACTCATTCGTGTGGTTACATTGACTTCTCATGCATGATAGAGATTGTTACATTCACTCATTTGTGTGGTTGCATTGACTTAAAGGCACATTACAATCCATACACAACACCCCTCCCCCCTAGGATGAGATGAAGTCTCTCATCCAATGTGGTTTTTCACGTGAGCATTTTGGGTGTGCGGCTGACTGGCTTGTACCGGGGGAGCTAGCGCTTCTCTGTTCCCTGAGCTCTTGTCCTGCAACAGGAGAGGGAGACTCGTTAGCGACTTGCTGCAGTTCTGCAGCTTCTGGGGTAAGGGTAAACTCCAATGTGGAAAACCGGGGGCATTGGGGGTGAACGAAAAACCCCTCTTCTTGCTTGGATTTGTGGGGGACCACTCCGAAACACCCCCCCCCCCGGTTTTGTAACTCAAAATCAAACTCATCCCCTGGGATATCTGCGGGGACAAACTCATTCCTCTCCTTGCTCCTGCCGGTGTTACCCAAAGGATCCGGATTTGTAACTGCCCCTTTCTCCCTTGGCGGGGATCGCCGGTCCCCCTCTTCTCCCCCTTGGGCTAAACGGGTGGGGGAGGACCCTATCGCTGAGTTTTGTTGTGCGGTTTCTGTGCCCTGAATACCGGGAACCTGACACCGGAGTTGATCTGCATGCCGCCTCCAGAGTAGACCTGTGCTGGTCTCAACTCAGTACAAGACAGGCCCTGTTTGGCCAATGACTACCCCCGGGACCCAGGCTGGCCCTGCGGCTGTGTAATTCCTGCAATGGACTGGGGCGCCTATTTTGAAACTCTTAGTGCCCCCTATCCCTATGTTCCTCCCAGTATCCTCCACCCTGGTGGGGTCCAACCTAGTTAGCATCGTGGTCAGTTTCCTGTGCATGAGGAGTTCTACGGGCGAGTAGCCTGATGCCAGTGGTGTCACCCTATAACCCAACAGGAATTGGCATAGCTGTAAGTTCAGATCCCCGGGGCCCATGCGCCTCAGCGCTTCCTTTGTTGTACACACGAGGCGTTCTACCTGTCCATTGGTCGCTGGGTGAAAAGGGGCAGAGGTGATGTGCCGAATGGCGTTTATTTCAATGAATGCCTGGAATTCGGCGGACGTGAAACTACTCGCGTTATCACTCACAAGCACATCGGGTATACCGAATGAGCTGAACACCTTGCACAATTGCTTAATGGTTGCGGCTGATGAGGTGTTAGCCATTGGGATAACTTCTAGCCACTTGGAATAAGCGTCCACTATGAGGAGGAAAAAGGAACCTCTGAAGGGACCTGCGAAATCTATGTACAGGCGACACCACGGCCCCTTGGCTGCGTCCCATTCTCTGTGTGGGAGTCAGGACTCTTCTGGTCGAGAGCTTTGGCAACTCTCGCAAGTGTTCACCATGTGTTCTATGTCAGCATCTAATTGGGGCCACCAGAAATAGCTCCTGGCCAGGGCCTGGGAGCAGACAATCCCCGAATGGCTGACATGCAGTAACTTGAGCACCCTTGCTCTCAAGGACTCAGGAATGACCACCCAGTGACCCCAAAGGAGGCAACCCCTCTCCGTGGACAGTTCAATTCTTTTCCTAAAAAACGGTGCAAATTCTTCCACCGGGGAAGTTGTTGCCCACCCTTTTTACACCCACGAGCTCACTAGAGCCAACGTCTTATCTCCCCCTGTCACCTTGGCGATGTCGGGGGTACTATTGGAGGTGAATCCAGAGCCTCTATCAGGAGCACTTGGTGGTCCTGTTCCACTTCACACTCGGGGTTGCCAACGTGTGGCAGGAGTGACCTAGAGAGTGCGTCCGCATGGCTTATGTCCTTTCTGGGGCGGTAAACCAGCGTGCTCTTATATGCGTTAAGAAAAATGGCCCATCGAAGCATTCTAGGGGACAGGATCTGCGGCGTGGGCTTGTTCGTGGTGAAAATGCCTAGCAGGGGCTTGTGGTCAGTCACGATGGTGAACGGGCAACCACATAGAAAGTCGTGAAACTTCTTTGTTCCTGCGATTATCGCAAGCGCCTCCCTGTCTGTCTGTGCATAGTTACGCTCCGCCTTTGACAGGGATCTTGAATAGAATGCCACTGGGGCTTCCCGCCCGTTTTCCAACACGTGGCACAGGACCGCCCCCACCCTCACCGGTGAGGCGTCGCAGACCAGAACCACTGGTTTCTTGGGGTCAAAATGGGTCAGAATGGCCTCTGAGGATAAGAGCTGTTTTAGCTCATTGAACGCTCTCTCTTGACTCTCGCCCCATCGCCAAACCTCGTCCTTTTTTAGTAGCCTATGAAGTGGCTTTGCCACCAACGACTTCCTAGGCAGGAAGGAATGGTAAAAGTTCAGGAGCCCCAGGAAGGATTGCAACTTGGGTTTTGCGGTGGGGTGAGGGGCATTTTGAACAGCGGACACCTTTGATTCAGAGGGTTTTATGCCGTTTGGGGTTACACGGAACCCTAGAAACTCCACCTCTTTTGCAAAGAACACACATTTGTCTTTCTGCAACTTCTAACCCACTTTCTCGAATACGGTCAGTACTCTGTCTAGCCTTTCAGCCAGTTCTGACTCGCTCCCCCCTGTTATCAAAACATCGTCAAAATATGGCAAAACACCCTCCAAACCCTTCAAGAGTTGTTCCACTAACGATTGGAAAATGTCTGGAGCCGAATTCACGCCGAACTGTAGGCGTGTTACCTTTAACGCCCCTTTGTGGGTGACTATTGTCTGCGCAGTGGCTGCAGCTGGAGTTACAGTTAGCTGCTGGTACGCCTGCGCCAGATCCAACTTCGCAAAACACTTCCCTCCATGTAACCTGGCAAATAAATGGCTAACTACCGGCACCGGGTATGCATTTGGGCGTATTGCCTTATTGATGGTACATTTGTAGTCAGCGCAAATTCGGACCTCCCCATTAGCCTTTAACGCTGTGACAATAGGGGTTTCCCACTCCGCAGAGTCCACTGGGACTAAAATTTCCTGGCCCACCAACTTGTCCAGTTCCGCCTCTATTTTGTCCTTTAGTGCGAAAGGCACCCTTCGCGGTTTGAGCCGTATCGGCTGGATCTCCGGGTCCAGGTCAAACGCGACTGGGGGCCACTTGAATTTTCCGAGTCCCTTCTTGAATACCTCAGGGTGCACGTTACACACTTCCTGTATTGGATCAATCCCGACGGTATGCACGCCCCCTATGAACAATCCCAGGGGCTTAAACCAATGTGTTCCCAGGAGGCAGCAGGCCCCCTCCTTAAGAACAACTAGAGGGAGTTCCTGGATGTGTTGCTTGTACTGTACCTTAAATTTCCCCACCCCCATCACTGGGATGCTATTCCCCATGCACGTCTCGCAAATTAGACTTCAGTGCTTTGAGTTTGGGTTGCACATTGGGGGAAATGTGCAAAAACTCCCTCTGAGAAATAATGGAGTAAGAGGACCCCAAGTCTATCTCCATCTTAACTGGGACCCTTGCAACAGTACCTCAACAAAAAAAGTGGGTGTCCCAAGGACACGCTATGGACCGTCATGCTGTTGTCGGCGAGGACCCGTTGGTACATGCCATGCACCTCTGCATCGCTGTCGTTGGAGGCTTGGCCGACACCATCCTGTTTCCTCGGGGGCCGGATGCCATCCTGTTTCCTTGGGGAACGTTCTGCTGGGCCCTTGTGCTCTCCGTGCCGTCACCTGCAAACCTTGGCGATATGGCCCCGCCGTCCGCAGTTGTGGCACTCAGCCTTCCGGAAGAGGCACTTGCTTCGGTCGTGGGTCGCTCTGCAGCCGTCGCAATGTCGACTGTCCTTCCACACCTTTCGGATGTCCTCGTCCTCGCTGCTCTCTGCAGAGGAGTGGGGGCCCCGCCTGGCTGCTTGCACTGGGGCCGCTGCCCTATCGGGTTGTGGGGGCCTTGTTCTGAATGCCTTAACCCCGGCCCTCGTGGCCTCGGCCGCCTGCGCTTCCTTCATGACCCCATGGAACGTTGGGGGCGGCTCCTTGTTCATCAGCTTCAGCTGGGTCTCCTCATCCCACAGGCCGCACAGCATGCGGTCCCTGAGGGCGATTTCCAAGTTTTCCCACTTGCATGGGCCGGCGGCCAAACGGAGGGCCGCCGCAAAAGCCACTGCGGACTCCCCGGGGAACTGCACTCTTTTCCAAAACGCATCCCGGGCCGAGATCATCGAGACTGTTGGCTGGAAGTGATCCCGAACGCCTTCAGGAGCTGCTTGACTGGGACCTCGTCTACCTTTCTCGGCAACACCAGGTCCACCAGAATCTTCATGGCTGGGAACCCGAGCATCCTGATGAGAACATAAGAACATAAGAGCAGCCTTGCTGGAACAGGCCGCAGCCCATCCAGTCCAGCATTCTGTCTCACACAGTGGCTCACCATTTGCTTCAGGGTATTCCCAAGGAGATGCCTTCACCTGCTTAGGATTCCCTGGAAATGGCATTGAGAGATATCCTGCCTATCTCTCCAACCCGGAGGTTGTCCTTAAGTATCCATAATTATAGCCATTGATACCCTTGTCCTCCATGAACTTGTCTAATCCTTTCTTAAAGCTGTCAAGACTGACAGCTGTCACCACTTCTTCTGGCAGGGAGTTCCATAGACCAGTAATCCTCTGGGTGAAAAAGTGCTTTCTCTTATTTGTTTGAGAACTAGTACCCAAAAGTTTCATGGAGTGTCCCCTAGTTCTAGTGTTATGCGATAGAGAAAACAGTTTTTCCTTATCAACTTTGTCCACACTGTGCATGATTTTATAAACTTCAATCAGGTCACCTCTTAGACGTCGTCGTTCAAGAGTGAAAAGGCCCAACCGTTGCAGCCTCAGATGGTAAGGAAGGTGTTCTAGTCCCCTAATCATTTTGGTTGCTCTCCTCTGCACTTTTTCCAACTCCATAATATCCTTCTGGACGTATAGCGACCAGAACTGTACACAGTATTCCAGATGGGGCCTCACCATAGATTTATAAAGAGGCAAAATGACACTTGCTGACTTCCAGAACATGAGAGTGGCCCGTTTCTTCACCTCGTCCGAGATGTCAGACACCATCAGTGTGCTCTTGAAATCCATCTCGAACAGCTCCCATTCCTCCGGTTTTGTGATGTCGAAACCGGGCTGTGTTGTCTTGATCCCGTGGGAAGCCATATCCCACCTTTGTCGCCAATTTAGAGTTCTGGAATCAAGACGCTTGAAGCAGCTGTAGAATAGCTTAACACATCTTTATTGCATGATGGTCAGGGGGAGCATGTGGCAATGGTGGACGAACAGCTCCTTATATATGGTGGCTATACATTTGAATGTGGCTCCTCGATAGCTCATTGGCTACTGTCTGCGTGACGTCACCCTTAGTCATGCCCTTCTTGTTCAGGTGAGGTAGTGGCGGGAATCTTTCCCGCGGCTGTAGGTATTTGGAGAATTTGTACCATGTGAGCTGGATGCTCGCTACTGCCCCCAGTGGTCACTAGCTCGTGTCCTCATAGAGTAGGTTACATTGTTTCTTATACATGATCGAGATTGTTACATTCACTAATTCGTGTGGTTACATTGACTTCTCATGAATGATAGAGATTGTTACATTCACTCATTCGTGTGGTTGCACTGACTTAAAGGCACATTACAATCCATACACAACAACTGCCCATCTGGGTATTATCCCACTCTGGGCGGTGAACATACAGAAAATGAATAACAACAATACCCACAACAAATCAAAACCTGTACGGGTGCGTTTAACATCTGCTTCTAAGAGCAACAAGGGCTTTGTGGGCCAGATGAATTGATGTTGGGGGCTGCATCTGGCCCCTGGGCCATAGTGACCAGCTCTCTGAACCACATGACCGGCCCACAGCCCAAAATGTTTGAGCACCCCTGCTCTAGACACCTTTCACGTGGGAAGTCAGCTTGTTGCTTCAGCAATCCTCTGCTCAACGTCCTCAGACAACATAAGAATATTACGCACAGATCAAAGCCATGAGCTATTATTATTCCATATTTAGTTCCATTTGTAATTGCAATTCTAAAAAAGTCCCAAGATGGGTAACAACAATGTTGAAAATAATGTTATAACAATAAAATACGGGGGGCGTGGCATGGAGACGACCTGAGCAGCAGCGTTTCTTCGTCTCTGCTTGGAAAAGGGGAGCCACAAGTGTGGATATATGTGTGCAAAACTCAAGAAATTTTTGAATGAATAATTGGAAGAAGTGTCTAAAGATGTTAGTGGTCTGAAAATCCTAGTTTCCTGGTTAAAAACTTGTACTGTAGAACCTGCGGAGCAGTGGAGTTGGTGTGTTCAAACGCCCAAGCGCCCAAGCGCTCAAACGGCAAGTCGGGAGCCTTGGAGGCTCGGAGACTCAGAGGCTTGGAGTTCCAGAGATCGCAGTGGCAGTTTACCAGTATCGTGAGTTTTTTTTTTCAAGGGATATTGACAGTGTACTCCAATAAGTGAAAACAAAGTGAAAACAAAGAAAATTAAAAAAAAATTGGCGGCTGTAAGGCTGTGTTGGATCCCGCTGTTGGGGAGGTGAGGCGAGGTGGATGAACTTGAAAGGAGAGACGCGGCGAGTGAGGATTAAAGGCAGAATGAGAACCGGAACGAAGGTGAAATCGGCACTGAGAAGGAGGTGGAAAACAGTTGACAAAGAGTGATTTTAAAAAAAAAAATTGGTCCCGGGTTGCTGGAACAGGAACTGTTGGTGCTGTGGGCTGAGCGTGATTTGCTCCCCCCTCCTGACCCCCGCCTCCCCTGTTGTTATTATTGTTATTCCTGAGCAGTCATTTTGGGTAGCCCAAGGAACAAAGCACACTGTCACCTGAACTTTTATTCTGTGAGTTGAAGAGCGGTGAGGGTGTGCAGTGTGGTTTTGGAATTTACAGAGTACTATTAAATTTGACTCGCATACCACCCTGTTTGACTGTAAAGAAGGAAGATTCTGTGGTTCCATTGGTGCTTTTTGGTGCTTCTTTGATTTGAATGGACAAATGGACAAAGTATATAGGCATTTTGCTTCATTGCTTAAGTGGTTAATGTAATCATAATACTGAGAGAAATTGGGAAAATACTGAGAGTCTTGAACATTTTTCTTTGAAATAAAGGGGTGCTGAGAACGAGGAATAAAATTTTGAACTAGAGATGGTTATAGTGTTTCATCGTTAAGAAGAAAGAAGAAAGAAGAAACTGAAGTACTGTTCTTCAGATAACAGCAGTTAATTACTGAAGCATGTTACAGCTGGTGTCTTCAGGGTTTTACTAGACTCAAGGACAGCTCTCTATTTTATCTTATCTTGAAACGCAGCTGTGTTACAAAGTTATTTTGAGAGTGTCAACTTAAATAGAAAGCTGAGCAGTCCTAGAATCATTTTGGAAACAGAAAATAGAAAGTCATATAATATTACAATACTAAGCAGAGTAAATGGTTGACCGCGTCATCTGATTAGATAGGTGTATGGAGAATAAAATTGTTAAGTGTGTATAAGGGTTAGATTAGTGAAATTAGAATATTGTATACTGTTTGGTGATAAAGTAGTGTAGTATTATAGAATTATCTGCTATTAAATTCGGATGAATCATAGAGAGAAGGGTAAATTGTTAAGGCAAGAGATAGAATTAGACCCAGTTTGGTTAAGGACAGGTAGGCTAGTAAGAGTTGAAAGTGAAGGCAGGAGGAAATCTTTACGGGACGAGATCAAAGAGGCTGAAGAACTGAGAATTTTTAGAGCAGATATGGAAGCAAGGAAGAAGTGTCAAGAAAAGCAACAATCTAAACAACAAATAGAAGTAGAACAGATTGAGCAGGTGAATACTGATGAAGAAGACAGAGCTCAGGGGGCTATAAAAAAGAAAGTAACGGTAGAGAAGGTGCTTGAAATTAGGGAAAGGGATAAGACTCAGGAAACAGATATGAATAACTCTAGGAGTTCCATTAAAGTTAAGCTTGCAGGGTTGGAGAAGTTTCTCCAAACAAAATTTGAAACATTAGAAGAGCAGCGAGTTCGAGACAATCAAGAATATATTAAGCTACAACAAGAAAGTTTTAATACATTCCAACAAAAAATGTTGATGCTGATGTCAGGGTTGATGGAATCTACCAAAGCTGAAGTAGTAAGTATTATGAAAGAAGTATCTGAATTAAAGGAAGGGATGTGCATGAGCACAAAAGAGGTTGAAGTATTGACCAAAGAAGTACAGGTGGTGCGAGAAAAAGTGAAGGAAGAGGAAGTGAAGGTAGATGACCATCAGGCAAGAATAGAATTTTTGGAAAATCAACATAGAAAATGTAATGTGATAATTCGAAATATTCCTGAGGGCAGACCGGATCAGTTAAAGATCAGATTATTGGGATGGTTAAATGATTTAAAGATGAGGAGGAGCTTTGTGGCTGAGGATATAATAACTGTACATAGGTTAGGTGCAAAGAAGTATAACAATGGAAACAGAAATGTGTTGGTGATATTTGTGAGTGAAGGTTTGAAGTTGACCTTAATGCAGCATATCAGGAATTCCGGTTCGGAGGCATTAAAGTTAGAGGGAAATAACATAGAGGTTTCAATGATATTTCTGTTGAATAATGGACTTGGTGAATGCAGTTAAAACCAATTACAAAAAAACTAAGAGAAAAAGGGATTTCATATTTTTGGCTCTCATCAAAAAAAATTAAAAGTTGTAAATTCTGGAAAGTCATATATGATAAAAGAAGGATTATATGTTTTAGATGTTTTAGTGGACGCAAAAATAATTGAAAGTAACACCAAGGAATGGGAAGACGTTAAAGATGAGTTGATATTATCAGGAATGTATATGACTCATGATAAGAATTGCTAATAGGAGTAAATTGTCTAGGCACATTATATTTGAGACATGTAAAGCACACATTAAGAAGGGAGGATAAAGTATATGGATGTGGCATGTAAAGTTGATTTAAGAGTTATGTTGATGTTATGCAGGATGATTAGGAGCTAGGCTCACATAATTGCACACTCCCCCCCCCCCATCCTTGATTTTCAAGGGTGTTCTTTCTAGGAAAGGTGGGGAGGGTGAAGAAGTTTTGTTATATGTTTTGTGTTCAGTTATTGTATTATTTGTGGGATGGGTTATGTAGTATGTCGAGCACTTGCCAATGGGAGACAGGGATTGGGTTAATAGGATGTAACATAAATAAGTATGAAGAAAATTAAAAATGTATCATGGAATGTTAAAGGCATTGGCAACATAATTAAGAGGAAACGTGTGGAAGGGGCTATTAGGAGAAATAATCCTGATGTGATTTGTTTACAAGAGACCCATCAGAAAAACGATAATGTAAACAACTTGTATCTAAGGGGAATAGAGCATTATGAGAAAGCATTTGGTAATTCAAAGTCGAGAGGGGTCGCAATATTAATTTCTAAAAGATTGGGTTTTACAAAACTAAAGTCTGTTATTGACCCTGAAGGGAGATATGTCATAATTAGAGGAACGGTTAACGAGGAGGAAATATTAATTGCTAATATCTATGTACCAAATGAGAAGCAAGAGGAATTCTTAGATGGTGTATCTCAAAAGATAAGAAATGAAAATGTAACTAAATTAATCATTGCCGGAGACTTTAATCTAATTAGATCGGGTCTAGACACCACAAATGTGTTGAGACACAGGCATAACTATGTTATAAATAGGTGGCTAAAAATAATGGGATTACGGGATGTATGGAGAGATATCAGGGGTTCAGAAAGGGGTTTTACATTTTTTTTTCACAAGCTCACAACTCCTATTCAAGGATTGATTACTTTTTGACTTCAGAAAACTTGATAAGTAAAGTTGAAGATATTAAAATTGGATTATTTAAGGAATCGGACCATGCTGAAATGTGTTTAGAAATTAGAATTGATGGTAAGAAAAAATGTATTGGCGCATGGAGATATGATACAAAATTGTTTAGGGATCAAAAGAGTAAGGAAATAGTAATTAAAAAGTGGAATGAATGCTGGGAGATAAATGACACTAATGATGTTAATGATGGAGTTTTGTGGGACACCATGAAGGCAATTTTCAGGGGGGAAAGTATAAAACTTTCATGTAGGAATAATAGACAGGAAAATAAAAATTTAAAATTAATAAAGGACGAAGCAAGGAAGTTGCAAGAAGAACATGTAAGATCTGGTGATAGAAATGTGTTTAATAAATTACAGGGTTTGAAAATGAAAATTATTGAAAAGGATATTGAAGAAGTTAAAAAGAATTTTATTTATCTTAAAAGAAACTATTTTGAGTATGGTAATAAAAATTCTAAACTACTGGCTAAAGTTGCAGAGGAAAAGAAAAATAGTAGAAATATTCAGATTTTGATAAACAGTAATGGGGAAAGATGTAACAAAATGAAAGATAAGATACACATTGCTAGTAATTTTTATAGGGAGCTATATTCTAAAAAGGAGATAAGCGATGTTGAGTTAAAAAGTTATTTAAATAAATGGTCAAGGATAAAATTAGATCAAGAACATAGGAATTACATGGATGAAAGAATAACCTCTAAAGAAATTACTGATGTTATAAATAAGTTAAGGGCGAGTAAAACCCCTGGTGAAGACGGTTTGTCTGTGGAATTTTATAAGGATTTCAAGGAAGTTTTGATACCAAGGATTGAAAGGGTATTTAATTATGTAATGGATGGAGGTATAGTACCGGCATCATGGTATAATTCAGATATTATTTTAATACCAAAAGTAGGAAAAAACATGGAAAAGATCGAATCATATAGACCGATCTTGCTGATGAATCAGGATGTAAAGATTTTTACTGTGGTTCTGGCCAATAGGTTAAATAAATTTTTAGGTAACTATATTCAAAAAGATCAAGCAGGGTTTTTGCGAGGTCGGTTCATGTCGGACCTGACAAGGAGGATACTTGACATGTCAATCATTGCACAGCAGCAAAGAGATCACACGGGTTTTATTTCATTAGATATATTCAAAGCTTTCGATTCCATCCAGTGGATTACCATAAAACAAATTATAGTAAAGTATGGATTCGGTTTGAAATTTTGTGGACTAATTGAGCAGTTATATCAAAGGGGATCAGCAAGAGTAAAAATAAATGATGAATTAACAGAGGAAATTAAGTTGGAAGCTGGCACAAGACAAGGGGATCCACTGTCATCTTCACTGTTTATAATGGTCATGGAATTAATTGCTAATGTGGTAAGAGAAGATACAGATATGATAGGTCTAAATGGGATAAAAATTAGTATGCAGATGACACATTATGAACGTTAAAAAATCCTGAAAAGTCATTGGAAAAAGTATATGCACACTTAGAAAAAATTTATAGGGTGACGGGGCTTAAAGTTAACTGGGACAAATCAGAGGCAATTTTTTTAATGGGAATGTTGAAGCACAAGAAGTTATAAAATCCAGATTTAAATTACAGATCAGGTCTAGTATTAAGTATTTAGGAATAAACATTTCAAACAAGTACGATGATTTAAAGAGATTGAATTATGACAAATTGGAAAAGGACTTAAGGGAAAAGATTATAAGATACAAAAAACTAAATTTATCCTGGTTTGGTCGAGTATCGTTGTGTAAAATGAAATTGTTACCTAAAATAAATTTTTTATTTGATACTCTCCAAATTAATATTAAAAGGAAGGAACTAAATTTCAAAATTTAATAAATAATTATTGCAATAATGGGGGAAAAGCTAGAATATCGAAAACGTTGTGGTACCTTTCACAAAAAAGGGTGGTTTAGGAATCCCAAACATCACAAATTATTATTGGGCATTTCAACTGAAAAATGTTTGTAAAATTTTAATAAGGAAAAAATTGATATGGGGGGAGATTGAATTGCGTGAAAAATTGGGAGATGAATCACTAATATTTCTAGGCAAAGAAACAGTTAAAATTAATACCGCGAATAAAATGCTAAAGACACTCTTTAGAACATGGACACTATTGAAAAACAAATTATCCCCAGGGTTATCACCAATTTTGGAGTTAAGGATTTAAAATCATTCCCACTACTCTTAGACCATAGGACTGAAGAAATAATGAAAAGATATAAAGTAACTTTATTAAAGGAATGGTTAGATGTTTGTGAGGATGAGGAGAAAATGTCAGAAATTTGTAAACAGTTGAAACTAAATTGGCTTCAAGTTGCCACACTGAATAGTTGGAATAAAAAATACAGGGAAGAAATAGGCTTAGACAGGGACATGACAAAATTTGAGGAGCTAGTATATAAATTAAGAAATGGTCAAATAGAAATTAAAGGATTAGTTAGTTTTGTTGTTGTTGTTCAGTCGCACAGTCGATTCCGACCCTTTGCGACCCTATGGACCATCGTTCTCCAGGCGCCTCTGTCCTCCACCATCCCCCTCAGTCCTCCCAGTTCTGTGCCCATTGTGTCTACAATACCATCTATCCATCTCATCCTTGGCCTCCCCCTTCTTCTTTTGCCCTCCACCTTTCCCAACATCACGGCCTTCTCAAGTGAATCCTCCCTTCTCATTTGATGCCCAAAGTACTTTAGCCTCATCTTTACTATTTGACCTTCCAATGAGCAGCCAGTGTTGATTTCTTCTAAGATTGACCTATTTGTTCTCCTCGCTGTCCAGGGTACCCTCAAAACTCTCCTCCAACACCACATTTCAAAGGCATCTATTCTTCTGCGTTCAGCTTTCCTAATTGTCCAGCTCTCACATCCGTACATTACCACTGGGAATACCATTGCTTTGACTATTCTAATTTTTGTTTTCAAGGTGATGTCTCTGCTTTTCACTATGTTCCCCAGGTTTCTCATTGCTTGTCTCCCTAGAATCAGCCGCCTCTTTATTTCATGGCTGCAATCTCCATCTGCAGTGATCTTAGATCCCAGGAAAGTAAAATCTGTCACTGCTTCTACTTCTTCCCCGTCTATTTTCCAGGAACTGATCGGGCCTGTTGCCATTATCTTGGTTTTCTTGATATTGAGTCTCAAGCCAGCTTTTGCACTCTCTTCCTTCAAACCGATCAAGAGATTCTTTAGGTCTTCCTCACTTTCTGCCATTAGGGTGGTGTCGTCTGCATATCTCAGATTGTTGACATTTCTCCCAGCAATTTTGATCCCATATTGTGATTCCTCCATCCCTGCATTGCGCATTATGTGCTCTGTGTGTAAATTGAATAAGCAGGGTGACAAAATGCAGCCTTGTCTTACTCCTTTTCCTATTCCAAACCACTCTGTCATTCCGTGTTCTGTCCTAACTGTTGCTTCTTGGTTCATGTACAGATTTCTCAGGAGGCATATGAGGTGCTCTGGTATTCCCATCTCTTTAATCACTTGCCACATCTTGTTGTGATCCACACAATCAAATGCCTTAGTGTAGTCAATAAAGCAAAAGTAAACTTGTTTCTGGTATTCCTTTGTTTTCTCCATGATCCAACGTATGTTGGCAATGTCGTCTCTAGTCCCCCTGCCTCTTCTGAAACCAGCCTGCACCTCTGGTAATTCTCTTTCCACATGCTGCTGAAGTCTATCCTGTATTATCTTGAGCATCACCTTGCTGGCGTGTGGGGTGAGCGCAATTGTTCAATAATTTGAGCATTCTTTGGCATTGCCCTTTTTTGGGATTGGAACATATACTGATCTTTTCCAGTCCTGTGGCCACTGTTTTGTTTTCCAAATCTGCTGGCATATTGAATGCAGTAATTTGATGCCATCATCTTTTAGAGCTTTGAAAAATTCAACTGGGATACCATCATCTCCACTAGCTTTGTTGTTTGCAGTGCTCTTTAGGGCCTTTCTGACTTCACTCTCCAGGATGTCTGGCTCAGGTTCAATTTCTTCATCATTGTGACTATCAGGAGTGTTGAGGTCCTTTTTGTAGAGTTCCTCTGTGTACTCTTTCCATCTTTTCTTAATCTCTTCTGCAACAGCTAGCTCCTTTCCATCTTTGTCCCTTATCATGTTCATTTTTGCTTTAAATGTTCCCTTGATTTCCCGGATTTTTTTTTGAAAAGGTCTCTGGTTCTTCCTCTTTTGTTGTTTTCCTCCATTTCTTTGCACTGTTCTTTTAGATAGTTTTCCTTATTTCTCCTTGCTTTTCTTTGAAATTCTGTGTTCAAATGATTGTATTTTTTCCTTTCTCCTTTGACTTTTGCGTTCCTTCTTTCCTCTGCTATTTTAAGAGCCTCATCAGACAACCACTTTGCTTTCTTACTCTTCTTTTCTTTTGGTATGGTTTTCTTTGCTGCTTCCTGCATGATGTCCCTCATCTCTGTCCATAATTCTTCTGGCACTCTATCTATTGAGTCTAAGCCATTGAATCTGTTCATCACCTCCACCGTGTATTCTTTAGGGATGCTGTCTAGGTGATATCTGTCTGGTCTCTTTGTTTTCCCTATTTTCTTTAGTCTAAGCCTGAATTTTGCAATCAGTAGGTTGTGATCTGAGCCACAGTCTGCTCCAGGTCTTGTTTTTGCTGACTGTATGGAGGTTCTCCGTCTTTGGCTGCAGAGTATGTAGTCAATCTGGTTTCGGTGTTGGCCATCTGGTGATGTCCATGTGTAAAGTCGCCTCTTGTGTTGCTGGAAGAGGGTGTTTGCTATGACCAGTGCGTTCTCTTGGCAGAACTCTATCAATCTTTGCCCTGCTTCATTCTGTGTTCCAAGACCGAACTTGCCTGTTATTCCCTCCACTTTTTGATTGCCTACTTTGGCATTCCAGTCTCCTAAAATAATTTGGACATCATTTCTTGGTGTTTGTTCTATGAGGTGTTGTAAGTCCTCATAGAACTGGTCCACTGTGGCTTCATCTGCACCCGTGGTTGGTGCGTATATTTGGATCACAGTAACATTGAAGGGTTTGCCCTGAATTCTTACTGACATCATTCTATCATTTTTGAGGTTGTATCCCATTACTGCTCTTCTCACTCTTTTATTGACAATTATGGCTACTCCATGTCTTCTAAGGTTTTCTTGTCCACAGTAGTAGATGTGATGGTTTCCAGAGCTGAATTCGCCTATCCCTGTCCATTTTAGCTCACTGATTCCCAAGATGTCAATGCTTATTGTTTCCATCTCATTTTTTTACCACTTCCAGTTTACCTTGGTTCATTGATCTCACATTCCATGTCCCTATGCAGTATTGCTCCTTACAACATTGCATTCCTCCTCCCTCCTTCCTGTCCCTCCCCTTCCTCCAATCTGTGGTGTTAAGCATCCTGTATCACCTTGCCTGCTCCTTTGTTTTGCCTTTTGTTTTGGTCAATAGGGTTCTCTTGGCAAGCTTTGTGGCGTGGTTTGCCGGTTTCTACGCCATTTTTTTTCTCGCATCATACATCATATCACAGTTTTAAAAGTTTAAAACAGTTTAAACAACCTATTATCATGCATATTATCACACTCTAAAACACAGTCTCTATGTTAATTGCTATATTAAGTCAGTGTGAAGTCTCTATGTCAGTCGCTATATTAATTCAGCTACATTTTTCACATCAGCTACTTATCCTTGTGTCCTCACTCCCCAGGTGGGGTTGTTGTCTCTGGGTCCCTTGCTCCAGGGACATTGCAGTGGCGGGCAGTGGATGTTTTCCCCGTGGCTCAGCTGTTCCTCTTCCTCTGCCTCTGGCTGCAGTGGTGGATGGTGACCTTTCCCGCCGCCTGCCTGGTTGTCCTCACCCCCGGCTGGGGTGGTCTCGCGGCTGCTTCTGGCCGCGGGCAGCCTCCTCGCGGTGGCGGCAGTGGAGGATCGCGACCTCTCCCGCCACCCGCCTGGTCGTCCTCACCCCCGGCTGGGGTGGTCTCGCGGCTGCTTCTGGCCGCGGGCAGCCTCCTCGCGGCGGCGGCAGTGGAGGATCGCGACCTCTCCTGCCACCTGCCTGGTCTTCCTCACCCCCGGCTGGGGTGGTCTCGCGGCTGCTTCTGGCCGCGGGCAGTTAGTAAATTATATAAAGTATTGGATGTTTCTAACGAATCCCGAAAAGCATTAAGAGGAATATGGGAACAAGATTTAAATGTTTAAATCACAGATGAATGTTGGAATAGAAAGTGGAAAAGAAGAATCATGAAAACGTTATCAGTAAGGATTAAGGAGCATAACCACAAGTTATTATGGAAATGGTATATGACCCCTGTGTGATTACATTTAATAGACAAGACAAAATTAAATATATGTTGGAGGTGTAAGGAGGATATAGGAACGTACGAGCATATGTGGTGGGGGTGTAAGACGTTGAAGCCATTCTGGACAAGTGTAGAGCATGAAATTGGGAAAATTTTGAATCAAAAGGTTAAATTGGACGCAATTATAGTATTACTAACGGATGTTGATAAGTTGGATTATAGTAAAAGGGAATTAATGGCAGTCATGTTATCAGGTGCCAGACACTGTATAGCGCGGCAATGGAAGAATGATGTCACTCCAAAAATTGACGAATGGTACAATGAGTTATGGACTATTGCTTTAAACGATAAGCTTACCTGGGAACTAAATTTAAGAAAAGGACTAATAAAAGAAAATAAATTTCAGGACACGTGGAGATGTTTTATTGACTTTATACTGCATAAGGATCAAGGTCAGAAGCCAACGCCGGATCAGCATTCCTTTTGGAAAGGAATCATATAAGAATTAAGTAACTCTGTCCCATATGGCAATGTAAATAGCACATGGTGAATGTCCTGTATTAAGTTGATGTGTTTGTTTTTGTTATTATGTAATGTGCAGATTTAAATAAAATTTTAAAAAAATAATTAAAAAAATAACAATAAAATACAAAAACAAAAATCTAATAAAAGCAGCATCAGTGTAGCATTACCAAAATCGCAACTAGAGTAGGGCAACTGAATTAGTGGCTATTTGGGTGAGTCAAAGAAGAATCGAATATGATGGAAAGCCAATATGTTGCTATAGCAATCCTCTGCTAAGCTTCCTCAGACAACATAAGAATATTACTCCCAGATCAACGCCATGAGCTATAAAAGTCCTGGAACGCTTGGTACCCCATTGTTTCATTGATTCAATAGGCCTGCTTTCAGCCATTAACTAGTTATTAATTAATAATACATCTAACGGCAAACTTTTTAAAATGGATTGAAGAGATGATACCTGAAAATCTGGGGTGCCCTTTTGCAAGGGCACCCCTCACCTGAAATATCTGAAAATCCAAAGTTTGAGTGGATGCAAATTCCTGGAACTATACCTATAAAAAAGAGGGTTGGGCTGTGCGTGTCTGGCATGCATGTCCGCACACGTCCAGCCTATCCCGTAATGCACCGTGCACACGTAACTTGCCAAACTGGGACCATCGCCGCAAGGGTCCATGGACCAAGAGTGGGGTCAACATCCCACAAAGGCAGAAAAAAGAATAAACTATGATACCCAGCGTCCTCTGCGCTGCGGCACACCTCAGCCAATCAGGCAGGAGGATGCTAGTGAGAGGAGGTGGGACAGCCAGCATGCACGAGGAATGCATGGCCGCATGATCCCCCCTGGCGCCAGAAGGGAAAGGGGGAATGGAACGCTTCCGCCTCCCACCCTTCCCTGCCTCTCCCCCCCCCCCCGGCACCAGCAGGGAAAGGGGGAATGGAACTCTTCCATCTCCCACCCTTCCCTGCCTTCCCCAATGTTTCGGCACAGAAAGGGGGAGTGGAACGCTTCCACCTCCCACCCTTCCCTGCCTTGCCCCCCTTGCCGGCAGCAGGGAAAGGGGGAATGGAATGCTTCTGCCTCCCCTCCTTCCTTGCCTCCCCCCCCCCCCTCGCACCAGCAGGGTAGGGGGAACGGAATGCATCCACCTCCCCCCTTCTCTGCCTCCCCTCCCCAGACACAGGAAGGAAAGGTAGAACGGATCACATCCGCCTCCCCCCCCTCTCTGTGTACCCCCAAAACCACACCACCAACACACAATCAATACACAATAGCTAGTACCTTAAAAGAAAACATTTCAGTATCATTTAATTTATTTTAGTTCAAAATCCTCTGGCCAAAATGGAATCATGACCAATTAAACAAAGGGAAAATAACTTGTTATTGACTATGGCCCATTGAATTTTATGCAATTCAAATGCCCCCACAAGGCTTCCCAAAAGGGGGCTAGCTGAGAACAATTCAAAACCTGATATATTTATACATGAGTATACAAGGGTATACTATGAGAAACGTGGGGAACATAGTTAAAAGTAGAGACATCACCTTGCAAACAAAAGTCCGCATAGTCAAATCAATGATGGTGTCTTCCAGAGACAACTGTCGTCGAAGATGCCTCTGTAAAATTTCCCATTCTGCATCAAAGCATGGAGAGTGAAAAGTGACAGTGACAGTGACAGTGACAGTGACAGTGTGTGTGTGTGTGTGTGTGTGTGTGTGTGTGTGTGTGTGTGTGTGTGTGTGTGTGTGTGTGTGTGAATGTGCTCCTTGTGCACTTCACCATGAAGGGGCAAGGGAAACCAATGGTTAGATCAGGGGAAAACTTTATTAATGGAAAAAAACTGGAGCTTCGTTATTTCATGTTACAGAGATTGAAATCTTTTCAAAAAGACTTAGTAAAGGTAAAGGTAAAGGTTTCCCTTGCTCGAAAGCCAGTCGTATCCGACTCTAGGGTGCAGTGCTCATCTCTGTTTCTAAGCCGAAGAGCCAGCGCTGTCTGCTTCTGCAGACGCTTCCGTGGTCATGTGGCAGGCATGACTAGACACCAGAGCGCACGGAACGCTGTTACCTTCCCACCAAAGTGGTCCCTATTTATCTACTTGCAATTTCTTGCTTTCGAACTGCTAGGTTGGCAGGAGCTGGGATGAAGACGGGAGCTCATTTCCGTCCTGCAGTACTCGGGAATCGAACTGCTGACCTTCCGCTTCCCAGTCAGCGTCTTAGCGACTTGAGCCACTGCAGTTCCCCTTACTTACAAGTTATTAAAGACTTACAAGTTATTAAAAAGGTTGTAGCCTGTTGAGTAAGATTACCCTTGCTGAAAAGCCAGCCATATCCGACTCTAGGCTTCAGTGCTTACCTCTGTTTATAGCCAAAGAGCCAACACTGTCTGCATCTGCAGATGTTTCCATGAACATGTGGTAGGCATGACTGTTCACCTTCTCACCAAAGTAGTACCTATTTATCTACTTGCAATTTCTTGCTTTCGAACTGCTAGGTTGGCAGGAGTTAGGACAGAGATGGGAGCTCATTCCATCGTGCAGTACTTGGGTCTCAAACTGCTGACCTGCTGACCTTCCAACCATAAAGTACAGCGTCTTGGCCACTAAGGTACTGCAGTCCATTAGCCTGTGGCAGGCATGACTAGACACCAGAGCGCATGGAATGCTGTTACCTTCCCACCGAAGTGGTCCCTATTTATCTACTTGCAATGTCTTGCTTTCAAACTGCTAGGTTTGCAGGAGCTGGGACAAAGAAAAGGAAGGAGGTATATAATAAATTAAAATTAAATTAAATTGGCTACAAGAATTGGGGATGGAGAAATGGGACAAATCGATAAGGGGGATTATAGGAGTACCTAGGGCAAAGACGCCCTTTGAAGAATTGGTCTTGGAAATAAGGAAAGGGAAGATAAGATTACAGGGGTTAGTAGGTAAACTGTACCAAATGCTTATCCCAGGGGAAAGATCACACTATACACTTAAACGAATTTGGGAGGAAGATTTAAATATTAAAATTGAAGAAGAAGAGTGGAGGAAAAAGTGGGGAAACAGAATAACAAAAACTATGTCAATCAAGGAAAAGGAGCATGTTTGTAAGGTACTTTGGAGGTGGTACCTTACCCCAATCAGACTCAAGCAAATGGATATTAATAAATCTGATTTGTGTTGGAGATGCAATGAACAAAAGGGGACATATTTGCATCTGTGGTGGTTTTGTAAGAAAATAAATAAATTTTGGAAAGTGGTAGATGCGGTTTCCCCATGCCCAATTGGCACGGAACCTTGGCAGAGGTTAAACCAGTTGAGCAGACTCCTGGCCACTGGCCCTTGCCAGTACGGAAATTGGGGGAGCGAACTAATAGTATAAATCATAAGGGTTTATTCACCCACACCTGACCTGACCGGCGGTTCTGCTGAGAGAGCAGAACGCTAACCTCCGTTACCCATTAAGCAATTACTGACCCACAGATCAGCCTAATCTTTGGTGCAAATAGAAGCCATGTTTACCCCGGCGTAAGCCTCAGACAATGGATTTCCCCTGTCAGTGTTTGCCCGAGTTAATTAACTTCCCCAAGAGAGATTCCCCATTAACCCGAGTAAATAGGTGATGTGATTTTCTGTCAGATGACGGTTTTTCCCTGCCTTGCCTTCTGATCTATATATGATGATGCTTTTCCCTCAATAAACCACTGATCTGATCTCGCTCCATATTGCCTCGTATCGTTACTTGATCAGTCTCCTCCAGGACCCAACGGCCGTCCTAGCGGCCCCGATTCCTACAGGTAGAGAAGGAGATAAATGAGATTCTTGGCATAACAATGATTTTAGAACCCAAACTAGCTATATTAGGAGAAATAGGAAAAATGAGATTAAGTGAGGGTAATAAAGAATTAATTTTGACATTGTTGCTGGTTGCTAGACAGCTGATAGCCCAAGAATGGAAGAGTAACGAAAATCTAAATAAGAATAGGTGGTATAAAGAGGTTTGGCAACTAGCACTAAATGAAAAATTAACTAGCCAAATTAGGTTAAAACAGGGTTTTAAAATCAAAATACAATTTTGGGAAATATGGAAACCTTTCATACAGCACGCGTTAACAAGTGAGGAAGGAAGTAAGCCTGGCCCTGACATGATTCAATTTTGGAAGATTTAAGTATACTCTGCCAATTGAAATTGCTGCAGAATAGGGTTTTGCACGGATTAAAAGTTGAAAGAATGAAAGAGTGAACAAGATTTTGATATATTGTTGTTATTCCTTTCTCTTTTCTTGGTGTTTTTTTCCTTAATTTATTGTTAGTTTTTAAGTATTTATATTTTTATGTTTGTTTGTATTTTATGATTATTAATAAAAATAATAAAAAATAAAAAAAGACGGGAGCTCATTCCGTCCTGCAGTACTCGGGAATTGAACTGCTGACCTTCCGCCTCCCAGTCAGCGTCTTAGCCACATATCTGGTCTGGAGACACGCAGTGGCTGGGCAAGGCTCATTAGACGTGGAAATCATTGAGGTATTTACAACCAGTAATAAAACGTTTTACAGCAGAAAATCTCCGGTGGAAGTCAGTTTGAGGAGTTAGGTTTCTAAAATAAACATTTTGACATTACAATTCTCTTAATGGGTTAATTGAGGGAGCTTTATGGGGTAGGCACAGCTAGGGGTCAACTTGTGTTTGTGAATAAGTGTCATCTGCCAAGCTTAGCCAACTGACATTTTGCTGTTTGAAGAGAAGGACAAGATGGCTGCCAGTTTCCGTTTGTGTGTGAAATATTGGCATGACAGGTTACTGAGAGGAGGACCACATGGGCATTTAGCTTGCTATTTGGTCCACTGTGGAGACAGGCTGGTTCACGCCTTTCACTATTGATCAGAGATGGGGAACCTGCAGCTTTGAGAGTATTTTAGACTGGTATTTTAGAAGTATATTGAAAGCATAGCAAGATACAGGATACAGTCCATCAAAAGCTTAGAAGGCATTACAAAGCAAGGAAATAAAACAAACTGGTTCTCTAAGGGATAGCCCATAGGTCCCCCTTTCTCTCAAGCTTCTACATTTTGACAGCTTAAGAGCACAGCATTCCAGAGAGTGTCTCTGTGTCTGCCTGTGTGTGTGCATGAGTCTCTGGGTTATATCTCCTCCCACAGGGTCCATCTTTGGCCCTCACCCTTAGGGATTCCAACCAATGATCTTACAGCAAGACATGTCAATCACACATTTGGTTTTTCATTTCACTAAAGCCACGAGGCAACTCATGAGGCAAGGATGTTTTCATATTTTCTCTCTCCCCCTGATCTGAAATCGCCATATTGAATGAGAATAAAGCACAGGGTATACTTCATTCTGTTACACCTGACATCATCAGCTGTATTCTCAGCAGGCTGAGGAAATTAAGGAAATATATGCATAAACCTTGATTGTGAGTTCATCTCGTTTTTGGCTGTGCTCTACATTGATAGTATCTGAGGATCCTTCTCCTTTTTACCTCTGTGAAAAATTTGGAATTTAAAAAAAGATGACTAGTTTGGGTATTTCTCTTAGGGAATAGATCCTCTTAGCATTAAGGGTGTGGCCCTGCAATGCTAGACAATGTGGATGACACTGATTATCTGGATCTATTTCAGATTTCTTTCTTTACCCAGTCTGAATCCTGCACTGAAATGCCTCCGATGATGCTGATGGACAATGTATACCAGTCAAAGAATTCCCTCTCTGTTTCTTCAGCATATTTTGATAGTTTTTGATGTCATCAACCCAATAATCTTTCTGGCTTGGACTGTCGTGATGAAAGGACAAACAAATTTTTCTTCATTTCTACAATTCTGAATATTTTATAAATCTTTTAAACTATTTGAAAACAAAGGAATAATCCCACCTCTCTCCCATATCACCTTGTAGATTTTAGGTTAAAAAGTCATATTTTTGTATACATTTCTTCCGGTACAGTATATGCATACTCACATATTTTTCTTCCTAATGTATGTTTATTAATATTAGATTAGATTAGATTAGATTTTTAATTTGTACCCCGCCCATCTCAACCTATAGGCCGACTCAGAGCGGCTTCCAACATAATCAAATATACAATATAATAAAACCAAAGTATAACAAACATATCATATAGTTAAATGCAAATAAATACAGTTCAAATAGAAAGCAGCATATTAAGAAAATACCAAAAAAAAAAACCTAACAATAACAAATCACAGTCACTATTAATATAAATGCAATATTACATAGTAGCATTATCAGAATATCCCACCCACAAAATTCAAATAACATATACAAGTATATATCAAGTACAATTAAAGTAACAAAAGAACATAATAGCACTATAACACACACCCCCGCTATGTTTATTAATATGCCCATGTTTATTAATATGCCATTTCTTTTAATGCATGAATTTCTTGCAGGTTTATATGTATGCAAAAGCAGTTACAACAGAAACATGCGGTCAAAACTCTGGGCATTAGTGCAAAACCTATACATTGGCATACATGGATATGTCAAAAGAAATGTGTAGAAATACTGTATGTGAAACTATGTGTGTATTAAATGATCTGAGAATTACATTGAAAAATTTGGAGATGGCCTAAACTGACAGATTATTGAAATATATTTTTCCTATTGGTTCAAAAACAGGACATTTTGTGAAGTTTGCTAAGGACTGATGTATCACAATGAACTGGTGAAAAGGTATTTGTAGCTTAAAGATTCCTTTGAGGAAGAAAAGAGAAGCAATCTTCCAGCTAACAAAGCAAGCTTTTTAATCACTGTTACTCCAGATATTTGTTAAACAGGCTAACAAAATGGATGGAGGAAAATAATATTCTTGCTGAGGAACAGGCTGGCTTCCACGCCGGAAGATCAACGATAGGTCAGATATTAGTTTTGCACCATATGGCTGAAAAGTATATCAAGGTGGCCCCAAAAGCTTTATATGTGGCCTTTATCAACTTTAAACAGGCCTTTGACCGAATTTCTAAAAAAACTCTTATGGTCAAAATTGGCAGCTACAGCGATCGATCGACAGCTTTTGTATCTGATCATCAGCTTGCATATGGACACTTCCTTAAGCATTAGGTTGAACAATAATGGTCTCACCTCTAATCCTGTTAAAACCTTTAGAGGGGTGAGGCAGGGTTGCCTGTTGGCTCCAGCTTTGTTTAATTTCTATATTAACCCTCTCGTGTCTCACATGGCCAATAATGATTTCCATCTCCCAAAGCTAGCGAGCCAGCCTTTGAATGTACTTTTGTACACTGATGATGCTGCACTTTTAGCCAGAACCCCCATTGGGCTAAGAAGAATGCTTCAAGAGTTATGGAATTCTGAACTAGACAAATTCGCATTCCACACGCTAAGACAGATTTAGGAGTTTTATTAATATTATTAATATTTGTTATTAATATTTGGCCAAACAGATTCAGGAAACGCTTTACCAAGCAAATTATTCCCTAAATATATATACATTTTCAGAGCCATCCTTTTATAGCATAAAATTTGGAAATTTCTACACATTACATCACTATGGGAAAACCCAAAATTATTAATTAATCTTCTGACATTTCATTAAGTTCAGGTTAGAACATTCAGTGTTTGTTGTTTAGAACATGTCATATAAGGAACATGTCTCATGTCACATCATGTCATGTCACACAAATACTATTTACGGTTCCCTGTCAGCTGTACAAACTGTGCTGAGCTTGTGGACACAAAAGGCTTCTGTTTACTCAGCCTCATCATCAGATCTACGTGACAGGTCAATCTGATCTGTTTCAACTCTACAGAGTACTGAGAAAATAATTTTTACTTTGAAAACAGAATTAATATTATCTTAATATCTTAATTCTTTCACCCCTATTTCATTCCCTCCTGATTTCTTGAAAATTATTAAAGTTTAATAACTTTTCACATAAACATTTCTATCATGTTGATTGCCGATTCGGGTGAGATCATTCGTTCCCACGGGGTGCAGTACCATCAGTACGCGGATGACACTCAGTTGTACATCTCGGCCCGTGGGGACCCCAGTGATGCTGTTGAAATCCTATCCGGATGCCTGGAGGCCATTGGGGTCTGGATGGGGCCAATGGGCTTCGGCTGAATTCCAGCAAGACAGAGTGGCTGTGTTATCCCGGGAGTTACCATCTTTGGTACTGGATGGGGCTGTTTTGCCCCAGACAGACCCAGTGCACAACTTGGGGGTCCTTCTGGACTCGCGGCTGCTGCTAGAAGAACAAGCAGAGGCTGTGGCCAGGAGGGCTTTGCCCAACTTCGGGTGATTCGCCAGTTGCGCACGCTCCTGGACCGGGGCTCCTTGCTTATGGTCACCCATGCTCTGGTCACTTCCCGACTAGATTGTTGTAATGCGCTCTACATGGGGCTGCCCTTGACGACCATTCGGAGGCTGCAGCTGGTCCAGAATGCGGCAGCCCGGGTGGTGATGGGATGTGGGCGATATGCCTCGCCGCTACTTCGGGAGCTGCACTGGTTACCAGTTTGTCTCCGGGTGCAATTCAAGGTGCTGGTTTTGACCTTTAAAGCCCTATATGGCAGTGGGCCAGGATACCTTAGAGACCGCATCGTCCCAAGAGTGTCTGCCTGTCCAACCAGAGCGGACCGGAGGGGCTCTCTAATGGTGCCATCAGTTAGGGGTGCACATCTGTCCAGCACCCGAAGGAGGGCCTTCTCCGTGTCCGCACCAACTCTCTGGAACCTCCTGCCAACAGATCTAAGACTTCAAAGAGAATTGCTGCCCTTCAGGAAAGGATTGAAGACCTGGCTGGCAGGGCAGGCGTGGGGCCTGAATGGGAACACGGTCCCCGCCTGCTGGCTTGTGTAAACAATTAAGAACTCTCTCTTCTTCTTTTTATAGTGGGTGGGATGGGTGGGTGGGATATGGGTCTTTTAAAGTGTTTTTATGTGTTTTTAGAACTTGTTGTAATGCCGCCCTGAGTCGGGTTCTGCCTGAGTGGGCGGCATATATAAATATGACTATTAAATTAAATTAAATTAATTCCTCAAGCTTCGGCTGGGCATTTTGACAGCTTCCGGTCTGTGCCTAAAACGCCAAGCTGCCGTCTTCTCTCTTGCGTTGATTATTTAAGCAAAATCTATGCATTCCAATCTTTCCAGGGTCTTAAACTGCAAGAGAAAAGATACTTTCGACAGTATATAGTTCTTTTTGGTTTTGCAATAATCCATTTTATCAATGTTTAACTATCGATCTCCTGGCTAAGAGCCATGTGTTGCCATGGAGATGGGGAGGGCAAGCCTCCTGCACTGATTCACATTATTTATTTCTACTGCAGTGACTAAGTTAATAATTTCCTTCTAGCGGGCCAGATCTGGCCATCTGTATATGTTTAGGACAGAAATTCAAATGGGGAAATGGGATACTTTGTACAGAGGGGAGTTCTCATATCATACATTGCCATTGGCTAAAAAAAACCTGGACGTATTGATTTACTTTTTCTGCAATGCTTTCAACAATCCCACTTGCTTTCTCAACCTCTTCCTAACTGTGGATTAAATGAACGAGGATGATTCCCCTAAGCCTCCCTGCTTTTGTAAGTGTTTTTTACTGGCTTTTCATTTTATTTTCATGTACTTCAGATGTTTTGTATTTTCAAGTCCTCAAATTCTTTAATCAAATACAACTCCTGTGTTTGTTTGGCTGTTTAAACATAGCTGTTTTTCGCTTTGCTTCTTCTGCTCCCTTTTGCCAACTGTGAGTCTTTTGTTTTCTGATTAATTGCAAGGGGTCTAGGCATTCTGGGCAGCTTTTGATCTTTGATTACTAACCCATAAATGTCCCTTGTTTTCCAAATCATCTGGAGGGCATGGCCAGTATGTACCTGTACGTCTGCAGAAAAAAATGAACTTTTTGCGCAGGCCTTCAAGTTCCTCTGGAGTTAGGCAACTGGCCTGTGACATTTACACTTTTATTTCTGCGTACTTTCACATACTGGCTGAAAAAATTGGGACAAGCCTAGTAGCCTTAGAGCTTGGGGTTAGCTATCAAGTGCTCAGTTGTTTGTTTGTTTGTTTTCTGGGATTTCCCAAATTCCTCTGGTTTCTTCAATCATCTCATTCCTCTTGCTTGGTACTAAAAGGTCCATAATGCTGTTTCCAGTTTTTGTAACTTTTTCTTTATATCAGGTGCACTCTGTGTAATGAATCTTTCATTTAACATCTGGCGGTTTTCAGGACCTTCCATATTAATCCCTATGTTCACTTTATAAGCCTCAATTAACCTGGCTAAGAAACTTTCAGGGGATTCTTCTTTCTCTTGAATTATATTAGCAGGTTTGCTAAAATTGACAGGATCTTTTGCTGCTTCCTTTAAGCTTTCCAAAATCAAATATCTGTACTGTTGAAGACTTGTCCTGTGTGTTGAATCATTAGGATCCCAATTTGGGTTTTGTTCAGCAGCTGCCGCCATACGCACTATAGTCTGATTTGCGTCTGGGAAATTTTTGCAAAGGATCCTGTCTTTTGCCAGTTTCAATTTTTGCTTATCTTCCATATTTAACAAGTCTGTTGTGGTAAATGGCACATATTGGAAGATTGACTGATTTACTTGTTCATCATCTTCCCTCATATGGCTGGTTATCATTTCCCTCATTGGGGCCACTATCTCTTTTCTTTTTTTTTCATCGTTTGCATGACGTGTGCCATTTGGGTGTTCGAAGGTGGCTCCCTTCCAGCTTCATTGTTATAGGGAGAAGATTGGCTGTACCTTTTGAATTTTTCTTCTCCTTGTTCAATTACATCTTTCAAGATTTCAGTTACTTTTCTTAGTTTCTCTGTGGTTGGGGAAGCCTCACTTCTGTCTGGGGTCTGAAATCTTCCTGCAGAATGACTGCTTCCTGCATTTACTAATGCAAGGTCTGGATAAATATGTGGGACTTGACCATCTTGTGGCGCTGATTTTGGCATGACATAAGGTGGAGGTCTTTGAAACAGAATTTCATCTTTTTCATTTCTGTTTAAAATTTTCAATCTTTCTTCTCTCTGTCATTCTATTTCTGGGGTATTGGGTGTTCTGACCACTTTCCTACCTAATTTAGATTTCTTATCTTTGGATTTCTTTTCTTTCATTAAATATGCTTTTACGCATTCAGCCTGGCATTTCCGTAGCCAAGGTGGCCATGGTTTCTCTGCAACTGTTGCCTGCCATACAGACATATAGGGATACTGATCCCAATGTTTGTCCTGTGCTATTCTTCGAAACACTCTATTTATAAGACCCAAATCTAAGGAGCCTTCTGGAGGCCACCCTACTTGGAAACTGGGTCATTCATATTCACAAAACTTTCTTAACTCAAATTTTGTTAAAGGGGGTTCATGTATCTCTGGTGTAAATATCTCAAAGTTCTCAAGGAAACACCGTAGTGGTGTTCTTGGAACGCTACTACCACTACCCATTCTAAACTAAGCACTACCACTGGCCTGGGGCGCCCGAAAATCAAGGGTCACTGTCAGGAACCGCAATGGTTTAACCACCCACACAATATAAATTTTACACACACAAAAATCAGGTTCGCCGCCCTAATTTTTCCAGGAACACTGGGTTACCGCCCGTGGTTCATTAAGGACTTAGGAATCGCCGTCCCGTCCCCTTGAAGGTGATCAGGCTCCACTTCCACTCCTCAAATGAGTGGGCCACATAAGTATACTTCTACAGTTTCATACAGTTTCATACAATTTTATACTTGCCTGCAGGCTTTTGAAAATCCACCTTCTAGAGTTCTCCATCTGTCTTAGCCTTCCGGATCCTTGACTGGTCTGTTTCTTCTGATAGTTACTCGTCACCTCTTCACTGATTTCCTAGAGTAGATCAAAGGTCTACTATGCCGGCATTTTAGGTTATCCCTGGAGAGGCGTCGTTTTATCCCATCAAGAACAGCCGTCCAGAGTGACAATGGCACCTGCTATTTGTCAAGTCAGTCCCCGGCAGAGTTCGCCAAAAATGTTATGGAATTCTGAACTAGACAAATTCGCATTCCACACGCTAAGACAGATTTAGGAGTTTTATTAATATTATTAATATTTGTTATTAATATTTGGCCAAACAGATTCAGGAAACGCTTTACCAAGCAAATTATTCCCTGAATGAATATACATTTTCAGAGCCATCCTTTTATAGCATACAATTTGAAAATTTCTATACTTCATTACTATGGGAAAAGCCAAAATTATTAATTAATCTTCTGACATTTCATTAAGTTCAGGTTAGAACATTCAGTGTTTGTTGTTTAGAACATGTCATATAAGGAACATGTCTCATGTCACATCATGTCATGTCACACAAATATTATTTACGGTTCCCTGTCAGCTGTACAAACTGTGCTGAGCTTTAATTTAATTTAATTTAATTTAATTATCACATTTATATACCGCTCACTCGGCCAAAGCCAACTCAGGGCGGTTCACAATAAAAATTAAAAACACAAGTTAAAACAGTTAAAACAGTTAAAACTACCCACCCAAAAGGCTTCTGTTTACTTAGCCTCATCATCAGATCTACGTGACAGGTCAATCTGATCTGTTTCAACTCTACAGAGTACTGAGAAAATAATTTTTACTTTTAAAACAGAATTAATATTATCTTAATATCTTAATTCTTTCACCCCTATTTCACAAGCACTCCATGTTACTCCAGATATTTGTTAAACAGGCTAACAAAATGGATGGAGGAAAATAATATTCTTGCTGAGGAACAGGCTGGCTTCCACGCCGGAAGATCAACGATAGGTCAGATATTAGTTTTGCGCCATATGGCTGAAAAGTATATCAAGGTGGCCCCAAAAGCTTTATTGTTGTTGTTCAGTCGCACAGTCGGTTCCGACCCTTTGCGACCCTATGGACCATTGTTCTCCAGGCGCCTCTGTCCTCCACCATCCCCCTCAGCCCTCCCAGCTCTGTGCCCATTGTGTCTACAATGCCATCTAGCCATCTCATCCTTGGCCTCCCCCTTCTTCTTTTGCCCTCCACCTTTCCCAACATCAATGCCTTCTCAAGTGAATCCTCCCTTCTCATTTGATGTCCAAAGTATTTTAGCTTCATCTTTACTATTTGACCTTCCAATGAGCAGTCAGGGTTAATCTTAACCTATAAAACCAAGTGTTCACCGTTGGAATTGGCTATGGGCTGCAGTGCGTCGCCCTACTTACCCGTTCCCTCCCTTCGAGAGCACGGGCGAATTCCCTACGCAGGTCAACGAAGGATTTAAAAAATCGCGATTGGGGCATCAGCCCCACTAACGGCAAGAAACGTAAAGAACTTCACGTCCCGAAAGTCCTTGCGCCGCGCCGCGCCAGAGCCAATCAGGCTGAGAGGCTCTCGCACTGAGCAGCGTTCGAACACGCGCCGCAGCCAATCAAAAGAAAAGGATTTTAAAAAAACGCAGCACAAACACAAAGCACCAACACATTACTACAAGCCCCAGCGTCCTGCGCGCAATGTGCGAGCAGAACGAGGAGGCAGCCGGCGCGAAAAAACAAAACTAAAAAAAACCCGCCTCCACAACCATTCAACCCCACGGGCGAGCCAGCATGGCCCGTGGGGGGGGGGAACCCGCCGCCGCTACTCTTCCGTTCAAAGGGCCGGCGCATGAAAAATAAAAGTTAAAAAAAGCCCACCGCCGAGCCAGCATGGCCCGTGGGGGAAACCCCCCCCCCCACCGCCACCATGGCCCTTCCGATCGAAGGGCCAGCCGGCGGGCCAAAAAAACGAGAAACAAACAAAAAAATAATGCACCCCCGGCCGCCGCTGCCCTTCCCTTCGAAGGGCCAGCCACAGCACCAAAACTTAAAGCAAACAACCCACCCACCCACCCCCCGCAACTGCCCTTCTTTCCCACCGGGCCAGCCAGTATGGCCCACGGGAAAAAAGAATGAACACCCCACTGCCTCTGCCCTTCCTTCCCATGGGCCAGCAAGTATGGCCCGTGGGAAAGAAAGCCTCCCCGCAAATGCCTATCCTTCCCACGGGCCATCCAGCATGGCCCATGGGGAAAAAAAACATCCCCGCAATTGGCCTTCCTTCCCACGGGCCATCCAGCATGGCCTGCGAGAAAGAAAGCCACCCCCCCACACACACACACTTGAAAAAACACAAACAATCTCAAAACAAAACCATTCAAAAACACACCAAAACCAAAACAATAAACACACAGCCAAATATGAGGAAGATAAACACACACATACACCCCCCAAAAAGAATCAACCCCCAACCCCTCCCCCCAAAAAAAACCCCACATACCTGACAAAAAGACGTCTTCCTACTACGAGAACCAGAACACAAATGAGAAAGAGGAAACTTACAGCTCAAAAGCTCAACACCACCACCCAGCGGCCAAAACAGAAACAACATTCTACAATATTTAAAACATAATAATTCTACATTTAATAACATAATTTATACAAACATTCAAAAAAAAAAACCACACTAATCTCAAAAATTACCAAAATAAAGCCACTTTTCAATATGGAAAACCAAAACAAAAAAAAGAACATTTTAAAAAACAAAATTAAATTTAAAAATAAATAATATTATTCAAAAAAAAATACACCACCATTTAAAACAGCACATCACCATTGCTTCAACAAATAAACAAAAGCCTTTAGTATCCAACACGATAGGACACACTCCCTCAGACAGCTTTGGGGGCCGGATGGCCATTTTGCCCTTCCTCCACCACATGGCACTTCCACGTGTGGTGCAGGAGTGTTTATTTAAAAAAAACCCCAAAAAGGCATTGTTTTATTTTTAAAAAAACCCCAAAAAAAGCCCGGCATCGCCGGGCAACCCATGCTAGTTTCTTCTAAGATTGACCTATTTGTTCTCCTCACTGTCCAGGGGACTCTCAAAACCATCCTCCAACACCACATTTCAAAGGCATCTACTCTTCTGCGTTCAGCCTTCCTAATTGTCCAGCTCTCACATCCGTACATTACTACTGGGAAAACCATTGCTTTGACTATTCTAATTTTTGTTTTCAATGTGATGTCTCTGCTTTTCACTATGTTCCCCAGGTTTCTCATTGCTTGTCTCCCAAGAATCAGTCGCCTTTTTATTTCATGGCTACAGTCCGCATCTGCAGTGATCTTTGAACCCAAGAAAGTAAAATCTGTCACAGCTTCTACTTCTTCCCCATCTATTTTCCAGGAACTGATTGGGCCTGTTGCCATTATCTTGGTTTTCTTGATATTGAGTCTCAAGCCAGCTTTTGCACTCTCCTCCTTCAGCCCAATCAAGAGATTCTTTAGGTCTTCCTCACTTTCTGCCATTAGGGTGGTATCGTCTGCATATCTCAGATTGTTGATGTTTCTCCCAGCGATTTTAATCCCATATTGTGATTCCTCCATCCCTGCACTGCGCATTATGTGCTCTGTGTATAGGTTGAATAGGCATGGTGATAAAATGCAGCCTTGTCTTACTCCTTTTCCTATTCCAAACCACTCTGTCATCCCATGTTCTGTCCTAACTGTTGCTTCTTGGTTCATGTACAGATTTCTCAGGAGGCATATGAGGTGCTCTGGTATTCCCATCTCTTTAATTACTTGCCACATCTTGTTGTGGTCCACACAGTCAAATGCCTTAGTGTAGTCAATGAAACAAAAGTAAACTTGTTTCTGGTATTCCTTTGTTTTCTCCATGATCCAGCGTATGTTGGCAATGTGGTCTCTAGTCCCCCTGCCTCTTCTGAAACCTGCCTGCACCTCTGGTAATTCTCTTTCCACATGCTGCTGAAGTCTATCCTGTATTATCTTGAGCATCACCTTACTAGCGTGTGGGATGAGCGCGATTGTTCGATAATTTGAACATTCTTTGGCATTGCCCTTTTTTGGGATTGGAACGTATACTGATCTTTTCCAGTCCTGTGGCCATTGTTTTGTTTTCCAAATCTGCTGGCATATTGAATGCAGTAATTTGACGCCGTCATCTTTTAGCGCTTTGAAAAATTCAACTGGGATACCATCATCTCCACTAGCTTTGTTGTTTGCAGTGCTCTTTAGGGCCTTTATGACTTCGCTCTCCAGAATGTCTGGCTCAAGTTCTACTTCTTCATCATTGTGATTGTCAGGAGTGTTGAGGTCCTTTTTGTAGAGTTCCTCTGTGTACTCTTTCCATCTTTTCTTAATCTCTTCTGCATCAGCTAGCTCCTTTCCTTCTTTGTCCCTTATCATGGTCATTTTTGCTTTAAATGTTCCCTTAATTTCCCCGATTTTTTTGAAAAGATCTCTGGTTCTGCCTCTTTTGTTGTTTTCCTCCATTTCTCTGCACTGTTCTTTTAGGTAGTTTTCCTTATCTCTCCTTGCTTTTCTTTGAAATTCTGTGTTCAAATGATTGTATTTTTTCCTTTCTCCTTTGACTTTTGCGTTCCTTCTTTCCTCTGCTATTTTAAGAGCCTCATCAGACAACCACTTTGCTTTCTTACTCTTCTTTTCTTTTGGTATGGTTTTCTTTGCTGCTTCCTGCATGATGTCCCTCATCTCTGTCCATAATTCTTCTGGCACTCTATCTATTGAGTCTAAGCCATTGAATCTGTTCATCACCTCCACCGTGTATTCTTTAGGGATGCTGTCTAGGTGATATCTTTCTGGTCTCCGTGTTTTCCCTATTTTCTTTAGTCTAAGCCTGAATTTTGCGATCAGTAGGTTGTGATCTGAGCCACAGTCTGCTCCAGGTCTTGTTTTTGCTGACTGTATGGAGGTTCTCCATCTTTGGCTGCAGAGTATGTAGTCAATCTGGTTTCGGTGTTGGCCATCTGGTGATGTCCATGTGTAAAGTCACCTCTTGTGTTGCTGGAAGAGAGTGTTTGCTATGACCAGTGCGTTCTCTTGGCAGAGCTCTATCAATCTTTGCCCTGCTTCATTCTGTGTTCCAAGACCGAACTTGCCTGTTATTCCCTCCACTTTTTGATTGCCTACTTTGGCATTCCAGTCTCCTAATATAATTTGGACATCATTTCTTGGTGTCTGTTCTATGAGGTGTTGTAAGTCCTCATAGAACTGGTCCATTGTGGCTTCATCTGCACCAGTGGTTGGTGCGTATATTTGGATCACAGTGACATTGAAAGGTTTGCCTTGAATTCTGACTGACATCATTCTGTCATTTTTGAGATTGTATCCCATTACTGCTTTTCTTACTCTTTTATTGACAATTATGGCTACTCCATTTCTTCTAAGGTTTTCTTGTCCACAGTAGTAGATATGATGGTTTCCAGAGCTGAATTCACCCATCCCTGTCCATTTTAGCTCACTGATGCCCAAGATGTCAATGCTTATTCTTTCCATCTCATTTTTTACCACTTCCAGTTTACCTTGGTTCATTGATCTCACATTCCATGTCCCTATGCAGTATTGCTCTTTACAACATTGCATTTCCCCTCCCCCTTTCCTGTCCCTCCCATTCCTCCCCTCTGTGGTGTTAAGCATCCTGTATCACCTAGCCTGCCCTTTTGTTTTGCCTTTTGTTTTGGTCCATAGGGTTCTCTTGGCAAGATTTGTGGCGTGGTTTGCCGGTGTCTACGCCATTTTTCTCTCCTCATACATTTTATCACAGTTTTTAAAAGTTTAAAACATTTAAGACAACATATTATCATGCATATTATCACACTTTAAAACACAGTCTCTATGTCAGTTTCTATGTTTAGTCAGTATAAAGTCTCTATGTCAGTTGCTATATTAGGTCTTCTACATTTGCATGTCAGCTACTTATCCTTTGCCTGGTACTCTGGCTCTCCTCCTCCTCCTCCTCACCCCCCACCCCCCCTGGGGGTGGCTGCCCGGCGGCGGCGGCAGGCCCCCTTGCCGCTCGCCCGGCTCTCCTTCTCCTCCTCGCTCACCCCCGGCTGGGGTGGCTGCCTGGCGGCGGCGGCAGACCCCTTTGCCGCTCGCCCGGCTCTCCTTCTTCTCCTCTCTCACCCCCGGCTGGGGTGGCTGCCCGGCTGGGGTGGCTGCCCGACAGCGGCGGCGGCGGCAGGCCCCTTTGCCGCTCGCCCGGCTCTCCTTCTCCTCCTCACTCACCCCCGGCTGGGGTGGCTGCCCGGCGGCGACGGTGGCGACAGGCCCCTTTGCCGCTCGCCCGGCTCTCCTTCTCCTCCTCCCCCACCCCCGGCTGGGGTGGCTGCCCGGCGGCGGCGGCGGCGGCGGCAGGCCCCTTTGCCGCTCGCCCGGCTCTCCTTCTCCTCCTCGCTCACCCCCGGCTGGGGTGGCTGCCTGGCGGCGGCGGCAGACCCGTTTGCCGCTCGCCCGGCTCTCCTTCTTCTCCTCTCTCACCCCCGTCTGGGGTGGCTGCCCGACAGCGGCGGCGGCGGCAGGCCCCTTTGCCACTCGCCCGGCTCTCCTTCTCCTCCTCCCTCACCCCCGGCTGGGGTGGCTGCCCGGCGGCGACGGCGGCGACAGGCCCCTTTGCCGCTCGCCCGGCTCTCCTTCTCCTCCTCACTCACCCCCGGCTGGGGTGGCTGCCTGGCGGCGGCGGCAAACCCCTTTATCAACTTTAAACAGGCCTTTGACCAAATTTCTAGAAAAACTCTTATGGTCAAAATTAGCAGCTACAGCGATCGACAGCTTTTGTATCTGATCATCAACTTGCATATGGACACTTCCTTAAGCATTAGGTTGAACAATAATGGTCTCACCTCTAATCCTGTTAAAACCTTTAGAGGGGTGAGGCAGGGTTGCCTGTTGGCTCCAGCTTTGTTTAATTTCTATATTAACCCTCTCGTGTCTCACATGGCCAATAATGATTTCCATCTCCCAAAGCTAGCGAGCCAGCCTTTGAATGTACTTTGGTACACTGATGCTGCTGCACTTTTAGCCAGAACCCCCATTGGGCTAAGAAGAATGCTTCAAGCACTCCACAATTTCTGTCAGCAACAGGAGCTCCAACTAAATTATATCAAGACTAAAATAATGGTCTTCTTTCCCCGGCCAAAACTTTATACCTGGGCTCTGAATGGAATTACATTGGAGCAAGTCCATTGCTTTAAATACCTCGACCAAGTAATTCGATCTAATAGGTCCTTTCTGGCCCATAGAGATTATGTATCTACAAATGCACCTAAAGCTGCCCTATCAATTAGATCCCTGTATGCTAAGAAACAAGCTCAATCTGTGAAGGTTGTCCTGAGATTGTTCCAAATGAAAGTCCTTCCTCTTATGTTGGTGGGTAGCCCTCTGGGTTCCCATTCAGATTATTTGAAACTGGAGTCAATTCACTCGTGGTTCCTTAGATCTATACTTAGGTTTCCACCGTCAATAGCAGGAGCATTTATGAGATTAGAAGTTGGTTAGCAAGCTTTTCGGCAAGTCGCCTGGAAAGCAAAGCTGTGGCTGTGGCTCAAGCTGTGTTTTAAACCTGTGGGCCTAGCCCCTTTAATATGAAGGGATAATTTCCAATCATCCTGGGAAAGGGACATTATTGATAGAGTTCAGGTTTGCGGGTTGTCCCATTTGTACCTAGAATCCATGACTTACACCCAAGCTAGAGCCATAGTAGCCTAAAGGCTGAGCGATATCGGCAAGCAAGAGGATATTGCTTTTTTGAAACCGGAGATGTATTTGTGGGACCAGATTTGGCAGAGCACTCCAGCTCCATATTTGGCCGAAATTTGTTATGTGGAATATCGTAGGCTTTATACGGCTGCTAGATTGAACGCCCTCAATACAGCTGTTCTATTGGGAAGATACAAAGGTATACCATATGCCCAAAGAACCTGTCTTTGTCCCCAGAAAGCAGTTGAGTCAACTGAGCATATCCTTCTGAATTGTCCTTTCTATGCTGACATTAGGTAAATATGCATAACTCTTCTTCTTTGCCAAATCAAATTTGAGCCTAGAGAAAATCAGTTTCACTTTCTCTTGAATAGCATTGCTGCTTTGTCAGCCATACGAGTTTCTAAATTCCTATTTTTGGCACTCAAACTTTGCAAGATTAAAATTGACAGTATTGACTCGGGCCTATTAACAGGTAGAGTATGTATATCCTGAAGGTAAAGTTTGTTAGGCTTAAATGTTGGTTTAAATCTCTGTGTGTTATTTCGTACTGACTGACGATCGAATAAAGATATGCGTGTGTGTTTTTAATCACTGAGCCACCACAGTCCTATTGAAATGTTGATCTAACTTTATTGTCTTTTGGAACTCATTTACAACACTTGCCAACAAATTATGGTACCTTGGCTAATCTCAGGGAAAATGTAAGTGCACTGCCATTGGATTTTTTGCTATTTTCTTCATTAATTCTGTATACCAGGGTTGTTGTTCAAACCAATAAGTGCATTTTAAATTAATTACGTTGAGAACTCGAAAATTGCAGTTTTTCTTATAGTGTGTCCTACAAGCAGAGAAAGCAAGTTATAAAGAAGATGATCAACATTCTTTACATGTAGTCAAACAAAACCAAAATTAAATTTAAAAAAACCTCACATGAATGTGGTAGACTGATATTTATTTTGAAATGTAAACCTCTATGGTTTAAACCACTTTGTAAGACATATTAGAGTGCACTGAAACATCCTGACAATACATCCTATTCGACAATACTGATGTGTTTCTATACACTCTTGTGATGACACACACACATTGCAACCACATTAAGATTGATTTTGCTTTGTAGTATTTGATAAATGCACGTGTTATTTGAATAGCAAGCTAGTTGTGTGGACACTTCAGCCAGTCCACAATTTAGGATTATGCTCCCTTATTTTTAAAACTCTGACTGTGTTTTTTGCACAGACTGAACATCTTCCAGGGTACTTGAAGGCATTCCTAAATGACAAGTAGTCTTTCTTTCACATTTGCTGTCATTCGGTTTTTATTCCAAAGCACTCCCCCATTTAAATGGAACAACAGCAAATTCCATTTTGCTTTGGAAAGGACCAAGTGGTCATTTAGAATGGATACATTGAAAATTCAGATACAGTAATACCTCAGATAACGTTTGCATCAGATAATGCTAAAACCGCATAACGTTAAGCAATCTGGAAAAAAAATTGCATCGCATAACGTTAAAATCCTATGGGGTGCACCGGATAACATTTGCTACAGCCTGTGCTGGTTACAATGTATCTCTAAGGAGTTCTAACGTTATCCGATGCATCCAATAGGATTTTAGCGTTATCCGATGCGTGCATCGGATAACGTTAAAAATCGGATAACACTAAGACTTGTGGAACCAAGTTTTAGCGTTATCCGAGGTTTTATTGTACTACAATTTCTCTAAAACAATTAACTATGAAACAAGTCATCCCAAATGTAAAACAATAAAGCAGAACACCTTGATCTTCCTGTTAAAATACAAATTTTGGGTGGTTCTCAAGTGCCTGGGCATCTCAGGAGAGTGTATTTGTGTGTCAACAGGTTCAGTGAAAATAAAGGTTGAAGTTGGATTTCAATATTTCAAGTTTTGAATCTTTCTTCAAGATAACCTTTCTTCTCCTTGGGAAATGTGTTTGTTCGTTCATTTTCGTGTCAGAGGTTACTCTGGGTTGAAAGGATTTTTGCAGGGGGAGCCCAAATGAGGCTTCTTTCATGTCCCCCATCATGCAGCCCATGGGAAATATGTTTATAAATGTTAATCTGTTACTTTATCTTTTATTTTCAATCAATTCACATCATGACCTCCCAAAGTGCTGTCGAACAGAGGTAGTGGGTGATGGATGTGGAAGCCAAAGGAACTGAACATTTCCTGACCAAATATTTAATGGCACTTCCTCCTGACTCCCACAGGCTAGAAAGAATTGTTTCTTCTATTGGGTGGGATGATGATCAAAAACATTAAAACTGGAATGAGTCCTGCAGGGTCCTGAGGCATTGGGGTTGGGGGCTGGGAGGGTTCTGTAGGCTGTGAAATCGAAGAAAAGTTTTTAACTCTTGAAAATTCACCATAACGGACAAATTCAGTGTGGTGAGTATGATTTTAGGAAATTAACCTCTCCCCGCCACCATCCTGTCTCCTTGATGGCTTTCCCGTGATGAAAAGGACCCCCACAGGAACTTTGGGACCTTACAGTGGAAACTGGAAATATTTCATTTCCAAAAGGTCACCACAACTGATGCCTTACATAGTGCAGCTATGGGAACAGGAGTTCAGCTAATGACTCCTTATTTACTGAATTCAATAATAGACTCAGCTACTTTAAAAAAAAAACCAATAGGAAAGTTGTGTGAGATGTTTACCACATTTTATTGTGTTCTGTAACTGAGATGCTATTATATTTTGTAATTTATTTGCGCTATTGTATACGGTATCTTTGTCTGGATTTTGCACTGGATTTTGTTAAATATTGTTAATTTTTTCTTCATGTTGTAAGCCGCCCTGAGTGGTGCTAGCACCAGGATGGCGGGGTATAAATAAAATTTCCATTTCCATTTCACTCACCAGTATTTTATCCCATGCTCCCTGATAACTTTCTTAACACATCGCACATCATCTCTGATATCATCATCCAGGAACTCTGTGAAAAAGGATAACAAAGACAAGTTTATCTAGATCAGACTTCTGGATGTGTGGAGGGCAAGTTTTTGTAAAAACCATGATAGGTATCAGACAAAATCATGTCCTGGGAACCTCTGGTCCTTCTCCCTTCTCCCTTCCTGCATTCCGAACATCCCAGTTTGCTAGAGCTTAGGTCACATTGATGGCTAACCTTGGCACTCCAGCTATTCTTGAACTTTAATTCCCAGAAGCACTGATCAGCAGGAGTGCTGACTTGGGCTTCTGGGAATTGAAATCCAAGAACACCTGGAGTGCCAAGGCTAGCCATCACTGATAGAACATTGCCCTTAAGGGAAACATTGTTTAATGAAAAGTTAGATTAGATTAGAAGCCACTCAGGGCGGTTTACAGCATAGCAAAAAAAAATCTAACAATATGTATTATTCCCTATACAATAAATACAAAATATATATAAGCAAAACAATAAAAAAACTACTAGTTCTTCTAGTAGTCTAATCCTTACATCATGGGCCTATGACATAACCAGCTCATATGCATGTCCATAACAGTTGTATTTTGTATGCTTATAAATATGCATGCCGGGGGCAGAGGAATGGCAACATGCATTAGTATGCACGCATAAATAGTTACATCATAAAACCTGGATTTTTCATTCTTGCTCCGTCCTCCACCAGACATCTTTCTCACCTACCCTTAGAAGCAACACATAGCATTTTGTAGTTGGTCCTTCAAGTGTGGGAGGAGAGCTTGGGACAGTTAAGTCTCCTTCACTGATCTCAACCATCTGCTTTGACGTTGTCTGCAACACTAACACATTACAGCTGTGTTGATGTGCTTGGCAGGTCTTATCTGCCATGTGCTCATGGTGTGGTTGTTGCTGTCAGACCTGGAATTTATGAGGAGGGAGTCTGGCCCTCTAGACCAGGGGTGCCCAAACTACGGCCCATGGGTCAGATCCAGCCCCCGACACCAATTCATCCAGCCTGTGCCACTCTCATCACTCCTGGAAGCGGAAGTAAAACATGTTTCAACTTGGATATTATGTCTTTGTTTATAGTTCTGGGTTTGCTCAGGGCGGGTAGTTTTGATGGCACAAGTAATTTGTTTCACTAATTGCAAGGGGGGGGGGGACTGGATCTTGCAGATCTGGTATATCGATCTGGAAACACAATTTTGACCACATTGACACATGGCTCAAAGATAATAATCATCTTTGGTCCTTCACCTTTCAGAAATAAATCCCTCACTTTGAGCCTCAGAAGGCCAAGGTGGGACAAAGAAGTCACTCACGGTCACAGGTAGCGTTGCACTTGTTTGGTGATTTGTGCCTCCCATTGTAACACCACTCTAGGCCACTCAGGTGGAACAATCCATAGCGAGGGTCGCCATATTCATTAACATAGTATTCAGTACTGTAGGCAGCTGGATTCTGTGCCAAACAGACAACTGGTGGGAAGGCATAGAGTGAATATCATAGAGAGAGGATGGTGGTAGGGACTGTGAAAGTGGTATAGTGGTTAGGATGCTGAACTGGATGACTGGAAGGTTGACAGGTCAGCAGTTCTAATCCAGAGTGCCACATGAGGCAGTGAGCTCCCATTTCCCAGCTCTTGCCAACCTAACAGTTTGAAAGCAAGAAATTGCAAGTAGATAAATAGATATCACTTTGGTAGGAAGGTAATAGTGTTCCATGCACTCTGGTGCCAACTCATGCTGCAACATGACCATGGAAATGTCTGCAGACACAGACAGCACTGGCTCTTCAGCTTTGAAACAGAGATGAGCATTGAACCCTAGAGTCGGATATGACTGGCTTTTGAGCAAGGGTGACCTTTACATTTGTCTAGGATGGGAGTGGGATCTTCTTTGTTGGCCAAAGTCAGCTCCAAAATGATAAAATAGCAAAGTATTTTTAAAACCCTCAATCAAATTTACAGGCCAGTTTTAAAACATTAACACTTGTACTATTAATTTTAATTTTAAAAAACACACACCATGTTCTCTGTTTTGATAACAATGGCATGCAATTCATTTTCCCTCTTAACAGTATTGCAGAACAAACCACACTTGTCAGCTGTATACAATTCCTCGAGAGTTTAAATAATTCTTTGAGAACCATACTTTTTTGTGCATTATTTTATTCTTGCCAATTCTATAGTTTATGAAGCACCTTTACCCAAAATTTGTGATGGCATTGGAAAGGGACACCAAGTGACGGAAAGGATTGTCACTTTTCAAGTCCACCATGGTAAATGAAAAGAAAACCAGCATCTAAAATGTGGGGTGTCTCTTGTCGTCAAAGTCAGTACCAAAAGAAAGAAAGAAAGAAAGAAAGAAAGAAAGAAAAAGAATTTTTAAAAGGCAAAACAAAACATGGTCAGAATTCAGGTCCCATGTCAGTTTTGAAGTTGCTTATTCTCAAATTTGAAAGTTGCAAAATCTTAACATTAATGGTAGTTAGTTTTGATAGTTATGGTTGGAAAATCAATATTTTCTGATAATGTTGGGGAGGGAGGGAACAGCTGTTCTGAACACTTTACATCATTTCTAAAGTATTTTTAATTCCTCATGAATTATTTGAATATTCTAGTTCTATAGCTTATTAGAACCCCTGTTCCAAAAAAATTCACAGTAATTGAAACGGCTTATTGTCAAAAAAAGATTGTGATTTTTTAATGCCATAATAAGCAAAATAAAATTGACAAAAGAGAAGCTCAGCACCCACCCACCCAAGCTAGATTCAAAGTAACCATAACAGAGGAAAGAGCATTTATGCATCCAATAAGCTGAACTCACATTGTTTTACATGGTAGCCGTGAAAGTCATCCAACCCAAGGCTTCTGAGTTTGTAATAAAGTTCACATGATTCAAACATCCTTGCCTCATTTGCTGCAATAAACAGGCAAGAGAAGGTGAGGTAAAGTATCTTCATTGCTACCTGTCTCTAGAGAAGAGTGTGCTCAAAATCTCAGGCTTTATAGCTCAGCTACAGCTCTGTGTTGTTGGCTACCCACTCTTTCCAGCAAAACGGAATAAGAACGGAGGTTGGCTAACTGATATAAGAATGGGATGGCAATTCTCTAAAAAGAGAAAGCTTCAAGTTGCTGCAGGAAACACTGCTATTCTAGGTGATGGAACCTATTTTGAGCAAGAGCAGGACTATATTAAGTAGACCACTTTAGTGTATGAGAGTCAAGACACAAGGCACAGCCAAAGGCTGGGTTAACTCAGGTTTATTGCATGGTGGACAGAGGGAACATGAGGTAATGGCGGACGAACAGCTCTATATATATGGTAGTAACGTATTTGAATGTGGCTCCACGGTAGCCCGTTGGCTACTGGTCCGCGTGACGTCATGGCTGGTCACGCCCTTCTTGTCCAGGTGTAGGTAGCGGCGGGAAACTTCCCGCGCTGCGGTCTTTGATGGGTTTGAACCAAGAGAGCTTGGACGCTCGCTGCTGCCAGCTGGTGGTCATTAGCTCGCGTCCTATTACAGGGTTTATGTGATACAGCTGAAGGTTACATTGTTACTCATAGGCAAGGTTACATTGGTTCAGATACATTGATATCACATGTGGAAGGTTACACTGTTAGAACACAACACTCCTCCCCCCTAGGATGAGACGAAGTCTCTCAGCCAAGGTGGCTTATTTCGAACACGCTGGGGTCTCGGCGCGGGCTGCCCTGCCCTGGCTTCGCTCCCTCCTCCTTGCTCCCTGGCTGCCTGCCCTGTAACGGGAGAGGATGACTTGTTAGTGGTTTGCCGCGGTTCTGCGGCTTTGTTGGAAGGTGTGGGCTTTGTTTGGGACGAACCGGGGGCACTAGGGGCTAACGAAAAACCCCTCTTCTCGCTTGGACGGGTGGGGGAACACTCCAAAAAACCCCCCCGGCTAGCAAAATCAAAATCAAAATCAAAACCGGATTCGGGGGAAGCGGCAGCGGCGGCCGCACACTCCTTTTCCCTCCCCCCGGGCTCGGATAGGACTGGGGTATCAAAAGGATATGAGTCGGGATCACTGCTTTCCCTCCTGGCTTCGGACTGGTGTCCCTCTCTGTCTCCCCCTTGGGCTAAACGGGTGGGGGAGAACCCTATCGCTGAATCCTGTCGCTGAGCCTCACTGATCGGCCCCTCACTCACTCGGTGCCTCAGTTGGTCAGCGTGCCTCCTCCAGAGGAGACCGGTGCTAGTTTCCACCCGATATGACACTGGCCCCGTCTGTTCTATTATCGTCCCTGGTACCCAGGCTGGGCCTGCGTTGGCATAGTTCCTGCAGTGTACAGGATCGCCTACGCCGAAACCTTTCGAGACCGCTAAACCTATGTTCTTCCCTTTGTCCTCGACCCTCGACGGGTCTAACCTGGACAAAAGCGTGGTCAGTTTCCTCCGCATCAGCAGCTCCGCCGGCGAGTATCCAGACGCTAAGGGGGTCACCCTGTACGCTAATAGAAATTGACAAACTTGGTGATTTAGATCTCCCGAGCCCATGCGCCGCAGCGCATCTTTTGTGGTGCGCACCAACCGTTCCACTTGGCCATTCGTGGCCGGGTGAAACGGCGCGGATGTGACATGCCGAATTGCATTTGCCTCCATGAATGCTGCGAACTCAGCGGACGTGAAGCAACTGGCGTTATCGCTGACCAAAGTGTCGGGTAAACCGAACGTGGAAAAGATCCACCTTAGCTGGCGAATGGTAGTGGCGGAGGATGTGCTCTTTACCGGAATGACCTCCAGCCACTTTGAGTATGCATCCACCACCAGGAGAAACATGGTTCCTCGGAACGGGCCAGCAAAATCTACGTGCACCCTGGACCACGGTCCCCTTGCTGCGTCCCATTCCCTATGCGGGAGGCGGGCCACCTCCGGTCGGGAGCACTGACATGCCTCACAAGTGCCAACCATATGCTCTATGTCGGCGTCCAGCTGGGGCCACCAGAAGTAACTCCGGGCCAACGCCTTGGAACGGACGATTCCCGGGTGGCTGACGTGCAACAGCTTTAGCACCTTCGGCCGCAGGGACGTAGGAACCACCACCCGTTGGCCCCACAAAAGGCACCCCCTCTCTAAAGACAACTCTACTCGCTTTCGGAAAAATGGGTCGAATTCCGTGCCTGGGGATGACGCCGGCCACCCCTTCTGCACCCACGAGCATACTTTCTCTAGTGTTCTATCCTTTCCGGTCGCCCTGGCAATGTCGGCCGGTACTATCGGGGGTGACTCCAAGGCCTCTATTAGCAATACCTGGCGGTCTCTTCTTACCCCTGCCTTCTGGTCGTCCGACAAGGGTAACGGCGACCGTGAGAGCGCGTCTGCATGGCTGATTTCCTTCCCTGGCCGGTATTCTAACTCATGTTGATATGCGTTAAGAAAAATAGCCCACCGCAGCATCCTCGGGGACAGGATCTGTGGCGTGGGCTTATTTGCAGTGAATATTCCCAACAGGGGCTTGTGATCAGTAACGATCTTGAACGGCCGACCATACAGAAAATCGTGAAATTTCTTGGTTCCCGCTACTATCGCTAGTGCCTCCCTATCGGTCTGTGCGTAATTCCGCTCTGCTTGGGACAGGGACCTTGAATAAAACGCTATCGGGGCCTCCCTTCCGTCGTTTAACACGTGGCAAAGCACCGCCCCCACCCCCACCGGGGATGCATCGCAGACTAAAACTATGGGCCGTTTGGGGTCGAAATGAGTCAGGATTGCCTCGGATGTGAGGAGTTGCTTTAACTCTGTGAACGCTCTTTCTTGCTCGTCACCCCACAGCCATTTTTCCTCTTTTTTAAGTAACCGATGGAGCGGCTCGGCAACAGACGCCTTCCGTGGAAGGAAGGTATGGTAGAAATTGAGAAGCCCCAGAAACGACTGTAGCTCGGTTTTGGAAGTGGGGCGAGGGGCTTTCTTAATGGCGGCTACCTTAGATTTGGACGGCCTAATTCCCTCGGGCGTGACACGGAACCCTAAAAACTCAACCTCTGTTTCGAAAAATACACATTTGTCTTTTCTCAGTCGCAGCCCCGCTTTCTCGAACACGGTCAGGACCTTATCCAATCTGTGAGCCAGCTCGGCCTTACTCCCCCCCGTTATCAACACGTCATCAAAATATGGCAACACCCCCTCCAGCCCCTTCAGGAGGCGTTCCACTAGCGACTGAAAAATGCCAGGTGCCGAGTTCACGCCGAACTGTAACCTCGACACCTGGAACGCCCCCTTATGTGTGACTATTGTTTGTGCCGCCGCTGTGGCGGGGGTTACCGGGAGTTGCTGGTAGGCCTGTGCTAAATCGAGTTTAGCAAAACACTTTCCCCCATTCAGCCTGGCCAGAAGGTGGCTGACCACTGGCACCGGGTATGCATTAGGGCGGATTGCCTTATTAATGGTACACTTATAATCAGCGCAAATGCGCACCTCCCCGTTAGCCTTCAGTGCTGTTACAATTGGAGTCTCCCACTCCGCGGAATCCACAGGAACAAGAATTCCTTGACCCACCAGTTTGTCCAGTTCCGCCTCTATTTTGTCCTTTAGCGCGAACGGTACCCTGCGCGGTTTAAGTCTTATCGGGCAGACCTCCGGGTCTAAGTCGAAGGCTACAGGGGGTCCCTTGAACTTTCCCAGTCCACTTTTAAAAACGGCGGGGTGTGCGTCACACACCGCTTGTATTGGGTCCTCGCCTACGGCATGCACCCCCCCTATGAACAGACCTAAGGGCTGAAACCACTGTGTTCCGAGAAGGCTACAACTTCCCCCTTTGAGCACCACTAGGGGAAGTTCCGCAGAATGTCTCTTAAACCGAACCCGGAATGTCCCGACCCCCAACACTGGAATGCTGTTCCCCTGTACGTCCCGCAGTGTGGCCCTCAACGCTTTGAGCTTGGGCCGCATGTGGGGGTCGATTCTCAAGAACTCCCTCTGGGGGATTATAGAATAGGAGGACCCCGAGTCAATTTCCATCCTAATAGGGGTCCCTTGTACTAGTACCTCAACGAAGTAATGGGCCTGTCCCGCAGATACGCTGAGCACAGGAGCGTCGCCCTCGCTGTCGTCCGAGATGCGGCCCACGCCGTCCTGCTTCCTCGTGGCCCGGGCGCCATCTTTGGACCTCGCTGGACGGTCCGGTCTGGCTGAACGGTCTTGCGACTGTCTCCGGCCCTCTTTCCATTTCCTGCACGCCTTGGCGATGTGCCCCCGACGTCCACAGTTGAAACACTCGGCTTTTCTGAATGGGCACCTCACACGCTCATGGGCCGCTCCGCAACCATCGCAGCGGCGCCCGCCTCTCCGGACCTTCTGGACCTCCTCGCCATCGCTGCTTTCTGAAGACGACTTCGAGGTCGGTCGGGTTGCATGCACCGACTGACCGGACTTCCCGTGCACCGAGTTTTCCGCTTTGCCGGCCCTCGGACGCCACTCACGCCACTTGTGCATCTCATCTACTCCAGCATTCGTGGATTCCGCGGCTTCCGCGGCCTCTACAACCTCTTCCAGTGTGGGTGGTGGCTCCTTGTTCATCAGGCTGCGCTGTACTTCCTTGTCCTTCAGGCCACACAGCACTCCGTCCCTGAGGGCCATCTCTAGGAAGTGGTCCCATCTGCAGGGGGCGGCGGCTACCCTCATAGCCGTTACGAAGGCTTCTACCGACTCGTCCGGCGCTTGAACTCGCCTCCAAAACGCGCTCCGAGCGGGAAACATTGCCCTCGAGGGTCGGAAACGCTCACGCAGCAGTTTCATGATATCACCGGCTTTGAAATCACTCATCTTCTTCGGTGCAAGAATGCCCACCAGCGTCCGCTTGGTTTCCATCCCAAGCATGCGGGTGAGGATGGCCCTCTTCCTTTCCTCGTCGTCTTCTTTGACTTTGAGTTCCACCAGTGCCGCCTGGAAGTCCATCTCAAATAGCCCCCAGTCTTGCGGTTTGGTGATGTTGAACCCGCTCTGTGTCCTGGCTCCATGGGGATCCATTATCCCACCTTCGTCGCCAAATTAGTGTATGAGAGTCAAGACACAAGGCACAGCCAAAGGCTGGGTTAACTCAGGTTTATTGCATGGTGGACAGAGGGAACATGAGGTAATGGCGGACGAACAGCTCTATATATATGGTAGTAACGTATTTGAATGTGGCTCCACGGTAGCCCGTTGGCTACTGGTCCGCGTGACGTCATGGCTGGTCACGCCCTTCTTGTCCAGGTGTAGGTAGCGGCGGGAAACTTCCCGCGCTGCGGTCTTTGATGGGTTTGAACCAAGAGAGCTTGGACGCTCGCTGCTGCCAGCTGGTGGTCATTAGCTCGCGTCCTATTACAGGGTTTATGTGATACAGCTGAAGGTTACATTGTTACTCATAGGCAAGGTTACATTGGTTCAGATACATTGATATCACATGTGGAAGGTTACACTGTTAGAACACAACAACCACGTATACCCATTTTAATTTCCCGCAATGCCCAAGAATGTTGCTGCATTAGTAGCAATGTGTGGGATAGCTAATGGTTCCCACATCACAACCAGACAGCCTTGAATTATAAACTCTGACCAGTTTTTGTCTTGTCACATCATTGTATGAAAAAACTTTAAGATTCTGATGAGTTCCAGAGGAAAAGAAAGGAAAAAATGAGCAGAGTGGATGGTCCAGCAAGGTGTCAAATGTACTCCTGGCAATGCCTGACACTGGGAGGAGTAGGCTTATAGAAGTCTTAACTTGTACGCATGTCATCATTGACTGCAACTTGTATCCGAGAATACATCCCCCCACCCACCCACCCACCCACCACCCCGAAGCAGGAAAAATGTCATTGCCATGAATTTGTTTAAGGTGAATCCCAGCTTGCCATGAAGCGACCCCACACACTATGATCTTGGAGCCATCTCCTGTGGCACATATGAAATGAGACATGCAGGATTTAACACCGGGACTGCAATGGACTGCCACAGCCTTGAGGATATTATCAAGGCATGCTTTCATAGCCAGCCCATCTGGGATGGCCTCTTCCGCCTCTATGACCGTTGGGAATCAGACTTCCTCCTCCACTCATTTTGCAGTTGGGCCGAATATGATAGTTTCCAGTGGCATTTCCTCCAAAGAGGGGGACCATCACCCCACCTAAAGGGGCTCATCTAACAGCAGCAGACAGCACCGGCTTTTCGGCTTTGAAACAGAGATGAGCACTGCACCCTATAGTTGGATATGACTGGCTTTCAAGCCTATACCATGATATCCACTCTTATGTCTGATGAAGTGGACTTGGTCCACGAAAGCTAACATTAAAATACAGGAGTTAGTCTTTTAGGTGCCACAGCTTTTTTTGTCTTTTGTTTTGTTTACTCTCTGATATCACAAACAAATGTGTGTGTATAACATGTAAATCCACATGTTTTGTTGCTTGACTCAGGCTTCATTTTTACAATGTGGACTCTTCCCCAGTGAAGGCAACTGAACGACAAGAAAATAAACCAGATCCAATGTTGGGCATAGTATTTATTTATTTATTAAACTTATATCCCGATCTTCTAGGTAGCAGCATGGTAGAGATCCTTCCCTCCCTGTGTACTGCTTCACTCTTTTTCTCTTTCTCCCATCCTCTGGTCATAGAACATACACCATTTGGAAGCAATTTCCAAAGAAGCAATAATGGGCCTTCTGTACTGGAGAACCAGTTGATGTTAAGGGCCTAGTGAAAATAGGCTGAAGGTTTGGCAATTCCACATGGCATATATCTTGTACATTGCTATCTATTCGTAGGCATGTCACATTTGACTGGGTTTTGATTGGCAATGATGGTGTGGATGTGTGCCAGGAGAGTCTGTTAAAACCAGCTGGGAAAGTAAATAGGATGTGTGTAAATAGAGTTGTGTGCCAATTGGTTGTGTAGTGTGTGGCTATAGGGCAGTGGTGGTGAACCTATGGCACGTGTGCCAAAGGTGGCACTCAGAACCCTCTCTGTGGGCACCCATGCAATCACCCCAGCACAGAGTTTGCCCCACCCCTCTGCCCAGCAGCCCAATGGGAGTGCTTGCTCCCTCCCCTCTGCACAGAGTTCACTCTGCCCCTTTGCCAAGCAGCCCAATGGGAGCATTTTCTTCCTCCCCTGTTGCTATGCAATAAATAAGTGGGGTTTTTTTTGGGTTGCAGTGTGGGAACTCAGCCTCTCAAGGGTTCGCCATCACTGCTATAGGGAGATTTGGTTGAAATCTAAATAGGAGGTGCCTGCTAAGGAGAGTGGAATTCCATTTAGCTTTAGTTCAGTGGGCTTTGTTAGAAGCAGTCAGGAGCGTTTTATGTTAGGTTAGAATGATGTCTAAATCTAAGACAGAAGGCTATGAGATCAAAAAGGAAGATTAGCTGTGTGATCCATATTCAGATTGTAAAGGATGCAAAAGATGAAGGAGGCAGATGATACCTTTATTAGATTACTAAGAAAAATAAAATGTTGTCCAAGCTTTCATGGTTCAAGACTACTTCTTCAGGCATTTATTAAAATGTTTATGGCGCCCTGTCCAATGTATGTTGTAAACTTTCATAGATCCCAGAATCTGTACAGACAGGCATGAACATTCAATTTATGTAACCTACAAAGAAAGAAGTAATTGAATTTAGAAATAGAGTAAGAACAGCTTGGAATACCGGACCTTCTTATACTTTTTAAAATTTATTTATTTATTATCTTTCAATACTGTCCATCTGGGTATTATCCCACTCTGGGCGGTGAACAAACAGAAAATGAATAACAACAATACCCACAACAAATCAAAACCTGTACGGGTGCGTTTTACTTCTGCTTCTAGGAGCAACAAGGGCTTTGTGGGCCAGATGAATTGGTGTCGGGGGCTGCATCCGGCCCCTGGGCCATAGTGACCAGCTCCCTGAACCACATGACCGGCCCATAGCCCAAAAGGTTTGAGCACCTCTACTCTAGACACCTTTCATGTGGGAAGTCAGCTTGTTGCTTCAGCAATCCTCTGCTCAACTTCCTCAGACAACATAAGAATATTACCCACAGATCAAAGCCATGAGCTATAAAAGTCCTGGAACACTTGGTACTCCATTCTGCAAAAACCTGCAACAATGAAGACGCTTTGCCCTTCCTTACTCTGCTTGCTCATTGTAGCAAGTGAAGCCAAAGTGTTAGAGATATGTGAATTGTATTACCGCTTGAAAAACCTTGGAATGGATAATCACCACTTTGGTATAAACCACTGTGAGTTTCATTTGTTACTGTGTATTGTTATGCTTAATTTGCTTTCACTATTACACTTAGTTTACATCGGGGGTTCTGAGTCTTATTCACTCTTTTAAGTTTCTTTTATGATTTAAGTGTACAGTTTATAAGAATGTTTTGTTTGTCTACTTGCTTGTTTATTTTGCTGAGTTAAGGAGTTTTATCTTGTTTATCCTATTTGGCATTGAAGAATTTTTTCCTGTCTTGTGACAAATTTTGGATAGTAAAACGATTATTATTCAATATTTAGTTCCATTTGTAATTGCAATTCTAAAAAAGTCCCAAGATGGGTAACAACAATGTTGAAAAATAGTAAATAGTGTTATAACAATAAAATACAAAAACAAAACATCTAATAAAAGCAGCATCAGTGTAGCATTACCAAAATCGCAACTAGAGTAGGGCAACTGAATTAGTGGATATTTGGGTGAGTCAAAGAAGAATCGAATATGATGGAAAGCCAATATGTTGCTATAGCAATCCTCTGCTAAGCTTCCTCAGACAACATAAGAATATTACTCCCAGATCAAAGCCATGAGCTATAAAAGTCCTGGAACGCTTGGTACCCCATTGTTTCATTGATTCAATAGGCCTGCTTTCAGCCATTAACTAGTTATTAATTAATAATACATCTAACCGGCAAACTTTTTAAAATGGATTGAGGAGATGATACCTGAAAATCTGGGGTGCCCTTTTGCAAGGGCACTCCTCACCTGAAATACCTGAAAATCCAAAGTTTGAGTGGATGCAAATTCCTGGAACTACACGTATAAAAAGAGGGTTGGGCCGTGCATGTCTGGCATGCATGTCCGCACACGTCCAGCCTATCCCGTAATGCACCGTGCACACATACCTTGCCAAACTGTGACCGTCACCACGAGGGTCCATGGACCAAGAGTGGGGCCAACGCCCCATGAAGGCAGAAAAAAGAATAAACTACGATACCCAGCATCCTCTGTGCTGTGACACACCTCAGCCAATCAGGCAGGAGGACGCTAGTGCAGAGGAGGTGGGACAGCCAGCATGCACGAGGAAAAAATGGCCGCACGATCCCCCCTGGCGCCAGCAGGGAAAGGGGGAATGGAACGCTTCTGCCTCCTACCCTTCCCTGCCTCTCCCCCCCCCCCCGGCACCAGCAGGGAAAGGGGAAACAGAATGCTTCTGCCTCCCACCCTTCCCTGCCTCCCCCCCCCCCCCGGCACCAGCAGGGAAAGGGGGAATGGAACGCTTCTGCCTCCCACCCTTTCCTGCCTTCCCCAGTTTTGGCACAGAAAGGGGGAGTGGAACGCTTCCACCTCCCACCCTTCCCTGCCTGCCCCCCTGCCAGCGGCAGGGAAAGAGGGAACAGAATACTTCTGCCTCCCCTCCTTCCCTGTCTCTCCCCTGGCACCAGCAGGGTAGGGGGAATGGAATGCATCCGCCTCCCCCCTTCCCTGCCTCCCCCCCCGGACGCAGGAAGGAAAGGTAGAACGGATCACATCCGCCTCCTCCCCTTCCCTCCCTACTCACCCGGGTACCACATCCCCTAGTCACCTGCTGCCTCCCCTCCCCCCTCTCTCTGTGTGTACCCCCCAAAACCACCCCATCAATAATGATGTCTTCCAGAGACAACTGTCGTCGAAGATGCCTCTGTAAAATTTCCCATTCTGCATCAAAACATGGACAGTGAAAAGTGACAGTGAGTGTGTGTGCGTGCGTGTGCATGTGTGTGTGTGTGTGTGTGTGTGTGTGTGTGTGTGTGTGTGTGTGTGTGTGTGCGCAGACATGTGAATGTGCTCCTTGTGCACTTCACTATGAAGGGGGAAGGGAAACCAATGGGTAGATCAGGGGAAAACTTTATTAATGACAAAAAACTGGAGCTTCGTTATTTCATGTTACAGAGATTGAAATCTTTTCAAAAAGACTTACAAGTTATTAAAAAAAGTTGTAGCCTGTTGAGTAAGATTACCCTTGCTGAAAAGCCAGCCATATCCGACTCTAGGCTTCAGTGCTTACCTCTGTTTATAGTCAAAGAGCCAACACTGTCTTCTTCCGCAGATGTTTCCATGAACATGTGGTAGGCATGACTGTTCACCTTCTCACCAAAGTAGTACCTATTTATCTACTTGCAATTTCTTGCTTTCGAACTTCTAGGTTGGCAAGAGTTAGGACAGAGATGGGAGCTCACTCCATCATGCAGTACTTGGGTCTCGAACTGCTGACCTGCTGACCTTCCAGCCTTAAAGTACAGCATCTTAGCCACTAAGGTACTGCAGTATGTTAGCCTGTTGAGTAGTAAGGTATAAATGAAATTAGTAGTAATAAAACCTCTTTGCTCTTTTACAGTATTGCAAGACAAAGGTTAATATACCTGTACAGTACTCTTATCAAAACAGAGAATTTATTTATATTTATTTATTTATTATTTACACTTATATTGTTGTGGAATGAAAACGAGACAAACCCACATTCAAGGCTAAGACAGATAAGGAGTTTTGTTATTATTTGGCCAAACAGGTCCAAAGTCACTCTATCGAGTGTAAAAATAACTTTGAACGGCAAATACATTTTCAGAGCTCTTTTTTATACTATATGATCACAGGGAATTTCCACTCATGACATCATTATTGGCATAAGCCTATTAGTTATTAATCTTATGACATTGTCATTCATATCAGGTCAAATTAAAAACTGCCATTTAGGTTAGAACATTCAGAAATTGTTCATGTGTCATGTCACACCATATCACTTCACAGAAATATCACTCAGCATTCTTATTCTTTGTGTATTTACATTGCATGTTTATTGAGCGTATTTGTTCGGCTTGTGGACACAAGGCCTTTTGTTTACTTTAGCCTCATCATTATGGTGTATATTGATCAGGTCAATCTGATCTGTTTTTCATTTCAGAATAGCTTGAGGAATGATTTCTGCTTTTAAGCAGAATTAATATTAGAATTAATACCTTAATTCTTTCACTCCTATTTCAATATCCCCCCTGAGGGGGGATCATCCCTACCCAGGGGGGCTAACATCATAAAACCAGTCATATAATGGACAAAAATTAAAAATTACACACAATAAAACTCCCAATAAAATTTAGAATGCTAAATCTCAATATTTTTAAAGTGTTTCAGCTGAGAAAGTAAAAAATGCTTTCCAGGTTTGTTTCTAAGATGACAATGTATTTCAGCTGATATTACTGAACTTGAGTTTAGCCAATTGAAAGTGTTGCTTTCCTATTTCAGTGCTTCAGAACTCATTTTGCATTTACATTTTTCTGTACTCTTTGCTTCTCTGACAGTTGTCTGTATAGCTCTGTTCTCAACTAAGTTGGATACCCATTATTTTAATCACTTCAACGGCCATCCTCATTATGGAATTTTCAGTGTGAAAGGCACGGAATGGTGCAATGACGGAAAAGCAAAGTCACCAAATAAATGCAAGATTGAGTGTTCAAGTGAGTGAGACAACTATTTTCTGCCTTTGCTAATTATGATGCAGGAAACGTTGACTACTTCTACCACAAGTTCACACTAAGGTTGAAGTAGATCTGGGAGCTTCATCCTTTTCCCTTGAAAGCTGTTCCCATTAAACATGCAACTCAAAAGGTGGCTCTGGTGCCCACAGTGGTGACAGAAAGTGTTAGGTATGTTAACTGTGTTTTCTGACAGGAGCAGAATGTATCTTCTCTCATTTATCTATTCTTATGCAAATAAATGGATTGAAAATGTGCACACTCTGTTAGCCAATGGGCTTGTTGTATTATTGTTACTGTTACTGTTTATAGTGTATATAAGTCCGAGTTTTGCCCCATCCAAAGTGTGTTCAAACCCCACTAATAAAGAGCTGAATTTCACTACTTCACTCATCTGCTTCTTCATTCCCTGAACACGAAACTGGCAACGAAGGTGGGATTGCATCCCCACACGGCAGCAACCTTGGCCCATTTGACCCAGCACGTCCAGAGAAATGGGCAACATACGAACACCGATTCCACCACGCAATGGCCTCGCAAAAGATCACCGACAAAGATCAGAAGTGCTCCTGTTTCCTCACTCAGTGTGGCTCTGAGACGCTTGAGCTGGTAACCCACCATGTTCTCCCAAGGGGCGTGGATGTGGTGCCGCTCGCAGAAATCATGTCCGCACTGAGGAAACACCTGCAGCCAGAGGTCTAGATCTTCCCGGCCAGGGTGGCCTTCCACAGAAGGGAGCAGCAACCTGGGGAGTCCATTGCAGACTACGCTGCCGCTCTACGCATTGCTGCTGCCCCGTGCAAGTGGTACAACATCGAAGAAGCACTTCGGGACCATCTGCTGGCCGGCATGAGGGACGAAGATGCTCAATGTCGCCTCATGATCAGGAAGATGCTAACTTTCAAGGCTGTCCTAGAAGAGGCGGTAGTGTCTGAGGCCGCACGGTCCGGCATCAAGCTTTTCCGGCATCGCCACTCCACCACCAGTGCCACCGACTCAGCTCAGCAAAATTCATCTTCATCCTCCTCAGCTTCGCCTGGTTCCACCTCTTCATCGGAGTCCAGCGACACAGAGGGAGAAGTCCAAGCAGTCCGACGAAAGCACCGAGAGCACTGTGACGATTGGGAGAAGAAATTCCTTTGCAAGTGTTATGGCTGCGGAGCCCGGCATGACCACAGGAAGTGCCCCTTCCGCACTGCAGAATGCCACAACTGCGGGCGACGAGGGGACATTGCTAAAATATGCCGACAGTGAAAGCAAAGAACTCCAGCACCTGAGTCCAAGAAGAGTCATCACCACAAAACGTCCACTGCCAGAGTGTCACCAGAGCCTGAGCCGTGCCAAGTGGGCATCATCAGCAAACATTTCTTTGCAGACCTGAGTCTGCAGGACGTCCCCTTCAAGATGGAGGTGGATTCAGGTGCTACCTTTTCCATAATCCCACAGTAGGAGTTTTTGAGAATTCCCACTGCCTCTCGGCCCAAGCTCAAATCTTTTAAAACTTCCCTCCGGTATGTGCAAGGTTGCCAGATTCCAGTCCTGGTGTGGGAAATTTCTTGGTCAAATTCAAAAACATTCACACCTCCTTGCCATTGGTTGCAGTTAAGCAGGGCACTAACTGTTTTATTGGGACCCAATAGTTTAGGCCCATGGGAATCCAGCTTTCTGGCATTCACGCAATAGAGGCTGACCCAATCCGGGACGTTTGTGCTGCACATCCTGAGGTGTTCAAAAAGGGTTTAGGGTTATACAAAGGACCCCCTGTGGACTTTGAGCTTGACCCAAACGCCCGGCCCATCCAGATGAAGCCATGCCAGGTGCCCTTTGCTTTAAAGGAGAAGATAGAAGCCGAGCTGGACAAACTGGTGGGGCAGGGTATCCTAGTGCCAGTGGACTCCGCAGAGTGGGAGACACCAATAGTGACTGCTTTGAAAAGTAACGGGGAGGTCAGGATATGCGCTGACTACAAGTGTACCATCAACAAAGCTATTCGCCCGAACGCATATCCTGTGCCCGTGGTAAGCCACCTTCTTGCCTCCTTGCATGGAGGAAATTGCTTCGCAAAACTTGACCTTGCCAAGGCTAACCAACAATTGACTGTATCTCCTGCTGCCGCCATAGCCCAGACCATAGTAATGTATAGGGTAACTCAACTACAATTCGAGGTGAATGTGGGCCCCGGAATATTTCAATCTCTTGTAGAACGTATTTTTAAAGGTTTGCCCGGTGTCCTGCCATATTTTGATGATGTCCTGATCACCACTAAGGACACCGTCGAACTAGCAACCAGGTGGTGCGGGCTGGATGAATTGGCATTGGGGGCTGGATCCGGCCTGCAGGCTGTAGTTTGGGCACCCCTGGTATATGCTGTCAACATAACTGTTTGAGAAACTTCACACAGATAAATAATAATTTTAAAATAAGTAATTTATATGAAAACTCATTTATTACTTTAATTTCAAAGTATCCAAATTGTCATGTGTAAACAAAATATTACAAAATATTGTTTTCCATTTTATTTATGGATCCTTCAACTTAAATTTATCTTTCCATTAGAACATTATGATCATGTTATGTCACAACATAGTCTGGCATGGTTTTCCTTAAACAAAACTCAAACTCTGCATTTACTTGGGGCTTTGATTAGAATCCAAACATGATCATCAAGCTGTTTCTGGTTAATTTTTCTCTATTAACACTCTTTACAGAGTTCTTAGATGACAACATCAAAGATGATGTCGAATGTGTTAAAAAAATTGTTTCAAGGACACACTCATTGACATATTGGTAAGTAGTAGAGTCATTTTTAAAAAATAGTACCTGAAAATGCTACTTAATGAAGATAAAAGAAAAATGTAAAACCACTTTATAGACAACTTATTTTATTTATTTATTTATTTATTTATTTATTTACTTACTTACTTACTTACTTACTTACTTACTTACTTACTTACTTACTTACTTGCTTGCTTGCTTGCTTGCTTGCTTGCTTGCTTGCTAAACTTGGGATGACCTAGAGGGCATTTTACTTGAACCCTATTCAGTGGGCCACTCCGATTTGTATCAAGTGTAATGTAGACATCGCCTTACAAACAAAAGTCCGCATAATCAATGCAATGGTATTTCCAGTAGTAATGTATGGTTACAAGAGCTGGACCATAAGGAAAGCTGAGCACAGAAGAATAGACGCTTTTGAGATGTGGCGCTGGAGGAGAATTTTGAGAGTACCCTTGACAGCAAAGAGAACAAAATAGGTCAATCCTGAAAGAAGGTCAAATATTGAAAATGAAGCTAAAGTACTTTGGACACCAAATGAGAAGAGATGATTTACTCGAGAAAGCCTTGTTTACTGGGAAAGGTCAAAGGCAGAAGAAGGGGGCAGCAAAGGATGAGATGGCTAGATTGACTCAATGGGTGCATAACTGAGTGGGTTGAGGAGGATGGTGGAGGATAGGGATGCCTGGCATGTGATGGTCCATGGGGTCGGACTCGACTATGCGACTGAACAACAAGACATGCTGTCAAGTCAACGTTGACTTACAATTATCCTAACAGAGATTTCAGGGTTGCTGGTTCTGCTCCTGCTGTTGTCGTTGTTGTTGTCCTTGTTGTTCTTGTTATTGTTGTTGTTGTCCTTCTTATTGTTGTTCTTTTTCTTGTTCTTCTTTTCCTCCTCCTCCCTCTTGTCCTTCTTCTGTGTCTGGCCTAGACACTAGTGAAACTGCCAAAATGAAGCCACCTTTTGGTGAGATCATTCTGCAGTTCATTTCAACTGAACTAGTGCGTGAAAGATTAGCCAGCCACACAAGGTTGCTGTTACCAGGGCATGCCCAAATGTGCCCCCAAAATACCACAACCTTCATGGAGGTTCTGCGTACCACGGGTTTCAGGGTATATATACTGCATAAGGAATGGTTTTATCAGTTTTGCTCCTCTGCAAATATTATCCCTGAGTTAAATTATTCCATTAAAAATAGGATGGGGAAAGGTTAAGAATAGAATGGAATAGGAAGGAAAGGAAAGGAAAAGAAAGGAATGGAATAGAGAAGTCCCCTATTCCACAAAATCTTTCTTCACAATGTTTAAAAAGCACCCACATATGTGAAATCATGTATTCCGAGGCCAGAACATGAGACAGGGAAAGTGGGAAGATGGTCTTAACTCCATTTGTTCCACTCATATGTAGTAATGTTACCTTATATTATCAGGACATAGGTGTACATGTCCAACATTGCCAAAAATAAGAAAAAAAGTTAAAAACTAAAGAAATTGTCTATCTACCCTTTTATTATTAAATATCTACCTTCCGGGTCGGAAACACACTTTATCATCTCAAAACCTAATCTGCTCGATATCAAAACCGCAACCCCTCTTGATTTGATGTGCCATATGACTTTTCATAAATTTGCATCCATCCTAGAAAAATCTTATTTACATCCTCAGATTTTTTGATGAGTTTCCTGCTTCTTCAAAGCTGCTTCTATCCTTCTCCTCTTCACTTGTGAACCAGTACCTTTCACATTCCAGAACAACACTTTAGTATTTCTCATCACGTAATCTCAAGACCCATTTTCTATAACTCACGTTTCCTCCTATAGGCGTGATTCCCTCTACCAAACAAAGACTATAACAAAAAATACAACAATAAACATTCATACCTACCCTCCCCACTTCTTTTTACCAAAGCAGCCTTTGCCTAACAAAGAGAGGAGGCGGGGGGGGGGGGGAACGTGCAAAATGACCCTACTGTCTACTGCTCCAGCGCACAATCTTATTTTTTCTAAAGTTCATTAAATTTATTTCTTCTCCCTGAATCCTCACCTTAATTTCTCCATCCCCTGAATCCAACTTCATCTTTCATCCACCACCTTCAATGCTTTGAAGTCCACCGCTGCTCTTCCTGTAGCTCCCCTTTCTTCTGCCTCCCCATAATCTCTCTTAATTCCCCCAGATTCAATTAAAGCTTTCCTCAATCCAAGCCATTCCTCTGATGCCACTTTAACCAAACCAATTGAACACAAATACTCCAAGACATCCATCCCTGCATCAATTGTATGCATTTTCTTATCATAAAAAAACTCAATTGTTGTGGGGAACCTCCAGTTGTATTTAATCCCATGCGCAATCAAAATTTTCGTTGCAGGTTTCATCTTGTATCGCCAACCTCGTTATTCCACAGAAATATCATTGTAGATCTCCAAATCATTCCCATCAATTTTTAAAATGCCAGACCCAGCTTGTTTTATAAAAGCCATCACCTTTAATTTATCTCCCCAATTTGCAAACTTGACCAAAACATTTCTTTGAATACTTTTCCCCCTCCTTACACCCAGTCTATAAACATTCGCTATGTCTTCATTCACAAAATCTTTCCCCATTTTCAAACTATTTCACCAATCAACTATTCTTTCTTTCAAGCGGTCTGCCGTCCCCCCCCCCATATTATGAATTACTATATTCTGTTTTCTCACCATCTCTTCCATCATGTCTATCCTTTTCTCCTGTATTTCTACTTTCATTTTAGTGTCTTTTTCATCCTCATGCAACCCTTTCATAGCATCCTGCATCAATTTCATATCTTTTTGTATTGACTTAACACTTATAGCCATCCTCTCAAAATTATAATCAACCTTCCTAGAAAAATCATTAAACATTGCAAAAAGTTTGTCCTGCTTTTCCATAATTTCACCCTTATCTTTAACCCTTGCCTCCTCCATCCTATCAAATTTCTTAAACAATTTACCCAGTTCAACCATAATTTGTGTTTGATCCAGTGATGCAGGCTCTGGTGATGGTGTTAATGGGGGTGTCTTTTCATTTGCAGCCTTATCCTTTTTCTCCTCCACGCTTGACATGTCATACAACATTGCCAAAATAAGAAAAAAAGTTAAAAATTAAAGAAATTGTCTGCCAAGAAGACTTTTTTTGTATGTGTGTTGGTATTTAGTGTATTAGCATGCCTGCACATAAATGAGGTTTTATAGAACATCTTAATATGCTGCTGACATCTTCTGTGTCTACCCCACCCCCAACCTTTTTAGGCCACATTACGAGAAACACTGCAACATTCGTGTCCGCAGCTACATTTCTACACGATGCATTTTTTTCTTCATGAAAGAGCAATGGTATCACAAAATCATGAGTCAGCGTTTGCCACAATTGGTGCACGTACAGTTTACTCGATGATGCTCAGTGCTACTTGTTTCATGTTTTCATGTGTTTTACATCTATTTTGATATATGATTAAATCAGTCTAATAGTCCAATGCCGAGGCTTTTTATTTTTCCAACCTGGGCCTACTGTGTTACAGTGGCTTGTTCTGTGTTGCAATAATTCTCGCCACAGTAGCCACAGTATCTTGTAGGATTGGGGCCGTGAGGAGGCCCTTAGGATCCCGGAGGAGACTGGTCAAAGGAACGACACGAGGCAAGATGGAGCGAAGACCAGTGATTTATTGAGGGAAAATCATCAGTATATATTATGTCCAAGGCTGCGCATGGTAGAATGGTCATCTGACAGAAAATCACATCACCCATTTACCCGGGTTAATTGAGAACCTCTCTTGGGGAAGTTAATTAACTAAGGCAAACATTGACCATTGTCTGAGGCTTAGGCTAGGGTAAATATGGCTTCTATTTGCACCAAGGATTAGGCTGAACTCGGAGATGAGTGATTACCTTAATGGATAACAGAGACTGGAGAAATGCCTTCTCAGCGGAACCGTCGGTCAGGTCATTAATTGGGTGAATATACCCTATCATAAATCCACCCCCCTTAATTTCTCTGCCCGCAGAGCCCACGGCTCCGGGAGCGTTCTCCCGAAGTGGCCTCTGCGCGGGCCGTTCCATGCCATCGGGGCATGGGGAAACCACAGTATCTGGTCTTTCCAGTATTTGCAGGGCCAGAGGGAAACGCTGGGAATTCAGGTTCAAGTCACCTATGAAGCTCTACAGGCGGCCTTGGACACTGTCTCCATGACAGTGAGACTGTGTCAGTGTATAATTGGGTTATTTTTGCTGGGTTATTTTGAGGATAATTAAAGAAGAGTGCACTGTATGTCACTTTGGGGAAGAAAATCATATTTACCAAATATAATTCAATCATTAGCTCTATCTGCTATCTTCAGTAAATAGATAACCTACACCAGTTGAGAAAATATATCCTCTTGTTGGTATCGCTCCAAGAAATTGCAATTAGATAAATAGGGACCACTTTAGTGGGAAGGTAAACAAAATTCCATGCACTCCGAGGTTGGGGCATACCTGCCACATGTCCATGGAAATGTCTGCAGATGCAGACAGCGCTGGCTCTTTGGGTATAAACAGAGATGAGCAATGAAAATACCTGTCAAGTATCCCAGATTGGCCGGGAAATCCTGTATGTTCCTCCCCTTTCCTGCTGCCTTCCCATATTTGCGCATTTGCACATGCGCAAATGTGTTCTGCGCATGCACAAACAGGTTCTGCGTATGCATGCACATGTGCAGAAATTTCCCACATTTTGGGGAGCCGCGCTTGACGGGTATGGCATTGAACCCTAGAGTTGGATACGAGTGGCTTTCAAGAAAAGGAGAGAAGTAGCAGCAGGCATAGAGAGAACTAAGAATAATGACCCTCAGTGTCCTCTGAACAGATATCTGCCTCAAATCTGCCGACTCAGATCCAGGATGAGCTTTATAGCAAGCACAAACATCCTTGAGGGTACACAAAAGCAAGCCCAAATTAAAAGATAGAGGAAGGAGGATATGGTTAAAGAACTCAACCTTTCCTATACTGTATGTCATTTGGAGAGAATTCTGAACAGGCGGATGGCTGGAGTGTCTAAATCAGGGTTGGCGAACCTTGGTGCTCCTGCTGTTCTTGGATTTCAATTCCCAGAAGACCTGATCAGTGCTGACTTGGGCTTCTGGGAATTGAAGTGCAAGAATAGCAGGAGTGCCAGGGTTGGCCACTCCTGGTAAATATAACCAATATGCTCAAGTGGGAGCTGCTGGCAGACAACAACACGCTGTGTGAACATGGAGAGATACAAAATCTGGCTCATTTACTGGTCTGCTGATTACTACCAGGAATATGTACCAATAAAGATTTAATTTTGGCCAATGACAAAGGCAAGAAAGTGGCTTCATTTTGGCAGTTCAAAGTTTGATCTGGGCACAAAAGAAGTAAATAGATCTTTGCAATCCGTAAATTACCTCTGAATATATCATTCATTCGTTCGTTCATCTAACTTATATACTACTATTATATACAACTCCATTGGGAAATCAGAGTTCTCCACTTGGGCAATATACAACAGATAATAATAATAATAAAGTTTTATTTATATGCCGCTTAATATCAACCCGAAGGCGACTCAAAGCAGTGCACAAAGTAGCATGCTGCCTGCACATCAGACAGCAGCAAATAAACATCATCATATCAATATAAAACTGGATACAAATTAAACTAATCTACAATACAGATACATAACATAAAATCAGATCAAAATTACATTCCAGTGGCTTTCAAACATGTACTGGTGCGCCCCCTCCTGAAAAAGCCATTGCTCGACCCGACAGTTATTTCCAACCTTAGACCGATTTCCAACCTACCCTTTGTGGGGAAGGTGTTGGAAAAAGCAGTGGTGCAGCAGCTTCAGGGGGTTCTGAATGATACGGATTATCTGGACCTGTTTCAGTCAGGTTTCAGGCCCAGCTATGGTACCGAGACTGAATTGGTCGCACTCTTGGATGATCTCTGGCAGGAGCGGGATGGGGCAACCCCTCCGTTCTCGCTCTTCTTGACCTCTCAGCGGCTTTTGATACCATCGACCACGGTATCCTTCTGGGCCGGCTCCAAGGATTGGGGGCCCAAGGCACTGTGCTGTCCTGGTTCTCCTAATTTCTGAGGGACCAGTCCCAGTCAGTGTCTTTAGAGGGCGAGCTGTCCAGTCCTAGGCTGCTCCCCTGTGGGATGCCTCAGGGCTCGGTACTCTCACCTTTACTGTTTAACATCTACATGAAACCGCTGGGTGAGATCATTTGTTCCCATGGGGTGGGGTATCATCAGTATGCAGATGATACCCAATTATACATCTCAGCCCGTGGTGACCTGAGTGATGTAGTCAAAGTCCTGACCGGATATCTGGAGGCTGTTCGGGTCTGGATGGGGGACAACGGGCTTCAGCTGAATCCCGGCAAGACTGAGTGGCTGTGGGTTCGGGATCCCGTGATTACCCGGGAGCTACCAGCTTTGGTTCTGGATGAGGCACTGTTGCCCCAGACAGATCCATACCTGTCAAGCGCAGCTCCGGAGATTACGGGACCTGCGCAGAACGTTTCTGCGCAGGTCCATTCTACGCATGCGTAGAAGGCTTTTACGCATGCATAGAACGGACCTGCGCAGAACTGTTCTGCGCTGCTCATTTCTACGCATGCGTAGGCTTTTATGCATGCGTAGAATGGATCTGCGCAGAACTGATCTGCGCAGCTCACTTCTACGCATGTGTAGAAGGCTTCTACGCATCCCCTTCTGCACAGAAGTCTTCTACACATGCATAGAAGGGTTCTACACATGCGTAGAAGAGTTCTACACATGCGTAGAAAGGACCTGCACAGAAGGGATGTGCAGTAACTCCTTTCCCCTGCTGCCAAATTACTGGGTAGTGGCAGCTCCGGGCGGGAAATGGCGAAAATCGGCACGGAAATACAGGAAATCCTGGCCAATCCGGGATACTTGACAGGTATGCAGATCTTGTGCTCAACTTGGGGGTCCTTCTAGACTCATGGCTGCTGCTCAAAGAGCAGGTGGCAGCCATGGCCAGGAGGGTCTTTGCACAGCTTCGTGTAATTTACCAGTTGCACACGCTTCTGGACCGGGACTCCTTGATCACGGTCACTCATGCTCTGGTCACCTCCAGATTGGATTATTGTAATGCGCTCTACATGGGGCTGCCCTTGATGACGATTTGGAGGCTTCAGCTGGTCCAGAGTGCAGCTGCCCGGGTGGTGATGGTTTGCGGGCATTATGCCTCGCCTCTGCTCCGGGAGTTGCACTGGCTTCCAGTATGCCTCCGAGTGCAATTCAAGGTGCTGGTTTTAACCTTCATGGCATTGGTCCGGGGTACCTTAGTGACCGCATCTCCCCAAGGTATTCAGCCCATCCCATCAGGGCAGAGAGGAGGGGCTCAGTGGTGGTCCCGTCTGCAAAATAAGTCCATCTCACAGGGGCCAGGATAAGAGCCTTCTCCGTGTCTGCCCCAGCCCTGTGGAACCTCCTACCACCAGAAATTTGGCTCCAGTTGAATCTGTTAGCCTTCAGGAAATTGCTAAAGACCTGGCTATGCCAGCAGGTGTGGGGCATGCTTGAGTCCACTGCGCAAGTCCGCTGGCTCGTATAGTCTGTCTGAGGGATCCCGTGTATTCCTTTTTTGTTTTATTTTGTTTGTTGTTTTTTATTATGCAGGTGGGAGGGTAAGGGAAGCTTTTTTAATGTTGAACCATTTAGATGTAGGTTTTTAGGGTTGTTTAACATTGTTTTTAGCAGGGGTTGAGTATTTTTAGCCAATTTTGTCTTAATTTGTGTTATTGTTTTTGTGTATTGTATTACATGTTGTTAGCCACCCTGAGTGGTGTTCCCACCAGGAGGGTGGGATATAAATTGATAATATACTATACTATACTATACTATAATATAATATAATATAATATAATATAATATAATATAATATAATATAATATAATATAATATAATATAATATAATATAATATAATATAATATAATATAATATAATATAATATAATATAATATACAAAAATTCAGCAAAAATACATAATAATAAATCAATAATATAGCAATTCAACATAGACCCGATTCAGTGCTCAACGATCTCAACGGAGTCACATGACTCAATGTCGTGTCGGAGCTCCTTGACTCAGAGTCCACGGTAGCAACAGAAAAACAGACCCCAACACAACCCCGTGCTGACCCGATGTGCTTGATGGTTAAAAGTATATCAGCTGCATGGCATCAGCATCAGCAAACCCCGACCCCACCTGCCACGGGAGCCTCAACCAACTATGCACCCACCTCCCATGGTTGACCAGGCCAGATGAGGAGCTGAGATGGTGTTGGCTGGAGCAGCACCGGCGGCGATTCTCCTTGTCCCAGCTGCACACACGGCCACCAATTATACCCCTCCCCTAGGTGAGGTACATTGATGGTGGCGGCAGCATGGCAACGCATCCGCCCAGGCAAGGGAAAACCGGCAGCAGCCGTTGTGGGGGCTCTCGCCTCTTATAGATGGGAGTCCCTGCCACAGGTGTTGCTCGTTGGCCACAATGGCGGTGGCGGCGGCCCAGTGACGCATCCTCCTCCAGCGGGAGGGCCAGGCGAGGGGGGAAAGGCAGCAGCTGTTACAGGAGCTCTCGCCTCTTATAGACAGTAGTCCTTGCCACAGGTGTTGCTTGTTGGCTGCAATGGTGGCGGCGGCGGCTCACCAGCGCATCCTCCTCTAGCGGGGGGCCCAGGCGAGGGGAAACAATGAGTAAATTAGAAGTATCACATTATTTTTAAAATGCAGGAAAACCAAGAACATAAAAACAGTCACAGCTGGCAATGAGTATAAAAACTCAATTTAAATTTTTGAAACATAAAGCTATGAGCCCAACTGGAGTTGAATTCAAGGAGGGAGAATATCTTTAAAAGCTTCCCTAAAATATATACAGTATGTGTTTTTGTGGCTTTTAAAGGCCACAAGTGAGGGGGCTATGCCACTGAATGAGCACAGCCAACGAGAAGGCCCTGCTTTTGGTCACAGTCTCCCTGGACATTTTTGGTGTCGTCACTGAGAGCTGGACATTCTACCAGGACCTTGTGCTGCAGGCACTTGATCTTAGAGGGAGACAATCCATTGATGGGCATCAGGAGGTTCGCACCGGTTCGCAGAACTGGTAGCAGAAATTCTGGCTGGGTCCACCCATCTAAGTTTTGAAATAAAGTAGTCCTAATTTGGGTGCAACGCAGGGCTTTTCCCCTGGCCACGCCCACAGCTCTGGCCAATCAGCCGTGGCAGGGGAAGTTGAGGTTTGGCAGCTGTAGAGGATCAGCGCCTGACCACCCCCCTTTTTTCATACAATAAATCATTTTGGGAAATCATGAAAAAATGTAGAAAAATATTTTTTTTCCTAAAAAATATCTATTAAAAACAGGGTGCATCTTATACGCCAGCAAATATGATAATTCATCCATACCTGAATAAGTCTATGGTCTCATCATGTAATTCTCTCTGCAAATGGCCCACTCTCTTGTCACTCTTGTTCAAGAGAAATACTGAAGGAAGAGAAATAATAATGGTTCATTATTGCAGTCACTGCATTCCTTAATCCGCTTCCTCCTTCCTGCTGGATTCTTCATAGCATGATACTAGAAATATCAAGATCCTGTAAACTGATAGAGGCTTATGTGTATCAGGAATATTACTGGCATAGGGGGTCACAGAAGGAACCCCTGCAACGATTGTGAGGACTGTGACATTCAGGCAAGCCTAGGCCAATGACAACACCCCATCCACTCCAGAAGCGTCACTGGGTTGCTTCTGATATGAATGAAGAATTACTGCTATATATTAATAATACAGGGACATCACTGATGGGAAGAATACTAAGGTTTCTGTGCATGGGGAGCAGGCATTTTAAGTTATTACCTCCTCTCATTAGAGTATATCAGTATTTTGTCGCTCCCTAGAACGGCCACCGGAGGATTTTTTTTATTTGTTCCCAGAATGATGCTTCAATATGATGCAGCATCATTCAAAGGTGATTGGAGAGGAGGAAACTGAGTACGTTTGGGACATATACCACATTATCAGAGAACTATCATGCCAACACTGCCCAAATGAGAGTTCTATGTAAGGCAAGTGAAAATTTATGCAGAAATTTGTGTCAGATTAGTAGTTAAGCAGGTAGAGGTTGATTCTAACATCCAAAGAACTCATAATATTTATTTCATTTTTCTCACTGGTCTATTAAAGTGCACTACATTCCCATGACATTGGTCTTAGTGAGGCATTGTGGTGTCATTCCGAAACCTGTTCCATGCTCAGAATGAAAACTACTGTCAGATCATGGTTAAACGCCTCATTAATTTCCATAGTAGTTTTTAAAGTCTGCTTTCCAAAGTAGGATCAAAAGAGAATTTTTCATGTAATGAGGACAAGCCATATCTCATCCTACTTGCAGTGAAAGCATACAAAGCTGAGAATATAATGGTGTCCTATTTAATTTTGAGAGAAGCAGAGATAACAGATATGCAGAATGAAAGTTGGGGCAGGGGAGTTGGGAATTAATGCTCTGAGCACATAATAGCCTAGAGCTTTCTCTTCAAAGATAACCCACTGAAAGTGCATAATGGGAAATAAAAAACTTCAATTTCTCAAAATATAAAAGTCTTTTATAATCAGAGCTAGATGTAAACCCTGTCCTTCAAGAATCCAGATTTTGCCTTTGAGAAATTCAAAGACTCTTAATTGATGCCTGCCACTTCCTACATTCATTCATTTGTTCGTTCATTTGTTCAATACTCTGAGCAGCTTACAACATAATTGAAATCAAAATATAACAAACACAACAAAAATCAAAATAACGTACACTTCAAAAGGAACAAATAACAACACATAAGCAGTAAAGCAAGAGTATAACCTATGGTGCTTCTTCAATAATCGAGACACCTCCACCATAAAGGTGCTAATTCTGATGTTCCTTTATCCTGAAAAAGTTAAAATAGGAAAGTTTTCAAGGATTTATGGAAATTCAACAAAGTGTGGGTGGCTCTGATTTCAGTTAGCAACTCATTTCAGAGCCCTGGGGGCCACAGCCAAAAATGTACAGTTTCTGGTGGAAACTTTTTAAACCTCTTTTTGTGTGGTCACCCTCATATTCATCATTTGGGTGCTCCGGGCATTATTTTGTAGGAAATGGCGCTTCCACGGGTAAAATGGTCCTACACTGTGTGGTACTTTATATGCTAGTACTAAAACTATAAATCTGGCATAGTATTCAATGGGTAGCCAATATAGACTAGCCAGGACAGAGGTAATATGATCATAACAAAAAATCCCCACAATCAATCTGTCTCCATACAAGGGCAGCCCTACATAGAGAGCATTACAGTAGTCAATTCTGAAGATTACCAAGAAGTATGTTAGAGAAAGTAAAGAGTTCCCATCCATGAACAGGTGAAGCTAGGCAATGCACCACAGTTAGAAGAATGTAGACTTGACCACATCCACCACCTGCTGGTCTATAGATAGCATAGGGTCAAATTACACACCCAGGTTACCTACATCCTCCTTTATCAGAAGAGCAACACCCCTTACATTAAGGGAATTCTCCCACCTGAGACTGGTTACTCCCCACCAACATAACCTCCATTTTGTCTGGATTCAATTTCAGCCTATTCCCCTCGGTCCACTCCATGACTGCCTCCAGGTAAAACTTCAATGTATCGACAGTATCATCTGCTGAGGTGGAGAAGGAAAGATAAAGTCAACTATCACCAGCATACTGATGAAAGCGAACTCCAAATCTCCTGATGACCTATTCCAACAATCTTACATAGATGTTAAATAGCATTGGGGAGATATCCAAATACTGGGGTATCCCATACTGTTGTACTCAGGGCTCTGACAATTCCTCCCCATGCTGAACCCTCTGGTCCTGATCCTTAAGAAAGGACTGGAGCCAGGCCAAAGCCTGACCACCGATGTCCAGATCCCAAAGCTAATCCAGTAGGATATCAATGGTATCAATGGTCGCTGAGAGATCCAAAAGAACCAACAATGAGTTTCTTCAGTCATCCTCCATGAGCAGGTCATCTAGCAGAATGACAAATGCTGTCTTGGTCCCATGTCGGGTCCTCAATCCAGACTGCAGTGGATATAGCATTTTGTCCTCTCCAAGAATGACTTCAGTTGGTCTGCTGTCATCCTCTCCACTGGTGATCAGACAATAGTTGTTAAAGTTGTTGGTCATCAAACTGGGCATTTCAGGGTGGGCCAGATGTACATGCACAAAAGTGGCCATTTTATTTCGTGGGTTGGCACGGATGCCTCTGTGCATGTGTAAAAGTGGCCATTTTGTGTCTTGCACCAAACCAGGACAAAAAATGGCTTTTTGCACATGCACAGAAGCATCTGTATTTACTTCCTAGTTTGGCGGGGGTGTTGGAGGCCAGATGAAATAGCTTTGGGATCTGGGTCAAGCACACGGGCCATAGTTTGGGCATGCCTGGAGTAGACCATATTGCCAGAGACTCAATGCCGAGTGTCAGGTGGTAGTTGGCTAACCTGACCATCCTGAGGACTAATGGCCTTGGATGCCAAAGTCCACAGGGAAGGGTGATGGTCCCCAAGTGGATTAAATCCCACTTGAATCCATCTTGAATCCGCCGCCGTGTGTTCTGGTCCCAGTGGGGGCAAAGAGGCCCTCCGGCCACTCCACGCCGATCTGCTGGGCCCCGCCCTCCCCCCTCAGTCTTAAAAGGCGGGGGTGCCAGGCGAACTTCTGGCCCCGGTGGGGGCGAAGAGGCCCTCCGGCCACTCCGCCGCTGGCCTGCTGGGCCCCACCCTCCCCCCTCAGACGTAAAAGGCAGGGGGTGCCAGGTGAACTGCCACCACCGCCACCACACGTTCTGGTCCCGGTGGGGGCGAAGAGGCCCTCCAGCCACTCCACCACCAGCCTGCTGGGCCCCACCCTCCCCCCTCGGACTTAAAAGGCAGGGGGTGCGGGGCGAACTGCCGCCACCACTGCCACGCGTTCTGGTCCCAGTGGGGGCGAAGATGCCCTCTGGCCACTCCACCGCCGGCCTGCTGGGCCCCGCCCTCCCCCCTCGGACTTAAAAGGCAGGGGGGTGCCGGGCGAACTGCCGCTGCTGCCACTGTGCGTTCTGGCCCCGGTGGGGGCGAAGAGGCCTTCTGGCCACTCCATCGCCGGCCTGCTGGGCTCCGCCCTCCCCCCTCGGACTTAAGAGGTGGGGGTTGAGATGTCATTAATCCCCATCACCCTCACCACCGGTGCAGGGAGGAAAGCAGTTATCACCCGAGCTCCTTCCCCAACCTGGCATTGGCCACAGGGAAGTGGGAGTACTTGAGTGGCACCTCTTGAAGGGTTTCTTAATGGGGCTTGATTTTGTATTTTGTATTTAATATTGTGGAGTTTTTCCTGACTTGTAATCTTGTAATTTGATGACATTGTATTATTTATTTATTGTGTTATATTTACTTGTGTTATTGTACTATCTTATTGTTACTATGTACACCGCTTTGAGTTGCCCGCTGGGTGAGTAAAGCGGTATAGAAATTAAACTTGAAATGAAATGAAATGAGATGATGGAGAGCAGCAGCTTCATCAGTACTGGCCTGAGGCTGGTGAGGACTTTGCGTGCAAAAAGGGTTCAGGACCCGAAAGTGACTTGCGGAACTGAATCAGTGGTACAGGGATCATGCTGCGATGTGGAAGGTAGATGAAAGACCACTGCATTATATTCTCAGGACAGTTTCCATGGCAGATCACCATGAGGATCGCCAATATTCAGATTTGGATATGGCACAACAACAACAAGAATACCATCCAATGATCTTGTTGTATGTATTATTTTGGAATGCTGTAATTTTATAGTTGTTTTTGTGTATTATGTTCTTATTTTAAAACTAAGGTTTCATAAACTACACTGGTGAATTGCTGCTAATTAGCCAGATGCTGCTCCTTGTTCTATTGTGTATCAGTCAGGTGACTTGGTGTACAATAAGGAATGCAAATGACAAATGATTAATTACCGTATTTTCCGGCGTATAAGACGACTGGGCGTATAAGACGACCCCCAATTTTCCCAGTTAAAATATAGAGTTTGGAATATACTTGCCGTATAAGACTACCTCTCTTCCAATGCACACTAAATAAAAATTAACCCACACTCAACCCGAAGACGCACAGCCCTCTGAGTCGAATGGTCAGGTTCTGGTGGAGAGCCAATCCACGCTCACGTTCTCCTCCTCGAGGTACAGGAAGATGTGTGCAGCTTGCTTCCCCTTGATTCATACTCCCCGCACAGAGCAGGGACTCGGCCGCGGCACCCCCCACCATATGCGCCAGACATATGAAGCAAGGGGAAACAAGCTGCAGTTAAGTACCTGCCCTATAAGACGACCCCCGACTTTGGCACAGATTTTTTGGGGTTAAAAAGTAGTCTTATACGCCAGAAAATACAGTAGCAACAGATTGCTGCCACCATTTTTGCAACCTGTCTCCTATCACAAAAAGGCCGAGTGTAGTTGTCATCAACAAACAATGGTTCATACTGTATTTATTTAATTCTGTTTACAAATACTTGGGAACATGGTATCCTGGAATAGAGATTGCAAATGTTGTTGTTTTTGTTGTTAATTGCAACTCCCAAAATACTCTACTGAGAACAACATTGGCCATGCAGGCTGGGATGTTCTGGAGATGTAGTCCAAAAAAAAGTTCCTACATCTCTGAAATTGAGTACAGTACAGTAAAACCTCGCACAAAGAGTGCCTCGCTTAGAGAGTAACTCGCTTAAAAAGCAGAATTTTCTCTGAATGGTCACCTTCACTTAACAACTAAAAACAACCAAAACTCACTTAACAACTAAATCAGGGTTCGTAATCCCCACCACCAGAAGTCACAATCGGTCACTTACAATGGCAGCGGCGGCACTTTGCTGGACCCATCCCCCAATAATGACACGGACACGTGGGATGGATTAAAATTGGGCCACTTTATTAACTTATAACTTTAAACTTTCCTTAACTACTGTTAAGGCAAACAGGCCATGATAGCACTGGTAAGGAGCAAATATTATTTCCAAATCTTAATTGGATGCATTGCAACAATTTGTTGCCACTGCCCCAAATTGTTGACACTGATAACAACTTGTTTACCCATGAAACAAGTTATTGACCCTTGTCAGAGTGCTACTCATTAATTCCTCATTCTGATGTACATCTGGTCAATTTTGGATATGTTGCATGCTGTTTTGAACATAGCAACAGCTTGTTAATGTTAGCCACTGATTGGCCATCGCAAGTCTGCCTGTACCTTGTCCTACAGATGGCCAACCAACTGCGTAGCTGCCGGATTAACTGGGTCATGCACTTTTTCCTTACCAGTGCTAGCTGCCACACGGGGAGGAGTTCACCAACTCACACACACACCTTGACCGCGCTCGCAGTTAGCAGGCCCATTTGTATCACCCTCAAGAAGAGGCCCATGCCTCGGGCTGAAAGGTGCACCCCATCACCACGATACAAAGTGGGATCCTGTATGCGAATCAAGGGGTGTGGGACTACTGTTCCCAAAACATGTTCAGAAATATGACGGGCTACTGCCCTGTTAACTGACCGCCGGGCCCGGTCAATACATCGAGGATCAACACCTCCCCGGTACGATGAGCGTGGAACCATCTGAGACCAAAGAATCCGAATCTGTGGCCAGTGATGACCAAGCAGGTCGAGATCTCGGCGTATGTCAAGGAGCAATTGCAAGCCCGTGATCTGTGCCAGATCATTCCCACCCAGATGAATCACCAAGTCATCGGGGGGGTCCCGGTATCCAATGGACATTAGGAATGGGAGCAGTTCATGCCACCTCATCCCAGGGAAGCCGTACCAGCTCACATGCGCAACGGCGCTAAGCCCAAGCTGAGTGCCCCAATCAGAAGCTGCAGTGTGACGGGCAGCCCAATAAACATAGCTGTGGCCCACGATCCACACACACGCCAGTGCAACCAGGCGGCCAGGGACTGAAAAAGAAGAAGAGAAAAACAGAACCAGCAAGGAGCTAACACAATAAAGGACGCACATAAGAACGGAAATGCGTGGATCCCCACCGTCCGATTTGTCGGATGGCGTCATCCGGGTAACCAAAGGCCGCCTCAGTGGATGTGGCACCTATGCGGAAGGAATGAGTTCCATAACGCATCCCAGGGAGTCCTAGGTCAGCCAGGGCGGCTCCAGTAACCTTCCAAAACTGATATTTAGTTAAAGGGGATGCATCCTGATGGCAAAATAGGGGACCCAGTGTGTCACCACGCACTGCCAGAAAAGAATGCAATGCGCGGACCGGGCAAATTGGGGCTATACTGCAACATGATAAGGCTACCACACTACCCCGCCCCAGCTGGTCAACCTTGGAGAAGCGTATGGTGAGGAGTACCGACTCGGGAGAGAGGGATACATCAGTCAGCTCCAAGGCCCTGCATGATCTATCACTGCGGGATTTGGCCACCAGTTCGCTAATCCTGAGTGCCCCAAAGAAGGCCACCGCGGTGGCTGCATGGAAGAGCAAGGCCTCATACTGGTCCCGGCAAATCGCCGGCCAAGCCTGTGCCAGGCGTGTGCCAGGCGTGTAAGGATATCCGGGAAACTGGCTGTCACAGGTTGGGGTGAGGGCCCCGTTCCTGGGTCCAACCCTCCAAGACCCGGCGAATACGGAAGTCAGCCGTGGTGTCATGGAAGCTGTTGACTTTTGCTATAAAAGCCAGTGCGGAAAAGCGCCCTCTGATGGTGCGGGCGGCCAGTCCTTTACCATGCAAATGGACCATGTACTGCAGCACGTGATCCACCAGGAGAGGCCAAAGGTCAGGCAGTGATACCCCATAGCGAAATGATGAGAAAGCCCGGTATGTTTGCAGGTATGCCTTGTGGGTGCTGCTAGCCAGTGACAAACCAATTGCCTGATTCATTTCTCCTCGCCAAACGTCCAGATCTCGTTTGGTAGAGTCGAAGGAAGCTCGTCGGCCTCTGGCGCCAGGGCCCAGAACCGAGCGATCTGCAGACGGGACAAAGCGTCGGCGATGTCGTTATTGATACCTGGAACATGTCTGGCCTTAAACAGCATGTTGAATTGCAAAGAGCGCAACACAAACTGGCGTACTAAAGCCATGACCCTGGCCGACCGTGACGTTTGAGCGTTGACTATATGCACAACAGCCGCGTTGTCGCACCAGAAATGAACCACCGAGTTGGCCCAGGTCTCCCCACTATAGCATAAGTGCACCCAGAATTGGAAAAAATTCCAGAAAGGTCAGGTCCTGCAGTAAACCCGTACCATGCCAGGCCACCGGCCAGCGGCCGAAGGACCATTTGCCATTGAAGTAGATGCCGTAGCCAAACGCTCCGGATGCATCAGACTGAATTTGAAACTTCGGCATGGCCGAACGTTCCTCGCACCAGAATGAAACCCCGTTGAAATCATCAAGGAAAGCCAACCATACACAAAGTCCTCCCTGGTACCCCTGTTGAGCCTAACCCTGTGGTGCTTCTGGGACAAGCCAACCATGGCGTCACACAGGCGCTGTGCGAAAGCCCGTCCGGGGGGTGATCACCCAGCACGCAAAGTTGAGGTATCCAGGGAGGACCTGCAGGTCGTGCAATGAGACCTTGCGCTTGGCCAGCATGGTGACAATAGCGTCCGACCCCTACGGACCACCTTCTCCCTGGGTGGCCTGGATGTCTGTGCTACAGTGTCTATTTCGATCCCCAGGAATGTCAAAGTGGTGGCTGGTCCCTTAGTCTTCTCAGTGGCACCCCCAATTCTGCCATGAGCCCCTGAAATGTGAGTAGCAGTTGTTTGCACGTCCCAGAGCCACTCACTGCTCCGGACAAAAAATCGGCCAGGTAATGTGCTACCAACTGGGCCCCAGACCTGCGAACAAATGCCCAGTGGAGGAAGGAGCTGAAATGCTCAAAGGCCGAGCAGGACACTGAACAACCGAAAGGCATAGCCTTATCAACGAAATATTGGCCCTTGAACTGGAAACCCAGTAACTCAAAGTCATCCGGGTGCACCAGAAGGAGGCGAAATGAAGACTTGATGTCACATTTGGAGAGAAGTGCCCCGTGTCCACAAGAATGGACCATACATAATGCCTGGTCAAATGACGTGTATCTGAATGAGCAGAACTTGTCCTGTATGGCATCATTGACAGACGAGCCCGCAGGATGTGACAAATGGTGAATTAAGCGAAACTCGCCCGATGCCTTCTTAGGCACCAGGGCGAGGGGCGACACTTTCAAATTAGGGTAAGGGGGTAATCGAAGGGTCCCGCTACCCTCCCCTCTTGAACCTCCTTAAATATCTTCGCTCTGGCCAGATCCTCCTTGCCCTTTAATGATTGCAAATTTGGAGCATCCTGTGGTGCACGAACACCAGCAAAAGGGATGCGAAATCCAAAGGAAAAACCCTCCCACAGGTAGCAGGCATCATCCTTCCTCGGGTATACACGCAACCAGCGCTCCAAGACATCAATTTTGATTGGGGAGGGGGCCTTTAGCAGCAGCTGCTGCAGCTGCGGCTGCGCAACCCATGCCCTGATGACCTCGACCCCTCCCTCGCGACCCAATCGGTCTGGTGCATGCGGTGGCAGGGTGGGTGCCAAAACAAATCGTGCACTCATGCCTGTACTTACATTGCTTCCGTGAACATCCGGCTGGGGATGAATAGTTCCAGCACAACAGGCGGGCTGGAACCCCCTGCCCCGGATTGTGCAGGGCCGGGTCATTGCACGACGTGGCCACAGTGGTACTGGTCACCCGAGGCCGGACATGATGGAGTCATATACAAGAGCCAAAGAAGTTGGTTGGGCTCGTCCCAACGCATCTCCGGGTGCAGCGCGGCCCGCATATGAAACTCCTCATCGTACGCAAGCAGCGATTGCCCCGGGAAATCCACGTAAGCCCGATAAATGATATCCAGATACTGGAGTAAAGGAATGGCCAGATCCGGACAAGCCCTGATAGAGACGGCAGCGTATATCAAATATGCTGGAAGCCAATTGGCCCATGTGCGCAGAGGCTTGCGGCGACGGAACAATTCCTTGTCCCTGTCATCCTCCTTCTCCTTTTCCTCCCTAGTCAGCTCCCTGTTCAACAGGCTGAATATATCGACATATTCCCGGCGCCAGATCTTATCTCTGGTTGCCGGCAGCAAATGGTCCCCAAGGGGCAAGGAGATACCCGCGGTTGGGAGAGCCGAGGTAGGGACGGTGTGGCAAGCTGCATTGACCAGAGGACCATAAGGCTACACCGGATAAGGCATACTGGGTCCCACAGGGGGGATACCAGGCGGCACAGGCGGGTATGGAGCCCTCCAAACACCCACCTTTGGGGCCATGAATACGGGTGCCTGCGTTGATGTTGCAGGGGCCTGCTGTTGTGGCCAGGGTCATTGCAGCATGGCAGGCTGAGAACTGGGAGAAACCAGGTGTGTGCTAACTTGACCGCCATACTCACCCGTTGCACCCCCTCAGCTGCCCCCACCGGGGGTTCCAGCTGGCGCTGGGTGTCGGAGCTCACGAACAAGCTTCGCTGGACCCATTCCTGATGACCCCGAGATGGTGGCCCTGGCTTGAGGAAGAGGAGCAGGCATGCCACCGGTAGTCACCCCGGCCCTGGGGTGGGGTGCCCAATATTGAGCAACCTCTAGCCAAGCCAGCCTCCAATCGAGGGAAGCAGCCGGCAGAGACCCCTCTTGGGCAACTGCGGTGCCGGTGGTGGGGCCGGGGATGGCTGCACCGGGAGGAATGCCCGCCGCACACTCCAGGGCCACCAGGCAGGCCTCGAAGGCGGCGGCATCCGAGGGCTGTGGCAGCTGCATGCCGGGCTACCCCTGGGTCCCTCTCTTGCCCACCGGGTCTTTCTGGGGGCAGTAGGCCCGTCCTCGCCCGAGCCCTCCGGCTCAGGGGAGGGCCGGGGTCCGCTGCTGGTCCATGCCGTGCCTGGGACCTAGTCCCCAGGAGCGGCCTAGAGGAGGCCGCAGCAGCTCCAGCACACCTAGCACGCCGCACGGAGGAGGCTCTGCCAGCACCGGACTGCTTCTTCGGCGCCATCCCGGGTATATACCTGAAGCGCCAGCGAGCGAAGGCAAGCCTAAAGCAAGCCCTGCTCAGAGCAACTGCGGTGCTCAGCGAGGTCGGATGCCTCCGACACCGCTAGAGCACCGGTCAGAGTAGGCTGGGCAGGGAACAAAAGCGCCCAGGCCCAGCCGATTTCTAACTGTCGAAGGGCAGGAGCGTTGCCACCCCTTATAAAGGGGTGGCTCGCCCCATCCCCAGGCAGTCGTCACGGTGTCCGTGCCCCAGGGAGGGGGCCAGCAAAGCACGCGGCAGCCATATTGTTTGCCGCCGTGTGATCCTTTTCCAAGTGTTTCGTTTAAAGAGCAGCTTGCTTAAAGAGCAATCTCGTGGAGCGCGTTATGCTCTTTAAGCGAGGTACCACTGTATTCCAGTTTTCTGTGTATGCATGGAAATTGATAGGAACCCACTTTTGTGAGGGTATTCAAAAACAATACATCTTGTACCTTATTTCCTCCACCACATGTAAGATGTGACACTCTCTAGAGAAGCATCAGCTGTTTCCTACAACAGATGTTTAGAATTCCAGCCTGAGCTGATGTCATAAAGCTTGCATGCTCTGGGCAGTCTACAGCCAGCAGTTGGGACTCTTAGCAGTACAGTATTGAAACTCAGGCATTCTGGACTTACTGTTTTGCAGAGACCTGCAGGAATGAAATCTGTTTCTCTTGTTTTGTTTTACCTATTTGTTGTAACTAATAAAGCTGCAGTGATCCCCGTTTGTGAGCTCTACTATGAGCTGAAATTTCTTGGGATGGATCCTTTTAAAGGCCACTACTCAGATGAGTGTGAGTTCTCCTCTTTTGGGTGTATTGTCAGTCTTAATTTTGATCTAATGGAATTATCATTTGATGGGGGGGGCTGCAAAGGGAGTGTGGTTCTATCTATCTGAAATGTTGTTGTCATTTAAAATGGCTTCTTCAAATGTTACAATATTTTATTGATGCTGGTGTATATTTTCAAATACTGTAATATGGCAAATTTTAAAAATGGGAAGTATAAAAAGAGCATAAAAGAGCAAGATTCAAAGGAGGTGCTGAGCAATTTGAAAGGATTTAGACTAATCCTCAGCATTTTGCATGTTACTGGATACTAGCATGCCTTCCTTGCTATTTTGCACAGTTGGAGAAGGGAAAGAATGAATTTTGAATCAATCAATATCAAGACAAAAAAGTCAAACCCCAACTTACAAATGCCCCGAGTTACATAAAATGCAACTTACAAAATGATTTTGTGCTAAAACCATGTCCCGATTTACACAATTTCCTATGGGTTTGCTTCGAGTTACATAAAGATTCTTTTTTCTATGGATTTTCCTATGTTTCGATTTACATAAAAATTTTATTATTCCTATGGGTTTCTTTCAAGTTACATAAAAATTCAACTTAAGAAAAAGCCTATGGGAAAGACTTTTCGTAAGTAGGGGTTTTACTGTATGAACATTATGGTCTGAATGTAATGTAACACTAAATGTAATGTAAACACTGAGTGTAAACCCATCTTAGTGCTGTTGCACTGGATAATATAGTTGAGCAAACTTTTGTGCAAGTAGTTGTACCCTATGAGATACTATCCTTGTGCTAACTCTGAAAAAAAGCTACTACTGGTGCACAAAGTCTTGCACTAGCACAGTAACAATAGTGAACATAGGCAGTTGAAAGTATTTCAGCTGTGCCTGAAGGTATGCCTACACAAGAAGGCTCTCTCCTGGATTGATTCAGGTTTCCAATAGTTGTTAAATTGCTGTTGATGTTCACACAGAATACTTTGTTTGTTTTATATCCCACCCATTTATTACATTTATATCCTGCCCATACTTAATTACCCTATGCAGTTGGTGGGGGGGATGAGAGTCCACACTGAACCTCAAATTGCTACAATTCCCACTGGAATCATGGGCTGCCCACTCTCTTCTACCATTACCTCACCCTCTTCCATTCTTCTTTTTTCAAAAACAATTTTTGATAAGAGGTATCTAAAACAGGAACTCTAGATTCAATTGTTATATCAATTCTAACTGGCTAGGTAACTCGGTGGTTTAGGTATCTAGATCTGGGAACGGGTTGGGAGTTCGATTCTCCCTTGTGTGCCTCGTGGAAGAAGAGCCAGCCTGTATATTACTGGGAAAGCTGTATAGTCCCTGGACACCCCCAGCAGAAGGGAATTGTAGTTAAAAAAAAGTATTGGGCCTTAGAAATTCTTATTTCAAACTAATTTCTAATATAGCTCTGCAGAAGAATAGTCAGGTCTTTGACTTTCACTTTGTTTTGAGCATGCCCTGTACCCGTAGCAAGCTGATCTGGACATGAAAGAAGATGTAGCACAGTGATAGGAAAACAGGGAAAATATGTTTCTAGATGACTGTAAGGTCAAGATGTACTATTAAAAATTTGTATTGTCTGATAAAAATTCCTTCCAACATGTCCCTAGATTTTCTTTGTGTCTGAGGAGAGGTTTTCTTCATGTCTGAGTCTTGGACTAAAGGAGGACACTGATTTGAGATTTAAAAAAAATCCTTGTCTCCTTTCTGCTAAATATGTGTGTGCCTTTCTTCCCTCCCCACGTTAGGTAAATTAGAAAGGGAGCCTGCCAGGGAACTGAATAGACCAGGGGTGCCCAAATGTTTTGGGCTGTGGGCCAGTCACTTATTTCAGCAGGCCAGTCACGTGGGTCCTCCCACCAGAAGTGAAAGTAAAACATGCCTTGTAATCTGTTTTACAACAGGATGAGATAGATTTAAGCTGCCATTTTCTCTGCTTAAACCAGGAGTGCCCAAACTATGGCCCGTGGGCCGGCTCCGGCTCCTGACACCAGTTTGTCTGGCCCACACCGCCCTCATCGCTCCCAGAAGCGTACATGTTTTACTTCCGCTTCTGGGAGTGACGAGGGTGGTGCGGACTGGATGAATTGGCATCAGGGGGCATAGTTTGGACACCCCTGAAATAGTCAGTAATTTTTGTAACAGACGAGTGAACTACTTCTCTACCTAGAAAATTCTGAAAAGGGTCACTATAAATCCAAATCCACTTGACAGTATGTAACTACTGTTGTTACATCGATTCAGTACTGTTGCTTCTCTAATATATACAATGGAACCCCAACATAAGAACGGTTCTACTTACGAAAAAAATCAAGATACGAATGGAAATCGGGGCCATTCGACATACAAATTTTTAATAAGAAAATGACATACAAAATTTTCAAGATATGACCAGCCTCATGGAACGAATTAAATTTGTATGTCGAGGGTTTAGTGTATTTTTAAAATGCCCCACCAGCAGTGTTACCTTGGGAAATACCTACTATTGCCTCTTTGGCATGATGTTGACAATTACTACCAATTTCCAATCCCCAAATAAAGGAGCAGAATTGCTACCACCACTACCACCTCCTCAAAAAAGAGAACCAATAAGTTGCTCCTGCTTGGCTGAACAAAGAAGAATGAAAAATGACTGGGCTTACTCACAATTAGCTTGTAATCTTATGCTAGCAAGAGGAAATGCTGTTGAAGTAGCCCAATATTGGGCAGAATGTCATCTAGCCCATTTTTAAATTCTATTTTGTTTTTAAATGTATTAATTTTAGCTTTATATATTATTATATAGTGGTGGTGCATCTGGCACGAATAAATAAATAAAGCTTGTAATCGATGAGAAACACTTCAAATTTATGGTGTTCTTTTTAAAAATCACCTCTGCTTTATTTGAATGTTCTAGAACCAATTTTATGAAAGAAAACCATAGTAATATCTGGTTGTCGTACTGTATTACTAGTTGTCTGTGTAGCTGATTACTCAAGCAGATTCGACACGTTCTACTATGAAAATACAAGAGGTACCCCGCGCTATGGAATATTCCAGTTGAGTGGCCTTGAGTGGTGTGACAATGGGCGGCACAAGTCACAGAACAAATGCAACACTTCCTGTGAGAGTGAGTGATGTATGCTTTCAATCTTTGACTTTTGAAGACCTCACTAGATGAGTTGCTGATTCAGTGCTAAGAGATAGTGCAGCTGCAAAAAGAAGACTGTGGGTTCTAATGCAAGCTTGCCTCAGTTTGCTATTAGCCAATTATCTTGCTTTTTCTATTGTAATTGGTCAAGGCAAATTTGTATATTTCTAGAACAAGAAGTGTTGAGTCTTTTCCCTGAGAGCCAAACCATGTGTCCAGAAGTTATTGAGCCTTATTTTAGAGGTGAGGGAGCTGGACAGAGTTGGGAAATTTAGTTTTTAAAAAACCCCAAAAACAATTTTAATTAACAGTGAGCAACTGAGTTAATTTTAAATTTTAATTTTTCAAACAGATTCAGTGGTGCCCAAACTACAGCCCATGGGCCAGATCCAGCCCATGACACCAATTCATCTGGTCCATGCTGCCCTCGTCACTCCCAGAAGTGGAAGTATAATGCACTTCCAGGAATGATGAGGGTGGTGCAGGCTGGATAAATTGGTGTCAGGAGCTGGATCTGGCCCGTGGACCATAGTTTGAGCACCCCTGGTTTAAGCAGAGAAAATGGCAGCCCTATCTCATCCTGTTGCAAAACAGATTGCAAGGCTTGTTTTACTTCCACTTCCAGTGGGAGGAACCAGGTGACCGACCCGCTGAACCACATGACTGGTCACTGGCCCACTAAACCACATGACCAGCCCACAACTCAAAAGTTTGGGCACCCCTAGATTAATTGCTATTTAAGTTAGGTAGATAGAATAAAGAATTACTGTGACCTAGAAAGATCTCATCCATTATTGAGTATCTGGCTGCAGAGCCAGAAGTTGGGAATTCAATTCCCTGCTAACGCCTCCCAAAGGAAGAGCCAGGCTGTGCATTTCTAGGAAAATTGCACAGTCCCAAGAAACCCCACAGAAGAAGGTAATGGTAAGCCATTTTTCAGGAAGTAAAATTCCATTTCCAGTAACTGGTAAAAACCTGAATACAAGAGAGCAACCAATTTGATGCAGGTCTCTACAGTATCCCGCTTCTAAAACATCCATCTGTTGGCTTCAAATCTTTTGAACTTGCACTATAAAGTCTGCCTGTGCACCAAGGCAACTTGAATGTCAATTTATCCCTGACTTATTGCAAGCCTATCCACTAACAATCTTGGTAAATAAGTAATCATAATTACATAGAACAGCCTGTCACCTGAAAACTCTCTTAAAAAGTGATCAGTTTATACGTTACTTAAACATAAATAAAACAGCTAGAGAGGTTCTGAAGGAAAAAAGAAATTTTATCAACAAAATCAATTAAGACATGATAAAACATTAACATATGCATATGTGGTTGGTTGGTTCCATTAGATCCAAGAACCTCCATTAACAGTTCAATCACACTTTTGGGAAACTATACATACGTGTTCTTCAGCCCAACCCCACATTGGTGGGTGGGAGGTGTTTCAGATTGTATCTTGACTTTACATATTCATTTAGAACATTCAAAAATGTACAGTCACGCATGTCTGCTTACTTAGATAAGCGACTTAGTAGTTTTATGTGTAACTGTCTCTTCACAAAAATGGTTTTCTCTAGGCCTCACTATAAATTAGCACAATGAATTAAAGCATTTATGCAAGATCCATTGTGATCTTTAATTGCATACTCATTTTGTCAAGGGAAGATGCCAACAAATTAAAAATATCTATTTCTGGGCTCACAGCTAAGTATGTGATCATCACTCCAGATCAAACACTGATCTACAAATTTTATACATACATACATATATATATATATATATATATATATATATATATATATATATATATATATATATATATATATATATATATATATATATATATATATATATATATATATATATATATATATATATATATATATATATATATATATATATATATATATATATATATATATTAAACACCAAGCAGAAAGTTGCCACCAAAAACAGCATATTTAGGAAACTGGCTGGCACAGACTCGTACCTGTCAAGCGCAGATCCAGAGATTACGGGACCTGTGCAGAACGTTTCTGTGCAGGTCCGTTGTACGCATGCGTAGAAGGCTTTTACGCATGCGTAAAACGTTTCTGCGCAGAACGTTTTTGCGCAAGCCCGTTCTACACATGCGTAAAAGCCTTCTACGCATGCATACAACGGACCTGCACAGAAACGTTCTGCGCAGCTCACTTCTACGCATGCGTAGAAGGCTTTATGCATGCGTAGAAGGCTTTTACGCATCCCCGTCTGCACAGCCTTCTACGCATGCGTAAAAGCCTTCTATGCACGTGTAGAAGTCAGCTGCGCAGAAGGGATGCGCAGTAACTCATTCCCCCCCGCTGCCAAATTACGGGTTAGCAGCAGCTCCAGGCAGGAAATGACGAAAATCGGCGCAAAAAAAGGGGGAAATCTTGCCAATCCGGGATACTTGACAGGTATGCACAGACTGGGATGCACACCCACAAACAATAAGAGCAACAGCTAGGTCCCTGTGCTACTTCACAGCAGAATATGCTGCCGTTCGTTTACTTTACTTTAATTAATTTAATTTAATTTTTGCACTTGTATGCCACCCAATCAGGGAACCCGACTCAGGTTCCCTGATTGGGCAGAGAGATTTTGCCTTGGTCACTTCCAGAGACACCATTTTCAAGACCTCAGTTGAGATCTATGTCTCCTCTTGAGTTTGTTTTTTATTAATTTGCCTACCTTTAATTTTCTGCACAGATTTTCTAGATGACAATATCATAGATGATGTTCTTTGTGCTAAGAAAGTCATTGAGAGCACAAATGACTTGAGTGCCTGGTAAGTGCCATGATTCCCCTTTCCTAATTTTGAAATTTCTTTACCACACGGGCAAATTGCTACCTGCGTTCCTTTTTAGGAGTCAGAGAGTAAATCAGTTCTGACACCCGACAACATGATGGGAAAGACATTTAAAAAGCTTTTTTCATATAGAAACATTAGCTGTTCCCTCACTTGAATCCTGCATTTATCACTTCAGTCTTCCATACAAATCTGAAAATACTGTACTGTATTTTGGAATGGATAATGATGAAGTCTTCCACAACATTTTTCTATTAGAAATGTGAAATGAATGTAACCTGTTTACCCCACCCCACTTTCTTTTTAGGCCTGTCTTTAAGAAATACTGCACTAAACCCGTGATCTTTCGCTATTATCTGAGTTGTCTTTTTGATAGAGAAATCATTTACCTCAATTAACGAAAAGAGCCAAGAAGATGATTTCCACTGGAGATAACAAATCTAAGATGGTTTACAGAGAAGACGTTCAGCTTTGAGGCTACAATACTGTTCCAGCGGTCTTCCAAATGATTTTTACCTGTTTCTTTTTTACTTTAGCACATTGTATAACCTTTTGTAAGGATTCTATGTACAGGTTGGGCAAATTGTTTCACTACAGATGTTGTTGTATTGAAACTCCCATAATTCCTCCCTCACCACTAGCTCTCCTGACTACACAGAATGCTCTTATGCTCTAGGGCAGTGGTGGCCAACCTTGGCACTTGAGGTGTTCTTGGACTTCAGTTCCTAGAAGCCCAAGTCAACACACCTGCTGATTAGGACTTCTGGGAATTGAAGTTCAAGAACACCTTGAGTGTCAAGGTTGGCCATCACTACTCTGTGAATCACCCAAAATATGCACTCTGCATTTTGTCAGTTCTAGACTGTGCACTTAACATAGCATATTTAAACCTTTTTTTCTTCTTAGTGCCACTCCACTAAGGCTTTACAAATACTATAAGCAAAGAATAAACCTCTATAATATTTTTAAAAATCTGATAGAGGTAAGATCATGCTTAAATTCGTATCTTTACCATAAAATGTCTTGCAGTATAATATAATAATCCAAAGATTTGCAAGACAGAAAAGAAACTTAACATAAGAACATAATTTCATGCAAACTCAACAATGTATTTTTACCAGGTTATTATATTTTCAAGCACTCATCTGTGAGACTGCCTCTTTTGCCTCCATTTTCAGAGTTCTTCCGTATTTTTGTTGTTGTTACATCATGATATGACCGAGGAAAAGCAGATTTCAGTTCCCTTATTTTTGGTTCTAGAGATAATTCAGTCTTGATTTGATCTAGGATCCACCTGTTCATTTTCCCCATTGTTTGTTATCTGCAAAGCTCTTCTTCAGCACTGTACCTCAAACAAGTCCTTCTTTCTCTTTTTCTATCAGTTTTCATCACTGCCCAGCTTTCACATCCATACATAGTAATCTGGAATAAAGTAGTATGGATGATCTTGTCTCCAGCAACAAATCCTTACACTTGATATTTTTCTCTTCAGTACCACCATTCCAAGTCTATGTTCTTCCAATTTCATGGCTGCAACCCCCATTTGGATTGATGATTGAACAAAGGTATATACAATCTTCCATTACTGTACTTAAATTTCTTCATTGTGAACATTAAAGTTGTGTAATTCTTCTGTAGTTACGCTTTCAAACCATTACTGCTCTCTGCCAGTAAAGTGATGTCATATGCATATCTTACATTATCAATGTTTGGTACACTAAATGCCATGCCTCCTTTGCCTGGATCTAATCCAGCTTTCCATATGATATATTTTCCATATAGACTGAACACATTTGGAGATTAAAATGTACCCTTTTCTGACACTTTTACACAAACAAAACAATTTTGTTTCTCCAAACTCTATCCTAATAGTAGGTTCTTGTCCACTATAAAGGCATCAGAACAATTAAGTGTTGAAGTACCCTCACTTCTTTCAGAACAACCCTTAATTTCACATGATGCACATTGAGTCAAATACTTTATATAGTCTACTAGCAAGGGTTGCTGTAGAAATCCGATCCTTTTTCATTTAAATTTGAGAGAGGGACGGCTAATCATACCCTTGCATGTCATCATACTCCATAACTACTCCTCCATATACATCATCACTGTCCTCCTGGACATCGTACCCCTCCTGACTCCTGGTACCTTGTTCCAGAGGATGATACCTCATTGAGTACAATTGCCGTCGTGCAAAACCCGATGTCTCCCTTCTACGCAGTGGACATGTGTTACACATAGAAATAAGATTAGGAATACAATAAATGCAAAAACACAAAGATATAAGGCAAATAATAATAATGACCCCATAAAAGAAAACTTGTCTAAGGACAGACAAATCAGGCAACCAAGAAGTCATCCAATCAAAGAGATTAACATCAGTGCATACATTGTTAGTAATGCTCTCCTGTAAATTCTGAAGTTCTTTCTCAATAGTATTATTCAGATCCTGGAATTTTACCCGACATCCCTGGTTCCCGACCAGTTTACAAAATCCTCCGGATTTTGCTAACAGGTAATCTATGGCCAGTCTGTCCTGCATTTGGTCTTGATGGAGCTCAGTGATTTCCATTTGAAGATCCCGTATGACCCTCCCTGTGGCGTTGATTGATTTCTCCAGCCTACAGGTGAGTCCCAAAATGGACATCGATTATCACTTCATCATTGCAACCAGAACCCATCGGGCCGTCAACAGCTCTCCGGCGCCGTGCATCTGCCTGAAGCGGCATTTGCACTTGTACGGGTAAGGTAAAATAACCCAATGCTGCACATTGATATTGTCCTGGATGGAAATTCGTGGCAACTCCATTAAAAAAGAACCACATGTTGGGATCCTTAATTTGCCATCCATTGCAAATTGAACCACTATCTATAGCAGAATAATCAGGAGTAAACATAGGAAACACATCATATATATCTTCAATAGTAGTGTTAAGGTTTCCCTTGCTCGAAAGCCAGTCGTATCCGACTCTAGGGTGCAGTGCTCATCTCTGTTTCTAAGCCAAAGAGCCAGCGCTGTCTGCTTCTGCAGACGTTTCCGTGGTCATGTGGCAGGCATGACTAGACACCGGAGCGCACGGAACGCTGTTACCTTCCCACCGAAGTGGTCCCTATTTATCTACTTGCAATTTCTTGCTTTCGAACTGCTAGGTTGGCAGGAGCTAGGATGAAGACGGGAGCTCATTTCCGTCCTGCAGTACTCGGGAATCGAACTGCTGACCTTCCGCTTCCCAGTCAGCGTCTTAGCAACTTGAGCCACTGCAGTAGTGTTAAACAAGGTAAAATTAAGCTTATAAGAACTGTTATAACTACCCCATAACCAAAAATAATCATCACAACCCGTATAATTGCCTACATTCCGCAAAACCCTTTTTGCTTGAGTCCAGTGCTTCCATTTACTATTCCAGACCCCAGAACTATGACAGCAGAAACAAAGCCCTTTAGTGTATTTCTTGAATGTCATGCTTCGCCAACGGGTGTTGTTAAATTGTTCTGGGGGATTGGAGAAGAGTGTAGACCTGTCAATATGTTGCAAGTGTCCAATAACCAACTCAGGCATGTTGAACAATGCCGGAAGAAAGGCCATTTGAGACACTGCCGGTGGATGCTCATAGTATAACGTTGCATTCTTACCATGAACCTCAAACATATAGGTAGCATGACAAAGCCAAAAGTTGGGGTTGCCCCCATGAGTCATTGTTCTTACAGCTGGAAGCACAGTAAGAAGGAAAAGAACAAATGTCAGCAAATTTAGTTTACTGGTGAACCACCGTCCTGGAGCTGAGTAACCTTCTTTTCTCTCCATGGGCGGATCGCTCGGGCAGGAATCCACACAGGTCCTGAGGTCGTAGAAACAGCTGCGTATCCTCGTCCCCAGGTGATTAGAGGCACAGGACCCTTCCACTCAGGATCCGGTTGTTGCTGATAAACGACCAATGGCTTAGGAAGACACTCCCCTAAGAAACAGGAGCATGCCCTGTTTGATGACCAGTGCCATGTTATTACTAGCAGCATGTAACTAAACATGAAACATGCCTGACGTATAACACAAATGCAATATCACAAACCCATTTACATGTGTATGGTACTGAAAACTCTTCCATGTACTTCTGGAGGTACCTTGAGATATGCAGTTTCATAATGCAAAACATAACATAAGCAAAGACAGGTCTTTCCCCTGCAAGAGAATAAGCAAAACATTTAAGCATGAACAAAACATGAACATTTCTCTTCTTCCTTACATGAAGGAGGTTTCTGTAGCATTCTAGCAAGCATTTCTCACTCCCCAATTACATGAGTAAGGCCTTACATTTCTTCTTCTCTCACTGGTGTAAATGAAAGAGGCATTCAATAACTTAAAACCAGCATAGCATGGTAAATCAAATACAGTACAAATATCATTAGAGCATTTCACACTCATAGCATGAGCAGGTAGACAATTTTTTTAAAAAAGGCTTTCAGGTTTTATAATGCAAACAAGGCCAATTCTTCTTTAGAGTCCACACAAACTTTTTAGTTCAATTAAAATGTCCAAATTAAAAGTCCAAGTGTTGATTGAAGCTTTCTTCTTCTCAGATTAGAGCTTCTCTCCAGCACAGTTCTTGGCATGGCAAGGTTGAAATTAGGCCATAAATTAATTCTCACTGAATTAAGACAACCAGACAACCCCCCTTCAGCTTTTCAGGCAAACACACATTCCTTCATGCTCCAGCCACACCCATCTGTATTAAGGCAGGCAGATGAGGTATGAACAAAGAACAACTTCTCCAGAAGTTGCAAGTAACTTTCACACAGAAGAACAGTACAGGGAATTCCCATTTGCTTTCCCTGCAATCCTGATGCTTGAAACTTGGAACAGCCCACTCTGGATCTCTTTGTTTGAGGGTTGAGCAATTCAAAATCAGCCATAAACTGGAGTATGTCTTCTCCCTCCTTGTATTTTTGCAAAATCCTGCTGTCCATAGAGGAAGGATCCACACCCCTTTTCCTCTGGACTTCTTTTATTTGCAGCATCTGAATCTCAACTTTATGACAAACTGCACCTGTTAGTTTGTATTTGCGAGAAGACCCCTTTCTGGGCTTGGGTTTTCTGCATTCCTCCTCTGGGCCATCCTTCCACTTCCTGCCCAAACATGAGGAGTCAAGTTTACTACTCAGCTTCTCCTGCTTTTGTGATGAGGGTTGCTTCAGGGGTGAGCTGAGGTCTCCTGTGCTGCCCTTGGAATCACACTCCTTGCTTCCTGCCACTTTGCATGCATTAATAGCTTCAATCTGTGATGAGGTCCCCACCATTTGTTCCCAATCAGCTGGCACTAGTTGTTTTTTAGACTTGGCAGGCAGTATTGCAGCAGTCCCATTTGCAAGAGCCACCCTGTTCACTGGATATACAGCAACAGGTTCCATATCCAGCACAGCTGCAGTTAAAGCAGCAGAGAACAGGTCTTTTGTAGGGCTAAAAGTGCTTGATTGCTGCAAGGCAGGATATAATGTCCCATCTCCATTTCCACCCCCACCTCCATCAGGGGGCTCATGCTGTTGTTTCTCATATGATGGAGGGGCAGTCAGACTCCCTCCCTTGGCTGGGGGCAAGAGCTGTGGCAATGGTGCAGTAAGCCTCTGGGACAACAGAATATTTTTTGGAGTAAGTCTTTGAAGACAGTTTCTGACTTCATGCACCTCTTTTGTTTCTGCTCTTTGCCCATTCTTATTCAGACAAAACTTCTGCTCTGGCGAAGTTAGCACACACCCCATAATAAATCTTTCACTCACCCTGTTGGGATCCGAAGTTAAACTTGGATGATTTTCTCGAGCGCTTGACTGACCTTTCCCGGTCGGACCTTTTCTCTGGTCGTGGGTGAATGAGACCTTGTCCCTGGTCGCAATGAGGTGATAATGAGGTGCTAATCGCTAATTGCTGAAGCAGATTTCAAAGAGTTCCTTGAATTTCAAATGCCTCACATGGGGCACCAGTTGTAGAAATCCGATCCATATGAGATCTAATCAGCCTCATAAAGAGCAGTTTATAGCCCCAGATAAACAAAGGAAGAGTTAAGAATTCTAATGGAGTCCAGCTTCATTAGGCAGAGTAAGGAAGAGACAGAGAAATAGAGAGAAAACATACACACGTCTGCAGTCTTGGCTGAACAAAGGAATAATCATGGCGTCTCTTTATTCAAACAGAGTATATCAAAAACAAAACTAAGGCACACACAGCCAATCAGAATGTCAGAACCAAATAAGGAGAATTTTTCTCACTTTTCTACACATGCCCAAAATCAAGCGTTGTCTCTCATGTAAACAAAGGGGCCTTTGTTTACAAAATGTGTAGGAAGCAGGCAGACAGAAACCAGATAAATTCCCACAGGTTGCCCGGCGTTGCCGGGCTTTTTTCTCCGTGTGTTTTAATAAAAAATGAACCAATTTTATTTTTGCAATAGTTTTAAATTGTGTTGGAAGGTTAAATTGTGTTAATGTTTTTTTAAATTGCTTAGTCTGTAATTTTAAATTTTTAAATGTTTATTTATGTAAAAAATTTTTGGCTTCGCTGTTATTAACTGGGATCTGCTTTTTTGGGGGTTTTTTAGGATTAATAAAAGAAGAAAGTATGATATAATTTTTTCAAATTGTTTTATGTAAGTGAATAATGTTTTAGTTTTTTGAATTTTTTTAATTAGTTGTACCGTAGGTCATAATTTTCATAATGTAAAAGTAAATGTTTTTTACATTCAATGTTTTTAAAATGTGTTTAGATGTTTTGAGTTTAAATTTGAGTTATAACTCAGCACAGGATTTTTAAAAGTTTCTATTGTATTTTATTGACATATGTTTTAGTGTAATTTTTTTACTTGTTTTTATTGGTGTGACCTTTTGTGTAAAATTGTGAATTTGTGTTATGTTTTTGATTTGTTTTTACTCTTGTGGCCTTTTATTTGGAGCTGTTGTGTGTTTTTGAATTGTTTTTACTATTGTGGCCAGCAGGTGGTGCTGGTAGGGGTTATTGTATTTTGACTTTTTTTTCTCTCCTGGCCTCTGGGTGGAGCGTCTTCTGGTAAGTAGTCTCTTTCTTTATTCATTTGTTTTTCAGTCCTGGTGGAGGTAGCACATCTTTTGGTAAATTTGCTTGTTTTCTTTGTTTTGTGTGTGTGGGGGGGGCGGGGGGGTTGGAATTTGTATTTTTTGTCTGTTTGTTTTGTTTTTGATTGTGTCTTTGTTTACTTCGTATTGTTTTGGTGTTTTTGTTTTTGTGTATTTTTGGATGTGTTTGACTGTTTTTAGTAATTTTTAAAAAAATTATTTATTTATTTGGTGGTGGGGAAGGGACGTGGTCATTGGGGGTTAGGAAGGGTGGGCTAGGTGGTGGGGAGAGGGGCATGGTCATTGGGGGTTAGGAAGGGTGGGTTAGGTAGTGGGGAGGGGGGCATGGTCGTTGGGGGTTAGGAAGGGTGGGCTAGGGGGGGCATGGTCGTTGGGGTTAGGAAGGGTGGGCTCGGTGGTGGGGAGGGGGGCTTTAGTGTGTTATGGTGCTTTGATTGTGTGAAGTCGTGAAAGTAGATCGGGTTTCCCCTTTAATATCAGTGGGTGGGGTTGTGACCCCCCTCTCCGCTGGCTACCCTAGGGTTGGGAGGTTTGTGGGGAGAAAAGGGGTATATTGCCCCAACACTTCTGGAACCAAAAGATCAGGCAGAGTGGATCGAATCCCCCCCTCCTTAAAACCACTCCGTTTTTAAATAGAAGAAAAGACGGAGTTGTTTTAAGGAGGGTGGGGTGGGGGATCGATCCACTCGGCCTGATCTTTTGGTTCCAGAAGTGTTGGGGCAATATACCCCTTTTGTCCCCACAAACCTCCCAACCCTAGGGTAGCCAGCGGAGAAGGGGATTGCAACCCCCCACCCACTGATGTTAAAGGGGAAACTCCAGTCAGGACCTTCAGGCGCTGTTGGTGAGGGAAAGAAAGCCAGCTGGTGTTTGCTTGGCTGTGAGGCGGTGAGTTGTTTTTCGTTGGGGGTTAGGAAGGGTGGGCTAGGTTGTGGGGAGGGGGGGCGTGGTTGTTGGGGTTAGGAAGGGTGGGCTCGGTGGTGGGGAGGGGGGCATGGTCGTTGGGGGTTAGGAAGGGTGGGCTAGGTGGTGGGGAGGGGGGCTTTAGTGTGTTATGGTGCTTTGTTTGTGTGGAGTCGTGAAAGTAGATCGGGTTTCCCCTTTAATATCAGTGGGTGGGGGTTGTGACCCCCCTCTCCGCTGGCTACCCTAGGGTTGGGAGGTTTGTGGGGAGAAAAGGGGTATATTGCCCCAACACTTCTGGACCCACAGGAACAGGCAGAGTGGATAGAATCCCCACCCCCCTCCTTAAAACAACTCCGTTTTTAAATAGAAGAAAAGACGGAGTTGTTTTAAGGAGGGGGGGATCGATCCACTCTGCCGATTCGTGTGGGTCCAGAAGTGTTGGGGCAATATACCCCTTTTCTCCCCACAAACCTCCCAACCCTAGGGTAGCCAGCGGAGAGGGGGATCGCAACCCCCACCCACTGACATTAAAGGGGAAACTCCAGTCGGGACCTTCAGGCGCTGTTGGCGAGGGAAAGAAAGCCGGCTGGTGTGTGCTTAGCTGTGAGGCGGTGAGTTGTTTTTCTTTTTCATTTTTCGGGCACCGGTTTCCTCAGCGCTCTGCGCGCTCATGGCGCGCAGGACGCTGGGGCTTGTAGTTATGGGTTGCTGCTTTGTGTTTGTGCGGCGTTTTTTAAAAATGCTTTTCTTTCGATTGGCTGCGGCGCGTTTCCGAACGCTGTGCCGTGCGAGAGCCTCTCACCCTGATTGGCTCTGGCGCGGCGCGGCGCAAGGAATGTTGGGAAGTGAAGTTGTTTCCCTTTCTTCGCGTTTGTGGGGCTGTTGCCCCACTGCCGGTTTTTTCAATCCTTCGTTGACCTGCGTACCCAGATCGGCCGTGTGCACGAAGGGTGAGTGCAGGCAAGTAGGGCGAGGCATAGCAACCTATAGCCAGTTCCAACGGTTAACCCTTGGATTTATAGGTTAAGATAAACATAAGAACATAAGAACATAAGAACAGCCTTGCTGGAACAGGCCACAGCCCATCCAGTCCAGCATTCTGTCTCACACAGTGGCTCACCATTTCCTTCAGGGTATTCCCAAGGAGATGCCTTCACCTGCTTAGGATTCCCTGGAAATGGCATTGAGAGATATCCTGCCTATCTCTCCAACCCGGAGGTTGTCCTTAGGTAGCCATAATTATAGCCATTGATAGCCTTGTCCTCCATGAACTTGTCTAATCCTTTCTTAAAGCTGTCAAGACTGACAGCTGTCACCACTTCTTCTGGCAGGGAGTTCCATAGACCAGTAATCCTCTGGGTGAAAAAGTACTTTCTCTTATTTGTTTGAGAACTAGTAGCCAAAAGTTTCATGGAGTGTCCCCTAGTTCTAGTGTTGTGCGATAGGGAAAACAGTTTTTCCTTATCCACTTTGTCCACACCGTGCATGATTTTATAAACTTCAATCAGGTCACCTCTTAGACGCCGTCGTTCAAGAGTGAAAAGGCCCAACCGTTGCAGCCTCAGATGGTAAGGAAGGTGTTCCAGTCCCCTAATCATTCTGGTTGCCCTCCTCTGTACTTTCTCCAACTCCATAATATCCTTCTGGAGGTATGGCGACCAGAACTGTACACAGTATTCCAGATGGGGCCTCACATTAACATCTTGCACCAGATCCTGAGTATTACTCAGGATCAAGTCAAGGATTCTTGTACCTCTAGTACAAGACTGATATCATGAAACTCTTTGGTGCACTCTTATGGCCAGCATATATTTGCAATATGATTTCTCGTGCCTCTTCCTTTTTAGAATGTAGGTTGAATATCAACCTTTTGTATAGTAAAAGTCTTTGCTGCAAAACCAAGATTAGGCAAAAACAAGTATGGCTTGAGTGGTAGAAATACAGGGGGAAAACTGGAAACCCCTCAAAGGAAAAATTAAAGTCAAGTATTTTATAAAAAATATTCAAGGCACAATAAAGTTGCATTCATTTAAAATGTGACAAAGAGGTCAAAATATCCGAAGGAGAGCAAAATAATATCTTCAATACTTCACAATGTAGCACAAGATAGTTGCAAAAATAAGTAGGTCAACTTATGTCCAAAGCGTGTCAAGACTGTTCCGGTAAACTTAGTCTTTCCCTTACAGCTTCATCAGGACATTGGTTCTGTATTGTGTGTCAGAAGAGCCTCTAAATGTTTATTCTTTTAGTGATCAAGACATTGATCCTAGTTAACAAAGGGCGAGTTGAAATCCCAATGTAGACTAAATCACAAGGACATTTTATCATGTACACAATATTTTTGGAATTACAATTAGTGAACCCTTTGAGGCGTAAATGTAAAGTCAGTGGAAGCAATAGATTGGGTTTCAATCGTAAATCTACATATGGAACAGCTCAAACATCGATGATGCCCAGTGACAAATTTTCGCGAATAACAAAGAGCATCTGAGGAATCAGATAATTCTGTCTTAGTCAGTATTTGGTGAAATGAACTAAGTTTACCGGAACAGTCTTGACACGCTTTGGACATAAGTTGACCTACTTATTTTTGCAACTATCTTGTGCTACATTGTGAAGTATTGAAGATATTATTTTGTTCTCCTTCGGATATTTTGACCTCTGTCACATTTTGAATGAATGCAACTTTATTGCAACACCATGATTAACATTTTGCTTGCATGAGAAATTAATGCAACAACCTTGTGGTTACAGCAAACTCCTTTCTGAAATATGAGAATGTAGATGGAAATTTCTCAGTCTCTAGGTTAATGTTTTATTTTCCATATTGGTCAGCATGATCTTGTTAGAATTTTGGCAGATTCATTCTCTGTAGTTTTAAATAGTTCTATCGCTTTTCAGTCTACTCATGGTGATTTATTTCTTCCACGTGCTTTGACAGCAGTTTTCAGTTCACATTCTAAAACCGCAGGCTCATCATTCTCTTCAAGGAATCTACCATCCTTTATCTTTTCTGTATACTGTATAGTTTTTTTTATATTGTTCCCACCTTATTTCTATTTTATAATAGTCAGATATCATGATACAGTAGTACCAAAACTCAAGAGAACTTTCTCAGAAACTCCCTCCTTTTGCTTATTCAGGAAGTTTTCCGGAACATTTTAAATAATTTCATTATTTTAACTTGTAATTTCTTCTAATTTTGGGGGGTTAACATGTGATACTTTTGTGTTGTTCTTTGAATTTTGAAAGCACTTTTACTAACATTTCATGGAATAAAAATAATTTCAATGAAATAATAACTTTTTACAAGCAGTGAATTTGTCAATATATTGTAGTCAATGTAACATTACTAATCAAAGTTATGAAGTGATGGAGGCCTGTTTGTCAGCAAACTGGTGGGAGGAGTGGTTGCAGACCAATTACAGATGTTCCTGGAGGATACCATAGGACTGCACAGCACTGGTTGTCATGCTAGATTACCTGCTCCAGGAGGCTGGCAGGGGCAGTACATCTTTGTTGGTCTTTCTGGATCTTTCAATGGCTTTTCATATCATCAACTAAAATATCCTCCTTCTACAAGTTGTTGGGATTTGGGCATTGGGGGTTCAACCCTTGGTTGGTTCTGGTTCTTCCTCAATGACCTTGTTCAGAGCTTGAGGAGGCTCTGTCATCTCCATGGGTACAACAGCATGCAGTGCCACAGAAGTCAATCATCTCTCCTATGCTGTTTAATATCTACATGAAGCTATCAAATGACATAACATAAGATTTGGAGTGTGGTACCATCAATATGCGAATGACATGCAACCCTTTGCAGGCGCACCCCCCAATAAAGGACTCAGACACTGGTAAAAGTGGATAACGGCATTGGGCCACATTTATTGATTCATGCCCTAGTCCGAATTATAAATTTCTATTGGTAATTGACCAATCATAATTCTTTAAGGCAAGCAGGCCGAAGTAACACTGGTAAGGTACCACCCAAAATTGCCAACGGCAATTGTTACAATGTATCTGTTTGTATCAATTTGTTTGTTGACAACAAACAAATTGTTGACCGTAGTCAATATCTAACTAATGACCCCACCCTCTGACGCGTATCCGTGAAATCACGGGGTGATGCACGCTGTCTAGCTGTAGCCATCACCCCGTCGCCTGGTTCGTCGTTGACCGGACAACGTTTAACCAACTTATGCCTGTCTAGTGTTGTCCAGTCAATTGCGAACCTGCCGGATACCTGTGGGTCATAAATGTTTACCTTACCAGTGATACCCGCCCATGTGACCAAAGTCAACAGCAGCAACAGAAAACCCCTATATCAAACCATAGCAACAGTGTGGGATGGGCGAAAAAACCAGGACCCGAGAGCCAATTGTGGGTCCCAGCCAAAAATTCCCACCCGGCCCCGAAGCGACCAAAATATCACACTGTTAACTAGGGAGGGGAAAAACTTCTCCGCTCCGTCGCTTCGCAAAATGGCAGCTCGGCTGCCTCATGGCCACCCCTTTTATAAGGGAGCTGGCCACGCCCCCTAACTACCCGGATGCCTTCGTCCGATGGGGGGGCCCGCAAAGAGCGCGGCTGCCATTTTGGCGCCGCGCTTGCATTGCAGGCGCACCCCCCAATAAAGGACTCAGACACTGGTAAAAGTGGATAACGGCATTGGGCCACATTTATTGATTCATGCCCTAGTCCGAATTATAAATTTCTATTGGTAATTGACCAATCATAATTCTTTAAGGCAAGCAGGCCGAAGTAACACTGGTAAGGTACCACCCAAAATTGCCAATGGCAATTGTTACAATGTATCTGTTTGTATCAATTTGTTTGTTAACAACAAACAAATTGTTGACCGTAGTCAATATCTAACTAATGACCCCACCCTCTGATGCGTATCCGTGAAATCACGGGGTGATGCATGCTGTCTAGCTGTAGCCATCACCCCGTCGCCTGGTTCGTCGTTGACCGGACAACGTTTAACCAACTTATGCCTGTCTAGTGTTGTCCAGTCAATTGCGAACCTGCCGGATACCTGTGGGTCATAAATGTTTACCTTACCAGTGATACCCGCCACACGGGGAGGCTTCCCAAAAGGCTCACCGCCCCCCCAAGACCGTCAGCTCGGTCGACAGGCCTGCTCGCCATTCCACTAACCAGAGGTCCATACCTCCCTGCGACAGATGGGCCCCATCCCCTGAGTAAAGCTCGTAATTTTGCAGACTGATGCCGGGGAGGCTAATGACGCGTCCCCCGCCCTTGTCGAAAAGGAACTGGGCAATAGCCCCGTTCACGGAGCGTCGGCTCAGTCAAGAGCCTCGAGGCCGAACGCCCCCCTGTAAGCGTACCTCGGTATCGTGTCCGACCAATTGAGGGATGTGGCAGGCCACACATGATGTGAGTAGGGCAGGTCACTGCAAACCGCAAGCTTCTGCGATAGGCCAGTGACCTGCCCCAAGCCATCGCCCCCAAGGTACATAACCAGGACATCGGGCGAGTCAGCATCCCTGATGTAGAAAAGGAATGGCAACAGTTCCCGCCATAACATGCCGCGCTTACCATACTACCTGAGACGTGCGGCTGCACCCAGTCCCAGTCGGGGTCCCCACTCTGTCGCCGCAGCGTAACGCGCTGCCCTGTGCACGTGGCTACGGCCCACCAGCCATACTGTCACCGGTGTAAAACGACACCCAGGGTCTGTCAAGGAAAAAAGGGGGGGAGAAACAGTGCAGTGACTAAACTGGTACTCACGGTTGAAGAGGGCGAACACAAAACTGAAAACATTGTGATCCCCACCCTCCCGTGCGGCGTATTTCAGCCCCGGAGTACCCAAAAACAACTGCAGTAGACGCCACCCCTATCCTGAACGAATGGGTGCCGCAACGAGCCCCAGAGGGGCCAACACTGTCTAGTGCCTTCCCGGCACCCTCCAAATTGAAATTTAGTAAGAGAAGACCCACCTTGGTGACAGAAAAACGGGCCATGGTGCGTGCCACACAGTGCAAGGAAATCCTGTAGGGCACCAACCGGACAGATGTCTGCCGAGGAACATCGTAGCAGTCTACTCCACTGCCTACGCCGTGCTGATACTTTTTAGAGGAGCGTATCCCCAACTGAGCCCAATATTGTTCACACAGACATCTTCGAGTTCCAGTGCCCTACGACTTGCATCCGCCTTATACAGCATCTCAAGCTCGCCGATGCGGAGCACTCCAAAAAAGGCCACCGTTGTAGCCGCATGAAATGGGCTGCCTCATCTTATCAAAACAGAGGCCAGGCCAGCCCCGGGCCAATTGGGTAAAAACCCCTGGGGAAATCGGGTGGCGGTCGTCCGGGCAACGCCCACGCGCGCGCACCCACCCCTCCAAAACATGTCTCACACGGAAGTGAGTGGTGCTGTCCACGACTTGCATCCACCTTATACAGCATCTCAAGCTCGCCGATGCGGAGCGCTCCAAAAAAGGCCACCGTTGTAGCCGCATGAAATGGGCTGCCTCATCTTATCAAAACAGAGGCCAGGCCAGCCCCGGGCCAATTGGGTAAAAACCCCTGGGGAAATCGGGTGGCGGTCGTCCGGGCAACGCCCACGCGCGCGCACCCACCCCTCCAAAACATGTCTCACACGGAAGTCAGTGGTGCTGTCCACACGACCTCCCACTTTGGCCATAAAAGCCAACGCTGACAGCTTAGATGCTATGGTGCGAGGTGCAAGGCCCTGGGCATGCAGGTAAACCATGAACCGCAGAACATGGGTTACCGGGATCGGCCAGGTTCCTGGCATTTGAAATTGGGTACAGAATGCTCTGAAAGAATTAAATGCGTGGTGATACGCCTTACGCGTGTGTGGCGCTAGTGACAGGCCAATCGCCCGGTTCACCTCTCCTTGCCAATGTTCCATAACCCGTCCAGGAGTGGCGAGGGAAATTCCTCCGCATCCGGGGCCAAGGCACGGAACCGGGAGATCTGCAGGCGGGACAAAGCGTCAGCAATATCATTAGTAACCCCTGGGACATGCCTGGCCCTGAAAAGAACGTTGTGGCGCAGGCTGCGCAACGCAAACTGGCGCACTGGGTCCATAACCCTGGGCGATTTAGCGGTCTGTGGATTGACAATGTGGACAACAGCCGCATTGTCACACCAAAATGGACAACCGAGTTGGCCCCCTCCTCGCCCCATAGCATCAAAGCACCCAGGATAGGGAAAATTCCAGATACGTGAGACCACGCAGGCGACCCGTGCCTGCCCAGGATGGTGGCCACCCACCATAGGCCCACTTCCAATTGAAGTACATCCCATAACTCAGGGATCCCGAGGCATCGGACTGTATCTTAAAGCGAGGGGAAGCAAGGAGCTCAGACCTCCAAAATGACACCCCATTGAAATCCCTCAGGATCTGTAGCCAGACAAGCACGTCTGCCCTGATACCCCGGGTAAGTCTAACCCTATGGTGGGGCCTGGATAATCCTGCCATGACGTCGCGCAAGCGCCGAGCAAATGCCCTGCCCGGTGCGACGACCCTGCCAGCGAAATTGAGGTGACCATGTAGCACCAGCAGGTCCCTCGGTGATGCCATGCGCTTGGCCAGCAAGTCTGAGATAAGGGCCACTAACTTTGACACCTTATCCCGCTGCAACCTAGAAGCCTGCGCTACCGTGTCAATCTCCACCCCCAGGAATACTAGCTGTGTAGGTGGGCCCTCGGTCTTTTCGGGCGCTAAAGGGACACCAAGTTCCTCCATTAGCGTCTGAAATGTGTTGAGGAGACGTGTGGACGTGTCCCAGCCCCGTTCAGCCCCGAATAAAATCATCCAGGGAATGGGCTACAGACCGGGACCCTGATCTGCGAACAAAAGCCCACTCTAGGAAGATGGAGGAACGCTCGAATGCCGAGCCCGAATTGGAACAGCCAAAAGGCATGGCATCATTGCAATAATATGCTCCCCGGAACGGGGGCGCAGGGACAGGGCCAACGACCCTGCCCGCATAGACCTCCTTATCATTGCTGGCAGGAGCCACCTCCTCCCTCCCCCTAAGGGATAAAGATTGGGGGCATCCTGAGGGGACCTATCACCCATGAAAGGGATACGTAACCCCTGCCTAAAACCCTGAAGGAGATATCCGCATCCTCTCCCTTCGGGTACAATGTGAGCCAGCGCTCCAACATGTCCACATTAATTGGGGAGGGAGCCCTTTGGTGAACTAGATCCATCTGCGGCAGTCTTGCCAGCCCCCTGTCCACCCCTCCCTCTGCCCCGCATCCCTCCAGGCCTGGGACAGTCAGAGGCCGCATGGGGGCCAGCACAGGGGGGACACTAATGTCTGTATTTGCCATTCTTCCTATTGCAGGAACCATTGGACGAGAAAGTCCAGCACAGCAGGCGGGCTGGAAACCCCCTGCCCCGCCCCCTGGCAGTGGATCTGTGCTGGGGCCGCCCGCAGGACCGCATGTCCACAATGGTATCTCTCCCCGGGCGCGGGGCGCGTGGGCGTCATGTACAAAAGCCACAGCCTCTGGCATGGCTCAACCCACCTAATGTCGGGGTGCCGGGGAATCCGCATATGGAATTACACGTCATAAGCCAACCACGATGGGCCCGGAAAGTCAACCATCGCCCGGTAGATGTTGTCCAAATACTGGACCATCGGAATTGCCAAATCCGGCCGGGCCCTAAGGTACACCTCCATGTATATGAGGTAGGCCGGCAACCAGTCGGCCCACGTACGTGGTGGCTTGCTACGACGTGCCTGCTCCTTATCCTTCTCATCCTGCACCCCCCTACTCCTTGGTGGGCCCTCTGTTGAGGAGTGAGAAGATATCCACGTAATCCCCCCGCCAGATCTTCTGTTTGGTGGTCTGTGCCAAATGGACACCCAGCGGTAAGGAATACCCCGCCGTCAGCAAGGCCGACACGGGCACAACAGGAACTGCTGGCATCTGAAAGGGGGCCTGTACTAACCCAGCCACCCCGAAAACATTCCCCACAGGGTAGAAAAAAACCCCCACCACGGGGCCCTGAGTGGTAGTTGTCGTCGCCAGGTGGGGCGTCAGCGGCTGGACCGCCGCCCCACCCGCGTGAGGCCAGGCCATTGGAAACCCCCCCAACGTGGCCATGTGTGTAGGTGCACTAGCTTGGACCGCATACTCACGTGCTGCACCCCCGTAGGCCGCCCCCACCGGGGGTTCCGGCCCACTGGGGGCGTCGGAGCTCACAACCGCCGTCGAGCTCGTCGATGGGGCCTGACCCGCACCGGTCTGTTGAATGGGGAGCTGCGAGGCAGTGGCCCAGGTCGTGCCACGCGCCTCAAGCAGCTCGACCCGTCCCGTCGCCTGCCGCTGCCCAGCAGACGATGCGTCGAAACGAACCCCAAAGGGAGACCAAGAGTGGCTAGCCCGGGCCAGGGATGTCTCGAGGGCCGCAACGCGGGCCAATAAGGCTTCCACGCTGACATGGGGCAAAGGACCAGCCGGCCCGCCTACTACAGGCATGGGTACAGGTCCCTGCACCCCGGGGCCCGAATAGGGCAACAACCCCACACCCGGGCCCGTTAGGGCCGATGTAGCAACCTGCCAGGGAAGGGGACCGGACCACCCCCCAAGGCTGGAAGGCCTCGGAGCGAGCTACGCTCCTATAAAGGGAGGCCCAGCGGAATGGGCAACACCAGGAGAGGTGTCCACCGCTTGCGGGCCGAGGGCCGCAGCCCCTACTGGCCCCGTGCATGGGCCACCATCCTCTAGCCAGGGGGAATAGACCCCATTCCACCGGTCCCGGTGGGTGCAAGCAAATGCGGCTGCTGGGGAGGCGCAGCCACGGTCTTCCGACCCAGATTGCGCCTCCGAACCGCACGAGCCGCGCTCGCAGCCGCCTTCTTCTTCACGGGCCTCTCAGCCAATCGATGGGAAGCCGCAACGAGAGAATTCAGCAGCCAAAAGGCTTCCCGGTAAAAGCCAAAAGCGACGGAGGTAAGAGGGAAAAACTTCTCCGCTTCGTCGCTTCGCAAAATGGCAGCTCGGCTGCCTCATGGCCACCCCTTTTATAAGGGAGCTGGCCACGCCCCCTAACTACCCGGATGCCTTCGTCCGATGGGGGGGGCCGCAAACAGCGCGGCTGCCATTTTGGCGCCGGGCTTGCAATATCTCCATTTCAGGTCCAGCAGTGGATGCTGTCTGGATCACTGCCTGTCCACAATAATGGAGTAGATGAAAGATAACAGGTTGAAGTTGAACCCAGACACAACAGAGACCCTGTTCAATGGAGGAACTCCTTCTTGGTTGGTTGACTACCAACCTTGTCTTGATTGGGTGGTTCTCACATTGAAGGATCAGGCAATGGAATGGTGTGATCCTGGACACAGCTTTCTCTATGGCAGGGTTTTTCAACTTTTCTGTGCCGTGGGCCAGACCACACACCCTCAGACAGCTGAGCAGGTCGGATGCCATAAAACACATCCACGGCTGTTGTAAATGCATTTAAGACAGCTGGGGGGTGGCTTTATGGCTTTTGTAAACACATTTACGACAACCGTAAATGCAGACATGGCTGTTTCTGCCACTTCTGCTGCTTCTGGTAGCAGCAGCAGGACTGAAGGTGGTGGGCCACATGAAATGGCACCGCAGGCCAGATACGACCCACTGGCCAAAGATTGAGAATCCCTCCTCTATGGAGAAACAAATCGTTGTTGTGGCCAGATCCACCTTTTTCCATTTTAGGTAAATTATCCAAGTTCCCCCATCCCTGGACAGGAGGTCCCTCTTGACACTGGTTCATACAATGATAATGTTGAGAACTGATAAATGTAATCCAATCTATCTGGGGCTCTCTTTGAAGACAGTCTGAAAGCAGAATGCACCTGCAAAACTGGTGTTGGGTTTGCAGAGATCTGATCGTGTCTTTCTCCCCCTGGCTCACCTGCATTTGGCTATCTATAGGCTTCTGTGCCTTATTTAAGGTCTTGGTATTAACATTATAAAGCCCGAAATAGTTTAGGGCCTCAATACCTGCTGGAGTGTCTCTCCTTGATAAATCATGCTTGGACAACATGCTCTGCACAGGGAGAATGTGCTGAGGCAAGCTCAAAAAGAAATCCAAAGACCAGTCCTTTTCAGTGGTGGCACAACCTTGTGGAGTGTTTTATCATCTCATGTTGTGAGAGGCCCCATCCTTACAAGCATTTTGCAAGCTAACCAAAGCCAGATTGCATAAAGAGGCATTTAGTAATATACTGCTTTCCCAGAAACTATTTTTTTGTTTTGTTTGCAGCTGTCACCGTTGTGTCATTCAATATCCATTAGCCTAGATATGTAGGATTGATTTTTATTCTGTATTTATTTCACAGGGTTGGCTTCTGTTGTGCATTGTTTTTTCTGTTAGCTGCCCAAAGTAACTATTCAGTTAGATGAGCATTATACAACTTTAATAAATAAAATGAAGTAGAAATAAGTAAAGATCTTTAACGCAATATAGAGTTAAAAAGATAAGATGTTGTTGAAATTACTGGTATTTGATGAGGAGGTTCTTCCTCAATTCAATGCCTAACCATATGTTTTAGACTTTAGCAAATGTCCTGATGTACTACAGTACAGCTTTTTCTATGTCTAGGCTAGACATGAAACTGTCAAAATGAAGCCACCTTTTGGTGAGTTCATTCTGCAGTCCCTTTCGCCTGACCTAGTGTGAGAAAGATTAGCCGGCAACACAAGGTTGCCATTACCAGGGTATGCCCAATTGTGGTTCAAAAATACCACAATCTTTGAGGAGGTTGTTTCTGTGTACCCCTAGAGTAGAGATAAGTCCAATGTATCATTCTCTGCAAAGCATAAAGACATGTAGACATTCTTGTATTTTTTATTTTTATTTTTGGTAAACAAGGTCTCGTAAAACTATTAACACAGGTACTGTATACTGTCTTTTGAATAAACAGGCCAAAGACAACTTGCTTGAAAGAATACCAGATAAACTCTTATTGTGCTGGATGGACAGGCTATATACCAAAGAAACATTGGACCTTCCAGTAACAAAATCTATATATAAAAAACAGAGGTGTTTGTGTATGGTCTAGAGGCTCCCGCACCCCTGGACCAATCCTGCTGAAATTTTGCACATATGTAACTTGGGCTGGGAAGATCAGCACTGTGGGGGTCTAGAAACCACTGAAGGCGTATACCCCCCAAATTGGGATGTAATTGATCTATACAATGTGTGTGTTTCCCAGTGATGTAATTGAGCTGATGTCATAGTCCCTGGTAGGTTGAGATTGTGACATCATCTGACTAGCTCAGCTATAGCCCTCTGAACTCAGCTGTAGTTTTCACAGTAGGTGGAAGGCAAATGGGCATGCGAGATCAGCACTGTAAGTGACCGTGGTGTATGTGAAAGAAAGGAAAAACCCGTGTGAAGCCAGGTAATCAGCTAGTACTACAGAAAAGAAAATTGGTTGATTTTGCTTTGTATGACTTTCTATAAAACCTACCCTATGCATTCTGGTCTCTGGACTTTATACTGACATAATAGGGTCTGGGTGCACTGATTTCCTCGCTAGCTTTAATAAACACTTTCTTGATACCTGACATCTTAATATGCCCCCAGCGAGTTTCTGAGCAAAGGGTCTCAACACTAGACAGCAGAAGCTGCAGCCCCACATTGTTGACCATTTTATTTTTGCAATGGCCATTTTCCCCAGAATCCTTTGGAATGATACAACCTGGACATTCTAGGAAACAGAATAGCAGCTGTTGTTGTTTAAGAGGTGAGTGGTCACAACATTTTTTTAATGTTCCATTTAATTGAACCTAATTTCCTGATAAGGATCAAAGAGGACATTTCTGCCTTCTTTTATGAGAACAAATTCTGCCTCATTCCACAAAACATACAATGGGATATGATTAAAGCAAACATGCGGAGAGATATAATTAGACCTGATGCTATCTTTAAAGAGTTGAAAGAAACTAGAACTATTGTACTGGACAAAATAATTTTTTTCCTGGAGGAACACTATGAGACAGGGTGCTCCATTCCTTAGGAGGTATCCCACTAAATTCAATCCAGAAAATTCATTTAGAGCAGGAGTCAGCAAACCTGGCACTCTAGGTGTTTTTGGACTTCAGTTACCAGAAGCCCAAGTCAGTATGCTTGCTGATCATGGCTTCTGGGAATTGAAGTTCAAGAACATCTGGAGAGCCAGGTTTGCTGACCCTGATCTAGCGGAAAGAACAACATCCATATTTTACAGAAATAGAATCTGTCATAGATTAAGGTAGAGAAGATTCTGTGTTTTTCTCACTCTGTGCGTGTGTATGCATACACCTTGTCCAACTTTTCAGGAATCCCAATTTCGTCTCATAATTTTGCAATTTTGACCTTGCTTCATTAAAATACAATCAGTGTGCATCATTTGCATGACTAGGTCTAATCTCAGGGGGCTTCAATTGGAAAAATAACTGAAAACCATGACACTAGAAATATTCCATATGAAGACAAATAGACTTGAAAATTATTTTGACAGTTCTTGGGTTTCTCTTCTGCTACTCCTAAATTCCAACAGTCTTTTGACAGGAGCAGTAATAGGGAGACAGGAGAAAGACAAATCTACTATCCAAGGGAGTGACTAGACTGTATTTCTCCAGCTCTTTGTGTTATGTTTCTTTTCAATATTTATTCTATTGATGACTTAGTGTTACCTATAATCCATGCCACACAGGGATACTTCAATTCCCAGAAGCCTATGTCAGTACATTGGCTGATCAGTGCTCTGGGGAATTGATTTAAGCTTCTGGGAATTGAAGTCCAAAAATAAAAAGTTGGGAAACTGCATCACAAGTACATCTGCTCTTTTGAAATGAATATGCAGTATACAGTATTTTGTTTGGTTCACAATGCTTGGGTGGGGCTAAGTGTGAGTGTTTGGTAACATTTCCAGGTTCATTTTTAAAACATCCATTTGGGTTGTTTACATCAGTCTCCAGGAGCAGTTTAGGGCATGTCCAAATGACATCATTGCTGATGCACTGAATGGGGCAGTGTGAACCCTGGTCCTTTTGCCTGCCTTCTGCTCTCCTGGTAAGGACTAAAACTGCAATACATTTTATAATTATAATAATTAATGCATTTTATAAAATGTGTTTTAAAAATGTTTTTCCTATAGCTCTACGCTGCTATACCATTAATTCAAATGATTACCATGTGTTGTCAGTTCAGGACTATTTCACTTGTTTAAACATAAAAAGAAGGGATTTGAAATGGGTAAAAGAAGGGGTAAGAAGGTGATGGTTATGGCAGAGACAGGTGGAAGGGGAAAGGGATTGTGTAGCATCTAGAAATTTGAAATGCATATTCCCAGAATAATTAAACATCTCTGTGAGAATCCCAGGCTGTGGTATAGAGAACATTTGTGTGGTCTCCCTCTTTTACAAAGACTGCCTTGAGTCTAACCTATGAATCTACAAATTCTCCCTCTGGGAAAATAGGGATTGGAGTAAAAGGAAGCTGGTGGACATGAATGAATAAATGATAAGAGAAATTTCAGAATGTGGAGGTTGCACTCTTTTTATGAGGGGCATCATTCCTTTGTAGGTAGACTTACAGTCACTGACTTAGAATGGTCAGTTAACGAGGATTAATAATAGTGCTTTTAGTGTTGAAAATCCATGTTTTATGGAAGAAACTCTTCCTTGATGACCAACAGCAATCGCACACACCCTAACTTTTAGCAGGAGACACAGGCATTACACCAAAGTCTCCTTACGTTGTCAAGTCATTGATGGGTATCACATGCAGTATATGCAGGAACACAATTTTTTCATAGTAGGAGGTATGTATTAATGTCCAGAAATAATATCTCAGTCGGATTCCCCAAATGTGCATTTTACACATGCTTGATGAACAATAGATGCCCTCATGTTGCATGTATGCTGAACAGCAGTGTAATCCAAGGACAGTATTGAAATATTCATGTAAATATATAATGATTAATTTACATTTCTCCAAAGCTGTTCTGGAGCTCAAATATATTTTGCATCACCGATTACTCTGAGTTGAAAGGATTTTTGCTGGAGAAACTCCGCTCAGGGGATGCCCAAATGAGGCTCCTTTTATGTCCCCAATATCTGTCATGCAGCTCTTGGGTATCAAACCCGACCTTCCAGTCTCCAAGCTCAGCTTCTTACCACTAAGCCACTGCAGTGGTGCAAAATTTCATGTCAGAGCTGACAAGAGTCTTAGAGTGCTTCCAGATTAGGCTGTTATTATGTGATGAGGTTGTTTAACCACAAAACCCAGAAATTCAGACATTTGGTGAAAGTCCTTTGTCTCACTATTCTTATGCAAATCTATATGTCCAATACTTAATAAAAATCATGCACAGAATTCTGAATACATTTGAATTCTGATATTCTGATATTCAAACAACAGTATTTTCTATTTGCAGCTTTCTCTTTCCTCTTTTCCCTAGTCTCTAAACAAGCAATATAGACAGCCTGTGACTAGAAAAAAGAAATCCATTCTCTCACCAGATCAGAATATTCTGAATTTGCCTCAGTTTTATCCAGCTCCCTCTATCTATTTTCTCATCTATACAGTGCTCTTACATCATTGCACCAAGGGGCTGTGGTGGCTCAGTGGTTAAGAAGCTCAACTTGTTAGCTGGATGGCTGGCAAGTCAGCAGTTCGAGACCTGGGTACTGCATAACAGATTTAGTGCCCATCTCTGTCCCAGCTCCTGCCAACCTAGCACATCTAAAGCAAGAAATTGCAAGTAGATAAATAGGGTCCACTTCAGTGGGAAAAGATATTGGAGACATGAAAGGAGCCTCATTTGGGCATCCCCTGAGCAGAGTTCCTCCAGCAAAAACCTTTCAATCCAGAATAATTTCTGACATGAAATTATTATTATCATTGCACCATTAATTACAAAGAATTCTCTAATTAGTCTTTTCCTCTTATTCATTTACAAACCCATCATCCCGTTTTTAACCTCCTTTTCTTCTAAATATCTCTAATCCACCCCCTTCCACTGTTTCCTATACTCTGTCAAAAATTCTCCTCTTAATAGTGTCAGTTTGTCATAAACATAAATTTCTGTGGTTTCATCAAACATTCGTCTAACTCAGTGATGGGCAGTCTTGGCACTCCTGCTGATCAGGGCCTCTGGGAATTGAAGTTCAAGAACAGCTGGAGGGCCAAGACTGCCCATCACTGGTCTAACTGCAGTCCAAAAGCTCTTTCCCTTTCCAATGTTTTATTTGAAACCTTGCAGCTGTTACTATAAATAATATCATTTTAATGTTTTGTTTTATGTTTCATCACATTCAAAAGAAATATTTCTGGTTTCTTTTCCAAACCTATTTTCAAGTTTGTATAACTACATAATCAATTTCTTCCCAAAATTTCTTAACTATTTTACAGTTTCACCACATATGAAACATTGTTCCTTTCCCTTTTTGACATCTCCAGCATCTGTCCTCTTTGCTTCCCCCCTTTTTTCTACTTTCTCCAGGGTCATGTGCCATATGTACAGCACCTTCAAATAATTTTCTCTCATCCCATTACTCCTAATTATTCTTTGATTTTGATTTCATGGACTAGTTCAATCTAATTGAACAGTCCTTCCTATATCTTGCATCCATTTTATCATATTATCTTTTACTACTTCTTCCATATCTCTCTATATCGTGTGTGTGTGTGTGTGTGTGTGTGTGTGTGTGTGTGTGTGTGTGTGTGTGTGTGTGTGTGTGTGTGTAGTAAGGGTTCCAAGCAGGAGTATCTTTCACTTTCGGAATTATATAGATTAGCTTACTTTGATTGGTGATTGATCTTCAGTTCATAAGCACATGACTGCTCTGAAGTCTGATTTCACAAGCAAGGACCAAACACTTTATCTCTGCAACATAAATGTGCTTTCAGCTCTAAGTAAAGGCAGTCTTGTTTTGGCCTTCCCACAGATGTCCAGATATGAAAACTCTAGTCCTTGTCATCTTCTATCTTCTCATAGAAGCAGATGAGAGCCGAAAGTACTCAAAATGTGAACTATATGAGAAACTGAAAGAACATGGACTGGATGGTTATCACCATATTGGCATTGGACACTGTGAGTTCCTTTCTGTTTGTTTTAGGGCTCCTTTTTGTTCTGTTTTATCTTTTTCTTGGGACAAAGTTTTTGGTATTATACTTAAATAATTATTTCTTATTATTTAGGGTCTGTTTAAAAAAGAAGACATTAGAACCTTCCACTGACATTGTTAAACATTTTCAAATGTTTCACATTTTGGAAGCGGGCTCCAGTAATCTTAACATAGGAATTACAAGAAGTGACAAGCTTTAGAAAAGACATTGGATTTTGGATATTTTCATAAATGCTTATAGGCAGTGGTGGGCATCAGCAGGTTTGCACCAGTTCGCCAGAACCGGTAGGAGAAATTCTGGCTGGCCCTGCCTATCCAAGTTTTGAAATAAAGTACAGTAGTCCTAATCCGGGTGCAACACAGGGCTTCCCCCCTGGCCCCGCCCACCATGCCACGCCCACAGTGTGGTAGTAAAAAAAATTTGAGCCCACCACTGCTTATAGGCTATGCATCCTGTTTTGCGAAGGTGAGAAATGTTATCTTTTTAAAAACGCCTCCCCAACCCCCGAGTAGGGGTAATGGTCATTGGTTGGTTGAATGCTAATCAGTTACCATTACCCCTACTCAGGGGTTGAGAATACTATAAAAATTAGTGTCTGAGGTACCGCAGAGACATGAGGGCCCATCCTAACCCGTTGGGAATGATCTGATAGAAAATCTAGTATCCACCTGCATAAGCATGGTGGAAGCCCCATTTCTAATAATTTGGGCACCAGTCTATGTGGAAGAATAGTATTAAATGCAGAGCTAAAATCTACAAATAACAATCTCGCATAATTCCCTTGTTTCTCCAAATGGGTCAGGGCAGCATGTAGGGCCGTAGCCACAGCATCCTCCGTGGATCTCTTTCCCTTATATGCAAATTGACAAGGGTCAAGTCTCACTGGTAGACAAGCCATAATACGGTTCCACACCAATTTTTCGAAGCATTTCATTATAACAGGTATAAGCGCCACAGGTCAAAAATCATTCAGACTAACTATATAAGATTTTTTTGGCAGAGGTTTGATGGTAGAGGATTTCAAACATGATGGAGCAGTGGCTTGGGCCAAAGACCGATTAAAAATCTTCATAAAGATTTCTGCCAGTTGTTCTGAGCAGTCTCTCAGCACCCTACCAGCCACTTCATCAGGGCCCATAGCCTTCCTCATATTTATCTTTTTTAGTATTCGCCTCACTTCTCCCTTTTCCACCCTGGCAACATTTCCTATGGGGAGTAATGACGATGATTCTGGCAGCACTGCTGGAACCACTACTGATGTCACCTCGAATCGGGCAAAGAAGGTATTCAGTTCTTCCACCAGAGAAGCACTGCTCTCTACCGCCGATGGATTACTAGGTTTGTAGCCAGTAAAGTGCTAGATCCCCTGCCACACTTGTCTGGAGTCATGACTGCTCAGGTGATCCTCAATTTTTCCTCTATACACGACTTTTGCCTTCCTAATGCCCCTCTTCAGATTCGCCCTTTTTATACCATACAATACCCGGTCTCAAGTTCTAAAGGGGCAATGAATTGATTGCACTCGATTTCAATCCCCATTCAATTATGGTGCAAAGGGTTGAATATCAACACAGTGAGTGTCAGTATTGGGTAGAATTCATTGCACCATTTTGCAAATGTTTGGATTTAGATTTGAATTAATGATACCTGATTAATATCAAAAGGCAGGCTCTTTATTTCCAAGCCTCACAACTTATCTCTAAGAAGCACAACATGGTTTTTTCCTCATTGCCAATAGGTTTTTTGTGGCATTTTTTTAATGTGTGGATGTTATTTTTGCTTTCTTGATATTTATGATTTTATTCAATTTGTTTACTTTTTATTGTAAAGATTTTTACTATTAGGTTGTATGCCACCCAGAGTGGAAAAATATCTCAGATGGGCAGGATATAAATGTAATAAATAAATAAAATAAATATTATACATTTCTTACCATCAACTGCCCTTTCCCACTAGGGATATGCTTGACCTTGTTTTCTTCAGGCTATGACACAAATTACTACGAGTATACAGATGGCCAGCCATACTACGGATTATTTCACCTGAGTGGTCTTCAGTGGTGCTCTAATGGGAGGCATCTCTCAAAGAACTTATGTAAAATTGACTGTGACAGTGAGTAATGTCTTTCTACTTCTGACTTGTGGGACTGAAGAAAGAAGGGTTTGTTAGACATATAAGATACAGTAGAGCTTAAGGCTGCATTAAAACTAAATAATTTGCTCTGCAGGTCCAGGTATGACTAAATCTTGCTGCTGTTGATGAGAGTGAATGAGAGAAAGAAACCGTTTGAGGCAGAAGTATCTTTCAAGTATCTTTTACTGCAAGAATGCGAAGGAGTGAAAAATAACATATGTATCATCAAAACTGTTCTGGTATTGCCAGTTTTATGGTACAATGTTTGCAATATATATATATATATTGTATATCAATGAGGGATAATTTTCTTTTTCTTTTAAAGATACAGTGAGGCAGAAATTGCTTGATTTTTAAAGTGACAACATACTAAAACCATGCAAATAATTATACTGTAAAAAACAAGAAAGGTCCAACTCATTATTCAAACCTGATGGAACCAAAGCCTTTAGACGGTGAATATAAAATGCTTCTCCCTGCAACAACAATTTATCAATATTGGTTTTTTCAAAAGGTTTAGGTTGCACAACTTCAAAACTACAAACTTGAAATGCTTGTCTGTGTGACCCTCTTTGATATAGTGCATGACTAAAGGTGCTTGTGATACCTGGTTTCTAATTCTGGACCTATGTTCTCCAATTCGTATCTTAATGGGTCCTTCATTACAGTAAGGTGGTCACTTCTGGCAGTGAAGTGCTTGGGCTAGTGGCACAGCCATTTTCCACCCACCTCAACCAACCAGCACCTGCCCACACCCCTGCTTTCACTGTACAGATACACTTCCAGTGGGCAGGAAGGTGAGGACTTAGATGGCAGCAACAGCAGCCATGAGAAGTTGTAAATGGCTACTGGCTACACAGCCCACTCCCACAACATTTTGGTCCAGAAGATCCAGCCATTAGACTGACAGCTAGCCATGCTTCAAAGGCAACCAGCAGTGATTCCAACAAAGTTGCAGTGCCATCTCTTGATACCTATTTGGCCCAATTCAGTCCCTATCCTTATGTTTTGTTTGTAGTTATTATATGTATAGGTAAACTAGCTGGTTGCATGACAGAATGAAGAGGTCAACTAACAGGTGAGTTAGCGACAGTTATAACCATTATGACAGTTGAGGGCGGGGTCAGAAGAATGGAACTTTGTTAGGATTGGCTGCTTTCCCCACCCCAGAAGTAGGGAGTATAAAAGAGTGAGTGGATGTTGAGTTTCATCAGAAACTATTAGTAGCCTTAGATCTGTGATGGTGAACCTTGGCACTCCAAATGTTCTTGGACTTCAATTCCCAGATGCCCAAGCCCCCGTGAATCCACATGAAGGGATTTACTGCGATTCATCTGGCCTGCACTGCCCTCATAGCTCCCGGAAGCGGAAGTAAAACATGCCATTATTAGCCCTGTTTCAACTGACCAGGAGTCATCTATAACACTGTTTTTACTCTCTGCACCCTTCACTGTCCTAATTAAGCAAGCAGCCACAGTGGTAAATACAGTACCACATTATTCTATGCTCTACTTTACCCCATCCCAGCATACACATACACTGGGACAGAGTAAAATACAATGAGGTAATATAGTTCCACTCCGATGAGTTCTCAAAAGGGAGTGGGTTGGAGGCAGGATAGGGTGGATAGACCTGATTGCAATGTAAACACGATCCAACCAATCAGCCCCAACCTACAACCAAACAGCAGATGCAAGCTATCTGGCCATGTAAATATCCTCTGTGTTTAATATTTGTTATGACTATAAACTATAGTTAGATTAGTCTTAAGGAATTGATATACGATGAAATAATTTGTAAAGAAAACAAGGCTTCGCTAACATATACAGAAAGACTGTATAATTGTTTATCTCCTATATGACCTAATTGTTGTGTTATTTTAGTTCCTAGTTCTTCTTCTGTTATAAAATACAGACTTTTGTTTTCTACAACAGAAATGTGTTTAGTCAACATCGTCTTGACATGTTACATTGGTATTACACAGATAATGTAACATTTGGAGGCAGATTTCCTCAGTTTAAGGAGTCTCTGTAGGCATTATCTGTTGATGGTTGAGTTGCATAACCCTACTTGCTACACAGCATGCAACAAATAATGTCTCCAGTTATTGCTTAATTTGCAGCAATATTCTTCCAAAATTTATATCTTTTGCATAAGTATATGTTGTGTATGAAACTGTATCGCTTTAAGAATGAATGTAGCTACTGCAATGTCCGAATGTAACCTAACAATGATCACAATGTATCTCAGCTGTTTAATGGCACGCGAGCTAGCTACCCATAGAGGGCAGCTGCGAGCGTTCACCTCACATGGTACAAATTCCCCAATTACCGTCAGCCGCGGGAACCTTCCCGCACAAGGAACATCTGGAGAAGAAGGGCGTGACTCAGAAAGATGTCACGCAGGTAGCAGCCAATAGGCTACCGTGTAACCAGGTTCAAATGTATTGTTGTATTATAAAAGGAGCTGCACCTCCGCCATTACCACATGTTCAGTCTACTGATGTGCCAATAAAGATGTGCTGAGCCAGACTTCGGTTGCTTCTATTGTTTTGGTTCCAGTACACCAAATTGGCGACGAAGTTGGGATAGATGGCTTATCCCAAGATCAAGCCACACCTATTCGACATCAGCGATCCTGAGCAATGGGAGCTGTACGAGTGCCAGTTCCGGCACGTGATGGATGCTGCAGGCATCGATGACGAAGGGAAGATGCGGTCGCACTTCCTAGCCCAGGTGGGGCCGGCCATGCTGCGCATCCTGATGAACCTACTGGCTCCCCGGAGGGTCAACACGGTACCCATTGACCGCATCCTCACAACGTTGAGGGAACACTTCCAGCCGCCGGTCTCCATTTTTCCAGCCCAGGTTGCGTTCCACAGGCGAGACCAGTGCTCGGGAGAATCTGTGTCCGCCTACGTGGCAGCCCTCAGGCTGGTGGCCGTCCACTGCCAATGGGAGGACCTGGACATAGCCCTTTGAGACTGCATGCTGTGCGGCCTAAGGGATGAGGAGGTCCAGAGGAAGTTGATGACCTGCGACCATCGCCTCATGTTCAATGAGGTACTGTGAGAGGCTCAGGCGGCTGAGGTGGCGAGGAGCGGGGTCAAAGTCTTGAAGTCTCGAGGGGCCACACCTGAGGGGGCCAAGTCACCCATGCAAGCTGCCTGGCGGACTTTGGCGCAAGTGGCCTGGCGGGCCCCCTGGCCGCCCACCAGCACTCCAGCAACCTCCGAGGAGTTGTCCACGAATGCGGACTCCTGCTCCAGCAAGGATGACAATGTACAGAGAGTCAAGAGGCACAGAGAAAAGAGCTGAGCCAGCGAGAGGGGAAACCACCGTTGTGATGGCTGCGGGGCATCTCACGACCGAAAGAGGTGCCCATTCCGGAAAGCTGAGTGTCACAACTACAGGTGGAAAGGCCACATCACCAGGGTCTGCAGGCACCGGTGAGCTGAGGACAAGGGTTCATCGAGACATCCTCAAACACCCCAACGAAAGGCGGCCGGAATTGGAAAGGTCTCGGCCGACGACGACGCGGTGGCCGTGAACCGCGTGGGCCTGGAGCACAGGCGCTTCTTTGTAGAGGTACTGATACAAGGGGTCCCGGTTAGGATGGAAATAGACTCAGGGTCGTCCTACTCCCTCCTTTCCCAGAAGGAGTTCCTGCGCATTCCCCCAAATGCGAGGCCCAAGTTGCGGGCCATGAAATCGAACTTACGGGACGTGCAGGGTTATGGGATCCCGGTGTTGGGGGTGGGAAACTTCACGGTGAAGTTTAAAAGGTTCATGGAAAAACTGCCCCTAGTAGTTCTCAAGGAGGGGTCCTGTTGCCTTTTGGGAACCCAGTGGTTTGCTTCCCTGGGAATTGAACTGTCTGGCATAAACGCCATCGAGACTGACCCGATTTAGGACGTGTGTGATGTGCACCCTGCAGTTTTTAAGAAGGGGCTCGGACTTACAGGGGGCCCCCCGTCTCGTTTGATTTGGACCCAGAAATCCGGCCCATACGACTCAAGCCAAGAAGAGTCCCCTTCGCCCTCAAGGACAAGATTGAGGCGGAATAGGACAAATTGGTGGGGCAGGGGATTTTGGTTACAGTGGATTCTGCAGAGTGGGAAATTCCGATTGTTACAGCTTTAAAATCCAACGGGGAGGTTAGAATTTGCGCTGACTACAAATGTACAATTAACAAGGCCATTCGGCCAAATGCTTACTCGGTGCCGGTAGTTAGCCACTTACTAGCCACTTTGCATGGGGGTAAGTGCTTCGCAAAGTTAGACTTTGCGCAGGCGTACCAGCAGCTCACTGGAACCCCAGCTGCTGCCACTGCGCAAACTATTGTCACGCACAAGGGGGCATTCAAGGAAACGCGCCTACAGCTCGGTGTGAGTTCGGCCCCCAGACTCTTTCAGGCCCTTGTAGAACACCTTTTAAAGGGGTTTCCAGGTGTGCTCCCATATTTTGATGATGTTTTGATAACAGCGGGGAGCGAATCGGAACTAGCAAAAAGACTGGACAAGGTCCTAACTGTATTCGGGAAAGCGGGTCTGAGGTTAAGAAGGGATAAATGTGTGTTCTTTACGAGGGAGATTGAGTTTCTCAGGTTCAAGATAACCCCAGAGGGTGTCAAGTCATCTGTGTCCAAGGTTGAAGCTGTGCAAAACGCACCTCGCCCCACCGCGAAACCGGAGCTGCAATCATTTTTAGGGCTCCTGAACTTTTACCATTCCTTCTTGCCAAGGAAGGCATCGGTTGCGGAGCCACTGCACGGGTTGCTAAAGAAAGACGCGATTTGGTGGTGGGGGGATAGGCTGGAGAAAGCATTCAAGGAGCTCAAGGGGCTCTTGTCCTCAGATGCCGTTCTGACCCATTTTGATCCAAGGAAACCTGTAACCTTGGTCTGTGATGCATCACCAGTGGGAGTGGGGGCCGTGCTGTGCCACATGTTAGAGAACGGGCAGGAAGCCCCGGTTGCCTTCTATTCCAGGTCACTTTCAAAGGCGGAGCGCAATTACGCGCAAACAAATAGAGAGGCTCTGGCCATAATCGCGGGAACAAAGAAGTTTCACGATTTCCTGTATAGCCGTAAGTTCACAATTGTGACCAATCACAAACCCCTTTTGGGAATTTTTACCACAGGCAAGCCCACCCCACAAATCCTGTCCCCCAGAATGCTGCATTGGGCGATTTTCCTCAATGCCTACCAGTATGAACTGGTCCATCGCCCAGGGAAGGAGATCTCCCATGCAGATGCGCTGTCCCAATCTCCCCTCCCTCATTTAGGAGACCCCAAGTTCGAAGTGGAGCAGGATCACCAAGTCCTGCTGATCGAGTATCTTGACTCACCTCCCATTGTTCCCGCAGACCTCGCCAAAGCTACGGCGGCCGACAAAGTCCTGTGCCAAGTCAGTTCCTGGGTTAGAAAAGGGTGGCCCACAACTCCCCCCGAGGAGGAATTCAAATTGTTTTTCAGATGCAGGGTAGAGCTTTCCCTTGAAAGGGGCTGCCTCCTCTGGGGCCAACAGGTGGTCATCCCAGAGAAGTTATGGGCAAAGGTGCTCAGGCTACTGCACACCAGCCACCCAGGAATAGTGCACTCCAAAGCCCTGGCCAGGAGCTACTTCTGGTGGCCCCAGATAGATGCGCATATTGAGCATTTGGTGTGCACGTGCGAGAGTTGCCAGAGCTCTCGGCCCGAGGAGTCCCAGCTGCCCCACAGGGAATGGGACACGGCCCGCGGACCATGGTTGTGGGTGCACGTTGACTTCACTGGCCCTTTCTGGGGTTCCCTTTTTCTGCTGATAGTAGACTCGTATTCCAAATGGCTAGAGGTCATTCCCATGTCCAACACCTCATCTGCCGCAACCATTAAACAATTGCACAAGGTGTTCAGTTGTTTCAGCCTGCCGGATGTGTTTGTGAGCGATAACGCCAGTACTTTCACATCTGCGGAATTCAAGGCGTTCATCGAGAGGAATGCCATTCGGCCCATTACCTCTGCCCTGTTTCACCCCACCACAAATGGCCAGGTAGAGTGCCAAGTGCGCACTACGAAAGATGCACTGCGGCGCATGGGTCCCGGTGAATTGAACCTCCAGCTGTGTCAATTCCTCATTTGTTATAGGGCAAGTCCCCTGGCTTCAGGACTTTCGCCGGCTGAGCTCCTCATGCGGAGGAAGCCAGTAACGCTTTTTGATCGGTTGGATCCGACCAGGGCGGAGGATGGGGGAAGAAATATAGAGATAGAGAGCTCCAAAAGTTTTGCGGTAGGGGACCCGGTTCATTGTAGGAATTACGCAACCATGGGACCAACGTAGGTTCCAGGAGTGGTTATTGAACAAACGGGGCCAGTGTCATACAGGGTTGAAACCAGTAAAGGTCTGCTGTGGAGAAGGCACACTGACCAACTCAGACAGTGAGTTACCAGTGAGAGTCAACGTTAGGGTTCTCCCCCACCCATTTAGTTCAAGGGGGTGACATGGTCACGTCCCCAATTACAAATGCATATCCTGGATTCTCACACGGGGAGGAGGATACTTTGAAAGAGTGGGATGAGGAGTCACCTGATGAGTTCAATTTTATGTTGCCATACCAGGGGGGTGTTGTGGAGTGGTCCCCCACCCGTCCGAGCGAGAAGAGGGGTTTTAGTTCAGCCCCTGGTATTTCTAGTCCTCCCAGTCCTTTTGTTCTAGAGTTCACCCCATCACCAAGACCCCTGACCCAGGCAGCAGGGGGAAGTACGTTCACCCCATCACCAAGACCCCCAACTCAGGCAGCAGGGGGAAGTACAAGTATGCCAGTTGCAGGCGCAAGAAATCGGGGCGAGACCGCAAGGGTCTCCTTATCGGTTCCTACATTCATGCTGGGGGGGGGGTCGCCAGGTGCCACGAGCAATAGGCAGGGGTTTACATCCCAGTTACATCTCCCATTTCCCTCTCCAAATGCCAGGTTGCCACAGAGTCCCTGCCAGATGACTAATGAGTCCCCCCTTTCCGTTGCAGGACGAGGGCCTGGGGAACTCGGAGCCCCTAGTTCCCCTGAGCTCAGCCAAGCAGTCGTTCGCCCCAAGCGCACATGTGGGAAGCCACAATGGTTGAGGGACTTTGTCCCATCCTAGAGGGGAGGAGTGTTGTGTATGAAACTGTATCACTTTAAGAATGAATGTAGCTACTGCAATGTCTGAATGTAACCTAACAATGATCACAATGTATCTCAGCTGTTTAATGGAACGCGAGCTAGCTACCCATAGAGGGCAGCTGCGAGCATTCAGCTCACATGGTACAAATTCCTCAATTACCGTCAGCCGCGGGAACTTTCCCGCACAAGGAACATCTAGAGAAGAAGGGTGTGACTCAGAATGATGTCACGCAGGTAGCAGCCAATACACTACCGTGTAACCAGGTTCAAATGTATTGTTGCATTATAAAAGGAGCTGTACCTCCGCCATTACCACATGTTCAGTCTACTGGTGTGCCAATAAAGATGTGTTGAGCCAGACTTCGGCTGCTTCTATTGTTTTGGTTCCAGTACACCAAAGTATACAAGAGGATTTAGATCTTTATTTCCTAGTGACAGTTATGAGGCCAGCGGTTTCTGATGTTTTTAAAGCATTTAGAATGGCTGATTCTTTGTTCTTCATTAATGATATTTCCTTCACAGATTTCCTAGATGATGATATCACAGATGACATCGAATGTGCTAAGAAGGTTGCTGCTACGGAGGAAGGAATGATGTCTTGGTGAGTAGTATCTGATATTCCATACTTAAGAGTGAAAAGGATGAGGGGAGTGATGAAAAATGTGAATTGAAACCAGTACATAAGAACATAAGAACAGCCTTGCTGGAACAGGCCACAGCCCATCCAGTCCAGCATTCTGTCTCTGTTGTGTATGCACAATGTTGCCTTAAGAAATGTATGAATGTATGAATGTAACCTGACCACAATTACAATGTAGCCCAGCTGTTAAAGGAACGCGAGTAAGCTGCCCATAGAGGGCAGCTGCGAGCGTTCAACTCACATGGTTCTCATTCCTCAAATCACTGGCAGCCGCGGGAACTTTCCCGCACCAGCAAACTATCACGGTACAGGGGGGGCGTGACTGGAACGACGTCACGCCGGTAGCAGCCAATGAGCTACCGTGCAACAAGATTCAAATGCATTGTACTACTGTATATAATGTGATGTATCTCCGCCATTACCACATGTTCATACTGATCATCAACCAATAAACCTGTGTTAGTCCTTACTGCGACTCCTTCCTTGTCTTCCATGCAAGACACCAAATTGGCGACGAGGATGGGATTATGGCGAATCCCAAGGTCAAGCCTTACCAGTTCGATGTCAGCGAGCCCGAACAGTGGGAGCTCTACGAATGCCAGTTCCGGCACGCGATGGAAGCCGCGGGCGTCAACGACGACGCGAGAATGCGCTCCTACTTCCTGGCCCAGGTGGGGCCGGCCACGCTACGCATCCTGATGAACCTGGTGGCCCCCAAGAAGGTAGAAGAGGTGCCCATCGACTGCATGCTGGGGCTGCTGGGCGAGCACTTCCAGCCTCCCGTGTCGATCTTCCCGGCCAGGGTCGCGTTCCACAGGCGAGACCAGCGACCGGGCGAATCTGTGTCCGCCTACGCGGCGGCCCTCAGGCTGGCGGCGGTGCACTGCCAGTGGGATGACCTAGACCAGGCTCTCCGAGACCGCATGTTGTGTGGCCTGAGGGACGAGGAGCTTCAGCGGAAGCTCATGACCCGCGACTACCGCCTCACGTTCAACGAGGTACTGCGGGAGGCCCAAGCGGCTGAGGCAGCCAGGAGCGGGGTCAGAGTGTTCAAGTCCCGAGGGGCCACGTCCGAAAGGGCCAAGTCACCAGTACAGGCGGCCTGGCGGACACCAGCGAAAACAGCCTGGCGGGCCCCCAAGCCGCCCGCCGGCACACCAACGGCGTCCGAGGAGTCGTCCACTATGGCGGATCCCTGCTCCAGCGAGGACGACGACGTCCAGCGGGTCAAGAAGTGAGGCGAGAGGCAACAGACCCGTGAGTGGCAGGACCGCCGCTGCGATGGCTGTGGGGCGTCCCACAACCGCACGAGGTGCCCGTTCCGGAAGGCCGAGTGTCACAACTGCGGCCGAAAGGGGCACATCGCCCGGGTGTGCCGGCGCGGGCGAGTCGAGGACAAGAGCAGTTCGAACCATCCCCAGACGCACCAACGGAAGACGGCCGGCACCAGGAAGGTCTCAGACGACCACAGCAGGGCGGGCGTGAACCGCGTGGGCCTGGAGCACCGGCGTTTTTTCATTGAGGTACAGTTACAGGGGGTCCCAGTGAGGATGGAGATAGACTCGGGGCCGTCCTATTCCATCCTGTCCCAAAAAGAGTTTATGCGCATTCCCCCAGATGCGCGGTCCAAGTTGTGGGCCATGAGGTCACACCTAAGGGACGTGCAGGGGAACAGGATCCCAGTGTTGGGGGTGGGGAACTTCAAGGTGAAGTTCAAGAAGTACTCCGAGAAACTGCCCCTAGTGGTCCTCAAGAGGGGGAGGTGCTGCCTTTTGGGAACGCAGTGGTTCGCTCCCCTTGGAATCGAACTGTCCGGCATTAACGCCATAGAGACTGACCCAATGCGGGACGTGTGCAACGCACACCCGGACATTTTCAAGAAGGGGCTCGGGACTTACAAGGGGCCCCCAGTTTCCTTTGACCTGGATCCAGAAATCCGACCCATACGCCTCAAGCCAAGAAGAGTGCCGTTCACCCTCAAGGACAAGATCGAGGCGGAACTGGACAAATTGGTGGGGCAGGGGATTTTGGTTCCAGTAGATTCGGCAGAGTGGGAAACGCCGATTGTGACAGCCCTCAAATCAAACGGGGAGGTTAGGATTTGTGCGGACTATAAATGTACGATTAATAAGGCCATTCGGCCAAATGCATATCCGGTGCCCGTGGTCAGCCATTTACTGGCCACGCTTCATGGGGGAAGTGTTTTGCCAAGCTAGATCTGGCGCAAGCGTATCAGCAGCTCTCTGTAACCCCGGCTGCTGCCGCTGCGCAAACGATCATAACGCACAAGGGGGCATTTAAGGTAACGCGCCTTCAGTTCGGCATGAATTCGGCCCCCGGAATCTTCCAGTCCCTCGTGAAACGCCTTTTAAAGGGGCTTCCAGGGGTCCTCCCATACTTCGACGATGTGTTAATAACAGCGGTGGCGAGTCAGAATTAGCGCAAAGGCTAGACAGGGTCCTTTCCATATTCGAGAAAGCGGGCCTCCGCCTGAGAAGGGACAAATGTGTTTTCTTTGCGAGGGAGGTCGAATTCCTGGGGTTCAAGGTAACTCCAGAAGGCATCAAGCCCTCCGAGTCCAAGGTTGCGGCTGTGCAAAACGCCCCTCGCCCCACCGCGAAACCGGAGCTGCAGTCGTTTCTAGGGCTCTTAAATATTTACCATTCCTTCCTGCCGAGGAAGGCATCCGTTGCTGAGCCACTGCACGCGCTATTGAAGAAAGAGGCGGTTTGGCGGTGGGGAGATAGGCAAGAGAAAGTGTTTAGGGAGCTGAAGGCACTCCTATCCTCAAGTGCTGTCCTGACCCACTTTGATCCTAAGAGACCAGTGGTTCTAGTCTGTGACGCGTCCCCAGTGGGGGTGGGGGCGGTTCTATGCCACGTGTTGGAGAGTGGGAGGGAAGCCCCGGTAGCGTACTACTCAAGGTCCCTCTCGAAGGCCGAGCGCAATTACGCGCAAACTGATAGGGAGGCCCTAGCCATCATCGCGGGAACGAAAAAGTTCCATGACTTTTTATACGGCCGTGAGTTTACGGTAGTGACGGATCACAAACCACTTCTTGGGATCTTCACTACTGGCAAACCCACACCGCAAATTCTTTCCCCCAGGATGCTGCGTTGGGCCATTTTTCTCAACGCCTACCAGTATCAGCTGGTCTATCGCCTGGGGAAGGAGATCTCCCATGCGGACGCACTGTCCCGATCTCCCCTCCCAAGTGTAGGGGACCCCACATGCGAGGTAGAGCAGGACCACCAAGTCCTGCTGATCGAGTCTCTCGACTCACCCCCCATTCTCCCGGCCGACCTCGCCAAGGCCACGGCGGCCGATAAGACGCTGGCCCAAGTTAGCTCCTGGGTAAGGAAAGGGTGGCCCACTACTCCCCCCGAGGAACAATTCAAGCCATTTGTCAGGTGCAGAGTAGAGCTTTCGCTGGAAAGGGGCTGCTTACTCTGGGGCCAGCGGGTAGTCATCCCAGAAAAGCTGAGAGCCAAAGTACTGAGGCTATTGCATACCAGCCACCCTGGGATCGTGTGCTCCAAGGCTCTGGCCAGGAGCTTCTTTTGGTGGCCCCAGATAGACGGGGATATAGAACGTTTAGTGGGCATGTGCGAGAGCTGCCAGAGCTCTCGACCCGAGGAGTCCCGGTTACCCCATAGGGAATGGGACACGGCCCGCGGGCCATGGTCCCGAATTCATGTCGACTTCGCTGGCCCTTTCCGCGGGTCCATGTTTTTGCTGGTAGTCGACTCCTACTCCAAATGGTTGGAGGTAATCCCTATGAACAGCACCTCCTCTGCCGCAACCATCAAGCCTGTTTCGGCCTGCCAGATGTCCTTGTTAGCGATAACGCTAGTACCTTCACGTCTGCAGTATTCAAGACGTTTATTGAGCGGAACGCCATCAGGCACATCACCGCTGCCCCGTTTCACCCCGCCACAAACGGTCAGGTAGAGCGCCAAGTGCGCACTACGAAAGACGCACTGCAGCGCATGGGTCCCGGTGAGTTGAACCTTCATCTGTGTCAGTTCCTCATCTGCTACAGGACAACCCCCCTAGCTTCAGGATTTTCCCCAGCCGAACTCCTCATGAGGAGGTGTCCGGTAACACTTTTTGACCGGATGGATCCATCCAGGGTGGAGGATGAAGGGAGAAACATAAGCATAGGGGGAGAGAGCTCCAAAAGTTTTTCGATAGGGGACCCGGTTCACTGCAGGAACTACGCGGTTTCGGGGCCAGCGTGGGTCCCAGGGACAATCATTGAGCAGACGGGGCCAGTATTTATTTATTTATTTATTTATTTATTAGTCAAATTTGTATATGCCGCCCGCTCAGGCATGCCCGACTCAGGGCGGCATCACAACAATGCACAAAAATACATAAAACATTATAAAAACCCCCAACCCACCCCCTTTAAAAACCCCTATATCCCACCCACCCATCCCATCCACTATAAAAGGAAGAAAAAGGAAGAAAAAGGAAGAGGAAGAGGAAGAGAGAGAGTTCTTATACAAGCCAGCAGGCGGGCACCATAGTCCCATTCGGGCCCCACACCTGCCCTGCCAGCCAGGTCTTCACTCCTTTCCTGAAGGGCAGCAATTCACTTTGGAGTCTTAGGTCTATTGGCAGGAGGTTCCAGAGAGTTGGAGCGGACACGGAGAAGGCCCTCCTTCGGGTGCTAGACAAATGTGCATCCCTCGTTGGTGGCACAATTAGAGAACCCCTCCGGTCCGCTCTAGTTGGACGGGCAGACACTCTTGGGATGATGCGGTCTCTAAGGTATCCTGGCCCCCTGCCATATAGGGCTTTAAAGGTCAAAACCAGCACCTTAAATTGCACCCGGAGACAAACTGGTAACCAGTGCAGCTCCCGGAGTAGCGGAGAGGCATGGGCATATCGCCCACACCACATTACCACCCGGGCCGCCGCATTCTGGACCAGCTGCAGCCTCCGAATGGTCGTCAAGGGCAGCCCCATGTAGAGCGCATTACAGTAGTCTAGTCGGGAGGTAACCAGAGCATGGGTGACCATAAGCAAGGAGCCCCGGTCCAGGAGTGTGCGCAATTGGCGAATCACCCGAAGTTGGGCAAAAGCCCTCCTGGCCACAGCCGCCACTTGTTCTTCCAGCAGCAGCCGCGAGTCCAGAAGAACCCCCAAATTGCGCACTGGGTCTGTCTGGGGCAAAACAGCCCCATCCAGTACCAAAGGTGGTAACTCCCTGGATAACACGGGGCCCCTTATCCACAGCCACTCTGTCTTGCTGGGATTCAGCCGAAGCCCATTGGCCCCCATCCAGACCCCAATGGCCTCCAGGCATCCGGATAGGATTTCAACAGCATCACTGGGGTCCCCACGGGCCGAGATGTACAGCTGAGTATCATCCGCGTACTGATGGTACCGCACCCCGTGGGAACGAATGATCTCACCCAGTGGCTTCATATAGATGTTAAATAAGAGAGGAGAGAGCACAGAGCCCTGTGGCACCCCATACTTAAGGGGCCTAGGGCTGGACCTCTCACTCTCTAACCATACCGACTGGGTACGGCCCTCCAGAAATGAGGAAAACCAGGACAACACAGTGCCCTGGATCCCCAGTCCTTCGAGCCGTTCCAGAAGGATACCGTGGTCGACGGTATCGAAAGCCGCTGAGAGGTCAAGAAGAGCAAGGACGGATGGACAACCCCCGTCCCGCTCCCGCCAGAGATCATCCATCAGTGCGACCAATGCCGTCTCCGTTCCATATCCGGGCCTGAACCCTGATTGAAAGGGGTCTAGATAATCCGTTTCCTCCAGGACTCTCTGCAGCTGGCGCGCCACCGCCTTCTCCAAAACCTTACCCAAAAAGGGCAGGTTGGAAACTGGCCTGTAGTTGTTAAGGACGGCTGGGTCGAGGGACATCTTCTTCAGGAGGGGGCGCACCAAAGCATGTTTTAGCTGTGCAGGAAATACCCCCTCCCGTAAAGAGGCATTTATTATCCCCCCTATCCAGCCACCTGTTACCTCCTTGGAGGCTTTCACCAACCAAGTAGGACAGGGATCCAAAGGACATGTAGTGGCACGAACAGCTGCAAGGAGCCTGTCCACTTCATCAGGGACAACAGGATCGAACTGATCCCAGATCGTACAGCAAGACTGCGCTCCGGCACCCCCCCGACCCTCCCCATCCACGCCAGGATTCAACCCTGAACGAATCCGATCGATTTTCTCCGCCAGATGGTCAGCAAAGTCCTCAGCCGAACCCTGCCAACCGGGCACCGATCCCCCCCTACCAAGGAGGGACCTGGTTACCCGGAACAGGGCGGCTGGGCGATTATCAGCGGAGGCAATAAGGGCGGTGAAGTATTGCCGCCTCACCACCCCTATCGCCACTAGGTAGGCCCTAATAGCAACTCTAGCTAGTGTCCAATCGGAGTCATCCTGGGTCTTCACCCAGCGGCGCTCTAGGCGTCTCTTTGCCCGTTTGAGTTCACGCAGTTCATCTGTGAACCACGGAGATGACCTAGTCCCCCGGGCGCGGAGAGGCCGCAGTGGAGCGATTTCATCCAAGGCTACTGTTGTCGACCTATTCCAAAGGTCGACAAGTGCCCCGGGTGAATCGCGTAGCCGATCCAGAGGAATATCCCCCAGTTCCCTCTGGAATCCATCTGGATCCATTAGTCGCCGAGGGCGGGCCATTTTAATCGGCCCAGCCTCCCTACGGTGAAGTGTCGCCCCCAGAAAGTCAAGAGTCACCAGATAGTGATCCGACCATGGCACAGGTGAGATGACTAAATCCTGTAATCTTAGATCACTCTGCCACCGCTCCGACAAGAAAACTAAGTCTGGCATGTGACCACTGCCTCTGGTTGGACCCCGAATTACCTGAGTCAGGCCCATGGCTGCCATGGAAGCCATGAACTCCCTTGCCACCTCAGAAGCCGTCCCCAGCGATGGCAAATTGAAGTCCCCCAGAACCATAAGTCTCGGGAACTCCAACGCCAGCATCGAGGCGGCCTCGAGAAGCTCAGGCAGGGCATCCCTTACCCTGCAAGGGGGCAGGTACAGGAGTAAGATCCCCAGCTGACCCTTGGGGCCCAACCGTAGAAGCAGGGCCTCACAACCAGACACTTGAGGAGCAGTGGCCCTAGCAACTCCCAAGGACTCCCTGGCAACAATGGCGACACCACCGCCCCTCCCCTCACCTCTAGGCTGGTGCCAAATACCGAACCCAGCTGGACACATGTCCGAGAGAGGTACTCCATCTTCAGGAGTCAGCCAGGTTTCAGTGATGCATGCCAGGTCGGCCAGCCCTTCCTGGATAGCATCTTGAATCAGGGGGGCCTTATTACAAACCGACCTGGCATTCACCAGCAGCAGCCTAAGGGTGGGGTCACTCCGGATCTGCCGCTCAGGGCCCAGAGATGTACCGGTAGGGCTGGAATGAGGGACCGCAATTAAACATCGGACCCGCATTCCCCGAGTGCGGCCCGCCCCACGATACCCGCCATACCGCCCCATGCCCGTCACAACACCTATATGAATCTCCGGAACCTCCCTAGACGGAATGCTGCCCCTCCTTCCTGGCTGGCAAGGCCAACACTCTCTCTTCCCTCCCCCTCCGCCATCCCCCCCCAATTCCAGCACCGAACATTGGCTCCTAAAACGCACAAAAAGCGCTGGCGAGTCCTGCCGTCCACATCTCCTTTTTCTTCCCCCCAGTATCCTACAGGGTCGAGACGAGCTCGGGTCTACTCTGGAGAAGGCACGCCAATCAACTCAGAAGGCGAGTCACCAGTGAAGGGGAGTCAGCGTTAGGGTCCTCCCCCACCCGCATTACCCAAGGGGGAGACACGGCGGAACCCGCGGATTCAAATGCATATCCCGGGTTCTCGACCACATAGGAGGATACTTTGAAAGAGAGGGATCAGTTTGATTATGATTATGAGTTGCAGTACCAGGGGGGTGTAGCGGAGTGGTCCCCCACCCGTCCTAGCGAGAAGAGGGGTTTCAGTTCAGCCCCTGGTACCTCCAGTCCTCCCAGTCCTTTTGTTTTAGAATATACCATAGCGCCAGCTCCCCGGAGACAAACACCCCCAAGACAGGCAACGGGGGGGAGTCCGCCCACCACAGTCTCTAGAATGCCCGGGCAGGTAACGGGGGGTGGCGAGGCCACGAGGGCCTCTTCGTCGGTTCCGAGATTCGTACTGGGGGGGACCCCAAGCTCCTCAAGCGGTAGGCAGGGGTTCACTTCCCAACTGTTCATTCCATTCCCGTCCCCCAATGCAAGGGTACCGCGGAGCACAGTGGCTCACCATTTCCTTCAGGGTATTCCCAAGGAGATGCCTTCACCTGCTTAGGATTCCCTGGAAATGGCATTGAGAGATATCCTGCCTATCTCTCCAACCCCGAGGTTGTCCTTAAGTATCCATAATTATAGCCATTGATACCCTTGTCCTCCATGAACTTGTCTAATCCTTTCTTAAAGCTGTCAAAACTGACAGCTGTCACCACTTCTTCTGGCAGGGAGTTCCATAGACCAGTGATCCTCTGGGTGAAAAAGTTCTTTCTCTTATTTGTTTGAGAAGTAGTACCCAAAAGTTTCATCGAGTGTCCCCTAGTTCTAGTGTTGTGCGATAGGGAAAACAGTTTTTCCTTATCTACTTTGTCCACACCATGCATGATTTTATAAACTTCAATCAGGTCACCTCTTAGACGCCGTCGTTCAAGAGTGAAAAGGCCCAACCGTCGCAGCCTCAGATGGTAAGGAAGGTGTTCCACTTCCCTAATCATTCTGGTTGCCCTCCTCTGTACTTTCTCCAACTCCATAATATCCTTCTGGAGGTATGGCGACCAGAACTGTACACAGTATTCCAGATGGGGCCTCACCATAGATTTATAAAGAGGCAAAATGACACTTGCTGACTTATTTTCTATACCCTTCCTAATGATCCCTAACATTGTGTTTGCTTTTTTCACTGCTGAGGCACACTGGGTTGACATCTTCATTGAGCTGTCCACCAGGACACCAAGGTCCCTTTCCTGGTTTGTCGCAGAGAGTTCAGACCCCATCAGTTTATAAATGTAATTGGGGGTTTTTGCCCCAACATGCATCACTCTGCACTTACTAATGTTGAAGCTCATTTGCCACTGTTTTGCCCACTCCCCCAGTGCCAAGAGATCCCTCTGGAGCTCCTCACAATCTCTCACAGTTTTCACTACCCTGTATAATTTAGTGTCGTCAGCAAATTTGGCTACCTTGCTTTTTACTCCTACCTCTAGATCATTTATGAAGAGGTTGAAAAGCAGGGGTCCCAGTACTGAACCTTGGGGGACCCAACTCTTTACTTCCCTCCACTTGGAGAAGTGTCCATTTAGTGCTACCCTCTGTTTCCTGTCCCTTAGCCAGTTGCTGATCCAGGATAAGACCTGTCCCTTTATTCCATGACTGGTAAGTTTATTCAAGAGCCTTTGGTGTGGGACCTTGTCACAAGCCTTCTGAAAGTCCAGATAAACAATGTCAACTTGATCCCCCTTATCCACATGCTTGTTGACACTCTCAAAAAATTCCAACAGATTAGTGAGTAGAAACATTTGGAGGAAAACCTTTTACTTAGTCTACTTCTCTTACGTGAAAAAGAGATAGTCAACTGACATTTTGTGTACTATCTGTTTATCTTGGTGTGCATTATGAATTATTGCTCATCTCCTGCCTTTCATTCAGTGAGATTATGGTGGCATATTTGGCTCTCCCCCAGCAAAGCTGGTCTCTACAGTTTTGTAGGGGTAGTGGAGTCACTCCAGCTTTTACTCTGAACTTTATGAGAACTATCCAGTAATGAGTCCTCTGTCTGAAATAGGCTCAACAACCGAGTAGCTCTTCTAAAAGTTCAAGGTAAAACCCAGAGCATATTCCTCACACACACAAGCATGGGTGTGTGCATGTGTACATACATACATACATGCAATCACACATACAGAGAAGATTCATCAATCCTTCAGTGCCCTCCTGTTTGTCATCAACATAACTCTGGTCATTGAGAAGACTTGGGGAAAATTCATCCAATCCATTTAATTCAGGGGTCCTCAACCTTTTTAAGCTATGGGCTGGACCTCGTCCCCTCAGACTGTTGGTGGGCCAGATGCCTGCTCCCCCCGCCACTGCTACCACCAGTGAAGGAAGTGTGGGGGCTTGGGGTGGTTCCACCCAGTGGTGGCCTCCAAAAAGTTTTACTACCACACTGTGGGCATGGTATGGTGGGTGTGGCCAGGGAAAAAGCCCTGCATTGCACCTGAATTAGGACTACTTTATTTCAAAACATGGATGGGGCCAGCCAGAATTTCTGCTACCAGTTCTGCTGAACTGGTGCGAACCTACTGATGCCCACCACTGTTCCCACCACCACTGCCTGTGGCTGCATTGGCAGCAGGACCTCTCCAAGCCTCCACCACTCCCCTTGCCACTGGCGGGAACACCCCAAGCCACACTACATCCCACACACACTGCTTCCCTGCTTACCAGCCTTGGGGGAGCTGCATGGAGGAGTCCATGCTGTCCTCCTTGCCCACGCTCAGCCAGAGTGGCCCCCAGAAAAGACTTGGGCAGCCGCGTACATCTGACACTTCCACCAGTGGCAGCTCAATCCCCCCCCCCCCCAGCTTGGCTTGGCGTGTCCCTAATGGTGATCCATAGCAGGGCAGATGTTGTAAGGCTTACAATATCCACCTTGCTATGGAGTGCTGTTAGGGACACACCAAGCCAAGTGGAGGGGGAAAGGATTGAGCTGGCAGCAGTGGTGGAAGCGGCAACTGGAGCAAGAGTGCAGGCCACATGGTGCAACAGACCAGATCCTACCCGTGGGCTGAGAACCCCCAATTTAATTATTTGCTGAGAACTAAATCTAAACCTTCCAAATCACAATCTAAGAGTCAAAACAGCTCTACGCAACTGTATTATATGCAGTATAAGAAATCACAAGTTTGTTTCAAACCATTAGTATGAAGAAAAGTGTTAAAGGGAAATTTAGGGAGACAAGGTGAAGAGTGAGTCTTCAAGGTGGTGGTGAACTCACATAGTGTTTTGAGCTTAGCTTCTTCTAAAACAGTTGATAATAGAACTCCCTGCCAGAAGAAGTGGTGAAAGCTGTCAGTCTTGACAGCTTTTAAAAAGGATTAGACAAGTTCATAGAGGACAAGGGTATCAATGGCTATAATCATGGATACCTAAGGACAACCTCTGGGTTGGAGAGATAGGCAGGATATCTCTCAATGCTATTTCCAGGGAATCCTAAGCAGGTGAAGGCATCTGCTTGGAAATACCCTGAAGCAAATGGTGAGCCACTGTGTGAGACAGAATGCAGGACTGGATGGACTGTGACCTGTTCTAGCAAGGATGTTCTTATGATAAATGGGGACCATTAGGTATCTCTCTAAAGGCACAGATAGGTAAGTCTTATGTCTGAACAAAGGAGATGGTAACCCATGAACACTCAAATTGAAATAAAAATGTGTCCTAAAGATGATACATAACTTAGTATTTTTTATCTTTGCTCTACTTAAAATAAACTTTTAAAATGCATGCAAGGGGCCGATTCATGCACTGAAACAATAAAGAAGAGTTCTCCAAAATGCATGTAGAATGGCAGTTATATTAGGCTGATTTTTGAAAAAATTATATTTCTGTTTGCTCTGGGCTAGCTAGGCATATTGATTATCCTTTTCTCTTAATAGCACCAGTGCTACAGCTAGCCGAGGTTACTATTAGAAGGAGTTACAGGTAGCAGATTCTACATAAAATACTTGGGACCATCATGCTTTTAATATGTAGAATTATGCTGTAGCATGAAAGAGAAACAAAAAAGGGCAACCAACATGATTATTGGGATACAGTAGCACAGTTTTCCTAAAAAGAAAAACTGGGCTTTTTGACTTAGAAACAAAATTACTAAAGGGCAGGCACGATAACAATGTAATTCTAAAATTGCAAGCAGAGGAGAGGGCCATGCTTTCCCTTGACGCCATTAATCTCTCATGATCACTCAATGTAACTGATGAATAGCAGGTAAATTCAAGATAAGTACCATTCCTGATAAACTGTAGAAAGAAAAACAAGCAGAACATTCTAGGAAAAGCAGCAAATTGTGACAGATCTGACATCTGAAATGGCAATAAAATTTAAATAAGTGGGACAACACTTCAGTTTCCAAGGCCCTCTTGGAAATATCTGTTCACCATTTCAGCAGTTTGTTTCCCATTTAACTGCCATACCTTCAACACCATGGAAAGCTTGGGTTTATGGTTTGGTGAAGGACATAAAATGCTTTTGTCGAAGAGCTCTTGTGCATGTTACTGATCTATGTGTCTTACCTAACTAAAACCAACCCCAATACAAAAAGTGCATTACTTAGCTGGCATCCTTCCATCAAAATTCTGCCAAGGAAGTGCTGCTCAGATAGAGCGGGTCAAAGCAAGTTCCTCGGAAACACACCTGCTATTTGATCACCAACCACCCAAGCAGAGATTGAAATCAAGGCACAGCTTCCTCACAGCTTCTGCCCCTCTGAACAAGCAGCCCCCACAGACCGCCTTTGAACTATGGAAGGCAAGCAAGGAACTACCAGATAACTGGGCAGAACCACATGACTCTCTACTACCTGGCCAAGAACAACCATGGCCTGTGTGGAAAGCTTTAAACAGACTGCGTGCCGGGTTAGGAAGATCAAGGGCTAATCTGAGAAAGCGGGGTTTCTCTGTAGATGACAGCCTGTGTGAATGCAGAGAAGTACAATGCACACAATGCCCCTCACCATGCACCAAGGAAGACCTTATGTTAGCAAGAGGAAATGGTGTTGATGCGGCCCAATATTGGGCAGATGTCATCTAGCCCTTTTTAATTCTATTTTCTTTTTAGATGTGTTAATTTTAGCTTTGTATGGTGCATCTGACATAAATAAAGACCCAACTACAGATCCCAGCATTCCTTGGCATGGAACCAAGGCAGTTAAAGGGGAATCAAACTCCTGTAACTTTACAGTGTAGATATACTCTCTCTGACTTTAAACCAGGGTGGGTAACATGTGGCTCCCAGGGGGATGGTTGTGACCAAAAGCCTCCACTAAGGATCCCCTTTTCCAAACAAATTGTGTGTATTTGAAAGAGAGAGACTGGGGTGAGGGTGGGGGAAATCATCTACAGCAAGAACTGTCACATGAAACTCCCAAAAACTAAAAGAGTGAAACCAGAAGTGGACATCTATGCAGTTCCAAATTTGGTCTTTTTATTTCTTTTTTTAATATTCTGGTGTCTATTGTGGCCCCCAAGGGTTCCCAAAAATTAAAGTGCCTCTTCACCTAGCAACATATTTTTTCTCAAAAATACCTTGCAGATTATGTCTGCAGTTACTTTACAATGACCAATCAGGGAGCCTGAAAATCTATCTCATCCTGCTGCAAAACATATCTGTTGCAAAACAGATTGCAAGGCATGCTTTACTTCTGCTTCCGGTGGGAGAAACCACATAACTGGCCCACTAAACCACGTGACCGGCCCATGGCCCAAAATATTTGGGCATCCCTGATACAAAGGGCCGTAGTCCATGAAAATTATTGTTCAACTAGTCTTTAATGTACAGTAGGATCTGGCTGGGCTGTGGACGATAGCGGAGGACAGAGGAGCTTGGCGTGCAGTGGTCCATGGGGTGGCAAAGGGTTGGACTTGATTGTGTGACTGAACAACAACAACAGGACTCTCATCTTTGCGGTTAGAATAAATTCAAACTTCAGTTTGAACAATGAAACAGGGAATAGAATAGTTTGAAATGTGATGTGTGCGCTTTCAAACTGGTTGAAAATTCAGTTTTGTGTTAAGTGCGATAAAATGCTTGCAATGTACAAATCACCTGTTCTGTTCTTTTTCTTCTCTGCCTTAAAGGATACACTTTCGAGAATATTGCAGACATCCAATGCCGGAGATAATATATTGGGAATGTCAAGCATGAAATATATGAACCTGCACCTGGTTTTGTTCTCTATGCTTTTGCTGTAGTATCCAGCTTATGCCACTGCCACACAATCAAATATTTAATGAATAGCCTGGGGATCTTTTAATCAAAACTTCTTGTTGTTGTTAGATGCCTGATCAAGAGATAAGGTACAAATCTTTAAAATAAATATAACCTCACTTTGTGAAGCATTTCTGAAGTCTACATTTTACCTGGCTGTTGTAAATATTATATTATATTATATTAGATAGATAGATAGATGCATGATAATACTTTGTTTTAAAACTGTTTAAACTGTGATAACATGTGTGATGGGAAAAGACTGGCGTAGAGACCGGCAAGGCACGCCACAAAGTTTGCCAAGAGAACCCTATGGACCAAAACAAAAGGCAAAACAAGGGGATGCTCAGCACAGCAGATCTGAAAAGGGGGAGGGATACGAAAGGGGGAGGAGAAATACAGTGTTACAGGGAACAATACTGCATAGGGACATGGAATGTGAGGTCTATGAATCAAGGAAAACTGGAAGTGGTTAAAAAACGAGATGGAAAGAATAAGCATTGACATCCTGGGCATCAGAGAATTAAAATGGACAGGGATGGGTGAATTCAGTTCTGGAAACCATCATATCTACTACTGTGGGCAAGAAAACCTCAGAAAAAACGGAGTAGCCATAATTGTCAACAAAAGAGTGAGGAAAGCAGTAATGGGATACAACATCAAAAATGATAGAATGATGTCAGTCAGAATCCAAGGCAAACCTTTCAATATCACTGTAATCCAAGTCTATGCACCAACCACTAGTGCAGATGAAGCCACAGTTGACCAGTTCTATGAGGACCTATAACACCTCATAGAACAGACACCAAGAAATGATGTCCACATTATCTTAGGAGATTGGAATGCCAAAGTAGGAAATCAAAAAGTAAATGGAATAACAGGCAAGTTCGGTCTTGGAACACAGAATGAAGCAGGGCAAAGATTGATAGAGTTCTGCCAAGAGAATGCACTAGTCATAGCAAACACCCTCTTTCAGCAACACAAGAGGCGACTTTACACATGGACATCACCAGATGGCTAGCATCGAAATCAGATTGATTACATACTCTGCAGTCAAAGATGGAGAACCTCCATTTAGTCAGTAAAAACAAGACCTGGAGCAGATTGTGGCTCAGATCACAACCTACTGATCGCAAAATTCAGGCTTAGACTAAAGAAAATGGGGAAAACAATTAGACCAGACAGATATGACCTATACAACATCCCTAAAGAATACACGGTGGAGGTCATGAACAGATTTAATGTCCTGTACCTGATAGACAGAGTACCAGAAGAATTATGGACAGAGACGCGGGACATCATGCAGGAGGCAGCAAGAGAAACCATACCAAAAGAAAAGAAGCATAAGAAAGCAAAGTGGTTGTCTGATGAAGCTCTTAAAATAGCAGAGGAAAGAAGGAATGCAAAAGTCCAAGGAGAAAGGAAAAAATACAACCACCTGAATACAGAATTTCAAAGAAAAGCAAGGAGAGATAAGGAAAAATACCTGAACAAACAGTGCAAAGAAATGGAGGAAAACAACAAAAGAGGCAGGACTAGAGATCTTTTCAAAAAAATTGGGGAAATCAAGGGAACATTTAAAGCAAAAATGAACATGATAAGGAACAAAGATTGAAAAGAGTTAGCTGAAGCAGAAGAGATCAAAAAAGATGGCAAGAGTACACAGAGGAACTCTACAAAAAGGACCTCAACACTCCTGATAATAACAATAATGAGAAATTTGAACTTGAACCAGACATTCTGGAGAGTGAAGTCAGAAAGGCCCTAAAAAGCACTGCAAACAATAAAGCTAGTGGAAATGATGGTATCCCAGTTAAATTTTTCAAAGCCCTAAAAGATGATGGAATCAAACTACTGCATTCAATATGCCAGCAAATTTGGAAAACAAAACAGTGGCCACAGGATTGGAAAAGATCAGTGTACGTTCCAATCCCCAAAAAAGGCAATGCCAAAGAATGCTCAAATTACCGAACAAGTACGCTCATCCCACATGCCAGCAAGGTGATGCTCAAGATAATACAGGATAGACTTCAACAACATGTGGAGAGAGAACTACCAGAGGTGTAGGCCGGTTTCAGAAGAGGCAGGGGACTAGAGACTACATTGTCAACATACGTTGGATCATGGAGAAAACAAAGGAATACCAGAAACAAGTCTACTTTTGTTTTATTGACTACACCAAGGCTTTTGACTGTGTGGACCACAACAAAATGTGGCAAGTAAATAAAGAGATGGGAATACCAGAACACCTCATATGCCTCATGAGAAATCTGTGCACAAACCAAGAAGCAACAGTTAGGACAGAACACGGAATGACAGAATGGTTTGGAATAGGAAAAGGAGTAAGACAAGACTGCATTTTATCACCCTGCTTATTCAATCTATACACAGAGCACATAATGCGCAATGCAGGGATGGAGGAATCACAATATGGGATTAAAATTGCTGGGAGAAACATCAACAATTTGAGATATGCATACGATACCACCCTAATGGCAGAAAGTGAGGAAGACCTAAAGAACCTCTTGATTGGATTGAAGGAGAGTGCAAAAGCTGGCTTGAGACTCAATATCAAGAAAACCAAGATAATGGCAACAGGTCCGATCTGTCCCTGGAAAATAAATGGGGAAGAAGTAGAAGCAGTGACAGATTTTACTTTCCTGGGATCTAAGATCACTGCAGATGGAGACTGTAGCCATGAAATAAAAAGACGACTGATTATGGGGAGACAAGCAATGAGAAACCTGGGGAATATAGTGAAAAGCAGAGACATCACCTTGAAAACAAAAATTCGCATAGTCAAAGCAATGGTATTCCCAGTGGTAATGTATGGGTGTGAGAGCTGAACCATTAGGAAGGCTGAGCGCAGAAGAATAGATGCCTTTGAGATGTGGTGTTGGAGGAGAGTCCTGAGAGTCCCTTGGACAGCAAAGAGAACAAATAGGTCAATACTGGAAGAAATCAATCCTGACTGTTCATTGGAGGGACAAATAGTGAAGATGAAGCTAAAGTACTTTGGACATCAAATGAGAAGGGAGGACTCACTTGAGAAGGCCTTGATGCTGGGAAAGGTGGAGGGAAAGAGAAGAAGGGGGCGTCCAAAGATGAGATGGATAGATGGTATTGTGGACACAATGGGCACTGAGCTTGGTGGGCTGAGGACAATGGTGGAGGATAGAGGTGCCTGGAGGAAAATGGTCCATGGGGTCGCAAAGGGTCGGAATCGACTGTGCGACTGAACAACAACAACAAGATAGATAGATAGATATAGATATAGATAGATATACATATATCTTAACCTATAAAACCAAGGGTTAACCGTTGGAACTTGCTATAGGTTCCTATGGCTGGCCCTACTTGCCTGCACTCACCCTTCGGGACACGGGCGGACTGGGTCCGCAGGTCAACGAAGGATTGAGTAAAGCGGCAATGGGGCAACAGCCCCACAAACGCGAAAAAAGGGAAACAACTTCATTTCCCAACGTTCTTTGCGCCGCGCTGCACCACAGCCAATCAGGCTGAGAGGCGGGAGCACAAAGAAGGTGGGGAAACGCGGTGTGGCCAATCAAAAACGAGCCGCACAAAAAAAAGAAGCACAAAGGGAAAGCAAAAATGAAAAAATACAATCCCCAGTGTCCTGCGCGCCGTTAGCGCGCAGAACTCTTAGAAAGCCGGCGCGTCCCAGGAAAGCCAGCCCCCGGTAAGTAAAGCACCTACCCCGCCGCTGGGCTTCCTAACCGCAGGCCGCAAGGCAGCCCATGGTAAGGGAAGCCCACACACACACCCGCCGCTGGGCTTCCTTACCGCGGGCCGCAAGGCAGCCCACGGTAAGGGAAGCCCACCCACCCCCGCCGCTGGGCTTCCTTACCGCGGGCCGCAAGACAGCCCACGGTAAGGAAAGCCCACACACACACCCCGCCGCTGGGCTTCCTTACCGTGAGCCGCAAGGCAGCCCACGGTAAGGGAAGCCCACCCCCCCACCCCGCCGCTGGGCTTCTTTACCTCCAGCCAGCCAGGGAAGCCAGCCCCCCTCTTTCTCTCACTCACACACACACACACACAGCTTCTCTTTCTCTCTCTCTCTTTCTCACACACAGCTTCTCTTTCTCTCTCTCTCTCACAGCTTCTCTTTTTTTCTCTCTCCCTCTCACACAGCTTCTCTTTCTCTCTCACACACACACAGCTTCTCTTTCTCTCCCTCTCACACACAGCTTCTCTTTCTCTCTCACACACACACAGCTTCTCCTTCTCTCTCTCTCACACACAGCTTCTCTTTCTCTCACACACACACACACAGCTTCTCTCCCTCTCCCTCTCACACACATACAGCTTCTCTTTCTCTCTCTCATACAGCTTCTCTCTCTCTCGCACACACAGCTTCTCTTTCTCTCTCTCTCCCTCTCACACGCACACAGCTTCTATTTCTCTCTCACACACACACAGCTTCTCTTTTTTCTCTCACAGCTTCTCTTTCTCTCTCTCTCTCTCTCTCTCACACACAGCTTCTCTTTCTCTCTCACACACAGCTTCTCTTTCTCTCTCACACACACAGCTTTTCTTTCTCTCTCACACACACACAGCTTCTCTCTCTCTCACACACACACACACAGCTTCTCTTTCTCTCTCTCTCCCTCTGACACACACAACTTCTCTTTCTCTCTCACACACAGCTTCTCTTTCTCTCTCTCTCTCTCACAGCTTCTCTTTCTCTCTTTCTCCCTCTCTCTCACACACAGCTTCTCTCTCTCTCACACACACACACACACACACAGCTTCTCTTTCTCTCTCTCACAGCTTCTCTTTCTCTCTCTCACACACACACAGCTTCTTTCTCACACACACACACACACAGCTTCTCTTTCTCTCTCTCACACACACACACACAGCTTCTCTCTCTCTCCCTCTCTCTCACACACACAGCTTCTCTCTCACACACACACAGCTTCTCTTTCTCTCTCCCTCTCACACACACACAGCTTCTCTTTCTCTCTCTCCCTCTCACACACGCACAGCTTCTCTTTCTCTCTCTCTCTCTCATTATTTGGTAAAATAAAAAAAGGAAAAAATTATATCATCCTTGGTTCTTTTTTTTAATCCCCCCCCAAAAAAAAAACACCAAAAAAACAACACAACTGATCACAGTTTATAACAGCCCGGCAATGCCATCCTCCTCAGTCCACACAACTCCGTACCCATTGTATCTACAATGCCATCTAGCCATCTCATCCTTGGCTGTCCCCTTTTTCTTTTGCCCACCACCTTCCCCAGCATTAAGGCCTTCTCAAGTGAATCCTCTCTTCTCATTTGATGTCCAAAATACTTCAGCTTCATCTTTACTATTTGACCTTATAATGAGCACTCAGGGCTAATCTCTTCTACTATTGACCTATTTGTTCTTCTCGCTGTCCAAGGGACTCTCAAAACTCTCCTCCAGCACCACATCTCAAAGGCATCTATTTTTCTTTGCTCAGCCTTTCTAATGGTCCATAAAAATAAAAAAAAATCATTTTAAACAGCCCGGCAACGCCGGGCAACCTCTGCTAGTTATAGATATAGATATAGATATAGATATAGATATAGATATAGATATAGATATAGATATAGATATAGATATAGATATAGATATAGATATAGATATAGATATAGATATAGATATAGATATAGATATAGATATAGATTGGATCCTTGTAAAATGGTCAGGTCAGCAGTTTCCCATTTCCTTCTCAGGGCAAATAAAAAAGAACCTTGAGACTTAGGGAACTAATTCTTGTGATGTCACAAAGGCAGGGCAAACAAGAATTCTTAACAAGAAGGCTCAGGAGTTGTGGTGGCAATGCTTCATTCCCTACTTTGCTCCAAATCTCATAATCTGCAATGGGTCCAATGTTGGCACATTAAAAAGCAACATATAAGAAGAGTAACTGGGGAAGAAAGCTGCAGTTGTGTAGACTTGGGCCCAGTGTCCTGTTTGAAGATACATACTCCTAATCTAGGTGTGACCAAACTATGGCCCGAGGGCTGGATCTGGCCCCCAATGCCAATTCATCCAGCCCACAAAGCCCTTGTTGCTCCCAGAAGCAGAAGTAAAATGCATCCACATGGAGCCCATAACCGCTTCCGGGAGCAACGAGGGCTTCGCAGGCCAGATGAATTGGTGTCAGGGACTGGATCCGGCCCACAGGCCATAGTGACCAGCCCCCTGAACCACGTGACCAGCCCACAGCACAAAAGATTTGGGCACCCCTGTCCTAATCAATGAACCCTTCCACCAATGTTAAGGTCAAATTTAAGGTAAATTTTTCCCTTGCTCGAAAGCCAGTCGTATTCAACTCTAGAGTGCAATGCTCATCTCTGTTTCAAACCAGAACAGCCAGTGCTCTCTACTTCTGCAGATGTTTCCGTGGTCATGTGGCAGGCATGACTAGACACCAGAGCGCACAGAGCGCTGTTTACCTTCCCACCGAAGTGGTCCCTATTTATCTACTTGCAATTTCTTGCTTTCAAACTGCTAGATTGGCAGGAAAGGTCAAATGTATGACACTCAAAATCCTCAGAGAGCTATAAGATTTAAAAGATGTCTTAGTAGTTTGAGTCAGTGATACTCTGTCACAGCTGACATAAAATTCTCAAAGAGTTAATTGCAATGTAAAATCAGATGACTATAACAATCATATCAATGTTCATCTGTATGTCAAGGTAAATCAGCTTCTTGCTACTGGTTGAATCCCCAAAAAATATACCTTCCAAACTTGTTCTCTCTCTCTCTTCAGAAGTTGAAATTAAACCATTGTTTTCACTCATAGTGAAAGTAAGCAAAGGAAAAGGATTGCAGGCTACAACAGTTTGTCTATTTCTGCAAGGATTCTATATTCCAAAAGTAATAATATACCGGTACTCCAAAATTTTGAGAAATCACAGCCATATTATTTCACAAACCATTTTCACAGTTAGGAACAAAGTTGTAGATACAAATACTTGAAAATATATGAAGTTCAAACTTAGGTTTCAGGCAAATACTTGAAAGGGTAGCTGTGTTAGTCTGTAAAAGTATGTCAGGGTAAACAAAACAAAACAAAAAATGTTGTGGCACCTTAAAGACTAGCTGCTGTATTTTGATGTTAGGTTTCATAGATCAAGTCCACTTCATCGGACTTGATCTATGAAACCTAACACCAAAATATAGCAGTTAATCTTTAAGGTGCCACAACATTTATTTGTCTTTTTGTTTTGTTTTGTTTTGTTTGCTGTCTAATAGGCAAATACTTAAATTAGAAAAAAATAAATTTAAACTTTTAGGTTTTAAACTTATATCTAGGATTCAATTGCAGACAAAAAGCAGCTACTACAGTTATTTAAAATATAAAAATCTACAAAAGTAGAAATATAGTATTTAGCATTTTAGCATATTTAGACACATATGTGAAAAACAGTATGCTTTCAAAATACCATCCAACTGGTGTGGAAGGTCCTGAGAGAAGAACTGTTCTGGAGAGTTAAGAACAGGAAGACAATCGCCATAATGATAGCCAATATCTGGAATGGATACGGCAACTGAAGAAGAAGAAGAAGCTTAAATTATAGACAGCATTTGAGGATTCCCCGTGCCCGGTTGGGCATCAGTGGCCTCTGGCAGAGGTTAAACCAGCGAGCAAACTCCTGGCCTCTGGCCCTTGTCAGGGCGTAAGGGGGGTGAATTAATGATAGGGATTAATTCGGCCGCTTGTAGCCTGACCGACGATTCTGCCGAGCAAGCATCTCGCAAACCCCAGTTACCCATTAGAGTAATCACTCATCCCCTGGCCAAGGTAATCCCCGGTGTAAATATCGGCCATATTTACCCCTGCCTAATCCCTAAACAATGGTCTCCCTCGCCCTGTGTTTGTCCAAGTTAATCAACTTCCCTTTGAGAGGTTCCCCATTAACCCGGGTACGTGGGTTAGGTAATTTTCCTGTCCGATGACGGTTTCGCCACCGTTGCGCTTTTTCCCCTATAAATGATGTTGCCTTTTCCCAATAAAGGACTGATCTGATCTCGCTCCATTTGCCTCGTGTCGTCACTTGATCAGTCTCCTCCGGGACCTTAAGGCCACCCCAGTGGCCCCGATTCCTACATCTGGTGACCCCGACGTGATTTACTCATGAGTAAGCGACCCAGGAGAGGTCTACTCGCGAGTAGCGATCCACGCGGTCCGGTTCTACGCTTGAACCGCGACCCGTCAGCCCAGAGGACAGCGCGGCGCTCTGGCCGGCAGCCAGCCTGTCAGAAGGACGGCCAGCGGCGAGGCATTCCAAGAGAGGCATTCCTGCACCTTGCTCCCGGCTTTCGGGGAGACTTGCGCCAAAGGGAAAAATGCAGCTGTGAGCCCCTGACAGCGCAGAGGCCACCGAGGGCCCGTGGCAGGAGGCCACGCTCCGAATTCCACCCAGACGATCGTCGCCAAAACCAGTTACCTTGCCCCAAGACGCGTCAACCCGTCCCGAGGAGGAAACTTCAGAGGACTACTCGCAGGTAATATGGGGACTTGTTCTCAGGGACAGAGTCCGTCCGCTAGCCAAAAAACTCGTGAGGAAGAGTTTAAAATCCTGGCCAGGGTATTTAAGTTACGCTTTCACAGCAGGGAACTAGCGAGACTTTTGGCGTACCTTAGGGAACACTGCCTGCTTTACCCAGAAGTAGGTACGTTAACCCTACAGCTCTGGGATCGGATAGGAGACTGCATTCAGCAACCCCCGAAGGCCCCAGGAGGGATAGTTCGCACGTGGAGGAAGTGTAGGAAACTCTTAGCTGAGATCGAACCAGTCCGGATAGAAGCGGAAGAACCCCCGTTAAATAAGTCATCAGTCCAGCCAGTCGAGCCGACTGCGCCCACCGCACTCTATCCGACATTCAAGTACCAGCAGAGTAGCGCAGGGAGCCTTCCCGCGGTGACAGCTGCAGACGTCACCGAGGGAATGCAGGGCATGAGAAGCGCAGGCGCTCCTCTGACAGCTTCGGCTTCCCTAGTTACCAAGAGTGCCCTTCAGCGCACAGCTGAGGAAGAACTTAGGAAGGGGGATCTGTCGGTAGAAGAGCTAGCTGAGCTCAGACAGATATGTCCAATCCGCATGGAAATGGACGCGCTCACGGGCGCACAGCAGATCGTTCATTCCCCAGTCCCATATAAGCTCCTCATGGCTATGCGGAAGGCAATTGCAGAAACAGGGCTCCAAAGTCGTTTTACTAGGGGCACGCTTCAGCAAGTGTGCGAAACCACCATGTGGATTCCTCATGATTGGAAAGCCGTCATGAGGATGATGCTGACCCCTAGCCAGTACATGATCTGGGACAGCGAGTTCCGCCTAGAGGCTCAAACTCGGGCTGCCAGGACGGGAGGCGCGGTGCTTCCTGAGCAGCTGTATGGCTCCGGTAATTTCGAGTCAATCAATGCTCAGATCAACCTGCCTCTCGCCACTCTCGAGATGTCAGCCGAGGCGGCTTTTAGGGCCTACTTTAAGATCCCAGCCACTGGCAAAGCGGCTAAGAATTACACCTCCATCAAGCAGGGAGCCCAGGAGCCCTACATGGACTTCATCAATCGCCTGGAAGAAGCCATTAGCAGGCAGATTGATAATGAGCAAGCCCAGGAAGAGTTCATGATTAAGTTAGCCAAGGACAATGCCAACTTGGACTGCCGTAGAATCTTGCAGTCCCTAGGCAATCGTCCTGACTTGACCCTATCGGACATGATTAGAGCTTGCACCGACGTTGGCACAGAATCCTATAAGATGGGTCTGCTAGCGGCAGCGGTGCAAGGAGGGAAGAGACCTAACGGTAAGAGCAAAGGAGCATGCCACAATTGTGGCAAGATCGGTCACTTCGCTAGGGAGTGCCGATCCAAGGGAGGCGGACAAAAGTCCGGCCGTCCCAAGGCTCCGAACACCCTCTGTCCGAAGTGCAAGAAAGGCTATCATTGGGCCAGGTATTGCCAGAATTCGGGAAACTGGAGCACGGGCATGTCTCTGGCCCCAGTCCAAACATAGGCGTCCTTCACCCAGAACCCACCAGAACTAGAGTAGAGTCCAACCCCATCCCAGACATTGCGAGGGCGCAGGCCAGCCCCAAGGGCAGCACGGGACTAGAATTGACTTGCCAGGTGGACGTTACATGCGACCTGCCAGGCACAGTCTATCTGGTCAATTCCCAGTACATGGGACCCCTGCCCAGAGGCTTTATAGGTTTAGTTTTGCCCCGCAGTGTAGCTGGTGCACGCGGAATTTTTGTAATTCCAGGAGTCATTGACTCAAATTTTTCAGGCGTTCTCCAAGTTCAGCTTTGGACACACCTGCCCCAAACCATCCCTAAAGGAGACACCTTAGCGCAACTGATCATGGTTCCTTGTCGCTCGCCAGCAGAGAGCCAGGGAGGGCTCAGTGACAGCTTCGAGTCCCGGTCAGAGGACCGCTCGAGCGCCAGTGAGGCAGCGCAAGGATACCAGGTCTTAGCGACAGTGGAGACCAACATTGAGTGGAAACAGCGCCCGGTTATTGAGGTATTTCTGAATAATCGATCATTCTCAGGCCTGTTAGATACCGGAGCAGATGTCAGCGTGATAAGCAGAAGCCAGTGGCCAAGGGAGTGGGCCACTGAGCCAGTCTCCGATGTGTGGGGGGTAGGCGGTGTTCAGGAAGCGTTTAGGAGCCGAGAGTGGGTAGAAGTCACAATCCCAAGGGCTGAGGGCACGGCGGTGATTCGACCGCACATTCTTGACGTGCACATCAACCTTTGGGGGCGAGACATTCTGCAGCAGTACGGTGCCACCCTTACCTTTGGGTAATGGCGTTGCCACTTAAATGGCTCACCGATACTCCGGTCTGGGTAGAACAATGGCCGGTAGTGGGGGAGAAATTGGTTGCTCTCAAGCAGCTAGTTAAGGAACAGCTAGACGCAGGACATATAGAGCAGTCCACAAGTCCTTGGAATTCGCCAATTTTTGTTATTAAGAAGAAGTCGGGGAAGTGGCGACTCCTCCACGATCTCAGAGAGATCAATAAATGCATACAGCCAATGGGTCCGCTTCAATGCGGCATCCCGAATCCGAACATGATTCCCGAGGGGTGGGAGATTCTCGTCGTAGATCTCAAGGATTGCTTTTATACAATCCCCTTAGACCCCAGGGACCGGGAGAGGTTTGCCTTTACGGTGCCGGTCATGAACCACAGTGAGCCTACGCAGTGTTACGCGTGGAAATTTTTGCCACAGTGCATGCTCAATTCGCCCACCTTGTGCCAAATTTACGTTCACGACGCACTGGCAAAGTTCCGAAACCTCTACCCACAAGCCTTAGTTTGTCACTTTATGGATGATATTTTGGTAGCGTTGCCAAAGCTTGGCAGCGAAGTGTTTTCAGACCTCCAGGCCAGCCTGGGGGACAAAGGTTTACTCATTGCCCCGGAGAAAGTGCAGAGAACCGAGCCCTTCTCATACTTGGGCCATCGGCTTCTCCGCTCTTTCGCAGCACCAGTTTTGCCTCAGATCAATTTACAGGACTCAGTCACCTTGGTAGAATTACAGCAGGTTTTAGGAAACATTAATTGGGCCAGACCGTATTTTCGATTGGATACGGATCTTCTGAAACCGCTCTTCTCGCTGCTAACGCTAGGTAAGCAGCCGGCAGACCGGATAAAAATTTCTCGAGACGCATGCTTGGCGCTCGAGAAAGTTAACCAAGCTCTCAGCCAAAGATGGGTAGATAGGATTGCCCAGGGGCCATATGCCCCGATCCTAAATCTGTACATCGTGCGGTCGGGATCCATGTTCACTGGGGCACTAGGAGTAGACTCAGAGAAGGGAGCGAAAATTGTGGAGTGGGTGTACTTGCCTAACACCTCATCTCGGAACATTGTTCCGCCCCAAGAACTGGTCTCCGCGGTGATCTACCGCGGCAGGCTGAGAGCTAGGGACATTTCTGGGCACGATTTAGCCAAAATCGTGGTCCCGTTCACCAAGGAACAAATTCAGCAGTTGATGCAGCTAGGTGACTCGCTTCCGATAGCCTTGGAAGGATTCACTGGAAGCTTGGCATACCACTTGCCTAAAGACCCCAGACTTGTCTCGCTTCAAACAGGAACGGTCAGCTTGTTCGAATTGCTCTCGCTGGTCCCACTTCAGGGGGCCAGAACAGTTTTTTCTGATGGTGGACGCACCTATGGTGTCCTGACCTGGCAGGAGGGCGAAGCTTGGCACACGCTGTTAACTCTCCCACAGAAGTCCGCGCAGCGGGCGGAGTTGGCAGCCGTGAACCTTGCTTTGCGCACCTTCGCCAAGGAATGCTTAAATATCATAACCGACAGTCTGTATGTTAGGAATTTGCTTCACAGTCTACCGGGAGCATACATCACTCCCGCGATAGACAAGAATCTGCTTAGCCTGTTTCTCACTGCTCAATTTCATTTGCGAAACCGCACGCAGCCGCTCTATATTGCCCACATCTGAAGTCACCAGGACCTGCCAGGTCCGATTTCCGCGGGCAATAGCCGAGCGGATGCGGCGGCAAAGGAAATTCAGCAACGTTCAGTTTTGGGAGTTTTCACTACTCCAATTCAAAGTCATGCCTTTTTTCACCAAAACGCCAAGGCACTCGCCAGACAGTTCAATTTGCCACTTTCTCAAGCCCAGGGTATAGTACGCTCTTGCCAGCATTGCGCAGGAGCGCCGGGGGGGCCCTCGTGGGGGGTTAACCCACGGGGGACAGAGGCCAATCAGGTGTGGCAAATGGACGTCACGCATGAGCCGCAGTTTGGCAGATGGCAGTACATGCACGTCTGCATAGACACTTTTTCCCAGTTCGTATGGGCGACGGCGCAGAAGGGGGAGACTGCCTCCCACGTGGAGCAGCATCTCCTGTCCTGCATTGCGGCAATGGGCAAGCCGCGGCACGTGAAAACGGACAACGCCCCGTCCTACTGCTCTAGGCAGTTGGCCGCCTTCATGGCCACCTGGGACATCAAGCATACATTTGGCATCCCCTACAATCCGCAAGGGCAGGCGATTGTAGAACGGGTCAATCGGACGCTAAAGTCCTATATTGACAAACAAACAGAAAGGGGGAGCCACCAGCCCTCCCCACATCACAGGGACAAGCACAGTTTTGTCTGAATAAGGTATTGTTCACATACAATCACCTCAATGTTTTTTCGGACTGCACGTCGCAGGAGAAGCACTTCTGCCGTTCGGAAGCTCTCCCGCGACCTATGGTCCGGTACCGGGTGCCACCGGACCCTTCTTGGAGGGGCCCGGTGCCGCTCATAACCTGGGGGAGAGGGTGTGCTGCAATTATGTCTCCTACAGGTGTCGTTTGGATTCCAGCTCGGTGCGTCAAGCCTCATTTGGAACCTCATGGCGTGGACCCAGACCGACCCGAGTACGATCCCGGAGCTGGAGGACCTCTCTCTGACCGAGGAGACCCACCGGGAGAGACGGCGGCTGCAGACCCCGGCACAGAGGATCACCTGGGGGATGGTCAAGACCCTTTGTAGCGAGGCCCGGGATGCCCTCCAACGCGAGGAGAAGGAGCCAACACCGGAGAACTTCGTTGCAGCAGTCTTTGCCCAGATTAATGTCAACTCCGTGATCTTCACCATCATCCTGGCCCTCGCCCTGCTTCTGGGGGGAGGCGCTCAGGCCGCTTCGCTTCAGGCCAACGGCCTGCCACCCGGTGAAGACCTTTCAGCACGGATGCACTACAACTTGTGGGCAAGGTTGGCGGGTCTCGTCAACCAGTCCGATTTTTGCCTGAAGCAGGACATTGGTTCTGCCTCGATCCTCAGCACCTGTCTCATCCCAGTGTGCCACACTCTAGACGCACGCGCCAGGGATGGTGACTGGCTGTTAAAGAAGATTTTCGGACCGCATCTCCCTGCGAGCTTTGCAGCCTACGCTCGCTGGGGGGGATTGCGGCTCACCATGACTTTGCCGGCTGATGCAGCCACTCTTCACACCCCGCGAGTGGCGGCCAGCCCGAACTCTACTTGTGCTCGAATAGTCGGCTGCGCTGCAGTCGGCCGAACTCAGCGCCGCTGCCTCGATACCGGCAGCGGCAATTGGACTTGTGCAAACCCAGAGACAATTGGCTTGTTGCCTGCCCATGTCACCCTACCCTCAGGGTGGTTCTTCACATGTAACCAGTATACTTTTAACTATATTCCCGCAAATGTATCAGATTCCACATGTTGCCTTAGTCGGTTGACACTGTTGCTCCCCACTAGGGATATGGTTACCCCAAGCACAAATGTTTCAAATGTTCCACACGTTTCAAATGTTTCTGCACCCATCAGGCACACTCGCACCACCCAGTTAGACAGCTCATGTGATAGCAGCTTTAGAGTACTAAGTCCAGCCGAATACGTCTCACTATCAGTCAGTATAGTTGGCGTGCCAGGCTTAGCCGTCGGCAACGCACAGAGAATTGGTCGCTTGGCTTGCGGCTTAGCAAAAGCCATCAACCATACCTCCACAGCGATAGCACTCCTCAATCGGGAGCAGGCGGAACTTCGCCATGCCATTCTCGATAATCGAGCGGCTATCGACTACCTCTTATTGTTGCACCACTTGGGTTGCGAATCCCTTCACGGTATGTGCTGCTTCAATCTTACTGACAACTCCCGGAAAGTCCAAAGCCAGATCACGGATCTCCACACCATAGTTGCGGGCATCACGGAAGGCTCCGCGTGGGGGGCCTGGTTGGGCTCCCTGTGGAGCTGGATGTGGTCATGGATCCCCTGGGGGTGGCTTCAGACGGTGCTCAAGGTGGTAGTGGGGGTGACTATACTAGGCATAGTGTTATGCTGCTTTGTGCAATGTATTCCCTCACTGATCTCGAAGTGCCGCCCCGAGAAGGAACCCCGTGACGTCATTCCCGATCAACAGCTGATGCCGCTTCTGCGCAGAGTCGCCAGTCAGGCTCTTAATATAAAAAAGTAAGGGGAGATGAGGATTCCCCGTGCCCGGTTGGGCATTAGTGGCCTCTGGCAGAGGTTAAACCAGCGAGCAAACTCCTGGCCTCTGGCCCTTGTCAGGGCGTAAGGGGGGTGAATTAATGATAGGGATTAATTCGGCCGCTTGTAGCCTGACCGACGATTCTGCCGAGCAAGCATCTCGCAGACCCCAGTTACCCATTAGAGTAATCACTCATCCCCTGGCTAAGGTAATCCCCGGTGTAAATATCGGCCATATTTACCCCTGCCTAATCCATAAACAATGGTCTCCCTCGCCCTGTGTTTGTCCAAGTTAATCAACTTCCCTTTGAGAGGTTCCCCATTAACCCGGGTACGTGGGTTAGGTAATTTTCCTGTCCGATGACGGTTTCGCCACCGTTGCGCTTTTTCCCTATAAATGATGTTGCCTTTTCCCAATAAAGGACTGATCTGATCTCGCTCCATTTGCCTCGTGTCATCACTTGATCAGTCTCCTCCGGGACCTTAAGGCCACCCCAGTGGCCCCGATTCCTACAAGCATTTCTATATTGTTATAACAAGTCTTATTCCCCAGCAGAGTTTTCTTCCTTCTCTGGGTGCTGTCCTCTTATCCTTTGCTCCTTGTGGCTGCGGTGGCTCAGTGGTTAAGAAACTCGCCTTGTTAGCTGGAAGGCTAACAAGTCGGCAGTTTGAGACCTGGGTACTGCATGAGCACCCGTCTTTGTCCCAGCTCTTGAAAGGAGCCTAGTTTGGGTGTTCCCTGAGTGGAGTTTCTTCCATAAAAATCTTTTCAACCCAGAATAATTTTTAACATGAAATTATTATTATCCTTTGCTTCTTATGCTTTTTTTAAATATAGTTTTTATTAAATTTTTGCAAAACAAACATATAAAGCATTGCAAAAAACATAAATGTAATATTAAAAGGAGAGAAAAAACATATAAAAGAAATATAACATCATCCAAGCGATTATTAGCATCTTATAAAATTGCTATATTTGTTCTTATTGGGAGGAAAAAGAAGAATTCTATTATATTACCAATCAACCTTACTATATATACTTTCTCTTTTTTAGATAATATATTATAAAACTTATAACAATATATCTAAAATATTTGAAGTATACATCTTTTATATCAAAACATAACATCACTATTGACTCCACCCTGTGTTATATACCCTGTGTTATATATCCCTAGGGGAAACGGCGTATCTCATCCCTATTCTATAGCATCAAAAACTTCCTTTGATCTGGTACTGGATGACTACCTTTTCCTTTTCTCAGTGCATAATCCACAAACGGTTTCCAAATTTTCCAAAATCTATTCTCTTTAATTAAACCTTTCTTTTCCTTTAGTTCCTATGTCAATTTATCAATCAGAGCCAATTGCCACATTTCCTTATATCATTCCTCCAGTCTAATACTCTCGTCATTTTTCCACTTCCTTGCAATACACAATCTCCCTATCATCATCATGTTTGATAACAAGTCCTTTTTATCTTTATCTAAGTTAATTTCCTCCAAATTTATCAACATGATGGTACCTGATCCCAGCTTAATTTCCTCTCCCATTATACCCACCATTTCTTTTTCAATATCATTCCAAAAACCCTTTGTCACCTCGCAATACCACCACATGTGTAAATAAGTCCCTACACTTTTCTTACACCTCTAACATAAGTTATTCTTGGTTTTATCGATTTGGTTCAATCTCACCGGGGTCAGGTACCACCTCCACAGCATTATGTTCCTTAATTCTAACGGATATTGTTTTCATAATCCATCTCTTCCATATTGATTTCCAGTTTATATCTTGTTTCCAATTTATCCTTAGTTTATCTTGAGGGTCACCTTCAGAGTTTAATATTTTATTCTCCTTATGCTTAATGAATTTAACTGACCTCTTGAGATCTGTCAGCTCACTAGGTAAAGGTAAAGGTCACCCTTGCTCGAAAGCCAGTCGTGTCCGACTCTAGAGGCAGGTGCTCATCCTCATTTACAGCCAAAGAGGCAGCACTGTCTGCATCTGCAGACATTTCCGTGGTCATGTGGTGTGGTATCCGCGAGCACAATTGGCATTAACTGTCCCTGACAAAGGTTACACCGGTTGAGGGAGGCTCCTGGTCACTGGCCTTTGCGGGTACAGAAATTGGGGTGCGGATTAATAGTCATAAGATTGATTCACCCATATCTGACCTGGCAGGCAGTTCGGCAGGAGGAAGTTGAATATCTAACTCAAGTTAGGAATTAGGTAATTCCGCACTTGCAGATTAGCCCAAGCCCCAGCGCAAATAGTGGCCATGTTTACTCTTGTGCAAGCCATGAACAATGGATTTCCCCTGTCAGTATTTGCCTTAGTTAATTAACTTCCCCAAGAGAAGTTACCAATTAACCCGGGTAAACAGGTGATATGATTTTCTGTCAGATGACGATTCTATCACACGCTGCCTTGAATTCCTATATATGATGATGATTTTCCCTCAATAAACCACTGGTCTTCGCTCCATCTTGTCTCGTGTCGTTCCTTGACCAGTCTCCTCCGGGAGCCTAAGGGCCGCTTCATGGCCCCAATCCCACAATGTGGCAGGCATGACTAACACCTGAGCGCATGGAACACTGTTAACTTTCCTGCCAAAGCGGTATCTATTTATCTAATTGCAGTTTCTTGCTTTCAAACTGCTAAATTGGCAAGAGCTGGGGCAGACGATAAGAGCTCACTCCATCACAAAGCACTCGGGTCTCAAACTGCTGACCTGCCAACCTCCTGGTCATCCAGGTCAGTGTCTTGACCACTAAGCCATGGCAGCCCCTGTCAGCTTTACTAGGGCATTGCAATTCAAAGGATGCCAAAATATGCTGCTGGAAGGCCACAACCCCACTGTTGAAAAGACATAACTTTCCTCCAGCTTCACTCGACTGAGAGTTTCAGTGTGCAACCATATGGCAGTTGCATGCTCACCTTCAGGACTTCCTGCCTGTTCCTTTTTTCCTATGGCTCTTGAGGAAATGATTTAGATGTGGAAGTTTCTGCCTGGAATACAGAGCAACTGGTGGAAGAAGCAAGAAGTAGGCAGTGAAGGCGGGGCGGGAAGTTGAGCACAAGTAACGTGGGAATAAAGAAGAGGTGAAAGAAACAGCGGAGCTAGAAGACTGGTGTAGGAGACAGAGCTGCCAGTATTTCCTACACCGAAATGACTGTATTGCTGATTCTCAGGCAATTTGCAGCAAACAATTTAAAAATTGGAAGCGTTCCCCAAGGGTAGGAGGGAGGTCTATGGCAAACAAAAGAGCTCCCATCTAAGCCAGCCAAAAATCTATTGCTTTAGATTTCTAACACACCTCTCCCAGCCTCACTGCCTGGCCTAACCTTGACCTGATCATTGTTCTTAAGAAATGCAGAGACATGGGAGCAACACAGATGCCCGTAGCCATTGTTTGTGCCCACTGGGTTGGTTCTGCCTCCTGCAGAGTTGGCTGCCTTATCTGGCTAGAGGGTTCCTGCAAGACAAGGCTAAACACTTGGGAAGCTTGGCTCCAAATGACTCCCACCCCACGTTGATTCCTCTTAACCCACAAGTGGATAAAACTGCTTTACACAAGGATTAAGATCTATGTCTTTTGGGCATTCAATAGCTACATATCATCCTTTGTCTTCTTACCGATTCTTTCTGTGCAACATTCCCAGTAACTTCTGTTGTGAAGCGATGTCTTCTTTGCTTTCAGATCAGGTCTCTTGCATTGTTGCTTTGCCTTCTGCCCACTAGAGATCCAGCCAGTTAATTTTGTGGGAAATGTTACGAGACTGAAGTCTGCTTAGTACCCAACCCTGATAGATGTCTCCAAGCACCATCGTTTGAGTTCTCCCCTCCAAGAAGAACTGGAGTCACAATGAAACAGTGCCTCAGAGTCCCATCCTATAAAGATGATGCAGAAGAATACCAAGGTCAATAATATCGAAAGCCGTTGAGATGTAGCAATTGCCAATAGCAATTACTGTACACTTATATACGGCCCCATAGTGCTTAGTGGGTGCTTCACAAGGTAATGAGCATTTTGCCCCTGACATGCTCCTCCACCATTTTAATTAAGGGGTCAGCACCCACAACTTGAGGCCCAAGCAGGCCAAAGATGGGCCCACTTCCCCCAGGTACCAAAATTGTTAATTATAGCTCTGGCTGTAGGAGAGAGTGAACAATGAGCAACTGAAGGTTTGTCAGCCTCAAGTTACTGATACAAACTTGCAGTTGAATGGAAGAGGAGGCATAGGGGTATAGAACAGAGAATGCCTGCAGTTGTACTTTCCCTTGTCATCATAAAAATAAAAAGACAACCTCAGAAGCTGTACTTCAATCTAGAATGTTCTTCCAGCCTAACTAGAATGTTATTTCCTGCATAACTTCCATCTGCACATTGAATATGCCTTAAGACTGTGCTGGCGAACCTTGGCACGCCAGCTATTATTGGATTTCAATTCCCAGAAGCCCAAGTCTCTGTAAATCCACACAGATGGTTTACTGCGTGTACGTAGCTGTAATTGAACTTCAATTCTCAGAAGCCCAAGTCTCTGTGAATCCACACAAATGGAATTACTGCATATACACAGCTGTTCTTGAACTTTGATTCTTAGAAGCCCAAGTCTCTGTGAATCCACACAAATGGATTTACTGCATATACACAGCTGTTCTTGAACTTTGATTCCCAGAAGCCCAAGTCTCTGTGAATCTACACAAATGGGTTTACTGCACTTACACGCAGTAAACCCATTTGTGTGGATTCATAGAGACTTGGGCTTCTGGGAATTGAAGTTTAAGAACAGCTGGACTGCCAAGTTTCACCATCACTGCCTTAAGATCAAATTCGGCTATTTGCTTTAGTTCAGGAGTTCTCAACCTTTTAAAGCCGGGGGCCAGATCACGCACCCTCAGATAGCTTTGGGGGCCTGATGGCCATTTTGCCCTTCCTCCACCACGTGACACTTCCTGATGTGGTGGAGGCAGTGGGGGTCCACATGAAGTGGTGCTGTGGGCCTCTTCCTGCCTACAGGCCACAGGTTGAGAATCCCTGTTTTAGTTAGTGAATCTTAACCTATAAAACCAAGGGTTAACCGTTGGAACTTGCTATAGGTTGCTATTCCTCGCCCTACTTGCCTGCACTCACCCTTCCTGCACACGGCCGATCTGGGTCCACAGGTCAACGAAGGATTGAGAAAAACGGCAGTGGGGCAACAGCCCCACAAACGCAAAGAAAGGGAAACAACTTCACTTCCCAACATTCCTTGTGCCACGCCGCGCCAGAGCCAATCAGGCTGAGAGGCTCTCGCACGGCGCAGCGTTCGGAACCGCGCCACAGCCAATCAAAAGAAAACCATTTTTAAAAAACGCAGCACAAATTACAAAGCACCAACCCATAACTACAAGCCCCAGCGTCCTGCGCGCCATGAGCGCGCAGAACGCTGAGGAAGCTGGCACCCAAAAAATAAAACAAAAACAAAAACACCGGGAGAGCAAGTCCGCCAAGCTGCGGGAACCAAAGCCCCCCTCCCCAATGTTGCCTGAAGCTCCTAATCGGAGTTTCCCCTTTAATATCACTGGGTGGGGGGGGTGTTGTGCTCCCCCTCTCTACTGGCTCCCCTGGGGTTCAGAGGGTTGGGGGGACCAAAGGAGTCTGTCTCCCCAACCCTCCTGACCCCAGGGGATCTGGCAGAGAGGGGATTCCCCTCCCCACACACACACACATGCCCCATATTAAAGAGAAGAAACCAAGCGGTTTCTTCTCTTTAAAAACAGAGGTTGGGGGGGGATCCCCCTGTCCGATGGCTCTCCTGGGTCCGGAAGGGTTGGAGAGACAGACCCTTTTTCTCAACCCAACCCTCCCAAACCCAAGGAAGCCAGCGGAGAGTGGGATCACAAACCCCCACACACACACACACACACACACACACACTGATATTAAAGGGGAATCCCCAATTGAGATTTCCCTTTTAATATCAGAGGGTAGCCTGGATTCAATCCCTTCTCCTGGGTCCCTTGAGTCTGGAAGGTTTGGAGGGACAAAAGGAGCCTGTCTCCCCAACCCTCCTGACCCCAGGGGACCTGGCAGAGAGGGGATTCCCCTCCCCCCCCACACACGCCCCATATTAAAGAGAAGAAACCAAGCGGTTACTTCTCTTTAAAAACAGAGGTTGGGGGGGGGAATCCCCCTCTCGATGGCTATCCTGGGTCCGGAAGGGTTGGGGAGACAAACCCCTTTTCTCAACCCAACCCTCCCAAACCCAAGGAAGCCAGCGGAGAGGGGAATCACAACCCCCCCTCCACTGATATTAAAGGGGAAACCATAATTGAGATTTCCCTTTTAATATCAGAAGGTGGCATGGATTCGATCCCCTCTCCTGGGTCCCATGAATCTGGAAGGTTTGGGGGGGACAAAAGGAGCCTGTCCCCCCAAGCCTTCTAGAGCCAGGGGAGATGGCAGAGAGGGGATCCCCCCCGTAGGACACCAAAAAACACAAAAACAAACAATCAAAAACATTCAAAAATACACAAAAACAAACAAAAATAACACCAAAAAAGTAAACAACAACAAACATTTCCAAACACACCCAGCACCCAGCCAAACACCACAAAATCCAACCACCACCACCACCCCAAATAAAGAAAAACAGCCAACTCACCACCACACGACCTCATACCACAACGACTGGAAAAGAAATGAATAAAGAAAGAGACTACTTACTGGAAGAAGCTCCACCCAGAGGCCACGAGAGAAAAAATAGTCAAAATACAAGATAACCCCTACCAGCACCACTTGCTGCCCACAATAGTCAAAAAAATTCAAAAAGACACAATAGCCCCACACAAAAGGCCCCAAGAGTTTTTCAAAAAAGTATCTCATCCTTTATTACCATCTGAGGCTGCAACGGTTGGGCCTTTTCACTCTTGAACGACGGCGTCTAAGAGGTGACCTGATTGAAGTTTATAAAATCATGCACGGTGTGGACAAAGTGGATAAGGAAAAACTGTTTTCCCTATCGCACAACACTAGAACTAGGGGACACTCCATGAAACTTTTGGGTACTAGTTCTCAAACAAATAAGAGAAAGTACTTTTTCACCCAGAGGATTACTGGTCTATGGAACTCCCTGCCAGAAGAAGTGGTGACAGCTGTCAGTCTTGACAGCTTTAAGAAAGGATTAGACAAGTTCATGGAGGACAAGGCTATCAATGGCTATAATTATGGCTACCTAAGGACAACCTCCGGGTTGGAGAGATAGGCAGGATATCTCTCAATGCCATTTCCAGGGAATCCTAAGCAGGTGAAGGCATCTCCTTGGGAATACCCTGAAGGAAATGGTGAGCCACTGTGTGAGACAGAATGCTGGACTGGATGGGCTGTGGCCTGTTCCAGCAAGGCTGTTCTTATGTTCTTATGTTTATTCTTTTTTTCATCCACAAAACCAAAACACCAAAGAAAACTCATCACAGTTTATAACAGGCCATCAAAAAAAATTTGTATAAATAAAAAAATTTTAAATTTCAATTATAGACTAAGCTCTTCTTTACAAACATTAACAACAACAACAACAAAAACTTTCCAACACCATTTAAAACAGCCCGGCAACGCCGGGCAACCTTTGCTAGTAGACTATATTCACATGCTATGTTTTCTCTAAAAAAGCTAAAGACTGTACACATGGCTTTCCTCCTTCTGTTTTATTTTTGCAAAAACAAAGGTGAGTCGGGCTCAGAGAGTATGACTAGAGACTATAGATGTCCAATGAGATTCACAGCTTAATGGGCACTAGAATGTAGACCAGGGCAGTGGTGGGATTCAATTTTTTTTACTACTTACTCTGTGGGAGTGTTATGGTGGGCATGGCCAGGGGGAAAGCCCTACATTGCACCCGAATTATGACTACTTTATTCCAAAACTTGGATGGGCGGGGCCAGCCATAATTTCTGCTACCAGTTCTGGCAAACTGGTCCGAACCTCCTGATGCCCACCACTGGACCAAGGGTTCCCAACCTTTTCAAGCCAGGGGCCAGGTCACACTCTCTCAGTTAGCTTCGAGGGCCAGGCGGCCATTTTGCCCTACCTGCATGATGGGGATGGCCATTTTAGTCCCAAAAGCTTCAAAGGGGTGGCCATTTTGTTTCTCAAAAGACCTTGGAGGGGTGGGGAGCCACATGAAATGGCACTATGGGCCAGTACCAGCCCACAGGCTTTAGGTTGGGAACCCTGATGTAGACCTTCCATATCCCAGTACTGTAAAATACTTAAATGACTGCACTTATGCTAGTGTAATTTGTTAATCAAATGCAGGAGTGATCTACAGTACAGTACTTGCTAAATTTGAGACTTCCTGTATCTTTGGAGCGATTTTCTCCACCTCACTTGAATTGTGAGAGATTGGATAATCAGCCCTTACTAGATTGCCCTCTTCTTCACAACTGTTCAATTACTGTCACAGAACAGGAGAGCTGGAAGGGACTCCCATAGATCACTAAGTCCAAACCCCTACCAAGGCAGAAAATCCACACCTAAAGCATCCCTGACTAGCTCTGTTTTAAAAATCTTCGGTGAAAAAAAGTTCAACACTCAGTTTATTCTATTGTCAAACAATTCTTACTATGGACGTTCTTTCCAGTGTTTTGGCAAAATCCCCTTTCATGTAATTTGAATCCACCAGTTTGGGCCCCACCTTCTGGAGCTACAGAAAACAAGCTTGCTCCACCTTCCACATTACAGCTCTTCAATATTTGAAGATGGCAATCTTTAATGTCTTCTTTTCCCCAAGCCAAATGCACCCATATCCTTCAACCAACCACATAGTGTGTGTTTTCCAGATCATTTACCATCCTGAGCAACCTATTAGGGTCATGTTCTAGCTTGTCAATCTCTTTCTTAACTTGTAGTGCCCAGAACTGGACAGAATATTTCAGGAGAGATCTGAATAGGGATGATTTGTTCCCTAGATGGATGGGATATAAGTGTAAATAAATAAATAAAAATAAAGAAATAAATCCGAACAAAGTAGGGTAGAGTGATACCATTACAGTACAGTACTTCCCTCCAGATGAACAATATATATACTCCTGATCATGCAACCAAGTATTATATTTCTTTGATGTTGGCAGATTGATACGCAGCAGTCAGCAGTTACAAAGCTAAACACATCTTTATTGGGTGGTATGCAATCTGAACATGTGGTAATGGTGGAGGTACAGCTCCTTTTATACAGCAACAACACATTTGAATATGGATACACGGTAGCCCATTTGCCACTGCCTGCGTGATGTCATTCTGAGTCACGCCCTTCTTCTCCAGGTGTAGCCGTGGTAGGAATGTTCCCGTGGCTGACAGTAATTGGGGAATTTGTACCATGTGAGCTGAACGCTCGCAGCTGCCCTCTATGGGTAGCTAGCTCGCGTTCCATTACAGCTGAGAAACATTGTATTCATTACAAGGTTACATTCTTACATTGAAGTGGTTACATTCATTCTTAAAGATATAGTGTTTCCATACACAACACCCCTCTCCCCTAGGATGGGACGAAGTCCCTCAACCATTGTGGTTTTCTGCATGTGCGCTTGGGGCGAACGGCAGCTTGGCTGAGCTCGGCAGAACTATGGGTTCCGTGTTCCGCGGATTCTCACCCTGCATGGGGAGAATGAGACTCATTAGCAATCTGCTGTGGATTCGCTGTCCTCGATTGTTCTCGTTGAGGGGTAGGGGTAAATTCTAACCCTGAGAAACTGGGGGCACCTGGGACTAAACAAAAACCCCGCTTTTCACTCGGACGGGTGTGGGACCACTCCGCAACCCACCCACCCCGGTTTCGAAAATCAAAATCAAACTCCTCAACCACTTTGTCATCCTCTTTCCCCCCTGATGCTTCCAAACGATATGGATTTGTATCATCCCCCTCCCCTCTTGGTGGGAGCCGAGGATATGCATTTGTACTCTGAGAGCCCAAAGGATATGGATTTGTACTTGAGGAGTACTCTGTGTCTCCCCCTTGGGATAAGCGAGTGGGGGAGGACCCTAATGTTGACTCTCCTTGTTGGCTCTCTTCGCCCTGGCTGCTGGTGACCCGACGCCTGAGTTGGTCAGCATGTCTTCTCCACAGTAGACCCGTACTGGTTTCTACCCTGTATGACACCGGCCCTGTTTGCTCAACTACCACTCCTGGAACCCATGTTGGTCCCGAGGTTGTGTAATTTCTACAATGCACCGGTTCCCCTACTGCAAAACTTTTGGTGCTCCCAATTTCTATATTCCTCCCCTCATCCTCCACCCTGGTCGGATCAAACCAATCAAAGAGTGTTACGGATTTCCTACGCATGAGGAGCTCTGCAGGTGAGAGCCCGGACACCAGGGGAGTTGCCCTGTAGCAGATTAGAAACTGGCACAGTTGGAGGTTCAAATCCCCAGGGCCCATTTGCCGCAGTGCATCTTTTGTAGACCCCACCTGGCGTTCTACCTGACTGTTTGTAGTGGGGTGGAAAAGGGCAGAGGTGATGTGCCGAATGGCGTTCCTCTCGATGAATGCCTTGAACTCAGCAGACATAAAGGTACTGCCATTATCGGAGAACACCACGTCAGGTAAACCGAAACAACTAAACACCCTGCGCAGCTGCTTTATTGTTGCGGCTGATGAGGTGTTGGGCATTGGAATGACCTCCAACCACTTGGAGTACAAATCTACTATCAACAGGAAAAGGGAGCCCCGGAACGGGCCAGTGAAGTCGATGTGCACTTGGGACCATGGGCCGCGAGCCATGTCCCATGCTCTGTGGGGAAGCCGGGACTCCTCGGGTTGAGAGCTCTGGCAACTCTCGCAGGTGCCCACCATGTGCTCTATATCAGCGTCTATTTGGGGCCACCAGAAATAGCTTCTGGCCAGAGCCTTAGAGTGTACAATCCCCAGGTGGCTGGTATGCAGTAGCTTGAGCACTTTTGGTCGTAGCTTTTTGGGAATGACCACCTGTTGGCCCCAGAGGAGGCAGCCCATCTCTATGGAGAGTTCAACCCTCCATTTGAAAAATGCTTTGAACTCCTCTGCAGGGGGAGTCGTTGGCCACCCTTTCTTAACCCAGGAATTGACTAGAGACAGAGCTTTGTCTGCTGCTGTGGCTGTGGCGAGGTCTGCGGGTACTATGGGGGGGTGAGTCGAGAGACTCGATCAGCAGGACCTGGTGCTCTTGTTCTACCTCGCATTCGGGGTCTCCCAACTGGGGGAGAGGGGACCGGGAAAGCGCATCCATGTGGGAGATCTCCTTCCCTGGCCTGTGGACCAGTGCGAACTGGTAGGCGTTGAGAAAGATGGCCCATCGTAGCATTCTGGGAGACAGAATCTGTGGTGTGGGCTTGCCCGTGGTGAAAATCCCCAAAAGGGGCTTGTGGTCAGTCACGATGGTGAACTGTCGACCATACAGGAAATCGTGGAACTTCTTCGTCCCCGCGATTATGGCTAGGGCTTCCCTATCTGTTTGTGCATAATTGCGTTCTGCCTTTGAAAGTGACCTGGAGTAAAAGGCAACCAGGGCTTCCCACCCATTTTCCAACACGTGGCACAGCACGGCCCACACCCCCACTGGTGAGGCATCACAGACCAGGACTACAGGTTTTCTCGGGTCGAAATGGGTCAGAACGGCATCTGAGGACAGGAGCCTCTTGAGCTTTTTGAAAGCTTTTTCCTAGTTATCTCCCCACCACCAACCCACATCTTTCTTCAGTAATTTGTGAGTAGATCTGCAACGGATGCTTTCCTTGGCAAGGAGGAATGGTAAAAGTTTAGGAGCCCTAGAAATGACTGCAGCTCTGGTTTCGCAGTGGGGCGAGGGGCATTTTGAACAGCCGCAACCTTTGACTCGGAGGGCTTAATACCATTGGGGGTTATCCTGAACCCAAGAAACTCAACCTCCCATGCAAAAAACACACATTTGTCCCTCCTCAACCTCAGTCCCGCTTTCTCGAATGCTGTTAGGACCTTGTCTAGCCTTTTCGCTAGTTCTGATTCGCTCCCCCCAGTTATCAAAACATCATCAAAGTAGGGGAGAACACCTGGGAGGCCCTTTAAAAGGCGCTCCACGAGGGACTGGAAAATCCCGGGGGCCAAATTTACGCTGAACTGTAGGTGCGTTACCTTGAATGCACCTTTGTGCGTGACAATGGTTTGTGCAGTGGCGGCAGCTGGAGTTACAGTGAGCTGCTAGTACACCTGTGCCAAATCTAGCTTAACGAAACATTTGACCCCGTGTAGAGTGGCTAGTAAGTGGCTAACTACCGGCACCAGATATGCATTGGGCCGAATGGCCTTGTTGATCGTACACTTATAATCAGCACAAATCCTAACCTCCCCGTTAGATTTCAATGCTGTAACAATTGGAGTTTCCCACTCCGCAGAATCCACTGGAACCAAAATCCCCTGACGCACCAATTTGTCCAATTCCGCCTCAATCTTGTCCTTGAGGGTGAAGGGGACTCTTCTTGGCTTGAGCTGTATGGGTCAGATTTCTGGGTCCAAGTCAAACGAAACTGGGGGCCCCCTGTACTTCCCAAGCCCCTTTTCAAAAACCGCCGGGTGTACATCGCACACATCTTGTGTTGGGTCAGTCTCGATGGGGTTTATGCCACACAGTTCGATTCCGGGGGGGGGGCAAACCATTGAGTCCCCAGGAGGCAACAAGACCCTTGATTAAGAACTACTAGGGGCAGTTTCTCCGTGAACCTTTTAAACTTCACCGTGAAGTTCCCCACCCCCAACACCGGAATCCCATAAACCTGTATGTCCCGCAAGTTCGTCTTCAAGGCCCTCAGCTTAGGCCGCGCATTAGGGGGAATGCGCAGGAACTTCTTCTGTGAAAGGATGGAGTAGGACGACCCCAAGTCTATTTCCATCCTAACCGGGACCCCTTGTAACAGTACCTCAACAAAAAAACGACAGTGCTCCAGGGACACGCGGTTCACTGCCGGCGCATTGTCGTCATCGGAGACCTTTCCTATCCCGGCCGCCTTCCGTTGAGGTCGTTCTGCTGAGCCCTTGTCCTCCGTTCGCCGTCACCTGCACACCTTGGCGATGTGGCCTTGCCACCCGCAGTTGTGGCACTCCGCTTTCCGAAAAGGGCACCTCCTCCACTCATGAGATGCTCCACAGCCATCGCATCAGTGGCTCCCTATTGAGTGATTGTGACTCTCCGCCAACTTTTTTCGCACGTTTTGAACATCGTCGTCTTCGCTGGAGCCCGAACCCGCGGTTGCGGAGGCCTCCGATGAGGATGGCAGACTCTTCGAGGGGCCACGGTGTACGCCAGGCCACCTTCACCGCGACCGCTGGCCCTTCGAGAGCCGGGGGTCGTGCCTTAAACATCTTGACCCTGCTCCTCGCTGCCTCAGCGGCCTGAGGTTCCTTCATCACATCTTGGAGCACCAGGTCGCGGCCCCAGGTCATTAGCTTTCGCTGGGTCTCCTCGTCCCGCAGACCGCAGAGTAGCCGGTCTCTGAAGGTTATCTTTAAAGTTTCCCAGTCGCATGGGCCTGCTGCCAGTTGCAGGGCCGCCGCGTATTCAGCCACAGACTCTCCCGATTGCTGGTCTCTCCTCAGGAACGCTACCCGGGCCGGAAAAATGGACACCGTCGGCTGGAAATGTTCCCGCAGCATCGTCAGGATCTGTTTGAGTGGAACCGTCTCCACCTTCCTCGGTGCCAGCAGGTTTACCAGGAGCTCTAGCATGGGGAACCCCACGCTTGTGAGGAGGTGCGACCACTTTTTCCCCTCGTCGGTGATGTCGGCAACGTCCATTGCATGCCGAAAATGCATCTCGAACAACCCCCATTTTTCGGGGTGCTTGATGTCAAATAGAGGTACATGTACCTTCTGGGATGCCATATCCCACCTTCGTTGCCAATTTGATGTTGGCAGATTGATACGCAGCAGTCAGCAGTTACAAAGCTAAACACATCTTTATTGGGTGGTATGCAATCTGAACATGTGGTAATGGCGGAGATACAACTCCTTTTATACATCAACAACACATTTGAATATGGATACACGGTAGCCCATTTGCCACCGCCTGCGTGACGTCATTCTGAGTCACGCCCTTCTTCACCAGGTGTAGCCGTGGCAGGAATGTTCCCATGGCTGACAGTAATTGGGGAATTTGTACCATGTGAGCTGAACGCTCGCAGCTGCCCTCTATGGGTAGCTAGCTCGCATTCCATTACAGCTGAGAAACATTGTATTCATTACAAGGTTACATTCTTACATTGAAGTGGTTACATTCATTCTTAAAGATATAGTGTTTCCATACACAACAATTTCTGTGTTTTCCTTGTTTACCTACCTACCTACCAACCAATCAACCAACCATGTGAAACTGTTGACTCAGGTTTAGCTGTGGCCTACTGAAACCCTAGATCAGTGATGGCTAACCTTGGGACTCCAGCTGTTCTGGAACTTCAATTCCCAGAAGCCGTTGGTTTCTGGGAATTGAAGTCCAAGAACAGCTGGAATGCTAACGTTAGCCACCAGGGCCCTAAATCCTTTTCGTTGTGTATTACTGCCACCCTTCTTACATCTGTGAGCCTCATATTGGCTTGCTTAGTCAAAGGAGCAGTGGAGCGTTGGACTGCATCAGCTTTGAAGAGACATATGAGTGTTCCAGGTCTCAGGGATGGGAACTTGGCAATTTGGGGGGGGGGGGTTTGAGGTGACACTGGCATGCATATTCTATGGTGAGATGGTTCAGCAGCTCCACCTCCCCCCCTGCAGGGTATAAATATCCAGGCCGTGCTTGCGTAGCTTTCACTAGTAACATGAAGATTACCAACTATACTGTTCTCTTCTTTATCCTTGCAGCAAAGGGTAATGGAGTCATCATTGATAGATGTAACTTGATAGCTGCCCTCTGGATTGATGGTTTAGAGGGATTTGCAGGTGCCACAATAGCAGACTGTAAGTGCCTTTCATTTTCTTCTGCCTGCGTGTGTGCATATGTGTTTGTGTTTGAGAGAGACAGAGACAGACATGCTTTGCCTACAGGCAGCTCACTGTTACATCAGCAGAAGCAGCTTCATATTTTATCCACATGGGGATCTAAAAGACATACACATTAAAATCTCTGTGAATGGAAAAGTGACATCTGTTAAACCAGCATCAGTGGAGAATAGTTGTATGGATGCTGGCTCATAATGGTGTGTAGCACAAAACTATTTAGTGGAGGGCTGCAAATGCAAAGATTATTCAAACTGAAGCATCAGAAAACTTGGGAATTCAGTGCACCACTGTCATCTATTGAATTTTCAGCATATTTAAGTGGTTAAGACGCTGACTGGGAGGCGGAAGGTCAGCAGTTCAATTCCCGAGTGCTGCAGGACGGAATGAGCTCCCATGTTCGTCCCAGCTCCTGTAACCTAGCAGTTCGAAAGCAAGAAATTGCAAGTAGATAAATAGGGACCACTTCTGTGGGAAAGGTAAACAGCGTTCCATGTCTAGTCATGCCTGCCTCATGACCACGGAAACGTCTGCAGAAGCAGACAGCGCGGGCTCTTCGGCTTTGAAACAGAGATGAGCACTGAACCCTAGAGTCGGATATGACTGGCTTTCGAGCAAGGGAAACCTTTACTTTACTAAAATTTGAAGGTAAAGCCTAGAGCTAGGCGGGAACCCTATTAAGTTGGATTTTGAAAAAATCTAATCGCATCTTATGGGTAATTTCAGCCATATATGGAACTGTTAGCACTGTCAAGCATAACAAATGGAGGAGGGTGATAGGAGATGTAGTCCAACAACATTGGGAAAACAGTCCTATACAAGCTGTGTAACATCTCTGAGATTGGGAATTCAGATGATCTGTCTGCTTTCACTGAATTTCAGTCCACTTTTCTCCACCTACAGGGATTTGTTTAGTGTTCCACACTAGCAGCTTTGACACCTCAGCAATTAATGTGGAGTCAAAGGCCACCAATCATGGCCTCTTCTTGCTCAGCTCCAAGTGGTGGTGCAACAATTCCAAGACACCGTTTGCACGCAACTACTGCAACTTAAGTTGTGACGGTAAGGAATTGTAGCCCAGCAAACATGCCTTTTTTACAATTCAAGATATGCTCTGTCCCTACAACACATGTTTGTTTCTAAAGAGATATGTGCACAATCATAAACCTTATTATATGAAAGCTACAGTTAGAAGATATCACCAAACAGTAGGGGGGGGGGGGAATCAGAGGACTCTTCTTCCATGATATTAGAGCCCTGGTGGCACAGTGGTTAAAACTGCTGTACTGCAGCCAAAATGTTGTGAGTTCAATCCTGATGGGAATCAAGGTTGACTCAGCCTTCCATCCTTCCTAGGTTGGTAAAATGAGTACCCAGCATGTTGGGGGCAAAATGCTAATTAACTTGTGAACAACCCAGAAAGTGCACTAAGTGCTATGGGATGGTATAGAAGTGGGATTGCTAATTGCTATCATAGAATTATCTACTATATATAGCTCTACTATAAAGAGAAGGAACTGACCATAAAGTCACCTTTTTTGGCATTCCAGAAATACTTAATATCTGTTCAATAAGTGCCCTGGTCAATATTTATATGGGTGGAACGCACAGCTGCAAAAGCTGCTGCAGTGATCTGATGAGATGACAGTCATGTACCTGATCATGAAACGCTCTTACCTCATCAGGTGGCCAGGGCAGCTTCTGAAGTTAGAGCACCATACTGTACATGCATAATTATTAAATAGCCTACCAGCCATCCTTTTTCTTCCTTGTAGTTCGTACGCACAGGTCCATGATAATAATGCCCTGGTAGACTTTTGATCTCATTCTTTGAGTTCCTCATTCCTGATATTCTCTTCTCTCCTCTAGCACTCCAAGATGAAAACATTGTTGATGACATCTCTTGCGCAAAGAAAGTCGCTGAAGAAAGCAATGGCCTCGGAGCATGGTAAACAGATCCCCATAAATGATAGTCTATCACCATGATGGCGAACCTTGGCTCTCCAGATGTTCTTGAACTTCAATTCCCAGAAGCCCAAGCCCCCGTGAATCCACATGGATGGGTTTACTGCAATTCATCTTGCCTGCGCTGCCCTTGTCGCTCCCGTTTTCCTTCTGGGAGCAACAAGGGTGGTGTGGGCCAGATGAATCGCAGCTGAACAGGGAGTGAGAAGGAAGAGAGGGAAGCTACACTGGAGGATTGCTAGTGGGTCTGCTCACTTCAGATGTAGCCTTTTATCTTTCCATATGAGGCTACAGATTTGTGGTCATTTTGGCAGCCAATCAGTTGTGGCTACAACCAACATTGCTCTTAAGTCCTCTAGAGTGCATCAAAAAATACCAAAGGAAAATATGGATCTTGTTTCCAAAATCAAAAACCATCCTTTCCTTTTCTTTGAGAATGGAGCTCTCTGATAAGCAATTAATCCTCTTACTAATTTTGAATACCTCAAAAATATTCTGTGTCTTTTGGCCATTGGCTTTACTTTTCCTCAGTTTAATGATGCCCATGTTCTGAAGTTCCTGAAAGAGAGATGTAGTAGAAATAAGAAATTAGGGAAGCAATGCATACAGAGGAAAGGGAAGGTGCTGTCACCATGGAGACCATGCCCTGCATATTCTTGGACCTTGGTTCTCACAGGTTGGTCAGTAAAACCTCCTAATGTTAGAACAGTACAACAATGAGCCCAATTACCTTGGCAGGTAGTGATTACTCTAATATGGGAGGTAAGAAGGGGGCTGCGTGGTACGTGTCTGGCATACGTGGCCACACCCGGCCCAACCATCCTGTACCGAGCTGGCCACACTTACCTTAAGACCCTGCAAGCATCACCACAAGGGTCCGGATGCCGAGAGTGGGGCACCCGCCTCACGAACACGAACAAAAAACCTAGCTCACTACGGTGGGCAGTCGGGCGGGCGGGCACGTTGGTTGCCAGCTGGGCCTCCTGCTTTCAGTGCCCCCCGCCCAACCAGCGAAGGCATCGACGCCAGCGGGGATAGAGGACAGGCTGCACCACAGAAGCACGGAAGGTGAGCGCCCCAGCTAAGAAGGCCACACCGGGGAGGCGCAGAGAGCAAACGGTCAAGCTGGCAACAGTTAAGTGGGGCGGGGGACATGGACTGAGGGGGGGGGAACAGGCCCGGGGACCACGCCGCCCACACTGGTCTGGGAGGAGAAAGGGAGAACACAAACCCGCCCAACCCGCCCGTTGCCCCCCCCCTCAGTCCCTGTCCCCCGCCCCACTGGTGGGGGGGGGGAATAGATGCCTGTTCTTTAAGAGTTAGCTACTATAGTTCAAGTTACAGCCGTCTTCTAAATTTTCTTAGTTTGTTTCCTCCTGAAATTCTTGACTTTAGTGATTTGGGAGAAAATTGGACAACCATCTGTCAGATGTTTTGATTTGGATTCCTGCATTGGACATGGTGTTGGACTCAATATCCTTGGCCCTTTCCAACTCAGTTATTCTGATTCTATGAAAATCACTTAAATGGATGATGTTTATTTGTTTGTCTATTTCTTTACATTTATACCCCACCCTTTTGGTCCAAGCACCACTCAGGGTGGCTTACAATGTATATTATATAATATTGCTTGGTTTAAGTATAGCTATCACCCAAGCCTTTCTCCATATCTTTGGTATCTGGACTACATCCAAGTAGTTATTATATAGGCTAAGTAACCATTTTTTTTTAATTGGGCCAAAATTTTTGATCTGCTCAACCGGAATCTCATCCATGCCAGCTGCTTTACCATTCTTACACCTGCCTATTGTCTCTTCCAGCTCTCCTATGGTAAAGTGGGTAGTCACCTATTAAAACTGGTTGGCACAAACATGGGAGAAATTTGTATATTTGTTTCAATGAACTTACAAAAATTCACAAAATGTCTTCATTAGTCAGGAGGTGTTTTTTTAAAAAAAACTGAAGGTGGGAGGGAGCAATATCAACAGAGAGTGGAAGAGTGAGTCAACCGTGAGCCCAATAGGAACAGAGTTTTGGCTGTAGTACTGCAGCTTAACCACTGCACCACAGGAACTCTGAGCTTTTTGAAAAACCCAAATGGAGAAATAAGCTTCATTATTCATACAGTGATGGTAGTACCAGAGTGGCATTTGTCCTTGGAAGAAAAAGTTGTAAAAATTAACTAGAAGTTTGAGGAGGGATTAACAAAGATTTAAAGTGTGGAGGGGGAAAAAGAAAAATAAATAATACAAAGTGGAATATGAAGAACATTGGAGAATTTCTGGTGTGATCCAAGCCTGAAAGGGAATGTAAAGGGGGTAAATGCTACATCTAGAAGAGCCCAGAATTGAAGCTAGTATTTACATTAAAACAAAGAGGATGGGCCTAATTTTTCTGCTCTTGTCTTTGCAGCCAAGTATGTATTGATTTAAATTTACTAACAACATTTTAACCTACGATATCTTGATACAGGAGAGCCTGGAGGAGACATTGCAGGGGGAAAGACCTCAGGCAGTATGTCACAGGCTGTGAGTTTGAACAATTCACCACTGTAGCTCCTGCCCCAAAGGCTTCTACTAAGCACCAGCCCAATAGCACACTTCCAGCAGTCGATCTTAAATATACTATCAGCCAATCCAAAGGTCCTTCAAAGCTTACAGTCTCAATTAAGGAGCTCCCCAAAACTACATCTGCTGGAAAGAGTCCTCCAAAACCTACTGTCTCAGTCAAGGAGCTCCCCCAAGCTACCACATCAGCTAAGCATCTTCCCAAAGCTACGGTTGAAATCAAGGAACTCCCTGAAATCACACCACCAGTCAAGAGCTCTGCAAAGCCTACTGTCTTAATCAAGGAGCTCCCCAACACTACGCCACCAGGCAGACATCCTCTAATACCTACTACTGCAATCAAGGAGACACCTGAAACCACCCCATCACCCATGGGGCTTCCCAAAACTACTTTCCTGGTTAAGGAGCCCCCCAAGATCACACCAGCAGCCACATATGGTCCAGAAACTACTATTCCAATCAAGGAGATTCCTAAAGCCACCCCACCTGTTCAAGATATTCCAAAATCTACTGTGCCCATCAAGAAGCTCCCTGATGCCATTACACCAGCCAGGCAGTCTCTCAAACCTACTGTTACAACCAAAGATAATCCCAAAGGCACCTCACCATTCAAGGGTCCTGCAAAGCCTACTATCTCAGTTCAGGAGTCCCACAAAGTCACCTCACCAACTAAAGGGCCTCCAAAACCTACCATCACCATCAAGGAGCTCCCTGAAGCCATCGCACCTTCAAGAGATTCTCCGAAACCTGTTACTGCAATCAAGGAGCCTGTTAAAACCACTCCCCCAGCCAGAGGACCTCCAAAACCTACTGAATCCACCAAGAAATCCTCCCTAATCACCTCACCAGTCAGAGAGCCACTAGAACCTACCAGTCCAATCAAGGAGCCCCCTGAAAACATTCCACCAGCCAGGGTCCCTCAAATACCTACTATCTCAATTAAGGAGCCTCCTGAAGCCATCCCAGAAGTCATGGGTCCTCCATAACCTATCATTCCAAACAAGGAACCCACTTCCCCAAAAACCTTGTCCTACAAGCCAGTTTCTCTTGATCCAAAACCTGAAGGCTCCATCATCTTTACAAAGGATTTTCTACAGCAGGGGTTCTCAGCCTACGGCCCACAGGCTGGATCAGGCCCATGGTGCCATTTCATCTGGCCCACACCCTTGCTCTCACCACCATCACCATCACCGCCACCGTCCTTTCCCTCTCTGCCTGGCTCATCGTGTCCCTAATACTGCTCCATAGCAGGGCAGATGTTGTAAGAAGGCTTACAACATCCACTTTGCTATGGAGCGGTGTTAGGGACACACCAAGACAGGTGGATGGGACAAGGACATGACCACCAGCAAAAGTGGAAGCGGCAGACACATGTGGCCATCTGCGTCTTTCCTGAGTGCCGCTCTAGCCAAGCATGGGCAAGGACAGGCAGGACCCCTCCTTCACCCATGGCAGGCTGGTAAGTAGGGAAGTGTCGGCATCAGCGTGGGGGGAATGTTTGTGGGTCGGACTGGTGGCGTGGGGGGGAGTGTTGTTGTTGGTGGCAGCGGCCGCAGCGTGGGGGAGAATGATGGGGGCTCATGGTGTTCCAGGTGGTGGCAGCAGTGGGGGGGCACCAGTCTGGCCCGCCAACAGTCTGAGGGGGCATGATCCAGTCCCCAGCTTAAAAGGTTGAGAACCCCTGTTCTACAGGGTCTTTTGAGAAGTCCTCACATTTCACTAATACCCTTTCCTTAAACATTGGTCTCACAAACACCTCACTCTCCACTAAAAGTCTTCAAAAGACTCAGTAGCAAAGCAATAAAGCCAGCCTTTAAGAAGCCCCAACATTTTCACTTTCATTTAATAATATGCCATGGACAAAAATCAAGCAATCCTAAACAAATGCTGGAATCGATCCATCATTACAGCTACTCCTTGTCTGAAACAAATGTTCTATCCTGTTCCTTTACAAACCAGTTGTTTTCAGAAGCATGTTCCCAAACATAATTACATAGCAAACAGAAGTACTGTACAGAAAAGGAGAGACACTCATGTTCACAATGTAATTTGAAATCCTACAACATCATATTAAACTAATATATATGCAGATGGTTTGCTAGAAAATGTTGTCAAATAATGCAAGATAAACATATCTTATAAAAGTTTTATATTTGCCTCAGACCTGGTATACTTCCCAAGGCTTGGAAATTTTCCTTGTTACTGGTCAATCTTTATGGGTATCTTGTTAGACATGACACTTTGCAGTAAGGGCATTTTACTTGTTACACAATTTTGACATTAACACTTGCTTTTTAAAATGTTAGAAACAACATTACTTCTTGCCACAAACCCCCACACGAAGAGTGCTATTGATTATAACATTATTTTTTACCTATGGGATTAATTTTATTAACAATAAAGCAAAAATAAACTTGGAAACCTTCAGAGCTATTGTTTCCTAATCGATATTGTATTCTAGGAGATAAAAATTATTGCAGTAATGGCTGGGTGCTTATTTTATGAACGAACTCTAGTAAACGCCGGCTCAGTTTATGGCATTCATTCACACTGTGAGATGTGTAATATCACTACAATGGCATTTGGTTGTTCAAGTGGACTTACTTCTGAAAAAGATTCATTTTCATGGATACAGAGCAATGCAATTAAGATTTCCTTGTTTTCCTACAGTTACTGACCTAAATTCATTTGCCAGTCCCAAAGAATATACATCCCTTGTCTCTATGCTCTGGGCAGACCTATCTAAATTCCATTCACTCAAAAGCTCATTGGGACTCACAATTGGTTATTGTCTTTTACTGGTCTGTCCAATCATGAACCAACCAAGTATACCAATAAAATACCAGATCTTTTTATTAAGACATTTACTTGTTCATGGATCTGATGACAGAGAAGGAAAAGGACTCTTTGCTTTGAAAGCCATGAGCCATCCACTGAACAGAACCCTTGTTTTGAAATGTCAGCCTATATTCAAGAGTAAAGCTCAAGGGAGGGGTCTCTCCCCTATTGCCCCCACAAATCTGCACTAGCAAAAGATCACTTCCGTAAGCATCATGCATCATAACATCATTGGAGCTTACCACACGTGTTAATAATAATAATAATAATAATAATAATAATAATAATAATAATAATAATAATAATAATAATAATAATAATAATAATAATAATAATAATAATAATAATAATAATAATAATAATAATAATAATAATAATAATAATAATGATGATGATGATGATGATGATGATGATGATGATGATGATGATGATGATGATGATGATGATGATGATGATGATGATGATGATGTTTTATTTATATCCCGCTTTCCACAACCTCGAGGGGCGACCCAAAGCTTCTCTCTCCTCCGGCGATGTCGGGGCTAGAGGGTGTCGGCGGGAGCATCTTGGATGTCGGGGCTGCGGTCAGCTTTTTCTCCCTCTCCAGGCGGGCAGGGCCTGGAGAAGGAGGGCAGAAGATAAACTCCAACTCCCAGCTGCCACAGCTGAAGCCGCTTCTTTCTCCTCCAGCGATGTCGGGTGAAGTGATGACACTGAATCAAGTTGGGAGGAAGTGACGTTTATTGAAAGCTCCTACCTCTTTTTATCCCTGCTCCAAACATTACCTCATGTTTCTACATAGCAATCATGAGATATCAAAAAACTAAATTGATACTTTTCTCATAAGTTGTACTTTTGGAAAGAACAGTCAGTGAAGGAACAAAGAGATAAGTAAGTAATTAGCAGTAAGTTAACATTTGGCAATGACTACTGTGCTCTTAGCAGATATGTGAGAAGGAAGGTTATCATTGATGTAAGAACAGGCTGTAATGGGGTTTATCTATTTCCACTAGGCAACCTTTCTTGTTGACTTTGGCTGGCAGTGTTCCGCCTTGCCATCACCTTTTCGAAATAAGTCACAGGTCACCACTTCAGTCGGGGCCAGAGGGTGTCGGCGGGAATGTCTCGGACGTTGGGGCCGCAGTCAGTTTTTTATCCCTCTCCGGGCGGGCAGGGCCCGGAGAAGGAAGATGGGAGCAAAACTCCACCAGGCCACCACAGCTGTAGCCACTTCTCTCTCCTCTGGTGATGTAGGGGCCAGAGGGTGTTGGCAGGAGCATCTCGGACGTTGGGGCCGCGGTCGGCTTTTTATCCTTCTCCGGGTGGGCAGGGCCCAGAGAAGGAGGGCATGAGCGAAACTCCACTGTGCTAAGAGTCTACAAGTTAAACAACTGTGTGGCTGGATAGCAACAGTATGGTCTTTCATGGATTAAAGTCCGCTTCGTGGAGTACAAATACATGGCAGGTAAATTTATACATATTCCAAGACACAGAAAATAAAGTGACAGTGGTTTGTTAACAAATAAATGGGGCCATCAAGCAGTTAATTACTTCAATTTGGAGGCCCTGGCCATGTCATTAGCTGGAAGAGAGGCTAGAATCTATCAAGATAGGCTAAGACTAGCAATTTAGCCATTTGGGGTGGTTCACTAGCTGGCAGAGTTCAAGTACCCATAACATTAGCAGTTCTTCATTGACCTTTGAATGTTTACTTTGGATCTAAATCAGTAGGCTAATAATTTTGTTGCATTTAAAATTAAGATGTGGCCTTCTATAGACATTGGGCACTCTAATGTAGCCCCCATGGTCCAGAAATTTGAGGACCATTGCTATATAACAAGGGTGGACAAAATGCCCCCTCCACCTACTTCTTTGGCCTTTTACCCCAATGAATTCCATGTGGCTAAGACGCTGACTGGGAGGCGGAAGGTCAGCAGTTCGATTCCTGAGTACTGCAGGACGGAATGAGCTCCCATCTTTGTCCCACCTCCTGCCAACCTAGCAGTTCGAAAGCAAGAAATTGCAAGTAAATAAATAGGGACCACTTCGGTGGGAAGGTAAAAGCATTCCATGCGCTCCAGTGTCTAGTCATGCCTGCCACATGACCACGGAAACATCTGCAGAAGCAGACAATGCTGGATCTTCGACTTTGAAACAGAGATGAGCACTGAAACCTAGAGTCGGATATGAATGGCTTTCGAGCAAGGGAAACCTTTACATTTACCTTGGAAACAACCACCCCATTATTTTAACTATGGCCAGGGGAGAAGCCCTGCATTGCACAACAAATTAGGACTACTTTATTTCAAAACTTAGATGGGCGGGACCAGCCAGAATTTCTGCTACCGGTTCTGGTGAACTGGTGTGAACCTACTAAATCCCACCACTGTTCACGCCAATGGCATTTTTCCTGCTTCAGGGGAAAATGCATTCTCAGATACGAGTTGTAGCTGACTATGAATGTAATGAATAGAAATGTTTGTCCACTGTTGGAATGGCCCATGGAGGCCGGAATGGTGGGCCGCAAGGGAAGGCCCATGAGACGAATGTGCGGTGAAAGTCCAGTCCCAATCTCAGTCGGGTGGCATATTTATTGCCCTACCTCGAGGTCTCCGTGACTAAAGGAACACATGACCCCGTCACAGAAGGCTAAGGCATACGTGGCACTTTGCTGACCAAGTTGCATTCGTCAGCTCTTGGGAGTTATCCTGGACCCTCTGCGGAGGAACTGATCAACAGGATGGGTGAAACCCCATTGTTCTTTGCCTTACCTTGGAGCCCATATGGTCTCAGGAAACTGACTTCCTTAGCTGTTGACTCAGCGAGTTTGCCCAACCCAGCCTTATCTTCGGCCAGGAGAGGAACAGTGAGTTTTACCCTTGAGTCATCAACTGTTAACTTTTGCCCTTACCTCCTCCGCAACCTCCAGCCAAGGCCTTATGATTTATTCCAGTTAATCTAGCCCGCACCCCAATTTCCCTTCCATCAGAGCCTGTGTTGATTCTCAAGCCATGTGTGTTAGGGAGCAAACCCCTCAGGAAGGGTAATGGTCAATCTAGGAACACAGGCATACCACAGTCCACCCCATGTTTAAACACAGAAAATAAGCCTGCTCCTTAATGACTTACATTGGGAGGCTTTAAACCCTCAACCATGACCATCTAATTGTTAGCATTATAGCTGAAATTATTTTTCAACATATAACTTATTGTGTGGGTATATTTTTAACACTATGAGCCGCCTTGAGTCCTCTCATCCAGAGAAAAATGGTTGTTAAATGAGACTGACTGACTGACTAATAAATGAGACCACCCCGAAGGATGTGACCTACACTGGAGGAATAGGGAGTAAGACCCTTCCTCTGACACCAGCAACAGAAGGCATGCATTGCAAACTCATAAATATGATGAGTGCTCTTACATTTGGCAACCAAACATAGCTCTGTTCTAGAAGACTTTTGTGCTCAGCCTCCAGGTGTGGAGTTGTAACCAAGTGGGGTCTAGATGGTACTATATATCAAGCCTTGAAACAACAGGTTGCATCAAATTGGTAGGTGTCATGAATCTTTTACAGTAAGATCAATGATGTCTGAGCACCAGGGTCTCTGGGGCCAGTGATGCCTTCAATACCACTGTGATCCTTTTGCTTAAACCAGGGGTGCCCAAACTATAGCCTGTGGGCCAGATCCAATCCCCAACGCCAATTCATCTGGCCCATGCCATACAGGCACATTTTATTTCCGGTTCTGGGAGCGACAAAGGCGGTATGGGCCAGATGAATTGGCATCAGGGCTGGATCCGGCCCATGGGCCATAGTTTGGGCACCCCTGGTTTAAGCAGAGCAAAGGGCAGCCTAAAATCTATCTCACCCTATTGCAAAACACAGATTGCAAGGCATGTTTTACTTCTGCTTCCAGTGGGAAGTAAACTGGCTTGCTGAACCACGTAACAGGCCCAGGGCCCAAAAAGTTTGGGCACCCCAGGCTTAAACCTTCCCTAGCACCCTGGATATGAGGGAAATGAAATGAAGGCACTTCCACACTCCTCCCAGGAGTTGAAATCATGCAATATACTTCTGAATCTTGAAAACAGGTCTATAAGCACTCCCATCTTCTCTTCTAGGGTGTTGAACACCAGGGGATGAAATAACTACTTCCTGCTTCCACATCTGTTCAACTCAACCAATATACCTGTACAATGAGAGACTCCCCTTCATATGAATAGTGGATAAGGACAAGAAATTCATCTCTGCCCAGGAGAAATAATCTCTCTGCTCTCATGAGTGACCCCAATCTCACATCCTCTTGTCTCTCAATATGTCTCTCTGATGTCATCTTGCCCAGCCCTACAAAAACATCCTTTTCCTGTGACAATGTGACTGAAACTCAGAAGAACCAGACAAACTTTCCTGTGCTCCAGCCAATTGATATTGTCACTTGATTCTGATTTTTTTTCATCCGCTCTTAAGCCAGTGTCTGTGGTAATTTGGATTGTTTGGCTCTCACTATGTTTGTCTTGGGCAAGGCTGAGGATAGCCAACAGGTAAGGGAAATCTTTATCTGTATATGAACCTAGAGCATCAAATTGTTCTGGGCTGCTATCTGCTTCTGCCATGGAGATAGAAACCTCTGTAGATCTTGAAGATGGAACCTGGTACATGGAACCGCTTCCAAGTATGAGACCATGGAAACTAGACATTTTACTGGAAACATGATATCTTGGGGAGAGGGGGAGAGTAAGCCAACCTTCTCCTGTGCTATATCAGTAAGGAAAGGTTGCTTATAGTTCTTTATAGCTGTAGTTCTTTGGGTGATCATCTGTGAATTCACACAAATGGGTTAACTCCGTGGCTGTGTGAGTGTCTTTGGAACCTTCTAGAGCTAAAAGAGCTGTTAGCCCCCCGCCCCCCACCCACTTCCCAACTGTGGGGAGACTGGGCAGAACGTGTGAATACACAGATGACCATCGAAGAACTAAAGCCTCCTTCTTCAAGGTCTCTGTGAATGCACATGAAAGGGTGACTGGCAGGCTAATCCCTTGGCAGGAGGGATACCATAGTCTTTTAACATAAATAGATATTCAATAAATAACTATTAGATCTAATTACCTTCAACATTTTGTATAATATTTACTTACATTTAACTTACATTTAATTTGTAAATAATTCTCAAATTTGAGTCTTGTAAAACATTTGAATAATATTCATCTATAATAACTCAAACTAGTAACTAAAATTATAGAGATACTTATAGAACCTGAAACAGCTTTATAAGGAGAGAATACATTTTCAACCAGCTGAACCAGAAGAACAATAATTCTTTTTGAAGTACAGTACTTATTTTAAAAAAGACTTTCCATTTTAAGAACTATTTTAAAAAGTGCATAAAAGTCATTTATATTTATAATCATAATACTGTAGGAATTGGGGCCGTAAAGCGGCCCTTGAGGTCCCGGAGGAGACTGGTCAAAGGAACGACACGAGGCAAGATGGAGCGAAGACCAGTAGTTTATTGAGAAAAGGCTGCAACATATATAGAAGGAAAAAGCGCAACGCTGGCAAGACTGTCAGCTGACAGGAATGACATCACCTGAGCACTCAAGTTAATTGGGAATCTCTTCGGGGAAGTCAATTAACTGGGGCAAACATGGACCATTGTCTGAGGCTTAGGCTAGGGTAAATATGGCTTCTATTTGCACCAGAGATTACACTGAGACCTGGAGATGAGTGATTTACTCTAATGGGTAACCGGGTTAGATATTCGCTCTTTCAGCAGATCCGTTGGTCAGGTCAAAGGAATTGGGTGAATCAAACCCTATAATTTATCCACCCCCCTTAATTTAGCTGCCTGCAGAGCCCACGGCTCAAGGAGCGTCCTCCCGAAGCGACCTCTGCAAGGGCCGTTTCCATGCCAGATGGGCATGGGGAAACCATAATTCCCCTTTCTGTTTTATTTAAGGACCTGACCGACGACTCTGCATAGGAGGGGCGTCAGCTGATGAGCGGAAATGACGCTTCGGGGTTCCCTCCATGGGGGACATCTCGATAGCAGTGAGGGAATACATTGCATGAAACAACACACTGTTGTGCCCAGTATTACCACCCCCACAATCACTTTGAGTGTCGTCTGAATCCATCCCCATGGGAACCACGACCATAGGGAGACCTGCCACCCCCATGAATAATCCTCCTTGATGTCCCTAACTGGGGTGTGGAGGTCCGCGAGCTGGCTCTGTATCTTGTGGGTATTGCCTGCGAGGTTAAAGAAACACATGCCATGGACAGACTTGCAGCCCAAATGATGTGACCACAGGGGATAATCGATAGCTGCTTGATTATCCAGTATGGCATGGCGAAGCTCTATCTGCTTCTGGCTGAGCAGCGCTATTGCTGAGGGGGTATGGTCAATGGCTTTTGCTAATCCGCAAGCCAATTCTCCAAGCGTTGCCTATGGCTAAGCCTGACACGCTGAATATACTGACTACAGCCTGGTTTTTCAGGGCTGTGGGTCTGAATTCAGACTGCTTTCTGTAGCAAGGCAAGATAATGAGATGTGTCATTGATCTCTTACTGTGACCTGGGGAGATTCTAGGCTATCTCTGCAGCTTCTGGCATTGTGCAAATGTCTTTCTAGCACCTATGGGGAGGTGTGAAGCTAACTGGGGATTACCAGCTACCGGGTACTCAATCTTTCCAAGCAATGGGCCGATGCAAAACATGGGCCGGTCTGGCTTCCTTTGGTGGAAGCTGGCCGTTATTAACAATATACAGAAATTCAAGTGTCCCTTGCAAATCCCAACTGGAGCATTGTACAAGGCATGTATAAATAATAGCAACTACAGATAATAATAGCAATGGAAGACATTCAGCAGCTTCTTGAGGCTTCCCTTCTTGGTGGGGCTTCATGTGCAACTTGAGTTTGGAAAAGTCCTTAGAAGTGGCACTGAGTGTGCAAAATGTTCATAGAAAAATGTCTTTGGAGATGTAAGTCATAAAGGAAGACGGACAGCTGATGACATTCCAGGACAGTGACTGGTGCTGCTCTTGGCAATCATCCGGGTCTGATTCTGGCCTCTGGGACCTGCATGGGGAAGAGGCTTGTTTGGGAGATAAAAATTCTGAAAGAGTTAGTTAGTTTTTGCACTTATAGGATAGCAATTGCTGTGCAACTATGGGACGTGGTTTCCCCCCCTTTCTGTTTGTTTGTCAATGTAGGACTTAAGCGTCCGATAGACCCGTTCCACAATCGCTTGCTCCTGCGGATTGCAAGGAACGCCAAAAGTGAGCTTAATATCCCAGGTGGCCCTGAAGGTGGCCAGCTGCCTGGAGCTATAAGCTGGGGCGTCAACGGACGTCGTGTGCCGACGTTCGCCCTTGGCCGTGGGAAAGGAGATGCTGCTCCACATGGGGAGCCGTTACTCTCTTCTGTGCTGTTACCCAAACAAACTGTGGGAAGGTTTTAGTGCAAACGTCCATGTGCTGCCATCTGCCAAAATGTGGGGATGTGTGACGTCCATTTGCCACACCTGAATGGCCTCTGTCCCTTGTGGGTTGACCCCCCACGGGGGCCCCCCCGGTGCCCCTGCACGACGCTGGCAAGAGCGAACTATGCCTTGGGCTTGAGAAAGTGGCAGATTGAACTGTCTGGCGAGCGCCTTGGCATTCTGAAGAGGGAATGCATGACTCTGAATTGGAGTTGTGAGGAACAAACTTAGCAAATTTTTGTCTATCACGGGAGTGATGTGTGCTCCCAGTAGACTGTGAAGCAAATTCCTGGGAAACTGGCTGTCAGTAATTATGTTGAAGCGTTCTTTGGCAAAGGTGCCCAAAGCAAGGTTCATGGCTGCCAACTCTGCCCGCTTGCGGAAGAGTCAGGAGCGTGCGCCAAGCTTGGTCCTCTTGCCAAGTAAGAACCTAATATGTGCGACCCCCATAAGTGAAAGCTGTCCTAGCCCCCTGAAGAGGAACCAGTGACATGAATTCACACAAGGTGACTGTCTGCGTTTGAAGCGAGACGAGTCTGGGGTCTTATGGCAAACCTTGGCGCATGAAGCGCTAGGCTTCCCGTGGGTAAATTTCTCATGAAGGCCCCCCTGCGCACCTCCATTCATGGTGTGCGTGCACACTTTCACTGGAGCGATTTTGGTGCTACTGTGAGAAGGGTGCCAGATGCTGGCTTAGCCTTTTGCCTGTGCTTAGACTAGCAGCAAAAAGGGAAGGGGTGGCCTAAAAATGCCTGTATCCGATTGGAGGTGTGACCTGACTGTACTCTTAAAATGGTCCTAGGCTGTCCTGACTAATGAGTGGCACTCTGCACATTCTCAGGAGCTCAGGGACTAATCCTTCCTCTGTGCTCTGGAGTTTGCAAAATGTCTCTGCACACCAGAGAGGGTGCTGTGGGCCAGGTGCCATGCTTAAAATGACCTACTAAGACTTATTAAAGACAAACCAACTATGACGTGCCAGCTGTAAGGAAATAATACACAAAAAATGAAAAGACACACAGGTTAAGCATTTCCAGCAGGGAGTTCCACTGGCGAAAGGAGAAAAGGAGGAAAGACAAGTCAGAAGTTAGCACAATGAGAATGCAACAACTCTTATCATAACGAAATCAGATTAGGCCAGGTAACCAAGGCAACTGGCTGGGATCCTCCTGTTAAGAAAATCCCTCTCAGTAATTAACTCTGAGCCTGTGAAAGGAAGCAAGTTAAGGCTGTAGGAAGAAATGAATTGGTTACAATTAAGGCCTGGAGAGGAGTTTTATTCCTGTAAAAAGGTAAGCATTTTCTGAAGATACAGAGCGCAAAAATGTTTGCGTGCTTTTTCCTGTGAAAGGGGTACAATGAGTGAGTTACTGATTACAATCAAAATACCAGAGAATGAAGGAGAGTTAGAACGGTTCTCAACCTGCGGCCAGATGTGGGCGAGTGGGCCAGATGTGACCCATGTTGCTCTGCCACTCCCCCCGCCAAGCCAAGAAGGGCTGTGTGGTGAAGGAAGGGCAGGATGACTGTCCGGACCCCCAGAGCTGCCTGAGGCCCCGGAATTTGGCCCCTGACTTAAAAGGTTGAGAACCGAGGTTACAAGATGATAACACAATACACACATGAAGACAAGGCAATTCTCTCACTCCTAGTGAGATTCCAAGACGCTAAGAGACATTCAAAAAACCTTAAAACTTTTTTTTTTCCTTTGTTTGATTGACATTGTCTATTAAATCTAATACCCTTCTCGTCAAATCCGCCATGTGTCGTCCTTTTAAAAACCCAACTTGATCAACCTCTATATATTCCCCCATAAAACTATTTAAACGATTAGCCAATATTGCTGTGAAGATCTTCGCATCTTGGTTTATAAGCGAGATTGGTCTGTACGAATCCACTCTTTCCAAGTTCTTTCCAAGTTTTGGCAAAAGAACAATTGTGGTGTTATACCATGAGGTCGGAATTGATCCTCCATCCAATATATAATTGTATAATTTCACCAATTTCGGAACCACTACCTCTTTGAATTCTTTATAGAACTCTGTTGATAGTCCATCATCCCCCGGGGCTTTCCCTATCTTCAATCCACTTATTACCCCCCTAACCTCTTTATCAGTTATTTTTTCCTCCATTTTCTCCCTATGCTCTTGTTTTATCCCATTTCCTAACTGCCTCTCCAATATCTTCTTAAGTTTTTCTTTATCTATTTCTTTTTTTGCATATAGTTCCTGGTAAAATTCTCTAACTATTTTACATTTATCGCTATTCTTATTGCACCTTGAACCTTGCCTATCCACTAACACCCCAATTTCTCTCTTTTCCCTTTTAACCTTAGCTGCCCTTGCTAATAATTTTGAGTTCTTATTACTAAATTCAAAATATTCCCTATTTAAATAAATCAAATCTCGTTTAACTTTGTCTATATCTTTACCCATTACTTCTGCCTTAAGTCCTTGTAGTTTCAAAAAAATTTTTTTATCCTTACTATTTGCGTGTTCTACCTGTAATTGTTTTATTTCCCTTTCTTTTTCTGTGTACTCTGCTTTATTCTTTTTATATTTAAAGCTTGCCAATTTTATGCTTTCACCCCTAAATACCGACTTCATGGTATCCCACACAACATTAAAATTAACCTCATTATTATCGTTCCATTGCCAACTTTCTTTCCAACTTTCCATAATTAGCTCTTTACTTTTCTGATCTTTAAACAAATTAGGATCGTACCTCCAATTTCTGACTCTTTGAGTATTTTTTTGTACTTTCAATTCCAAATATACTTTAGCATGATCCGATTCCTTGATAATCCCAATTTCCGTGCCTTCTATATCCCCAATTAGGTTTTCCGAAAGAAAAACATAATCTATTCTCGAATAGGTCCCATGCACGTGAGAAAAAAATGAATATGCTCTTTCTAAACCTTTAAACTCTCTCCATGAGTCCTTCAAACCCGTAACTTTCATCCAATTATCCATCACCTTCCCTTTCACACCAATTCCACTTCTAGCTATATTTGTACAATCTAATCCTGACCTGATCAAATTAAAATCTCCAGCCACAATAGTTTTAGCAACATTTTCCAACTCCACTATTTTCCGAATTTTTTCGAGAAACACTGTTTGGTGGACATTCGGAGCATAAATATTTACCAACAAGATTTCCTCATCCTCCAATTTTCCTCTTAACAACAAGTACCTACCCTCCTGATCAGCAATCTTTTTTGTGATTTCAAATCCTAACTTTCTAGAAATCATAGTTGCCACCCCTCTTGCTTTGTGGGATTACTATCATTGGATATTTTTAAGGCATTCGATTCACTGCAGTGGTCTTCAATTAAGGAAATAGTTAGAAAATATGGGTTTGGGGATAAATTTAATAGGGTTATAGATTTACTATATCAAAAAGGAAACGCTAAGGTTAGAGTGAATGAGGAGCTAACGGACCTGGTAAAGCTAGAGGCGGGCACTAGGCAGGGTTGTCCTTTATCCCCTATCTTGTTCATAATGGCAATGGAGATTTTAGCTAAAAGTATAAGGGAAGACTCAAATATAGAAGGGATTATGGGTAATAAAGTGAGTATGTATGCAGACGATACATTGCTCATGGTGAAGCACCCGGAACAGGTAATGGATAGGATTAAAGATCATTTACAAATATTTCAAGCTATAACTGGATTAAAGATAAATTGGGACAAGTCTGAATTGATGTTGTGTAATTTGAAAGTGAGCGAGATGGGTAGGATGGTGTCGACACTTAATATACAAGTTAAAGAGAAGCTGAAGTATTTAGGGATAATTATTTCAAATAAATTAGAAGATCTTAAACGATTGAACTATGACAGCTTAAGAATTGAATTTAAGAATAAGATACAAGAACTCCAGAAGTTAAAGCTGTCATGGTTCGGTAGGATTGCTATGTGTAAAATGATATTGTTACCAAAGATTAATTTTCTATTTGATACACTAGCGATCCATTTAAAAGAGAAAGAAATTAATGAGTTTCAAAAAATGTTTAATGGGTTTTGTAATGGAGGAAAAAAATCTAGGCTTCCAAAGAAACTATGGTATATGTCTCAGAAAAAAGGGGGTCTGGGTATGCCTAATTTGCTAGTATATTATCGAGCATTTCAAGTCAGGAATGTTGTGAAGATCTTGGCAAGAGAAAAGGTGATTTGGGAACAATTGGAAATGAAAGAGTACAGAAATATTGGAAATTTGATTTTCTTGGGAATGAAGGATAAGGTGAAAAGGTCAAACAATACTATGATGAAAGGTCTCATGGAGGTATGGAAGAAGGTAAAAAAAGACATGGTTCCGAATCTCTCTCCAATTTTGGAATTGACTGATATGATGTGTTTCCCAATAAAATTAGATAAAGAAAAAATCGAAATATTGGATAAAAATGGGAGGTTGTTATTGAAGGATTGGTTAAAAGCATGTGAAGTTGATGACGAGCGGAAAAAAATGTTTGAGATTTTAAATTTGAACTGGTTTCAGAAGTTAAAGGTGGATAATTGGAATAAAAAATATAAAAAAGAAATAGGGATAGATAGAGTACATACAGAATTTGAGGAATTGGTAAGGAAGATTAGAAAAGGGGAAAGCAGTACTAAAGGTCTTGTAAGCAAGCTCTATAATATATTGAATAGAGGTGCAGATCCACAGGAGGACTTGAAACGGAAGTGGGAACAAAACTTGAATATAAAAATTGGGGAGATTGAATGGAAAAACAAATGGAAAAAGAGAATTATGAGAACAATGTCTGTAAGAATTAAAGAACATAATTTCAAAATGTTGTGGCAATGGTACCTGACACCATTAAGACTTTACCAGATGGATAACAAAAGAGATAAGTTATGTTGGAGATGTAAAGAATATGACGGAACATATGAACATATGTGGTGGAGTTGCAAAAAAATAAGGGATTTTTGGGCAAGAATAGAAAATGAGTGTGATGAAATATTGGGTAAAAGTGTTAAGTTGGTGTCGGGTACCATTCTTTTAACGAATGTGGAAGGTTTGGGTTTAAATAAAGAGGAAAAAGAACTATTGGAAATTATATTGACAACAGGTAGACAATGTATAGCAAAAAATTGGAAAAACGATATAGATATACAGATTGGAGAGTGGTATAAAGAAATGTGGAGTTTAGCACTGAATGATAAATTGACCTGGGAGATTAAAGTCAAAAGAGATAATTTAAAAGAGAACAGATTTTGGAATATATGGAAACCGTTTGTGGATCACTCTATTATGGCAAGCGATAGTTCAGGACCAGTACCATCACAAAGAAGCTTCTGGAACTGAGTAAAAAATAAACTCTCCGGGCATTGTATATATACACTGGGTGATTATTATTTGTTAAAAAAGATTAGTGCTAGTACAGAAAGTTTTTTTTTTTTTTTATCATTTTGGATATTGAAATAATGGTTTTTAATATTTGGTGGTTAAATAGCAGTTAATGAGTATAGATATTGTTATGTGCTAGCATATAGTAATGTTTGTTAACATGATATTAAGAATTTGTTAGTGTATTGTATCGTTAATGTATTGTTAATGTTTTTTTTTCCTTTCGTTTTCTGTATGTCTATTAAAAACTCAATAAAAAAAAATTAAAAAAAAAAAAACCTTAAAACACAGAGATGGGGTTTGAGGAACGCAGACGTAGGGAGGGGCCCCATAGCTTATGATACAGTGAGGAAAACTCATAGAAGTGATTTTTTGTTTTCAGATCGCGCTTCTGAAAAGAAAAATCTGTTTTCCTTGAGTGGCAAAACCGGTTTCCAAGAGAGGCTTAATCCTTTGACAAGGAAAAAGTCTCAAGGGAAGAAGGCCTATTGTAGGTTAGGATTCCCCCCCCCCCTCTCCTGCCCAAACTGCTAAGCAGGCAAGGCAAAGGGTTTCGCTCATCATGCTTCCTCAAAGTTTAAATAGCTCCTGCCCATGAACAGAGTGCAAACTGTTTTAACACATATTTCACAGTGACATTACCACGCAGTTACACACAAGGAACACTTTTTCAGTCATACTGTGGTCATAGAGACAAGGCTTTTGCAATCACACACAGTTCTTGCAGTCATACATTCAGTGGTGCACCACACATACACACATCTATTTACGCATTCGCACATTCCTCCCCTGATCTGCAGTGTTCAATACTACACATGAGGAGATGGCTGATACACAGCTGGCTATTTTACAGCCATCTGGGTGCTTTTACTTAGGGGCAAGTTTCTCTGGGCTACTCCCAAGGTGAGACAAGTAGGTTCTGCCTGTGCCCTGGGGGAACTCGGGGTACTATTGCTGGGATGGTTCTTCTGGCATGGCCAGGGCGATGGCTGCCTCCTTTCTAGCCTGGGCCAGATGCATGCCAGGGTGGCCATTTGGCGTGGAGACGATCTTTTGAAGATCTGCCTGGTCTAGATTGGCTTTCTCTTCTAAGGTGTCTCACTTTTCCACACAGGAAGCAGGCGCCTTGGGGTTTTGGCACTGCTCTGCGCCCGAGTGTGGAAATGGGTCTGCTCTGGAGCCCTGTGTGGCCAGGGGCCGTGCAGGTTTCCGTGAGCAGTGGGCGCTGAGCATCCCTGCCTGAACGTGTGTCTGCCTTCAGATGGGCTGAGCACAGCAGTTGGGCGCTAGCTAATTGTGCCACTGGCAATTTCCCCGTGAATGAATCTTCCTCACCCATGCGCTGAATGGAGTTCCTTCTTTGCAGGGAACCTTTAACTGTCAGAGAAGCGCCAGGGCCTCTCATGCCATGAATTCCTTCAGTGACGTCTGCAGCTGCCACTGAGGGAATGCTCCCTACACTGCCCTGCTGAAGCTGAAATAACGAATAGAGACTTCTTGGGGCTGATGGTGCTGACTGCGCTGGGGTTTTCTGGGTCTCTATCCGGACTGGGTCTACCTCTGCTGAGAGTTTCCTACATTTGCTCCATGTGCGGGTTATGCCCTCTGGAGCTTTCGGGGGTTGCTGAATGCAGTCTCCTATCTGATCCCAGAGCTTCAGGGTTAACGTACCTACTTCTGGGTAAAGTAGGCAGTGTTCCCTGAGGTACGCCAAAAGTCTCGCTAGCTCCCTGCTGTGAAAACGCAACTTAAATATCCTGGCCAGGATCTTGAACCCTTCCTCATGAGTTCTTTGGCTAGCGGACGGACTTGGTCTGTGAGAACAAGTCCCCATATTACCTGCAGTGGGGTCTCCGGAAGGTTCCTTCTCGGGACGAGTCGACGCGTCTTGTCAGGCAATAGGTTCGGGCGTCTAGTGTCTGGGGTAGACCTCGGAGCGTGGACCTTCTGCCACGGGCCCTTCTAACGGCCTCTGCGATGTCAGGGGCTCACAGCCTGCCCTGAGCGGAACGCGTTTCCCTCTATGGCAAACCTCCTCGAAAGCTGGAGCAAGCTGTAGGAATGTCTCTCTGGAATGCCTCGCCACAGGCCACTCCTCCGATCGGCTGGCTGCCGGCCGGAGTGCTGTGCTGTCCTCCAGGATGATGGGACAAGGTTCTGGCGCAGAACCTGGCCGCGTGGATCGCTACTCACGAGTAGACCTCTCTAGGGTCCCTTACTCACGAGTAGAATCACGTCTCGGGGTCACCAGATGTAGGAATTGGGGCCGTAAAGCGGCCCTTGAGGTCCCGGAGGAGACTGGTCAAAGGAACGACACGAGGCAAGATGGAGCGAAGACCAGTAGTTTATTGAGAAAAGGCTGCAACATATATAGAAGGAAAAAGCGCAACGCTGGCAAGACTGTCAGCTGACAGGAATGACATCACCTGAGCACTCAAGTTAATTGGGAATCTCTTCGGGGAAGTCAATTAACTGGGGCAAACATGGACCATTGTCTGAGGCTTAGGCTAGGGTAAATATGGCTTCTATTTGCACCAGAGATTACACTGAGACCTGGAGATGAGTGATTTACTCTAATGGGTAACCGGGTTAGATATTCGCTCTTTCAGCAGATCCGTTGGTCAGGTCAAAGGAATTGGGTGAATCAAACCCTATAATTTATCCACCCCCCTTAATTTAGCTGCCTGCAGAGCCCACGGCTCAAGGAGCGTCCTCCCGAAGCGACCTCTGCAAGGGCCGTTTCCATGCCAGATGGGCATGGGGAAACCATAATAATACGTGTGACAGGAACAATACACATTTTAAATTCAAGAAAACCAATTGTAATATATTTCCTTTGTTGTTATAAGCAAATTGATATCAATGATTACATCTTACCTTTTTAGCTAATGTTTTTGAAGGCAAAATTTGCTTTGATGAAGATTGGTTTTAATTGTTAGATGATGGTTGAGATCTATAGTTCTGACATCAAATCTAGCAATACTAGCAATTCTCCTGGCTGCATACTCCAAAATCATCCGTGAAGTTCTATCTTCTTCATATATCTGTTCATGCTCTTGAGATCCTAAATGCCTTTCCAAGCCCCTCAGGCACCATAAAGAATATTAAATAAGAGTCCAAAGGGGACAATTACCCAGCAGGAGAAATCCAAATTCACTTACCTTCACTCACTGTAAAGTCACACCTGAACATTTGAGTCTGATTTAAATGGTCACACAGGGAGCCAAATTGGAGCCTGCCTGTTTGTGGCTCTATTAAAGTGCCTATAGGAGACACAGTTCAAATGAGCTGGTTTAAGAAAGTTTTCTTCCTGTCCTTTTCTCTTATTAGCCGACAGGCTCACACAAAACTTTTCCTAAGGGCTCAGGAGGTACCATAATTTGCCCAGCCTGATACTTGTGGAGCCCAGGCTTCTGATCTCACTGCCCTCACCTTCTCCAACCCTGAAATGGGAGAAGCGGAGGGAAGAAAAGTCCAAGCAGAAGCTGCTGCTAAAGGAAAATCCTTGCATGTTCACCAAGAAGTATGCAATGTGGTTGCCACTGCTTCTGCAGTATGACAAGTGACTGAACTCAACAAGTCAGGGAGGGATCAAGTAAGTTGCTATATTGACTTGGAACTGAAAGAGAATGACAGAGATCACACACCTGAACCAATGAACACTGATCCACTGCTAGAAAAAGGAGAAACCCAAATGGTGGAGGGAAAAACTACAGATTTGGTGCGAGGGTGCGTTTTGAGCTGATTCACATTTTCCTTTGTGTTGTGTGATCAATGGAAAATAATGTAAATTGGCCTGTCCCAAATCAATAGCATTTCCTGCATTGGAACTGCAATCTAATGACCTTTGTATCAATGGTCACAAGAAATCATATGAAATTCCAACAAGTGACCTACCACTTTGAGTATGGCAAAATGTCTTTCCTTACATATGACATGAAGCCATCTAGAGATAGACCTTTTATCGAGCAATCCCAAGACAGACTGTAGAGTCCTAGTATCCAATGATATTGAATGCCAAATATGTGGAAACCGTGGAAATCCGACTTCCATGTATAGATCACTAAAGCCACTGCTGAATGTGATTAGACTTCTATAGCCCTTTCTTATGAATACCAGAGCTACCTCTGCTGAATTGGGGGGAAGCCTTTGCCTGTGTAGATGGAGTTCTCTACACCCATTTCTTGGCAGCCTAAAAATTCTGAACTCTCATCCTCAGTTTAAAGGAATGACAAGAGGGAAGGAAAAAGAGAATTTATTTATTTATTTATTTCAATTTCTCTACCGCCCACTTGGCCATGGCCAACTCAGGGCAGTTTACAATCATAAATAAAAACATAGTTTAAAAATGATTAAAACTACCCACCCACTAAAAAGGGTGCAGGGACCGAGGGGGCCAGAGTTCCACTATACCAGCCACCCAACGGTGGACACCCTTCCACCTGCACCCCATACTTGGCCTGTCAGCCAGGTTTTAAGTTATTTTCTGAAGGGCAGCAATTCCATCTGGAGACGCAACTCTGTTGGCAGGAGGTTCCATAGGGCTGGTGTGGACACGGAGAAGGCCCTCCTCCTTGTGCTAGAGAGGTGAGCCCCTCTAGCCAATGGAACAATTAGGGAGCCCCTCCAGTCTGCTCTGGTTGGATGGACAGACGTCCTTAGGGCGATGCGGTCTCTTAGGTATCCCAGCCCACTACCATGTAGGGCTTTAAAGGTCAAAACCAGCACCTTGAATTGCACCTGGAGGCAAACTGGTAACCAGTGCAACTCCTGAAGCAGTGGTGAGGCATGGGCATAGTGTCCACACCCCATCACCACCCAGGGCGCTGCATTCTGAACCAGTTGTAGCCTCCAAATGGTCGTCAAGAGTGCATTACAATAGTCTAGTCTGGAGGTGACCAGAGCATGAGTGACCATAAGCAGGGAGTCCCTGTCCAGGAATGGGCGCAACTAGCGAATTAGCCAAAGCTGTGCAAAAGCCCTCCTGGCCACGACCGCCACCTGTTCTTCTAGCAGTAGCCGCGAGTCCAGGAGGACCCCCAAGTTGCACACCAGGTTTGTCTGGGGCAAAACATCCCCATCCAAGACCAACGATGGTAGTTCCCTGGACAGCACAGGGCCCCCAATCCATAGCTACTCAGTCTTGCTGGGGTTCAGTTGTAGCCCGTTGGTCCCCATCCATAACCCCACAGCCCTGAGACACACAGATAGGACTTTGACAGCATCGCTAGGATCACCACGGGCCGAGATGTACAACTGAGTGTCATCTGCGTACTGATGGTACCGCACCCTGTGGGAATGGATGATCTCACCCAGCGGCTTCATGTAGATTAGGACATTTAAAATCACAACCATGTTTCTTCTTCATCCTTTGTAAGCCTGACCTTCTTATCCACTTTCTCAATTAATACACTGGCCAAAACATTTCCAAATAAGTTAACCTCCTGCAAAGGAAGCAATTTTGGATTTAGTATCTGCACCCCAAATTTTTTTAACCACAGGTGGCATTTTGCTGCCACATCCACTGCCCATTAAATGGGATGAAAGCGATAACACATCCAGCGTAATATCTGCCTTAAAGGCAGTAGCCTTGGACAATTTATTAACTCTTTGTATCAACTCAATACTTTCGGCCAGGATCAGCACCAAAATCAGCGGCCATGACACCATGTGGATTTAAACATATTCAGCGGTGTTGTGCATGTTCTGTGTTGTCAAGTCAGAACTGACTTATAGCAACCCTAGTAAGGCTTACAAGGGAAGTGAGATATTTAAGGCATGGTTTTATCAGTGGCTCAAGTGGCTAAGACGCTGACTGGGAGGCGGAAGGTCAGCAGTTCGATTCTTGAGTACTGCAGGATGGAGTGAGCTCCGGTCTTTGTCCCAGCTCCTGCCAACCTAGCAGTTTGAAAGCAAGAAATTACAAGTAGATAAGTAGGGATATATGTAACTTTATCTCGGGTATCCCTATAGAAAGGGCAGATGCATAAAACATGTTCTGTAGCTTCAGCTTCTCCTGTATCACAGGGACACAGTCTCTCTGGCACTCTGGAGCCAAAAAAGTTGGAACTCTAGCTACATTAGCTTGCCTCTCCATGTCCAATATTCTGTGCTTCATGGCCAATTTTGCCTGGTTATATCTCGTGGCCTGTATGAGATTCCGAGAAGCCAAGATTCTGCAATCTGCCCTTACATTGTCATTTTCCATGCTGACTGAAAGCTGTCCAGCATAATTAGCGAAGCCAGGCCACTAGGATTAAATAAAATCTTAAACTAGAGGTTGAGAGAGGCTAACCATAATCTTGCCTCAGTCTTGATCATGCCTGTCTCCAGACAGAGGGTGGCATTAGATACGCAGCGGGGTTTTTGCAGGGCTGTCCGTAAAATTTTGGGTTATACTTTTCCCATAAGGGCAAGATTGTAGGAAGCCCTGATTGCATTCCATAAAGTAGCTGTGATAAGGTTTGGGCTTCAAAGAGGTTGAGAGCTGCTGGGATGTACTTTAGTCCTCAAGAATTTTAATATGGCAGTTGCAGACCTCTGGGCTGTAAGAGCGGCATGTAGGGTGTGGGCATTTCTTGAGCCAGAGGCTTGGAGGACTACTCCCATGTACTTAAAATTGGAGACTTGCTCTATCCTATGTCTGTTTATTCTCCAAATATGTTTCTTAGGCCTTTTTGCAGTATAACTTTAGTTTTCTGACTAGCAGAGGACCCGACATTACCCGGGGGTACCCTACCCGGACCAAGGAGAGAACCGCCCCGCCCCCTCCAGCTGCCTTACCTTTTTGTCTGCTGTCGTTGCGGCCGCTCTCTCAGCCCTGCCACGAAGCACCATCTCAGCCTGGCTCTGGCCACCGCCGCTGGCCTCCCCAGCAACTAGTCAGTGGGTAGCCATCACAGCCTGGCCCCTCCGCCTTCCCGTGGGTTGTGTCAGGCGGAAGGGAGGCTCCATTTGGGTGGGTGGGCAGAGGACCCATGGGGGGGGGTGGAGGCCTGTGGAAGGCAGCAGCCCGGTTCCGTCCTCCACCTGCCCCCTGGCTGTGGGTTCTCCCTTCCTCCCGAGGCGTGCCTCAGGAGTGCAGAGGAGCCATACTGCAGTGGCCGCCCACCAACAGTAGTCGCTGGGACAGGAGCGGTCGTAATGGCAATAATTGCCGCCGTCTGTGCTGGTGGCTAGGCCGTGCGCCACCTAGAACGCCGGGCAGACTTTGGTGCATGTGTGGAATTTCATGCATGTGCCACAGCCTGGAACGCCATGCCGGTTTCCCACGCCAGCCACCCCAAATGTTAAAGGTAGGCATGCATGCAGTTTCCAGGACAATCGGTGCAGGGGTGTCACTTTGTATGAGGGAGCCCTGTGATGTCATGGAACCCCAGATCTGGTCAGCTGGGAATTGGTTGAGCTCTGGTGATGACATCACAATCCCCCTGGTTGGCTTTTCTCCCTTGCTTTTTCTCCTGTCGGTGGGTGTGTCCCCTTTGTGGATTGATTTAGGGGTGTACCCCTCCCCATGGGGCTTGACAACCCCGCAGTGACCGTCTCTTCGGCCCAAGGTACATGTGCCGAGTTTCAGCACAATCAGTGCAGGGGTGTGGATTTGTATAAGGAACATACAGCACCGGACCTTGATTTTAGTTATATAATAAATAAATAATTTCCAGATTATTATTATTACATTTAAATTTTAAAAATTCACCTCTCATTTTACTGTGCCAGATGTGGACCGTAATAAAGTGATTGATTGACTTAAGAGTCATCAAATTCCCAAAGAAGTCAGAAATGGGCAAGGCAAGAACATTCACCCTCTACAAAGAAAAGATTTCTGGAACTCTCAGCCCAGGCTCAGTATCACTGGTCTTTAGTTCCCTGGTGGAAACAAAAAAGTTTTTAGCCTTTCTCAAAAATGCTGGGAAATCCTCTACACTGGGGGTGCCCAAACTACAGCCTATGGGCTAAATCCGGCCCCCAATGCCAAGTCATCAGGCCCACACCACCCTTGTCGCTCCTGGAAGTGGAATTAAAACACACCTGTATGGATCCAGGTCCGGCCATAGTTTAAGCAGAGTAAATGGCAGCCTAAAAAATCTATCTCATCCTGTTGCAAAACAGATTGTAAGGCACATGTTACTTCCGTTTCCGGTGGGAGGAACCTGTGACCGGCCCAATGAACCATGTGACCAGCCTGCAGCCCAAAAGGTTTGGGCACCCCTGCTAAAGAGGCATGTTAAATGACACATTTCTTCAAGAGTGTTCACCTCGTTTGGGGAACGATTGTCACTCTAATTCCTCCCTGTCAGAAGATGAGGGAGGAGAGTGATCTCTGCCAGCTTCAAATTGTCATCACAAGAAGAAAATGGTGAATACCCCGTAGTGACCAAAGGCTTGGTAAGTGAAGGCTTGAGATGGGCTGTAAGGAGAAGTATCTGTCTCAACACGGTATATTTTTGTGCATCTTTTTCCTCTCTCAAAATGGCTGCTATTATCAACTAATGCTAACGGCCGTTGTCCCAGGAGAGGCAAAAAGTTTTCTAATTGCTTAAATTTTGTAGGGGGAAGAGGAGGGGAAGAGCTTGAGAGAGAGATGGCCCAACCTCCATCTTCTCAGAGAAAACAGCACTGGCTTTCTGTTCAAGCCCTCTGAGGGGTTTCTTGAGCTGTAGGTGTAGGGGTGCCATATGCCCCGGTTTCCCAGGACTTTCCCAAATTCAAGCTGTCCCAGCCAGTTCAAGAAAAGACATGTAAACGTCCCAAAATTTTAAAATTTGAAAAAAGGAAGCAAGATCACCCCTCACCAAGGGATTTTTGCAAATAGTTAAGTCACTGCCTCCCTGCCTTTTTTCCAATTACTGTATCCTGCTTGAAAGCAGTGAAGGTAAAACAGCACCCTGAGAAGCCTGTCGGGGAGGGGAGACACTTGCAAGCGAGATAATTGAAAGAAAGGTACAGAGGTAGTGAAATAACTCTTTGCAAAAATCCCTTGGCTCACCTTGAAGTTTGGGAGACAAGGAGTCGTCCTCAGCCCTTTTCCTCAAAAGCAGGGAGAGAGCAAGAAATAACCATATCTAAGAAGCCAAACCTCCACCATACACTGGGACGGAGGATTCCTTCTTCACGTGACTGAAAAGGGTCAATTGCATAGAGATGGTATTCCTAGAGAGAAAAGGAACAGGGTGGACAGAAAGTGAAGAGTCCTCCATCACAAAGGTCCTCCTCCAAAAAAATGTCCCTTCCCGTCTTCTGCTTTTCTCCTTCCGGAGGGAAAGAGGCGCCATGGACTGCATTGCCATTCTAGGCCCCTCTTTAGAACTTTCTTCCAAGGGATCCTCGTGTGGGGTTTGAGGGTGAGTCTGTTTCAGTGGGTGTGGGTATGAAGGGGAGGGTGGGATGACCTCAGGGGGAGGAAGGGTGGTTTCAAGAGTGGTCCAAGAAATCTTATTGAAAAAAATAATAGAACCATCAAAAATAGTCTTTTGCAAGAAGAATCACATGGGGAAAAACCTCTTGACTACAGTTTATTTCAAACTGACGAAGGCTGTCCGTATTGGATGGAGATTCCACGGGGTCTTAGAGCCGTGGTCTCCCTGACAGCCCCGTCTGATGCATGTGCAGTTTGATGTCGTGTGGCTGCTACGGTTTGGTAGGAGAGAATTACGGCAACCCTATGTAGGTGGCTTATTTACAGACAGCTTATCCACTTGCTGCAACTGCACTCTGCTCGCTGAAGCAAGTAGTCATGGTACTGGTCTTCAGGAAACTACCTCTTTCTCTGCCACCATAGTCCGACAAATCCTCCAGCATGTCCAACGGCAACTCCCCATTGAGGATGACAAGATAAAGCCTAATCCAGGAGTTCTCAACCTTTTAAAGCTGGATCACGCTCCCTCAGACAACTTCGGGGACCGGACGGTCATTTTGCCCTTCTTCCACCACATGGCACTTCCGGGTGTGGTGGTGGGCCCACATGAAATGGCACCCTGGGCTGTATCTGGCCTGTGGGCCGCAGGTTGAGAATCCCTGGCTGAATCAGTGGAAGCAGGGCTGTCTCAGCTGCACTCTAAGTTAAGGCAGGACCAGAACTGAGAGGGTGCATTCTCCATCTGGGGAGACATCTGATGTAGGAACATGCCTGCTGAGTGAATGAAAGAAACTCTAGATTTATCAAGATTTATCCTGCTCTACTGCAGGAAAGTAGTGGGTTCTCACTTCAGCCATGAACAACCCAACCTTGATTTCTAGGAAGGAGTAAAACTAGCCACCAAGTTTGCAAAAGGTTTGCAAATCTACCCTTAATTTGTATCCAGTGCAGATTGAATCCAGTTCCCTTCTATCACCAAGTTCCTCTCTGTCTTCTTTTTATGGCACATCCCCAACGGAGAAGCGAACGTCAAAAAGGAAATTTAGCTCCTGCGGCGAAAGAATGTCATACAGCTAGTCGATGTACTGTACATACTCGTCTGGCCCCGGGAGAATGAAGGACAGCTGTGTGTGGTGCAGCCAGCCGGTATAAGAACTCTGCTCCCGTTGCCACCAACACCGGACTCTTCTCTCAGCCATCCTCGGCCCGCGAATGAAGGACAGCTGTGTGCAGCGCGGCTGGCCGGTATAAGAACTCCACTCCTGTCGCCGCCATCACCGGACCCTTCTCTCGGTCAACCCCGGCCTCGAAAGAATGAAGGACAGCTGTGTGCGGAGCAGCCGCGTGGCATTAAAAATGTGTTATATTATGCTAATATTGTGCTGATGTGATATTTTGAATTGTAATTTGATATTGTAATCTGATTTGATATTGTGTTGATATTGTGCTGTGATATTGTGTTGATGTGATATTTTGTAATTGTAATCTGTAACTGATACTTTGATACTTTGTTATCCGCCCAGAGTCGCATTGCGGCATACAAGTTTGAAATATAATAATAATATATAACAATAATTTTAGAACTGGGGAGCCAGAAGGGATCTTATGGATCATTAAGTGCAGTCCCTGTCCAGAAGGCACAGCAGAGAGCGGAATCCCCAACCTTTGCTCCATAGCCAGATAACAAAACCCTTGAGCAATAGGTGAAAACATTTACATATCTTATTAAATCATTTCTTCTTGACAGCATATTTCAAAGCTTTAGGTCACTGAATTTCAAACTTTTTCCTGAACTTCCTCCACAACTGATAAATCACTTTGAATGGGTTTTCCATCAGACTACCATAAACCACATTAACATTTATGAAAGGCTAACCCACATGATGGTGTAAAACACAGGTTCTCAACATTTGGGCCATCAAACTGTTTTGGACTTTTATTTCCCAGAACCCTTGGAAATAAGATTTGTAGGAAGGTCCAAATTATCTGAAGGGCCACAGTTCAAGAATCACTGGTTCAGAGGCACATACATCATTCCAGATGAAGCTATGTTTTCCATGGAGGGAAACCCAAGCCTAGTGGCTTCCTCAGATGAGGTTGTAGCAAAACAAACTGGAGTAAATAAGAGATTCAGGTAGGACAAGAAGTTGGAGGTGTAAAAACAATGGATGACAGTGAGAATGGGGACATGGGCAGAAAACACTTATCAGAATTGTCTAGCATTTGCTGCTACCCTGGCTACGTAAGAGGTTCATGTCAGGATTGTGAGCCTTTTCCTTTTCCATACTGTACCTTCCTTTGCTGTTCCTTTCAGTGTTAGAAAATCCAGAAACAAGATTTGAGGCACTTAAGACTTAGGTCTGGGGTTCCTAATTTTTTTTTTCTGCTGCAGGCATGACCATGCTCCCCAGACAGCTGAGTGGCCGGACCACATACCCCGGAAGCAGGCGCATTTAGGGCTGTCGTAAATGTGGCCACTTCCGCGTTTATGACAGTTACGGGCTTGTTTATACAAGCATGGGGCACATTTTACGGCTGATGTAAGACACCCCGGTAAATGCGTAAATGTGTCTGCTTGCACTTCTGGGTGGGGTGCAACGGTGATCGGCCGGATGAAATGGTGCTGCCATAGGTTGGGAACTTCTGACTTAGATCCTCCCATGCTATGTAGCATATCAGTGATTTGAGGCACGGCCACAGTAAATAGCAAAGGGGCTTGAGAAAAAGGCAAGTTAGAGAGGGAGAAATTGGATCATTTCAAATTATAATTCTGCTGCTCAGTTACTTGCACCTGAAGAAAGAGAAAGTGAGAGACAGACACCAAACCAACATGAACTCATTCAAATTTTTAATACCTTAAAAAAAATAGAGACCAGTTCTGATCCAACAATCCATTCTTGAGAAGGAAAAGCTCCCCAAAAGAGCTGTAAACTGATGGCACAAAGGGAAGAGTCAGGCGCATTTAATGCTGCTGCTGCTGCTACTGCTGCCATTCACACAGAAAGACACAAAGCCACACACATTAGCAAGTTAACATACAACTATGGCTTCTGTAGAACTTCCCTGAACAGAACATTCTGGAATTCTTCAGGATTCAGAGTGGCCACCAGCCATTTCTCCATGAGCAACATTCAGTTACACTTCCCAACTCTCCCAAACAAACAAAACAAACAAAAATCCTGGTCCTCAAGCAGAATTAACTATCCAAACCCAATAATCTTTGAAACAAAGTAAAGTACGGCTCAGGCTACCATTCATATTTTAGATGGAAAATGAAGGTAAGGGGGGAATCTTTAAAACCCTATTCTTCAATCCCCTCCTTCTTGTGTCTGGTATATGACCACACTGTGGCCCTAGAAGTCTCCAGGATAGCACTAAGCAGCATGGGCAGGTAAGCAAAAGCAACGAAGAAGAGAGCCCAGGCAGACACATAAGCTACCACCACATGTCCACCATATCAGGATATGATGCTATTGTGCCCAGCATGTGAGGTTTTCAAAGTGCTGGGAGCTGGTGATCAGCACAGGTTGAGATTCAATACTGATCAGTGTTGAGATGTGCTGCAGACCACACTGCAACCCTGGCGGAAGAAAAGCAAAATGATTAAAGCAAGACAGGAGTCTGGTATCTGAAAGACGTTTCTTCTCTGTGCCAGAATGCAGAAGCAGCCTAGCCGAAGAGTGAACGACTGAGGGGCAGAGACAAATGACAACAAGAGGCATACAACCTTTTGGGCCAAGCTATTGAACAAGGGGAATATAAAGCTATTTATGGCAAGGAACAATCCTTTCAGATTTCCAAGCCTTTTCCAGTGTCAAAATAAAATGTCTGCCCTTCATTGACTCACAGGGCTAAGTGCTGTCACAAATCCGCCCACCCGCCCAGTTTGGTTCTCACTGAGCACCACTTCCTGACGGCCAAGGGTTTAGCCGGCACTGCAGGCAGCAGCCTGAGTAGACAAGGACATCGCAGGCCTCGGACCGTTCGCCCGCGTGCCACCCAGCAGGCCAACCAGAGCAAAGCCGATAAGCCTCCAAGTCACCAATCAGTTCCACCACCTCGTCGACAGTGGTGAGGCGGGCTGGGTGGCTGGCATAGAGTTCATGTTCAGGGGGCACAGGCAGGTCTCGCACCATCACGTGGAAGTAAAGGCCCGGGTGGATGTGGATCACGGCTGCCGACATAGTGGAGTGTTTTGAGCGCTGCACAAGACGCAAGTTGGGGCTTCCCCCTGGGGGCAGCATCTCCCAGTGAGCAGGGAGAGGGATCTCATTCAGCTCCTCCAAGAATTCCCGCAATACATTGTCCAACTGGGTAAGCGGTTGCATGCCACTCAAGCTCAGGATCTCCATTATCTAGTGCAAAAAAAAAGGGAGAGAGAAGAATGTCAGCTTAGTGCTGTCTTATATTTCTCTTCATAGCACACTAACAACATGATTCCCGTGACCTGGAAGATTTGTGACGAAACTCACATCAACCTCTGGGATCTGAAGGAGAAGGGGAGGACGAAAAGCCACATCCCACAAAACCATTAAACCCCTGCCTTCTCCCAAAGTAATCCCAGATATGCTGCCACTTTCCCCCATCAGAACATGACATTGTTCTTGTTGTCAGCTAACAAAGACACTGAAAATGCATTTCATAATGTATTGACTTGAATTTGTTGTATCTTTTGAGTTTTGAATGTAAATACATATATATGCACTGTCTGGCCACCTTATTATTCCATTGATTTTCAAACCCCTTAATTGGTGTATTTATTTACAGTTGCAACATAAAAAATTGAAAAAATACAGTAACCATATTAATGACAAACATTCTGCCAAATATGAAAGGTACAATTTGTGGAAATGAGCTGCCAAAGGGTACACAAGTGAAAAGATAGGAACCAGTGAGCTACATCAAAGGGGCTTTTTTAAAAAGGCAAATACAATTTTGTTTTTCTAGGCTTTTTATTCATTTTTTTCCTGTTCTGCCTACTTTCAGTACAGCCTTTTAAAATTATTTTGTAGTTACTTTTCAGAAATTTTAAAATCAACTGTGGCATGGAGGATATGTTGCAGATGTGGTGAACCTAGGAAAAACATCACACTGGTTTTTATCCCTTTATTGTTGGCAAGGACCTCATTGTAAAATAGGAAACCCCCTGCTCCTCTCACTGGACTTATCAGCTGTTCTAGGTAAAGGTAAAAGTCTCCCTTGCTCGAAAGCCAATTGTGTCCAACTCTCCATTTACAGCCAAAGTGCCAGTGCTGTCTGAGCCTGCATATGTTTCCGTGGTCATGACTAGATGCCGGAGCGCACAAACACTTCTACCTTTCCTGCCGAAGCAGTACCTATGTATCTGCTTGCAATTTCTTGCTTTCAAACTGCTAGGTTGGCAGGAGATCAGCCTCAAGTAATTCCAGCCTGCCACATCCTCCCATTACTTTATCCCTGTAATATGGGACAGATCAACTCTGATTTTCACACCCTTGATCGAGGAAAAACATCGTTTCTGATGACTGTTCTAAAGACCTTCACCACTCACCATTGGAGGACGGATTTGCTGCAGTTGTTCCACTTCATCATCCTCTTCATCATCCAAGACCACCACATCTCCATCGTGCTGTGTTCCCTGTGACCTCTTAAACTGGGGTAGCCCTGCTGATACCTGTAACAACAAAGGCAGGAGGTTTAGTTTGATAGCAGGCACCCTGGCTTTTCTTTGGCTTCTAACCATATAAGCCCATTTTCATACAACATATCTACTACCAGATTTACTTTCTGAGTCTGATGACCAAATTGTCATTTGGTGAACAACACTATCCTTTGGCAAGTGAGTTAGCTAATGAAATAAAAGAACCAATGTAACTACTAGGCTCAGACCCCTACATCTGCAATCCTAAACATAGTAACTGGAGGGGAGAGGATCTCAAAATAACATAATGGGACTTTCTTTTGAGTGGGGAAAAAATCATGTTATTGGTCTGCAAAGGATTCAGTCAACAATATTCCATGTACAGGTGGAGTTCGTAAGACCATAAGCCACACTAGTGGATGGTAGAAACACTGATACCGTTTCTGGACCAAATGTTGGCAAACATCCAGCCATAACTTTCAAAAGTAGACAACATTGGGCATAGTGTGGCTGTCCAGCCATGTTTTGTAGCACGACTCCTACCAGCTCTAACCAGCATAGACATGCAGAGAGGAAGACTAGAAGTTGTAGACTCACACCATTTAGAGATACCCTTTGTCTCTTCCTGCAATACAGTGGGCACCCTGCTACACAACAACAATGGAAGACCAGAGAAGGAAGGCATGGGACTGGGATTTGACCAAGCTTTCTGGCAAGAACATGAATAAACAACACGAGCATTTTAAACAAAGCAGATTAAGTCTTCCACAGACTAGGATGTTGTGTTTTAAGACTTGAAAGATTTTTTTAAGACATGAAAGACCTCAAAGATGAAAAGAGGAGGTGACAAAGGAGGCCAAGAAAAAGTCAGGAAAACTAAGTACAGTACTGTCAATCTGGGGGAGAGAAGACTAGGAGTGGAAGAACAGTTTTTTCATACTTGAAGGGAACTATAAATTATGACCACTCAACATAAACTAAAGTGCAAGAGTCTGTGGAATGAAAACAAATGGCTTCTTGTGCTGCCATCTAATTATGCACATGGTAAAGCAAAATGCCAACAGATTCACTGGTAAGATTTACTATGGTCTTGATTTTCAGTCATATTGACTGAAATCCCTTGCTTATCACAAAGTCACACTAGACTAGTGACGGTGAACCTTGGCACTCCTGGTGTTCTTAGATTTCAATTCCCAGAACCCCAAGTCAGAACTCCTGCTGATCTGGGCTTCTGGAAATTGAAGTTCAAGAACAGCTAGACTGCCAAAGTTGGCCATCACTGCACTAGACTAAGCCCATTAATCAGTGGAGATTTGGTCTGTTAATTGTTCTATAATTTCTAATGATTCAAAAGGATCTTATGTAACTAGAACTTACTTTAGTGTAATAAGTTACAACAGAAAGACCATTTAAATCAGGGGCACCCAAACTACGGCATGCGGGCCCAATTAGGTCCATGCATATGATTAATCAGGCCCACGTTGAGAACCCGGGCACTCTTAGGACCGGTCACCCCCACTCGCCTCCACCGCCTGACGTCACAATTCACCACTTATGGCAGCGGCAATCGTGCTTTGTTCCTGCTGGTCCGAGCAGCCTCCGCTCATTCCCAGTGCTGCAGAAGCCTTTGCCAACATGGATCACCATGTTGGAGAATTTTTTCAAGCCTTCTCTGCTTCAAAATCCGTGGCGCTGGAAGGGTAAACTTGATGCACCACGCTGTCAGCCTTGGAACACTGCGCTGGGAAAGTCCCTTGGCACACCAAAGCTGACATCAGCGCAGCGCACCAAGTTTACCCTTCCAGCACTGCGGGTTTTGAAACAGAGAAGGCTCAGAAAAATTCTCCAACACAGCGTTCCACGTTGGCAAAGGCTTCTGCAGCACTGCTACTGAGCGGCGGCTGCTCAGACTAGCAGGAACGAAGCACGATTGCCATCGCCACCGTTGTTGACATCAAAACGGTCAGCAATGGGAGTAGCCTGCCTCCAGCCCTCGCAGCTGCATGTCAGGTGCGGGAATGGCCAGCCAAAAAAAAAGTTTGGGCACCACTGATTTAAATCAATGGAATTTACAGAGGAGCTGACTCACCAAAACCCCATTGATCCCATGGGTTTACTCTAGTGTGATTCACTATGTTAAGCAACAGGATTTCAGTCTTTGCGTTTCTAAGGTCACCAATATGATTAAAACCTTGATAATGAACTTTCAACATTAGGAAGATCACACTATGTACACTGTGGGAAAGGAATCCATACACTAAGAACAATCAGTCTGCTTGCAAAAGGACCATTTATTCCTGGTGTTTTAGAACATGACATCTGTAGAACACTTTGTCTGCGATGTACTAGCATTTCAAATGTATTTTTGATTGTTTGCCCCTGAAGTGTAACAATAAATTCTACTATCCCACTTCTGAGGTGTGTTAGTTTTGTGAGCCAAGAGCAGGATCTTCAAAGTCAACAGGTGGGAGGAAGATGTAGCACAATCTGCAGCTTACCGTAGAGTCACTGGAGGGTCGGCGGTCCCCACCTGTTTCTGCATGTTCCTGTTTCATTTTGGGAGAAGTGGCTATAAGGTTGACAGCAGGTAATCTGGTGCCTGAGCCCTACAAATACAAGTTAGACAAAATAATCTGAATCCACAAAAGAAGAGGCAATAAAATGACAAGAGCTTCAAACATTGTACAGATATGAGCATTAAGAAGCCCGGTGAGCACTTCTCACAATGCACACATGAATCACAGAACAGAATTACAGAGTGGGAGGGAAAAGATCCATTAATCTCTCCATCTCCCAATGCAGAGATCCTCACCTAGAACATCTCTGGCAGGAAGCCAAACCTCTGTTTAAAAAGCCTCCATTGAAGGAAAAAACTTTGCTGAGCGCCAACTGTCAGGAAGCTGTTTCTACTGCTCAGCTGGAAACTCCCTTCCTGAAACTTAAATCTAATGTTCAGGTCCTATTTGTGCCTAGAGCTCACATGTAGTTGTACTGTATCGGCAGAAGCATATGTAAGAGCCTAAACCCAATGCACGAGGGAAAGTTTTGTTGGGGGAAAGGGGCATCTCTGTGATATTTTCCCTCATTTACATTCAAAGAACACATGAGACATTTGAAAGAGGAAAAGGGACAAAAGCACTTTTGATGATGGAGTGGAGGCAATGACTATAATTGCCACTTCTGTTTCTTTGAACGCAAAGAAGACTGTGTCACGTGTTCTCCTGGATTTTCAGCCATATTTGCTGTCAGAATAGCAGGCTGTCAGGCAAGCATACAGCAATTGGAAAGAAAGAAGCCCATGTGATCAGAAGCAGATTTTGGGTGAAATTTACTGAGAATCTTGTTCTGAGTGTCACAGTCTTGTAAAATACAGAGAATGGTCCTATGAAGAAGGGGTGACCTAGGTGCCAGTGGGCATCTTTTGGAACGTCCATCTCCCAAGGTTACAAAAAGGCACAAACAAAAGACAATATTATTTGCTTCAAAACAACCTTGGGGGCAGTTAAGGCCACAAATGTGGAAAATGGAAAGACTTCCCTCACTTACCTTCACCAGGACACGGCTAGGTGGGGTGGGGTGGCAATGGACCTCTGGCTCCTGCTTGGCATGTGATACTGGGATGGGACGTTCCTTCATGGGTCCCTGGGCCAGAGTAATACCACTCCCCTCTGCTTTGTTCTGCAACTCAAGTGGCGATAGTAGCAAAGGTGGTGGAAGGTGCTGCTTGGACTTCTCTTGGCTGTGTGATTTAGGTGGATCAACTGACTCGCTGCTTGAGGAGGGCTCCTGCAGTGGCAGGGGAGTGGGGTTGCAGGATATGAAGGGACATGGCCAGATAAGACATTTAAGAAGCTGCTGTGAATTTCACAACTCTCTGCCCACCTAACCTAGAACAGTTTACTTTGACTGACAATGGTTCATAGCATCTACATCAAAACTATGCCCCATTAACTGCAGATGCTAGAGCCTGAATCTGAGATCTTTTGCACAAGAAGGAAATGTGCTCACCCCAGACCTTTTCCAGGCTTCTAGACACCCACAACTACACCACATAAACAAATGAGATCTAGCCCCTTGTACAACATTTGGCCTTATGATAACCATCCTGCCTATCACTGATGGAAATTAGAGGTTTTAAAATCTTAGAGGAAGGATCTAAGAAGAACCCAAGTAAGGCTTCAGGTCACTCAACAAAGCCATGCCAATTCTCTCTCTGGCAGGGATGGGGGAAATGTACAGCCTTCTAAAGGTTGCTGGATTGCAACTCCTTTCCTTCTCCAGAGTGTATGATGGGTTGATTCAAGTTGCTGTTGCCCACTACAGCTAATTTGAGGCATGGTTGGTGATTAATTAATTTATGTACTTTCTAAGTTTGTAGTATTAGATGTGGAGGTTGATGGGTTGTATTTATAAACACAGAAGTTGGTGTGTCCCCACCCCCAGAGTATATTAAAGACCAGATTGCACCACCATTTGAGAAACCTTCCTTTCACACCAATAAACCCAAGAAGGACCCAACACATATTATCCACAGCATATCAGCCCTTATCCTGCAAGGTGAATTTGTCAGTAATAGAAGGTCATATTAGAGGTCTCTCAACATGCAGAACACATATTTAACACCATATTGTTGTAAAACAAGAGACGGGGTTTTTTTTTTGACCAGGCAATTGAAAACTATATCATAATGTTGCATCTATTCCAAAATAAATCAACTATGTAATATCTAAAAAATGTGAGCAAACTCTTAGAACTCCAAGCAGCACAGATGTTAATAATATCTGGTTTGCCTCCTGACTCATGGTCTTGTCATCAATTTTGCATCAACTGCCCACTAACATGCTCAGATGCCTGTGAGCATCATTCAGAATGGTGAATAATAGCCTTTCCTCTTCCAAGACTTTTCCAATGAGCCAATTTCTTGCAATTACAATTTTTGAGGTAATGTTTCAAGAGCCTTGAAAGGTCTGAGCAAATATACCCTTATTTGCAGAAGTGATGGAAAAAAGAGTGTCAGCTTCATTGGTAAAGCAGCAGCAGCAAAAATGTACTCCAGTATCTCTGGAGCTGTGGGTCCCCTGAGACACACAGAGCTCTGAGATGCTACTTTTTGGATTAGAACTCCTAGACTGTGAGTGTCTAGAAACTTAATCTTAAAAGAGGACTCTTCCAAGCCGTCAGGACAGCTAGCTAAGTGCAATCACTTAATCACTTTAAAAGCACATTAAAGAAATTAGCTCATTTATCACAGGCGAGAGAACTGGCCAGGACACCCTTGCCAGGCTCTCACTAACAGCATTAGATGTCAATAAAACCTGTTTTCATTAAGTGGTCCTAATAAGCAACTCTGCAAGTTTTGGATTCTGCTTATTTTACTCCACAATACAGTACCTTAACATTTGCCTATTGCATTCCTGCTTATTTCATCATATGCTTCTCTCCTTGCAATCTTCTAATGATTTCAATCAAAATCAACTACAAGCCCCAGACAATATGACTGTAGCACCTCATTCTGTCACTACACATTCAGCTCCCAGAGTGGCTCAAAATAAAGCTGACCACTAACTCATAAGCCACTCAACTACTTTGCAAATTTACTGCTATTATTCAGACTACTTGTTAACTACAAACCTCAGTTAATTTTACCAAAATTTCCAGTAAAAGATTTATTCTATAGCCACATATCAAGTCTTCTGGTAGAGAACTACATATTTAACGAGATACTGAAACCAGATGGATGAAATTGTTTTGTTTTTATAGCAGTATCATGTACAGTATTTTAAAAAACAAGTTACAGTAAGGCTGCACTTTGCCCACTCCCAACTTAGTATGACATCTGTTTCTCTGTATTAATATTTCAGTTCTTACAACTTCAATTACTTAATCTTTTTTATCAACAGTTTCCAACCAATTATTCTAAATTATTCATTATCTGAACTACCAAAGCCTGATAACTTTTCTAAAATATATTCTACAAAAAAATTTCTACTGCTAAGAGCAGTATCTTGTTAAATCTGTAGTTAAATTTTTCCAAAGGCAGATACAAGATGCTATGTTAATTTCTTAAACACAAATATATCCAAGTGCAATCCTAATTAAGCATGGAGAAAGAAATTTCAATCCACAACTTTTAAGCCTCCTGACTGTTCATTTATTGAAATGCCTATAAATATATGCCTATGTGTTTCTCATTTTTAACCCAGCCCCATTTGGCATTCAGGGTTTTGCTTAGATTATATCCATAACAAGATAAGCATGCCTGAGTGTGGTAGACATAAGAACATAAGAATAGCCTTGCTGGAACAGGCCACAGGAGCCCATCCAGTCCAGCATTCTGTCTCACACAGTGGCTCACCATTCGCTTCAGGGTATTCCCAAGCAGATGCCTTCACCTGCTTAGGATTCCCTGGAAATGGCATATCCTGCCTATCTCTCCAACCTGGTGGTTGTCCTTAGGTATCCATAATTATAGCTATTGATACGCTTGTCCTCCATGAACTTGTCTAATCCTTTCTTAAAGCTGTCAAGACTGACAGCTGTCACCACTTCTTCTGGCAGGGAGTTCCATAGACCAGTGATCCTCTGGGTGAAAAAGTACTTTCTCTTATTTGTTTGAGAAGTAGTACCCAAAAGTTTCATCGAGTGCCCCCTAGTTCTAGTGTTGTGCGATAGGGAAAACAGTTTTTCCTTATCTACTTTGTCCACACCGTGCATGATTTTATAAACTTCAATCAGGTCACCTCAAGAGTGAAGAGGCCCAACCGTTGCAGCCTCAAATGGTAAGGAAGGTGTTCCAGTCCCCTAATCATTCTGGTTGCCCTCCTCTGCACTTTTACCAGCTCCATAATATCCTTCTGGAGGTATGGCGACCAGAACTGTACACAGTATTCCAGATGGGACCTCACCATAGATTTATAAAGAGGCAAAATGACACTTGCTGACTTATTTTCTATACCCTTCCTAATGATCCCTAACATTGAGTTTGCTTTTTTCACTGCTGAGGCGCACTGGGTTGACACCTTCATTGAGCTGTCCACCAGGACACCAAGGTCCCTTTCCTGGTTTGTCGCAGAGTGTTCAAACCCCAGTTTATAAATGTAATTGGGGTTTTTGCCCCAACGTGCATCACTCTGCACTTACTAGTGTTGAAGCTCATTTGCCACTGTTTTGCCCACTCCCCCAGTGTCAAGAGATCCCTCTGGAGCTCCTCACAATCTCTCACAGTTTTCACTACCCTGTATAATTTAGTGTCGTCAGCAAATTTGGCTACCTTGCTATTTATTCCTACTTCTAGATCATTTATGAAGAGGTTGAAAAGCAGGGGTCCCAGTACTGAACCTTGGGGGACCCCACTCTTTACTTCCCTCTACTTGGAGAAGTGTCCATTTAGTGCTACCCTCTGTTTCCTGTCCCTTAGCCATTTGCTGATCCACGACAAGACCTGTCCCTTTATTCCATGACTGGTAAGTTTATTCAAGAGCCTTTGGTGCGGAACCTTGTCAAAAGCCTTCTGAAAGTCCAAATAAACAATGCCAACTGGATCCCCCTTATCAACATGCTTGTTGACACTCTTAAAAAATTCCAACAGATTAGTGTTGTGAGTCCAGGCACCAGCCCAGTTCCGGCACCTGAACCAGCCAACCTTGGGTATGAGGACTCTGAGGATGAGGGGGAGGAGCTGGCAGGACCCCCTCCCCAGGACTGCCTCCCCCGACAATGCCTCAGCCTCCGTTGGAACTCCAGCAGCAGTCTGACGGTGAGAATGTTCCTCGACAGCAGCCGCAGATCACAGACAGCTCTGGTGACGAGGCATGGCTGGACGCTAGACATCGGAGCAAGGCAAAGCATCTCCAGCAGAGGCAGAGAGAGTGGAGGGCCACGAGGTAATTAGGAAGCATTGGGCGACACCCCATGGGGGGATATAAGGAGCCAGAATGCCGGATGTGGCTCCGTGACGGACAAAGTTTGAGCTTCCCTGTCCCTGTTCCTGTTCGCTTGTCTCCTCGGCTTAATGAAACTCTGGACTGGATCTTTGGACGGAACTTGGATTTCTCTTGGATATACCGTGCTGTGAGTGTTTCCCCAGCGGGGAAAGTAAGAGGGAGGGGGAGACAGAACAATTAGTGAGGCATGATTTGCCCTTGCAAAAGCCATGTTGGCTCTCCTTTAGCAGCGCCTTCTCTTCTATGTGTCTATTAATTCTATCTTTTAAGATGGTTTCCATCACTTTACCTGGGACACATGTCAAACTGACAGGTCGGTAATTTCTTGGATCACTCCTGGATCCTTTTTTGAAAATTGGTGTTACATTCGCTAACTTCCAGTCATCAGGCACAAAGCTTGATTTGTGGGAAAGATTATATATTTTGGCTAGGAGATCAGCAATTTAATCTTTAAGTTCCCTGAGAACTCATGGATGGATGCCATCTGGTCCTGGTGATTTGTTAGCATTTAATTTAACAAGACATGCAAGGACCTCCTACCTGGTTATTTCTATCTGGCTTAATTCTTTGGTTTCCCTCCCTACGAAGATAGGCTCTGTTTTGGGCATGTGGTCTCTGTCTTCTTCAGTGAATACTGAAGAAAATAATTCATTGAGTCTCTCTGCAATCTCTGTTTTCTCTTTAATAGCCCCTTGCCTTCCATGGTCATCTAATGGTCCAATGGCCTTCCTAGTTGGGTTCTTACTTCTAATATACTTAAAGAAGTCTTTGTTATTTCTCTGAGTATTTTTAGCTATACGCTCCTCAAAGTTTTGCTCTGCTTTCCTGATTGTTGCCTTGCATTTGTTCTGCCAGAATTTATGTTTCTGCCTGCTGTCCTCATTCGGACAAGCCTTCCATCTTCTAAATGAGCTTTTCTTGCTTTTGATCACTTCCGAACAGCTCCTGTAAGCTACATCGCAGTCCTCTTGGACCTGGCAGTGCCTTTTTTCCTTTTGGGTATGCATTCCAATTGGGCCTCTGTTATTGTTTTTGTAAACAGCCTCCATGCCTCTTGGAGTGTTTGAACATAAGAACATAAGAACAGCCTTGCTCGAACAGGCCACAGCCCATCCAGTCCAGCATTCTGTCTCACACAGTGGCTCACCATTTCCTTCAGGGTATTCCCAAGGAGATGCCTTCACCTGCTTAGGATTCCCTGGAAATGGCATTGAGAAATATCCTGCCTATCTCTCCAACCCCGAGGTTGTCCTAAAGTATCCATAATTATAGCCATTGATACCCTTGTCCTCCATGAACTTGTCTAATCCTTTCTTAAAGTTTGGACTCTCTCAATTTTCCCTTCCAGCTTCTTTTTTTACTACTTTCCTCAACTTTGGGAAATTTCCTTTTTGAAAATATAAGGTCTCTGTGTTATATTTTATCAGTGAGTTGCGGTCTATGATCAAGTTAAACATAATTGAGTTGTGGTCACTGTTCGCTATTAGATCAGTCACATTAACATCTTGCACCAGATCCTGAGTATTACTCAGGATCAAGTCAAGAATTCTTGTACCTCTAGTTGGGTCTTCAACCATCTGTCCCAGGGAACAATCATTTAGCATATCTAGGAACTTTCTCTTTATCATGTACTGAACAACAGTTCACCCAGTCTATGTGAGGGTAATTGAAGTCCCCCATTATAACCAGGCTTTCCTTCTTGGATGCCTCCTTTACAACATTCTCCAACTGCCAGTCTCCCTCAGGAGTTTGGGTCAGAGGCCGATAGTATATGCCTACTGTTAGCCCATCCTTGTGGCCTGGTACTCTTATCCACAGAGTTTCTAATGGTGACTCCAAATCACCTAGATATTCCAATTTGTACGATTTTATCACTTCTGTGACATACAAGGCTACACCACCTCCCATTTGTCCCTTCCTATCCTTCCTGTACAGTTTGTAGCCTGGGATAACTGTATCCCATTGATTATCATCCGTCCACCAGTGTCAGTGATGCCAATAATATCAATATTTTTATCTATTGCTAAGTATTCCAGCTCCCCTATTTTGTTCCGGAGGCTTCTGGCATTTGCATACAAGCATTTATGTACTTCTCCGAATGCAATCACACTGGTCTTGCCTTACAACTAGATCTTTGGTATCAGACAAGGATCTTCAATCTGTGCATCAATTGTTATTGTTTGTATATTTCTGGTTCTAACATTTGTACACCGTCCAGAGTGGGAAAATATCCCATTAGTGGTACATAAATTTAATTAATAGATAGATAGATAGCCTTTTAAAAAAACATGCATATAATGTCTAATTTTTGTTTCACAGAAAATTAAGAGATTATTCCTAAGGTCATTAAATGGCACTTTTGCTAAATGATCTACAGTATCTGGTTTCCCTGGGTTGTAAATGCATGCCAAAGTAACCTGCATTTTCATATCTGACACTCTAAACAGAGGGTGGCCACCCTAAAAGATGGACACATTTGGTGATCAAGATACAAACTGTCAAATAAACAAATTGCAATCTCCCATACCTACAGGTGAAATTCGGAAAATTAGAATATCGTGCAAATGTTCATTCATTTCACTTAAAAGGTGAAACAAATGCCTTAATTCATTATAATTGTGATGATCATAGCGTACAGTGTACATGAGATTGTGTGATGATTATGGGGTACATGAGATGGGGGGGTTGGGGTTTTCATAAGCTGTAAGCCATAAGCATCAATATTATAACAAAGTAAGGCTTGAACTATCTTGCTTTGCATGTAATGAGTCTATCTCATATATTTGTTTCACCTTTTAAAAGTTGCATTACTGAACTGAAATTTGCACGATATTCTAATTTTCCGAGTTTCACCTGTATTTGTAAAAATCACCCAGACATTCCAAGTACTCCGAAATTAATACCTGATGATGAGCTTAGAATTGTTCAGGATAGTAAATGACATTAACAGCAATCATCATCTCATGATCTTGACAACACTCCACTGAGGTCACAGTGCTAAACTAGTTCAAGAGGCTAGAAAAATTCCGGTGCAACACCCTCCTGCATCCTTTATCTCACTCCCCATCTCCCAGCCAAGCAAACAACAACCCATATAGTGCAAAGAGACAGGCAGCAAGAAGAAAGGAAATCTCTGAGAGGTGCACTTCTGGGGAAGAAAGAAGCAGCATTGAAGCTCATTAAGCCAAGAAGAGGCATGGGGGGACTGGATTGGATGAAGAAATTCAGATGACTCCAACCACATAGAATAATGCTTCTTTTAGAGGCAGTGTGGAAGCTGTCAACCTATACCCATGGTCCTGAGCATATAGTATGCCACAATAGGAGTGGAACAGCAAGTAAGGTGTGGAAGCAGGACCCAAAACGAAAAGGAGGAACGTAAGGTATCACCTGCAATCCAGAATCTGGGACTAGCTCCCAGCACCCAGAGAGGTCTTTTGACAGCAGTGGGGTCAAGAGAGGGGCAGTTACCTCTGGCTGGAACCTGGCTTTTGCCAGTCGCTTCTGGCCACTCCCCTTGGGCCCCTGCTGCCCCACCTGCTTGATCCTGGCTGGACTGCGGCTGCAGACACCAAAGGCGGTCCTCCTCCTCCTCCGCCTCCTCCTCCTGGCCTTCCAGCCCGCCACTGCTGCCCCCTCCACCTCTGGGCTGCTCCACTCCTCGGGAAGCAGCCGCTTCTAGGGAAGGGAAGAGAAGAGCAAGATACGAAGAGGAGCACACTGTGGAGGCAGCAAGCAGCAGAGGCAGAAACAGGAGACGACCCACCGACCCAAAAAAAGCAAGCAGCACCATCTGCCATTCCCTTTCTATGACCCAAGCCTGGCATCTGCCATTCCCCCGCCCCCACTTCAAGCACATTCAAGGCACCCCAAAACAGCCCACAGCATGAGAAAGCAGAACCTTCCACTCGTCTCCTGTGAGAAGCTGCAAAGCTCAGACAAAAGGACAGATAGGATAAAGATGCTCATATATTCAGTTGTTCATCACTGGCATCACACTGCTTGCTGATAGTCAGCTTATCATCCACAAAGGCCCTTAGCTTCTTCTTCTTCTTCTTCTTCTTCTCTCTCTCTCACACACACACACCTCAAATGAAATATCACCCAACCTACTTTACATTTATCCCTGTTGAATCTCATCTTGAAAGTATCAATCTAGTTTTCCAACTTGCCTCAATCCTTTTCAATCTGTATCCCATGTTCTCAGATGTTGGCAAAGTTACCTAGATGTATTTCACTGGTAAATCTGAATAAGTAGAATCCTAGGATCACAGAAAAACAGAGCTGGAAGCGACCTATCAGACCATCAGGTCTAACCACCTCATCAATGCAGGATTCCAAATCAATGAATGTTTGTCAGATAGTTGTCCAATTTTCTCGTGGTCCTCCAATGATGGAATGCTTACTACTTCCCCAAGCTAACTGGTTCCACTGTCATATTGCTCTAACAGTTCGGAAGTTTTTATTGATATTCAACCAAAATCTGGCTTCCTGTAACTTGAGCCCATTATTATGTGTCCTGCACAGCAGAATGATTGGGAACAGATCTTGTCCTTTAATGACTATCTTTCAAGTATTTGAAAAGTGTTATTGTATCTTCCCTAAATCTTATTTCCTCATGGCCCAGTTTTTTCAGACGTTCTTCACAGGGCTTGGTTTCCAGACCTGATTACCCTGGTTGTTCTCCTCTGAACTTGTTCCAGTTTGTTGGCATCCTTCTTAAACTGCAGAGTCCAGAACTAGACAGTATTCAAGATGAGGTCTGGCCAGGACTTCTTAGAAGGTGAATATTATTCATGGGATTTGGAGATGGTACCTCTATTAATGCGGTCAAAAATAGCATTTCTTGCAGCCACATTGTATTGTTGGCTCACATTCAGCTTGTGATCTACAACAATTCCAAGATCCTTCTCACTCATACTATTACTGAGCAAGGAATGCCCCATCTTGTAAATGTGCATTTGGTTTTTCCCATAGGTGTAGAACTTATCACTGTCAAATTTAATTTTGTTGCTTTTAGCCCAGTGTCCAACCTATCAAAAACTTTTTGACCCTCCCCCCATTCTAGGTCATGGGTCAACAAACTTGACTCTCCAGGTGTTCTTGGACCTTAATTACCAGAAGCCCAAGCCAGTATACATGTTGATCAGGGCTTCTGGGAATTGAAGTACAAGAACATCTGGAGAGCCAGGATTGCTAAACCCTGTTCTAGGAGTGATGGCAAACCTTGGCACTCCAGCTGTCCTTGAACGTCAATTCCCAGAAGCCCTGATCAGCAGGAGTACTCCAAGAATACCTGGAGTGCCAAGGTTTTCCATCACTGTTCTAGGGTATTAGCTATTTCATCTGCTGCTACTTCTCTCCTGATCTTAGATGGAGCAATACCAACAAGGGGGCATATCTTCTCAAATGGTGTAGGTTTAAGGCATCCTGTCACTATCCATATGGCTTCATTAACAGCAATGTCAACTTCTTTTGCGTGTGTGGATGCATTCCATACTGAAGCAGCATACTCTGCTACAGAGACGCTCAAGGCCAAAGCTGATGTGCACAGTGTGGATGGTTGAGCTCCCTATTTGTAGTTTGTGAGTTTCCTGTTGTTGATGTTGTTCCTCATACTAACTTTGCCTTCGGTATTCAAGCAGTACTGTTTAAAAGATTGTCCGGTCCAAGCATCATACCAAGGTATTTTGGTGTTGAACAGTGCTGTAATCGATTCCCTTGCCACATAACATTAAACTTAACCCTTGCCTCTCAGTTTCGAAGGTGGAAAGCACATACAGTGATACCTCATACAACGTCCAAACTTGGTTACACAAATTTGGACTTTATACGGATTTGGACTTTGTGTGAGGCATGCAAAATCCTAGCCGCAATGCCTCATACAACGTCCAAATCCTTGCCGCGATGCCTTGTACAACGTTGCTTCCATAGAGATACATTGAACTGTAACAGCACAGACTTCAGGGCAAAGTCAAGGAAACAGACAGGAAACTGACAGAACTTTAAGAAATCATTGTCTAAAGGCTAAATACATTACATAAACATGTCAAACAACCCTGATTGTCCAAGAACCTGAAGAATGCTGCAAAAATCCCAGGAATCCTTCCAAAAATTCTGACGAAAAAATTCAAAGAAATCCAAAATTCTGACAAAAAAAAACCACTCCTAAACACTCTTCGCCTCGTGCAAAACCCACAAGAGCAATGCCCAGGTACAAAGCAACTTGGGAGTTTTGAAGGTGGAAAGCACATACAGTGATACCTCATGCAACATCCAAACTTGGTTACACAAATTTGGACTTTATACGGATTTGGACTTTGTGTGAGGCATGCAAAATCCTAGCCGCAATGCCTGATACAACGTCCAAATCCTTGCCACGATGCCTTGTACAACGTTGCTTCCATAGAGATACATTGCCCAGGTACAAAGCAACTTGGGAAAAACCCCAATGCCTCATACAACGTCGCACGACTTTGTATGAGGCAACTTTTTTCAAGGAATTAGGCGATGTTGTATGAATTCGATGTTGTATGAAGCGGACTTTGTATGAGGTATTACTGTACAGTACTTGAGTCTTGCTTGGATTAGGCTTCAAATGGTTAATGTTGTAATACTGTCCTAATTCTTCAAGTGCTCCAGTAAGTTTTCCAGCTACCTCATCAAAGCTTGACCCTTGAATGGCCATTGCTGTGTTGTCCACATAGATGAACCGTATTGTATTGCCAAGAACTAACTGATCATTTGTATATATATTATACAGTGTTGGAGAAAATACACTTCCTTGAAGCAGACCATTCTTCTGTAACCTCCATCTGATGTTCTTTCCATTCATTGTCACATGGAATCTCCGGTTCTGAAGGAAGCTGCCAATGACCCTAGTAAGCTTGTTATTGTTGGTGAGCTTGTTTATTTTATGGGGCAGAATCCTATGATTGACAGCATTGTATGCTGCAGGTAGGTCAATGAAAGCCACTCCCATAATTTGCTTTCTTTCGAAGCCATCCTCAATTTGTTGTGTACGGTCAAGAATTTGACCACAACATGATCTTCCGGCCTGAAGCCTGCTTGCTCCTTTATGATCTTTTCATCAATAAATACAGAGATGAGATTGTGAATCATCTGTTCCAGTGCCTTATAAAGATGGCAAAGGAGTGACATTGGTCGGTAGCTTTTTTGGTCATCTGGGACTTTGCCTGGTTTAAATAAAAAAACAACTCTAGCCTGACTCCATAATCTAGGAACCTTAAGTTCATCTATGCAGTTGTTCATTAATTGCAGGAGCCATTCCAAAGTGCCGGGACCAAACTGCTTTATCTGCTCTTACGTCATCAATACCTGCTGCTTTATTCGGTTTAATGCTGTTTATAGCTTCCTTCAATTCAGATGCCACAAAGGGGCTATTAAGTAAAAAACCCTCTTGTTCCTCTGGTCAAATAGTTTTTCCCCACACCTTTTTGCCCTGTGTTTTTTCAGCTGTATGACTAGCTAATTGACTGGCTGTTACTCCACTAAAATTTGGTTGTGGCTATTTAGACAAGTCTAGGCCAAGAGTAAGTGGTGAGCATCACCCAAGGTAGGGAAAGATAAACAGCTATGGATCAATCAGAAAGACAGACACTAGCTCAGTACATTTTCTATTGATGTCTATCCTCATGAGTGAAATAAAAAAAATACTGGCAAGGCATTCAATATGAGCTTGTCCGTCCATGTATTTTTTTCTGTTCTACAGCTGTGTGTATTGCTGTGAATCTGTATTCAGTAGAAGCACCTGTCAGAAATATAAAATAACATCCTGGGGGTGGGGCATTAATATTACCAAAAACTGGGCCTGTGACTCTGTGACAAAACATATCTTTGCATCCAGTAGCCTCTATCTCCAGGTTGGCTGGAGAAAAAATCCTGCCTCAGTATCTCACAAATAACTGTCCAACGGTGTAGGCCAGGGGTTTTCAACTTACGACCCGTGGGCCATGGTACCAAATAATCCAGCCCCCGCCCTCACTCCAGCCACCACCACTGCTGCTGGAATTGGCCGCAGACTCATTTGCAGCCATCGTAAACACACTCACAACAGCCGTAGACTCATACAGCTGTTGTAAGCGTGTTTACAACAGCTGGAAATGAGTCCGCATCTGATTCCAGTAGCGGCGGCTGGAGTACCAGTCCAGCCCGCCAACTGTTTGAGGGAGCGTGACCCAGCCCCTGACTTGAAAAAGGTTGAGAACTCCTGGTGTAGGCCATAACAAAAAGAACAGACAAATGGTCTGGTTTAGTAAAAGGCAGCTTTCTTTGTCCTAATGCTTCTGAGAATCTAGGCTTTCTTTTCAAATGGAGTCAATCTAGTTAGCCAGAAGGCCGTAATAAAGCTTTAATCAATTTTTTAAAAAGTGTGTTTCTAGTTTTTATAGCTCTAAAGTCATAAAAACTATAAACACACTTCTTAAAAACATATATGTATGGCTCTAAAGTAACAACATTAAAGGAGGATATTCCTGAGGAACTCAACCTCCCCTACATCACTTGGAGGGCCCTGAATAGGCTGAAGGTCAGAGTCCCTAAACGCAAGACTAACATGCTTAAGTGGGGACTGCTGGTGAACAACAATAATGTGAAAAGATACAGAATACAGCTCATTTACTGGTCTGCCAATTACTGCCAGAAACATGCACCGATGAGGACTTAAGTTTGGCCAATGACAAAGCCAAGAAAGTGGCTTTATTTTGGCAGTTCAGGTTTGATTGGGACAAGAAAGGAAAAAAATGGCTCTAAAGTTATGCTTGAAATGGGGAATCAAATTACCTATCTCAGAAACCAAGGAAATGTGGTGAAGGAAGGGGAGAAGTGCATCAACACAACCTTACAATCTGAGCCAGGCTTCAGCTGCCTAGAGATCTGAATTCAACACAAAGAAGAAATCTTAGACCTATAAAGCAAAATTCACATTCCCTCAGCCTCCCTCACACCAAGAAAATGGGCAAGGTAGCCATCTCATCCAAGAGGATGATTCAGATCCTTCATACATTCAACCTCCACAACATAGATCACGGGAAGGATACATCCAGGGTACAGCAGAAACACCGATTACTCTAATAAAACTCTCAACATTAGAGAAAGAAGACAACATTTTTCTTGTCCATCAGATCCATTTTGACTTGAAACCCCAAGACATAATCTTAACAAGATCACCTCCTTATTTTAAATGAGCACTTTTCAAGCCCATTGGATAAAATCTCCCAAGTCCTAGTTGTGTTTCTTGTAGATTTCTAAATTTACCCCAAGAACAGTGTTTTAATTACAGCTGCAAGACAAATCTCTGCTTCTCGTGTGGCACACAAGGGTTTCAATCGGCCACTTTCCTGCAGAAATACATTATTTACTTATTTATTTATTTACTAGCATATTTTGCCCGGCGGTGCCGGGCTTTTTAAAATTGTGTTGGATAGTAAAGGGTTTCGTTATTTTTCTTGAACCAATGGTGCTGGGCTGTTTTAAATGGTGGTGTAAGGTTTTGTGATTTTGTGGCTTCGAGGCGCTGCGTCCGCCTGCGGCGGACTTGCGCTCCCAGTGGTTGTTGTTGTTTTTTTGTTCTTTTTGGGTTTTGTTTTGTTTTTGTTTTTTTGCGTGCTGGCTTCCTCAGTGCCGGGCTCTTTAAATTGGTTTTTGAACGTTTTTGTTTTATGTTTATGCAAATTTTATTTTAATTTAATTAATTTAATTTAATTTAATATTATTTAGTTTAAAATTTAATTTTGGTTTTTAAAATGTTTATTTTTACGCATTTTTACTTTTTGTTTTGGTTTTTTGGAGTGAAAATTGATTTCTGTTTTTTTGGTATTTTTTGAAATTAGTGTGTTTATTTTTGAATGTTTTTATAACTTATTTGATTAATTTTGGAATTAATCTTATTAGTTTTAATATTTTTGAATGTTTTTTTCTCTTTTGGCCTCTGGGTGGGGGTGGTGAGCTTTTCTGCCTCTCTACAATTGTTCTCTTCTGTCCTCTGGGTGTTGCTTCCGGTAAGTTTTCTCTTTCTTTTCTCATTTGAGTTCCGGTCCTCATAGATGGAAGACGTCTTTTGGTAAGTTCTCTGGGGTTTTATTTGGGTGGGGGGGTGGGATTTTTTCTTGGGGGGTGTCTGTGTGTTTTTTCTTCTTTCTTTTTGGCTGTTTTTGTGTTTCATTTTTGGATTTTTGTGTGTTTTTGAATGTTTTTGGTTTGTGTTTTTGTGTTTATTTTTTCAGGGGGGGTGGCTTTCTTTCCTGCGGGCCATGCTGGCTGGCCCATGGGAAGGAAGGGCAATGGCGGGGAGGTTTTCTTTCCCACGGGTCATGCAGGCTGGCCTGTGGAAAGCAAAGGCAATGGCGCGAAGGCTTTCTTTCCCACGGGCCATGCAGGCTGGCCCGTGGGAAGGAAGGGCAGCGGCGGTGGGGAGTTTCCTTTTTTCCCCCGCGGGCCATACTGGCTGGCCCGTGGGGAAGAAGGGCAGTTGCGGGGGGGGGGGTTACTTGTATTTTTCGCGCGCCGGCTTGGCCCTTCGAACGGAAGGGCAGCGGCGGCGGGGGGTTTCTTTTTTTTCCCCACGGACCATGCTGGCTGGCCCGTGGGGAAGAATGGCAGCGGCGGCGGGCGGTTTTTTTTAACTTTTATTTTTTGCGCGCCGGCCGCCTCAGCGTTCTGTGTGCTAATGGCGCGCAGGACGCTGGGGCTTGTAGTTTTGGCTGCGTGTGTTTGCTTACTGCAGCGGTTTTTCCCTTGCGGCTTTTTTTGATTGGCCGCGGCATGTTTCCGAACGTTCCTTTTGCCGAGAATTGAAGTTCCCTTTTTTGTTTGCGACTGGGGGGCTCCTGCCCCCGGGTCGAAATTTTCAACCCGACAGTTACCTGCGAACCGGGTTCGGGCGAGTGAACGGAGGCCCATTACGGGCTAGTGGGGCCTGGTGCAACATCCTTTGTCACATTCCAACGGTTAACGCACCATTTTATAGGTATAGATTGGGTGTGATATTGTTGTTAGCCGCCCTGAGTCGCATCTGTGAGTGGGCGGCATATAAATCCAAATTAACAATAATAATAATAATAATAATAATAATAATAATAATAATAATAATAATAATAATAATAATAATAATAATAATAATAATAATAATAATAATAATAATAATAATAATAATAATAATAATAATAATAATAATAATAAATAATAATAATAATGTGCTGCAGGAGATGGCTCCGTGATCATAGTGTGTGGATCACTTCATGGCAAGCTGGGATCCACCTAAAACAAATTCACACCAATGGCATTTTTCCTGTTTCAGGAAAAAATGCATTCTCAGATACAAGTTGGAGCCCACACGATTACAACAAATGTGACAGCTCATCTATAGACTTTTAAATACCAGTTATTTTGTTCAAGTAGGGTAGCTTTATCAAAGCTTACAATACCAAGCTTGTGGGAAGATGATTTAAATATAAAAATACCGGAAATAAAATGGAGAGCTTTTTGGAAACGGAGAATAATGAGAACACTGTCAGTCAGAGTTAAGGAACATAATTACAAAATGATGTGGTGAGATTGAGTCAGATGGACAGGAATAGAAATAATTTGTGCTGGAGATGTAATTAAAGTGTGGGAACTTATAAACATATGTGGTGGAATTGTAGGGAAATAGAAGATTTTTGGAAATAAATTGAAAAAGAGATAGCAGGAATGCTAGGAAAAAGGATTAAGATTGGACCAAGTGCTGCTATGCTTATGGACTTAGACAGTTTAAAGTTAGATAAGGAGGAACAGGAATTACTGGCGATACTTATGTCTATGGGAAGACAGTGTATAGCAAAAAATTGGAAGGACCCAAGGAAAATAAAATTGGATGAATGGTACTGGGAATTGTGGCAGCTGACCCTAAACGATAAGCTGACATGGTAATTAAACGAAAATAAAGTGATTGTTAGAGAACAATTTTGGGAAAATTTGGAAACCATATCTGTGTGTTTGGTCTTTGTGTTATTTTTGGGTTTGTTTTTGTTTTTGGATGTTTTTGGTTGTGGTTTGGTGTAACTTTTCACTTTATTGTTTATTTTGGGGGCAAGTGAAGGCACCATGTGGAGATACGTGCGGTGCCTTTGCTTACTTGGGATTTTTTTCGCTTTCAAGGGGGGGGGGAGGCAATGATGCCTTCTCCCTCCCTTGTAAGCGAAACACTTCCTCGTAAAACACAGCACCGTCCGGGGTCTTTGCCTTGCAGGGGAATTGTTATGCTTTCAAGGGGGGAAGGCAATGATGCCTTCGCCCCCTCTTGAAAGCGTTGTGGGGGGGTTCCCTTCGAAGGCCAGCGGCGTTTTCCTCTTATGGCCTGTGGGGGGATACGTTGGGGTGTGTGTGTGGCGGGGTTCCCTTTCCGTGGCCTGGGCTCGTGGGCCGGGCCGTGGGAACCCCAGCGCCGCTGTAGGCGGCATTGGGTGGGGGGGTCTTCCCTTCCCGTAACCTCAGCACCGCCTCAGGCAGCATGTGGGGGGGAGTCTTCCTTTCCCGCAGCCTGGCCTTGTTGTCCGGGGCATGGGAAGGCAAGCGCTGCTTTTCAGGCAGCGTTGGGGGGGGTCTTCCCTTCCCGCAGGCTAGGCAGCCATGCCGTGTTGCGGGAAACCCAGCGGCGCCTGTATTTTTAGTTTTCGCGTGGCAGATGTTTCAGAGTTCTGCGCGCTCATGGCGCGCAGAACTCTGGGGCTTGTATTTTGTGTGTATTTTTCCCTTTGCATTGGCTTTTTTTTTCTCTGTGGCTCATTTTTGATTGGCCACGGCGCCCTTTCCAACCTTCTTTGTGGTCGCGCCTCTCAGCCTGATTGGTTGTGGCATGGCGCGACGCAAAGAACATTGGGAAATGAAGTTGTTTCCTTTTTCGAGTTTGTGGGGCTGTTGCCCCACTGCCGCTTTTCTCAATCCTTTGTTGACCTGCGGACCCAGTCCGCCCGTGTGCATGAAGGGTGAGTGCAGGCAAGTAGGGCCAGGCGTAGGAACCTATAGCAAGTTCCAACGGTTAACCCTTGGTTTTATAGGTTAAGATTTATTATTCAACTTGTATGCCGCTCCACTCGCAAAGCAACAAGGTGGCTACTCTAGGGTTTCTAACAACGTGAGTGCTATACTAGAGTAGCATGGCAGCTGAATATTACCACTGCACACACAGAGACACCTATAGCTCTAGATCCTACTGAAAAATCACAAAAACATTTCAAAAAATGTATAGATCCTATCCACAGTCACAAGAAATGTCCGGCTGTGGCAGCGGTTTTATAGCCAGGCCCGCCGCTCAGCTACTGCTCCTCACCGCTCCTCCCTCCAGGTCAGGGCCGGCCGAGGGCATCCGGTGACGGCAGGGCATCCAGTGTCGACGGTTTTATGGCCAGGCCCGCCACGGAGCTCTTGCTCCTCGCCACTCCTCCCTCCAGACCAGGGCCGGCTGTGGGCATCTTAATTCACCAGCACTGTTTGTGCAGCCTGCTCAGAACAGCACATGTAACTTGCACAGAGTGCAGCTAGAACAGTACAGTGGGCAAATCTTTACCTCTATTATTTCCCTACTTTGCAAAAACAAAGTGATAGCCCACAGAGGTAGCACAGACAAAAGGTTTTAGTCATTAAACCCATTTTGTCATGGAAGTGGGGGCAATAAGGCCTACTGCTGTCACAGACCAGGCAGCAGCTCTTACTAAAAAGGGGGAAGAAATATCAATGTTCATGGTCCTTCCAGTTGGATTGCTACCTGTATTCAAGAAGGAATATGGAGCTTAGAAAGGCACTTATTTATTTATTTATTTATTTATTTATTTATTTATTTATTTATTTATTTATTTATTTATTTATTTAATCATGTTTCTAATGCCGCCCCCTCGCCGAGGCGACTCCGTGCAGCTTACAATAAAACAGTAAAAACACAGAAACCTTTAAAAAACATTTAAAAATTTAAACTTGTTAAAGTTAAAAAAAAATTGCAATTTTTTTTTAACAAATGCCCACCAATGACACCACCCAATCTTGCAAGAACTGACCGCTCAAACAAGCCAGCCCAAGGTGGCTATCTCCCTGGCCGCCACTTCACAAATTCTGTCCTTAAACCCGTGGGAAACAATGATACGGGGTTAGTCCCATGAAGATTTTAATAAGCTTCGGTATTACACCCATTTCGGCTCTAAAGAGTGAGGCGAAGTATATTCAACTCACAACAAATGACAGAGTGTAATATATATCATCCAATTCACAGCAAGAATTGTCACCATGCATGTTAAAAGAGCATTTTATTTGCTAGGGCAGAGTGGGAAGGAAGAATGTCAGGATGACATGATAGAGGATTTACCAAATTACAGACTATGAAGAGACAAGGAAATGTTTATTGCCAGATTTCATGAGGACTGGAGCTGCGTTCAAGACACACACATACAAACACGCACACAAGTCAAATGCAACTTTACATATTTAATTTGTGGAATTCACTAACATTAAGGTTGTTTCGAAGATTTTAAAATCCAAACGTGGTTCTTTTTTGCTTGAAAACAAATCAAACTTTCAACAAAACAAAAGCTTTTGATACAGTACTTCTATTTTGGTCTATTACTTAAAAGATTGGCTTTATTGATCATAACCCATGACCCCAATATACACTGAAATGCTTTGTGGCTTCTTAGAATTTTCTCTCTCATGCCACAAAAATGATTTCATCTTTCTAGTCTGAAAATATGAAGGTTCTAAGTTCTAGATTTTAATTCAGTCCTTCAGTATAACTGAATGGTTTGAAAAGGCGGCTTTGGAAAACCATCAATCACGGCTTTTGAAATTCTCATGTAAGCCAAGGTGAAAGTACAATAAACAGAAACAGTAAATGCCTGGAAAACAAATTGGGGGTGTGGGATATATCTCTTTCATGCACTGCTTGTGAGTACCCCAGAAAGCTGGCCAACAGCTGCTAGAACTAGAATGTTGGACTAAACCCTGGCCTGATCCATCAAGAAAATGCTTACATTACAGCCAAGCAACATGCCCAAGCACCCAAGGACGTGCAAATACCCAAACAAAATGGTGGATCCTAGGAGTGAGCTAAGTAAAGCTTGCAGAGTGTTCCTTAGGGGCTTGACTGAACAGCAAGTTCTGCTCTCAACAGCCATGACTATCATAAAGGAGTAATTAAGCTGACCACAATGCTCATATCTGGTGAAAAGCAGGCAAACTGAGGGGGAAGAAGCAACAAGGCCACAAAATGCACAGTTCGAAAGGAGAGAGGAGGCACCAACCATTGCAAATTGCAGACACTGTCGCCAGCGACACTTCTGGCGCTTCATATTTTGCCCACCAAACTTGGGCTTGTCACAGCAAAAGTCACAGCGACCACAGTCCGTCTTCAACAGGCAAGCTTCACATTCCCCGCACTTCCGGTTCTGTCGGCTTTTGGAGGCATGCTGCTGGAGGCAGAAGGATGAAAAGAAAGGCATCAGGAAGAGCCAGGACAAGTATGCTATAAAATCTAGGGAGAGGATCTGAAAGATTTGGCTGAGTTTCCAAAAGATATGGCATGGTCCTTACATAGAGGAGAGGGTGGAAGACTTCTCAAGAAACGCATTTCTCTATTTCTGGATCTCCAGATGTTTTCAACTTCGTCTCCCATAAACCACAGCCACCACAGCCGGTGTTTTGGGAGCTGAAGTCCAAAATATCTTGAGGGACAAAGGTTCAGAACAGCTCCACAGAGTACAACCAAGGGACAATGACTAATCATGCTATTTGCACTTTCATTTCAGCAGTCGTAGGACTTTTTCCAGTTGAAGATTGGCTTTCAGCACAAAACTGATAGATCCTGACTAGTTCTTCTTCCTAACCACAGTTCAGCTGTAAATGCTTTATTCTACCACCATGAACAGGCAGCTGCATCATTCTCTTTTCTTGCTACATTACAAGATCAGAAATATGAATGTTCTAAATTCTAAATTTGATTCAATCAGAGGCTACTGTGTCCATGAGCGCCCAGATTCTATGTAGACAGTATTCACTCTATATTTTACCTTTAATCTGCCTAGTGTTACAACAATTTGTCATTAGGACAAAGACTCCAGTAGCAGCAATATAATCCAAACTGTTCATCAAGTCAAAATGTGGGAGGTCCATAAGACTTCCTTTTCCTTACAAGCAGACTGCTAAGGCACATGCATTCTTGGCTCGATAAAGTGTTTGCTGCTATCTCTATCTCTTGCTAGAGCAGAAAGCTAAGTTAGCAGTTCCTATCTGCCCCCAACCTGGCAAGTCATTACCCTGCTGGGGCCAACAGAATGAGATATGGCCATCACTCCCTATCCTTGCCTTCGCTTCAGCTTCCTGTACTCCGCTCATTCCTAAAAGTTAAATATCCTCCCACTTCACTTGGAGTCTACCCTTCTTGACAGAGTCTACTGGTTCCCATAATGTACTGAAGAAGGAAGAGGAAAATGAGGGGCCTCTGTTGATCATGGGCACCAAGTAAGTAGTTCTATGGGCCCACTCTGCTGCCCAGAAATAGCATTTGGCCATATCTGAAACAAAAGGCTGTGTGTGTGTTGGGGGGGGGGGGGGCTGTTGGCTGTGAGGAGAAATATATTTACCATACTCTTCTTCAGCTTGCCAGTGGGATGTTGGGGAGGGTGACCCACCTTCTTTCTTTCTTTCACTGTTCCCAACTGCTTCTTCTGTTGGGAAGAAACAATCATGGCTATTTCTTTACATCTGTCTGTCAGATCTGTCTATCTATTTTCTACCCCACCTTTCTCCAACAAGAGCAGTGGTGGCAAACCTATGGCACGCGTGCCAGAGGTGGCACTCAGAGCCCTCTCTGTGGGCATGAGCGCCATCACCCCAACACAGAGTTCGCCCCTCTGCCCAGCAGCCCAATGGGAGTGCTTCCTCCCTTCCCTCAGCACAGATTTCACCCTGCCCCTCTGCCCAGCAGCTCAATGGGAGTGCTTCCTCCATTCCCTCAGCACAGAGTTCCCACCCCTCTGCCCAGCAGCCCAATGGGAGCACTTTCTTCTCCCCCCCCCCACTCCCAGCACAGAGTTCACCCTGCACCTCTGCAGCATGGATGGCAGCCTGTTGAGTTTGGACACTCGGTCTCTAACAGGTTTGCCATCACTGAACTAGAGAGACCCAAAACAGCTTACGAAGGATTTTAAGGCACGAATATAGAAACAGTTAAAATACACTATAATATTTTAAAAGAGATTAATCATTAAATGGTATTAAATAAAATCTTTTTTAATAAGTAATATTTTATTTATCCTGGACAACATACTAAACATATAAAACATACTAAAACAATCACATGAAGACCTAATACAAAAAAAAAATAACAAAAATAAACCATATACACTTTCTCCTAATAACTACAACGTTTTATAATCTGACCCCTTCAAATTATCTTTTTATTTATAATCTAATTTAAACATATTAATTATTAAAGTACATAAACACCTTTCACCCTCCACCTGGGACCTTAACTATTATTCCTTCTAATTTACATATTTTCCTTTATTTCCAAAATTGTATGACTTCCTGGATTGGTTCAACTCCCTTTGCTTTCTGAAAGACACAGTTGACAAACTCTCTAAATAAAATCCTCTTAAAACCCTTTCCTGAGCAGTAATTTGTTTATTTAAAGTTTGCATGTAAAGAAAGCAGGGAGAAGGCCAGCCTGGATTTCCACAGCAGAAGGGGAGTTTTACTTCTGCGAGCAACCACCAAAAGGCCCTTCCTTGTTTCTACACCAAGTAAGTTAATGAGGGCACTGGGACCAAACAAAAGGGCCTCCAGGTAGATCTTAACATCTGAGACTCACATGTGAAGATATGGATCCAAGTCATTTATTGGTCATTTATAGGATAAAAGCATTTTGAATTGAGCCCACAGCTCAATTGAGGGGTGGAACCAAACCCCTAAAATCCACCAGGGTTCTCAGAGGTTGTTAAACCCTCCACTTAGAGTGTTTCTTCCCTAAAAGCCTCCATAATGCAGCATTTTTCTCCCACTGCAAGTTACGCAGATTAGTATTCGGCTCTTCTATGTACCCCAGGGCATACCAGAAGTAATAATAATTTTGTGCCAGAAATTTTTCTGGGTGGAAAGGTTTTTTGCTGGAGGAACTCCGCTCGGGGGACACCTGAATGAGGCTCCTTTCTTGCCCTCAAGATCTTTTCCCACTGAAGTGGTCCCTATTTATCTACTTGCAATTCTGTGCTTTCGATCTGCTAGAAGTGATAGTATGACACTGTCCAACCTTTGCCATTCAGAAAGCAGCTCTCCTCTTCCGGGGCAAAAGCACAATATAAACAGTTTTAGTCAACAACAACCACTTGACATAACTACTCACAACTGTGTGTCAAAAAATCTGACATAAAATCAGGTCTCTGTCTGAATCATCATCATGTACTGACTGGTTTGGGTGAATATAGGAGTTATATGACATTTAGAAGGAAGAGTCTTTCCTGACACATGGAACTGAGAGGAAAGTCTTTAAACACTCACACCTAACTTTGAGCCTTCTTTGAAGACCTATTTTCTGTCAGTACCTCTCAGACCCTCACCTTATTCAGGGGGATCCCTGAATCATCTGTGTAGATGCTCAGCAGGTTCTAAGAGTGGTTGGGGGAATAGAGTTAGAAAATCCCTTCCATTGACAAGAGATAAGATGTCACAATATACTTCCAAGCGACACTTGGGACAAGTAGCTATTGTTACTTTGCACAATCAGCTTTATTAGCTTTCCCCACACAGGGGGAAACGGTTCAAAGTTAGCAGCATTCTGTTGCTAACCCCAATCAGGAAGTGGAGTGTAATAACTAAAGGAGATGAAGTGAATCCAAATGAATATATTTTCAAGGTCCTGAAGGTGGAAGGAGGAACACAGTTTGCACAATAATTTAGTATGTGTTTATTTTGTGTATACTGATTTATATTTATGTTATTAATAAAAAATAAAAAATTGCCATGGCTGATGATTTCATCAGCTTTACACAGCCTACGCTAAAGCAAAAGGATTTCAGTCAACAGTAGACTCTATTAGACTCGACTGGGAAACCCATTACTGAATTCCTCTCCCACAGAGCAGTGAAGAATTCCTCTCCCAGGAAGCAGTGCAACTGAGGGATCATTCCCTTCTTCTTCCCATCTGACATGTGTAGACTAAAGCACAAGATGGAGGTAGGAAGACTTCTTTTTGTGTTTTGGTCTCTCCTCTCCAAGTCCCAGAAATCTGCCCGGGGAATTCTCAGTGACTTCTGGGACTAGATGTTCTAGAGCATTTAGTTCTAGACATTCCTTACCAACATCCCACACCAAAACCATTGTAAGTCTCTATATTGCATTCTTACCCGGTTCTTTGCAACAGGAACACTTCCAGGATCCCATGCCATGGTGGGCTTCCATCTCTAGAATTAGTAGGAGATGAAGAGGTAGGGCAGTCAGCAAACAGAAATTAAATTAGCTGGATCTGCATGCAAGAACCCCATATATTAGCAAAAAAAAAGCTGAAAGAGTAGCCAGAGTAAGATGGAATCAAGGCAGGGCAAAGGTAACTCTTGTAAAACAAACAATCTGAAACATTCAGCTCTGTACCAAGAGTCGATAACAGCTATGGCTAACAAACGACTGTCACAAGGAAGTACAGTAATAAAAACAGTCATTCAAGTCAAGTGAACTCTCTGTATACATTCAGTTTTGCTTGTACAAAGTTACAAACAAAACTGACACATATAGGATTGCACTGCAAGCCATTTCCACCTTTAATGCTATATCCCAGTGATGGCGAACCTTGGCACTCCAGATGTTCTTGGACTTCAATTCCCAGAAGCCCAAGCACCCTGTGAATGCACACGAATGGGTTTACTGCGATTCACCCAGCCAGCGCTGCCCTCGTCGCTAGCGGAAGTAAAACACGCCCATACGGTTAAGACTCTTCTGGGTTAACTCTTCCTCGTATGTGCGCGTTTTACTTCCGCTTCCGGGAGCGACGAGGGCAGCATGGGCCGGATGAATCACAGTAAATCCATTCGTGTGCATTCACAGGGTGCTTGGGCTTCTGGGAATTGAAATCCAAGAACATCTGCAGTGCCAAGGTTTGCCATCACGGCTATATCCCAAGTATGGTTACCTAGAAATATGCTCTGCCAAACACAATGAACCAGAATTCTGAGTGAACATGCACAAGATAGTTCAAACCATATCACTCCTGAAAGGACCTGCACCCTAGCTGTCACCTAGAATATATATTTTTTAAAAAGCACCCTGCAAATTTTATAATTAATAATTGTGTGGCATCACATCCGTTCTGATTTATGATGACTATTTTCGGGGCATTCTACGTAGAGAAGACAAAGAAGTAGTTCACTGTTCCCTTCTTCTAGGGGCATTTCAGGGGCCATGCAACTTGCCCAAGACTACACAGACTGGTACGTCTCCTGGGAGACACAGTTGGAGTGAAATGCCCATCCTTTCTGTCGTGTTATGCTTCTTAAAGAAATTGTCCAAGTGATCATCTGTTTTACTATTAAAGAGTTCATCACGGTCAAAAGGCAGTTCTATTCAATTATTGGACTCATCTGGCATGTCAGTTGTGCAGAGATGTGCATAGCATAGCATAATTTAATAATTTAATTTAATATTCAGATTTTAACAAAATGGATCTTAACAAAATGGATGCTGTCAGGTTTGTTGCAGAGTAGTGGTTAAGATGCTGAGCTTGACAACCGAAAGGTCAGCAGATCAGCAGTTTGAGACCTAAGTGCTGCATGACTGTGTGAGTGCCTGTCGTATCACAGTTCCTGCCAACCTAGGTGGTGGATAAACATAATCTGTCTCTCTCTCTATGTCCTATGCCAAGCACAAGTGTCTTTCATAATGTTCGATCCGCAGGGACAGTTCACGCGTCCTTCCATTCAAGTTTGATGCTGCTTAGGTCATCTTGGAAAGTTCGGCACCAGGTCTTCTTTGGTTATCCTTTCTTCTTCCATCCACCTGATGGTATCCAGTTCATTGCAATCTTGGGAGGGCATTGTTTACCCATCCAGAGCACATGTCCAACAAAGCGGGGTGATTTTTTTTTTGTCTGTTATCAACTCAGAAAGTATTCGGCAACCACATCTTTATAATAATTTCATCATTTGTAATATGATCCCTATATGTAATTTGGAAAATCTAAGACAATGATGCTGAAAAACATTAATCTGGATTATTTTTGTTGTAGACATCCAGGTCTCACGGGTATATATTTTTAAATTTATTCTTAGATAAATAAATAAATAAAAAATATATGGCATTCAGTACCTCAATGGTATTAAATAATCTGCAATTAATTGCAATATCTTTTGTTGTTCAGTTGCACAGTCGATTCTGACCGTTTGCGACCCCATGGACCATTGCCCAACAGGCGCCTCTGTCCTCCACCATCCTCCTCAACCTCCCCAGCTCTGTGCCCATTGTGTCAACAATACCATCTAGCCATCTCATTCTCTGCTGCCCCTTTCTTCTTTTGCCCTCCACCTTTCCCAGCATCAAGGCTTTCTCAAGTGAATCCTCTCTTCTCATTTGATGTCCAAAGTACTTTAGCTTCATCTTTAATATTTGACCTTCTAAGGAGCAGTCAGGGTTGATTTCTTCTAAGATCGACCTATTTGTTCTCATCGCTGTCCAGGGTACTCTCAAAACTCTCCTCCAACACCACATCACAAAGGCATCTATTCTTCTGCGCTCAGCTTTCCTTATGGTCCAGCTCTCACAACCAATTGCAATATCTAATGAACATAACATGGATGGGGTGAAAATAATGGTTCCCCATTCCATGGTGTCTTTTTTCTGTTTCAAGCAATGAGTGTACTGTTGATTCTGAACAAGTCCACCAGAGCTGGGGAGATAAAATGGAAGCATCTGTACTTACTCAATACCAGAGGTGGCCCTGGAATTTGTAATTGATGCTGTTTGTTATGGATTTCCGCTATGAACGGTTGCAGACCCTCCCGCTGAGGTGATCTATCAGGGGTCTGCAAATGAGTTGGAGGAAAGGGAGCTGGATTTTCATCTGAAGCAAACTAGATCCTCATGCTGCCACTCCTTTTTGACAGATAGGTTTGAGGCAGAGGTCAAGTCCAATAAGGTTTACTTGGTTGCTTAGATTTCTCTTTAAATGTTTGAGCTCTTTAGACTCTGCATTTTCTTTTTTGTTGGTGCGGGCTTTGCCTGTTTTGAAGGTTGTTTCTCAAGATGTGAGGCATCAGATTTTTAGATCCTGCAGGTCTTGAGTATTTTCACTTTGAATGACATTCATTAGAGAAGGCTTAGGCTTTGTTTTGGAAATAGATGGGATTGGTGCCGCTGGCGTTGTTGACAAGTGTGTCAGCTGCCCGGAGTGAATTTTGCCAATATAACTTTACTCTGGATTCTCTATTCTTCAGGGCAAAACGGATGAACCTTTTAGATTGGAAATGTTTGGGTCTGATGCCCTTTCCTGAGACAAAACAACCAATCTGAATGTCCATCCTTTAGCAGTATTTTGTTACTACATACCTCACATCTCTTAAAGGGGACCAAAGAGGCCATAAAACAAGAATAGCAATTTAACTTCCTCTTTTTTTTTAGGGTTAAAGAAGGGGGGAAAAACTACTGTATATAGAAAGAACATTTACAGAGGAAAGAAAAATATCACCAAAGACGGTGCTCTGAAATGGTAAATGTTGTTAACGATGCAGCGGAAAAGAACTGAGGCAACCGTTGAGTGTACTGAGGTCGGTAGAAGGAGCTGAAAGCCCTCTAAAAGCTCTGGAAGATTCAAAGTTGTCTACACTTGCACAGAATTAACCTTTTTTGTGTGATTCACAGGGACCACAAAGAAGAAACTGTGGAGTGCTCTCTTGTGTGCTACGTACTTGAGTAAGGGACAAGAGAGGACTGAGCAACCATTAGCAAGAGTTGGAGGTTGCATTCTAGGCTAAAGGCGGGATTTTTTTCCCATAAGGCTATACAGTTTTGGAAGGTTCTATGTTGTGTTCCGCCCAGATGCAAAACCCCTGTGTGTGAATTACAGAGGCTACAAGGAAGAACCCTATTTTTCTTCTTCTCCACAATTTCCACAAAATACTCTACTGGCATACAAGCTCTCTGATGCTTCACATAAGAAGAAGCTACATGAAGTAGACAGGTTCCCACAAATTTTTGTTTCAAAAATTTGGGAGCTTATAGCTCATTTTGTATACATTTTCAGTACATATTGGTTTTCCGGATCATCTAAGACTCATCGACTAAAAGTATATTTCCTTCCCAACCTAAAAATTCCAAACAGTAGAAAGAAGAGCCAGATAGTCAATAAGTTACTCAGATTCCACAATAAAGTGTATATTATAAAAGTAAAGACTGGATGCAACTAAATCCTCAGTCACAGATGATGTATACACATGCATGCATGCCTACACATAGACAAAACTACAGCATGCAAGTCACCCACCCATATCCAGCGGTCTAGTATCCACAGTTTCAGTTATCAGTGGGTCTAAAAATATTCAATAAAATTTCCTGAAATACATAATATATCTGTATTTCTATGGTGCATAGTCAGAGCTGGCCACTTGAGGCCACTGTCTGCATTCTGATTCACTGTTACAGTATCTGCAATTTCAGGTATCCACAATAGGTCTCTCAATGTGTCCCCACGGATAAAGGGGGGGGGGGCAACCTGAAGAGGTATAAAGGGTTAGATCACAAGCCAATGCAAAAAAAAAAAAAAGCTCTCTATCCCCTTTGCAGAGAAACAACTGGAAAAATACAAGTGATTTCACATTTACAAAAAGTAGTGATTCCCAACTTTTGCATTTCAACTCCCAAAGTCAATGGCCACTGCCCAATCTGGAGCTGGAAACTGAATTCCAAAATGTCAGAAGAACCACTGATATGATGCATCTGTGAGCCATGAGACTCTGCCAGAAATGTAAATGGCTTTACAGGACCAAGCACATAAACCACTCACTGCTGTAGAAGAGTCCCTGTGGCGATGGCAGCTTGAGACTGGCTGAACCTTTGGCAGGGGCCCATCCTAAAAGCCAAAGAAATGGAGAAAGGAAAAGAAATGAAAGAACGAAGGTAGTCTATATGTCAGTTACACTGCAAGTGGAACAAATCTGAATGCCCAGTATAGGAAAGTTGGAAGAGGTTCTTAGCAGAAAAATGAAGTCAAGTGCTGCACACAGCATTTCATATAGAGCTAGTGCAATCTTCGCCATCTTGATATCCTCCAGATGTTGTTGACATCAACCCCAACCAACATAACTACTGCCCCGATGTCTGGGGATGACGGCAGTTCTGGTCCATGTGAAAGGCAGCCAAGATATGCCCTGAGACCTCAGTAATTTCCAGCAGTTACCTGCAGCAAATTATGCAAACCTTAGACGAACATCAATAGGTTTCCAGACAGTGCAACACAAAGTCAATAGCTCCTACGTTTTTCACATATGGAATACCACAATACATTATTTTTTATAAAAACAAGATACAGTAATGAATTCCTGGTTAGCAGAGTTAAAAAAACAGGCTAATGTACACCTGTATTTCTATGAGAATAAAACCCTTCAAAATACCCAACATGTTTTAGTTTACATTTATAGTTTAAATAAAAGTAGACAGGAATCCTGTCGGTACCAGGCTGTTCACAGCTTTCAGAGTTCAGAAATTATGACACACCTGTGATATTAATATCCAAAGGAAAAGCCTATGGCAGCAAAGCAATAATCAGGGAAATTCAAAATTTACTATTTACAGCCTTCCTTGCCATAGCAAAATCAGGGGCCATTTAACACCTGCTCAATTCAGCTTTACTGCCTCAGTTTCTTCCTCAACGATTCTTTAGAAGACAGCCTGTAGATTGCCTTTTTAAAAAACTCAAGCTTCACCTCACAGACGCTTGACAAAGAGGAACATTAATTTAAGAACTTGCACAGGAAATTTTGTGTCTTTTTATTTGGCCCAATAAAGATATAACTGTCAAAGCATCTGCAGATTTCATTTTTTATTGCACTCACTAAAACCTCGGATGATCATTTAAAGAGGTACGAAATTTTTTTTGACTCTGACTAATTCTCATGGCTCACTAGATAGCGGCAAAAGACCATAACTGTTTTCTGTGAGTGTCATTTTTGCTTTCGCAGGCAACTAACATTTTTTGTTGTCCAGTTGCACAGTCGATTCTGACCCTTTGTGACCCTATGGACCATTGCCCGCCAGGCACCTCTGTCCACCACCTATTCAGCCCACCCAGCTCTGTGCCCATTGCATCTACAATACCATCTAGCCATCTCATTTTTGGCCACCCCCTTCTTCTTTTGCCCTCCACCTTTCCCAGCATCAAGGCTTTCTCAAGTGAATCCTCTCTTCTCATTTGATGTCCAAAGTACTTTAGATTCATCTTTACTATTTGTCCTTCCAGGGAGCAGTCAGGGTTGATTTCTTTTAGGATCGACTTATTTGTTCTCTCTGTCCAGGGTACTTTCAAAACTCTCTTCCAACACCACATTTCAAAGGCGTCTATTCTTCTGCGCTCAGCTTTCTTTATAACATTAAAAGATGCAAATAAGAGATGCTTGTGCTTTGATTTCTCCCTGGAACTCATACATCATCAGTCTCTCCAACAATCCAGAAGCAATGATCAGTCAACAGGAGATTACACCCTCCCTCTTCTTCTTCTACCGTATCAAAATCTGAATAAAGGTGATCATCATGACAATCAGCCATGACGTTTGTCCAGGGAACCATCTAATGCAGTGGTCTTCCATTTGCCTTCTGCATTGCATGACACCTGTACCATTGATCCAGTTCCACAAGTCACTTTTTGGTCCTGAGCCGTTTTGGCACATAAAATCCTCATCAGCCCAGGCCAGTACTGATGAAGCTGCTGCCCTCCATCAAGATGGATCCAAGTGGGATTTAATCCACATGGGGACCATCTTCCTTCCTTGTGGACTTCATCACCCAAGGCTGTTAGTCCTCAGAGTTGTCAGGTTAGTTAACCATTGCCTGACACTCCGTGTTGAGTCGCGGGCAGTAGGGTCTACTGCAGGGGTTCCCAACCTTTTCAATGCAGGGGCCGGATCACGCACCCTCAGTCAGCTTTGGGGGCCAGACACCCATTTTGCCCTGCCTACATGATGGGGGTGGCTATTTTGAAGTGGCCATTTTATCACAACACCTTCAAAGGAGTGGCCACTGTTTCTCCCTGGAAGGATGGAGGGATACACCAACCCTCGAAGGAGGCTTCAGACCTCCCTCCCCAATTGTGTTGGTGTGCCTGCTTGAGGAAAGGGTGAGTAGGGCTTGGGTCCTGGTGGAGGGGTGTTGGGTGAGACAAGGCAAGGAGCTCAATGGTCTCACCCCATGGCGCCATTTCATGTAGCCTGCTTCACTTGCTCCTGGCACCGGTTCTGCCAGAAGCTGTACCATGTATGGGTCCTTTTTAATGTAAACAGTTTTGAAATGCTATTTACAGGAGGTGGCCTGTAAGTCCCTACCCATCCATATACTTATGTATCCAGTGTATCTGTGTGCTGTGTGGGTAGGGACTTATGGGCCACGCTGTACATTAAAAAGGAAACACACATGGCACTTCCGCGTGTGGCAGAGGTGGTGAGGGGACACATGAAATGGCGCTGTGGGCTGGATCCCCTGGTCTACTCTATTACCATAGCAGGATAGTTAATACTTAAAGAAAGCCCAGCAGACTAGCCAAGCAATGGCTGCAAAGCCATGCGACAACTCTCTCTCTGCACCAACTCCACCTCAGCCTGGACACAGAAGCTACTCAAGGCTTCTATTACTCCATTAGTCTAAACCTTCCACTCACGTTTGCCACTGGTGGGGATGGTGCTGACAGCTGCCTATGGCGTTGCCTTGGCCTTGGGCCCCGCTGGGCCTTGGGAAGAGGCCCATCCTTGTAGGCAGAAAGGAAGGGGGAGGAGAGAAAGAAAGAAAACAGAGGAACAGATAAAGACCTAAAAAGCAGAAAGAACATCAGAAACATCTAGTCCCAGTTACATAACCATGAAAAGATAGCCAATAAATGTCTCAGAGCTCTGGATAAAATAATAAAAGCATATATTTCCCTGGATAAAAATAATAAAAGCATGTCTTTCCCTGGATAAAAATAAAAAAGCATACCTTTCCCTGGATAAAATAGTAAAAGCATACCTTTCCCTGGATAAAATAATAAAAGCATATCTATCTATATTTCCTGGCATAGCCAGTTAACAAAATCAACATTACATACCTGTATTTCTACTGTTCTACTCACAAGCAGGATAAGTAACTTGTCTCCACCTGTTCTTTGAGACATGCACACTCTAATGGTATTTCTTCTACAACATTCTAAGATAACCAAACCCTTTTTTCATCTTTCACTCCACCTCTTCCTGTATGCTACCCAATAAAGCTTCACTTTCAGTGTTCATCATACCTACTTCCATCCTCAGTTGCAGCTTGTTATGAGCACTGTATCTTCAAAAGGAAAGGAATCAACACCTGGTTTTCAAGGGCACATACCCAGACTTTCTTCACCCTCCCACTCAGGGAGCAAAGAACCAGTGACCATATTAATTTACTAAAAGCAAAGGCTCCATGTTGATTGATTACATACCTCACCATTTTTCCAAAACCACACATCATCCCAGCAATCTTGCAGGACAGATTATACAGAGAGATCCAAGATCAGCTTAATAGCCTAGTCAGCAGGTCTTCTCAGCCCCCAAAACAGTACTGGACAATACCTCAATTCTGGTCGCCTAACTGGGCACTAGGCCACCTGTCCTACACCCCACCCCACCCCACCCTCATGAGAATAATCTGGGCAAAAGAGAAGTGGCTTAAGCAACGATGCATGCACACCGTGACCGGCCCACATGCTAACGGCATGCAGAACTGATGCCACTCACTGTTGCCGGGACTGGCTTCTTCTGCCGGCGTTGTGTTGGGGCAAGAGCATCCTTTGCTGAGGCTGCCTCCTGGTGCCAACCGGGAAAGAGCCAAAAAGACCATTAAGCACAGCACCCACTTAGTCAGGAACACCAAGGACAAGCACTTGAGGGTGGGTGAAAAAGGTGTCTTCTCTAAGAATATGCACAGATAGAGAGAAACCCATGCATTAAGTCCAATGATTCAAGCTATACCCAGCTATGGATTATTTTGCATAGCTGTCGCCGAAAAGGAACCAAGGGGTCAGGACGCTGCTTCTAGGAAGAAGGGACCTCTCTAACATTGGACTTCCTGCCAGGCTACGGTTGTATTTTTGGCCCTTCCCTACCTGACAGATGACTGAACAAGAGGAAACGCATATTGGCAGCAAGATGGAAAACAGAATTGGGAGAAAAGATCCTTTAATGTTAAGGAAGAAACAAAAGGCACAGAGGAGCATGAAAAGTAGCTCAGAGCAAAATGAACACCAAGCTCAGAGGAAACTATGCACCCAGTACTTACTATTATAAGCTTCTTGGAACTACAGCTGTCCTTCTTGGAGGGCATTTTTTTCTGGAATAAATAAGAGCCGATTAGTACCAGAGCTACGTGGCACAAAAATTTAAAATCTGACGTGGCATCAGGAACAAGGTTGTGAGGAGATCGAGAGAGAAAAATGTAACAGCCTAGAATAAATGTAGAAGCAAAATGTAAGAGGAAATAAACCCATCTTCAATAAAATAATTAGTGAGTAGTTGACAGAAGTTGTAGACCCTTTGTAAAAGATCGAAGGGTGAGAAAGAAATATAGCCTGACATGGGGGAACAAGAGGATAATGCAGTGGTTCCCAAACTTTTTACGCCGCATACCTGACCATGCCCCCTGGACAGCTGAGTGGGCCAGACACGCCCCTGAAAGCAGAAGTGGGCACATTTACGGCTGTTGTAAAAGTACCCACTTCCACATTTATAACAGCTATGGGCACATTATTCATGCGTGGGTGCATTTTACGGCTGACATAAACTTCTGCTTCTACTTTTGGGTGCAGTGGCAGTGGGACACATAAAATGGTGCCCCGCAGGCCATAGGTTGGGAACGCCTGGGATAACAGATCATATTTCTGGCAGTGCCCAGATATGCCTACTTGTAACATTCTTGTAACATCCTATGACTGATGCCTTGTTCTTTAGGGCTCTTTGTTTCAGTACTTTTGTACCTGTCTATGTAACGTACCTGTAACACACACTTTTGAGAATAGACACATAACCCTCTGCATTTTCCTCTGGCCATATCTTAATAAATTGTTTCCCTACTACTTTCTTTCTACACAGATGAGTTTAATTCTCAATTTCTCTACCAATGTACCAGGCAGAATTCTGGGAGTTCCAGTATATACTCACACCTACAGCCACATAAATTTTGCTCACCTAGACTAGGGCATACAGTAGTTCCAAGGCTTCATAACTATCTTGGGTCTTAGCTCCTATTATTAATGAACAAAAGAGGAAGCTGTCTTGGTGTTACCCGAGTCATAACCTGGAAGTATACAACCTCCAGGAAGCATCCCAGCAATTTCTTTCTCGTACAGGAAGCAATGCTTGAGATAGTCACAAAGCCTTGGGAACTAAATGTAGGTGACTATAGACATGAGTCCATGATGGTGAACCTTGGCATTCCAGATGTTCTTGGACTTCAATTCCCAGAAGCCCAAGCACCCTGTGAATCCACACGAATGGGCTTACTGTGATTCATCCGGCCCACACTGTCCTCGTATGGATGCGTTTTACTTCCGCTTCCGGGAGCGACGAGGGCAGCGCGGGCCGGATGAATCATAGTAAACCCATTCGTGTTACTTTCTGGAGTGCCAAGGTTTGCCATCACGGGTCTATGTGCTGTAACTCCCAGCATTTTGCCAGGGGAATTATTGAAGAGTTCTATCAATTGGAATTCCTTTTAAAAAGCCGATCGCTAATCAGCAATCTGACAAGCACTGTTTTGCTGGAATTAAAATTCCTGACTTATTCCTCCATTTGTACAGAAGCCAAAATCCTGCCAAAATTTAAACATGAGGAAGCCAAAATTTAAACATGAGTAAATTAAACTTATTTTCTTAAAGACATCCAAATGTGCATCACACACACACCTATAGAAACCATTACAGAGGGTTTGAACCATGCCTCATCCCACTATCTGGAAAAGTTGTTATGATAGCACCACAGCCAGCATCTTGACTAAGGTGTGAGGTGTTGTTGTTTGTGTTGAATACTGTATATTGCTTCTATTGAATACTGTATAATTATTGTGGATTGAGTATTGTATATTGAATATATTGTATATTTGTATTGTTTTATATATATATATATATTGTACAATTATTGTGTGAGCCGCCCTGAGTCAGGCTTCCTGATTAGGCGGCATACATAAGAACATAAGAACATAAGAACAGCCTTGCTGGAACAGGCCACAGCCCATCCAGTCCAGCATTCTGTCTCACACAGTGGCTCACCATTTCCTTCAGGGTATTCCCAAGGAGATGCCCTCACCTGCTTAGGATCCCCTGGAAATGGCATTGAGAGATATCCTGCCTATCTCTCCAACCCGGAGGTTGTCCTTAGGTAGCCATAATTATAGCCATTGATAGCCTTGTCCTCCATGAACTTGTCTAATCCTTTCTTAAAGCTGTCAAGACTGACAGCTGTCACCACTTCTTCTGGCAGGGAGTTCCATAGACCAGTAATCCTCTGGGTGAAAAAGTACTTTCTCTTATTTGTTTGAGAACTAGTACCCAAAAGTTTCATGGAGTGTCCCCTAGTTCTAGTATTGTGCGATAGGGAAAACAGTTTTTCCTTATCTACTTTGTCCACACCGTGCATGATTTTATAAACTTCAATCAGGTCACCTCTTAGACGCCGTCGTTCAAGAGTGAAAAGGCCCAACCGTTGCAGCCTCAGATGGTAAGGAAGGTGTTCCAGTCCCCTAATCATTCTGGTTGCCCTCCTCTGTACTTTCTCCAACTCCATAATATCCTTCTGGAGGTATGGCGACCAGAACTGTACACAATATTCCAGATGGGGCCTCACCATAGATTTATAAAGAGGCAAAATGACACTTGCTGACTTATTTTCTATACCCTTCCTAATGATCCCTAACATTGAGTTTGCTTTTTTCACTGCTGAGGCACACTGGGTTGACATCTTCATTGAGCTGTCCACCAGGACACCAAGGTCCCTTTCCTGGTTTGTCGCAGAGAGTTCAGACCCCATCAGTTTATAAATGTAATTGGGGTTTTTTGCCCCAACATGCATCACTCTGCACTTACTGATGTTGAAGCTCATTTGCCACTGTTTTGCCCACTCCCCCAGTGTCAAGAGATCCCTCTGGAGCTCTTCACAATCTCTCACAGTTTTCACTACCCTGTATAATTTAGTGTCGTCAGCAAATTTGGCTACCTTGCTTTTTACTCCTACCTCTAGATCATTTATGAAGAGGTTGAAAAGCAGGGGTCCCAGTACTGAACCTTGGGGGACCCCACTCTTTACTTCCCTCCACTTGGAGAAGTGTCCATTTAGTGCTACCCTCTGTTTCCTGTCCCTTAGCCAGTTGCTGATCCAGGACAAGACCTGTCCCTTTATTCCATGACTGGTAAGTTTATTCAAGAGCCTTTGGTGTGGGACCTTGTCAAAAGCCTTCTGAAAGTCCAGATAAACAATGTCAACTGGATCCCCCTTATCCACATGCTTGTTGACACTCTCAAAAAATTCCAACAGATTAGTGAGGCATGATTTGCCCTTGCAAAAGCCATGTTGGCTCTCCTTTAGCAGCACCTTCTCTTCTATGAGCCTATTAATTCTATCTTTTAGGATGGTTTCCATCACTTTACCTGGGACACATGTCAAACTGACAGCCCGGTAATTTCCTGGATCACCCCTGGATCCTTTTTTGAAAATTGGTGTTACATTCGCTACCTTCCAGTCATCAGGCACAAAGCCTGATTTGAGGGAAAGATTATATATTTTGGCTAGGATATCAGCAATTTCATCTTTAAGTTCCCTGAGAACTCGTGGATGGATGCCATCTGGTCCTGGGGATTTGTTAGTGTTTAGCTTAACAAGACATGCAAGGACCTCCTCCCTGGTTATTTCTATCTTGCTTAATTCTTCGGTTTCCCTCCCTACGAAGATAGGCTCTGTTTTGGGCATGTGGTCTCTGTCTTCTTCAGTGAATACTGAAGCAAAGAATTCATTGAGTCTCTCTGCAATCTCTGTTTCCTCTTTAATAACCCCTTGCCTTCCATTGTCATCTAATGGTCCAATGGCCTTCCTAGTTGGGTTCTTACTTCTAATGTACTTAAAGAAGTCTTTGTTATTTCTCTGAGTATTTTTAGCTATACGCTCCTCAAAGTCTTGCTTTGCTTTCCTGATTGTTGCCTTGCATTTGTTCTGCCAGAATTTATGTTTCTGCCTGCTGTCCTCATTTGGACAAGCCTTCCATCTTCTAAATGAGCTTTTCTTGCTCTTGATCACTTCCCGAACAGCTCCTGTAAGCCACATCGGAGTCCTCTTGGACCTGGCAGTGCCCTTTTTCCTTTTGGGTATGCATTCCAATTGAGCCTCTGTTATTGTTTTTGTAAACAGCCTCCATGCCTCTTGGAGTGTTTGGACTCTCTCAATTTTCCCTTTCAGTTTCTTTTTTACTAGTTTCCTCAGTTAAACCTGGGGAAACGTGAAATATGGAAATGAACATAATAAGGCAACCGATGTGATAAAAGAATTAAACAGTTTTTGGAGAAAGATTAGATATAAAAATTTTCCAGTAAGGTAACACCAAGCTATACTTCTATCTGCTATCATGTTGTTACCACTTCTACCTCTCCATTATTGCTTCTATTTCTTAAAAAAAGCCAACTAAAAGTTAAATTATTCTGTTCTCGCTTCCCTCAATCCCTGAAAGTACTGGGATCATTAGGCACTGTGAACTACATTTAGGGCAGCAAATAGCCACAGGCCACATTTTTCCCATCCCTGCCTTTAAATATCTGTTAAACTAAGAGACTCTTTGTTAAGAAAACTATACTTTACAGGACCCCAAATATGTTCTGTGCTTAATCTGCTTTAATGTTACTCTTAGACTATGCAAAGTAAAAAGATTGAAATATCAACAATTATACTCCTGAACTTATGTGTACAACATTAAAGGAAGAGCTTATAAAAGGTCCAGAGGCTGATTAGATGTAAGCAGAAAACCTTTGGCTGTAAAATAAAACATGGAATAAAATTGTTAAATCCCCAAAAGGATACCTGATATATAGTATGTATACCAAATTGAAGCCTTGCCCCTGGCTTGGAAGCATATGGTGTCTGTATTCCTTTGTCTGGAAGTTATGTTTTAGAGGGTCACACGGGCTGGGAGCAAACACCCAGCTTCCTGTGGGAGTGGCATCCTAACTCCATGAAAGATTTTGTTGTTAAGTAAAACCTTGATTTATATAAAAAGTCTGTTCTGTAGGTTTTTACGTAATACGGTTTTTACGTAAATCGAATCAAACCCATAAGAAAAAATGAATTTTTTTACATAAATCAAAGCAAACCCATAGGAGAACGAGTTATGTAAATCAGGACATTTATATAAATTGGGACATGGTTTTAGCACAAAATCATTACATAAGTCAAATCTATACTTATAAGGAAGGGGTGTGGCCATATGTGTGCGGAATGCGTACCTACACCCCTGGAGCCTATCCCGTAATGCTCAACACACACCTAGCTTTGGTCCGCGAGGGTCCGGGGGCCGAGAGTGGGGCCTAAGCCCCACAAAATGGGGAAAAGAATGGATACTACAACTCCCATGGTGCCATGGGAGAAAAATGGCAGTTTAACAGCCAGGCCTGGAAACAGAATGTTGGAGAGAGCTGATTTGCATGTTGGACTGTGATTGGCTGAGAGTGAATGACTGACGGAGAAAGGTCCTGATGCGGATGGAACAAACCCATTCAAGCCTCTACAGCCCTGGAACAAGACACTTTCAATGTACATCAATGCTGTGTGAGTGAGAGACAGAGAGAGAGAGGGAGTGTGTGTCTCTCTGTGTGTGTGCACGACAATGCACAAGACAGTGGGTTCTGGATCAGTCACTTGTGGGTGTGCCTGAATGAGTGAATGAGTGAGAGACAGAGAGAGAGAGAGAGAAACTCTGTGTGTTGGGTTGTATCAGGGTCCGAAAAACCTAAACATACAACAAACACCCCCGGCCAATGCCGGGTAATTAGCTCTCATCCTTCCTTCTCTACATCCAGCCATTCTTCTCCCCTTCCTTCTTTCCTTCCCTCCCTCATTCTTACCCTCATTCTTACCCTTACACACACACACACACACACACACACACACACACACACACACACACACACACACACACACACACACACACACACCTTGCGTTTAAGGCAGCGACGCTTGAGGCACTTCCACTGACGCTTCATTCCTGGTGTCTGCCTCCGCAAACAGATGACACAACTACCACAGTCTTCTGTTATCTTGCATGCCTGGCACAGACCACATTCAGGGCCCTGCAGAAGGTGGCCAGGGTCAGAGGAGGACAGAAAGAAGCAGACAAGAGTTAAGTCTGGAGGTACTCCCCCTAAATACAATGGAGAAAGGAGGAAAGAAAAACAGGCAAATTACTAGAAGAGGAGCCCAGGGAAAGGATAAGCAAGGAGCAAGGGGTGGTACCTTTATGACAATCCTCAAGCATCGGCGCAGCAGGCATTTGATGCCAATACGGAGCGCAGGGCTCTTGGCTCGCAGGACACACACACTGCAGATGCCGCAGTCCTGAGACATCTGGCAGGCTTGGCACACACCACAGCCAATTTGCTGTAAGGGCAGAGGGGTAGGGGTGAAGAGAGGGTCTAGGGAAGGAAAAAGCACGAGCCACTCACCTCACCATTGTGCATCGAGCCAGCCAGTAAGCCTGGCTGAACCCACTGAGAACACCCTGAAGAATGTTGTATCTAACTAGTAACCTTAGCTCTCTAGGTCCAAGAAGAAGCAATCTCCTACAGAGTCAAGATACTGGGGCATCAAGCAAGCCGAAGACCATCTAAAATGAAACTTCTTAATGGTTAGAGCAGTATGACAGTGGAACCAACTGCCTCGAGAGGTAGTGATCCCTCCCACACTGGAAACATTCAAGAGACAATTGGAAAGCAACCATTTATCAGATCTGCTTTGATCCAGATTCCTGCATTGAGCAGGGGGTTGGAGTCCATGGCCTAAATGGCCCCTTCCAACTCGGTAATTCCATGATTCTGTATTATCAGATCTGAAAGGTTTGGGGCCAAGATCTTTCTTCTGCAAAAGAGTCTTCAATTGAAACCCCCATGCAAAACATTGTCAATGCCATTTTAGAAATTTTACTTCTGTCTCACTCTTGCACTTGGTAGGCAAGGAACTAATGAAATACACACTTCAATAGTTTCAGTATAAGTGCTCAGTCCTACTGCTACCCAAGAACTGGGTCTGTGTTTCTGTACTTCTGGTTGCCAACCCTGGTGCTCCAATCCACCCCATGGCCATGTTGTGCAAAAAATCACTATGACGTTTTGACTTACTTCAGTCTGACTGCTCTTTGAAATGGTTCCTAGAGTTTCCAGCCTTTAAAAAAAAAAGCTTTTTGACATCTGCCAGTGTGTGGGTATGTGTGATGTTTTTAAAACCATCCCTCAATTTGCCAGCCGAAGGACAGACAACAGTACTTATAAACTTACATATTAAAAGGCACAGGAGGATTTTTAAGGACTAGAAAGGTGTTGGCATATGTAACTCACTGTAGGTCATCTAGCCAGCTGGGGACACCTAGAGAAATACACACACCAGCTACAAAGGGAGGCAGAGGGACACCATTGTGAAAGGCAGAATCTCATTATTCAAACAGGCACTTCCTTGTTCTCTCTCACACATACACATACACACACACACACACACACACACACACACACACATACACACACACACGTGCAAGGACAGGCTCTATTCATGCATTTGCCTAAGGGAACAAAAGATTATATTTGTAGCAGGGATGCACAAAATCCCTGCTTCTACCACCCAGACATAAGTTAAATTTTTGGTGCATTGTGCACAAAGGTTGGAAGGATTGTGAAAGCTAAAAATCCTCATTCGATCTTCACAATGAGCACACAAAGATGGGACAGATTCCTGGTTGTGAAGACATTCAGGGGTCCAGGTTTATGTGCACACCCGCATCTTCGCCACAAATTTAGGCCCTCTAATGGGCTACACAAAGCACAGTGACAAAAATCTGTATTTCACTACTACTGCCTAAGGCAGCAAAGTTGCAGATAAGTCATAAAATTTACCTTATAATATCTCTGTTCCCGGTTAAAATCTCTTCTCTGATCTGTAATGGAGAAGGAGGGGTGAATTAAAAGAGGCACAGTAGCTCAAACTCCTCCCAAATGATGCAGGAAATAATTCAAGCTCATCAATAGGCAAAATAACAAGCCTATGGGGCCCACTCCAGTCTCAAACCTGCTGCGTGATTTTGACACAGTCATATTCTCCCTCCTATCCCTACTTCACAGTGTTGCTGTTAGTATAGTATTGGATAGATCAAATATAAATAGTAAGTGAATGAATACATAAATAAGTGGTACAATGCCACATTTCAGCTCACTAGCATTCTTAGTTAGTAGAAGCCAAAACATTGCTCTCCTAAGGTGCTTGTGCTATTTTGCCACCTTTGACTGGGAGTGTGTCATCTGTCTCTTTCTTTCCTCTGTAGGGAAGTAAAGCCTAAAATAACAATCCCAAATTAAATGTTCAAAGAGAGGCAGAAAACTAGAACAGGGAAAGGCCAGAGGATGTTGACTGAGATGGAAATAATGAATACCTGGGATGATGAGCATCTACACAAAACCTCATGGCTCATCTTGCCACCTCAAATACCAACCTCTACAGTCTGGGCACAGCCACCGACAGCGTCTCTGGGTTGGAAGCATCACTCCTGGGAACTGAACCTGACAGCTGGCACAGCACCTGGAACAGACAAAGAGGGAAGAGTTTTTTAAAAAAATACTTTTCCCTTATTCGTCTGATATATCTTCAGACATAGTACAGTACGTTCTTATTTACTGTATTTGCTGCCAGTGGGATGAATTTAAGCTATTAGTGTAAAGCCCTAATGCAGGGGTCGGCAGCCTTTTAAGGTCAGACAGTTGTGGGGCCGGACTGGTGGACTGGTGGTCCCCCTGCTATAAAAACTGCCATAAACGCATCCACAGCTACCGCAAACACGTTTACAGCTGTCGTAAATAGGCTGCCGTTAACATGTCCGCAGCTGTCCTAAATGCGTTTACCACTGTTGTAAACAATTCCACGGCCAATTCCGGCTGCTGCTGTAGCAAGGGTGCAGGCTGGATGATTTGGTGTCATGGGCCGGATTCAGCCCACAGGCCGTAGGTTGCCAACCCCTGTCCTAATTTTGGTGGCAGTTTTAATGGGGTTTTTATATGTTTTTAAAATGTGATTGGTTTTATTTTCTGTGAGCCACCCAGTCTTCGGAGTTGGGCAGCAATATAAATCAGAAAGAATAAATAAATAATAAATAATGTCTTAGGATCCAGACACATCGAAGGCTGCTTTTCTACGTCATGACCTAGGAAGGCATATCATCACCTGAGGTGGCTTTGCTTACATTGTTCCAGAATAGGATAGGCTACCAACATGCCGCACAAGGCAGGATCTTCTTGGTGACAGTGGGCTGGATTTGGAACACCAAACTGGGAAGGTATCGAGCACACTGAATTGCAAGGGAAACTTCCCAATGCATTTTGGACACATACAAAGGCAAATCCTTAACCTGAAGATTGCAGCTGAATCCTCCTAATGGAGAGAGTGCAGGTACATGGAACTCAAATGCTTGGTGGGTAGAGGAAGCCCAGACTGCAATCCACTGTGACAAAAAAATATTGTCTAAAATCTTGTTGCCAGAAGTAACAACATATAATGCTGGTGATTACCATTGTTACGTTGCTTCACCCACTAGATTCACCGGTAGGCCTCGGGATACACTGGCCTTGCTGGACCCTCGGCTTAGGCACTAACAGGTGACAGCCCCGCAGAGTTGGATTGTGCGGCCTAAAGGGAGAGCTTTCTCTGCTCAGGCTTAGTTCGGCAGAGAAAGGCTGGTCCAGATAATCTGGCTCTTCGGTTCCGGAGAAAAAGGCAAGCAGCAAATTAATGTTGCAGGTCTAGTTAGGCTGCAAAGACCACCCTTATCTATTCTGGGAAACTTTAGCTGGCCTTGAATGTGCTGTGGGTGCATAGGGGTTTTGCCAGTTACCTTCTTCTTCAAAGATGGTTCGCCGCATCTTGGCTGGGAAAAGGCGAGACGGCAGATCCTCCCTCGGACAGCTGTAGAATTCCCCCTCGCAAACCTCACAGGAGAAGGTTTCAAACCTTCCAGCAATAATGGCCTTTTGTAATGCTAAAACCTCTCCTCTCTATCTCTCGCTCTCGGCTTGGATGAGAGAGCGAGAAGAACTCAGATTGACTCAAAAAGCCAATTTAACGAGTTTATTATAGAAACGTAAGATAAAAGCACATAATACAGAAATAAAAGAAATAAAAGTTAAGAAATAAAGCATAGCAGTACTCTAACCTAAGTTAACTTGTGGCGCTCTGTGGCGCCCCATCAAATTGGGGTTCGAAAGCTTCCTCGACGGTTAGGCAAGCATTTCGATTGAGTGGAAGTATGCGTTTCTAGCTTGATAGCTAGAAGAATAATTTAATTGAATTTAGCTTCTGTTTATATATCTTTCTTGATGGGAAAAGATAGATAAGCAGGGCTAATTGACTTGTCAAAGTGACAAGGAGAGGACATAGATCAAAGATCCAGATGGTCCCTTATCAGTGTTCCTCATCTAACTACGTCAGAGAGAACATGTTCAAGGTTGATTCCCTAGGGACGGTCTTGGCCAATCGGACTGTAGGCAGGCAAGTTAAGACTTCCAGAAAATGGTGGGATATTGTCCTAAAATGGCATCGCTTAGACTAAGTGTACTAACTTAGAATGACATGAAATTAACTACATAGCATTGCAACATATTATCCTACATAACAATATGATTAATAACATAAAATAATATCATCTTTGTCATGGAATCACGACAACCATCACCCACAGCAATTCTCCAGAAATAAAAAAATGCAGCTAATAACAAGTTCCCATGAGTCTCGTAGGTTTCCGTTAATCATTGTGAAGCCAATGAGGAGCATCAGATGCGAAGGAGGAAGTCATTCCTTTCCAAAAATCATCACTGGCAAAATGATTTTACCAGCAACGATGAGCTTCAGAAATTAAAGACTTCCCCATCACCACCTCATCCTGCTATCCCCAATGATTTTCCACAACAAAAATGATCCACAGGAGCCTTGAGATTTTCAAAAACTCAGCACAGAAGATAACATCTTATGCGCAGTAAATTGCAGAATGGGATTTCAGCCAGTGGAATACTGAACTGTAGAATATGCTTGATGACATTAATGGAAACTTATTTCCCCACATTTATTTGCCTTGTGTTCAGAACTCATGAGATTTGCTGGAGCCAATTGGAAGCAAAACTAACATTATCAATAGTGAGACTGTAGGTCATGTACTTCTCTAAAGAAAGAACATTTGTGCATCTAACCTAAAACCTACAAACAAATTTTAAAATGTAATGACAAAAAACATAGCATCCAACTGGTCACAAGCCTATTCCTCAGCACTGGCCTGTTGCCAAAAGTCTCTGAGTTAAATAAAAATGCCCACAGCTAAAGGACTCCTTTTAAAAAACAAAATAACATCTTTGTAATGCTTAACAAAATTACTGTTGATTCAGAAAGAATTTCTTAAAAACCCCAACCCTTTTGACTTATGCCAAACCCAATAACGTTTTCATAGCACATGAGATCTTAAAGAACAATTTAACAATGCTGCTCTTCTGAATTTTCACGACTAAATGTGAATTTGAATTCACGTCTCCGAAAATTTAATCTACCATGACATCACATTTGCTCTTACCTGTGTGTTTGAGCTCCATCAAAATGATGCTCAGGCCCTGGCTACACAAACCTTAACTAAGAAAATTGGAAGGCGTGCTTTCAAAACTTTTGAAACATGGCAAAAGAAGATTCGCATATTTTAGAGGAAAAATGTACCAGTCAGATATCTAGCAATTATCCACTCCACATTGATTGATGGCCTTTCAGCCTGCCAAGAGAAATGGACTATTTATTGAAGAAAGGGAGCCAATAAGATGCTTACGCTACAGTTTCCTCTGGACTGGTCCCTTCTACTGCCACTTCTCCCCCGTTTCCTGGGGCAAGGATGGGCAGGTGATGATTCTGGCGACGTCGCTTGCGTTGCTTTGGCGCGAGCTGATCCGTTGGAGCTGGAAGTTCCAGCTGGCTGGTCACAACACTGAGAGGAGCCGCCTCCACCTCCTCCTCCTCCATTGGCAGCTCCAGCTCTAATTTTAGAGGCTTCTGGTCCGGAAGGTCCAGGTCTGGAGGCTTCTCAGATTCTTCCAAGTCGGGAGGGTTTTCTGGTTCAAGAGGGTCTGCTGCCGGAGGCAGAGGGTGCCTTTTCCTATGTTTCTTGACTTCGGGCTGAGGGAAGGACATAATACTGTCAAAAACTTACTCCTGGCCACCTGATAGGTAATAATGCACTCCCCAATGTTCAGATGCCGATTCTTCAAAATAACAATGTACAAATACACTAGGAAGGAACTTTTCTAGACAAAGTGCACACTTCTTTTTCTCTTTCTCCCCCCGTACAATGCTAGGTAAAAGGTAAAGGTAAAGATTTCCCTTGCTCGAAAGCCAGTCATATCTGACTCTAGGGTTCAGTGCTCATCTCTGTTTCAAAGCCAAAGAGCCAGCACTGTCTGCTTCTGCTGATGTTTCCGTGGTCATGTGACAGGCATGACTAGACACCGGAGCGCACGGAACGCTGTTACCTTCCCACTGAAGTGGTCCCTATTTATCTACTTGCAATTTCTTGCTTTTGAACTGCTAGGTTGGCAGGAGCTGGGACAAAGATGGGAGCTCATTCTGTCCTGCAGTACTCGGGAATCGAACTGCTGACCTTCCACCTCCCAGTCAGCATCTTAGCCACTTGAGCCACTGCAGTCTGTTAGGACAGAGACAAAGGGTTTTCCCTTTCCTAATAAAGGTTTAAAACCATGCAGGAGCACACAGTAGGCGGAAACGACAGGCACAGAGCAACCTTAATCTATAGCAGGGGTGCCCATACTACAGCCCATGTGCCGGATCCAGCCCCTGACACCAATTCATCTGGCCCACAAAGCCCTCATTGCTCCTGGACGCAGAAGTAAAACGCGCCCATATGGGAACACTTTACTTCCATTTCCAGGAGCAATGAGGGCTTTGGGGGTCGAATGAATTGGTGTTGGGGGCTAGATCCGGCCCATGGGCCATAGTGACTGCCCCCTGAACTATGTGACTGGCCCATGGCCTGAAAAGTTTGGGCACCCCTAATCTATAGCAACAGCAATTACACTTATATACCACCCCACAGCGCTTAGTGCATTCTCTGGGCGGTTCACAAGTTAATTAGCATTTTGCCCCCCAAATGCTGAGTACTCATTTTATTGACCTCAGAAGGAGGGAAGGCTGAGTCATCCTTGAGCCCTGGTCAGGATTGAACTCACACTGTTTTGGCTGCAGTATAGCAGTTTAACCACTGTGCCACCAGGAAACATTCTCCTTTCCTAATCCCTCCCGACTTCCCTAGAGTCTTAGTCTTGGGGAGGAAACTTACTAGGCTTTTTTATGGCACCACATCCTGCCTCTTGAACATTGCCACACTTGGCCCAAATGATGGACATGGGTACTTTACCAAACCAGCCAGCTGCCACTACTGCTCTTCTTAATCTCAACACTAAGTGAATTGAGAGATCATGTAACCTCAGAATTCCTTTAAAGCTCTCTACTCATAGAGCACACTGTGAAAGGAAGGTGCCTTTACAGTGAGTCAGATCCATCTAGTCCAATGCTGTTAACACTGAATGGAAGGAATTGCTGCCTGGGGTTTCAAATGCAGCATCCTGCGTCACCCTGCCTGGGAAATTCTCTGGCATCCCTGTTGTTTTGCCATATATGTACTAACCAGCTTTCAAAATCAAATGAGATCAGTGTGTTGTGGGTGGCCATGGTGGATTACAATCCTTGTTTTGCCAAGAACTATGCTTGTGAAGGGAAAAGATGCTTCTAGCATCTCTTATTTAACTGTGCTGATTTCTAAGTACATCAGAAAGTAATAGTTACATCACAGTGAAGACCTTCCCTTGGAAGCTTCAAAAGCATGTCATCAAAGAGTCACTTCCCAAAATTGTTCCCTCTGGAGCCTCTCACCCCATTACACACACATACACAAAGACCCCAGCAACACAAATGAGAACAAGGGAAAGTATCCTCTGACAGTCATCTTCCACCTCCCCAAGACAGTTCTAGATACTGTTCTGACAGTCAACCGAGATGCCGTAGAGTCGCAGCCTACACAGGCAGCATTGCCTCCTCCAGTAGGTAGGAGGGGTGGCGGGGACGGGGGCTCTCTAGCAGGAGAAAGCAGTGACAGGGGGAGACAATTAGGTTCCAGTTTCTTATGGGATTGTCTGCAACGTTAGAATTATAAAGTCAGGGGTCCAGAACACAAGGTGACTTGAATGGAAGACTTAAACTAAACCCAATGGCATATTTAGGGGACTGCAGTGGCTCAAGCGGCTAAGACGCTGACTGGAAGGAGGGAGGTCAGCGTTCAATCCCCAAGTACTGCAGGACGGAATAAGCTCCCATCTTTGTCCCAGCTCCTGCCAACCTAGCAGTTCGAAAGCAAGAAATTGCAAGTAGATAAATAGGGACCACGTCGGTGGGAAGGTAAACAGTGTTCCGTGTGTCTAGTCATGCCTGCCACATGACCATGGAAACGTCTGCAGAAGCAGACAGCGCTGGCTCTTCGGCTTTGAAGAAAAATAGAAGTGAACCGTTTGAGGCTCAAATTCAAAGTACTCAATCTTGATTTTAATCAAAAGTTCATAAAGTCGAATAAAGTAGATTCTAAGCCCTTCCGGTATAATCTCGGCTTTCCAGATAACTTTCATCAGGAATCTAAAGAAATATATACATAAATATGAATAATAATGAAGAAACTACAGTTAAATGTATACGTATATACATCATTATTCTCGGAGATGCTGCCATGCATAAGTCATCAATACAATCATTGGATGAGCAACTAAACAAATTTACCTGCTTACACCCTCCCATCCTAATCCCCTCAGCAATACTGGACAAGACTTCACCATCAGTGCACCAGTGGGTACGAAGAGAAAAAAGTCATCACACCCAAGCATGGAAAACTCATGGGATGGCCGTGGGTTAGCTCACTGTATAGTTATTTAAATTGCTGTTGTATTAAATTAATTGTCAAACTGTCAGGATCTATCACTGTTGTTTTATAAAATATAATTTTTGATATAGGAGTAAACCACTTTAAGCATGGCTTTTCCATAGAGAACAGTGACAAAAGGAAATGGTAGATCCAACAGGACAGTTAATCAAAGCAAAAGACAAATTCTAATGTATGTTTTTGCACATATATAGTGGAAAAATATATTTGGAGCTGATTACAGACATAAATAGTACAAATAAATTCCTAATACAGTAATAACATCTATGCTCCTGAAGAAGGCTATGAGTCCATAGAAAACAACATATAGGCATAATAAAGATAAAGATAAGGGAATGGCTACAACTGCAAATAAAATATTAAAAAGTAAATAAAAATAAGCATCCCTGGTTCTCCCTATGAAAAACCATTTTAAAAACAAAGTGTAAGATTAGTTTAAAAAGAGGTAGTGGGATTCTTGCTCTGGATTGCAAATCTGATCAGAGGGCATAGCGGCTAATTGATTTCTACAAAGCAGTCATCGCACTTCTTTTCAGATAAATACCTCGACACCTGGATCAAGAAAAATCCCCTTCTTGAAATCAAAGTCTCTCAGATCCCGTGAACATCCCAGCAACTTTGTCAGCTCCACTCTGCTTCGGATCTTCTCTCCTCTAGGGCTACAAGAAGAGATGCAACAATTAGTTGTTTCAGGAAATCACAATGAACTCAGGAACGCCTCCCTAGGATTCCTCTGAACTGGGCTGTTCATAAGATATGATACAAAGTACCAAGGAAACTCCCTAATCCCACAAATTGGATAGGAGGTAATAGAGATTATTTTCCTAAAGTCAGTGAGGAAACTGAGGGACAAGGGAGATGCATACAACTATGGAACGTGTGTGAAGGAGAAGGTTTTTCCCCTCCTTCTCCTCTTGTTGTAATACAACAACCTGGATTCAACTGAAAATGGTCCAGAGCAGATATGGTATGTTTTCACATTATACATATGGGATTTACTATGATATTCATTAGCAGAAGATGGCAACTAATGTAAACCATTTTAAAGAAAGGAACTGGATAAATTAACTGAACTACCCCCAGGCTATCAACGGCCATTGTGGCCATTTGCCACGATGGGTATTTATAACCTCCAGGCTCAGAGGCAGAACAGCTCTCTATAGCAGATGCAAGGGAATACAAGCAAGAGAGCGCACTTGTGCTTATATCCTGGTGGTCCACTTCCCTCCAAAGTACATGCTTGACCACTATGTGAATAAAATGATGGAGTAAGTAGCACCCCTGGATTTGATCCAGCAAAACTATTCTTATTCTTTCGTGTCCAGATCTAACTTTGGACTGCCAAAATGAAGCCACTTTCCTGGCTTTGCCGTTGGCCAAAATTAAATCCTCATTGGTACTGTATTTTCCGACGTATAAGATGACTGGGCATATAAGATGACCCTCAACTTTTCCAGTTAAAATATAGTTTGGAATATACTTGCCGTATAAGACTACCTCTCTTCCAATGCACACCAAATAAAAATTAACCCACACTCAACCCGAAGACGCGCAGCCCTCTGAGTCGAATGGGCAGGTTCTGGTGGAGAGCCAATCCACGCTCACGTTCTCCTCCTCGAGGTACAGGAAGATGTGTGCAGCTTGCTTCCCCTTGCTTCATACTCCCCGCACAAAGCAGGGACTCGGCCGCAGCACCCCCCACCATATGCGCTGACATATGAAGCAAGGGGAAACAAGCTGCAGTTAAGTACCTGTCCTATAAGACGACCCCCGACTTTGGCACAGATTTTTCGGGGTTAAAAAGTAGTCTTATACGCTAGAAAATACAGTATATGTTTCCAGCAGTAATCAGCAGACCAGCCAATAAGCCAGAGTCTGTATCTCTCAACATTCACACAGTGTATTGTTGTCTACCAGTAACCCCCACTTGAGCATGTTGGTCTTGCATTTAGGACTCCAAACCTCAGCCTATTCGGGGCCCTCCAAGTGATGTAGGTGAGGTTGAGTTCCTCAGCTATATTCTCCTTTAACGTTATTCCTTGTCCAGTGAGCTCCTTCCTCCATCTTCTAATTTGGTTTTGCTCTTGCGTACCCTCAAGAATGTTTGTTCATGCCATCCTTGGTCTTGGATGGGGCTACTTTGCCCCAGACCGACCCAGTGCACAACTTGGGGGTTCTCCTGGACGCGCGTCTGCTGCTAGAAGAACAGGTGGCGGCTATGGCCAGCTTTGCACAGCTTGCGTGTAATTCGCCAGTTGCGCCCACTCCTGGATAGGGATTCCTTGCTCATGGTCACACATGCACTGGTTATCTCCAGACTTAATTACTGTAACACGATCTACACGGGCTGCCCTTGACGACCATTCGGAGGCTGCAGCTGGTCCAGAATGTGGCGACCCGGGTAGTGATGGGGTGTGGGCGCTATGTCCGTGTCTCGCCTCTGCCTCGGGAGCTGTACTGGTTACGAGTTTGTCTCCAGGTGCAATTCAAGCCCTTCATGGTAATGGGCCAGTTACCTAAGAGACCTATCGCCCCAAGGGAGTCTGCCCGCCTCACCAGGGCAGACCGGAGGGGCTCCCTCAGTGTGCCATTGGCTAGAGGGGCTCATCTCTCTAGCACAAGTAGGAGGGCCTTCTCAGTGTCTGCCCCAACCCTATGGAACCTCCTGCCAGCAGACTTGTGGCTACAGACAGAATTGCTGCCCTTTAGGAAAGGGCTGAAAACCTGGCTAACAGGGCAAGTATTGGGGGCCAACGGGGTGCTGACTCCCGTTGGCTCTGTTAGAATTATATGTCCCTTTTTATTGTTGGGTGGGAAGGGAGGGTCTTTTAAATTCATGATGGTTTTAAATAGTTTTTATTGAATTTTTAAAGAGGATTTATCTAATATTTATGTGACAGTGCGCCGCCCTAAGTTGCCCTAGGGCAAGAGGGCGGGATATAAATCCAAATAAATAAATAAAAGAAATAAAGCAATTTCTGGATCTGAGCTGGTGGACTTGGGGTTCACAGAAAGAGCCTCAATGGTGGATGCAATCGGGCATACTCTGAGCAACAACAATCTTGTGTTGCCAGCTAATCTTTCCCACACCAGATGAAGCCAAAGCATAACTATGTTCACATTCTAAAAGCTGCTCTGACAAGGGAGCTTTTTGCTTTCTAACAGCACTCTCACGGTTGCCATGATTCACTACTGCCATATGTAAACTGAACACTGTAGTTTAATGATACAAAAGTATTTTGGCCAGAAGGAGAAGACCATATGATACACTGAAAGAGCAAAATAACAAATAGTGGTGTAATAACTTTAAAAGAGTAACACAAGAATTCACAGACACACAGCCTATTTCCTCAGATGAAAGTACAGTTTTGAGACTTCAAATACACACACAGCATCTCTGTTTGAGACTGGGATGATAACAGACTTCAAATAAACCATTATTAGCAATGACAACAGGGTATACAGAAAGAACCTCCTCGATGATCGTGGTATTTTTTTAACCACAATCGGGCATACCCTGGTAATGGCCACCTTGTGTTGATGGCTAATCTTTCTCAAACTAGGTATGGTGAAGGAACTGATGAATGAATTTACCAAAAGGTGCCTTCATTTGGCAGTTTCACATCTGGCCTACACACAGAAGAAGCAGAAGCAATGACAACTATATCAACATAAATATTCTACTAATCAATAATTGCACTATAAAAAAACCTGTGACATAGGCCAAAATACTCTTGCATCGTTAATGCTGGATTAACTCTGATCATTGTAGATCCAGAGTCATGCAGCACGTTAACACAATATATAATTATGTGACCTCAAGTCAATTCTTAGTGACCCTTTCCCTGCTTTTCTAGGTATGATATTCAGAAGCAGTTTACCATTCCTCATTTCTAGAAGGTTGCCCTGGGATTGTGTCACTTTCTCAATGGTACACAGGATATTCTCCCAAGAGACACAGTGGAGAAGCAAACATTTAACCTCTAGCTCTTCTACTCAATTCAATGACCTATTTGTCCAGCAGAGAACACATAATGTCTATGATATATAAATATGATAAATCTTTACATAATTGTATTTAAATATAAATATGGCATTTTCATCTTAAAGCAAGTCGCCTCTAAAAGTGATGACATAGGCATTTTACCAGCCTAAATACACAAGGAAATTTTGGCCAGACAAATGCAATTACCACTATGGGACCGGCTATTCTGGAGAGTTGTGAGCCACGTTTTCATCACACCTTCTCCAGGGAATTTAAATATAAATCACCCTCTAATTCTACCCAGTTGCAAGATTCATTTGGGTTTCCAAATCCACCCTCCACCCCCATTCTCAGAGCCTTTAAAGAGATAAAGTCTTGAAGCTTATAAATGTTTAAGATGTACAGTGGTACCTCATACAACGATTTTAATCCGTTCCATGATGCTCGTTGTTGTACGAAACAATTGCTATACGATACATGCATCGTATATTTTCCCTATGGGATGCATCGTACAACGATTTTTTTGCTAAGTGGTTTTTCCCATTGAAAAACTAAACCCAATGGCATATTTAGGGGACACCATTCCCCCCTACCCGTCAAACCTAATTGTTATGCAATTTTGTTGCTATATGGGGCAATTGTTGTATGAGGTTCCACTGTATATTAGAAAAGATGGTTGCCTTTTCTTTTTAACCTTTTCACTGAATCCAAACTTTCATGCCAGAAACTTCTAATATGATGTTAAAAACTGTGATTCTAAAACTGTTAATACTTTGTTGTTGTTGTTCAGCCGCACAGTCGAGTCCGACCCTTTGCGACCCCATGGACCATCGCACGCCAGGCTCCCCTGTCCTCTGCCATTCTCCACAACCCACACAGGTCTACACCCATCTCGTCAATGATGCCATCTAGTCACCTCATCCTCTGACAACCCCTTCTCCTTTTGCCTTTGACCTTTCCCAGCATTTTTATTGCTGAAAACATTTTTTCTATAAAAAAAATATTTCACCCCAAAAAAGGATAATGGTGATGATAATATTAATACTTCAGTGGACTGCCATTTTTACTCTCATCCAGCTTCCAATTCTATTCATAATTCCTTTTACCCAGTAGAACAGTTAGGAATATAGTCACCAAATGCAAAAGGCAGGAAGAGATTCTTCATCCTAGAGTTGGAAGGGGCCTTTTAGGCCATCGAGTCCAACCCCCTGCTCAATGTAGGAATCTGAATCAAAGCAGATATGACTGATGGTTGTCAAATTCTCTCTTGAATGCCTCCAGTGTTGGAGCGCTCACCACCTCTCGAGGCAGTTGTTTCCAATATTGTACTGCTCTAACCATTAACATGTCTTTCCTGATACTCAGCCTAGATCTGGCTTCTTTAGTTTGAGCCCATTATTAAACATCCTGCACTCTGGAATAACCGAGAAGAGATCCACCCCTCCTCTTTATGACCATCTTTCAAGTATATATATATGCCAACATGCTGTAATTTCACTTTAAATTGTATGTTGCAATCTGGGCTCAAACGTGGGCTATACAAATAGTAAACTTTACAATAAACACCCAGGGTTCATTGAAAGGCAAAATACAGGACACTTAAGCTGAGCTCTCTCTTACAATTACATTCTCTTTGCAATCCTTACAGTAGTGGTGGCAAATTTACGGAGCCCTCTCTGTGGGCACTCGTGCAGTCACTCCAGCACAGAGTTCATCCAACCCCTCTGCCCAGCAGCCCAATGGGAGCACTTCCTCCCTCCCCACAGCACAGAGTTTGCCTCGCCCCTCTGCTCAGGAACCCAATGGGAGCGTTTCCTTCCTCCCCTGTTGCTGTGTTGGCACTTAGCGATAAATAAGTGGGTCTTGGGTTGCAATTTATGCACTCGGTCTCTAAAAGCTTTGCCATCACGGCCTTACAGCCACCTAATAAGATATAACAGCATTATACCCATACTGCTGATTATTGGTAGAGGAGGGCTGGCAGAAGTTAGTGAACTCTAGCAGTGGCTCAAGTGGCTAAGACGCAGACTGGGAGGCGGAAGGTCAGCAGTTCGATTCCCGAGTACTGCAGGACAGAATGAGCTCCCGTCTTTGTCCCAGCTCCTGCCAACCTAGCAGTTCGAAAGCAAGAAATTGCAAGTATATAAATAGGGAACCACTTCAGTGGGAAGGTAACAACATTCTGTGCGCTCCGGTGTCTAATCATGCCTGCCACATGACCACAGAAATGTCTGCAGAAGCAGACAGCGCTGGTTCTTCGGCTTTGAAACAGAGATGAGCACTGAACCCTAGAGTTGGATTCAACTGGCTTTTGAGCAAGGGAAACCTTTACCTAGGCAAGGAAAAATTAGAATGAGATATTAATTAATTACTGGGTTTAAGTGGCATGTAGGTAACTACTGAATCTACTGAATTTAAGTGTTACAGAGAGCAATTGGGGGAAAAGACACTCACAAAGTATAAACATCCTAAGAAGATGGAAGGGAGACAAACAAGAAGAAGAGCATACAGTGATGATTTAACATCAGACATTTCTAATAGTGGAACATATAAATATTCAGATAACAGAAGCAACAATAATTTTGTTTTCTTCTGTTAAGTAGGGAAGGAAAAGTTAAAGAGAACAGGAAAATTAAAAATGGTTCATCAAAAGTTGTGAAAAACTGTTGAAAACAAGACATAATCTTGATGTTTCTTCAAGGGCCTCTGAACATCCATGAAAGCCTAAATGCTTTGGTTTTCTTCAAAGGTTACTAGGCAAGTGGCCAGGATAAAAACCAACCACAACAGACAACCCCCTTGCCCAGTGTGAGAGTTGAGGAGATAGAGGGTTTCTCCGATGCCTCTTACACCAAGGGTAATTGAGCACTGGTCCTCCAAATGTTTTCAACCACAACTTCCACTATCATTTACCATAGATTATGGCAGCGATGGTGAACCTTTTAGAGACCGAGTGCACAAACTGCAACCCAAAACCCAATTATTTATCGCAAAGTGCCAACATGGCAACAGGGGAAGGAGGGAACACTCCCATTGGGCTGCTGAGCAGAGGGGCAGGGCAAACTCTGTGCTGTGGGGAGGAATGAAGTGCTCTCATTGGGCTGCTGGGCAGAGGGGCAGGGCAAAGTCTGTGCTGGGGGGAGGGAGGAAGGACTCCCATTGGGCTGCTGGGCAGAGCAAATTCTGTGCTGGGGCAACCGCATGGGTGCCCACAGAGAGGACTCCGAGTGCCACCTCTGGCATGTGTGCCATAGGTTCGCCACTACTGGATTATGCTAAATAGGACTGATGGGGGTCCCTCTCCCCTGCATCACCCTACATTTTTTTCCAGGTCAGACCTCCAAAGTCATTACCTCATATAATAGGTGTCGGTATGTCCAGGCCTTGTTCCATGTTTGCGCAAGACTTCGCGGCGTTGCCAGCCGGGCCCAAGTGAGGGGCAATCCATCCAGCCCTCAGTCATGGTGTCGCGCCAAGGAAGGAGAGACTATGGGATCAATAGTGAAAAAGTGAGAGACAGAGGGATTGTATGATGGTCCCAGACAAACTATTCTCAATAGAACCTGAGAGGGACAAGGAGGTCTCGGTCTTGGAATGCGGACAATAGATAGTATCAAAGAGGCCAAAATCAAAGAAAAAATTTCAGACCATGCTGAAAAACATACCTTCTTCCCTTACCACTATAGTTGTAAAATTTGGCATCTACACAATTTTTCCTTTCAGGAAGGATGTTCCTGGTCCTCATACCTACATAGTGCAAAAGTCACCAACCCTCAAAGCCTTAGAGGTCTGAAGAAGTAAAGAGCTTCTACCAGAAAAGATGGAAGGAATCCACTATCTTCCACAAATCCTTATTCATCGACTATTGTTGCGTCACCTTACACTCGGAACAGCATTTGTCAGTAAAGGTCAGTGTCGGAAACTGGCAAAGCAGCTTGGTTCATTGATCAAGAACGAAGCCAGGTGCACACTCTGTAAATTACTCTGAAATGCTGGTGCCTAACTGTAAAAGCAGAGGGCTTATATAGGGTGGCTAACAGAAAAATCCTAACTCTATCAGTACTTTCCCACTCTTCTCTACTCAGTATAATTCATGCTTTCACATACACAGCCCATGAGCTGTCCCAACCATGAGCTGTCCCAGTCTGCTTCAGGGAGTGACAAGGGTGGCACAGGTTGGATGAATCTTAGTAAACCCATTTGTGTGGATTCACGGGGTCTTGGGCTTCTGGGAATTGAAGTCCAAGAACATCTGGAGTGCCAAGGTTCGCCATCACAGTCCTAGCCTAACTCAACCAACTTACCTACCTACCTACCCACTCACACATTCTTTATTATGCAGTTGTAGACCCAAATTAAAACAGTACAATGATAACAAAATAATAAACAATAAAATGTACACATATTTATTTACAGTACAGTGTTTAGGAAAAAGTAATAGCTTACATCCTGCCACTATCAGGCTTAAGGCCTGTATATGTGACGGCTCTCTTGCAGGTAGCGGTTACGCAAAACCAATACTATATACCTGCAGTAAAAAGGCTGGTACCAAAAGCATATTGAATACAGGATGCTACTGCTCTGCACAGAGGCAGGAAGCAAATGCTACGCTCAGGAAGCCAGAGCTAAGCACAGGAAGCTAAATGCTATAATTAGATTCCTACAAGTCCTCTTTCTTTATTTTTTTTCTGCGGGTCATAGCTTGCCAATTATACATACGCTCAAATTCAATCTCACTATCGGTCTCATCATACACCTGTTCAAACTCAACTTCATTAGCAGGCAAACAGTACACAGTCAGAGGCAACTTCACTGCCAGTCTCATCGTCCTCCTCTGCAGCACAGGGAACGACTCAATAGCGAGCCTGATGGATCTGATTCTGATAGCGAGCCTGATAGATCTGATTCTGAGTAAGTCCTGCAGATTTTGCAGGTGCATGGAAACATCTTTGACACATGGTGATTAAATTAGGTACACATTGAATGCAACAACATAACATTATGCAGATTACTAGAACAGCAACTATACCAATTAACAATTGACTTAACCATCCCCACCCAGGCAACCAAGACCACAATGATTCCCACCATGCTGGCAAGGCATTCTGTTTTATGTGCTTAAGAGTGTCTCGAATGGTATCGAGTTGATCCTGTACCTTGTTTGAGTTGTCGGTAAGATTAAAACAGCACATATTCTGAACTGCCTCACAACCTTGGTGGTGCAGGAGAAGGAGATAGTCTATGGCGGCCCAGTTATTGAGGATTGCATGTCTTAGCTCAGACTGTTCCTGACTGAGGAGGCTAATGGCTTGGGAGGTATGGTTAATAGTCTTTACAAAAGCACATGCCAATCGAGATAACTGTATACTAGAATCTGCGGCTAGACCTGGAACCCCAACCAGACTTACGGCCATGGCTATCACTTTGGCCTCGGAGAACAATTTAACATTACTGTTACAATCCGGGGATAGGCCAATATCCGGAATAGCCGATCGGCGACGGCAAAAGACTTTATCAGGTGGGTTCACAGGTTCCGGGTGGATAGAAGTACGATTGGGCAAGGCCACCATTAGTCGACTAAGACAAAATGTAACACTAGACAGGTTAGCTGGTATATAATTCCATGTTCTAACCCCGCAAGACCAGAACCATCCAGTAGGGAGAATGACATGATCACGATTAAAAGGAATGTTTTCTACTTGAGTACAATCAAGGGAACCCTGTCGTATCTGTAGGCATCTTGTTGTACAATTAACAATTTTAGCACATTTTCTAACATTATTGACAGCTACTAATGGGGTATGAAGAGAGATAGCATCTAAAGGGAATTTCTTGGTAAGCCTTCCCCAAGTGTGGCTATGCGCATAAGTATTGGAAACATTAAATCCGAAAAGTCCCCCCACCACTGATGTCAGATTCGTGGGAGTATAACATACCAGAATTAAGCAAGTACTAAGCAAATTATAAGAATGAATGCTGTTTTTGAGACAGAAATCTCTTTGATTTGTGGCCTGCGCTAGGTGGTACCAAATATTATACTCAAACCGTTCCGACAAGTGGCCTTGTTCTAAGGTGATCCCTGATGGTTTATCGCTGATGGTGACCGCTGATGAGTCCATTGACCATTGTTGCCGTAAGTATTCAGCTATAAGGGACTTGCCAAGTTGCGACCCAAGATTCACACAGGTGTGTTCTATAGGAGTTCCAGCTCTTGTATTGGGCCTTTTGAGGGTGACGATTAGTTCTTCCTTATGACAATGGTTAGTACGATGGTGAAATTGCACAAGTTTTATGTTAGAGCGACGGACATAGGACACTCCCGCTCCCACACATAGACAACTATGTTGGGTCGCCATAGGCTGTCCTTCATGTACTGGGAACCAGAGAGGCAGGAGGAGGAGCGGCAGAAAAACCAGCCGACTACTGGACAGGAGGGGCATGGTTGGTGTCTTTGTAGGATCTCACACACTGGGCGGGAATTCAGATAGGCCTGGTTTCTCCCTCTACTGCCGCGTAGCCACGTCCCCAAGTGATGAGCTTTGCCGGCCCCTTCCACTCGGGATCAGGAGGTTGGCGGTAGGTAACCAGCGGACGCAGCAGCTGTTCTTCGGAACGAAAGTGCAACTCTACTGGAGAATGAGACCTGGACATCTGGGTGTTGTTGTCTAAAGGGTTCAAGGGCTATGTTGACAAAATGCTGGCATAATGTTGGCAAATTGGCCATTCCTTGAGGCAACACACACCACATGAACATTGGCTGAACATTATTATACACTGGCAAGGTGAAAGCAAATTTTTCTCTGTCAGCAGGAGCAAGAGGAATAGTGTAAAAGCAGTCTTTAAGGTCTATAACCATCACCTGATGATTAGTGGGGATTATATTGGGATTATGAAGTCCACATTGCAAAGGACCAAAAGGTTGCATTTGTTCATTAACTTTCCTTAAATCATGCAGCAATCGCCATTTGCCAGATTTCTTTTTGATGACAAAAATAGGTGAATTCCAGGGACTATTGGTTGGCTGTATATGTCCTAAATCAAGCTGCTCCTTTACCAGGGCCTCCGCAGCTCAAAGCTTTTCTTGAGTCAACGGCCATTGATCTACCCAAACAGGTGGACCAGGCTTCCAATGCAGAGGAAGCGCATGTGGCGGCGCTGCTGGGGAGGCCCTTATCAAAGATTTGCCTGCAGTGAACAGCCAATTTGAGACATGATATCCCGACCCCAAAGGGTGATATGATCAATGGCTTTAGAGAGACAGCATGGCCTGCAGAAGTTTCAAACACTATCGGATGTACGCTTTGCTGTGCTGGTTCATATCCCCCCACTCCATATACTTCCTGCGTTGGGCGGGTAGGCCATTGCAACGGCCAGTCCTGCCTAGCAATGACGGTCACATCCGCCCCGGTATCGAGGAGTCCCGAAACTCTTCGACCCCCCATGAGCAACGACACCCGGGGTCTATCCCCGGTGATTTGTATTACAGCCATAGCAGCCGTTATGACCACTCCTGAAGGGTTTTTCGCAGGGGGCCCCTTTGGAAGTAGATGTAAATGTCCAATGGGCTGTCCCTTGGGAAGGGTGAGGGGTTGTGAGGCTAATGCAGGAATGACAATTTCTCGGTGGTCTGGGGTGATTAATCCTGCTTTAACGTATACAGAGGCGGGCAAAGCATCTGGGCAAGGAAGCACAATCCCCACCATATCCGGAAGGAACATTACCATCCACCATTATTGTAAGGGGCTCCACAAACCCTGGGGTGGTGAAGGAACAGTCTTTGGACAAGGTCATTATTAATCCTTCTTTAGGAGGGTGATTCTTCCTATACTGTGAGATCATGTTGTGAGCAATGTCCAAATCCTCCTCTATCTCCTGCAGTATGGCCGCTATTTCTTCTGCTTCTACATCTGGGGGCCCTATTGTTTGGCCGGGGCCAGGGCATGTCCCACAGTGCGGTTTCCCTGCCACTGCTGTTGTTGACTTCCAGATTGAGCATTAGGGTTAGAGCAGCACTGGTTTGCCCAATGATACCCCTTTTGACAGATCGGGCACTTTTTAGAGGGGCGAAGAGGTGGTTTTTGGGAGGATCTACATTGTGCTCTAAAATGTCCTTCTTTTCCGCAACCAAAGCACTTTTTCCCTTGAGCGGGGTTGGAGGAAACCTAAACCTAGGAGTTGGGCTTTGTGGGAGTGCGTCCCCACATTTTGACAGACCCTTAACATTTCAGTTAATTCTGCATTTGGGCGAGAGGCCACAGCGGCAAGAGCGGCACGGCAGTCAGCGTTTGCAATTGTTTAATTAACATGCGTCTGGCTGCTGCATCTTCAATTTGTCTTTCCATGGCTAGGATCAGACGATCTATAAAATCTGCATAGGGTTCTTTGGGACCTTGTTGAATGGCGGCGAAACCTGAGATTGTGCCATGTTCAGCCCTATTTGGCAGTCTACGCCATGCTTTAACTACTATCTCAGCAATAACACATAGATCAGCATCGTCTATGGCCAATTGTTGGGTGGCGGTGGAGAAAGCGCCATCGCCACGGATCATGTCGGCCGTAAGATCGGCCGTCGCCTGCCTAGGGGCTTCCTCCCTCCATTCTTGAAGACAGATCATTGCATCGGTAGGATTTAAGAAGGTGCGGAGAATTAACCTCCAGTCTACCGGCAATAGTCTGTGCATAGCCATTTGTTCTAACAGACTTCTGGTATATGGTGCTTGCAACCCATTTTCCTGAATTGCTTTTCTCAATTCTTTGAGGGTATCAAAGGAGATTGGTGCATATACATCAGGTTGATTTCCCGGGCGCCGGAGTACGGGAAATGTGACTATCGGTTCTAATCCAAGGGAAATGTTACCTGGGAACGGCAAACCGTAGGGTGAGAGTCCAAATCAGAGGTTGGTAGTGAGGGGTATAATTTAGAAGTTTGTTTATCATTCAGATCAGGAGGATCTGGTGGGGTGGCATAAGGTAGTGGTGCCATAGGATCAGAGGCCTGTTTTGAGTCCGGTTTTGGTAGCGGACATGGCGGCGGACATGGCGGCAGAATCTGTGGCAGAGATGCCGTCGTTCTTTGTGTCATCAGGATATTTTTCTGGGTGAGACCTTGTAAACAGATTTGTATTTTACACCACAGAAGTTGTACAGGTACAGTGACTCTAGGGTGATTTTGAAACTGAGTCCCAACTTTGTCCCACACTTGTAGTTCTAGGGTACTGTCTTCTGGAACCCAGGGACAGACATCATCAATGGTCTTTACTAATTGCTCTACTTCTTTGGTTGCTACTACCTGTCCATTTTTCTGCAAAAGGTATCTAAGATCCTGAAATACTTTTGTTGCGAAGGAGAGAGACCACTGCCCATGTTGTCTAAATGTTGTAACTTGACCGTCTCACTCACCCGGGATCCGTAAACGGATGCGAGGGACGTCCTGGAGACCTTGCCGGATGTGGGTGAGGAGCGTGGAGCCGCAGCGTTGAGGGTCGTTGCGTGGTCGAAGTGAGAGTGCCTCACAAGGGGCACCACTTGTCGAGATCCAACTCAACAAAGTGCATGCATGAGTTCAAGAGAAAGAAGAAAAAGACTGCAGTCCTCTGAGATAAGGTGCAAAAGGAATACCTGCTTGCAGCACCGGGCAAGCATATTTTATTTTGTAGGTTACACAGGATGTATACAAAAGCATAGGTGAGTGGCATTCATCCAATAATATTACATTCTCTGCAACATTGCCATATAGGAAGCATAACCTTTATCTTAGCTGATACATGTGCAATAGCTTACATCCTGCCACTGTCAGGCTTAAGGCCTGTATATGTGATGGCTCTCTTGCAGGTAGCGGTTACGCAAAACAATACTATATACCTGCAGTAAAAGGCTGGTACCAAAAGCATATTGAATACAGGAAGCTACTGCTCTGCACAGAGGCAGGAAGCAAATGTTACGCTCAGGAAGCCAGAGCTAAGCACAGGAAGCTAAATGCTATAATTAGATTCCTACAGTAATGGCAATCTAGGGCGACCAAAAGACATCAGAGTCTTATGAAAATGGGCAGTTCTATTCAAAAGTGCCACTGATTCTAGGTCAACACGGTCCGCGTGAACACCAAATAGGATGGCTAGGTTCTTTTGGCGGTTGCCTTTGACCTCCAGGAGGGTACAAAGCCCCTGTAGCTACATATAGTCAGACATATCCTTTTGTGTTGCCAAATCAGCTGGCAAGAGCCCCCCTGCCCCGACACCCAGGCCAGCTGGCAGGAGGACAAAAGGATGGCGCCTGGCATGGGCAAGCCAGGTGAAAAATCTCCCACGGCTGGAGCCAAGCGGCGTTCAAGATGCAATCTGGACACCAACTCATCAAGATCCTCCAGTATGGAATGTAATCACTTTAGGTCTCAAAAAGTAAGGTTCACAGTATCAGCGGTAAGCAGGAGCAGGTCCCTGGCGACTGGTGAGGTTCCTTGCCTCTTTAACATTGCTAATGAGGGAAGCTGAGGTTGTACTCCCTTGAAGCGGCATTCTCTGAGTGGGAAGATAAGTCAATTAAGGAAGAGGCACCTGGCAGAGTGTCTGTGAGCAGGACTTGATTAGGACCTGAGACCTGAGGGAGCAGTTTGTGGGTTGGTAAGAAATAGTCCCCAATTTTGGATTGCTTGGAGGCAAGGGGAGTAGAATCTTCACTTTCTCTTGGCCTTTTAGAGACTCCCATTCTTGGGTGGGGTAATAAAAAAACAACCCCAAGGTAGATAACACTTGTTTGAGAGTGTGTTTCTTTACTGCCCTCCTGGCCTTCCATCTTGTCACAGACTTCTCTTTCCTGTTAGTGTAGCGTGCCAGACATTCATCTACGGTAATGGAGTAAACCGTACAGCCAGCGACTCAATGCCGAGTGTTGGGCAGCAGTAAATAACCTGACTCCACCTAAAGGGGCCAACGGCTACGGGCAGATAAGCCCCTTTAGGTGGAGGGATGGTCCCTTCAATGGAGGAAATGCCATCATATTGGGTTCAATGGCAAAATGAGCAGAGGAGGAACTCTAATTCCCAATGGTCATGGAGGCGAAAGAGGCCATACCAGGTGGATTGGCCATGAAGGTACACCTTGATAATATCCTCAAGGCTTCTCCAAAGTCCATTGCAGTCATGGTGTTAAATCCTGCATCTCTCATTTCATATGTTCCTGGCCAGAGATTGAAAAGCCCTGCAGCCGCAGAGGGTGAGCAGCAAGAGAGGACTCTGGCCACCGCCCTGCGAGACCTCCGGCCCTTTTCCACGTTTGCCTCACGAGACCTCCAGTAGCTGTGGCAGCAGCAGTGCCTCCATCTCCATCCCAGCTGCGGCCAGGTTGGCATCGGGTGTGGCAGGCCCGTCGTTGGTTGAGCCGCGGCAGAATGGTAGCTTCGGAGCTGCAGAATGGGGACTTGGCCACACAGGGGCCAGTGGCAGGGGCCTTGGTGTGGCGGAGACTTGTGCCACCTTTGTTCCCTGGCGCTGTGGACTTGGCCACGGACTTGGCCGCTGGGATGTGGGGAGGGACATCACCCCCTGCACAGCCTAGACTTCGAACAATGAGGCCTGGACTCTTGCAGTCGAATTCTTGTTTTGGGAGGTTTTGACTTGGGTGACTTTTATTGTACCACGGGGTGCGGTACCATCAGTACGCGGATGATACACAGTTGTACATCTCGGCCCGTGGGGACCCCAGTGATGCAGTCAAAGTCCTTTCCAGCTGTCTGGAGGCTGTTGGGGTCTGGATGGGGGCAAATGGGCTACAGCTGAATCCTAGCAAGACTGAGTGGCTATGGATAGGGGGTCCCGCCTTATCCCGGGAGCTACCATCTTTGGTTTTGGATGGGGCTATTCTGCCCCAGACCAACCCGGTGCGCAACTTGGGGGTCCTCCTGGATTCGCGGCTGCTGCTAGAAGAACAGGTGGCGGCTGTGGCCAGGAGGGCCTTTGCCCAACTTCGGGTGATTCGCCAGTTGCGCCCGCTCCTGGACCGGGACTCTTTGCTCATGGTCACTCATGCTCTGGTTACCTCCAGACTAGACTACTGTAATGCGCTCTACATGGGGCTGCCCTTGATGACCATTCGGAGGCTGCAGCTGGTCCAGAATGCGGCGGCCCGGGTGGTGATGGGGTGTGGACGTTATGCCCATGCCTCACCACTGCTGCGGGAGCTGCACTGGTTACCAGTTTGTCTCCGGGTGCAATTCAAGGTGCTGGTTTTGACCTTTAAAGCCCTATATGGTAGTGGGCCAGGTTACCTTAGAGACCGCATCGCCCTAAGGACGTCTGTCCGTCCAACCAGAGCGGACCGGAGGGGCTCTCTAATTGTGCCATCGGCCAGGGGGGCTCGCCTCTCTGGCACAAGGAGGAGAGCCTTCTCTGTGTCCGCACCGGCCCTTTGGAACCTCCTGCCTGTGGAACTGCGTCTCCAGACGGAGTTGTTGCCCTTTAGAAAAGAACTAAAAACCTGGCTGGCGGGCCAAGTTTGGGGTGCAGGTGGAGGGGTGGCTTCCGTTGGGTGGTTAATATAGGGGAGGATGCCTGCCCCACGGTTTCTTCAGTTCCTGCACCCCTCTCTTTTTAGGGGTGGGTTCTTATTGCTGGTTTTTATCTGTTTTATTTGTTTTTATATGTTTTTACCCATTGTTGTGAACCGCCCGGAGTCGGCTTTGGCTGAGTGGGCGGTATAGAAATTTGACAATAAAATAAAAAAATAAAATAAATTGTATGCTAATTGTATTCTGCTAATTGTATCTCGTTCTCTAATGTATGCTAATTGTACTGTATCTTGTTTTATATTGTACTAGCATATTTTGCCCGGCGGTGCCGGGCTTTTTAAAATTGTGTTGGATAGTAAAGGGTTTCATTATTTTTCTTGAACCAATGGTGCTGGGCTGTTTTAAATGGTGTTGTAAGGTTTTGTGATTTTGTGGCTTCAAGGCGCTGCGTCCGCCTGCGGCGGACTTGCGCTCCCAGTGGTTGTTTTTTTTTGTTCTTTTTGGGTTTTGTTTTGTTTTTGTTTTTTTGCGTGCTGGCTTCCTCAGTGCCGGGCTCTTTAAATTGGTTTTTGAACGTTTTTGTTTTATGTTTATGCAAATTTTATTTTAATTTAATTAATTTAATTTAATTTAATATTATTTAGTTTAAAATTTAATTTTGGTTTTTAAAATGTTTATTTACGCATTTTTACTTTTTGTTTTGGTTTTTTGGAGTGAAAATTGATTTCTGGGTTTTTTTGGTAATTTTTGAGATTAGTGTGTTTATTTTTGAATGTTTTTATAACTTATTTGATTAATTTTGGAATTAATCTTATTAGTTTTAATATTTTTGAATGTTTTTTTCTCTTTTGGCCTCTGGGTGGGGGTGGTGAGCTTTTCTGCCTCTCTACAATTGTTCTCTTCTGTCCTCTGGGTGTTGCTTCCGGTAAGTTTTCTCTTCCTTTTCTCATTTGAGTTCCGGTCCTCATAGATGGAAGACGTCTTTTGGTAAGTTCTCTGGGGTTTTATTTGGGTGGGGGGGTGGGGGTGGGATTTTTTCTTGGGGGGGGGGTGTCTGTGTGTTTTTTCTTCTTTCTTTTTGGCTGTTTTTGTGTTTCATTTTCGGATTTTTGTGTGTTTTTGAATGTTTTTGGTTTGTGTTTTTGTGTTTATTTTTTCAGGGGGGGGTGGCTTTCTTTCCTGCGGGCCATGCTGGCTAGCCCGTGGGAAGAAAGGGCAATGGCACGAAGGCTTTCTTTCCCACGGGCCATGCAGGCTGGCCCGTGGGAAGGAAGGGCAGCGGCGGTGGGGGGTTTCCTTTTTTCCCCCGCGGGCCATACTGGCTGGGCCGTGGGGAAGAAGGGCAGTTGCGGGGGGGGTTACTTGTATTTTTCGCGCGCCGGCTTGGCCCTTCGAACGGAAGGGCAGCGGTGGCGGGGGGGGTTTATTTTTTTTTCCCCACGGGCCATGCTGGCTGGCCCGTGGGGAAGAATGGCAGCGGCGGCGGGCGTTTATTTTTTACTTTTATTTTTCCCGCGCCGGCCGCCTCAGCGTTCTGTGTGCTAATGGCACGCAGGACGCTGGGGCTTGTAGTTTTGGCTGCGCGTGTTTGCTTACTGCAGCGGTTTTTCCCTTGCGGCTTTTTTTTTATTGGCCACGGCACGTTTCCGAACGTTCCTTTTGCCGAGAATTGAAGTTCCCTTTTTTGTTTGCGACTGGGGGGCTCCTGCCCCCGGGTCGAAAATTTCAACCCGACAGTTACCTGCGAACCGGGTTCGGGCGAGTGAACGGAAGCCCATTACGGGCTAGTGGGGCCTGGTGCAACATCCTTTGTCACATTCCAATGGTTAACGCACCATTTTATAGGTATAGATTGGATGTGATATTGTTGTAGCCGCCCTGAGTCGCATCTGCGAGTGGGCGGCATATAAATCCAAATTAACAATAATAATAATAATAATGTGCTGCAGGAGATGGCTCCGTGATCATAGTGTGTGGATCACTTCATGGCAAGCTGGGATCCACCTAAAACAAATTCACACCAATGGCATTTTTCCTGTTTCAGGGGAAAATGCATTCTCAGATACAAGTTGGAGCCCACACGATTACAACAAATGTGACAGCTCATCTATAGACTTTTAAATACCAGTTATTTTGTTCAAGTAGGGTAGCTTTATCAAAGCTTACAATACCAAGCTTGTGGGAAGATGATTTAAATATAAAAATACCGGAAATAAAATGGAGAGCTTTTTGGAAACGGAGAATAATGAGAACACTGTCAGTCAGAGTTAAGGAACATAATTACAAAATGATGTGGTGAGATTGAGTCAGATGGACAGGAATAGAAATAATTTGTGCTGGAGATGTAATTAAAGTGTGGGAACTTATAAACATATGTGGTGGAATTGTAGGGAAATAGAAGATTTTTGGAAATAAATTGAAAAAGAGATAGCAGGAATGCTAGGAAAAAGGATTAAGATTGGACCAAGTGCCGCCATGCTTATGGACTTAGACAGTTTAAAGTTAGATAAGGAGGAACAGGAATTACTGGCGATACTTATGTCTACGGGAAGACAGTGTATAGAAAAAAATTGGAAGGACCCAAGGAAAATAAAATTGGATGAATGGTAATGGGAATTGTGGCAGCTGACCCTAAACAATAAGCTGACATGGTAATTAAACGAAAATAAAGTGATTGTTAGAGAAAACAATTTTGGGAAAATTTGGAAACCATATCTGTGTGTTTGGTCTTTGTGTTATTTTTGGGTTTGTTTTTGTTTTTGGATGTTTTTGGTTGTGGTTTGGTGTAACTTTTCACTTTATTGTTTATTTTGGGGGCAAGTGAAGGCACCATGCGGAGATACGTGCTGTGCCTTTGCTTACTTGGGATTTTTTTCGCTTTCAAGGGGGGGGAAGGCAATGATGCCTTCTCTCTCCCTTGTAAGCGAAACACTTCCTCGTAAAACGTAGCGCCATCCGGGGTCTTTGCCTTGCAGGGGAATTGTTATGCTTTCAAGGGGGGAAGGCAATGATGCCTTCGCCCCCTCTTGAAAGCGTTGTGGAGGGGTTCCCTTCAAAGGCCAGCGGCGTTTTCCTCTTATGGCCTGTGGGGGGATACGTTGGGGGGTGTGTGTGGCGGGGTTCCCTTTCCGTGGCCTGGGCTCGTGGGCCGGGCCATGGGAACCCCAGCGCCGCTGTAGGCGGCATTGGGTGGGGGGGTCTTCCCTTCCCGTAACCTCAGCACCGCCTCAGGCGGCATGTGGGGGAGTCTTCCTTTCCCGCAGCCTGGCCTTGTTGTCCGGGGCATGGGTAGGCAAGCGCTGCTTTTCAGGCAGCGTTGGGGGGGTGTCTTCCCTTCCCGCAGGCTAGGCAGCCATGCCGTGTTGCGGGAACACCAGCGGCGCCTGTATTTTTAGTTTTCGCGTGGCAGATTTTTTAGAGTTCTGCGCGCTCATGGCGCGCAGAACTCTGGGGCTTGTATTTTGTGTGTATTTTTCCCTTTGCATTGGCTTTTTTTTCTCTGTGGCTCATGTTTGATTGGCCGCGGCGCCCTTTCCAACCTTCTTTGTGGTCGCGCCTCTCAGCCTGATTGGTTGTGGCGTGGCGCGACGCAAAGAACGTTGGGAAATGAAGTTGTTTCCTTTTTTCGAGTTTGTGGGGCTGTTGCCCCACTGCCGCTTTTCTCAATCCTTTGTTGACCTGCGGACCCAGTCCGCCCGTGTGCATGAAGGGTGAGTGCAGGCAAGTAGGGCCAGGCGTAGGAACCTATAGCAAGTTCCAACGGTTAACCCTTGGTTTTATAGGTTAAGATAATCAGATGTGGTAATTGTTGAGAAAGAGAATTTTAGAGGATAAGATGACAATTAAAGCAATCAATTATATTATTATCAGAATGTTGATACTTCTTTATAAATGCAAGGAATTTAATTATAATTCTTTTTCTTTTATATTCTTTCCTCTCTGATATTCTCTTTTTATAAGATGATTACTGTATTTTTCTTTGTAGTTAATGTATGTATTGTTTTATTGTTTTTGTATATTACTGAAGTGAAAATCAATAAAAATTGTATAAAAAAATAAAAAAGCTTACAATAACAGTACTGTACTTGGCTCAGAAGGAGTTTGTTGTTCTTATCTTCAAGGCCGCTGGCATTGGGGGAGTCTGACTTTAAAACTGAAAAACTACAGAGCTGCAAAAGGTGAACTTTAAAACTGGAACTTTTAAAGTTATGGCTATAAAAAGGGAAATAAGATAAAATATAATAAAAGGATAAGAGTGGAGCTCTGCAGTATACAAGTTGCTGCACCCTGCCAGAAGCCAGAAGCCCTACTTTTCAGGTCCAAAATCAAATTTCCAAAAGCAGAGCCACAGAAATAAACAAGGTCTCCCAAATAAAGTAAATAGCATTTTAAAAAAGAAGTCATTCTAGGAAAACAAAAAGTAACAAGGCAAACTAAAACTATCAGAATTTTTTTAGATACAAATCTGTTCTCGCAGATATTTAACTCAAGAACACAATATGAATTGGCACAAAGTTCTGAGTTCTCAGGATCAAAGGTGAATCTCCATTTCATAAACAAATTCCCTTTATACTGAACTTGTTTACGACATCAGCATATACTTTCCTTAACTTGCTGTTTTTATTTGTGGTTTCTTTCTTTCAACAGACAAGATCGCTTGCAACATATGATATTTTTCTCTATCCTTTCAATCATTGTCACAGTCAGAGCATGTCTTCTTTTAATGGCAAGAGTCACTTGTAAGGTCAGAATCAAGAGACAGAATCATTTTGCATTAGGCCTCATACAAGTATCAGCATATATTGCCAATTATTTATGATCTCCAAGAGCCCATCCAGCTTACACATAGGCTTCACTAGCATAAGAACATAAGAACATAAGAACATAAGAACATAAGAACAGCCTTGCTGGAACAGGCCACAGCCCATCCAGTCCAGCATTCTGTCTCACACAGTGGCTCACCATTTCCTTCAGGGTATTCCCAAGGAGATGCCTTCACCTGCTTAGGATT